>OX467321.1:7500000-10000000 GCA_950108535.1 Agriphila straminella | reverse complement strand
AGTATCAACTTGAAATTTGGAATAGTTTAAGATGACGTTTGCCCAACTATTATGAAAATAAGAAAAAAATAAAAAAATATCATTTTTTACAACAGGGACTGAAAAGGAGTCTTAAAAATTTTAAGTGGAGCGACTAGGGCATGTGGGGTACCATATGAAAGAGCGCTGTTTGCACATTTTAAAACTTTTTTTAATTTTTTTAAGGCCACATAGTTTGCGACTTATGATGAAAAATGAAAAAAAATTATCAGTTTTAGCAACTCTACCTTCTTTTTTTCGGTAACGTTCCTCTTACCCTGTATAACGGACAGGCGATCGCTATTCGTCGCACGCCGCGACGCGACGTGGCTGTTGTCCATACCTCAATATCGCCGACATAAATCTCTTTGAATAAACCGTGCCGTAGAATGACGTACTGGGCCTTAATTTAACATTGTAATAAACTATGCATTTCCAACATTGACTTCTTAAAATTTTGGAATTTAAGTAAGTATCAGTTTATTTTTGTTTTAAGTATAAAATCCATTTTTCATAAAAAAAGATCGAAAATTCTACAACATATTGGATGGTATATAGAAGTAATTACATCGCTTCAAGGTTAATAAAAGTAAATAAATAAAATTAACAAATTTCACAGGTCACGTTCACATTGTTAAAGTAACTGCAGTCCATTGTAGACCAACAACAACAGTCAAATGTTTTATTTTTAACCGACTTCCAAAAAAGGAGAAGGTTCTATGTTCGTCTTTTTTTTTTTTGTGTATGTCCACCGATTACTCGAAGACGGCTGAACCGATTGAAATGATTCAAACGTTACATTAGGTAAACTCCCAAGTTGGTCCCATTTTTTAAAATTTGGAAATCGGTTCAGTACTTTTCAAGTAATCTTGAATAAAGCACGAAAATAGTATGATTTGTGTGAATTACCTCGATGATAATGGTCGTATTACTTCTTTGTTTATGAACTGAATAAGATAATTATTGTTTTGTTGGAAGAGGGATATCGTTTTTTAACCGACTTAAAAAAGGAGGTTCTCAGTTTGACCCGTATTTAAGTAAGTTTCTCCGCGATTATCTTACGTTTGGCTGAGCCGATTTTTCTACATATATAATATACCTTACCTACAAGGTACCTACACTAAAAATAAAAAATAGTTTAAAAAAAAAAAACCGACTTCAAAAAACCTACCTCAAAAAAGCAAGAAATAATATTCGTAATAATAAAAATACGTCTATTGAAGTCGGGTGGGGCTTTTAGAATAAAAAAAAGGAATTTGTGCTCCAGCCCCACCCGACTTCAATAGACGTATTTTTATTATTACGAATATTATTTCTTGCTTTTTTGAGGCAGGTTTTTTGAAGTCGGTTTTTTGTTTTTTTAACTCTTCAACGCCCGGAAAATGAGACACAAAAGAAAATCTATTGTGTCTCGGTCGCCAGCGACCGCTCCGGCGTTAATGAATTAAACTATTTTTTAATATAACATTCTACTTTTAGCTTACTGTTCCTTTTCTAAAGTTTGACCATTAAGCAAATATTTGAGTAACAAATTTAAACTTAACTTTAGCCTTTTCATAATTCAATTCAAGGATAACTTTATTCATGTAACAGGAAATAAACTTAAATTGATAATCATACGTATATTTTTATGTGATAATGATGAATGATACTGTAAGCACCACTAACAGAATAAAATAAGTCCACTCTCAATATTATACTATTATTTATTCAGTAGTTTTAATTGTTTATAAGGTATCAATTATTTAATTAAAGGCTCTATTGTCATCACTAAATGAAACCTTAAAGTTATCGTTCTACAACCAAACATAGTTATGAATAATTTACGTTAACAAGCTTAAGTAGATTATAACGGACATGCAAAAGAGAGATAGTCTTGAAGCTTATCTCATAGCAAGATTATAGCAACTCGAATAAACACCAGTCCAGTGAAATGGTACTTAATTAAAGTCCAGTGAAAAGGGTACTCAGCACAGTGTCCAGTGGACGGTGTTCTTAAATGAAAGCACCGGGGACCGCATCCAAATACTGATCGTCTTACGTTGAATTTATATTGCGAGCAGGGATCGCCTCGTCAGCGCGATTTAGGTTCTCGGCCATGATTGGTCAAAACGCTGACGTAACGTGGACGACTTTTCAATGTAATCTAAAATATGTGCTTACACGTAAAAATTGATCCTTTGCAAGCTCTACAAATGAAAACCGTAGGGAAATCTCGTAAAAATATTGGAAGCAATACGATCAGGTTGAATAATTATTGTTTTGAACAATGAAAAACAAGCAGCTATCAGTATTGTAGTTTAGGAGAAAACAATAAAAACAACTTAATTATTTTCCGTATAAATCAAAACATGTTAGTCATAACAAGATAATTTTCTCATGGCAAAATATAACTATTATCCATTAAAAAAATCAATAACATTTCAAGTTGTACCGATGATAATTCCAATACCTACATATATCATGTTTTTATATGTATACTTCTCATAACGCTAGATACACTGTTAGTAAGAATATTGTCTTAAAGCTATCTCTCTTTCAGACGCTAGGCAAATTTGTAGAGTACATTTTTATGAGATGAAAAAGCAATTTAAAATCTGCAAAGCCCTTTGCGGTAACGGTAACGCCGCCCGGCAGGTTTACGCCAACTTTAAAAAATTTGGGACAAGTTTCTATGAGAAGCTTAATTTTAAGGATAATTTAGAAATGAATGTAAGTTTGTCACGACTTTTATGCACTAGCCTTTTTTTATACACGAAGAAACGCGTTACGTGGTAATTTATGGCGGGTCTTTTTAGACCTGATTGTGTTAAAATTACTGTGCGTCGATCTTATATCAATTTTAATATACAACGTGTTACAAAAAAACCCTTTAGATAGGGTACTATGCATACAACCCCGTAAAATTATGAAAACCGACACTTCTTGGAAAAATATATTTTCATTGTAATCTATTTGCGTCTAGGGTTGTGACTTTGCAGTTTTCCATTAAAATAAATAACAAAATTTTACGGGTTATTATGAATCACCCTGTGTAATGAAACGTAGAGTTTAAGCTTTAGGCCGGCCACACACAGACGTAATCACGTAACGGAATCTCGAAACGGAATCCCGATTCGGAATTCCGAACGCAGCAATTGCATACAAAATCTATGGGCCTGCCACACACAAGCGTTAACATTCCGTACGTAATTTTATTCCGTACGTTATTCCACATGAGAGCCCGTGCGTTCGGAATCTCGCACGGAAAAAATGCATTCCGAACGCAAGACTACCATATATTTTGTATTGGTCGCCACACACAACCGTTTTTATTCCGTACGGAATGCGCACACACGCACGGCCTATGTGTGAGTGACGTATACAAACACGTACAACTTTTTTATTACAGCTCTGGATACCAGCCTTTTGGCAAACCCTTTATTATTTTGCTTAGTTATTATGTAGTTCTAGTTTCCAAAAAAGCAATAGAATACCCCTGTGCGTAATATAAATAATAAATAGTCTATAATTATGTAGTTTTTGTTTATATTTAGAAAAATAATTCATCTTCGCTCAATGTTTCCTCATCAAAGGTTAGCGTCTGACTGAGCCGTGATTCCGAACGAAAAAAAACGTCTGTGTGTGGTGGTACGTACGGTATCACGTACGTACGTGATTCCGTTACGTGATTACGTCTGTGTGTGGCCAGCCTTACATGTGTAGTGTAATACCTACAAACGATGCGAGACACAAAGTTACGTACCTACTTATTTGGTTATTTTTATATTTTGTGGGTTTCGAGAGAAAACCAAAACCTAGACGAAACGTTGAAAGACGTTTGTTTTGTTACGATTCGTGAAATTATTTACTCAAAAAAAATGCAAAACCAATTTCATCGAACGACAGACAATGTCTGATTATCATAATACAATTTTGGAATAGTTTTTCAGCATGTTTTGTTCAACTTGATATAAAGCAACGTAACAATGCATTCCATTTTCCATAAAATCAATTTTCAATTTATCCTACGAAATTAGTTCCTTAAACCAAGTCTAGGTACAATCTAGGTTAACCGCTATCCTGTATGCTATTGACACAATAGGTTCCCGAGTCTTACATTATTATGTCACATACAGAACAAACACGACCGCAAATGGTAGATCAAACTAATATTGCAACTCGCCGATAATAATGTTAACCTTTCTGACTATGATAATTAGATAACGTTTTATTAATATTAGTTCGTGAGCTAAGACAATCCCATGAAAAAGATTTTAACATTTACTTTGAACAAAGAACCGCGCCTACGCCACAGAGTATAATAATAATATGTACTCAGTACTAAACGTACTTTTCGTAAGAATTATAAAAAATATCTAATTATGAAACAGTAAACATTTTACAGTTATGAAAGTTGAATTAAAGTTTATTATTTGATAACCAGTTTAAACAAGAAAAAAACATCTTGTTTGTATGAGTTGAAAAAAGTTACGTAGACGGATTAAGGCCTGACCCATATTATTTCTAACACAGTAAAAAATCACACGCATCACTTATCACTATTGATCACAAAAGACTTCGAAATTTTGTATTATGTTACTTATTATAGGCTTAGTTAGGATCAATTAAAGAAGGAATGCTTAATACAAACCTATCATCATTTTCCAGATTTTTCTCCAATAGCAAAAGGAAAGCTAGAAAGGAATTCAGAAAAAGACTTACAAAGGAATCGCAGTCTAAGTTATTATAGAATTCCAGGGAAGCAAAAATAATTCGTCCACGGATTATCCCAGTCTTAATCCAACAGGAAAGCCCAGGACGATGATTTAAAAAAAGTCGAAGTAAAAAGTGTAGGTATTATAAATTCGTATTATACGAATGAGAGGAGAAATCTTAACTGCTCCGATGATAACGTAATTACTCGGAAGATTATTTGATTTAATTTTTTTCTTGCTAGCCTGAACAAATCGGTTTCTAATTTTGCCCCGGATATTTTATAACAGGATTACGAGGTAAGTTGGAAATGGATTTTTACAATTTCGCTGATGAATTAATGCGAAAAATATTTTTACAGACTTGAAGCTACGTATACCTACGATCGATAGAATTATACAAGAACCGTCTTTGTTTATGTATTCCGATTCTCAGTTAATAATAGAAATACTCAGTTTTAGAATCAAACCTTTATAATGTAAAAGTTACGTTTTTCTAATGAAAAACAGATTGGTTGGAAACTATTTTAATTTAATTCATCATAGTTACAGCCCAGTCACCAGCTGCGCACGCCCACACCCACTTCATTTAGGTATAAATTACTGGAGATACATTAAAATTAATAAAAAAAAACAGACGTATTAATCAAAAAAGTGAAAACGTTAAAAATTACCAATGAACTTGTCCATCAACCAACTTTATTCCCAATCGGGAGTAAAAATCGCCATAAATTATTAACGGGGGGCGGCGTAAAATCGGTCGGTTACTTTCTCGTTACTTAGTATTCAGTTACTGTAACCTCTAATAACAGTTCGGAATACTTTTAATGAGTCGTTACTCTGTGGCCCTTACCTTAAGGCGTTGTTACAAACTTTGTCGGCCTTACCACAATATATTTTAAAATACTGTTTAAAGGTGATGTGTCTCTTTCAAACAATATTGTCAAAAAAGTGACAGCATCACATTAAAAAAGTGTTTATGTTAAAACCTTGTTGAACAGTGTTTTTAAATCTTTTTTGGTAAGACCCTTAATGTTTATTCTGGTAATATTAGAGTGATATCATTCTATTTAATATTTAGTTAAACAATGTAAATTTGGAAGTTAGTAAAAAAATTAAGGCAGTAAATATACAGCTTGTATATAAATTACAGTCATACGAAAGTGTTAAAACTAGTTTATAATCTCTACTAAGTAGTTTTTAATAAAACATTAGGTACATAGGTACAAGCACAGAACAAAGAAAAAATATGTGCATACAATATAATTTAATTTTGGAAAGAGACATTACATTATACAAGTTTCATGAACGGGATATCATAATTTCAAGGAAATTCGAGATAGAAACAGTCCCTTAAAGTTGCTGAAGGCATTATCTTGTGGGAACATAACAAGCATTATTAAGTTTCCCAGCGAAACCTTTTGTAAAAAGTTTTTGTAATATAGGTACTGTGTCGAGGCAGCGTCAAATTCCAGGGAAGATGGTAAATGTTTATTAATTAATAATATTTGCTTTGCTAACTTTACTTTATGACGCATTTCATATGCTTAAAGTTTTTTGTTTCAAAACACTGTGTTACTTTATAAATATGTCTGACTGGCTTTGGAAATATTCTTAATGCGCAAAACGTAAGCTGGTTGTATTAAATAGTAGATTGTTATACAAGACGCTAAAGTGACCCATTGCATACGAGGTAGTTTTATTCCCGAGCTTTAGCGAGGGAATAAATAGAAACCGAGTTACAATGGGTTTTAGCGTCGTGTGTTACACTATAATTTTCACTACGATTGCGAGAAAATAAAATACAATATTAAATAGTTTATACCTACTTTCGTAAAAGAAACCACTCGTTTTTCTATCCTCCACTTCATAAACTTTTTGTACAATATTTAAATAAATGATTTGTGCTTGACGGCAAAAGATTAAAATTATTTCTTTCCTATTACAGTCACACAATTCAATCAGTTTGTAATTATAGAAAATTCTAAAGATTTCGCGCCATGGTACCTTTTTTAATTTCTGCTGTAGCAGCTAACACAAACACGCATTCTACGATTCACTCTGTGCACAGAGTATAAATAAGGTTAAGATTTCACCGCAGACATGCTTTTAGTTCCATTTTCAAAAATAAGAATGAGAAACAGTATTAAGTCAAGCGAGTTCTTATTCGTGATTATGAATAAAGACTTTTTCGTCTTAGTAGGCTCATTGGTAATAGACCAACATTAAAAAAGAAAAAACTTTATCCCCTAGGGGTTGTTATGCTATTTTAACTCGGCTTTTGTACGTTACAATGACGGACTTTTTGAGCAAGAGGAGTGAAAATTTAATTAAGTATGTTATTCATCTAGGCATGTATTTTTTATTGAGTGTTTTGTGTGTTTTTATTTGGTTAGTTTATCCTAAAATACTATTAATGTAGTTTATGTATTACATTGAATAAATATATACATTATCACGATGAGCTAATATGACTTATCAAATGCTATAATTATCGTAAACTTTACACAGTGTAATATCGACATGGGTAAAGTTTAATCATAAAAAAAACAAACTCGTTAAAATGTGTTTTGTCTTTTTCGTTCAAACTTTTGTTAGTAGTAACAATATCAGTTAATAACACTATTACCCTAGTAGCTAAATGATATGCGAATGCCTATAATCTTATTTATTATAAACCTTATTTATTTATTTTGTGAAATATTTAAACAAAAAATATAACATATAGTTTATAGGGGCAACGCTGCCAGTTTTTCGGGTAGGACTAGGTACCTTGCCTCGCTCGATCATGCGATTTAGTTGAAATCTTATTTTGTTTGTAAAATGTAATTTGCCGAATTTTAATTTATGAAAGCAAAGCAAGTAATATAAGCTATAGCAAAAAATCGTGAAATAAAAACAATCCTGTTAACATCTTCATAATTATTATGACATGTTTAATAAACAAAAAGGTTTAATACATTAAAATATCCTTCCAAACGAATACGCCAAAGCTGCGAAGTCCCAACTTGACGAATTATTTCCGGCGTTGAAATGCGTCACAAGTGGCCGCTGTCTGCGTGTCCGCGGCTGTTAGCTAAGTAATATTAATTGCTTATAGCGATAAATAAGCTAAATAAACTGAATAAGCCTCTTTTGTTAATTCTTGGATTATATCACCTGTTGAAATCGATGGCTCTGGTAATCTGTAATCTGGTAATCCTGATTTAAAACATGTTTCAGTCATCGTTATCACTCCTTCTGGAATGCGGGTATCTTCATGGAAGGTTGAGTGAGACTAAAGGAATCCTAAGAATTACTTTAGTTAATAACTTATAGAAATAAAAGAAGGACTACTCAGCGTCGAATCTATACAATAGTCTGTATTATTCTTGTGAAAAGTTCAAAACACTTTTAATTCAAAGTGGTTGAAAAAGACATTAACGTACAAAAAACTAATTACTTATGTGCAGAGATCGGCTTACATATTTTCTTTAAAAATAATATAGGTAACCTACATAGAAAAAGTTACTGTAATAAAGCTATGGAGGGGCTTAATTAAAAATATGGCTTCAGTAAGTAGAGCAAATAAAAAGGCTCCATAATTAGTAACGCAGCTCATAGGCTACGTCGCGTGAAAAATATCATGTGACAATATGCAAATAACCGTTTAAATGGACGCCGGTGAACGCAACTTATAATGAAAAGAAAAAACAACGAAGTCTGACTAGGCGCAAAAGGCCAACGTTTTGTCGTTATTGCTGCGATTTTTTCGGCGACTTTTGTGAGCGACTTTTTGTAGCTTATGTGCCTTTCAGTATTGAACTCTGAATGTTCTATACTCGGCGACAAACGCCCACATGTAAGTAGGTACCTACAACTTTTTACATCGGTAAAAAGCGGCATTTTTTTTGGCGACTTTTTTAGCTCGTGGGCGTTTCAGTATTATAAAATAAATAAATATCAGACAACATCACAGACATTTTGTAGCTGCGATAATATCGACGTTAATCACGGCGATAATCGCCCGCAAAATGACACGACAAAGGTTTTACTTAGCTAGCGCCGCGATTATCCAACTCTGAATCCTACTACAAAAAGTCAACGCCGAGACGTAAACGTCACTCATGGGCGTTTACGTCTCGGTGACGGAAAATCGCTTAGCGATTAATCGCTTATTAGCGGGAAACCTTTGGAAATCAGAGACAACTGTGACACTACAGTATTGATCTCTGAATGTTCTATATTTGGCGCAAAATTATCGTTCAGCTATTTATGTGGGTAATTTTATAGTTTAACTAATGCTTAATTTAGATCTTAATAGAGCTTTTTCTCTCTCTCTCTTCACTCCAAAAATAAGCAATAATGCTTATTTTTGGAGTGAAGAGAGAGCTAGTATAAACTATAAAATTACATGTCATAGATGCTTATTTGTTTTTCTTTTAAAGTGGTTTTGTATCATTCCATAAATAGATCAATAACCTGCTTACAAGGCTATGGAGGAAACATTTCTAGTTAGTTATATTTATAGATCACCTGAAAATAAATTTTCTTCTATAATGGATACGGGTTTATTTTAAGCGATCACCAGAGCTTAAAGGTCATATTATAAGAGATAAAGTGTCGAATTATATTGATACCCAGTTGGCGTATCTGCCAAATTTAAGTAAATAAATACGACACTTTACTCATGAATAAGGTGCTTGTTGAGCTATCTGTAAGGTACTCAAAGATTAGAGGGTTAGATAAAGTTACAAAGTGTTAACAAAAGGTGTAATCTTTATGATTTCAGCCCAGTGAGAGAAGCCAGGTGTTCCAAATTCACTGCATTGGCGCAAATTAATGAGGATACTATCGTAAATGATTGTGTCAATTAAAATGCTGTAAACAATAATTGTTTTATCCATTATCAAATTTATTTTGAATTTACTTTTAGAGGTTTCTTCACCAAGCAATTAGCTGAAATAAAACAATTAATCTTGCATAATTGCAAGGCTGTAATCATCTAGGTGTAATGGTTTTACTGAACAGCTCACCTATTTCCAGCATGCAATAACTTTCTTGCGATCACAAATTATGTTTCATACTAATTACACTAGTTGTATGCAGATAACGAATAGAAGTGCAAATAAACTAAAGTAATTATTAGTAAATAAAATACATAATAATACCAATTAGATAAAATAATGTGATACTTTATGTAGGTCTGTAGGTGGAAAACTGTCTTTGTCTTCCATAACCAATTAATGACTGAATAACAATAAACATCTCTTTACTTTTGATGAGAAGACCTATGAACATATAGATAAGCAAAAGGTTTTACCATAAACGACCAAAGCAATATTTAGACTTGAACTGTCTCTTGAAATGCTTTACACTCAAATCGTAGGTCATAGTATTCTGAACACGGTGCCAAGTCAGTAGCTCGGTCTTGATTATTATATATATTAGGAAACTTCGTGAAATAAGTCTTTACTTTATACAATAAAAAATGCGATAAATCGATGAAAAACTTTACATCGATAACAAGTAATCTATGTCGTTATGCAGATTTTTTATATACAAATGCGACAGTGTGCTAGCAAAACACCTTTAAGGCTCAATTTACACCGCAGTGAAATGGAAACAACTGGAATAAAAACGACTTAAAACGACAATCAGCAGCACGTCAGTTAATAAAAAAACTATTAAAACTGCGCGATTTAAGTATTTTAAACCTCAATTTTTACGCATTTAACTATAAAATTGATTGAATATATTACCATGTTGCTTTACATTACTAACACAATAGACATAAGACTTACTATAACGATGATGTGAGGTTCGAGTTCGAAGCAGGGTCTACCCCCCACCGCTGCCACGTAGGCGAGCCGTACCTAACTTTTCCCTTCTAAAAGTGAGATGAGTCAAAAAATAACTAAATACTAATTATTACTACCTTCGGATGATCGAAGATTACTACGTTTATTTGTCGCCATTTGACCTCATTTTGCCCTCACTACATAAAAATTCACAGATTTTACAGTCCCCGCAAGAATGGAGCATCGAAAATGAACCCAAAAATTTACGAAAAACCAAAATCAAATTAAATGCAAAATCCTATTACATTTTTAAAGTTTCCTATTTATTTTTAAGATTAAATAAAGCGCCCGCTGACTGCCTCAACGCGGCCGAAATAAAATTAACCGATTTTCAAAATTCCTTTGAATGCACTTCTCGTCTGCTTCTGCATCTTTTAACACTATTACTATGACGATCGGTCTATAATCATAGAAGCTACATCACTTTTTATGTACTGAAACACCCGTTTTTCTACAATTCCAAATCTAAAGGGACCATAATTATTAACCGATTTTCTAAAAAAAATGTTTCCATTTAGTAGCCAAAATAATACCCTAGGACCCATTTTTTTATTTTTTTCTTAAGTCGGTTTTTTTTCCGAAATATGTATTTACAATTTATTAAACAAACACGCCCCAAAAAACCCGAATTTGGTGGTTTGGTCTTATTCGGGTTTTTTGGGGCGTGTTTGTTTAATAAATTGTAAATACATGTTGTATTACAATTGTAATACACGTGTCTCGATAAATTCCTCAACTTTTGTTACTATTCCCATCTCGATACTCCCAAAATCTTCGGAGATATGGCCAAAAATACGTCTTTGGCGATTTGTTATTTGTTTGTTTACAAATGTTACACTATGATACTATGTAGGTACAGTAAATGTTCGCATAAATTCCACCACTTCCGTGGTGTAAATTGAGCCTTAATTAAATAATAACCCCCACACATTTAAACTAAAACAGACACTCCTACGCGCCACGTAAAGTGAAAAGTGGGTATGAATTAAATTATAGATGATTAATAGTCGTCGAGGACACGCCACACAAGCACGCTATGCTATGACAATTTGGTCTTATTAAACAGGTTAATTTTAACTGGAATATTGTTTTAGACGCAACATTAATAAGCTTTAATGCCCAGCTATAAGCCCGAATGTAAATATTTAATAAAGAGCTGTTATCTGATTGCCTTTAAGTCGTAAGTAAAACAGTGTTTGTTGACCTTAGGGACTTGTTTGTTACTGAAATATTATACTAAAGAAATATCATTTTAATACCATAGATTAAAAAAAAAATTGATACTGAAAAATTACAGCCAAGTTACAGTAAACCTTAATCCATCAAGAGCAGTAAAAGTTTCTAGTATAATAATTTATTCGGGCAACCCAGTACGGTTGGACGTTATCAAGCAAAATTTAAAACGTTGGGTTTGTTTCATTCTAGTTTTTACAAATTATTGCGCTCAGTGCAACACGGCAAAATGTAGATGGTAACTGCATTTTTTGCATAGCTTCTTATATGATGCGGTGCTATTTTTTTAAACTCTTAAAAAAAATTGATTCTTTTTGTTTTTGGAACTGTCCAAGAAGAAACTGTTAGAACTTTCTTCGAAGAAACTGTTCTTCTAAGAAAAGATAGTGAAAATCTTAAACTTAATTAGAATATTAAAATAAATATAGTTTACTTCCTCCTCCTCGCGTCGTCGTGTTCCTCATTACCAAGGGTCGTGATTCACATGAGTTTACTTACTAACACGAATTAATACATGAGAATGAAACGTAGTGATTCTTTACACACTGACAAAGAAAAATCTTAACATTTTTTCTATACAATAGGTAAGTGTACCTAAGTGTCATCAAAATATACACCAACATTCTTCTTTGTTATTTTTTAGGTTCTTTTCACAAAGGTAAGCAGCTTATGAAAAGAAAAACTAATCCTTAGATACGAAAAAGTATCTTTATGAAAAATAACAGATTAGTGGTGCTGACCAAATCTTTTACACGATGGAGTTTTCCACGCGTATTTTACTTTTTTTAAACTTGTATAGCCACAATCTCTGTACTTAAGAAAGTTTTTATTCTAATCAATATAAAAAATACTCATTCATTACGCTCAAAATCATAATCAAATCAAATCATAGATTTATTTCCTAGTATATAAGTTATACATAAACAGGTAAAAATCAACTAACCTTTCAAAAATAAAAACTAATCATAATTAACAAGTCTAGCCCAACCGATTAGTTTTTACCCGCTTACCCGCGTACGGTGAAGCAATAGGAAGGTAATGACTTTTTCTAGAATAAAGTAACACAAAAAGTTATTTTAATAGTGAAACACCTACAACCTCGCAGTAGTAGTTTCATAAACAACAACGTTTGATCTCGGCTTTCTGAAAAAGACAAAAAAAATACTTATAAAACTCAATCAGCAGTTCGGTCATTTGTATGGGAAGTCGATTTGTTTTTGTATTTTTTTGGAAAAGTCGTAGAACAAAATGTTGTTGTTTATGATGTTAGTAATATACTTCTGCGAGGTTATTGGTGTTTTACAAATAACCCTGTATAGAAGAAGATAGTGTATGCAAAAGTAAAATGATACTTACAATAAAATCAACTATTTTTCGATCCAAACGGCATTGCACCCCTCCTCAATGGGGATGTTTACTATTTTTTTTATTTTATGTTACATAAATTACCTCTCAAAAAAAGAAACATTGGTAAAAGAATTAATTCGCTAGCATGAAAACTGCCCGAGATATCACAGTGTGAAATGCACACAAATGGACTCGATTAAAAACGCTCCATACTAATGGCTTGCACGTTATGACGTCACGCCGTGCTAGTTTGTATGCAACGCATAGGAAATTTGTTCAGCAGCTATATTAAATATTGTGTTTATCAAAATGGTTTCTTTGACAAATTTGCTATACATTTTACGGACTAATTAAAGGTATCATTTATTTTAATAAATTTTATACTTTTTAAATGGACTTGTTCACCCAACTTTGAAGGGTCATAAAACAAATAATATGCAATATATAAAACCAAGAGGTATACAAGCTACTATAAAAGTTAATTATGTTTACGATTTTTATTAGTATTTCGTTATTTTATTCATTAGTCAACATCCCTATTTACTATATAGTAAAGGTGAAAACTGCCAATTTGCACTCTTTTCACTCGTGCAAACAACAGCAGCACAGACGAACAAGTTTACCCGCGTTAACAAGCTGCGTTAGATCGTACGTGATTTCTAACACGCAAACTGATTTATTTGTGTTCGCACAGAACTTCATTTATACGACCCTTTCAGAGTTTTATTATAGCCCACCTTTCGCATTCATCACTAGCCTTAGTTTCGGGTTCGGTTTTCATTTTTTTATTTTCACAAAGTCATTTTGAATCTACGAATAGGTACCTATAGTCACTACTTTCAATTCGCGCGTTTCAAATTTCAAAAAAATAGATTTCGGCGTCTTTTTTTATTCGGCTCGTCGCTTGTTCATTTTTATCTTCTACTACGGAAAGCTTCTCTCTAACTGACACCAGCATTGAAAGTTTGAGAGCGGAAAACCACACATTATTTATTCAATGCGGGACTATAACTAGGCTGTGTTTCATTAGACCAATCGAAAGCTGCGCCTAGACAATAATAACTTTGCCATTCGAAGTGCGATATCCGACTAAACGATTGGCAGTTAAATTAAGTTATTGTAATTGAATTGTCTTGTAAATAGTATTCCGTTTACTCAGTGCTTCGCGCCTTATGTTAATTTAATTACCCAGAAATCCTTATCCTTAGGTACGTATATAAAATTATAAATGCGAAAGTAAGTCTGTTTGTTTGTTACGTCTTTACGGTTTAACTACTCAACCGATCATCATGAAATTTTGCATATAATGTTATCAGGGGTACAGAAAAGGACATAGGATAGGGTATCTTTCT
Source organism: Agriphila straminella (assembly GCA_950108535.1). NCBI lineage: Eukaryota > Metazoa > Arthropoda > Insecta > Lepidoptera > Crambidae > Agriphila > Agriphila straminella. The sequence continues at coordinate 9,985,516 of OX467321.1, read as the reverse complement.
TCCCGAAAAAAGTACTGTTCCCGAGGGATATAGAGAATAACTGACGACGCAGATGAAGTTGCGGGCGGACGCTAGTATCTGCTAAAAATAGAACATAGACACTAAAATAAAAAACTGAAACGTGTTGGTAGACTCTTTTATAAAACATCATTGATCGTCCTTGGGGGACCTTGGGTCTCAACAATAGCACACTAGCGGCTATGTGAGCCGCGTTTGTGACATTTTTGACCTTTTCGAAATGGCTGAAATAAGTTTATTTTGGAAAAAATCGAAAGAAAAAAAAAACATTACTTTTAAATGTAACTTTTAAATTGGTTCGTGTGGCCATGTGAAACGACCAGTCATGCAGCCATAAAGTTTTATAAAAATAATGCAGGCAGATGAGTTCTACCTACCTCAATATACTTCCGGTACTAGTGCGAGAAGTGTATTGAAATTCATTTCGGCGCTGTGGTTTCATATTTTGTGGTGTACATGTGCATATTTTTGCGGACGGCCGGGCGGGGCACCTTGCATATATTGTTTGCGGAAGTAAGCTATATATTAATGTCTAATTAAGAACGTGATGAACCAGCTACCACCATGTAAATGATAAGTTTTCATTTAAATGGCGATTTTCATATGTAATGTTAATATTCAGAGTTTAGTGAGATAAGCATATTTTTTATTAATTGATTTTGAATAAAACATTAAGGCGAGTAATCCCACTTACTTATAGTGATTTCACATCAGCAGATACCTACACAAAACAAAATCGATTACCTACTCATTTGTTTAAAAATATTGTTTTTCTGTTTTACATTTTCTGAGTAGGCAGGAGGCGGGTGAAACTCATGTTCCACCATTCACAAAACTGTCCGGAAACAAATTGTGTACACAACATTCAATTCTTAAACAAACACAAAACAGACACATATTTTTAGCGGAACGATTCTCGTTTTTAACTGTCATTAATCAGAGATACAAAGCGGCAGTCCATTGTCCGCTCCCGCTGCAATACATTTATCATAAGCGGTCCGCTCGAAAAACGCCGCAATGGAAGGAAACGATTTATGAATTTCCTCGCGTCACCAACGTACTATCGACCACATTGGAGCTTGTGGAGCTTTACCACTCCTAAGGTTAAAATCATTTGCACGCTTGCGCGCCGCGTCGTTCCCTACAATAGGTTTATTTCTCGCGCCGCCCCGCCAAGATGCGCTATTGCATTAATTTTTTCTGCAAAGTGGTATAAAAGCACGTAAGAAGTGTTTTATATAATTTATATTATTTTCGTCAGAGGGCGTCTGTGCTAGCGCGACCCCTTACGCACTATGATAATATCCTGCGCAGATGACTGTTCTGTTGCTATGATTATTTTCATCACTATTAAAAATGGCTTATTTTCCTTCTGTCCATCTAGGACGGATTCCACTTTGGACGAATTCTATTTTGGACCGGTCCCATATAAAAAAACAAAACACTATTTGTTTCTAATAAATAACGAAAGTTGAAAATAATAAAATAAACATTATTCGCTAAGAAAAACAAAAGTATATTTAGGCACAACGAAAGTGTGTTTTTAAAAGTCACGTTAAATCAGTAATTTTCACATTAATTAGTAAAAACTTGGAACTGAGTTTCAATAAAAGAAATATTATTTATTTTTGGAATAGCAGTATGTACCTACTAACTAGGTATCAAACACGTCAAGAAAAGATACTAATAGGACATTACGGGTGAAATGATTCATTCGATTTGATTTTACTAGTTAACTTAAACAGACTGGGATGTTTTCTTAGAATTCCAATTACCAATACTCAGTATAAATAATTATTTTCGAAGATATCAATTATATTATGTAGGTACTTATAAATGCATGATATCCGCTAATTAGAAGTGTTTTTTTGGTAAATTTTGCCTACTTAGGTGCACTTTCGAGTAGCAGACAAAGTGATTACTGATTTCTCAACTAGTTGAAAGTTATTTACTCTCACAATTACCTATCCGATATGTAGTAGGTATTTAATTTCAACCTACCTACCCATTGGGTGCAAACTTTTGTTATTAATAATTATTGTGATGGAAAATGACCTCACTTTAAATGTGGAGCTGTTTTTTCAAATGTTGACGACTCTGTATGAAATATACGAAAATCAGCTCTTGACGAGTTTCTTGCCGGTTCTTCTCGTTACAAGGTCTCCCGCTCAGGGTTTGCGAACCGATGGCGTAGCTTCTTTGACATTCACAAGTGCTTGTAACAGCCTAGACTGAATAAATTATTTGGAATTTTTTGAATTTTGAATTAGTGTAAGTCCAGATTTGTAACAAAAAATAATATTTTTATTTATTAACTACTAGTATCATGGCGTACGTCCCTATTTTTTTTGCTTTCACTATAGCCCATGATATTTGCTGTGCCACAATATTAAATTAATGTTAATATTAAAATACTAATATTTTTATTTTAACATTGTGTATGATGGCTAGATGCTACCTATTCAGTGAAAATGTGAAATGTGAAAATGTGTGTTATTGACAGAAATGTTGTACAAATTTAACTATATCTAATGGCCCCACAATAGGCTAAGCCTGTCCTGTGGGTACCGGTTACGTTTAACAATTACATTTTAACCAAAATTCAATTTGTTCAATTCAATTCAGTGGCGATGGGTCCATACAAGCCGATTCCCAACTGCTTGCCTTTTAAAAATCTCACCCACCAATTCACTTACAGCATATTAACATTTTTGTAGAACTTACCTTCGCCATAATTTCACCACTCGCTACTGCTACCAGTTTAATATCTCTCAACAGTTATGAGGTTTTCTTTTAGGTACGTATAATCATTTACCAGATAAAAAAATTACACGGGCTTGTCGTCGCAAGCGACGAAGGTCGCTATATCATGCAACAACGTTTTTTAATATTTTTTTCTCTAAAATAATAAATCTGCAATAAAAGGGGGAAAAGGGTACAGGATATAACATATTCCCCAGATTGCAGCCACAGCCTATAGTATCTATAGAGTATGAAGATGTATGGCTGTATTGCAACGCGTATGGCTGTATAGATAAAAAATGGCTTACTAATGGTATAAAACGATCAACTAAAACAAAAAGACACCTACGTTTCAAACATTATAAAAACCCAACATCTAATTCTAGAATGAAATACCTCAGTTATTCCAAACTCTTGAAACAATGCATAAATAAATCACAAAAACTTGCAAACACAAAATATCTCATGAAATCCAAAAATAAATGCAAAGCTTCATGGGATGTCATTAAGGGTAAATCCTCATTAAATTTTACGAATGCAAATATAAATAAAATTACAGTTAATAATGAAGTTATATGCAATCCCAATGACATAGCAGATGCTTTTAATAAACATTATTCTGACATAATTAATAATTCAAATAATATGACTAAAAATAAAAATGACATTCAAATTAAATCTAATCATGCTAGCCTCTTTTTACACCCGACAAATGAAGATGAAATTTGTAAAATAATTAGCTCACTTAAGTCTACGAATTCGACGGGTTATGACGAAATTCAAACTGGTATCCTCAAATCGTGTAAAGCAGAAATTGCACCTATATTGAGTCACTTAATCAACCTATCTTTTACAACTGGTATCTTTCCCGAACCTCTTAAAATCGCCGTAATTAAACCTCTTTTCAAAAAGGGTACACGAGACAACATCGATAATTACAGGCCTATATCGCTATTAACCATCATATCCAAGATTTTTGAAAGGGCAATGCATAATCGTATTTATCAATTTGCCAATAAATTTGCGTTGATTAAGTCAGACCAGTTCGGGTTTCAAAAAGGCAAGTCGACATCTCTGGCAGCGTTCTCGTTAATTAACAAGGTGTTAATCAATATGGATAAACGTAAATCTGTCACTTCTGTATTTTTTGACATGAGCAAGGCCTTTGACCTCGTGCCGCATGATATTCTACTTCGTAAATGTGAATTATATGGATTAAGAGGAATAGTAAATAAATGGCTTTACTCCTATTTGACTGGAAGAACACAATACGTAGAAATAACAAATATAGACGATAACATGGAAATAAAGAAAATAAAATCAATGTCAAAATCAAAAAATCTAGGTCTACCACAGGGAAGCATACTGGGTCCATTATTATTCTTACTGTACATAAATGATCTCTCAGATGCCACAAATTACCACTGTACACTTTTTGCTGATGACGTATCTGTTGTTATACCATGTAATGACAACCAAAAATATAATGACGAAGTTAATGATACAATTTCTAAAATAATAAAGTGGCTAGAAAATAATGAATTGAAAGTAAATTTAAGCAAAACGACATTCATCCAATTTATTAATAAAAACGGTAGGAAATATAATTTAAATTTGACATTTAAAAATGAAATCATTAAAGAATCCTCACAAACACAATTTTTAGGTTTAACAGTTGATGACAAATGTTCTTGGAAAGAACATATAAATAAACTGTGCAACAAAATAAATTCGTTCGCATATGCCTTATGGAGATTGACTAGGATCAGTAGCAGACTCATAGCCATTCAGGCATATCACGGATACGTAGGTAGTTTGTTAAGATATCATATTCTCCTTTGGGGCAACTCATGTCACTCAAACCAAGCATTCATTGCACAAAAACAATGCATTCGAGCTATTTGCAACATTGATACCCGGACATCCTGTAGGCCATTCTTCAAACAGCATAAGTTATTAACTGTACCATGCATGTACATTTACGAACTAAGTGTATTTGCTAAAACTAATCCCCACTTATTTACAAGGAAAAAGGAACACTGTAATTTCAATACTAGATACCCTAATAAATTAGTTCTTCCTATAAAAACAACAGCTCTTTACAGCAAAAACGCGTATTGTATGTCTATAAGCATATACAATAGGTTGCCTGATGATCTCAAGATTTTACCTTTAAATGCTTTCAAAAACAAACTGAAGAGTTGGTTGGTTGAGAACTGTTTTTATTCAATCGATGAATTTAATGACTTTTTTAACAGACGACGGTAATGACACACACTGATTTGTAATGTTTATATTGCTTCTTAAGTAAATAATAATAATATGTGATTAATTATCATTTTTTTATGATTATATTTGCATGCCAGTATCTGGAGAAAAGTGTGCGGCTTCATATACATTGTAACATCTTTTATACTTACCACTTTTTAAGCAAATAAAGAAATATTCTATTCTATTCTATTCTATTCTATGAACTCTATGAACTCTTTTCCACGTTACATGGATTACAGTTCAATCCGCATTTAACTGGATATGAGCAAATAACTGTAACAAAATATGTTAAGGCTCCGTTACGCCAAATCACTTGTCTCTGTCTTTTTCTTTATGTGTAAAGAGTATGGAAAATAACCTCACTTCTGCACTTTTTCGATGTTTTTCGTTGTTTTTTCATCATAATCTTAAGCACAATTATCTTTCTTAAAAAAAAATTATTGGAGCAACTGCCCAGTACGTTAAAGTGTATTTTGATGTAGAATTCAATACGTTTCCGCTATTATTTACGCCAAAAATATGGCCCGCGACAAGCGCTTTTGATGATATTCTGATTTTTTTTACAATCATCTGAGAGGTTTATACGCAATTTAATACTTGTAGGTACTAGATAATCTCCTTAGCTTGTCGTATGTTTTTTTTTGTGGCTACAACTTTACGTTTTCTGTATAAAAATATGGCCCGCGCAAACCATGTGTTCCTATTATGGCCCCTTAAATCGCGGTGGTAGTGAAACTGGCGCCGCCACTACATTTATTTTTATTTCTCGTAAATCAAGTCAATATTTAAAAAAAGCTCATGTAATAATCTCTTAAATTGTCTCTAATATTTTTTGAATAGCTTTTCAACAGTTATCATTCATTCGTAAGTTTTAAAATCCATAATTGCCAAAAGTGGCCAGTTTGAGCTAAAATGGATTTTAAAGCTTACAGAAACAAACACACTTTCGCATTTATAATATCAATAAATCAATAGAACAGAGGATGACTCTATCTCATGAAGCATAGCACGGCTAAAACATTCATAGCCGAACGGACTTGCTGAGATAAAACCAGAGGTTTTTGTGACAAATTATAGCACTATTCTATTTGTCTTTAATTCGTATTGTCTTTTTAGTATTGCCATCTTGTTGCACCACTTTCACCATATTTTTTTTACGTTGACGTTTTCGTTTGCCTTTTTTATCATCATTTGTAAATGAACATAATCTCAGTTTATTTTTAAAAACGGAATTTTGTAGAATATCTACTTTGTTTTAGGTAAGTACTGCTAAAGTTTTCAAATATTATGCTAGAATGGAAGAAGAACTTTAAGCTTCCCCATGAAAGCCCAAAAAGAAAAGTTCGACACAGCTTGTCTACCTGTCCGTAGAAGGTGTGAAGTTGCGGTCAGCAAAATTGAAGCTTTGACCGCATCTTTTCTAAGTCCACTACAATTTTATAGTACCGTACGCTTTTTAACGAGGGCAAACAAAAATATAATATGCAAGCTATCAAACTCAAATAGTTTGACAGAGAGTAACCATTGTGCAACTATACATCTGCTATAAAATCTTTATTGGTAATGGGGTTAAAGTTTAAACCCAAGCATTTCGTGTATGTATAATATACGTGAGTGGATTCATGAGAGTAGATTAAAATAACTTTCGCTTTTTAGTCACAATTCAAGACGAATCTTAAGAACAATAGATCTGTAGGTATATTTTATTAAATAATACTTAGTTATAATCGAATAATCCAATCATTACTTTTTATATACTTTAGAAGACTAATAACTCTCTACACATTTCAGCGCGCGCTGGTTAGGACTTTGTACATACGCAGCCTGATACCCGCGCCTCCTCGTTCGCAACGAGCAAAAGTTTTTAAGGTGCCATGCCAATTATTGGGTACTAGAGTAATTAAAACTTAGACACTTAATAGTGGGCAACAACTTTATTAAGGGATTTTATCCCTTATTAATCCCCAACATTCTTGCTGTGCAATGATTAAATGTATAATGATTGGAAAATTACTATGAAGTTCGTTTTATAACTAGGACACGCTAAGAAGCGGTGTATTTTACTAACTTTCTTTTTTCCAATCACTACAAAAAATTGTATAAACAATCCATCAATCAATTCATAATACAGTTTGCAGATTTTCTTAGCAAAATAAAAAATTAACAAAACTTTTTTATTATCCCATCGATACTTTCAGCAAGTGTCTGAACGGCCGATAGACCCTCTTCCTCAAAGTGTCTGTCATATGATAAAGGTACCTCGTTGAACCCTTCCAAAGTTTCGGGCCCCCTATCAATCTGACCACAGGGTATCAGAAACGCTAACCCTTCAGCGCAATCGCCTCAAGTTGCAAACTGGTTCGCGATAAAACCTTTTTGGTAGGTAGTTAATTTTATCGAAACAAGCTTCACAATTAGTCTGTGATTTCGCGCCTCTGACTGGAGGCGTTTTATTGCACTCACGCCCGAAACTTTCGAGGCTCGACCGCGTAGTTCTTGTGACCACTAAATAATTCAATGATGCGAAAAAGTATCTTAAGTTGGGCGAGTAGAGTCGCTAATGCTTGACTCGAATAATTCAGCAGCAAAAAGATGGCTGGCGTAAATATCTTTTTCCGGGAGATTCTTTATCGCGTCCGGGAGGGTTTTTGGTGCTGATGTAAAAATAATTGTTTCGAATCCTCCACAAAGATAAAACATTGTGTTAGATTAAAAAATGCTAAGTTTAGCTTAACAGTTGGAGTGAAATTAAAGTGCGTTTTTAACAATAGAAGACACTACAAAGTACTTACAAGAAAGTAGAGTCGATAGGTCTACAATTAGACAATGTCGTAATTAAATTATAAGATAAACCGGTTTCTAAAAACTGTTTATTTAACTATGACTTTTATATCTGTAGCTTTTCTGCTTCTTTGGGTCAGTTGTATTGTTTACCAATACATACATAACATATGTCATCGCCTATGAAAGTAAATATTACATTCCATATTAAGTCAACACATCGTTGTGTGCATCTATTAATCGACACAACTTGTTTGATTTACGGAATACCACTACTGCTCCGTTTCTCCAATTATTATCGGGTGCAATGGAGAACGCATTATCAATCATCCGCAGTTGCAAACAGACCCTGTTGACACTCGTTTCATCTGACGAACATCACATGGTAGCGCCATAGTGTATTAATATAGTATCTTTCATGCACTGAGGAAACTTCTTTGTCTCGGCGAAAATGCAGACAAATGAAGATCGGTACTAGAGAACCACATTTTCAGTAAGGAAAGTAAGCTAGGTACCCTAAGAATTTTGTATTCAATATAAATATCAAATGCTTGGGTGCCCCCCAACAGTAGCGAAGGGTGTAATAACTTAATAATACTAACTCATTTGACAAAAATGTTTCCACTTAAAAAATATTATTAAGTTATTACTATGCAATGTATAAGGCTGTTTGTTTCCCAATAAAAGATAAATAAAATAAAAATAAAATAAACATTCTAAAAATACGGCAGTTCTGTCAAAGAGTAAATTATTTACGTTACCAATATCGCAAAAGTATGAGTGATTGAAGAGTGCGTCGAGGAGCAATATATTTTATATGGAGTCTAACTATAGCGCAATGATTTCTAAGGTACAGTGGGTAGCAGTGGCATTATTACATTACCTACTTATTTATAGAATGTTTTGCATCACTTGGTGCGAATGGAAGGATCCAATATCCTCGATATTTTATTATTCTATAATACTGCTCGTGGTTTGTTTGAATCGTCTATATTTTCCTACCACCCGTTCAAATTGTACCCCCTCCTATTAATCGAACCCGGGACCCCTGCGTCTTACACCACAAATAAAAAAAAACATCGTAAATTAAGTTTATTTATAATCAACCAACATGCTTTGTCAGTGTTGCATTTCTGTTGTGGTTTAATCCATTATTCGACATGGCAGGATTGTCTTTACAAGCAATCCCTTCATATCGAATGACAATGGCGAACAATGGTGTCTGTCAGTTCGTCCAATGATCGATAGATAGAACGCAGTTTCGTGGTCACAAGGCATATGTATGACTTAAACCACAAAACAAAGAAAAAAATCTTAAACTGTCGCTTTATGATTATGATGGTCAGACTTTATCCAAAAGTGCAACAATGTTTCTACGTATACGTACGTTTTTTGCATAAACTTTAACCTCTAAATACCCAATTTTAGTGTATACTGAATACCCCAATTTACCACTCCAGTTTAACAGTTAACTTTAATAATATGTAAACAATATGTAACAGTAATATGTTAACAATATTGTTTTACATATAATTAACTTTCAAATAACCTGTCAGCTGTCACTTAGTTTTTTATCCACAACCAGTCAGTGCTTGACCTACATAATATATCTCGCCCGATGTTTAGTAACAGAAAGGTGGAAGCGCACTGCACCCTGCTCGGTTCCTCAACCACTAAACAACTGATTATCTTTATCTATAACTGCCAGAACACAACAATTTAAAAATGATATTATGGTGTCAGATTTAAAGTGATTGTGACTGCAATGGCTGTGCTCAAATCACTCAAAGGCTTTAATATAAAAAAGCTGGAAGTTAAAATCTTAAGCTGCAATTTTTCATTTGCTACGGGGTAATGTTTTCGCTAATATCGCTTAAACACCGAGCTAATATTTCAGCTGGGAAAGGCAGGAAATTATCGGGGTATGTCGCAGTAAGTGCGATATTACCAGAGCTGGGCGGTTCGGCCGGTCACGGGAACAAAAACGGAGCTCTGAACAACACGCAAGCCTAGTTCATGAAGTCATAATATTATGGAAATTAAAAATTCGCCTTAAAAACTTTCTTAAGAAATGCTTGAAAATTGTTTGTTTTGATATAATGTTCTGCTTTTGACGATAAGCTTTATTTATCATTATCGTTTATTTAAAGGATATACCTAATATTGGTATTGTATTTTTAATATAAAAAACATCGTTAAAAACTTATTTTAGCTTACTTATGCTTAAATATCATTAATAAATACATTAACAATTCTAAATAATAAAAAAAACTTATTTGAAAATCAGAAATTAAACTAACCAAACTTCAAAAAAGTTTGAAAAAATTATAAATTCAGCTTAAATAAATGAGTGTGTACCTAATGCAAATTAAATATTTATTTTGTCATTTTGTAAATCCACTATCCAGTTTCTATATTGGGTGCCTACTTAATAAAGTTTATATTGGGTACCTACTTAATGTATAAAAAAACTAAGTCAATTTTAAAGCTCGTCAATGATTTTAGAAAAGGCAAAGCTTAACAGCTTCATATACTCGTAGATAAGCGAAATTTACGATAACGTGTTATGAAGTGGAAAACAAACTTCATTTAAAAATGCAATTGTTGAAACTTAAATGGTTTCCCTCATCTTTACTGTGGTAATAAACATTATATGAAACCATATTTACCCTTGTTTTCAATTCTAATAGTTACAAGAGTATTAAGATTTACAGTTATGGCCTATTTTATTTAAATTTTGCTACACAACGAAATCACTATTTTTCATTTCCTTTTACAATTTGTTCATAACTTTTTATTTATTTAAATCACTATCAATTAATTACTAAACCAGTCTGAGGATTTATTTAAGCCTTGAAACGTGCTATCACAACCATCAATTTTTTGTTAAAAACTTAGTAACTGCAAGAAAAAATTGCATTACATTAGTTTTTAAAATTAAATAATTTTCAATCTCAATCGAATAAGTATAATGCGAATATTTTATAAAACTCCCTTTCTATCAGAACAACAAAATTAAGTTTGAATAAAAAGTAAATTATAATTTCCCTCAGCATCACAGAATAGTCACCTTCCACGCGTACATTGGGTCCGAACTGACCCTTATTAAATTAAGCTAATTCCCAAACAAATCGGTCAAGTTTATCAAGTGAGGTCCAAGAGACCCGCTCACAATCAATGCGAGCGCAAATTGTTATGACCCGCGTACGAAAGGTTAACGGTTAGAAATCTCTGTGGCCCTACCATGAGTTGATACAAACTGTTTACGTTACCGTAAACTATCGGATATACTGCTCACAGTCAGTGCGAGTGAAAGGGACAAAACGATAGTTTACGGTAACGTGAACAGTTTGCATCAACTCATGGTAGGGCCCCTGTTGTTAAAATGTAATTATTCCGATATGTCGCTTTGTAAACTCTGATTATTAGTCATGACATGAGTAGGTTTCTCGTTGATTTAATTCCTTTTTTCCTCGTGGTCAAACTTATTGGTCAAACTGATTTGACCACATAGAATTTTGACATTCTTCTTGTACAAACTGTGTGTGTTACGTAGTAGCCCGGCCACGGTGGCAAAAAAGGAAGAACTCATTAACAATTTAACAAATAAAAACTTTTTACCATTGCTACTCGAAAAAGGGCATTTGATTCATTGATAACAACAAATAAAACGCTCTTTTGTTTAGTGAATGTAAAACAAACGAACAAACGCGCATTATAAGTAATAATAATGTATGAATTTTGTACAAAAAATAATAAAACGGTATCCCGCCAATTTTAGTTCTTTGTCTTATCAGGTTGGTTTCTTTTCTATCTGTTGTGGTTGTTTTGTCATTGGAAAACTGTTATTTCACTATTTATTACTTACAATGTAATACCTATACACCGTTTTTTTAAGTATATCTAAAAAAATGAAAGGGTTGTTCAGACCACGTGAATGAACAACTTTTACTATAGGGCCAACCACGAAATCGCGAAAAAAATCAGCTGTTATATAGAAAAGTACAACATCGACTCGACTATAATGTATGTAACAGCTGATTTTTTTTCGCGATTCCGTGGTTGGCCCCATAGTAAAAGTTGTTCAATCACGTGGTCTGAAATCCCTTTTTCATTTTGTTAACATTATATATTTTAGAGGAACTCGCTATAAGTATTGAGTTAGCACACATATTACCTATATTTTTCTAATTTCAATCTTTTAATGATCAATTTAAATTACTTTAGTTTTTTTGTTCGCATTTTGTATCGAAGTCACACACCTCAATCAATTACAAATATATTTCGATATACCATTAATGGCAAAGGAAATCCCTCTCCTTGTTACAAAACTATATCACTAAGGAAACTCAATCCGAACATTATTTACGTAAATGCGGAAAGGAGTAGAAAAAATAATAATAAAAAGGAAAATTTCCTTGGCAACGATGCTTTTGTAGCGAGGTTCGTACAAATCTGATCATCTTGATTACTTTATCCTCAAAACGAGAAAGGAACAATGCCCAAATTATGTTACCTACTCCTGGATTTATCCTATTCCTCGTTTTCCAAGAAACGAACTCAGAAATGACCATTGATATTTACTTATTTCCCCGAGCAAATGACTTTTAGGATCTGCTACCCCTCCCACCGCCCCCATCTACTTATTATTGTATCTAAAATAGTGAAAATTTTGAAGTAATTATGAATGAATAGTGTATAACATAATTATGAATGTATAGTGTAGAAGAACCGATGGCCGTTGGGGCGGAAAGGTTCTAGAATGGCGACTGCGCACCGGACGACGCTCTGTGGGTAGGCCCCCGACAAGGTGGACTGACGATCTGGTGAAGGTCGCGGTGCACCGCTGGATGCGGGCAGCGCAGGACCGATCGTCGTGGAGATCCTTAAGGGAGGCCTATTACCCAGCAGTGGGTGTCGTGCGGCTGATATGATGATGATGATGATGAGTGTATAATCTCTGAAATATGGTACTGTAACTATTATATATTCTGTGCTGTAACACCACTAACTCAACTCCACCGATTGTCAATAGATTGTCAAGGTTTTACCTTCATAGTTCCATAAAGACCTCAAGATATCCTTGTTATGATTTATCGAGTAGCGTTGTGTAACTCACTCTTTTTTATTGAGGATGAGGGAGGACCTCGTTTAACCTCTTGAGTTGCTCGCGAGGTACCCCCCATTTGAGGTGAGGTGAGGTGCAGGTGAGGAGAATGAAATAAAATAAACCTAACAAAATGAGTGCGAGGTGCGCGCAACGTTTCCGAGGGAGTCGGTCGCTGCTGAGCGCGCGAAAAAAGCATGCGTGGTTGATGATTGAATAATAGAAGCTAATTAATTAGTTATCTTTTGGTCATTCATTGAATTAACTCCATAAGAATTCTTATGCCGACTCCCTCAATCGTGCATTTCGTGAGTGCATTTATTGAGTAGTTATAGTAGACTTAACCTTTCAATTCTCGGCAACTCACTAATCTCACTATTCTGTTGCGTGTGTGCTGTGTAATCTGTGCTCGCGCCTCGTGCTCCAAGCCTCGAAAGAGTGAGGAGCTAAATGAGGTGGTTCATAGTCGAAATATGAGAACTCCCTCATTTTGTCGCAACAAGAAACTCAAACGAGATACCTCACGAGCGAGGGGCTCAGGCTCATCACTACTCATCACACCTCATCAGTCTTCTGTTCTACATTTCTAGCCTCGGCGGACGCTCTCTCTCACTCAGCCCTTTTTTTGTTGTATCAAGAGAAGAATGCAGTATTTTACGCATACCAAACGGCATGTTGGACTCGGTCATACTCGGGGAAACCCGAGCATGTCCCTCGCCGCACCCGACCCTCCCACCAAGCCTAATAGGCTTCGTGTCAGGGCCGGGCGGTTCTCACCCCTGCCCTGTCCCCTAACGATCTCGAAAGATCGAGAGGGGGCCAGGCAGAGGGGGGAGCCTCCTCCCCATCCCCCCATAAGGCTACCCACTTATGTGGGCAGGCCAGATGGGGCGAATGGGAGAAGGCACCACTACCAACTAAACTCCTCTCGAAGACCTGCGCCTCTCCTTTCCCGGGTCTGTGGGTACGCGGTCTCACTTAGCCCTGGGTCCTAGATTGAATTATATAAGTGTATTATCTATGGGTCCTAGTATTACAACAAACGCGGGATCGTCACCCAACAATTATTTATTTATACCAATATTGCCGTTGTAATCCTATATTGGCAATAAAGTGAACTGAGCGACATTCCTGCTTTATTTATTACTCGCTACTGCAGCGCCCTCCGACGACACCCCGTTACTAATAGAAATAGTTTATTAAACCTACATTCAAATAATTAATATGCCTTGATTATTAACTGAACCGAATTAATTTTACGTTTAACTACCTATTTTGTCTTTTGACGTTTAGCCAGCTAAAAGTAAATCAAAATGAAATATTTTCGGTACGAATGGATATTTGAATTAACAGATCTATTCCAATGAATAAATATGGTTTATTCATTGTTTTTGTCTATTTTCACTTATTTGACTATTCACTTCTCAAGCTTACGCGCTCACTAGATATGAAATAAAACACTTTTAACGGATACTAGCGCGGTTTCATTGACGTCGGGAAAATAAAAAATCAAACCAAATACCAACTAATTACTTTGGTAATTAGTTGGTATTTGGTACTTTGGTACTTTCAACAAAACCGCGCTAGTATCCGTTAAAAGTGTTTTATTTCATATTTGACTATTGTTTTGAAAATATATTTTAGTCAATTTAACATTTACTTCAATATCAACTTATTATTATATCGACTTAACATTGCATTTTCGTTGAGATTGAGATCTTCGCAAATAGCTCTGCGTTATCATTTAATGCATTCACTTATTTATTTTGATGAAAATAAATGCATTAAAATATAACGCCTTGGAATTGTTTTCAAACTCTTTTATTACAAACAAAGACGTCATCGGAAACATAATCTGTAACAACACTATATTCGTCGGCGGGCTGTGAAAAGCTCGTAAGTCCGCAAATTTAGTGAAAATCAATTTTAGTTGTTTCTCGTGAGAAAACCTCGTAATACATGTCTACGTCGAAGAAACTCGGATTCGAAAAATTAATGCACATGCGAGGTTTTCACAGCCCGCCGACGAATTATATAACTACCACACTGAAAAAAAAGAATTGTTGAATGTACTAAAGTAGCGTAGGTTGCCTAGAGAACTGTCATAGTCAACCCTTTTCATGGTTAATTTTACTATAACAAGGGTGAATTTAACAAAATACACTTTGTTGAGTTTACATAACAAAACAGATTGACTAAAACTGTTCTTAGTATAGTAAAATTCATTAAACAAATATTTGAATACACTAAAGAAAGTTTGTAAAATACTTCTCCAATTTTCCAACAGGTGACGCTACTAAATTTGTTCGTAACACTAACAAAATGCGAAAGTTGATTTTACTTAACACAAATTTATGAAATATATTTAATATAATTGACATTAGAAATATGTACATTTTACACAAGCTTGTCAATAAAATCAACAAAGAACTTTTGTTTAAACAACAGTACGAGTTTAGCAACACAGTTCTCCAAATTTCCGATAGGTGACGCTTGCTACTCCACTAAAGTTGTTCGTAAAAACTACCAAATTAGAGGATTGATTTTACTTAACACAAATTATGAGATATATTTAATATAATTGACATTAGAAATATGTACATTTTACACAAGCTTGTCAATAAAATCAACAAAGAACTTTTGTTTAAACAACAGTACGAGTTTAGCAACACAGTTCTCCAAATTTCCGATAGGTGACGCTTGCTACTCCACTAAAGTTGTTCGTAAAAACTACCAAATTAGAGGATTGATTTTACTTAACACAAATTATGAGATATATTTAATATGATTGACATTAGAAATATGTACATTTTACACAAGCTTGTCAATAAAATCAACAAAGAACTTTTGTTTAAACAACAGTACGAGTTTAGCAACACAGTTCTCCAAATTTCCGATAGGTGACGCTTGCTACTCTACTAAAGTTGTTCGTAAAAACTACCAATTTAGAGGATTGATTTTACTTAACACAAATTATGAGATATATTTAATATAATTGACATTAGAAATATGTACATTTTACACAAGCTTGTCAATAAAATCAACAAAGAACTTTTGTTTAAACAACAGTACGAGTTTAGCAACATAGTTCTCCAAATTTCCGATAGGTGATGCTTGCTACTCCACTAAAGTTGTTCGTAAAAACTACCAAATTAGAGGATTAATTTTACTTTACACAAATTATGAGACATATTTAGTATAATTGACATTAGAAATATGTACATTTTACACAAGCTTGTCAATAAAATCAACAAAGAACTTTTGTTTAAACAACAGTACGAGTTTAGCAACACAGTTCTTTAAATTTTCGATAGGTGACGCTTGCTACTCTACTAAAGTTGTTCGTAAAAACTACCAAATTAGAGGATTGAATTTACTTAACACAAATTATTAGATAATGCTGCCATTAACTCTGATCTTGCACATATCTATAGCTGGAGTAAGTCTTATGGCCATGCAGTTAATCCATCTAAGTCTCAGTCCATCATTATTGGGAGTCCGTATTTTGTTTCGAGGATCGACTTCGAGTGGATACCTCCTGTGAAAGTTGACAGCACTGTTATTCCTTACACGAAAACCGTCAGAAATCTCGGTGTCGTCCTTGATGAATGTTTCTCTTGGAGACCTCAGGTTGAGGCAGTTAGAAAGAAGGTGTTTGCTGCATACAGTTCACTCAATCGCCTACGGAACTTTCTACCTACCAGTACTAAAATCACTCTGGCCCAGTCACTTCACACATCTTGGACTACGCTGACGTTTGTTACACGGACCTTTCTGAGGAATTGCTTGACAAATTGGAGCGGCTTCAGAATATGTGCATCAAGTTCATTTTCAACTTACGAAAATTCGACCACGTATCTCACTTTCGCCAAAAGCTTAATTGGCTCCCCATCCGTCGGCGCAGGGACTTACACACTCTTACGCTCCTGTACTCAATCCTTTTCCTTCCAACTTCACCACTTTATCTTAAAGAATCTTTCGACTTTCGATCCTCTTCTTCACTGCGTACTCTGCGTTCTTCTTCTAATCTCACCCTCGATATTCCCCGTCATTCCACTGATTTCCTTTCCTATTCATTCTCTGTGCATGCTGTCCGTTTGTGGAACGCACTTCCAGAGGGCATCCGTAAAGCTCGTACCCTGAGATCTTCCAAAGATCAAATTAGAACGCATTTCCTTTCTCCCACCTAATACTACTTTTTTTTCTGATATCTCCCTTTCAACTTTCATTTTATATACATACACTTTCTCTTCTCTTTATTTATGTATATCTATATCTATTGTCCGTCTAGTATTTTTGCACCCACTCCCCTCTTTCCTATTCTCCTTAATATTTTTCTACTCAAGGTTGCCTGGAAGAGACTTCTACGTAGCAGTAAGGCCGCCTTTTGTGTACTTGTCCATGTTTATTGTTTGCTCCTATGTAATGTCTTTGTCTAGTGTGCAATAAAGCGTTTTTATTATAATTATTATTAGATATATTTAGTATAATTGACATTAGAAATATGTACATTTTACACAAGCTTGTCAATAAAATCAACAAAGAACTTTTGTTTAAACAACAGTACGAGTTTAGCAACACAGTTCTCCAAATTTCCGATAGGTGACGCTAGCTACTCCACTAAAGATGTTCATAAAAACTACCAAATTAGAGGATTGATTTTGCTTAACACAAATTATGAGATATATTTAGTATAATTGACATTAGAAATATGTACATTTTACACAAGCTTGTCAATAAAATCAACACAGAACTTTTGTTTAAACAACAGTACGAGTTTAACAACACAGTTCTCCAAATTTCCGATAGGTGACGCTTGCTACTCCACTAAAGTTGTTCGTAAAAACTACCAAATTAGAGGATTGATTTAACTTAAAACAAATTATGAGATATATTTAGTATAATTGACATAAGAAATATGTACATTTTACACAAGCTTAACAATAAAATCAACAAAGAACTTTTGTTTAAACAACAGTACGAGTTTAGCAACACAGTTTTCCAAATTTCTGATAGGTGACGCTTGCTATTCCACTAAAGTTGTTCGTAAAAACTACCAAATTAGAGGATTGATTTTACTTAACACAAATTATGAGATATATTTAGTATGATTGACATTAGAAATATGTACATTTTACACAAGCTTGTCAATAAAATCAACACAGAACTTTTGTTTAAACAACAGTACGAGATTAGCAACACAGTTCTCCAAATTTCCGATAGATGACGTTTGCTACTCTACTAAAGTTGTTCGTAAAAACTACAAAATTAGAGGATTGATTTTACTTAACACAAATTATGAGATATATTTAATATAATTGACATTAGAAATATGTACATTTTACACAAGCTTGTCAATAAAATCAACAAAGAACTTTTGTTTAAACAACAGTACGAGTTTAGCAACACAGTTCTCCAAATTTCCGATAGGTGACGCTTGCTACTCTACTAAAGTTGTTCGTAAAAACTACCAAATTAGAGGATTGATTTTACTTAACACAAATTATGAGATATATATTTAATATAATTGACATTAGAAATATGTACATTTTACACAAGCTTGTCAATAAAATTAACAAATTTAGCAACATAGTTCTCCAAATTTCCGTTAGGTGACGCTTGCTACTCTACTAAAATTGTCTTGTTTACCCTTTAATGTGCCTTTATGTACAGTCGGCAACGCATGAGGTTATAAAAAAACTGTAATTTATTTTGAACCTTGATGGCTTGCATTTGATTGAATATCATTGACCTGTCGTGGAGGCTCAGCGTGCCGTTGACTGTATCTCTAGGGGGGCATTCAATTTACTTGTTGAAAAACTGCTCAAGAATGTACTTCTTTGTTTAGTTAGTAAATGCTTTTACTATAGTCACAGACTCACAGAAAACATAATAGTACTATTAGTAATGAAGTTCAAGTTGGACAATAGCGCCCTTTCACGGATATTTCTTTTCTCTCTCTCTCTTCAAAATCTAGTACAGACTTAACTCAATCTTATTTAGCTATTGTGATTCAATTACATAAAAATAGATAAGTTGTGATGACTTGTTGTTCATTAGCGCCATTATGCGGATTGGCTTAGCACTTGAGAATTTTACTGTGCGGACGATATTTGTTATTAGTCATTATCCTTTATTTTATACAATTTAAAAAAAAAGTTGATGTCTGAGTGACTCGATAGTTCAGTGGTTGGAGCGTTGAACCGGATGTCCGGAGGTCGCGGGATCGATTCCCGTTGACCTGGTGCGGGTTGTGTTTTCTTTTCGTATATTATTTAGTATAAAATACTAAAACTTTCAAACTTTTATTTGCTAATACAAATTAAATAGGTTCTTCATAGTGTCGAAAAAGAAAAATACATAATATACAATACATATTGTGCAAGGTACATAATGTGACATTTGGGATGTCACATGACATAGATGAAACGTGGAGCATCAAGCAATGACCAATTTAACTGCCAACTTTTAAGTTGCCGTGGTGTAATGGTGTGACTGCTCGCTTGATGCTCAAGAGGCCGCGGTTCGAACCTCAGTCATTGATCGGTTTTTCTGATTCCAATGTTTGGTTGTTTTCAAATGTACATTATTATATAGAATGTAAATAGAAAATGTAAAAAATAATAGTAAAGGAATGAAAAGGGCAGAAAATGGTGATTAAGAGACAAATAAAAAGAATAACGAAGTGTCTCAAAAATTGTGGTGGGAATAAAAGAAGTAGAAGCAAAGAAAAAATTAGAAGAAGAGAGAAGAAGTGGTGAAGAAGAAGAAGAGAAAGCCCGAGACGAATAAAGTGACATTTATTAAATCTCATCGTAAAAGATCGAAAGTAATCGATGTTAAATATACAGGACTGAATCAGGTTGAATTTACCAAATGAAATTAGTAAATGTAGCAAAATTAATTTCACATTTTTTACATAACAAGTTTAGTGACATTTATCAAATCTCATCGTAAAACCTCGAAAGTAGTCAACGTAAAATATACAAGACTTTTTAGTCAAATATACAAAATGAAATGAGTAAAGGTAGCAAAATTAATTTCACATATTTTACATAACAAGTTTAGTGACATTTATTAAATCTCATCGTAGAACCTCGAAAGAAGTCGACGTAAAATATACAAGACTTTTTAGTCAAATATACAAAATGAAATGAGTAAATTAGCAAAATTAATTTCACATATTTTACAAAACAAGTTTAGTGACATTTATTAAATCTCATCGTAAAAGATCGAAAGTAATCGACGTAACATAAACAGGACTTTTTAGTCAAATATACAAAACGAAATGAGTAAATGTAGCAATATTAATTTCACATATTTTACATAACACGTTTAGTGACATTTATTAAATCTCATCGTAAAATGTCGAAAGTCATCGACGTAAAATATACAGGACTTGATTAGTTGAACATACGAAATCATACTATTAAATTTACTAAACGTATGGGTTAAATAATCAACCAGTTTTATTTGGTAAAATCAACAATTTAGTGTGTAGGACCTATATTAACCCGCGAATTTGATAAAATTTACGCGGAATTTAGTAAAATCAATCATTCTTTTTTTTCAGTGCATATGCATATCAGGAATAATAATGGTACAGTCTGCAGCACGTCAGGTTATACAAAACTGTCATATATCTGCAATTTTTTTCTTCGCAATTAAATATAATATCGATTGAATATGATTACTCTTTCGTGGAAGCCCAGCGTATTTACGTACGTTTTATATTTTTGTAATCATTTCACTTTTATAATATTATGAATAGCTGAAAAAATACAATGCAGTCGAGACGTAAGCACGTAACTAGTCCAAAATAAAATATAACAAAACAATTTCATTAAATTGCAAGTTGGACCCGATTAAGCGTAATTTAACTGCAGTTGCATAATTTTCTAATGCTTCCCTGTGGCAATACACGTCGCTTTAGAATTACTTACAAGTGGCCATTTCGATAAGGCAAGTGCATGCTAGGAAAGAATATTACTTGCTTATGCGGTAGAAAATTACCAAAACGCTCTTATTATAAAAAAAACTATTAATTTACATATAGTTTGGTTAAAGAAATTGTTGAAGTCTGATCCAATTAATATTATAAATGTATGTTTGGATGTTTGTTACCTATTCAATCACGCAAAAAAGACTGATCTGATTTTGATGAATATGACCTATACAACGAGTAACAGAATTAATGGCTAAACTAGAATAGGGCAGATAGGAACCATCAAACTGAACAACTTTTCTTATGGGACCAACTCTGAAATCGCGAAAAATACATTTTCGTATTTTCGTTATTTATTGTTGTATGCACAAAATGTTTTTTTTCGTGATTTCAGAGTTGGTCCCATAGTAAAAGCTGTTCAGTTTAATGGTCCCTTTCTACTATATTCTGGTTAAAAATTTCCTATGGATTTTTTAATGTCCACGCGAACGAAGTCGCGGGCGGAAGCTAGTATGATTATAATTGTCCATCAGTCCATCAGCCATTTTTGATGTCCCCACTGTTGGGGCACAGGCTGGTAAGGAGGATAGGCCACGCGGGCCCAATGCGGATTGGTGGGGGTTAACGACTGCAAATGCAGCCGGGACCACCAGCTTAACGTGCTTTCCGAAGCACGGAGGAGCTCGAGATAATACATCTTTGGTCACCCATCCTATGACCGACCCTTGCGAACGTTGCTTAACCTCCGCAATAGCTGGGCCAGGCGCTAAACCACTGCGTCACCGAGCTCCTCTTGATATAATTATTAGGAGATAAATGACACAGTAGCTTGGAGCAATTTTCTGGCAATGGGTCAGTCGTCGGATATGTGGCCAAATATTTTATTATCTAAAGCTCCTCCGTACTTTGAAAAGCATTATTATTCCAATAGCAATAGACATCGTACATTTGGTTCCATTCATGGTACAACAATATACTGTGCCAGGTATAGCACTCCGAGACTGAGGAAGTGACGTAGGTCTGCAGTCAACGTCATCTCCGCTATCGGTATTGAAAATAACGTTTATTTGCACTATAGTAATTATGTAATGAGTGTGACAGAAAAAAATCCTTCATACTTTGCTTGTTACTATAAAGTCGCGCAACTGTATATATTATGCCGGTGCATCTGCATCAGAGGATCACACCCCGCGAGGCAGTTCACAAAATTTACTCTTTCACTATGTCTCGGTAAATATCTGTTGTGTTAGATCGATAAAAAAGCTATCCATTTTGCTTAAAAATTATATCACTGTCGTTGAATATCACGAAATCTGACAATTGGAATTTTATTTTATATGTTTTTATGGTGTTATTTGGGATTTTTTACAGAATTACCATGTCATTTTTCAATATTCTGTTCTCTTATTGTGTTTCTTTGTTTCTTTTTCAGTCTACAGTAATTTTTGTGAAGTAGAATTCTACATCAGTTCTTCACATTGGAAGTTCAAAAATCAATCTTTTCATCAGATCGCGAACTGGCCTCGCCTTAACCATGGCTCCATCTAAATTACAAGGGACTTCTTTCGTAGAGCGGACATCGACTGACCATGGTTCCATCTAAATTACAAGGGACGTCTTTCGTAGAGCAGGTATCGGAGGACGTATAAAATAAATCAAGAAAATCAAGGATATGATTGATAAAGCGATTGTGCGGAATTGAATTTAAAAAAATACTTTTTTCTCTCTTCAAATATACACACCATTATCGCGTAGCACTCACTTGTCGTAACTCGTAGCATACGCAGTCAGTATGTAGCATCCATCGCCCGCCCAAATGGAGCACAATGGAGTGCTCGATGTGCTACGACTACGCGATGTACAGTCACATCTATAAATAACTAATGTCTACACAGTTTAGAACTTTGTCACTTTAAGCGCTATTACTTTTCTGAACAGAAATCAATGGCAAATGACAACTACAGCAAATTGACGTTCTAAACTATAATAATTATATTTCTTTTATAATTTTACTAGCGACCGCCCGCGACTTCGTCTGCTTGGTATTGCTCTAGTATTTTGTCTATCCCTTTTGTCCATCAGCCATTTTTGTTGTCCCCACTACTGAGGCACAGGCCTTCCTTATAGGTGGTAAGGAGGATGGGCCATAACCCACCACGCGGGCCCAATGCAGATTGGTGGCAAATGCAGCCGGGACCAACGACTTCACGTGCCTTCCGAAGCACGGAGGAGCTCGAGATAAAAAAAAATGGTAACCCATCCCATGACCGACCCTTGCGAACGTTGTTTAATTTTCGCAATCGCTGGGCCAGGCGCTAAACCACTGCGCCACCGAGCTCCCTTTACAGTTGCTTTTATCGGGATGAATGAAAGGTATCCTATGCCCTTTTCTGCACCCATGACGCAAAATTTCACGGTGATCGGTGGAGTAGTTAAGACGTGAAGACGTAACAAACTGACTTTCGCATTTATTATTTAAGTAAGGATAAGGATGTGATAATGTCCTACAAGACCCCCCACATAAGTAAAGAAGAGACCCACACATTGTTAATATTACTTGTAGTAAATAATAAAGAGATATTGTTTTTTTTATTATTTTTTTTTTTACTTAATTAATATTTTTTACAGTGTTTTTTATATTTTTGGTAATACAACTACTGACGAAAAATATTTGTACCATCCTTACTAATTATTATAAATGCGAAAGTCCGTTTGTTTGTTTGTTACGCCTTCACGTCTTAACTACTGAACCGACCATCACGAAATTTTACATACACGTTTTCAGGGGTATCAAGTTAGGTGCACCACTAATCGACTCAGTGCTCTGGATATACAGTGTGATTATTTTTAAAGCTGCATACTTAGATTTATTGATTGACTATTATTGATTTTTAACATTTTTACCCTGAAACTTCTGTAAAACTTCTAAATAAATATATCTTGAAGATGAGTAAATAAGAAATATTTCCCTTCTTCATAATAATTTAATGAAATTTGCTTTATTTCAATGTCATTCCAAAAACGAAATGTATAACGGTAATTACAAAATTAATTGGATTACTCAAAATGTTTCATGTAACTTACTTGAGTTCAGCTCATATAATATTTAAGGGAATATTCTCGAAATAAATATACAGGGCCTGCTAATTGGTTAAGCTATTTTATTTTATTTGGCTTAATTTAAGGTTATTGTTGCCTTTTGCACCAAAAAGTTACGTACTATTACTAATTCTGTGACGTTACACTAAAGACTGTCGCGAACGAGTACGTATGTCTATATAACTGGTGTAACAAGACACTCAACGAAGCCGAAGTCCACGCATTCTGCCTATCATCAGGATCATTTTTGCCTTTTAGACTATACCTGGGAAACCAATAGCTACGAAGTTATTGAAGGTCAAAGCAAATTTTTTTTTTTTTTTCAAAAAATTTATGATATCTTATTTTATTCGTTATTTCCTAATTTTCGTCTACAGAAATATTATCAAAATTTTATGTATTTCGTAACAAACAATGGCTTCAAAACGTCATCACTCAATGTATTTCATGAGCACGCACATAAACGTTGCCTTTCAACTCGGCCGCACGCAGCTGTGTAGCATTCACTCGCAGGCGCGGTCTTTTGTACGCGTTACATCGCGTGGTAATGTATGCAATGCTTTTTTAACACCAAAGGTTAGAATCGTTTCCTAGCAATAATTTTGAACAGAAATGGTCCTGATGATGGGCAGAATACATAGACCTTCGTTGAGGGTCTTGTTACACCCGGTATGCATCGCGCACGTTTTACAACTACTGTAAGTAACAAAATTGTATACTAGCTTCAATAAAATTATCAAGAGTCATCTAGTATGCAACTAAATTAATAGTCGTACATTCAGACGCCATTATTAAAAGTTCTACAGAAACTCATTGCAATAGTAAGAAACCGATGAAAGGATTCTTTCGTCGCTTTCTTAATTAATTTAATTCTACAAAAGAGATGTTAAAAATGGTAGTTGGGGAAATCAGTATTTCACTTGCAATACTTTTTTATTTTTATAAAAAGAAGCTCCACTTTAGAAGAAAATTATTTTCTTGAAAACTTATTTTACATTTGACAATTTGTTTGTTAAAATTATTTTTATTTATTATTTGTATTTTGTGTAGACTTATTTGTATGTAAAGAAAATAAGCTCTTCCCTAAAAGAAACTTACTTTTCACACGTACTAAAAATGTGGTTCTCTTTATAAAAGACTAGCTTCCGCCCGCGACTTCATCCGCGTGGACATTTGGAAAATCCCTAGGGAACCTTTGACCGGGATAAAAAGTATCCTATGTTTTAATCTAGGCTATCTGTATGTCAAATTTCATCCAAATCTGTTCAGCCGTTTTTGCGTGATTGAGGAATAACCAACAGGAATAAACATCCAAACATCTAAACCCACAAACTTTCACATTTATAATATAAGTAGGATAATAGGATATGATATAGGAGTGCTTCAATCCAATAATTTTTTGTCGCTGAGGAAAGTCTAATCAAATATTTATCCGGTTTAGTATCAGGTTTAGGCAAGGGAACACCTAAGCTATCATCATAAACCAATAAAGAGCGAAACTCGATATGTTCCAGAATATACGCTCACATCGGCTTTTCCGTTCGGAATAATTTATCAAGGAGCAATTAATTATGAAAATGGAGAACATAAGTAGCTCATTAAGGAGTTCAAGAGCCGTCGAAATGAGGCACGTAATGTGATTACTATTTTACTGGATGAAAGTTATAAGACGGAAAAGATGCTTATCTCATTATACTTACTCACCGTATACACAGAATAGATTTAGGTACTACCGTACAGAAAGGACACTCTTAGCCCCGCTCCAGAATCAATTACCTCACCCCACCCCGCGAGTTCGTGTGCCGAATCGTGTGCTCATTTAGTCGTGTTCAACTTATTTTGATATTCAAAGCAATGCGTCGTAACTTTATCTACCAAAAAGTTCTAATTATGAATTGAACGCCTGCTCATACAGTTCAAACTTCAAACTGCACGGTAGTCCTAGACTTACGGCCAAATACTCAAACGAATCTTAAAGTTAAGGCCACCTTAAATACATAAAAGTTGTCAGATTTGACAGAAACGCTATGAAACTGACAGCTTCCTTAAAGTTAAGGAGACCTTAACTTAAGATTTTAGCTAAGAAGCCTTTGAGTATTCGGCCGTTACACACACAGTTGCGCGTGTACCTACAAAAACGTCATCTGACGTAATCTAATATTGACAACATTTCAAATTTTTTAGGTACATGTTTTAATGGATATAATGAAAATTTATCGTTTTAGGCAACACGTGTTTTTTCTTTTCCTTTTATTTTCATATATTATTTAAAATTATAGCTTAGAATACTAAAATCTCGAAATGGTTTTCTAATTTTAGTACTTTCTCAAAATGAAATGTTGTCAATTGTGCGGTTGTATGGAGTGTCCGGGGTGTGCCGTAAATAGAAAGTTATCTGAGTAAAATAATTCAAAAAATATAAATTACCTATTAGCGACCCGTCTTAGACTTGGCCTATCTAATAGGGAACATGCATATTTTTTTTGTATCAAAATCAAAAGTATAATGCGTGAGAAAATTAACTGTAATATTAAAACTTTTCTCTTGCGTTTTTTCTCGTGATATATTCACTTGAAGTTAGCGCGCAGCAGCACCCGCCGAAAACACTGTATACAAAATGATCAACATTTGTGACGTCACTTATGCCACGTTTGTATGGAGTTAGCCAGTTCTTTTCGAATATCTCCCTAAATATTGCGTTTAAGTACATATGTGTCATACAAAATATTATTTCTTATTTGATGTTCTATCCGACTGTTAAGTGCATTATATCCGAAAATGAAAAAAAAATCGAGTGATAAAACTAAAATAATACTTTTATTTTTATTTTTCTGTTCCATCATGTTTCTATACGTGTCCGCAGCGATCAAGCTCAAATATATCAAAATCGGTGACTTATGCATGTTCCCCATTGGATGATGATGCTATTATTTTCACGCTTGCCAAGCGAGTTTGAGGTCCATCTATGTTTATTGAAATTTTGTTCTTAAAATCGTCAAGAAGACTATTTTTATCATGTGAAAGAGGTTTTTGCATTTTAAATAAGGCATAGCTACCGCAGTAGATAAAAAGCAGCTCTTCAACTCCTCGTCTCAGGATCAAACTTCGAGTACCTAATTCCAAACTATAGTTTAAGCCCGCTCAAACGGTTGATTAACGAGCTGATTTACTGCCAACTCGGTAAGTTTCCAACTAGCAACACTTGCGACGAGACGGGGTTTAATTTTAAAACCGGTTTTCAATTTTACAGTAAGTTCAGACTCTAAAATTGGGAATCCATTTTTTACAATGCGCTTTCGTTTCCTTATTGGATTTATATGAATTGTCGTTGGCTTTTAGAAATGATTCTTTGGGAGTCTTTGTGTTATGTCCCCTAAATTGAGTAGCGGACAGTGTTTATAGCCTGTTTTTCGTGAGCTTTAATCTTTTTTCAGAAACAGTGGGATGCATCTATTAATCTTCATACAAATGGTGAAGCTTCCACCCACGAGTTAATCTGAGTTGGCATTCAAAAATCCTTAGGAAACCTTTGACCGGGATAAAAAAAACCTGTGGTATGGGCTATATACTAGTATTATCACTAGTATTATCTGTGTGCCAAATTTCATCCATATCCGTTCATCCCATTTTGCATTATTTTTTACTTTTGACTTTTTTTACAATATGGTACAATCTTTTATAGAAATAAAAGTATACACACAATGAAAATAAAAGAAAGTTTTTCTATACAGCAACAAGAAAATAAAGTGGAAATGATACAATAGTAGATTGCTTTGTACCTAAACAGTATTTATCCTCAATTCTTTAGAAAACCTTCCGCCTAATCTGAGTTTTGTTGCCATTTTATTATAGCATGGTAAACATTCAAAGCTTGGCCGCCATTTTTTACTCGATCAACGGCCCGAACATTTAACGATACGGAAAACGATCATTTTGACAGGGAACAAATCGGAAAGGCGGTTGGTACGGCACAACATTTTGCGGCAAGGTTCCACATGTTAACAATAAGCCCTTTAATTAATCACTGGGGCCGTTAGCGTTGGTACTCTGTCACTCTACGGAACTACCGCGTTAGATGTTCTGGATTAATTCTAATCGAAGCAAGTGACTGATACATACGGAAGTTAATTTTTCTTTCAATTCTTTGCAATATTCTTTACAATAGGAATCATTAAAGGAGGACCTTGATGGCGCTATGGGTTGGTGCATTCTGCGATTGCGGCAGCTAAGCAACTTTTGCAATGGCCGGTTGTGGGATGGGTGACCATTTAATTATTGAAAATATATTGTTCAAAATTAATGTTCTATTCCTACAAATATAAATTCTAAACAGATCAATCAAAAAGTACGAAACATCCCATTTCGTAGCCTTTAGGCATAGGAAATACAAAACCCGATTTCATATTTAAAATGATTGTCATTTCCGTTTTACTTTGAAGGTTTGAAACTAACCATTACTAACTACAAAACTAAGCCAATTTGTGAAAGTCAAACACGGCTTTTGAAATGCTATATCTCTTATATTAAAAGTGAAGGGGTGACTGACAGACTATTGCCCAGCCTAAACCACTGAACCTAGAGACTTGAAATTTTGCACATAGATACGTCGTACAATGTAAACACCCACTAAGAAGGGATTTTTGGAAATTCCAACCCTAAAGGGTTGAAACGGGGGTTCAAATTTTTTATGGAAAAATAATACGGAAACGGGAACAGAAATGGGAATGGGAACTAATAATATTATAAATGTGAATGTTTAATGTTTGGATCTTTGTTACTCAGTCACGTAAAACCGGGCCGGCTGAACGGATTTGGAATAGCACACAGATAGTTATAGCCAGTAAATCATGGATACTTTTTTTTTATTTATTTATTTAAGGCAACAAACAGTCATGTAGAACAAATAGTAACATTGTAAAATGTGATTACAGCTAGAGACCTATAATTATAGTGCCTGTAACTAATCACTTTTTTATCTCGGTCAAAGGTTCCATAGCGATTTTCCGAATGTCCACGCGGACGAAGCCGCGGGCAAAATCTAGTGAACAGTATGGTTGGATTCGTTAAACTCGATGATATTCGGCAAAGCAATCTTCTATATTTGTTTATTACTTCATTTTGAATGTTTAGCAATATTTTTCTTTAACAAATCTATCTTTAACAATGCTCGACTCTCAAGAAGCATTGAAACTTTGTAGTTTATCAACTAACCCAATTAGCGTAGGTAATATCGAACCTAGTAAACGCAAGCCTACCTCTCGTAAGAAGATAAGTAAGTGTTGAATATCTATATTTTTACATTTTTAACCCTCGAAGCCCGGTCGTATAGCATTAGAGTAGGACACTAAAAAAATAGAAGAAAATAGAAAAAATAAAAATTAAAGATAGATTGAATATTACTTCTTATAATAACGCACAATACATACTTCAAATGACAAATATTTAAGAGGTGTACAAAATAGAATCAAAATATTGTACTAAATTCCAGCCAACAAAATATTAAAAGTAACTACCTATAATTTATATCATTACAGAGATAAAATAAGTAGGTAAGTACAGTTTTATCTTTGCGTCACTATCACATTTTTCCTTTCATTTTAAATGTGTGATCATTAATATTTTTCCACGTCCATTAATTTTCGTCATAAAACACTTCAAATAGCTGAAAACACACTTTTCCTGTTAATAAAATTACAACTGAAGGAAATTGGAAGAAAACGGAAAATCGGCGATAACTTGATTACATAGTGATTAATGATCGTGAATGTTTGCCAACATTATTTGATATTTCGTTTATTCCGTATCTTATGTCCATGAGCCATTTGTGATGTCCCCACTGCTGGGGCACAGGCCTTCCTGAACACAGGTAAGGAGGACGGGCCATAACCCACCACGCGGGCCCAATGCGGATTGGTGGGTGTTAACGACTGCAAATGCAGCCGGGACCAACGGCTTAACGTGCCTTCCGAAGCACGGAGGAGCTCGAGATAATACATTTTTGGTCACCCATCCCATGATCGACCCTTGCGAACGTTGCTTAACTTCCGCAATCGCTGGGCCAGGCGCTAAACCACTGCGCCACCGTATCTTATAATCATGGATAATTATTTATTTGCCGGTATTCTGTTGTACTCTGGGTGAATTTATAAGGGTAGCACTTTTGAAACGAATTAATCTAAAAACCTAACTTAGAAAAAAAATATTGAATGAATTCGAAACATACCTAACTGTATTTTTTGTTCCCATATGTAGATACTCTATAATATCTACTTTCAAAAAACACTCAAAAATTCGATCGAGTTTAATAACAAAACAGTTTCAAAATAAGTAATTTATTTCTCATTTCACGGTAGAACAGTAAATTTCCGTTCTGCTGATTTCCGATTTTTAATAAAGCCACTTACCGTCAACGTCGCAAAACATCACTTACCCTGATCATTTTCCTCGCGCTGGAATAGCGTAGCAGTGAATAAATTGGAAGTTATTTTCCGGTCCGTCGGCGGCGTATTGACGTTGACACTTAGCGACGCATAAATCTCGGTTACAAATAATTAAACAAAAACCCTGGAGCGCTGATCTGTAGCAGATTACGGAATAAAGAGGACTTTCCTTTTTTCTTTTAGTAAGTCTTGAACGAGATTGAATCTTCTTCTTTTTATTGTTTCATTTACACTCTTTGAAGGAGTGTAATGTCCTTCCATTACGTCACCCATATCATTCAGCGGTAGTCGCTTTCAATTCGATTCTCTAGTGTCCACCTTTTCCTTAATAATTCACGCCATCTATCTTCTTTGACTCATTTATTATTGTGGATGTTGATTAATAAAATGTAATCACTACATAGTATAAAACAGAAGCGCTCATGGCGGAACTTGACAGACTGATCGTACTCGATCACGTTTGTTAAGCAATGCTCAGTCCGGCCAGGTGTCGGATGGGTCTGAGCGCTTCCGTGCTTCGGAGGGCACGTTAAACCGTCGGTCCCGGCTGTGAGGCCTTACAGGCGGCTTGATAAACTCTAACACCAGAGGTGACCACAAAATAAATCTTTTTCTATTTCTATTCCTCATTCGATAAGAAGAAGTGTAAAACAAAGTCGCTTCCCGCTGTCTGTCCCTATGTATGTTTAGATCAACGAATTTTGATGCGGTTTTTTTTATAGATAGAGTGATTCAAGAAGAAGGTATGTATAATCATCATCATCATATCAGCCGCACGACACCCACTGCTGGGTATAGGCCTCTCCTAAGGATCTCCACGACGATCGGTCCTGCGCTGCCCGCATCCAGCGGCTTCCCGCGACCTTCACCAGATCGTCGATCCATCTTGTCGGGGGCCTACCCACGGAGCGCCGTCCGATGCGCGGTCGCCATTCCAGAACCTTTCCGCCCCAACGGCCATCGGTTCTTCTCGCTATGTGTCCCGCCCATTGCCACTTCAGCTGAGCAATCCTTCGAGCGATGTCGGTTACTTTAGTTCTCTTGCGGATCTCTTCGTTTCTGATTCGATCACGCAGGGAAACGCCGAGCATGGCTCTCTCCATTGCACGCTGGGTGACCTTGAGCCTCCTTATGAGACCCATAGATAGCGACCACGTTTCACTGCCGTAAGTCATCACTGGCAACACACACTGTTCATAGACTTTCGTCTTGAGACACTGAGGTAAGTCGGACGCGAAGATATTTCGAAGCCTCCCGAATGCTGCCCACCCGAGTTGGATTCGACGAGAGATCTCTTTCTCGAAGTTGGACTTACCTAACTAGATTGCCTGTCCTAGGTATACGTAATGGTCAACAACTTCAAGTGTAGTGTTCCCAACATGAACTGGAGAGGGTACAACATGGGCATTTGACATAATTTTCGTCTTATCCATGTTCATCCTGAGACCCACTCTTTGGGAAGCACTACGGAGATCTTCGAGCATTGTGTTCAGGTCTTCCATGGTCTCAGCCATAAGGACTATATCATCGGCAAAACGAAGGTGTGTTAGGTACTGGCCATTAATGTTGATGCCGAGTCCTTTCCAGTCCAAGAGCTTAAAGATGTCCTCCAACGCAGCTGTGAACAGTTTCGGAGAAATAACGTCTCCCTGTCTCACACCACGCTGCAGTTGGATAGGATTTGTGCTCTGGTTCTGTACTCGGATCGACATGGTGGCATTTTTGTATAAGTACCTCAACACCTCGATATACCTATAGTCCACTTGGCTAATAACATGGTGTATGTATGTATAATACATGGTGTCAAATTCCACACTACACCGACGCGAAGCGAGGGCGGGTCGCTAGTATGTAATAATAGGTTCATCAACGCGCAAGTCAAGCCTGGTTTTTTAAAGTAGTTTTCTCTAATATATTGTATGACGATCTTCGTGGTCGAGTTTTTCAAGGTGTTACCATCTCTGAGGTTCCGGGTTCGATCCTCGTCTGGGTCAATTTAGAAAACGAACATTTCTAAATTGGCACAGGGGCACTATTTTTGAATCATTAGAATTCCAAATCGTGTATGAAATCGCAAGGTTCGTGTGCGAATACCTAAAATCGCTTTTTTTGAATATTCATACTCGTGAATTTTGCAACGAGTAGTCCTACTCGTTTTCGATGTGAAAATGTTAAAAGATCGAGTTTTAGGGCAACACTCATTTCAATTGTTTCAAAAATACTTAAAATTGGGAGCAATCGAATTTAATTTCGTATACGTTTTGCTTTCGTGCATGAATTTAAGATTCCCTTCGAATGATTAAAAAATGCGTCCCCTGGTCTAGGTGTTTGTAGTTCCACACAAGGTTTCTATAACACAAGTGCTTTAGCTTCTTACTTTGAATTCCGAGCAATGTCTGTGATGATGTCTACTATTTATTTATTTACTGTACTTCCATTTTACATTGTATTAAGTACAGTAAACCCAACAGCAAAGCAATATCACGCTCCAGAACAATTTACCCGGTGGAATCTACTGCTTAATCAGATTTAAATAGAATCTACTTCGGGAAACTTTTAAACTTACTCGTATTTTACCGAGTTTCAAGTACTTATTCTTATCGGTTGGGATTTATTAGTTTTTACAAGTTAAAGGTTTTAAAATCTACCATGAACTTACTAAAACATTGTTAAAAGGGTGTTGAAATATTTCCATAAAAGTCAGAGATAGATACGAGTAGCATTACTTAAATACAACGAGTTCATCAGCGGGAGTTTTATTACATAGATATGCTTATTCTAGCTACACCTAACCAGGAAAAATATAAAATCAAACCTTATCTAGTTTTTTGTACTTATATAGAAATTTTAACAGCACAAAGAGAAAATTAAGATTACACTACCTGCCTATACAGATACTTTGCAAGTTTACTCTTCAACGACTAATTTTATGATTCCACTTGATTCAATTTGGCCTGGTTTCACTTCAATATTTATTCATAATTTTAAAATTTTAGTAGGTAAGTAAAAGTCATTTACTATGTTAGTAAAACACTAACTAAATAACTTTTTAGTTACTATGGCAAATTTTACTAACACAAGGATCACCATTCACCTACACCAATATTTTTTTTGTTTTCTGTAATTTTGCAATGAAACAAATAATAATAATGCAGCTGCAGTAGAATAAAGTACAAAAAATCGACCAGTGAGTTGTATGCCAGGTCGTTCCGTGTAAATACCACATAACTCTGCCAAATACGAGTATATATACTAACAACCGAATAATGAAGTTAGGTGGTTTGAATTATGAAGGCTAAAGATAAGTCAGGGCTGAACTGAATTAATTAAATAATTATGACATATTGTTCCATTTCAATGGAAGGGTGTAGCTGATAAGAAATTATATCGGCCGCCATCTTTGTGACGTCACAGCTATGCGTGTCCCCACAGTTTTGTGTCTTGTTCGCTTCAATTGTTTTTCTCTAAGCACAATAAAGTTTCAGTAAGAAGATATTTAAGTTGGAGGAGTACGTGCAGTGTGCACCCGTCTTTATTCCAAATCCAGATTGCATTAGATTCGATTACGATACATCTGTCCCTTGCATTTACAATGCTACTAGTGCTACGAAAGAAGTAAATTCTTAGATAAAGGAAAGATAAGTATTTTAATTGAGAGCAGGAAAAAGTACTGATGTAAAGGGATTTTAATCTTAAGAAAACGTATTGATTACAAATTCTAGTGAAAGATGAGATGTAGTAAAAAAACGGACATTAAATTTTTTATTCCCACAGTATTTCCCAACAATTTAGATTAATAAGCTGTAAATCATACTTTTAGTTAATTTGACAATTATTTTACAAAAATTTGGAAATTATATGTCATCTCTGATTATTTCAAACTTTTCGCAAGCTAAGTAGGCTATATATTTGCAATTTTAAATTTGTATTGTAAATATTTGACTTCTAAGAAAATTCGTTTAAAGATTCCTATTGTTTTGTTCAGCGTAATACTATAAATTCTCTTTCCCCGCAGGAAGGCCATTTAACTCAGAGATACGTGCCTCGGTCTTTATCCAGTATCAAATTCAGACGGTATTGAATTCGATGCACCGGTGGTTGCATTTGATATTAGTTCTATTGCCAGTTATGCATTATTTGTAATTATAATGTATAGATATTACTATTATAGATAAATTACTAAGTTTGAGAATTACGTGGTCCACTATGGATATTGGCATACTGCCATGAAAGGACATAGCCACTTTCGTGGACGCAAGAACCACGTGTGTCGAGTTCAATAAAATAAATTAAAAAATCCATACCTACATATTCCAAACAACTCACAACCTCATAAGACATAAATAAATTATTATTTATCTTAATAATTTACTTACTTACGTTAAGTGAGTAGACGTAAGTCAGTAAATTATTATTTCTCTTAACAAACGAAACAGTTCAAGGTAAAGATAAAAATGAACATGAAACAGTCTGACGTCCCTTGAGATTGCCTGTATTAAAATCATTGTGTATGTGCTCTTCTGTCCACTGCGTTGAAATTTTCACAGATGATGTATTTCGTTGCCGCTATAACAACAAATAGTAAAATCAGAATAAAATAAATATTTAAGGGGGGCTCCCATACAATAAACGTGTTTTTTTTGCCATTTTTGGTATGGAACCCTTCGTGCGCGAGTCCGACTCGCACTTGTCCGGTTTTTTTATTTCGTCTTGTTTATGGGTTCCTACGTTCGTTAAAAGCTAACTATTTTGATCGTTTAAAATTAATAAAACTCTAGAATATCTTCAAAGATGTTACTATAGATAGAGAATGCAAATGCAGATGCCAATGATCTATCAATTCCACTGTATACTTACATTTTACCTAAGTTAACGACTGACAAATCGTTATTGGATTTTCATATTCTCCGATCGACATAATATCTTCAGACACATGTGTCGTCGAGACGGGCGTTCACGCATTCACATCATAAAGAAACGTCAAAGAGGCTCATAACTTTTATAAGCACACTCCACGAAAGTGCTCAGCCGCTCGCGAGATAAATAACCCGAAATTCATTTTTACTTTTTTCATCCGTCACCCGTTGGTTCACAATCAATATGTATTCGGCGTAACGGCGGTCGGATTCTGCACTCGCTCGCTGTAAATTCGATGTTACGTAGCAAGCTCTGAAAAAGGTCTGGACATTTTTCTCGTCGTACGTGCGTAAACGCTGCGCCTGATTTTGTGTGCTGCTAGAATTGCACCGAATTGTAATAACGCGAAGGTTTTACAAACTACGGCTAGCTTTCAAAACGGAGAAATATAATTTTACGAATAAGATACTGTTCTATTTTCATACGTTGTAATAAATAGTAATAAAATATAACATTGTACATAACATTGTATGCAGCTCCAAGAGTGTTGTAAATTTTTGAAGAAGATAAATTTTGCCGTGTCGTTTCTAAAATCCGCTTCTCACCTATTTGTGCCAATATGTTAAATATCCAACGACCCAATGTTTATGCAATCAATTGCAACAATATTTGTGTGATTTTAACTTTAAATGGACTCTGGACTGAAACTGTCTGCACCTGTGTCTTTTAGTTTTATGTGTGCTTACGTTTAGTAGCTATCGGAAGCTGTACGATGAAGAGCATAATTATTATTATTATAAGCAAAGTTGAAGATGCTTGAAAGGTAGCCTCAAATCGAAACCTGATGCTTGACAGAACAACTAATGGGCATTCTTGA
Source organism: Agriphila straminella (assembly GCA_950108535.1). NCBI lineage: Eukaryota > Metazoa > Arthropoda > Insecta > Lepidoptera > Crambidae > Agriphila > Agriphila straminella. The sequence goes on along the minus strand of OX467321.1, from coordinate 9,949,379 downwards.
CTAAGCACATAACCTAAAGTATTTTCCAATTATATGAAACTTAAAAATATTATAATAACTTTTACTTACATTTCGTTGTAAATGGTGCCGTGTAAAGAGTATTTCACACTTGATACGCTCGCGTCCCCGTGCGTGCGTGACGCGCACCTCCTGATAGGGCGAATTTGTGATGCTATCAGTGTTTTGTATGTATAACTGTAATTCCGAACGACGTCCCGCTGCTGTGATACATATCAGTACTTTTGCGAAAATCGTCCGGGCATGTAATATTTGAGTGACGTGTTCCTTGTCTTTGCAATACCTTCGTTCTTGAGGCTTAGAATTCGTCATTTCAATGTTGCCGAAATGGCATATTTTTTATTGATGATATTTGAATAAAGTGTCGTGAGACTCATGTGTTAATAATAATATAGTAGTACTTTTTTGAACTGCTAAGAGTTTCAACTGTAAATAGTTATAGAAACGCATAACTTCTAGTAATTTATAATAATTTATTCATATGCTTAAAAATAAGCTGTAAACCGTCTTTAAATTAATAAAATAAAAATAAAAAATAACCCGTGTACTAATAATAAATAATTTAAAATCAAGGATATTTTTTTTTATTCTTTACCTTAACTGTATATTTTTAACACTATCTTGAATCTTGATTGGATACCTCGTAGCTAGAGTTCCCACTACATTATTACCAAAGTTAGACAGTTCAGCAATTTAGTATGCTCTAAAGTAGTTTGATTTCAGCTATTTTCAGCAGCATTACAGAGACAAACTGAATATTAAAAAAATGAACTTTTAGCAAGCTGTTTTAACTTTTTAATGAGCTATATGATAATGAAATAAAAATGCTATTAGGCACAGATGACAAAACTGTGTCATTCTGTTTACACTGGTGCCATAGTTAGTTTTATTTGCTAGCGCAGAGTCGAAGCAAGAATAAAAGATATACTTGTATAGAATCCCTATTATTATTTTTGAGTGTTAGGGGCTATGCAGCTCAAGATGAAGCTGTAGTCGCTGCGACCTAAAAGTTCTTTTGTAACTTGCCACCTAATTATAGTAACTCTTTGAGCCCAGCGGCTTCCAAGAAGTCTAGTATTTTCCTGGTTTTAAGAGTTTTTATTTCCTCCGGGTCGATTACGTGTCCCAACGTAGGATAGAATCCCTATACAAATCTAGATAGCTTTCTGTCTTTGCCTCACTTACGGCCATTCATATTCATTCATATTCATATATAGTGTTAACGACTGTAAATGCAGTCTGAAGCAACAGCTTATCGTGCCTTTCTACGTGGTCACCCATCTGACATCCTTGGGAAACCTCGATTGCATGGTGAATGTGCTAACAAACTTGATTAAGATGGTTATATTATCTAAGCTTTGGTTCAGACTATCACACCTATTCTAAAAACAAAGTCTGCCTTTTTTTTAATCCCTTACAATGTCGCAACTAATTCCATCTGAGCACAAAAGTCGTGAATTACTAGCACGTTAAATGAGCGCCTCCTTGTTAACTCGGCGCAGTCTTGCATTAAATTGTGTTAGTGTTGGAGGCGTGTATTTTTCCGTGTGATCGACGATGCGTGGAGCCGAACGAACGATATGCCTTTGCCTAAACTTATTTAGACGACAACATCGAAGCGTTGAAGATTGAGAAAAATAAAGTTGTCATAAAAATATCAGTAGTGCCTACCTTTGATTTTTTTTCCTTATAAATAAAGAACCTCATAATTTCTATGATTTAAGACATTCATAAGTTTCTTCATATTTTTATGACCATGACAGTCAACTATCTTTACTTCCTTACTAATATTATAAATGCGAAAGTCAGTTTGTTTGTTTGTTACGCCTTCACGTCTTAACTACTTAACCGATCATCATGAAATTTTGCATACACTTTTGCTATGGTATCAACTGAAATCCCGAAAAAAAATCTGCTTTTTCATACAACGTTTTTTTTTTTGCGATTTCATAGTTGGTCCCATAGTAAAAGTTGTTAAGTTTGATGGTCTTGTGGTTGTGGTTGGTGGTTTGATGATGATCTACCATATTACGGGTTTTTTGTAACACGTTGAATTTTTAAACGTTAAGAAACTTGAAAAATCAGTTCCTCGAATTGATTGTGTTTATTTTCCATGGTAAAATGGTCTAAGTTTACAATCCGCAAACATAGATTTCGTTACCTAAATAGTATTAATGCAGAGTGTGTGTAATAATTTTGATAATCAACTAAGATCCCGCTCTAATTGGCTTATTCATTCAAGTTATATGCAAAATAGGGTGCGAATGCATTTTCACTCTAACAATTTCAGCAAAATTATTTTAAATCTCATATTATGCAATATAAAAAGTATCTTTCCATATAAGTAAAAATGTGAATTCATAGAAAATATTATATTGTATTATTTTTGTTTCTTAATCAATCACGCAAAAACCGCTATACGGATTTAGATAAAATTTGGCATACAAAATAATATAATCTGAAATACTTTTTCATCATATCAGCCGCACGACACCCACTGCTCTCCACGACGATTGGTCCTGCTTGGCCCGCATCCAGCGGCTTCCCGTGACCTTCACCAGATCGTCGGTCCACCTTGTGGGGGCCTACCCACGGAGCGTCGTCCGGTGCACGGTCGCCATTAATATATAGTCGAAATACTTTTATCCTGGTCAAATTTGTCCAATGTCCACGCGGACGAAGTCGCGGATGGAAGCTAGTGCAAAACGTAGTAGTTTGTTAACAGGGCGCCTAGGTCTTACAATTCTGCTTATGATAACATTGACATATTTAACACAAGCATACCCGGATTCAAAAAGTTGTATAACAATGGATTTTTTAATAATCTTTCGTAGCTGATAGTTTTTTATAACACTTACATTACACGATATCGACTTGCGTTTAAATTTAGTTATTGTTTTTCCTATATGTGAAAACTTGTAATTGGTTTTACTCTAATTACAATGATATACTAAAATCTGTAGTAGCTGTAAGTTTACCTCGAAAATAAAAATAAAATAAAATAAATAAATAAAATAAAATGTAGTTAATTCAAGGAATGTGTTTAATGAAATGTTAGCAATGTTAGGTCTGGGAACGTTCAAGATTGTCAACAGACTTATACTTATAAACCAAGAGAGATATGCGAAAATAAACAACTTTTTTCTATGAGACTATATTGTTTGAAAGCAAACCGGCAAAATAGGCAAAAACTCTACTTTTTTCTTTGATCCATTGAATTTTGGTGACAGCTTTCTGTGTTAAAAGATTGTATACGTATATTGTCTAAAGAATATTACTAGGTATAGTAATATTATCTTAAATTTACTACAGAAACAAGCTTCAGAAATACATTAGAAAAATTCTGCTCTAAGCTAGAACAACGTTTGGATAATCTTATATTACTTTGCACAATGTTAGCAAAGAGTAAAAATAAAGTAAAGCCTAGAGCTTTGTTTTAACGAAGTTAAATGAATGCCTAAAAAACCGACTTCAAAAAACCTACCTCTAAAACGCAAGAAATAATATTCGTAATAATAAAAATACGTCTATTGAAGTCGGGTGGGGCTGGAGTACAAATTCCTTTTTTTTATTCTAAAAGCCCCACCCGACTTCAATAGACGTATTTTTATTATTACGAATATTATTTCTTGCTTTTTAGAGGTAGGTTTTTTGAAGTCGGTTTTTTGATTTTTTTTAAACAATTTTTTATTTTTTTATTTTTAGTGTAGGTACCTAGGTAGGAGAGGGCGCTACTGTGCCACAGTAAACATCGGCTCCTTATATAAATTCAATTTAAATTAAAAATCGTAAAGTAAATACTAAAACAACTTAACATAAGTTTTCAAAAGTGGTTAAGAAAGTGTTTAAAATAATAACGAAGAACTAATCATAAAAATTAAAGTGTAAATCTTGAAACAACTGAAGCTACCAATAGTTATAAAAAGTGACGCTGCCCGGTGAAATTAGGCATGATCTAATCAAAATACGTAGTGCAAAACGTGATCACAGTTTTGGTGATTAGTGAAAATACTGTGTAATGCTAAAACAGAAAAAATAAAAAATTAACAACCTCAAAAATTGCTAAATCATCTAAACAACTAGCGCCATCTATTAAGTGCGACTAACAACATCAACTAAAGACTGTGATTACGCCATCTAGCAGTTGCATTCAAAAGAATATCGTAATTGGATTATCGAACGAAGCAGCTCATCGCATGCTATCTATACTGCTACGCATGACAAACTCCTAGCTGCTTCTATTCATTGCCATTAGAGGGCGTGGTTTCAGCAAAATGGATGAAATTAAAAATATGCTAAGAAGTATACAAGAAGAAATGAGGCAACAAAAAACAGAAATGTTAGAAATAAAAGAAGATATAAAAAACACTATCAATAACAATATCAACGAGAAATTTAAAAACATAGAAATGAAAAATGAGATTATCGAAGAAAAATTAGAATTACAGAAAAAATCGATAGAAAACTTTGAAAGAATTTCAAGAAGAAAAAATTTGTTATTTTTTGGAGTCGAAGAAAATGAAAAGAGCTATCATGATTTAGAAAGAAAAGTACTTGCTATAATAAATAATGAAATAAAAGTAAATTGTGACAATAATAGTATTGAGTTTTTAAGAAGAGTTGGTAAAAAGAGTGAAAGAGTCAGACCGATTGTTGTAACGCTTCTAACTATGGGAGTTAAAATACTTATACAAAAAAATAAGAAAAACTTAGAGAAGACACCTTATTACATCAAAGAAGATTTTCCATTAGAAGTACGAAATAAGCGTAAAGAACTGCAAATAGAACTAGAAAAGGAAAGAGAGCAAGGAAAAAAGGTATTCCTAAAATACGACAAACTTATAATACTAAATAACGATAACCAAGCTACTCAACCAACAAAAACTTATAACAAAAAAAGAAACCTGTCAGAATCACCTGAAATCACAACACGTACTACTTCTAATGGGACTCAGAATAAGAAACAACCTACAAAAATCAACAAAACAAATAACATGAGCAATTTTGTTTTGAAAAAACCAACTCTGACCTCTCCAACTCCAAAAAAATCCTCTCCAACCTCAAACTCTAACCAAGTCAAAGAATAGCAATCAAAGGCAGACCCTCTCAATCTCCCAGTACGGCTTGTCACCGCGGGGCACACAGACTACAACCCTCCAACTCCCTCCCAAAGACTGCATATATGCACTTATAATACTAGATCACTGTTGTCTGATGAACGACTACAAAACTTTAAAGAAGCTGTTTCTGATATGAGGTATGATATTATTGGCTTGTCAGAAATAAGACGAACTGGATACAACATCATTGAAGATCATGAACATATTTTCTGCTACTATGGTGAGACGAAAGGTCAATACGGCGTCGGTTTTCTTATAAAAAAGAAACACAAACAATATATTGAAAGTTTTATCGGAATATCTGAACGGATTTGTATTTTGAATCTCAAGTTTGAAAACTCTTTGCTCACAATTATACAGGTTCACGCACCAACCATTAACGCAAGCGATTACGAAATCGGAAACTTCTACAATCATCTCCAGCAGATTCACTGTAAATATGACAACCATAAAATTATTTTAGGCGACTTCAATGCCCGCGTTGGTCAACGTGTAATAGGTGAGGAAAGAATACTGGGTAATTATTGCTATGGAAATAGAGACAAAAGAGGTGAAACACTGCTTCAGTTTTGTTGGGCAAACAATTTCTATATAGTAAACAGCAAATTCAAAAAGAGAACAAAAAACATGTGGACATGGCTCTCACCAAAGAAGAGAAAGAGTCAGATAGATTATATGTTAACAAATAATATGAAAAAAGTCACAAATTTTGAAGTAATATCAAAACTGTCGTATCCAAGTGATCACCGCCTCATTAGAATTACCCTAAATATGACATTAGCGGAGAAAAGTAGAGCAAAATTTAGAAATAACAATAATAAATTAAAAAATATCGACGAAAAAGAACAGTATACAAAGGCCTTAACTGCAAATATGAGCAAAATAAGCATGGAAGAGAATGAAAATGTAGAGTCTGCATACACTAAGATTAAGAAATCGATATTAAATAGCTTAGACTCTGTTAGAGCTATAAAACCAACCAGGCGTGACACCACATCGAACCATATAAAAAATCTTATTGCAAGAAGAAACGAATTACAAAAGAAAAAAGACTTAAACATTGAAGAAAAAAACGAACGCACCTACCTCTACAAAAATATTTATAAAGTAATGAAAAGAGAACGTACAGAACATAAGATAAAAACAATTGAAACACATCTTAACACCACAGGTAGTCTGAAAAAAGGGATGAAAGAACTGAACAATACCAAAGAGTGGATCCCTTGTCTTAAGGAACGCACTACTGGTCACAAGACGTTCTCTAGACCGAAAATAATTGAAATAGCAACAGAATTTTACAAGAACCTATACTCAACGAAAACCATAACACAAGTAAACCAATCGCTCTACCAAGTCTCTACAAGTTTTGACCAATTCTCTACTTCTGAGGTAATGAAAAGAATAGAACGCTTAAAGCCTGACAAAAGCAATGGTCCAGATGGCATCCCAAACGAAGCACTTACGACAGGCAAAATTCTTTTGGTACCGTACATAACAGCCTTGTTTAACAAAATTTTAAATGATAGAGAAATACCAAAAGAATGGGCCGAATCAGACATAATCCTACTTTATAAAAAAGGAGATCCCGCCGACATTGGAAACTATCGACCAATTAGTTTACAACCAAATATTTATAAACTTTTTGCTTCGTGCTTAGAAGAACGCTTGGCAGTCTATATAGAAAAACTCCAACCACCAGAACAAGCAGGCTTCAGGAAGAACTATTCCACGATAGATCACATCCACACCTTAGAATTGGTCATAGAAAAATTTACCGAACATAACACCCCACTCTACCTAGCATTTATAGACTACGCAAAGGCTTTTGACTCTATATGTCATAACAGTATGTGGAAAGCTCTATATGAGTGCGAAGTGCCATCCGAAATCATAGAAATTATAAAAGATATATATAGTAAAAGCGTAAGTCGTGTAAAATTAGAAAAACGAGGCCCTGATATAAACATATGTAGAGGCGTTAGACAAGGAGACCCGCTCTCACCAAAAATCTTCATCGCTGTGCTCCAAAGTATAATGAGTGGCCTAAACTGGGAAAGAAAAGGTATCAATATTAAAGGAAGATATCTTAGTCACTTACGATTTGCTGACGATATTGTGATTTTTTCTGAAACAGCTACTCAATTGGAAACTATGGTTAATGAACTGAACAAAGCGAGTAAAAAAATCGGCCTGGAACTAAACGCAACTAAGACCAAAGTCATGACCAACCACTTAACAAAACCGATTAAAGTCGAAAACATTGTATTAGACTATGTTCAAGAGTACGTGTACCTGGGCAAACAAGTATCTTTTTCTTCAACTAGACATCAAGATGATCTAAGCAGACGTACTAACAACACTTGGAATAAATTTTGGGCGCACAAAGATATTTTGAAATCAAATCTTCCTATTAAACTCAAAAAGAAAGTTCTAGATTCATGTCTGCTGCCATGTCTCACCTATGGCAGCCAAACCTGGATATTCAATAACCAGACAATAAATAAAATACAAGTTTGTCAAAGGTCTATGGAACGTAGTATATTAAATATTAAAAGAAAAGACAGAAAAAGGAACACAGACATAAGGAAAGTTACAAATATAATTGACGCTTTAAAACATTGTAAAAAACTAAAGTGGAAGTGGGCCGGTCATATTGCACGAATGGACAAAGATAAATGGACATACAGAGTAACCACATGGAATGGGCCACCACACAAAAGAAAGAGAGGTAGACCAAAAAAGCGATGGTTGGATGAGATAATTGAGGTGGCCGGTAAGGACTGGGAAAAGAAAGCGAAAGACAGGAAGACTTGGAGTGGAATGGAGGAGGCCTTCACCCGATGAGGGGTCCTTAATATAATAATTTCAATTTATTTATCTAATTCTAATTGATTTTTTTAAATTTAATTTTAATGAATTTTATTTAAACAATTTTAATTATTTTAATTTTTATTTTATTTTTGAATTGAAGTCAATTAACATTGGTAAAGCATGCAATTTTAATCATATTATAATTATTATCAAATTTGTAACTGAAGTAAAATGTATATTTTTATTTTATTAAGGAAAATAAAAGGCTATAATAATAATAATAGTGTAGGTACCTTGTAGGTAAGGTATATTATATATGTAGAAAAATCGGCTCAGCCAAACGAAAGATAATCGCGGAGAAACATACTTAAATACGGGTCAAACTGAGAACCTCCTTTTTTAAGTCGGTTAAAGAACTACACTTAAGATATCCCTCTTCCAACAAAAAAATAATTATCTTATTCAGTTCATAAACAAAGAAGTAATACGACCAATCATCGAGGTAATTCACACAAAATCATACTTTTTTCGTGCATTTTTTCAAAGTTACTTGAAAAGTACTGAACCGATTTCCAAATTTTAAAAAATGGGACTAACTTGGTAGTTTACCTAATGTAATAACTTTGAATCATTTCAATCAGTCCAGCCGTCTTTGAGTAATCGGTGGACATACACAAAAAAAAAACTAATATACAGACGAACATAGAACCTCCTCCTTTTTTGGAAGTCGGTTAAAAACATTGCCGAATTATGTTTACAAGTTGTTTGATTCTGTAATCATGCTTTTTTTTAGAAGTACTCAGAAAATTTACAAAATGTGTGCGTCTTTTTCTATTGTAAGCTCATTACTAATATTAGATTTAAGTATCATTGTTACTAACGTTTTGAGTGAGCCTAAGTAGCACGAAAAATAAATGATTTATTATTATTAGAGTTGTTAAGTTTATAGTCCTAATACTTGCATGTTCTTCTCACATTAATGCCTGGTTTATGATGTACTTATTATCGGAAGTTTAACTTTATCCGAAGGATTCACATTATCTGGTTTAAAGTTCTTTTTTTTTCAACCAGGTTATGTGGTCCCCTCCAATAAAGTAAACCTCAAATAAAGTAGGTAGGTACCTCAGAAACCGGGGTTAGTGAAGCCTCTGCATTTTTAATAAATCTCTTATCAGATAGTTTTTTCATTTATTTTATAATATTTGGGGGGCTTACAGCTAACGTTACAGAGTAGATACTTAAATAAAATATAAGAAGCCAATTAAACGCCTCCACAGATAAATTCAGCAGGCACTTGAATAGAAAGAGATGAGATTTCGATTCAAGTCAGAGATAAAAAAATGTAATGGTAAAAACTGTAAATGAAATTATAATGAGTTACTGAATTTAATGTTTCGTGGAAATGTTTTTGTGCGAAAGAAACATTTATAAAAACTTGTCTACCCAAAATTCTGCTACCAAATAATAAGTATTTCATATTTAATTATTTCTAAGTTAAAAAGTTATAAAAAAGATTTGCTTTGTATAAATAATATCACAATAGGATTATTTTCAGATAATAAGTACTTGGACTATTTTTTTTGTACTTAATTTAAGTTTAACCTTCTAACAGTCGCGCGCGGTCTCTGAGACCGCAGCGAACCTATTTCAACCATTTTACGTAATCTATGAAAATTAGACGGTTAAGCTTCCGTGATATCCTAAGGGGGTGAGGTACATACTACCCTTCAGTTCTTCTTTATTTGTTTTGGCGGTGTCAGATTCCTCGCGCGACCGGTTGTGTACTGTAAAAATTCAGTGTAAATTTATATGTTATTTATATGGTACAATATTTTCATTAGTGATTGTATTTAAAGGAAAAAAATATTGTTGTATTGTTATAATGTCAATTTTTTATGTTGTTTTGTTTTTATTAAGTTTTTATTAGACCTTTAAACTATTAAGTACCTAAGTACAAATTAAAAACGTAATGAACAAATAATGTTTTATTATTATTATTATTTATATAGATAAAATATTTCTTTTTATTAAGTGCTACACCATGTCAAGGAATATTAATTCATTTTCTCAAATCAGACATGTAAAGGAATCACAGACTGCGCGCGATTGCTTATGTTCGGCGCAAAATCTTCTTAATCAAAAACCTAAAAATGTTTTTGGGGTTTAAAGCAAGAACTTAATAATGCTTAAATAAAATTTAAAAATGCCTTTTTTAACAATCCATTCATCAGACATTCAACAAACGGTAAATATGTATAACACTCGAGCTTCAGCGTTCGCCATGTTGTTTACACGGCGCAAATACTCTTTTGTTTCATTGCCTATCGGGTTCATTGCAAACTTTTAACTTTAGCTTTACAATAAAATGTAACCATAACTTGTTATTACTGATGTGTAGGTATTTATTTGACAAAAAATGGCGAAAAACGACTGTCGCACGCTGATTCTACTATTATAATAGTATCTTATAATATTGTTTTGTCTGTAAAATCTAGTGGTGTACAAGACTCGAGTCGCCGAGTTCTACTTTTGAAGACTCGAGGCGGATTGGCACGACTCAGTGAGCTTCGTAGGCTTGTAATCCCCAGCCTAGCCGAGTCGCGAGTTCTCTAAGCCACGCCTCGAGGCTTCAAAAGAGTTCGAGCCTTCCAAAGAGCTTAAACCTATCAAAATAGCTCGAGTCTACAAATGAAAATCAACGTAAGCCTTCAATAAAAAACGCATCAACGTTTCAAAAAAGTTCGAGCCTTCCAAAAACCTTAAACCTACCAAAATAGCTCGAGCCTACAAAAAAGCTCGAGCCTTCAAAAGAGCTCGAGTTGTTTATTTAACACTGATTCTAATTCTAAATGAGAAATAAATAAAATATGATTTACCGTTTTTATTTATTTATTACCATTTAAGACACTTTACAAAAATCATAAAATCACTAAGATTTGTACTGTTTGTAGTTAAAATAATATTTGCTAATCTGAAATTTCGCCTCGAGCCCTTTTTGAGCGTCAAGCTTCAAGTAGTTTTTTTAAACTCGAGCTATTCTTGAAAGCTCGAGTTCATTTAAAGACTCGACCACTTTTCAAGGTTCGAGTTGTTGCTCAAAGAGCTCGCTATCGACCTCACAGAGCCCTACAAATCTGACTCGAGTCTCCAAAATTTTAACTCAAAAGGAAAAGGCTTCGAAGTCGATCGAGTTCTCAAAAAGAGTTCTCGAAAAGCTCTGAAAAAGACTCCCGAGTCGTCGAGCGTCATACAAACGAGCCGAGCTTTGTAAAACGACTCCGAGCTCTAGACAACCTTTTGTCTAGAGCTCGGAGTCGTTTTACAAAGCTCTTACTCGGAGGCTCGAGTCTTGTACATCACTAGTTAAATCTTATGCTTTCCAGAGCCAGAGCTTTACAAAACTAAAAAAGACATGTACCTTTAACACTAGGTATCCAAACAAATTATGCATAACAGACTTTGGATCTGAGATATGTAGAAGAAATAGCATGACAATGTCAGTAAAGATATACAATAAACTACCCGAGGCATTGAAGTCACTTCCTCTAGTTCTATTTAAACGGCGACTTCATAAAATACTAATAGAAAAATGCTTTTACTCACTTGCAGAGTTCTTTAAGGACAAGTTTACGTAACAACATTAAATAACTGACTAGATTAACAATATTATGACGACTGATTAATATAAGTACTATGTAAAATATATTATATTTAAATTAATATTGACTTATTGCCTATTTGCCTATGTTCAGCAGTGGACGATGATAGGCTGATGATGATGATTGACTTATGAAATGTATTATGAATATTATAATAATCTATAGGCACCTATGTAATTTATAATAAAATTAAATTTAAAATACTGCATGCCGTCCAACAGTAAAATATGTGAGACTATTGTTATTTTTAACCGACTTGCAAAAAAGGAGGAGGTTCTATGTTCGTCTGTATATTTGTTTTTTTTTGTGTATGTCCACCGATTACTCGAAGACGGCTGGACCGATTGAAATGATTCAAACGTTATTACATTAGGTACACTCCCAAGTTGGTCCCATTTTTTAAAATTTGGAAATCGGTTCAGTACTTTTCAAGTAAGTAATTTTGAAAAAAAGCACGAAAATAGTATGATTTTGTGTGAATTACCTCGATGATTGGTCGTATTACTTCCTTGTTTATGAACTGAATAAGATAATTATTTTTTTGTTGGAAGAGGGATATCTTAAGTGTGATTTTTTAACCGACTTAAAAAAGGAGGTTCTCAGTTTGACCCGTATTTAAGTATGTTTCTCCGCGATTATCTTACGTTTGGCTGAGCCGATTTTTCTACATATATAATATACCTTACCTGCAAGGTACCTACACTAACAATAAAAAAATAAAAAATTGTTTAAAAAAAACAAAAAACCGACTTCAAAAAACCTACCTCTAAAAAGCAAGAAATAATATTCGTAATAATAAAAATACGTCTATTGAAGTCGGGTGGGGCTTTTAGAATAAAAAAAAAGGAATTTGTACTCCAGCCCCACCCGACTTCAATAGACGTATTTTTATTATTACGAATATTATTTCTTGCTTTTTAGAGGTAGGTTTTTTGAAGTCGGTTTTTTGTTTTTTTTTTAAACAATTTTTGTAAAACCTTTTTGTACGATGTTTTTATGCAATAAATAAATTATTATTATGATTATGAAAAAGACTTTATGGAGACGTATTAAATATAATTTCGCTACTGCATTTATGGCCTATTACGCCATCACCATAATCCTTAGATCACGGCCCATAAATGGCCCAAGTAATAAATCACAATAGATATTTTATTGTCGCTCTTTAAATTTTTTATTCCGCATGAATAAAACATTTAATTTTGTGGGACGTGTACTTTTATACGTCGGCTTTTAAATTAATGCGATGAAAACGATTTCAATAAGTGACATTGCTTTTATTTGTTACTGAGAATATGAAAGTAATATAAGCTAAATTATAATAATAATAATAATAAAATATTGTTTATTTACTCTTCACAAAGGTTATTATAATACGTAACTATACTAAGAGCTAAAGCTTACAGATAAAACCTTTGTGAGAGACTGGAGTCCATACTAGGATCCCCAAGGGGCCTGTATTACAGATCTCCAGGCTCCCACCCCATTTTATAATTTTTAACGATGAAGTAAAATATTTTGTTGTTCGACTTTAAAATAAAATCACAGATTTATTAATTCATAGCTATTGGTGATTTAAGTATCTTATTCATACGAAAGGAGATAAATGGCGGATACGGTTACAAAATATTTATCAGTTTTCACCTTATATTAGAACACACTAATCGCATACTGTCTAGTCTACGCTATTTCAGTATTCTAAGAACCGATAGCTAAAAACCATTTTTTTTCTTTTATAAAATAAGGTCATCATATATCTTATAAGAAATGAATGACTGCTGAACTGCAAGTTTTTCTAAGTACAATGCGATAAATATAACAATGTTCAACTGAAGTGACTAATTTCAGAGCGCTTGCGGTACAAAACGGAGTAATATTGAATATGTAAATAAATATATAATTTTGCCATATTAAATATTATGGCAATTTTTTTTGCCATAAGTTCTCGTGTAAATTTGCAGCAGTCTATTGACAATTTAATCGCATTGTACATAAATAAATAAATAAATATTTGACAACATCACATACATTGCTCCGATTCCAAAGTAATAAGTAGCTAAAGCACTTGTGTTATGGAAATCGGATACAACGGTGGTATCACAAACACCCAGACCTGAGACAATATAGAAAAGTTCATTTCCTACATTGACCCAACCGGGGATTGAACCCGGGACCTCAAGAGATGGTGACGCCTTGAAAACTGGCTTACAAACCACTCGACCAAGGAGGTCGTCTGGAGGATGAAGGAGGTACGTGACACTTCAAATTCCAGAAAAAATATTCTTTATTAGTGTACATCTATCTACGAGATGTAATAACAGAGTGTCAGCGAATTAATACGAAGGTCCTAAATCAGAACCCACAAAACTGATTAAGGGCTTCGTTCCTTAACGAATTATTGCACAAATTTACTAAACCCACAGAATCAAGCGAAGCAAGCCTTTAATAATTCAAAAGGGTATTGAATATGCCCCAACAAAACTGACGCTTATAGGCCAAGCAACCGACGAGCTTAAATCGAAATGCCCGCAGCCTAACTCCCTTATTAATAATTCACAATTTGGACACTGTCCTAAGCAGAGCCACTAAGCTTTCATACTAATCGGACATGGAATTTACTAACAGCGAACTCATATAAAAAAAATATTCTGTTCTGAAGTCAGCTCTAACGGCTGGCCTCGCGAAGAGGAGAACGGCAACCCGACGTGCGAATTCTTATGGCGTGTGATGTTGCGAATTTGTGAATAAGTCGCTCTGCGCGGTGGGTGTGTGAGTAGATCGCACAATGTGTACCTTTGACCAGGCAGTAGGTAATATTTTTGTCTTTAATACACCATAAATTTTTAATATATCTAAAAATGAAATGGGGATTTCTGACCACGTGAATGAACAACTTTTACTATGGGGCCAACCACGGAATCACTAAAAAAAATCAGCTGTTCCATAGAAAAGTACAACATCGACTCGACTATAATGTATGGAACAGCTGTTTTTTTTCGCGATTCCGTGGTTGGCCCCATAGTAAAAGTTGTTCATTCACGTGGTCTGATATCCCCATTTTATTTTTAGATATACTTAAAAATTAACGGTGTATAAAAACCAATACCACACTATTCCGCACTGGGCCAATGTGCTGGGTTCTGGCCCATCCTCCTTATCCACCTAAGGCCTATAAGGCAGGTCTGTGCCCCAACTGTGAAAACAATAAAAATGACTGATGTACCAAGAAACATTTTCAAAGGGTAATTCAACAATGCCGCATCCAATCCATCTTGGAACTTATACATTGCAGTAATGGTATTTAGCGTCTGACCTCATGTCCACCTCTATTGTTACCTACAACAAACAGTGACCTAAGTGGATATAATATATTTATACAGGAAACAAGCCGAGTAAACGCGACCTAGAACTTCATATATTCAACTGATAAGTAGCTATTGATTAGGCGTACTTCGTGTAGATACTTACTAGAATAATTTTATATAAGAGTCTTTTTAGAGGAAATCTATCTGTAGTATACACGGCATGCGTTGTTGTTTGTTAATATTATGTAGTTTTGATAACGCGTTTAATGACGTTTTTAACCGACTTCTTTGTAAAAATAAAAACATGACGTTTGAGAGTGATTTGGGCACTCAATTATTACTTTATTTAAAGACCATTCGGTCTAATAATGTGCACAGGCTCAGAAGACAAATTCTGTAAAAAATTTTTTTACCAAATATTCATTATACAACTATCTTCTTCTTGTATAAGTAAACTATTGTATTTTTATTTCTTGAACGATACAGGAGATACACGAGACTATTATCATTAATTCCATGTTTTATCTTATTCCTACTCCATTAGAATAAACTATGTCGGGATGTGTACCTGTTTATTTTTAAGACTCCGATATTTCGACGCAGTTGCATGCGCTATTTATTTCATTTATTCATTTATAACATGCAAGTTAACAGAGACAATACTCCAACACACAAGCAAGTCATAGTTACAATATAATTTTAACACTAGGAAACATTTAAAAAATTCAAATTAGACGATTGAATGGCTAATATACATAATTTTTAAAATATGATGTTGATAAATTATAATTACAATCTGCAATGTCAGATAAAATAAAATCCTGCATAAAAATCAATAGAACATGTCAAAAATAAAAAATAAAATTGTTAACAAAAAAATAATAATAGTAATCCAGTGAAATGAAAACGCAATGTCAGTTACAATTTACAGAGGTATTTATAGACACATTTATAAATTACACCTTGACTATCAGCAAATAGATCTATATCTTCATACTGAGTGAGCATATCACCGATTAAACGAATTGCACGTACCGTAGGCGCATGAGCAGCATACTTCGTGCGCGTAGCTGGTCTATTTAACAATCGTGGGCGGCGGCGCGGTGCAAGCGCACCTTCGTGATCTTCAGGTATACGCGTAGGGACCAAAATACCAAACCGCGCCAGCAACGCTGGGCTGTCTAATTCATTGTGCAAAATACCCATGTAATGTTTTATGAGAAGTAGTTTCCTCCTAAGGTTAAATGCTTCCAGTTGGAAGCACCTTCCAACTTGTGGAGTTCCACAATACCATAAACAAATAAAGAAGGGTATAGGAAAGGATAGTACCCATAATTTCGCTTGTACAAATATCGAGCAAACTTTCGCTGCACTCTCTCGACCATAAGGTCATACCTTTCCTCATGAGTATCCCAAATAATAGCTCCGTATTCTAATTTACTACGAACATACGAATAAAACAACACCCTAGCCACATACGTGTTGCTGAACTGGGAAGCAGTTCTAATAATGAAACCTAGCGTCCTATTGGCTGCCTTACAAATTTCAGTCAAGTGTTGGTGAAAGTCAAAATTACTGTCTAGTGTCAGTCCAAGGTCTCTAATTGAACCAACTCTTTCCAGAGGAGCGTCAGATAACTTATAAACTACCTGCATTGATTGACGCTTACGCGAGAATGTTATTGATTTGCATTTGGTAGTATTGAAAGGTAGAAAGTTTTTTTTACTCCATCTTAAAACAGCATCAATATCTGCCTGCAGAGCCAGTGCATCAGTTTCATTTGTGATTCCCATGTAAAATTTGAGGTCATCAGCAAAGAGAACGGAACGGAACGCCATGACGGAAGAACTAAGATAAGGTTCATGTAAGCTACATGGTGTAAATCCCGACATAGTTTATTCTAATAACGTCAGTAACCAAGGAAATTTAAAACAATATATTCCTACTCCATTACAAAGTTTAGTTTTGATACTCGCCTGAATGGTGAAATCAAAATAAACAGAACTTTAGGTGGTAAAGCAACCATTACACATTGTTATTGAGCGAATTAATATTATAACCGCACCATGCATAAGCCGTTAATGATCGACATTTTAAGCAGCTATGTAAAGAGGGAATTTTGCTTTTCATCATAATATTTATAGCTTTCGCGGCATATTTTTAGCGGCTTTTATGGAAAATTAATGTAAAATTCAATGTTGTGGATCATAATAGTTTGTCATGTATTATTTTCTACGAAATGATTAAACGATGAATTCAATTGAATTGTGTTATCTTACTAAATACTCTTACTGTCGAAGTGACTATAATTATCAAACTCGATTACACATACTAAATGATACATTAGAAAAAATAGCCTAGTGACCAGATCAATTTCTAAGACGGGAATCTAACACGCGACCTTTGGAAGTCTGGTCCAATGCTTTTCCGACTGAGCTACCGAGTCACTAGTGGCATCGTTGAAATATTTTTAGTAAATCCTACTCTATTGATTCGATTTTTTTCTAGTATATTATTTAGTATTATTAGCATTGTAAATGCTACAATCTCAAAATAATTATCTTATTCTGTTCATAAACAAAGAAGTTATACGACTGATCATCGAGGTAGTTCACACAAAATCATACTATTTCGTGCTTTTTTCAAGATTACTTGAAAAGTGCTGAACCGATTTCAAAATTTTAAAAAATGTTTGAATCATTTCAATCGGTTCAGCCGTCTTCGAGTAATCGGTGTAGGTAGAAAAAACAAAAAAAAAAAAACAAAAAAAAAACAAAAAAAAACTGGTCGAATTGAGTACCTCCCTCCTTTTGAAGTCGGTAATTAAAAATGGTTTAGACATTTTCACAGAAAACGCATAACTCATTTTTTCTTACGACCTGTTAACTCACTTGAGAAATAAAAGAAAACTCGACATTAAAGAAAATCCGAGATGTAAATGGTACTGAATAAAAAGAATTACTTACAAAAAAGTGGTATTTCTGTTTGAGAAACCGTACATAAACGGTAATCAAGTATGAAACATCAGCAAGTTACTTGACTTTCAGAGCTTTGTGTTTGATCTGGTTCATGTTCATGTGTGTTCAGGACACAAGTTTAATCTAACTTTAACTTTAAATGAATGCTTAAATAGTACTGTAACTTAAGATGGATTTTCAAAGCTTAATAATAAAGATGGATTTTATTTGTACAACGACATCCTAATAATTGATATTGGAGTACAAGATAGTGTGATTGTAGGTTAAAAAAAGATTATTTGACAAAGCTTTTTTGTTTATTATAATAATTATAAAGTTAGAATTTACTTCTAACGAGCTTGGGTAGTTGTACTCAAAGACCGCGGTCCGAACTTGTAATATTCTCAGTGGGCGTAGAAACTTTAACATCGTGAGTCAGGTTTCTAGATAATTTCTCGATGTTAACTGGGTGTAGGTGCGGTCAAAAATAATAATTACACCGGATCCCTGCAATTATTCGTTATTTGACGACTGCTCACCTATCTATATATTATACTTCACTACAATATAACAAATCAAATTAAAAAAAAGTTAAGTATAATTAGTAGTAGTACATAGGTAAGTAGTTTTTACAGTTTACAGTATAGGTACTAAGTAGTTTACGGTAGCTAGTTAATTACTAGAGGAGCTCGGTGGCGCAGTGGATTAGCGCCTGGCCCTGCGATTGCGGAGGTTAAGCAACGTTTGCAAGGGTCGGTCATAGGATGGGTGACCGAGAATTTATTATCTCGAGCTCCTCCGTGCTTCGGAAGGCACGTTACACTGTTGGTCCCGGCTGCATTTGCAGTCGTTAACACCCACCAATCCGCATTGGGCCGGCGTGGTGGGTTATGGCCCGTCCTCCTTATCCACCCATAAGGAAGGCCTATGCCCCAGCAGTGGGAACATTAAAAAAATTGGCTGACGGACAATAACTTGTCAAATTATGACTAAGTAGATCGAAAAGACATTATTTTGGTATTTCAACTACATCTAATAAATATTTTTTTGAAATTTGGGATTTTTGCATTCACAATGCTACGGGTATTTTTATACAATACTAAATAATATGCTAGAAAAAAATCGACTCGCAGCAGATCAATTCTCGGACGGGAATCGAACCCGAATTGATCTGGTGCGAATAGAATTTTTTCTAGTATATTATTTAGTATTGTATAAAAATAGCATTGTGAGTGCAAAAATCTCAAATTTAAAAGTAATATTGCTATTCAACTTCATCAATTGTCAAAATATCTGGAAACATATTTCAATTGAATGTCGAGGAAATTCCTCACATTGGTGAAATAACGCTGGCTTGCAGCGTAAGAGTAAGATATAGGTACTAGAAGAAATTCGACGATGCTACTTAGTGACTCGGTAGCTCAGCGGTTAGAGCATTGGACCGGATATCCAAAGGTCGCGGGTTCGATTCCCGTCCGAGAATAGATCTGGTGCTTGTCGATTTTTTTCTAGTATAACTATTATTTAGTATTGTAATAAATAATTGCCTTAAAGTGTGGCCGTGATCACGGCCGATGTAACTTGGCGGAAACGTCGTTGGAAGCTTGTATTAATACATAGCGCGTTTAATACTATTATTTACAACTATGCTACAAAAGATTGTTGTAGCATAGTTGTAAATATCATAATTCAACTTACGTGTTTACAGTGCCGTTTTTAAAGTGACGCCAATTTTTTTCCAGGAAATTACAATAATTGTTCAGAAGGAATGTGTTTGCATGCAGTCGACTCGTAACGGTAACGTAGTGGACATTTGTAACGCAACGTCACTCCTTGATTATAAACATGGAGTTAGTTTAATTTTATTGCGAATCTCCACGCAACATCTTTATAATGTGCATAATAATTCAGTAATTTGTACCGACTTTCTGGTTTTGATTTACGTCTGTTTGCTTTTTGTACTACGAATACTTTAAATATAACTGTTTTATTAAAAAAGGTCAAACCTATTTCAAACCTTTCGTGAACCTCAATATGCCTTTGAAAGCAATACCTTACCTATAATTTCAGCGTTGTTTTTCAATATTTCAATCACTATTTGAAATTATGCACTTAGTTACTTTATTACCGTTTAAGGCCTTAAGGTGGGTCAAATCCCAATATTCAATTCAAATTATTGAAAGATTACACGCGTGAAGCTATCATGGAAAAAATATATAATGCACTTGGAATAATACACAATAGATTTAATTGAAAGCATTTATAAAAATGTTACCAATTTTGATGTAAAAAAAATATTCAGTGGACCCTGTTTTTGGTCTTATTTGCAAAATTTCTCGGAAACAGAACATTCGTTTATGTTAAAACCAACCATAAGAATCGGCGATGTTAATACCTTCAATCTTAATTAAATAGATTTTTTAACTAACTTGAAAGCGAAGAAAAGTAATAAAAACATGTAAAAATTGAAAATTCGGTGCAAGTTCTCAACGCAACCGCCGCCGCGTTGAAACGCGCACTGATTTGAACCCAAAGTGAGTAGAGTTACGTTCGATTTCACTCCATCACGGATCGACCCACTTGAATTGACCCACCTTAAGGCCTTCAGTAGGTAGTATTCTTTATTTACTACCCTAAAAAACACTAACCGATTCTCAAGTAGATACAACAGTGAAAAAACAAGAACTTGAAACAAAGACATAGAACGGCGTATCTAAATCCGTAAAGTTTAAAACCCTGGCAATAAGCCATAGTAAAGTAGTTTTTCCGTTGTTTCGTACTAATCCGGAAAGCAAGCTGGAATAGCTGGATGTGCCTGGAAACCACTGAAAGTTTCGTTCGCAAATGGAAAATAGATTTCACTGAACTTCCGTTAGCTATAAGCTTTTACTTTTGAATTCGTTAATGAGGGATTTTCAAAGTGACGTTTAAAAAATTAAAATAGTTACTATTTGCCTTACTAGATGGCGTTGATGGACAAGAGAAATGTCAATTAGCCTTGAAAAGGTCATGTTCATTTCTTGGTGTTGGTTGGTTGTTAGCGGTGTTTTCAGTGTTTTTATGTGAATTGTATTTTCTTCCTATGTTTGCTAAAGTTGACACTTGCCTGTTTATCAACGTCATCTATCGAGCATACAGTTTTTTGTAATTTTGTAAATCCCTAATTATATTGGGAATTTTACTTTTGCCTGTTCTAGCTTTTCAAGAGTTTTAATATTTTCAAAATATTTTATTATCCACGGTGGTTTTGGTTTAATAGTAAATAGTTCAATAGTGTCTCTCAATACCGTTGATAAACCACAATAATTCATTATTTTCGTACTGATTATTTTATTCGAATGCGAGTTAACAATAGGCGGCTAATTGTAGGTTAGCGTGTAAGCTTACGTGTTTATCGAGCATTATGCGACGAAATGTAGTTATGCCAGCTTGTACGTAACTCAAAGGAAAGTTATTACAGAGGAACTTATGCGGTGAGCTTGGCGCACTCCAGTAAATGGTAAACTACATACAAAGGTCAGTGAGCAGAAACGGTAATGAATTAATAATGTTCTTTATTATCTACCTCCTACAGAATAAAATAAGTAAAAATAGGCCAAATCAACCCAAGTTTAGCAATAGGTAAGTACTTTGTGACTTGGTAGCTCAGCAGTCAGAGCATTGGACCGGACGCGAAATTAGAAATGCCTGTGGGGTACAGACACTGTAAGCGCGCGGGGTATTTATATTTAGATAATCACTGTGGATCACAGCGCAAGGTGTCTGTGTTCCACAGGATTTTTAGGGTGATATTATTAAATTTTTAGTCGAAAAACCCTGCGCGCTACAGAGCAAGCGATGTTCTGAAACGCACAGGCTTTTTCGACGTTATTAATTAGAAAATCCCAGAGCGGTACAGAGCAGGTAGTGTCTGTACCCCACAGGCATTTCTAATATCGCGGACCGCACATCCAAAAGTCGCGGGTTCGATTCCCTTCCAAGAATTGATCTGGTGCGAGTCGTAATTTTTCTAGTATATTATTTACGAGTAGAGTTAAAATATGAAAATAGCATGAATGCCAAAAATTCAAAAAGTATTTTGATATTTTTATCACGATTATAAAACTGTTATCACTAAATGATTTCACCTATCTACATTGTATGTAACTTATGAAAACACGTTTCATGGTAGTTACTTGAATCATGTAGATTCTACAATATTGAAGTACCTATGACTCAGGATAAGGTAGAAAACCCATCTTAATACACATAAATCCAATATCTTCCCAGTCCTATGCAACTATAAACTTTGTAACGACTTTATTATAACACGTCACGTGCCAGACTCAGATTACAATGTGGTATGTTTTATCTGTGCAGACTACTAACAATCTTGGCCCACATATAAACTGAAATTGGATAGATTTGAATGCAACAACGAAGCTCCTAATATTCAACTTTAACTGGCTTACCTGAGCAATCAATTAAAATACTGACATACCTATAACCACAAAACACTTAGACCTTGCCTAAGTGTTGATTAGCTTTTTTTTCGGACTAAAACAGACTAAGCATCAAAACAAACGTGTTTTGATGTCCAAAGTCAATCCACCCATAAAGTTCTAAGTCCTAAGTCCCAACAAGAAGCTTGTCCCACATCACTTCAACTAACGTAAGTAATGGTAAAAGTTCCTATCAGACCTATAAATCCGTACAAATTGCTTAACTTCAAATTCTATTTAATGATTATTAGTTAAGTAATTGATATTTTGTTATCGAATATTTTTTATTTTCTTTTAAGCTCAAAGGGAGACAAAGCATCAAAAAGCTGATGTCCTTTGATGTCCTAAGTCCATGCATCGACACTTTATGTTGATTCCCAAGATGTTTGTCCCATCCCACGTAATTCATCCGAACTCGGTAGCAGTTGCTATCTCCAAACCGCAAGTTAAATTGGTGTTACCTGACTTCGAGTTCTATCGAGCTCAGGATTCAGGATTGATGTAATCTCTTATTTGTAAAACGATCTGCTTGTAAATTGTATGTAAATTGAATAACTCTTAACTGCGCGTTTACTCTTCAAAGCGTTAGACTGATTAAGAACTGATCAATAACGAATGATTATAACTTGTGGGGTTTTCTTCCACAAGAACTCGACATTTAAGCTATAGAATATCCAATTTGATTGGATTTACTTACAATACATCCTTGCGTTATTTAACACGAAAGATCATAAATAACTAAAAAAGTTTAGTGAAAGCTAGTTCAAGCCTTCTTTGAAGATTCTTTTGCGGTGCATGATTTCAATATCAATCTTCGATTCATTAAATTTTTGATTGAATTTTTTTAGAATATGAATATTGCCTATAATGAGTCGCTAGACAAACTTTCATAGATTCAAAGGAGTTTAGCCAGTAATGTGATATTTACACGGGTGACTAAAGCCGCACGACTTGCCGCACGGCGAAAATCAACAGTGTAAATGGCAACTCGGCCTAGGCCGCAGGTGACCAAACCACTTATTTGATATGGTGGCCAAAACTGTAATAACTAAGTGTGTGTAAACAATATGTAATGTGTTATTACATATTGTTGCCTAGGTTACGCCATCGACTACATAGACGACAGCGACGTCGTCACCGATGTTTCACCTGCGAATTTTACAAGCGACTTGCTAGGTGACTAAAGTCGACCGTCAGAGGCAATGACTTCTATGTCACGGGTGACTAAAATAGACCCACCTACAAACGTTAGCATAGAGCATAGATGGACCATAAGAAAGATGGCGATTGGCAACTATGAGTAACTACTCCAATATAACAAAAAACTAAACCTTCTTCAAAATCAAATACATACTCGTTACAAAAAGTAACTATAAAAATAGCTATAAGTATTTAGAATTCTACTACGACCGCTCTGCCATAGAAATGCTGCTTTTATTAATAGATATGAAATAGGTAAGCACAAAAAATAAATGTTTTCATATTATGACTTAATTTTAATAGTGACATGAGTGTGTGTTTAAAAACCGAGCCGTAGGCGAGGTTTTTAATATCACAGGAGTGTTTTAATACCTAGTTATGTGCAGTTTCATACACTTCTTTATCTACACTCATACATTTAGGATTGAACCTACTAAATAAAAGATCAACGTTAGAAAAGAGAGTGATACATTGTTTGTATTAGCTAGGTATTACCTTGTTATAAGTCATTTCCTTAGCTGCATCTCAAATATCGAGCAGAGTCAAATTTTCTTCACATTTTAAATCAAGAATTAAAAAAACCTACGAAATTCATTACAACAAAATGTTAAAATTGAAATCAAAACATTTTTGTAAAGCTCTAAAAATGGCGCGCATTCCATTAGAAAAAAAATAATGAGATGAGTGCACTGGGTTGCGTTCAGGACCTACGGTCCGAGTGCAACCGAATGCTCTAACGGCGTTCCAAACATTAGAGCGTGACTTCCGGTTGTAACAGCTTTCCCGTTTCAAACGTCAGAGCGTTGCAACTTTTTAACCATCAAAATCGGTAGTTGAAAAACGCTGACGTTTGTCTATAGTAAAATTGTCAATGCCATTTGACATTATTTTGTATTTTGATGTTTTTGTGTCTAATTTTTTTAAATATTCATGGTAGCTCCTCAAAAACAGATTTTATTTCATTTAGAATAAAGGAAAGTTTAAATTATTCGCATTCCAAATGGAAAACGAAGAATTTGTACTATTAATGTCATTTAAAGTTCTTAGTCGTTCCGAACCTTAAAGCCAAAAATCAAACAACCGCACTCTAAGCCTCTAAACGCAACCCTGCAAACTAATAGCACTAATGTCATCGATCACCATAGAGTGCATTTTAATCATGGAAAATGTATGGGAAAATATCGTTGTTTTTTTTAATATCAAGGCACTGCCTACTTCTTGGATTTGCCCTGTATCGTAATGAGAAAAAAAGTTATTTTATGATTCAGTTGACTGCATCGTAATGAGTTTTTTTTTATTTTTCGTGTCCACGAAAATAAAGTACGTATTTTATATATTACCTTTTTTGAATTCATATTTGGAACATTACGATGTGAGTGTAGATAAACGTTCTTTTTAACTCATTTAAAAACATTTCTCTTATTTGCTTACCTCATATCTAACAACTTAATTACATCCTCCACGGTGGTGTATCTCTTCGTTTGGAAAATCACACTCGTAAGTTAATTACATCCACATTTCTATATTAAGTTATTATCATTAGCGAGTTTTCCTCTCCAAACTTCAACCTCGCAAATCTTTATACAATACTAAATAATATACTAGAAAAAAATCGACTCGCACCAATTCCCGTCCGAGAATTGATCTGGTGCGAGTCGATTTTTTCTAGTATATTATTTAGTATTGTATAAATAAACCATAAACTTAATATTCCACATATTAAGTTTATGGTATAAACATAGCATTGTGAATGCAAAAATCGCAATCAAATTTAAAAACTCGCAATTCTTATCATCAAATTTTATTAAAATTACCTAAAAATACAAACTAATTTTAAAAAACCTCCTTCAATAATCAGCCCCCCTACCATGACTGTCAAAAGTAATATTGAAGCAATGTTGTAAATGAGATGGCGCTATACGCGATGATAGCTCTGTCCCTATAACAACATTACTTTAAGGTTGCTGTAAGAGCTCAGAGTACGGCCTCAGGTGTAGGAAATTAAAAAAGTGAACCCAGAAAAGAACGACTCCTTTCTAACCTATCACGTGTTCACGTGACTACTTGGTTTAGGCTGTCCGCTGCGTTAAGCGGGACCCGCACGCGGGTCGATATAGTTTAGACTTTAGAGCTTACTCATGCACTGCAAGCATCTGTCCGTCGGAAAACCAGCAATCTATATCGACCCGCGCGCGTGTCCCGCTTGACGCAGCGGACAGCCTAAATGTTCTAAGCACGTGACCTACAGGAGTAACGCAGCTTTGTGTATGAAAAACATCATTCATTTCAGATGTTAGGTTTAGTCAAACAAGTCAAAGTCAAATAAACTTAATTATTAAGTACTTTTGAATCGTCTATTATTATTATTTATTTATCTTAACTAAACGGGCTTATGCCCAATTACATAATTATGCTTTAATCACAATTTACAATATCACATTGAGATAGAAATAATTTCGCATCGTCAACAAATACATCGAAATCAGGATAAGCTCACAAGAGTGTGTACTAAGTGCGATTTGCATACGACAAAGTGGGGACTGTGCCCGTGCCACTGTGCGACATTGGGGTGTTGGGAGAAGCCTATATTTTCCTACCACCCGTTCCAGACTTTTTTAGGCTTCCTTACTCATGTAGGTCATGTGATAGGTTAGAAATTGAAGAAGTGGTGCGATGCGCGGCGCGCATGGATATTCACTCTAACTAATAATGTGTTGTTCATACATTTACATACAAAATAAAAAATCTGTACAGTATTTTTAAGTCTGACTGGTCGAACCCCGATTCGATCGTATTGAGTGTCAGCGGTATGGATAGTCAAATCAAACGGTAACGGTCACTGTAATAATGACTGTTTAATAACTTCCTTGAAAATCATGGATTTTTGAAAAAAAACTAGCGGTAGTGGCCTGACTTTCTAACATTACCGTGCTTCTACCTACTATTTTTTTTGCGTTGAATTGAATGAAACCATCCCTATATAATTTATTCGTCCTATCTATAAAGGATTCTTGTTGGGAGAAATAAAAAAATAAAAAAAATACTTTTAATTATTTAAATAATTTTATTCGCAATTATTGAATTCGCTCACTGTATAAAAAACTGTAAAACGACTATAGTATGTGTAATTATCAATCCTGCGAATTTCAACAAAAACTTCGCATCCACCACAAAAAGTCCGTAGGGACTAAATTTGGTCATCTCTGCTTTGATGTTTCTAAGTATATTTTTGAAAGAATTCCTCTCGATCTCTGTGAATATACATAATTTATAATACAAACTAATAATAGTAATTTTAAATAAACAATCGTTATTTATTATTCAATGTATAGATAGTCATATAAAAATAAATAAAATAGGTATTAAGGTTAATTACTAACACATATGGATGTAATTTATCTGAAATAAAAATTATTTAATTTAATTTAATTTAATAAGTTTTTTAAATTTTATATCCACCAGATTATCAAGAAAACTTGTAAAAGCATTGTTTTTGATTCTGTGGCGATTTATCTCGTCTATTTAATGTTTATTTAATGTTGTTTTTTTAAGTATAAGTGATAGGTACCTGTAGGTGCGCGAGCAAGTCTTCTATTACACAGAACCTCCACTTCAGTAATAGCCATGTAAAATTTCTCACACTCCACACATAGTAGCTTTTGACATGTAATAGTCCTCAGAATCACACTCAATAGAGACACCATTAACCACGTAAATGTAATCTGAAAAATGGTATGATTTTATCAATTACCTAATAAATGCATTTTCAGTGACCTAATAAATAATATTTGTTGCTAAAATAGTAGATCTATCACCTAAATTGAATCACCAACAAATATTAAAACGCTTACCTAAATATTAATTAAGAATTATTTGGAAATAAATATCAAACATCAAATAATTATAATTTAGGTTTTAAAATAATAAAAGTGTCACTAAAACTGAATCACCAAACAATATAAAAATGTTTACCTAAAAAATAATTTTTAATCACTGGAAAATGATATTTATTAATCAAATAATTTAACTGAAATTTGACGATACACAATAAATTAAACTACCATAGGTTTTATAATAATTATTAAATCAAACATTGCACTGTAACATAAAGATAAATTTAAGTGAAAAAAAGAAAAAGAGAAATTGTATTACAGCACTATTGAGATTTAGAAAAGTTCATTTTCTACATTGACCCAGCCGGGGATCGAACCCGGGACCTCAAGAGATGGTGACGCCTTGAAAACCGGCGTGCAAACCACTCGACCACGGAGGTCGTCAAATAATGTAGCTGTCATTTGCCTAGTTATCTTGTTGTATGAAAAGACTTAAGGCAGCCATTACACGATAGGTTTTGCTGTCAGTCACCGTCAGTCACGGGCCGTGTAATGGGGTGACTGATGGTTGCATGAAGTTGATTTCTTCATTCCATCAGTCAATCAGTCAAACGTAATTCATGACTGATGGAATTTGACTGACGCTTGCATCAGCGTGTAATGGCTGCCTATGCGATTCTTAAAAGTTTAGTCTAATTAGGTGTATGTACTTTTTTTTTTTTAAATTGGGACAGTTGCATTTCCCATTTATCCAATAATTATTAAGAGGCAAAGCTACCTTCCATTTGCTGAAAATCTGAATTTTGTATTCGTTGAAGTCGGTTTAAGGATTGTCAAAGTGCATAGCCCGCCGATTTGACTCCGCCCCCGGTAAGGTAATATTTTTTCTTTGGATTAAGGCTCCGTTACGCGAAATCACTTGTCTCTGTCTTTTTCTTTATGTGTAAAGAGTATGGAAAATAACCTCACTTCTGCACTTTTTTGATGTTTTTCGTTGTTTTTTCATCATAATCTTTAGCACAATCATCTTTCTTAAAAAAAAGTTATTGGAGCAACTGCACAGTACGTTAAAGTGTATTTTGATGTAGAATTCAATACGTTTCCGCTATTATTTACGCCAAAAATATGGCCCGCGACAAGCGCTTTTGATTATATTCTGATTTTTTTTTACAATCATCTGTGAGGTTTATACGCAATTTAATACTTGTAGGTACTAGATAATCTCTTTAGCTTGTCGTATGTTTTTTGTTGTGGCTACAACTGTACGTTTTCTATATAAAAATATGGCCCGCGCAAACCATGTTTTCCTATTATGGCCCCTTAAGGAACTGATCTATTTAATAAGTGACAGACCTATTATTTTGATGATTGAACGAATTAAATGATACTTTTAGTTTGTTGATTAGATTTTAGAGGACGGATCTTATATTCAGGCTATATGTAGGCTATAATATATATATATAGGCTAATGTAACCATATTTTTGCAAATAAATATATTGATTGATTGATAGAAAAAAGTGATCAAGCTAATATTTAAGATACATATTTACATGAAATAAAATGAAATATATACTTATATGAAATAAATATTTATGAGAAACGCCATAGTGTGTACATCAAAACATTAATCTGATGATTTATACTTAGAGACAGTTTTGATAAAAAGATGACTAATATATTCCTTAGTGATAGATATTGTTATTAGGGTATTTCAGATAAGTGACACATCTAAACTTAGGTGACAGATAATATTGTTCCCAAAAAAATGTGTATATTATAGTCGGCATTAGTCGGCAATCAGTGCCAATACGCTGAAATATT
This sequence comes from Agriphila straminella, assembly GCA_950108535.1. Classification (NCBI taxonomy): domain Eukaryota; kingdom Metazoa; phylum Arthropoda; class Insecta; order Lepidoptera; family Crambidae; genus Agriphila; species Agriphila straminella. The sequence goes on along the minus strand of OX467321.1, from coordinate 9,920,173 downwards.
TAGTAATTTTATCAAAAGTTATCAAAAATATAATAAACTGCCCACCAAAGTGTGTGTTTTTGTTTTAAATTAGATGTTCCCAAATATGTGAGTTTATTGCAAATACTTATATTGTATTTAAATGGTTTGTTGACTGTCTTCTTTTATATCGTACTATTTCCGATACAATGTTAGCGTAACGAGACGACGAGCTGTCTGCGACTGGCCGGGTCAATCAGTCAGTATCGTCTCGTCTTGTAACCCATTGTAAAAAGCCGATTATTTGTATTGTGTCAATTTTATCTAACATTTAGTTAAACTTTTGCTAAATATCAACAGTAAACTTGGTCCCTTGTAAAGCGCCCCGATAACGATCATTTGCGATTGTCTATTTTTACGTCATCGACGCCCATTGATGCGAGAATTGCTCTAACAATGGCATTGACAAAAAAATTGACAATCGCAATTGATCGTTACCGGCGGGCTTAAGAGCGGCTGACTAGACTCTTCTTATAGTTCAATCAGAATCAGTGCGGTCCTACTTGGCCTAATATGTGAACACGCCCCTTAAATGCAAAAATGATTAATAATTTCTTGATTAAATAACTGTAATTCACTCACCATAGACATACTACTGAAAGATAAATTAACCATACGCGCAGCCCAAGAAATGTATAAAAGAGACATACATAAATTATTACAAATGTAAAATAAAACCTGAAAAAAATAGTAATTTATATGAATAACTTTTCACATCAAAAGTATGTACCTAGTTGCAATGTTATTGAAATACACTCACTATGGGTCTAAAAAGCTTTTGATATAATATGTAAGACTCAAGTATATGCTTAAACAATTTTAAAATTCTCTTTCTTCTCAAAAAATTACTTCGAAAAGATCTGAATAATGGAGTGGGCTCATCGTTTTTAATTTCTGATATCCATACAAGTACATTTTTTCTTATCATATCAATTATACGACTGGCGTAAATTATATTAATATCAGTTATATTACATATCATAAAACAAAACAAAGAATTCAATGTCACATTATTTAAAACACAAACACTCACACAAAATACGACATTTAAAAATAACAAATAGATTACGTAAACCCAGCTCAACTTTGTCAAATCATTAAAAATGTGAGTGGTACGCAGCGAACTTTTCACAATTTGTATAAGAGAAATCATCTTGATATATTGTTTACTTCTATAAAGAGAAAATAAACTTATAATAAATGCTGCACACCTCCATAAACATTCAATAATTATATATGAATTGGAAAAAAAAGAGCCGAACTTCATGTAAGCAACGTAAATGTTTGCCAAAGCCGATATAATGAAAATTGAATTGCCGCAAAGGCAAATAATTTTGCCCTTTATTTTTATAGGATTTAGAGCACCATTGCTTATGATGTATTTTGGAGCAAAGAATATTATCTGCAATATATATAAAGGCCGTAGGACCATTTCTACGTCTTGGTCTATTGTATTGATAGTTTTGTAAAACACCCGTCGTTGAATCATCTTTTTGGCTCTTGATATTACAATAACTAACCTTACACAGACAACTACATTTGTCTAACTAAAAAAGTCAAAATGTGAAAATCGAAACATTCAATTTCAATAGTAGGTACACTTTGTGTTATTTTATTACTTACTAGCTTCCGCCCGCGACTTCATTCGCGTGGAACGAAGCTTCTCGAATGTCCACGCGAACAATGTCGCTGGCGAAAGCTAGTAGAAAATAATATAATAGAAAGCTGGCTTTGATTTTACTGCATGCACATGCAATTTTTTTCTGAGAAATTACAATAAACCCAAAACTCGACACGTTTTTGTTTACTTTTAGCCATTGACCATTATACTGTACCAGATGTAGATACACCAGCTGCTGCTGGTCGGTCGTTCTAACAGGATAATTCCCCGAAGATATTATCACAACGAATTCATCGTAAACTCTTCTTAAAAACTTAAAATTCGTATATCTTTTGATTGACCAGACCGATTGCGATGAAATAACAATTAAGTTGTTTCGCAAAATACAAAGTATATTTTTATATAAACATAATTACAATTAGGTTAGCGCTTTTTACGTTAATAGCGCACAAATCTACAGACAATCAGATAAACAGACAAAAAGTCAAAAAATGTTAGAAATGGGTTCTACTGGATATTATTAAACACCCCAACTACTTTTTTTTCAAAATATTTCCTTTGTACAGACACAACTTTCCTACAGCTTTATTATATGTTTAGAAATAGTATATTAGATATGTCTGTTTAATCGGATTTTAGACAATTTATCATTGATAACTATTTGTCAGAAACTAATTTTCCTGAGTGCAGTGCTTTCGTACTGAGTAGTTTTTGTTGATAAAATGTGCCATAAGTATACTTAAAAATTAATACATATAATTAATATGAAATAAAACAATGCAGTACTAATGTTTCATAATATTTTTATGAGCTTCAATAATAATATGTTAGCCTCAAAGACTGAAATCACTAATTGAATAAAAACCACTAACAACGCGTTGTAGTCACTGTCAAAAAGCCACAACGTGAAGTTCGTGCTGTGGCTCTCAAAAAAACGACAATGATACGCTGTGGTCATCACAGAATGACAACAAAGCTAATTTTGCGTCGTGGTCATCATACCAAACGACCATAAGTGTTGTGAAATGAAGAAAAGCCATGACGCGTTTGAGCCCTAGTTGGTGCAACCACAACGCGACGGATAGGTATTGTAGTTTCCACTGACTAATATTTTATGTTCAACAATTCGAGAACCTAGCCTTATTGTGTTGATTTGAAAAAAAAAACAATTGTCACAAGAAAACTTGAATACTTACTTCAATTTACTTAAAATAATTAGGAAGTTTAAAATTGTTCAAAACATTACTTTATTAAAAAAGCTTTAAAAACAGCGAAACCTCCTTCAAAACTCTATTATTTCTTTCTTTTTTAGATCAGTTTTTTTAAAATAGTGGTTTTGCCTTTTTTTAAAGCTTTTTTATTTTCAACTTTTTTGTGGGGTATGTAGGTATCCAGAACGTTCTTGACAATAGATAGGTAGGTACCTTACTGGTTTATGATTGTCATAAACCTACCAATATTTTAATCATTATACAGTTCCTATTTGATTTTGAGGAGTTCCCTCGTGTATCCTCAAGATCCAAAGTCCAATGCCATTGAAATGAATAATGATATCATCCTTAAAAGTGTCTTCTTTTTACAATTTTACGTTAACCTACATACACACACACTCTCAAACACACACACATACACACACACATAAACATACACATACTCGAATTCTTTATTATTTTTATATGTTTTTATTTTTCTCCAAATTCAGCTACTTTCACAGCATACATACCCTCACGCACACTTACCGTACCGTCTAGCACCACATCCAAACGCTGTTTTTCACCACGGGTGAGAGGCCTGGAGTCCCGAAATACAGGATTGTCCTAGTTTAGGCTCCAGTCCATCAATTGATTTATTGTTATCTAGAGTTTTGATTTATATACTTAGATAATAATGAATGTAACTTTGGTGGAAATAAATTATTTTTCATTTTTTGTTTTTTCTTAAAAAAAGGAATCATTGAAATCAGTTAATAATAAAAAAAATATAGTTGAACGAATATCCGTCTGAATTCATATAAAGTGGTAACAAAAACGACAGTATTTTCAAGATTTCCTGAAAACTACAGACCCGATTTCAAAATTTCAAAAATGGGACCAACTTGGGAAGAAAACTTCCCTTGGGTCGTATAGCGTTTGAATCATTTTGATCAGTTCAGCCGTCTTCAAGTAATCGGTGTAGATGTTACAGTCAAAACTCATAACCAGTCAAAACCACTTTTGACTGCATAAATCAGGCAAAAGTGGTTTTGACTAAGGACATTGGTCAAAACCACTTTTAACTGTTATTTTCATTCAAAAGTGGTATTAACTAAGGACGTTGGTCTATTAATAATAAGAAATACGTTGCTTTTTCATCTCTGTTATAAAAACGAGTGAAAACTGATTCTCATTAAGTTTTTTTAATAATTTCTGTGAACATATCGGTCATTTCTGTTTATAAGATTTTTTAGTTCTCTAACTTTACTTAACAGTGATCACGTATGCAAGTTTCATGATGATCGGTTCAGTAGTTAAGACGTAACAAGCAAACACACAATTTTAAAATCAACGTTTTAAAATCTACCAATTAAAGATACAGCACGTGAACAATAAATCATCGACTTACGACAAATCTATGGGCAACTTGCCCCGGCAATATGGCAATATCGGTGATAATGTTTGGGCCATCTGGCGCCCCTTGTGGGGCTCAACGCGACTAATGTACCCCATTTCTTTTAAATAACTTCTTTGTTAAGGCGAAGCTGTTTTTAAAACAAGATAAAGCTAAAGATAAAAGTTTTTGAAATGAGTTTAAAATTTTCTTTATTTTAAATTGAGGGAACACTTAGTATTTTGGCTAATAAAACTAATATTAAAAAGATTACTAATATAATTTAAAAATATTAGAAAAAATCGACTCACCCGTAGCAGCTCAGACCCAATGCACCGACCGGAATCCGGCCCAGTGCATTGGGCCGGAATCCTAAGGGTGCGGGTTCGAGTCCCGTCTGAGCTGCTACGGGTGAGTCGATTTTTTCTAATATTTTTAAATTATATTCGACTCACCCGTAGCAGCTCAGACGGGACTCTAAACCGCACCCTTAGGATTCCGGCCCAATGCAGTGCATTTTTTCTAATATTTTTAAATTATATTAGTAACCTTAATATAAAAATAGCATTGTGAATGCATAAAATCTAAAAGTTTAAAATAATATTAAAAAGTTTTTAACTTTGTACTATTTTAGACAATAAATTATCACAAATCTTCATAGTTCTAGTTTATTTAAATGTCAAAGTAGTATTATGATGAATCAATAATCAATAATCAATAATCAATAATCATTTATTTTTGTCAAACATGAGTGTACAAAAAATGTAGTTGTCAGGGTTTATCGGTGTCCTTACATGTTTGGCCCTGTAGGGCATACAAAATTACAATGTCAATTAATTTAATTATTTCATATGTCAACGAATAAAAAATATTAGGTATCTTACAAGCATGATAATAACGAATAAATGTCACTTAATGCCTATTTTTATAAAGTTACATGTCAAAATCCTCAAAAGCTTAGCTAGACTCCTAGGTGGTCAGATAACAAATAAAAAATTAATGTCAAAATAATATAAATGTCAAAAATGTCTCCCCTGTTTATTATGCCGATGTCAATGTTAATTAAAAAAATAATGATTATAATAATAATAATAAATTAAATAGATGACTAATTTACATCTTTACATTATAAATTAGGTAAACCTTTATCTGATAAATAGTCACTTAATCTATAGTAGCATTTTTCTATAAGGAAATTCTTTAGTCTTAGTTTAAATAAGTTTAAGTTAAGGTCTTTCAAGGCTATTGGAAGCTTGTTATATATAATAGGTCCCATACAAAAAATACTATTACGCTTAAGTGCCGTATTTGCACTACACACACAAAGCTTTGTCTTTTTATTTTCTCTTATTCTATTACTAACATATGACTGAATTTTGAATAACTCTGGATTCATTTTCACAAACACAGCTACTTCAAAAATGTATAAACATGGTAGTGTTAACAATTTGTATTTTTTGAAGTAATCTTGACAGCTATCAATACACTTTAAACCAAACATTGATCGTATTGATCGTTTCTGGAATTTAAATATCATTTCTTTATTTACTGAGTTACCCCAGAAAATAATACCATATCTTAATATAGATTCTACTGTTCCGTAATAAGCAGCAATTAACCCATCTATATTAAGAACCGGTGCTAACTTGTATAGTGCATAAGAAGCTTTGCTTACTCTAAGGGATATTTTTTCTACATGTAATTTCCAATCTAATTTTTCATCAATTGTCAAGCCCAAAAAGGTTGTAGCGTCTGTTTCATTAATTTCTTTACCATTATAGTGGATGTTCATTTTCATACTAGGTAATCTTTGGCTAAAATGCATTAGTTTTGTTTTTTCTAAGTTTATCTTCAAATTGTTATTTTCTAACCACATTATAATAGATTCCAATGTTTTATTTACATCACTCTCGTAAAATTCTTTATTTTCGCATTCAATAATGACTGTACTATCATCAGCAAAAAGGGATACAGGTTTATTAACTGCTTTTGGTAAGTCATTGATATACAATAAAAACAGTAACGGTCCTAACACACTTCCCTGTGGGACACCATATGAAATGGTGCACCGAGAGGATTTAAATACTTGTTCATGTTTTGACTCCATACATACTTTAGAGATTTCTACAAATTGTTTTCTGTTTTTTAGGTAAGTCTCAAGGAGTTTTAATATATTACCTCTTATTCCATAAGAATTTAATTTAAATAATAATTTTTCATAGTCAACGTGGTCAAAAGCTTGAGTCATATCACAAAAAATAGCGCAGACTGGATTTCTTTTGTCAATATTTCCCATTACTATTTCCAAAAAGTCATATATAGCCATGTTAATTGTTTTGCCTTTTCGAAAACCTTTTTGCTCTTTGGCCAAAATATTGTGTTTTTCTAGAAACGAAAGCAATAGTAAGTAAATGTATTTTTCAAAAATTTTAGAAAACAATGATGACAGAGCAATTGGCCTATAATTTTCCATAAGCTTTCTGTCTCCCTTTTTGTATATAGGCTTTACCTTGGTTACTTTTAACTTTTCTGGATAGACACCAGCACTTATTGCCATATTAAGGATGTGTGCTAAGTGCTCGCATAATGTTTCTGCAACGAATTTCACTACCTTCGTACAAACATCATCATAGCCTACACTCTTTGTATTTTTTAAAGTTCTAATTATATTAAGTATGTCAGATGGTAGCGCCGGAGGCATAAACATTGAATTCATAGTATTTGGAATGTCATAATTATATTTAACATTGTTATTTTTTATGGGTTTAACTTTGTTTACATAATAATTGTTAAAACTATTCGTAATTTCATTAGAGTCAGTTATAATGTAATCGTCAATATTTATTGCAGGAATTGGTTCATGAGGTTTGTTTTGCTTACTGTTGTTTACTATCTGCCAAACACTTTTGGACTTATTATTAGATTGTTAAGCCTTTGGTCCCGGCTGCATTTGCAGTCGTTAACACCCACCAATCCGCATTGGGCCCGCGTGGTGGATTATGGCCCATCATCCTTACCACCCATAAGGAAGGCCTGTGCCCCAGCAGTAGGGACATCAAAAATGACTGATGGACAGACAGTCTATTTCCGTTGTCCACCACTGCATGAAAGATAGATAGATAAAAAGTTTTATTTAGCATGGGCGATATCGGGAAGTAAAGTCTAGAAAAAACCCTTTTTTCCCGATATTTCGTAGTGGGGGCCAAAGGTCCTCCCTTTACGTGACGACGGGAATAGGCCAATATAAGTACTTACTCGTAACTATATGAAAATAGTATAAAAACCGTCCACAACATTCCTTGATAGCCTTATATCGTATTTTAGCTTTACGCATGCATTGTAAAACAGTCCTTAGCAAGTAATAAATTAAAGTACCGGATTCCTAATTAACCGCCGCTTAGGGGAAGCAGCCAATATCTGCAGCGTTATACTTAATTATATGATAATTGAGTATCAGCTGCTTTAAACTTTATCGCAAGCGTAAATTGATGGAGACGCCGCCGTTTCTTAAATTAGTAGCTCTAAGAGAGTGGTTAAAATATTTACTTTATATTCAAGAAATTTTGGTCCAAGGTTTTTTTTTCGCATTCTGTTAAAACATCAAATTTTTGTTACCTACTATTAAATTACTTCTACCCAAAAAACATTTTTATTCTTTATTTCAAACGTGGATAACATAAATTTTACATTAAAACTGAGTCAGGAGGAGACCCCGCTACAATAATACGTATTTATTGGTTATTGGTGTCACATTTATAACATAGTGGATACAAATGTATTGAGTAACCAATAAATAAATAAATTATCTTATGTGATTAATAACTTTAGCCCAAACATTGGAAAATCTTAATAACAGTAATATACGACTTGCAAGTCATATAATATACGAGTAAAATATAAAGTAAACCTTTGGGTACAACAGTAATATTATTACTGTTGTACCCAAAGGTTTACTTTTATGTTACACATGTTTAAACCCTCTGCCAAAAGTAAACTTTGTAAGTTATTTAAATAAATCATTTTGCATATTTTCATAATATCAATTGCGACAAAGTATACCTTCATCAACAAAATCAACGCGTACGAAGCCATATTTTTTTTAAACGAAGCCATAAAAAGGTTTTCTAATAGAAAAAATCTTTAAATACAAAATTGCCAGATTGTTTCTCATTAGGAGTTTTATTAATTAGTAGAGTAGCAACCTACATTTTATGCAATCCGTCGTCATCAATTTATTATATTAATGTTCTTAGTAGCGCGCGATGAAATGTGTTTGATTATAAATAAAATTTGATATTTTGAGAGGTGACCATAAGCTTGGATTTTTAATAAATTGTGTATTTACTCGGTATTTTTTTTTGCATGCGTGGCGCTAGTGTTGCACATTAATTCAATAAAATTAGAAACTCTTAGAAACGTTTACCCCAGCAGGATTCAAAACCGAAGGATACCAAAATCTCATAGTTTTCGTGGTATTGATTCCTTATTACTTTGTTGCTTAAACAATTAGTTTCTTATTATTAATTCTACCAATTAATTTAAAACTTTGGAATTTGTCCCGCCAGACGGTCCCATGAACAAGTCAGATATTCAAAGTTGAATCCAGTTTTAACAACGTAAGCTTACGTTAAACAGAATAAATAGGCCATAAAATTTTATTGTTGGGAGTTTGCGCCACTTCGTTATGATAATCAGGGTTTCCTCTATTTATGTTTTTGGAATCATGGAATTGGGAGTTGAACTCAAAACAGATTTCAATGTAAACTTTGAAGTATTCAATTTAGAGTTCATTGTTTTAAAATGTACCGATATTACTAGCTTCCGCCTGCATTTCGTCCGCGTACAATTCCACTTCCTAAAAAAAAATCAATTTTTACCGGATGTTACTTACGTCACACAATAACTATAAAGTATGTGTAATCCAATTCGTTGAGTCAACTTTTCTATTTATATACTTACCAACTAGATAAGTATATCTGTGATTTTGTATCGTTCACTGGTAATGTAATTTCAAGTCTTGGGTATGATTTCCAAGCGAGTGAATGTAAAAGTATCTGAATGTAGTCACTTAAACTCCTCTATCTACCTTTAATACCTTTACTCATGCTTTAAATCCTCTGTAATAGGTTCTGAAATAGTTAGCTTACTGCCAAAATTATAACTACCAGTGTCATGGTACCTAACCACTAGATACAACAAACAGTGTAATGTACCAAACCAAATTCAAAACAAATAAGTTTTATAAAAAAAACCACTAGATACAACAGTCGAAGCTACGAAAGCGTCTAAAAAAATATCACCCAAAAGTTGGGTGACCAAAACACGCACGCATTGTCATGTCAATAGTGTGACCCGGCCATTGTTTTTATTACAATACTCTTTGGACGCGTTGATGCTAAAAATGCACACCAACTTAAAAAAAGTTGGCCTGTTTTGTTTCATACGTCAAAGCGTAAGACTCTATCTAGACATATAAATGACCTAAGACCACAATATCCGGCCAAGGAGTTACATTATAAAATTCAGTACAACATTATAGCACTCGCTCGGATGATAAAATGACGAGGGGAAGGAAAGATAAAATCAAAGTCAAAGTAAAAGTAAAATTCAAGGTCAAGGTCAACCTCAAGGTCAACTTCAAGGTCAAGATCAACATCAAAGTCAAAACTTATCGAATAGAAGATCTTATAGAAGATACATATCATGGGTGTAGATAACTATCATGGGTATTTTTAATCCATATGTTTTAAAATATTGTTTGTTTCCCAAACAAAAAAAATGCAACTGTACAAAATTAGGTATTATAGTACAGTTGCATAAATAACTAAATGTTGTCTTGGTAATTATTGTCTTTATATCTTATATGTATACTTTTATACCTGAAAAAAAAACAAAGTGTTTATCTGGACGGAATTTAAATATTTTAAGTAACAATTAGTTCTTAAAATGCCTCTTTATTTAACTCGAAAGTCGTGAATCGCCAAAGTTAACATCCTGTCAGATACAACAAAAGCCCACGTTACTTTCAACGTAACTGTCTCCAGTTGCTTCCGGAATTGTAATTTTATCTTCCATATATTATTTTCCTACTTAAATTTCTCAGCAAATATTTACCTTATATTTTATTTAATGATCGTTTAAAACAAAGAATTACTAATTCAATAAATACCTAGTTGTGGTGCAGACATTTTGGGAGAATTACCTATATAAGAGCTTCACTATCTTAAATCTACATAAATAAATAAACATTTCTAGGTGAATTAAATAAAACCAGCATAATGGAAAAGTATCAATTTATTGTTTTCACGCCTTCAGTTGAATGGGTAACATCAAAATTACTAAGTATATTTACACTACGACTAATGTAAACAAAAATGAACCTTGTACACTTATGAATAATAAACAACTGTTTACAAAGGTATCTTTGGTTTCTGAATCACTGTTATTTTATGAATAAATTAAAGTACAAAATTAACAACGGCAAATAACCTTATACAGTCTTGAAAATTAATACGAGCTCTTAGCCTAAAAAAAGTAAGGAATACTTAATTTAAAAGTAAAAAATATTGTATAGTTTATAACTTTTTCTTAAATTCTAAAGTGATTTAACATAATTATTGTGATTATGACAAATGTTTCAGTGTGTGTGTGTAGTATATATTTGTTTTGCATAAATTTTGCAGCAGCAAAAAAAACCTAAACAGACTTTTTTACTGAAACCGTATACATAACATTCTTCTCTCACATTCCTATCTAGCAGATGAGTGAAATGGCATTCGAAGACTTATTTTTCATGAATATCGTTTTCAATGCTTTAATACAGTACACAAAGAAGAATTTCTCATCTAAATGTGCATTACAAATATCAGATTTTTTAAACAACAGGTTACACTGTTCTACCCTGGGTGGTATATATACAGAGTAAAATTTTACTAGGATTAACATAACATGGTTCAAATGTTTCCACAAATTAAAGGACCATTACATTTTCATACAACACAACCAACAAGATTATCTTGTTTTTTCTTATCCTCATATTTCTTCTCGTTATTAATTTTATAATGATACAAAGCGTGTAGTTAACTTCAGCTTCTTATCCTTGAGTCGTGTTTACTATGCTACTCTTGAAAATTTTAGGCACACACTTCTCTTTATTCAAGATTTTATTATTTTATATTTATTTGATTATCAATCTGTGCGATGACCTTCATGACTTTCTTAATACAATTTTAATTACTCAATTCAATTCAATTATTACAAGTCTTTATTATAATCATTATGAAAAGATCAGATTTCATTTAGAATAAATATAAATAATTAAGACACACTAATTGATAAATTTTGCAGCTGGCTATTAAATACACCTACCTAAAAATAACTTACTAAAATAGTATTTACAATTATTATATTCTAACACCCTTATGTACATTAGGCTCAAATTGGGTCCATAATTACTTTAAAATATATTCTAATAAATACTAAATAGGTACATTGATTAAATTGAGACTTCACTGATTGAAAATTATTCATATGGCTTCTTAATCTTATTTATAATAGCGACCCGCCCTCACTTCGCTTCCTTTCCATTCGTTCCTAAAGTCTGTACCCGACCCGTTCGAGTCCCGTCATCATCGGAAAACGCGCTTGATTTTATTTTCGCGCGCGTAAACTTTTTGCGATAACTCCTAAGATATTTATTTAGACTATATAGTGTAAAGGGTTAAAATTATGTGTATGAAACGCTTATAGTAACGAACGCATTTTATTTGATAAGGATTAATATTGTTTCCGTCTAAATAGCTTTCCAATTACCACATTATTTGTGACCATTTAAAAAAAGTTCAAATAGCTATAGTAAGCTATCTTTAAAAGATAGACTTATACCGTCGCGCACTTTTTTGTAGATCTGTAACAGAGAAACAATTCCTTCATACAATATTTTGTTATAGCTAGTAAGGTTTAGGCAGCGTTTTCCATGCAAGCTCCAGACGGCTTAATTTTTGCCGACTCCTTCAACAATTATCGACATTTTTCTATCAATTTACATAAAACCTCAATTTATTATACACTATATCCTTCCTCAGGAATTATTCTATCAATTGCAGAAAACCGCATGAAAATCCGTTCAGTAGTTTCCGAGTTTATCGCGAACAGACAGGCAGACCGACAGACAGACAGACGCGGCGAGGGACTTTGTTTTATAATATGTAAGGATAATATACAAGAAAACGCATTCCTCAATACTTATCACGAAAATCGCCAATTTAAAAATTATGATTAATTGGTTCAAAGAAAGAGATTCTATATGACTGAACATAGCTTTAGTTGCTACAAATTAACCAAAATTGCCACAAAAGTAAGCAAACTGAAAGATCTCAATGTACTACTGAAAGATGTTTTATAGTATTTTACTTCGTCTTGTGTAGGAGGGGAATAAGATGCCCCATGGCTAAGTCTGTTCGGACAAGGGAGCATTTCATTAGGTATTTCCAGTAGTTTCCTTCTGTATTCTATTCTAGAGCCACCCGATTCTGTGTCTTGATCCTGCATAGTATCATCGTAAGTTTTATCATCATCAAAGTCTTCGTCACCATCGTAGTCTTTTTTATATACAAGAGGTATAATTTTCTGAGAAGGTTCAGCTTTCTCGATTTTGACACCGATGTTTTTGAAGTCGTTATCCATAATGCAGACGAGGCGATTCAATGATGCTTTAATACGTTTACTTTTGGTTTCATTCTTCAGCTTCTGCAGCCAGGATAGACGGCAGTCACAGCTTAATCTGTTACCTGATAAACAAAATATACAATATTATTAAATTATTCTTAAAAATACAGGCTGTATTTTTATTAGCTCTCCTAATTTTCATGCTTCAAGCTTCATGCTCTATCCATGAAACTGAATAACTTTCTCTAAAAAACATAGGGCCAAATATGGAAATAAATGACTAAGAGATCGTAAGGGTTGACCAAAATTTTTGGTGTATTTTGAAACAATATATCTTGGAGGATTTTAATCAGTTTCATGTACTGAACACATCCTTATTTTGGAGAGTGAATAAAAATACAGCCCTGTATTTATTAAATCTTCCTTCTAACATAAGAAAATCCAACAATAAGACGAGAAATATCTGGTCAATCCTTATTCACCAGGTGAAAAGGAAGGCCTGTGTCCCAACAGTCCCACTGCTGGGAACAACCATAAGTTGGCTGATTATGATGAATTAAATTACCACAATCACACAAATTATAACCCCAAGCAATACTAACCATTAGATCTAATGAAATATTCCCGTTTATAATACTAAACATAGTCATGAATATCGTATAAATACGAGTAACACAATCAGTTCAGTAACTTTTATAATTAAAAAACATTGATAAACGCTGCATTTCAACTACGAACAATTTAAAACTACAGATCCAATAACTGGTGACCTAATGACCCCCATACATCGTCCTATAATACAACAAGACTTTGCTCGCTGCAATAAGCAAACCGCAAAACCAAATTAACAATACACAGAGCCTATTAAATCATGGCCGACAATGCAAGTAGCGGCCAGTGGTTTGGCGGAAAATATGATATCTATTTATCATGAAACATACTCGACATTACGGCTTTGGTTCATATTATGGAACGGGTGTTGCCATTTTAATCTTGAAAGTATTACCAATTCAATTGCTATTACATATTCTTCGTCACTGTCTCTTTTTGTCATATTGAAATAAAGCAAAACAGATCGTTACATTATCGTCTGTCTAATGCCCATGTGTGCTGGCTAGTTAAGCCATAGAAAGAAACTAACAAGTTGATGAGAATTAATAATGTCAATGGCTTTTAACGGAACTAAAAATGCGCCAAAAATGCAATAAAAGTCATCGATGTGATGACTGAAACGTAACGAGTTGTGGCAATTAGTATCAATCAAATGCTCACTCTAGAGTAGTCTATATTGAAGAGCTGTATACATAACGAGCATACTTTGGCGAGCCAACAATGGCCTACGATATCTCTCGATGGCCCTCCCGGGAACTCTGTGATCTTTTCAGTTTTAATAAAAACTCTATCGTCGCAGCGGTACGGTTCAATTTTATTCAAATAAATATTGTTTCTGGCAATAGCATAATTTTCATGTTTTCCACGTAAAAATCTTGCATCCGTTTTTAAATTCTTTTCAATCCTATCCTCAACTTGCCTACACTCCCTCGTAGTCATTCGTAGAAGGAAACGGCCACTTTTAGCAATTTTGCAATCTACTTCTAGTAGTGACTACTAGGGAATGTAATGATACCGTCTAAAAGTACCTACTAGCTAAATTATGGGCCTTAAAATTCCAGGTAATGTTCAATTAAAATTGTGTATTAGAATAACAATATTAAAAAAAACCGCGGCGCCACTTTTGGTAAGGATGCTGCCAAATAATGAATAATGGTCTCTTTTTTTTTTGAGACAGATAAAAATAAATAACCCTAAAGTTTTAATTATTTTTAACAAAAATCTTTTTAGATGTGGCTAGCGATCTTTTATAAATTTTGATACTAGCCTCTGACGGGGACAGTAGAAAAATAAGACGACCAGTTTAAATTACCTCCTTAGTTGATAAAAGCTAGTACTACGGAGAGGTTAGGCTGTTTTCCTGGTTTTTCCCATCCGAATTAGATGAAACATGGCTTAGATTTTAAATTGGACCCCAGCTATCAAACTGTGAAAATTCCATCAAAATCCGTTCAACATTTATTGCGTGATGCGCGCACAATCATTTAGAATTTACAGTTTTATCGTATATGTATAGATTGATAGATTCTGAGTGGATTCAACCAATCAATAGCTATGTATTTGATGCACTTCACATTCGACAGTTTAATAGGCGAGAGCCAAACCTTATCTTGTAATGAGAAGAAAAACTAAAATTGATGCCGATTTACAGGATAATTTACCGACTTGGAAACTAATTAAGGATCTATTTTTGTCTATCATACAAAAAGCAAAAATAGGAGACAATATTTTCAGTAAGTCCAACATCATCACCTTACACAAAGGCACTAAGAGTACCGAAGCATTAATCCACTAATGTCCTTTACGATCAATTACATTTTGCTCTTACAACCATGTCATTAGTTTCGGTTGCTTTTATATCGTTTCCAGGGTCTTATAAGGATCGCTGGTTGCCATGAAGTAAAATTGACCCCTATTAACATTTAATGGCATGAAAGTAATTGCTATAATTGCTTGATAAATGCCAGTACCGTAGTCTTTTGACTTAATATAACAAAGAGGAAATTACTAAATAAAATTATAGACCTTTTGTTTCCATTCTATTATCTTCAGAAGAATATATTTAACTACTTGCCATTTCAGAAGCATTTAAAGCGTAATGAAATTAGGATTAACTACCATGTAATTAACAATCCCGCCATACTCACAAAACTTATTTAGTTAAAGTTAGTAAAGCAAGTAAAAAACTATTTATTACAACTTTTGAGTTTTTGGAGGAGACGGCTCAGATAATTTAATTCCCAAATGGGATTCCTGAGACCCCTCGATCATGATTATATATAAATTATTATTTTCATTTCTAAGATTCCAGTATACCTTTTAGTACTAACTAGATAATACTATTAACATTAACAAGCATATGGGTAGGTAATAAGGGAATGCCATTTGAATTCAATCACCCTAGATAGGCTTGATAACGTTTGCCGTCGGCGTCTTACGTTTGGTCGTAACAATAGGCACTGCCCGACGTCTACCGCCCCGTATGAATTCAATCAGCCATTTGGCCTACATCAAGTTTCCTGGTAGAGGTGAAAATAGAGTAATTTAACTTGCAATTCTAACAAAAACCTATTTTGCTATTATCTACAATTTAACCATATGTGGTTACTATGCATATGTGGTTACCACATACGTAAACGTTAAACATGACAATGTTATTAAACTTTCAAAGTCATTAAAAATATCAGTATATAACTTTGAAAACTTATATCCCCTCTGAACAGAACAAAGCATTCAAATATCTGAACATGAAAGATAAATGAGAAACAAAGTTTTGAACTTACCATCGAGAGAGATTAAAGCATAATTCGTCTTCATGTTTTCCAAAACATTTTGGACCGCTTCCTGTCGCAATGTCTCCAAGTTATTATTTCTCAAATCCAAAACATTCAACTTGAGATTATCGTTGAACACACCGTCATCTAGTGCTGCTAACTTATTGTCAACCAAAGAAAGTTTCCTCAGCTGGTTGAGCCCTCCAAAAGCCCGTTCTGATATATATTCGATTTCATTACCGTCCAGGTAAAGTTCTTGTAGACTCCAAAGTTCTGCTAGCGCCAAGTCCCCTATCATATCTAATTTGTTGTTCCTCATATCTAACGTAATCAAATTAGACAGCCCCTGGAAGTTTTCTCTAACGACAACAGTCAGCAGATTGTTGTCGAGATCTAATCTTATCAAATTGCTCAGGTGCTTAAAACAACCGTCGTGCAAAACTGTTATTGTATTCTTCGACAAATACAGCCTTTGTAAATTCGGGAGGACATAAAATACGTCGGTATTCAATTCCGATATCTGATTTTCCACTAAGCTGACGTTTGACAGCATTATCAGATGAGCAAACGCCATCTTTTCCAACTTCGCAATTTTGTTCTTTGGTAAAGTAATTTCTCTGAGTGTCGTGGAGTTGGTGAAGGCGAACGACGGTATGCTAAAAATATTCGCATACTGAATATTTAGGTATTGAAGGTGCTCGAGACGAACTATAACTTTCGCCGGAATATATGTCAGGCCACCGTCTGCACGTACGTTAAATGTCAGCTTCTCTATTTTCGGCTGTGAATAAAAATTTGACCAAAAGGGATCGTCCTCAGCAATACCGCCGTTGAAAACCCAGCAATCAGCTTTTGTGGCGCTTTTTATCTTTATGCTCTCGCAGTAGCAGTGTACTTTAGACACTCTATCTTGAATATCGCAAATGTTGACGTAGTGTGAGTAGCTTTTGTCGTTTTTCCAACGCCTTTTATCATTTTGCCGGCTCTCTGTGACGTTTATTTCGACAGTCGCGAACGCGATCATTAGGATCAGATATTTAAGGTCCATCTTTGTTCCCTTTCACATTGGTGTGATTTTTATCTGTAACAAAAGAAAAGCGTTTATTAAGAGTTCCTTTGTTTTCTTTTTATCCGAGATCTGAGTCTGTGCATTAGTGAAGGTTCTGATTAGATTGTATTGAAGTCAAACGGTAAGATGCTTCTACAAAGGATGCTAATTGACTCTCCATTGGTTGTTCGTTGGATTGGAAAAGTATTTTGTTCAAGCAACGTCATCTTACATTACAATGCAGTCGGCTAAAGAAAAGCTTTTGTACAGATTTTTATATTATTTGTGAGTCAAAACTCTGCTTTTCATCATAAGCAATCATTATCTTTCAGCTCAAAAATCGTCACAAGTTAAATTATTTTTAAAAAACCTCAGGGACTTAACTTAATACATATTCAAGTGGACTTTAAAAACCATATAATTAATTCTCCACAGCTGTCTAGAGAATAGATAAAGATCTCGACGTCCAACTTTGAATTGGTTTAATAATCCTTTCGTCCTGCCTGCATCTTGGTGAGTTGAGTCCATTAAAATTGATTAAAGCTTAATTAAGATATTACTTAATGACAACGTTGAAGACTTGTCTTTAATGTTACATGTCGTAATACTAAAACTGAGAATATTATCTTAAAGAGGTCCGTTACTATATATTAGCTAATTAAACTGGCAAAGACATGTTTTATTATGATTAAATATAAATAGCCACCAAAAAATACTTTGAAACCCTAAGCTTACTTACCAAAAAAATATACTAAAAACCAAAAATTTAAAGAATAAAATTACAACAGCTTTAGCTGTTTTAGTCACGACTGCACTTCAAATTGTATTCAAATACCAAATTTAGTAAATGATTACCAAATCTTGGTGAGCAAATTAATGTGCTATTTCTGCCTAAATAAACCACCTTTGATTGCCATAAAAAGTAGGCATATTACCAAACAATAATCCTCCCGCTCATATTATATCTAAAAATGAATAGGGGATCAGACCACGTGAATGAACAACTTTTACTATGGGGCCAACCACGGAATCGCGAAAAAAAATCAGCTGTTCCATACATTATAGTCGAGTCGATGTTGTACTTTTCTATGGAACAGCTGATTTTTTTTTTCGAGATTCTGTGTGGCTTGCCCCATAGTAAAAGTTGTTCATTCACATGGTCTGAAATCCCCATTTCATTTTTAGATATACTTAAAAATTAACGGTGTATAAAATTTCAAGCTTTTTGATCGTTATGTTAATAGTGTTTATGTGGAATAAAAGTATTCGTAAACATTTATACGGTATTAATGATATGCCAAATTGATCATCCTGCCAAATACCTTATGCCATAGTATATTATGTTATGACTTAAAATTGTATGCATTCTCATATAGACCCGTTAATTTGAAACAAGCAAACAAAAGTGGTTCTATCTAAATTAGTTTTAATTACAGCTCTCTCTACACACCGAACCATAAAATAAAAACAAAAGCGCATTCATAAAAAGTCGTCACTAATATCAATTGGCCAGGTTAATGACCCCGTATATCGTTATAAAGTATCATACGGACGCAGGAGGCTCGAGTGCTGCGCGCCGACAAATTTATGTGCCCCCTGGTAATTAATGCGCAACAATAGGGACTGATCCCGTCTAGCCAGGGAATATTTTGTAGTGGCGCAAATCTATGAGATGCTTTGTTTATAGCCCACATCTGTATACTGTAAAAAGATTGTTATAAAGCCTTTCTTTGTTAATTAATTCTAAAATTATTGTTTTGAAAGCCCTTGATGAACGATCGTTACAATCAAGTTGCTCAATATAGCGACAACTCGCACGCTCTTTTATTTTTTGATATTACGACCGAAAGTAGCAAGTCGCCAAAACGGGATGCAGCATCAATGCAGTCGCACAAATTTGCGTTTTTGATAATGCGACTGAACACAGAGAGTCACCAAAACGCTAATCATCGTTGATAAAATTAGCATCTCTGCTAGGAACCTAATATAACACAAAGGTTTCTTTGAAACTTTTAATCGCAAAAAAAGACTACTACGTTTATTTATTCAGAAAACAACCGTTGTAAATCACTTCCTAATTTCAATAAAGTCCAGAAGTTTCCACGTGAAGTTATTAAAGTGTCATACGCTTGCTCGAGTAGCCAACATAAAACTGCAGGCGACAAATTTATGTGCCCACTGGTAATTAACGCGGAACAATGGGCAGGGGACTGATACACTAGATGCGACAGGCGACTGTTTCCAATGAAAAATGGCGACACTATTCTAAACAAAAGAATTGGTGTAAAGTTTTCACAAAGCGGTCTTTTATTCTTAAAATATATGAATACAAATGTAAATACAAAACTAAAAATACAAATGAAAATCTGATTTGAAGATACTATAAAACATAAATATGTTTGTAACAAAGTTATTAAGTCTAAAGACTTGAATTTTGAAAAAGATACCTTTGATCGTCTGTTTCTACTACAAGACGAATACTTGTTATTTGATTTCTGTAATAATTTAATGCTTTTCATAAATTGGATTGCATTAACTTTTGATTTCGTAAACTTCACTTTAAAAATATTTTTTCGGTGATCTTTTATGTCGCTGTTTTTGCTCCTGTCTCAGATTTAACTTTAAAGAAAATTATCACACAGCCAGTTTTCTATCTTTTTAGAATTGGTAATTTCTCGTGGGTCTTTCGTTAAAATTAAAAATTAATAATTCAGACAAATAAACGCGGCTTATAAATAAATCATTTTTAGGGCAAAACATTATAGCAATATGAAATTTCCATAACAAATTATATGTAAATTTTACAACTTATACCTTCGTCTGACGATGTCACAAACAGACCCTAGATTTTATGCAAACCACAAACGGTCAAACCAGATAAAGGATATGTTACAATATGGCTTACAGTCCGGTTTGAATTACAGAGGACGGACAAAAAACAGAAGTTTTAATTGGCAGTTAGCTTTATCGATGGCAGGAAATAACGAACCAAAGAGAACTGCCGGTTATTCATGGTGTTTTGCAATGGTAGTTTCGTTTTATTACATTCGTAGTATTGCTTCATCTTTTTTGTTTTTTTTCCATAACTGGCAAATTTTTTTTATCCCTACGATTGATGCAAATAAGTTATACCTATATACTTTTCCACATAAAAATTTGTTTATGTGGAAAAGTATAACTTGTATTAGCATTGGGCCGGAATCCTAAGGGTGCGGGTTCGAGTCCCGTCTGAGCTGCTACGGGTGAGTCGATTTTTTCTAATATTTTTTCAGTTATATTAAGTAACTTAATATATAAAAATAGCATTGTGAATGCTAAAATCAAAAAATTCTAAGTATAACTTATTAATAATATTTGCTTTTCAGCAGTTTATTTCAACAGAAAGATTACAAACACATTAATTGACTGTGATTAATGCATAACACACATAATATTATACAGAAATTATAACATGTTTAAAACTATAACTCATAGTAAGGCTCTGGTGTTTATCTTTTGAATTCCTAATTAAATTAGGTTATCGTGCGGCTTCTCACAAGACGTCTGACTAACCATTACTATCGTAACAAAGATGTTTTGGTTAGGCAGATAGGGATAAGAAAAGTCAGTCACATAGGCACGGAATAGATATAAGTACTACCGTACAGAAAGGACACTCTCCGCCCCGCCCCAGAATCGATTACCTCACCCCACCCCGCGAGGTCGTGTGCTCATTTAGTCGTGTTTGTCAAAGTCATTTTATTTTGATATTCAAAGCAATGCGTCGTAACTTCATTAACCAAAAAGTTCGAATTGAACGCCGCTCATACAGTACAAACTGCACGGTAGCCCTAGACTTTACACACACAGTTGCGCGCGTACAAAAACGTCATCTGACGTCATCTGTTTATAATGGCGCAGTTGTATGGAGTGTCCGAGGTGTGACATAGGCATAAGTGCTAGAGGAATCCAAGTTCCTCCTAGATAGGCCTTTATCACATAACATTAAGTGCGATGAAAGACATTGTGTTAATCAACTCTTTTACGTTCCATAAAGCTTATTTACTAAACAATTAACACTGCAAACAAATATTCATAATTAAGCTTTAAAACCACATTCCCAAGCGAGACTGCTTAGTTTGTCAACGACAAAAACGTTACTAAATAAACCATTACCCTACACAAACTAGCATAAAATTCAACAAACGCAATTATTTACCACCTCAACAAAAAAGCCGCGACACAACGGCTTTTCCCAAAGGTTTAAGGCTCATTAAAAACCACGAGTCGTAAAAACTTCATTAGCGCTTCTTGAGTGTTTAACTCTGTGGCGTTGTAATTAAGCCAGTGCATTGTGTATGCCACGCGGCTGTTAACGTCCTTTTGACTGGCCATACGGAGCTAGAGCGCAGGCAAACATACATCGTTCCACTCAACTTTATATCGTGTTAACTTATTGTCACAGAATAGCTAATAGTACATTAGTGTATTGTGCTTTTTGACATTAGCCAATTTGGCAAAAAACATAGTCAACCTGTGTCAGGAGTAATAGTAATGAGGATCAACACGACAATTGAATATATCAATTTTGTATATCACATCAAATACAATATCAATATCTAAGTAAATCTCTGTTTAAATTTCTCCAATCTATCAAGAAATGTCAAAAAAAGATTTAAAAAGTGAGTTTAAAAAACACGGCCGGCCCTTGCGGATCATGCGATGACGTCACGTGCCACGATCGCCCGAACAAATACCTGCCGCGCCGCTGAGTGGTGCACGTGGCCGATGACGTCATCAGCCAATTGTGAATTGGGGAGCGTTTTAGAGAATGCGACACGAAAATCGCTCTATCTTCGTCATTTTTGGTCCAATTTCAACAATTCTTTCACTGAATTAATTTATTTTGATGTGACTGAAACTCTACATACTTAACTAAAAACCTCGTTGATCCTCATTACGAGTAGCACTTCTAGATTGTGTGTATCTGTGCCGTTGAAATTAAGCCAGTGCATTGTGTATGCCATGCGGCTGTTAACGTCCTTTTGACTGGCCATACGGACTTACAACGCAGTCAGAGCGTATCCACTTGGAAACAACACGCTTGAAAAACGTTTTACTCAACTTTATATCGTGTTATAAAGCATTGTGGTCAGGTTTTTAGTTGTTTATTAATAAAAATTAAAATAATGTTTGTTTTTATACCAATTAAATTCTTAAAATGTTGTCGTGTAAAACGGGTGTAACAAGACCTTCAACGAAGCCGAGGTCTACGTATTCTGCCCATCATCAGGACCATTTCTGTTCAAAATTATTACTGGGAAACCATTTTGATTTTTGGTGTTAAAAAAGCATTGCATGCATTACCACGCAATGTGACGCGTACAACAGGCCGCGCCTGCAAGTGTATGCTACACAGCTGCATGCGGCCGAGTTAAAAGGCAGCGTTTATGTGCGTACTCATGAGATACCTCAAGTGACGACGTTTTGAAGCCATTGTTTGTTACGAAATACTTAAAATTTTGATAATGTTTCTTTAGTCAAAAAGTAGGAAATAACGAATAAAATAAGAATTCACAAAAAATTTGAAAAAAATTTTTTGACTTTGACCTTCAATAACTTCGTAACTATTGATTTATATAGGTATAGTCTAAAAGACAAAATTAATCCTGATGATGCGCGGAATACGTGGACTTCGGCTTCGTTGAAGGTCTTGTTACACCCGTTATAAGGAATGCAATACCGGGATCCCGCATGCTTATTGCGGGACTGATCCCAGTCGTAAATTAAGCGGTATCCCGCGCAGGATTGCGGGATTAATCAGAAGCGCAATTAATGCGTATCTACCCTATGTGTTACTCCAGCGCGCAGCCGCTACCTTCAATTCGTCTATAACTCCTGACGATTGTCCATACGAACGTGGAAGCAGAACAAGCGTTTTCCATTGCTCTGGTCCTCTGCTGAACGGCTTCTGACGTTGCATATTATTATTAGTATGCAATACCATCTTCCTAAAATAATAACTTTTTTGAGAAGCTACTTTCACAATAGTGTTTATTGCCTACTTTGAAAAAACTTTTAAGTAGGCGAGCATGCTCCATTGTAGTCCACATCATCACTTAAACCGGGTGTGATTGTGGACAAATGCTCACACTGAAACACACAAAGAAAACTTCTATTTTTCTAATAATAACTAATAATCATTGACTTTCAAAAATTATTTATTTCAATAAGTCACTCAAAAGATTAAACTTATTCATAATTTATTAGGATAATCTAACACTCGCATCTATAGACGTGTAATTATTTACTTGTCGAAGTAAAACTGTAAATATTCCAATACTTCTAATGTTATAAGTATTCACATGCAGTTTATAGTATTATTTAGTTGTTTTTTATTATTTATTTAAACAACATTTACAAAGCAGTTTGAACAAAACACAAGTATTCGCCAAACTGCATGGCAGTTTGTTGGCGAAGAAAAGAAAAGCACTCATTAACAATTAAATTTATTGTGTAACTATAATTACAGTATTATAAAGCGTAATATAGTGCAATATAGTGCAGTAATAGTTAGTAAAAGCATTGGAAAATTTTGTTTAACTTAGGCAAGTACGGTATCCCGCAAACACCTGGGTCCCGCGGGATTAAGAACGTCCGGTCCCGCAAATACCGGGATTGAAAATTTCTTGTGGGATCGCATTCTCTAGGTCGCGCTATAATCTACTTATTAATGCATAACTGTTGTTATTCGATGTAAAACAACCTTTATCACACTTTCTCCGTTCTGTAATCACTGATTTTCAGTTTTCTGTCTTGTCCTATACAGTGTAATAAAATAAACTTATACCTACAACAATATTTCTCTATGATCTACTAATGATAAAGTTGTTTATAACATGATCTATCAAACTAATATTCTTCAAACTTAACACATCACAGATATTTATTGTGTTAAATATACCCTAACTATATCGTTAATCGGTATTTCTATATCTACACGTTCACGTCTAGTTGCGTTGAAGGTAAAACTTTTATGGGGGCCTTTTACTACGCTCGTTTCGTTAACACGCTCAACATCATCCCCACATTCATTTGTTACTCGAATAGCGGAACTTTTTCATTCTACCATTTATCAGACAACAAAACGTTGACGTCATCGGGAGCTGAAATGCGGTACCGCAAATATAAGTTTTGCTTGTGGCGAACGCGACCGTCGCCGTCGGTCCGATTCAATTTTAAAATGCATAATGTAACCTACTTTTGAACATTGGCCTTTTTCACGTACGGCTGCGTTTCAGCGAAGTAAGGCTGCGTTCAAACGATAACACACGACCCGACCTCAACCTGAACTCAACTCAAACTATACTAATATTATAACATAACATGCGAAATAACACAGTTAATCGGCCAAGTGCCATTATTGTTAAATATTACACCATTCTGCGCTATAATCATAGAAAGAAGTATCCAATAGCTCTTCCATTACATAAAACAATAACAAAGCCGTAAGTGAAACAAGACCAATATTGAAACATAAAATTCTAATAAAAAAAAGACCTCAACCTGAACTCAATTCAAACTCACCTCAACCGCAGCCCACCTTGAAATACATCGCTTACAATTTTGACTCTAATGACACATTAATAAGCTCCTGTGTAATGTTCTGGTGAGTTTGAGGCGAGTTCGGGTTGAGTTTGAGTTGGGGTTGAGCGAGGGGCGTGTGCAGTTGCATCGACAAAATATAACGGAGCTTATTAATGTGTCATTAAACTCAAAATTGTAAGCGCTGTATTTCAAGGAGTGGGCTCCGGTTGAGTTGAGGTCGAGTTGAGTTTGAGTTGAGTTCTAGTTGAGGTTGAGTCGTGCGTTATCGTCTGAACGCATCCTTACGGAGCGCTGTTAAAACACAGTTTCACTTTAAATGGGACACGGGATGTGAGTATACACTTGAATGTCATAACTGTTCCAGCCTTTCTATATAATATCACCAGTTTTACTTAGAATCAAAAAAATAACAACAAAAAAAAAATTGTACCAAAACCGTAATGAAGCATTTAGTTTAATCTTTAAACCATTTCTAGCGAATTAACGAAATTCATAAGTCTTTTGTAACATTTTAGCTGTATCCTAATCCATACTAGTACCGGCGGTAGCTCAGCGGTCAGAGTACTGGAGCGGACTTCCAAAGGTCGGGGAACAAACGGCGGGTTCGATTCCCGTCCGAGAACATGATCTGGTTCGAGTCGTATTTTGTCTAGTATGTTCATCCTCCTGCACTTATCCTAATTTATTTAGGATTGAACAATTACGCCAGCATTTTTGGACAAGATGGAGTAAAGAATATATCGCTGAACTCCAGCAGCGAGTCAAATGACACTCTAACAAATACTCATATACCTTACTAATAAAGATTGCATAGCAGATGTATAGTTACACAGTGTTTTGTAACTTTCTTTTCAATGCCAAACACAAATAGTTTGACAGAGAGTAACCATTGTGTAACTATAGGTAGGTATACATCTGCTATAACAATCTTTATTAGCTTACTAATATATACCTTAGTATATGAGTATTTGTTAGAGTGTCATTTGACAAAATGTATACTTTTGTCCTATTAAAGGAAGATGGTCTCCCATCGTTAAAATGGAAGATTGGACGTATTGTGGTTGTTAATATATTAATTTATAAATGCGAAAGTAACTGTCAGTATGTTACGTTTTCTTTAACGCTGGACCAATTTTGACGAAATTTGGTACGGATAAAAAATGGAACCTTGGGGAACATAGGCTACTTTTTATCCCACTGCTGGACTTCGGGCATGGGTCTCCGCCCGCACGATATAACGTAGTCTATGTTGGCGAAGCTGCGGGCGTAAAGCTATTAATTTTATTTGTGAGAATTAATATGCTGTTCATTTTTATGAAACTTTGAAATTAAGATGAATAGAATAATAACAGCTGCAGTTATGCTATTAGTTTTATCGCCATTTATAACGCAAATTTTGAAAACCACGCAACTTTTTAATATTGTACATTTTGTAAATACAATTAGTAAGATGTTTTCTTTCAAGATATTTAATACTTTAACATTTCATTAAACACAATATCAGTGAAGTTTTTTAATGAAATTGAAATTGAAAAATTCTTTATTCAAATTAACTTAGAAATTAAGTGCTTTTGAATTTTATTGTCCATATTTTCCTAAATTTAAGACTTTTTTAGCTGAAAAGAAGTGAGAAAAAATGGTTATTTTATAAATGAAAAACAAAGGAAAATTACATCTTTCGGGATCTCGTGTATATTATCTAATAAAGAATGGTTTGCGCTACATCGTGCTGGGTCCGAGCCGATCATAGCACGCAGTCGACTATAATATTTTGGATGCGGAAAAAAAGACAGCAGTTGAATGGAAAGTATACCATAAATATTGATGATGGCAAATGTTACTGAAAAGAAACATTTATTAATTTAAAAAAATGTAAAATTGTATCCAAAGATTATTAATTTACAAAGATCATTTTAAAACCGCTTATCTCAGCCAGGAATCTAACGGGCTAAAATCTGAAAAAATAACATCCTGTACTTTACTGATAACAATCGATATGACAATGACCCATTGATAAGGGTCAATTTCTTCTTATTAACATTGGATCTTAAATTAAAGGCAGACCCAGGACAGATAAAAAAGAAGTAATTCAGCCCATTCAATTCAATTCCCTTTCAGCAGTTTTCATCATCCTTTCTGTAAGTTTTAAAATCCATTTTAGCTCAAAGTGGCCACTTTTGGCAATTATGGATTTTAATACTTACAGAATGAATGATAACTGTTGAAGAGTTATTCAACAAATATTACAGACAATTTAAGAGATTATTACATGAGATTTTTTAAATGTTGACTTGGTTTACGAGTAATAAAAATAAATGTAGTGGCGGCGCTGCGGTAGTTTCACTACCACCGCGCCTTAAGTGATTTATCAAAAAATCTTTGAGTGCGCATTTACTTTTTTAAAAATAAAGGATGTTTCCTTTAAGTAAAATTCACTATTAACAATATTTAGGGTACTTTCTCTCGAACTACCATCTTTTTTCCACCCTGTATATTTTGTTTATGAATACACGCTATAATATCGAACGCGAACGGCAACCGAGCGAGCAATGAACGACTGACGTTCGGAGACAACAATTAATGTATGGAATGGTGCAACGGGTGACAGTCGGCTCGGACTCGGCACGGTGTAGTGTAAGACATCCCTAATGGCCTCGGCTACATCCCTATAAAGTGTCAAGATGTTACGGGAAGACAATACTGAAAATATATCTTACCTTATTACATTACAGCAGAAAGCTAACGAAGAAAGAACAAATAATTATGTTTGTGTAGGTTGTATGTATTTAGGATAGACGGGTTTTTGTGTAGATTTAGTTCGCCGGTTCTTACATGTGTGTACTTTATCTTGTAACAAGATTAACCTGTACTTAAGTATCTCTACTCCAACCATTTTAGTAAACGTATTTTTTTGGTAAAAATAAGTCAAGTAAAATTACAGTCAATTTTTATTCATATGTTGTTTATATTTATTATTTAAAGTTGAAATAAATTAGATGCATAATATTAATTAAACGAAATCTCGAATTCAATAGGTCCTATCAATTCATAATGGTTGCTATATTAAAGGCTGCTTCACACAATTCGGGGAACACTACAAGTGCCATATTCGCTGATTAAGCTGACCGCATCCGAATCGGATTTGCAGTTAATTGCATGGTAAAAACCGTCCGGCCGCCGGCCGATTCGACAATGAGTTCATTACTGAACGGCTCTGAATTTCAATCGTGTGCGGCGGACTTAACCTGCAATCATAATTGATGATTCGAAAAGCGAATCATCAATAATTTTGTTAAGATAACCTTGTTCGAGCGGTTTTTTGATGTTTTAATTTGCATGTCGCTATTAATGAATTATTTTCATTGTATCCGTACAGTTCTATCATTAAGTTCCACTAGTAGAACTAAACGGAGCAAAAAGTTGTTTTAAATCTACCAAAAGCTTATAACAATTAGATTATTGAAAAAAATACCCACTTACAGGCTTTTGAAAAAATAATTATGAAAAATTCAATTTGAAAAGTGCTGTGTGCATACTTCACTGAAAAATAAAACGCTTTAACTGATACGCTGAAAAAATATATAAAAGTGGTTTATTTCAGTACAGAAGTGTTTTATTTCAAAGAGGTAAAAATCAGAGATCAAACAGCGTAGAGACCGTTAACAGTAGCTATTAAAAATTATTTCAATACGTAATATGGACTGAAAGCTTCAGTATTGAAAGTCAGTCGGACGCGATAGCTCGTCAGGTGGTCGATTAGTCAACTAACTAATGAGGCAAAATCAATCATGTCTGCTGCGGACCGGCGGCGGCGGCGGCCTGAGTGGCAAGCTGTGTAGCCGGAATTATTTACTATTAATTTCTATTTAGAACGTTTAAGGAATAATAACGTATTTACTTTATTTAGACAACAATTCTGGTTACTGGGGACAGTATCTAAATCAAACCCCTACCCAGGGATTAAAATACCGGTAAAAAAATAACAATACGTTAAAAATACCGTTAAAACGTTAAAATTATTGTACCGGTAAAATTGGCGTTAAACTTTACCGTTACAATAGTACCGGTAAAATTGTCGGTAAAAAAGTAACGTTATTAATTGGAATAACGTTAATTTTAAAGTAACGGTAACAAAAAGTAAGAAATAACGTTAATTTCAATGTAACGTTATTTATTGACATAACGTTAATGTTAAAAGTAACGGTAAAAAAAGTAAGAAATAACGTTACATTTAAAAATAACGTTATCAATCCCTGCCCCTACCCCATGGATTGAAACCTGTGTTACATAAAATAATAGGTACAATCGATATTGTGTATGAGAATAATCCGCACAGTAACTTACAATTCTTTAAGTTTATTTTAAAGTAAGTATGCAAAAATCGTACATTTATTTTTGCTGTACTGGTTCACAGTGTAACCAAAATACATCTAAGAAGATGTTTTCTTTACAACTTCGCAACTTCTGTTCATATCTCAAAACTTTTAAACCCGTATTCAAGCCGTGAAGTAAATAATTATTTACGCCAGAGTATTCCAAAGTTCCTGTAGGTCTTTTTGCCGGAGCGGTTTTAGAACGTTTTTAAAAGGCGCGAAACTTTTTTATTAAATTCAATTTTATAATCTGTAGAGACTGACTCCTTAACAAAGCCTTAACACGACGTTTTTCAAATTTAACTCTTAATGCAACAGAATAAAACACAAACAACATTTCTTGTACTTTTGCTATATTCCCACGAGAACAACTTAGCACATACTAAAAAGATTCACTTGCCCGTACATTTTGAAAAGTATAAAAACTTTTTTATTAATTTTCATCTTGTTTGTAAATTATCATGACACTGTATTTTTAACCGACTTCCAAAAAGGAGGAGGTTCTATATTCGTCTGTATATTTGTTTTTTTTTGTGTATGTCTACCGATTACTCGAAGACGGCTGGACCGATTGAAATGATTCAAACGTAATAACGTTTGAATCTTTTAGGTAAACTCCCAAGTTGGTCCGATTTTTTAATATTTGGAAATCGGTTCAGTACTTTTCAAGTAATCTCGAAAAAAAGTACGAAAATAGTATGATTTTGTGTGAATTACCTCGATGATAATGGTCGTATTACTTCTTTGTTTATGAACTGAATGATAATTATTTTTTTTGTAGGAAGAAGGATATCTTAAGTGTAGGTTCTTTAACCGACTTAAAAAAGGAGGATCTCAGTTTGACCCATATGTATGTTTCTCCGCGATTATCTTACGTTTGGCTGAGCCGATTTTTCTACATATATACCTTACCTACACTAAAAATAAAAAAATAGTTTAAAAAAAACAAAAAACCGACTTCAAACAACCTACCTGGAGTACATCTGGAGTACAGATTCCTTTTTTTTATTCTAAAAGCCCCACCCGACTTCAATAGACGTATTTTTATATATTACGAATATTATTTCTTGCTTTTTAGAGGTAGGACTTTTGAAGTCTGTTTTTTGTTTTTTTTAATATCAATTATCTCTAGCGTGCTCTATGTCTATCTAGCCAAAAGGTGGTGTTTTGGTGGTAAAGGTCACTGCTGACAACGTAAAAAGTAATATGAGTTTATATTTATTCAGTCATAAAGTTACCCTCTGGGTAAGTTCTTGGAAAATTTTAAAATCTCATAATTTTAAAAGGTTCTCTGAAATACCTGTTATTTTTTTAATGGAATTATAACAATATCTAAGCTTAGGCAATGATCGCGTAGTCGCGTTCTATTAGGAGGATCCCTAAAAGCTGCAAACCAATAGCAATCCAAGCAATCATAGCAATAGCAACCAATCCAAATCCGGTTAACTGCCACTTTTAATTAATTAACTGACGATAAGCTTTATTAAAATTAATTTAGTTTCATTCGACCAGGTGTGAAGCAGCTGATCCATGCATTTTATTAATAGTTGGGGGTTTGTGATAATAATAGAGTATAAATCGTTATCTTTGGAAAGTATGTGGACAAGAAAGATTCAGTAAAAAATATAATAAAAAATAATTCTTAGTGCTGGTTTACAGTATACGAAAAGGTAACTTTGTGCAAAAATTTACGTAACTAGTCCTAATAATTAAGGGCTTTGCTGATACGTCAGTCTGCCAGTCCGTTTCTCCTTTCATTATTATGGAAACGTGATATTATGTTCACTGTGGGTCTGTTTTTCGTGCAACTAAAAATAGATTTAATTTAATAAATCTTCTTTATTTGTCTTCTTTTTGAAATCTGAAACTCAAAATGGTAAATAAATTTCTATTTCGTCGGCAAATTACCAACATAAAAGGTATAAGTGTTATCTGAGAGTTAGTGAATATTTTTGGAATATAATTTAAAGGTTTTCTGGATCTGTGTAGTTTTTGAAAGGCTTCTTACTGTCCAGAATATATTTAATTTTATTCTAAATTTTAATCAACAAAATGTACCAAAATATATACTAAAGTATTTGTGCAAATCTGCCTCAAAGTCACCGGACCGATAAAAAGAAATAATAAACATTAAAAATATTAAAAGAATTATGTTTTTTTTTCATACGGCTCAGTTTTCGTTATAATTGTAGCTACCATGCAAGTATTCGCTTGTTATTTAAATTATCGCTTAAACAATAGATCGAAATCAAATAATAAGACTATGAACTTTCCTTCGGTGTTCGGAGACTAACCACGAAACCCACGGCATAATGATAAGGTTGGCCACCCCTGCATAAAAAAAGTAAAAGAAAATACCTAATAGCATGATAGCTAAAAGCTTTTTAGCGACCCACCGTCAGTATATTAATATCCAAAGGACGGTAACTTGTTACCGGCGATTCCTACGACCCTTTTTGCCGACCCTTTAATTAGTTAAATGGCTCCTAGGGTGGAATGTTGATTAATACGTTAGTGACCGAAACGCACGCGTCTGCTTGTTTCACGGTTATTACTCACACACGCGGTATCGCACGTGGTATTGATTTAAAATAAATGCTGGGGTATTGGATCCATTTCGAAGTAACTATCGCCTTTCTTTTAAAGCTCTCGAACATGAGGTTGACTTGATATGACTTATTAATAATGACAAAATGAATTTAATGTCTTATTTTTCTTATATTAAAATTCATGCTTTACATAAGTATGATAAGTAACTATGTAAAAATATTAAGTTTTGTCATCTAAATATTCACATTATCAATAATACTTATAAGTTGTATCTATGCAAACATACAGTTACTTGTAATAAAGAACAATTTAAGAATCTTAAAAAGCATTTCATCTATTTAAAAAGCTTATTTTATAAATTAAAGTAACGTAAAAGTACGAGTATATAACTTTCACACCTTACCTTGCCAAAAATAAATTATTTAAGCTCAGCAAAATCTTTTATACGAATACAAAAAGCCTTAATATAATTGTATCAAAGCTGATTTTAATTTCAATTCATATCTAGTGATACCCAACATCTGAAATTGCAATCTCGCAATTCCAACTTGTATAAAAGAAATCGTGGTGACATTATGCCAGTGAAATATATCTTTAAATTGCTGATTCACCTTTTCCTTAAGAAATCATTTTCTAAAAATAATAGTATTTTGATATTTTGAAAGTTCACTTTGAAAACTTTTCTTGACAGCCGGAGGTTAGGTATCTGTCTGGTTAGGTATCTGTCATCTGTGAAGACTTGAATTTTTATTTAGTATTTGCTTATAATCGACATCACTAATGATTTATTAAAAAATCAGTAAAAGTACAATGCAAATTATAATTAAGCTAGTCGTATTATAGTCAAACACCTCCAGAAACTTGCTAAGTATTGAAACGCTATGTCTATTCTATAACCAATCTGATGAAAACAGAAATTATGTCCTTTTTTCATTGTGGATAGTCAAGCTAGAGCCGCTTACGCTTGGTGGTAAGCTATGATGCGATCTACGATGAAACGCGTTTGCCTAGAAGTAACCTATTCACTCGCGACTTGAAAGCTCTCAGATTGTATCTATCAGGAAACACATACTCAGGCAAAGAATTCCACTCTATAGCGGTACGCATAATACAATTTGAAACAAAACACTTACCCCCTTACTATTGATAAAGATTGTATAGCAGATGTATAGTTACACAGTTTTTTGTCACTTTCTTTTCAATGTCAAAGTAACCATTGTGTAACTATACATCTGCTATACAATCTTTATTAGTAGGTAAGGGGGTTAGAATATCCACCAAAAAACGGTGACGTTTTATTTGTTATTTGCAACGGAAAAATAATAAAATTCTAATCGAACACACGTTCAGATAAAAAAACACTACATTTATCTGCAAAAGGAAATGATGGTTTGATTTGGAGAAAAGTATTTTTAGACTGGCAAAATGGATTATTACGATCCCAACCCTTTGCAGACTAAATATCCAAGAGTCGACTTAGCCTATAATATTGAATAGAAATTCATTGATAGTTAAAATACCTATAACTTTGGGGCCTAGTTGGTTTCAGTTTTTTCGGAAGAAAATGTATTTTTTATTATACAATAAAAACATTAAATCTCTCAGTAGTGGTTTTCAGGCTTTCTATTTTTTGTGGTTGTATGGATTCTACTTTATACGGATTTTACCTAACACCCTGTATTTCAATATTAGTCACCATAAGGCGACATAACTACAAATTAAGTAGCCGTATGCCGTGGGGAAATTTCGCCTCTTAGCCACGTGCGTGACCGATGGCTCTTTGTTCTACATTATAATGTGAACTGTGACTAATTATTTGTACAACTGTCGCTGTATAAAGTGCAGTTGATTTCACTGCATATCAGGAGTCCAATCGCGGTAATTCTGAACGATAAAACCAAAAACGTTACGTTGTCATTTATAGAATAGAATAGAATAGAATAGAATAGAAAAATCTTTATTTGAGACAAAACAACTATTTTAAAATACATTGATGGTTACGATTTGTCCCAAATCGGTCCCAACTCAGCATAATACTTGGCCCCTGACCAAGTGCTGATCTTCCGTTGGAACCGGTTTGGTGATGCCACGGAACAATGACCGGCAAAACATACTATAAAACTAAACATTACAATTTAAAGAAAACTAAAAAAAAAATAAAAACAATATAAACCAATGCAGTATGGGTAATCCCCGTGCACAAAAGGCAACACAAAAAAAAAACAAAAACACAATATTCACTCGTCTTTTTTACTTCTCCAAATAGTTATCTGTGAACGATCAACGAACAGACTAGGTACCTAGTCTGTGACATTGACATTGACATGAGAGAGGTGTGAGACGCTCTTTATCTAATTATTACACATCAGCGAACAAAATAAAACATGAAGAACAAAACATAAAATTTCATTGATACGGTTCATTGATAATTCAGTTCAATGCAATATAAAAAAATCAACCAACATCGGGAGACAGAATCAACACTACAATGCATATGGGACATACAAACAAGGTAAGAAAAAGTATTGTCAAAGTGCACTTGTATCCTGCACTTGAGTTTCCTGCATTTTCTGAAAGTTATTAAGAAACAGCTTGAGTTTTTTCCTAAAACCGTTGATACTTTGCAGGCCCCTAATCGGTGGAGGAATATAGGTTATATTTACCTAAAAATCTTTGGTTTAGCTTCATAATTTTCCCTTAAATTGTCCCAGATTGTAATCCTAGACTCCTTAGGCAGAGTTTTCAACAATTTTAACAAAACTAAAGCGAGTATTTTTCTGTAAACGAAACTGAAACGGTAACGATTTAGCTTTGGTTTTATCGTTGAAAATTAGCGCGATTAGGCCCCAGGTCATTTAAAGTTAAATGCATCAGATGCATAGACTGTCAGCAGGATGTTGAGCCTTGTCTGCTTGTAAAGTTGCACGCTTCACTTTTTTAAAGACTCTATAAGTACCTACATCTTTTTCCGAAGTATATTTTTTTTATTCAATCTTTCAAAAATGTTTAAATCTTTTAGGTCAGTTTGTTTGTTTGTTACGCCATCACGTCTACTCAAATCATCATCGTGAAATGCATACATATTGTCTGGGGTGCAGAATAGGACATAGAATACCTTCCATCCCGAAAAACTGTTAACTGTTCCAGAGAAATACGAATTCCAGAGAATCTTTTTTATAGGTAGAAATAAGCACTTTCAGAGTTATTGGTATTCGTCTTTAAAATTAAGTTTTATATCAACAGGGAATGTCTGAAACCGAGTAAAATTTTCATACCTGTTTGATAAAGCTAATTTTAGTAAAACACGATTTCCTCGGAGCACCTTAACATTGTTAAGCAGTTTATACATGAACTGGTGTGTTTTCTTCACATGTACACACTCATCATTATATTCTGTCCGTCTACGTTGTTATGTGAGAATAAATCTTAGTAATTGGAATACACAGTCAAAAGTCATTTGTTCTGCATGTCCGTGTAATACAGGGACTCTGTCCATCAGACATTTTTTTTTGATGTCCCCACTGCTGGAGCACAGGCCTTCCTTATGGGTGGTAAGGAGGATGGGCCATAACCCACCACGCGAGTCCAATGCGGATTGGTGGGTGTTAACGACTGCAAATGCAGCCGGGACCAACGGCTTAACGTGCCTCCCGAAGCACGGAGGAGCTCGAGATAATAAATTTTTGGTCACCCATCCCATGACCGACCCTTGCGAACGTTGCTTAACTTCCGCAATCGCTGGGCCAGGCGCTAAACCACTGCGCCACCACACAGGGACTCTAAAAGATATCAAAAAGGCTTGAAAAATCAATTCAAATTGGCAATTCTGTAACCATTTTTTTTTGTTAACTTATGATGGCAGTGCGACAGCTCTTATACACATAGCGAGTTAAAACAGAGTTTTAAACAAGCGCGGAATTTAGTTTAGTACGTGAACGGAACTTCAATCGAATTAATCGCTATTAATTATAATCGAACTAGCGGCCGCCTGCGACTTCGTCTGTGTGGATGGTTTTTTGCTATCCCTCAGGAACAGTACTTTTTCCGGGTGAAAGATACCCTATGTCCTTCTCTGTATCCCTGACAACGTGTATGCAAAAGGCTTTAAGTACAAACAAACAAAATGACCTTAACATTTCTAATATCACAGTACGGATTCATTGACTAAGAATATGAAAATATAAAGACAATCATTTGCAGCTGCGTTATGTTTATAGTAATAAAAGCAGGAACATCGCTTCCTGTATAAAACAGAAATATGAAATTAAACACTAACGAAATTAAGTTTCCTTTCAAAGATTAGGATCTATCACACCTAACTAGCCAGAATAAAAAGAAAAATATGGATAAGTAGATAATAAATTGAAATTTTAATCTCCTAGAATAATTAACACTAATACATTCACTAGGTGAATTAATTTATTATGACTATAAATAATGAAAGTGCTCTATTTATGACGACATGTCGCAAGTCATTAATATTCATAATTATAATTAAGGCCTGTAGCTTTATTACATGCATGATGGTTGTTATCAGCGTTCGAAATCAATGTTAGGGGCGATTTGAATGTTAATTAGAAAAGTAACTAAATTCACCAAAAACTTACTTTTACATAAAAAAATAGCGCATAATTAAAAAACTTCACATGTTTCTTTCAAACTATGTTTAATTATTTACCTAATTCAAGATACAATGCAGCTTTCAATGAGATAACAAAATATGTACACAAAACTGGTTTAAAGCTAGATTAGAAGCCAAAGCGCACCGGACGACGCTCCGTGGGTAGGCCCCCGACAAGGTGGACCGACGATCTGGTGAAGGTCGCGGGAAGCCGCTGGATGCGGGCAGCGCAGGACCGATCGTCGTGGAGATCCTTAGGGGAGGCCTATACCCAGCAGTGGGTGTCGTGCGGCTGATATGATGATAGAAGCCAAAACTTTATATTGCAACAGCATTGGTGAAATTTGCACTTTAAGACTACAATAACCAATTAAAGTTGAATTAAAAATATTATATTTAATTTTGACACACACACGCACTTATTCATTTACACATTCACATATTATCTTTGGGTTATCAACTGTAGTTTAGTTTACATTGTTTTGTTTAAGTTTTATACCTGAAATTCTAAGCTTAAGTTCACCGTCTTGTACTAGGTTTCTGTTTCTGAAACCTATTTCAGGCACAAGTCCCTCACAAATATACAAACCCCCCGTATACACGGGGAGTAGTGTAGAGGCAACTTAAAGTTGCCTCTACACTCAAACTTAAGCAATAAGTCGTGCATTTAGCAATATTAAGATTCATAACTTATTAACTTATTGCTTATATTTGAGGCCAAGAAAAAATATTTAAATATTGCACTTTACTCTTCTATTTGCGCAAAATAACCAAAACTTTTAATCTAAGCTCTTGATAAAAACGTACATGATTTGTTTTCCATTGGTGGCGCTACTGAGCTCATTGAACCACCTTAAATTATTTTATTTGTGATAGGAAAATAATTTTTTTTTTTTTTTATTTAAAATTTAATTCAAATCATACTAATTATAAGTATTTATTTACACGTCTAACTAAAACTCCCGACGTTTCGGCTCGCTACATCGGACATGGTCGTGGGCTAACTCAATCCTATCAGTAGTATGTACAGTCAGCCCATGTTGAGCATACTTAGAACCTTGTCATATTGACAAGTGACATAATACTAACATGTCATTGTCACTCTTTGCCTTATCTCTTATCTAATTTTACACTGTACTGAAGTGAGAAATTGTAAAAGTATTTAAAAATTGTGCATGCCATGTATGCTCTGCAACATACCAATATAACATAAATTAAATTCTACAATAATTATAATAAATAAACATTATAATTAACCAAAATTTATTAAAGTAAATGTAGGTAATATACCTACACTTCACTTGAAAAGTAAAATATTAAAGCATCCTTCTCTCTTTTTAAATTGATATGTCCAACAGGGTCTATAATAACTCCTAAATGCATAAATTTCCACCAAAATTTAATTATAGAAGCAATAAATGAAATATGAAAGTGCTAAACATTTTCATGTGCCGACTGTACCTCTAACGTACCTCTATCTAGTATCTAACTCGTTTAATAAATGCAACGCTAAAGTTTGTTGTATAAAAATCTATTTAAAGACATTCACGCGTCTCGTATTTTTTTTAAATGTTGTGCCAATTCAATTAAGAGTATTTTTACTTCGACTAATGCAAACCTAAATCATTTTAGAAGTTCTCAAAAACATTGGCCGTAACTGCCGTGTGTATTTACAAAATACAATAATTTCTCTGTTAAATAAATATAATAATTGATCGATTTTCTGATATAATATATGTCATAATCTAGTATGCCATTATGCAAAATGTCATAGATCTACCGGAAATTATGTCAAACGAGATTCTACATCAAGTTTACTTATTTTTAACCGACTTTCAAAAAAGGAGGAGGTTCTATGTTCGTCTGTATATTTGGTTTTTTTTTTTTTTTTGTGTATGTCCACCGATTACTCGAAGACGGCTGGACCGATTAAAATGATTCAAACGTTATTACGTTAGGTACACTCCCAAGTTGGTCCCATTTTTTAAAATTTGGAAATCGGTTCAGTACTTTTCAAGTAATTTTGAAAAAAGCACGAAAATAGTATGATTTTGTGTGAATTACCTCGATGATTGGTCGTATTACTTCTTTGTTTATGAACTGAATAAGATAATAATTTTTTTGTTGGAAGAGGGATATCTTAAGTGTAGTTTTTTAACCGACCTAAAAAAGGAGGTTCTCAGTTTGACCCGTATTTAAGTATGTTTTCAATTATCAATACTTGAAACACTACATTATATTTTTGTAATTAATTCTTTAATTTCTAGTACTGTCAAATGTATGGATATGAAACTTACATATTCTGTGATATTTCCCTATTTCATTTATCAATTGTATTTGAAGGCGATATTGTAATTTGGCAAACTACGATTTTCGTAGCACCACCGTAGCGGATTTAGTAAGACGTATGCTACGAGATGTTATCGTTGCTACGGTTTACTACTAACTGCAAATGCTTTATGATTATTACACAGAGAAGCTTACGTAAACACTATTAAATTCTATAATATAATTATGAACATTCAATCATAATTAGAAATAATATATTGATCGAAAATAACATTGCTTTCTTCAATGTTAGTTATTTAAAATGTAACAAACACAAAAAGTAAAAACTCGATACTACGAAACAAAAATACTAACCATTTTGAAACCAAATAACGCTTTGTTCTTTTAACATTTGCGAACAAAGCGTAATGAGAGGTATTAGGAAAAACTATTTTCCAAGCAGTCATAACTGAGCACACGGGTTAACTTCTGAATACATTTTAAACATACTCCTTTACTTTTAAAGTTCAAATTCATTCAGCAGAAAAAGCTTGCTATGCACTAACAATATGGCGAACGAATATATATTTTTATTACCGTTCCAGAACTGCACTTCTATTTAAAAAAAGGATGTTTTAAAAGAAAACTAAGGTTATAACGTGCTTAATAGTAAGTTAGCAGATCCAGTAAAAGTTTATCGTCGTTTCGTTAGCGCAATACCTTTGTAGATTGAAAAACGTATGTGTACAGTTTCATGCCTGATTATGAAACTTAAACAATACTGAATATGAAACATATAGGTATTATAATGTACAGTGAATCTAATTTCATTTCCTTTTTGCCAGACAAAAATTTGACAAGTGGCTGTGGACAGACCACAGTGAGAAGAACCAATGGCCGTTGAGGCAAAAAGGTTCTGGAATGGCGACCTCACACTGGCCGACGCTTCATAGGTATATACCGCATTTAAGGTGGACCGATGATCTAGTGAAAGTCAGTAGAAGCCGCTGTATGGAGGTAGCACAAAGGCAATCGTCGTGGAGATCCTTAGGGAGGTCTATATAGTTGGCTTCTTATAGCTGTTAATGGAGACCATGATGAAGACAGAAATCGGATATTTATTAATAATTTTATGCTGATAAAAAATATTATAGACGGTATGCACATTTTAACAATTTTAATTCTATCAATGTTTGTCACCACAGCAGCCAAGCATTGTTCTTTGCGTTGAAAAAAAAACATTTTTTTTTTCATAATTATCCTTTTTACAAAAATCAGCATTCAGCTGGTAGTAATCGACAACTTTAGGACATTCTATTTAGTTATAGTATAAAAATACATCAATGAATTTTATGGAGATAACTACCAGTAATGAAAACTACTCCATTGCTGGACACTTCCATTTGAGACTAACGAACAGCAGACTAAATAAAAGAGTATAACTACTAAAATTAAAACAGCCTTCATACATTACCATATTGAATTACAAATGTCTATCTATACTAAAATGAACAATAAAGAACTTCTGAACGTCAATATTTATTTATTTAATCTTTATTGCTTAAAATAAAAACAGCAAATGGCGGACTTAATGCCCAAGGGCATTCTCTACCAGTCAACCGGTAAGTTGTTAAGGAGAAAAATCGTTGCGGCAATAAACAAAACTTATTAAAAAAAACTGAATCAAAAAAATATAGGTAGGTACCAAAAAAATAATAATAATACAGTATATAAAAAAATACAAAATTATACATAAAGTATATACTAAATCCTAATAAAAACATAATTAAATACATATATATAACTACATAAATCATACATACATATAAGAAGGAGTAGCAATGTCAGATACGACGAGACTAGCGTAAAGAACTCAAGTAGTGCTCACGGACCAATTTTTTAAATTCGTACTTGCTAGGTGCATTTCGAATATTTAGGGGTAAAGCGTTCCAGAGTCGTATAGCGGAAAGGGTGAAAGAGTAGAAAACATATAGTATTTTAAGGTGCATGTTGATCCAGGAACTTGTTCTACTTTACTCTTATAACAAATGCCGAGCCGTGGGCGTTGAACTTTTCTTTCCAGTGACACTTTGGTCACTTAAACAAACATGTCAAATAAGCCACTGTCTCCAGCCACCCATCGGCTGTCATATTACATTGACAGGTAGTCACAAGTTTTAGACGACAACTGAGTAAGGTCGGTACAACTACCGAATACGAATGGAAAAGAACTTTGGCCAAAAACAATAATATTTTTTTAAGGAAAACGGCTGAGCTTTGATATTTTACTAACAGTTCTCAAAGGTTATGATGCTATGTTGACAACAATATGATAATAATGTGTATTTCGTCGTTTATGATTTCTTGTCAATATTATTTCAAAGTGACCCACAATAGCTATCCTAAATTGAAGGTGTTCATTGATATGTATTAATGAATTAAAAAAATAATCACATAATTTAAGAAGATAATATTATGAAAAACTAGCTTATAATTGAACTTTAAGTCAACCTTTCCAAAATCTACTCTTATAATTAAGTATGAAATTTTCGTATGAAAAGTTACAAAACATTTTTGTTTGTATAAGTTTGTATAGGTCTGATCTGACTGACAGACACATTAAACTTTATTTTGTACCTCGGAGAAACAAGAACAAATCTGTTCCGAACACTGGAAAAATTTTGAAAAAGAAAATCGACAACTGCCTTTGAAAACATGTTTTGAAAGGCAGTAATTGTCGAATTTTTAACTAAATACAGCACACAATATAACTAATATGACTAATATGCTTCAGCTAGAGTCTAAAATATAGCTGATGCGTTCATAAGAAACACAAAATGAATAAAAAACAATGTTTAATGGATAAATCATGAATTGTTGTACCTACACATAACGTCGCGTCGGGATACTCAAAACATCTAATAAATAACCATAATTATAACCAATAAACATTAAAAAACATTTACAATTTTACGCATAATGACACGTTTTGATTATGCGAAATGACACATTCGCGAAATGGCGCATACGCGAAATGACACATACGCGATAGTATAAAAAAACAAAATAAATTTAAGTACAAAGTAAAATGTCACTCATTTTTAAAATGGAAATAATATTACCCTTGTAACATTTTATTTACATTACTTACAGAAGTTGTATACTGAACCCGAAAAATCAGCAAGCAAATTAGAATTCCGCCGTTAAAATAACTTTGGACATAGAGACAACATTTGTGTTGAAACTTTTGGCCGTCTCTGTTTCATTTTCATTTAAATGGGATGGGATGCTGAGGGACGAAGATATTATTTTAGCTTTTTGCTTTGTACGTTCGGGCTTTACGCGTCAAAGGTTACTTACAATAATGCCAAAATTATTGCCGAGTACCTAATCCATTACAGTTTCAAGAGGTAAAGTTATGCTTTGGTAATTTTAGACAAGCTAATGTAATTAATTACAGAATCAGCTTTGCTTATTTATAAAACTGAAATAAAGTAACAGTGTTTCATAGATTCAAACTTAGAATAAACTTTGCATATGAATAAATCAATTTT
The DNA here is from genome assembly GCA_950108535.1 of Agriphila straminella. Taxonomy (NCBI): domain Eukaryota; kingdom Metazoa; phylum Arthropoda; class Insecta; order Lepidoptera; family Crambidae; genus Agriphila; species Agriphila straminella. The sequence continues at coordinate 9,877,894 of OX467321.1, read as the reverse complement.
TTGTTTAAATACACATGTATTTATTTATTTAATTATCTTTATTGCACAATACAACAATATAATACAATTTAATGCTTGTAGCATTCTCCACCAGTCAACCTATAGGAAAAACGATGTACCATGAACACAAATAGGTGTTACTTGCACGTAAATTTATTCAAAGATCCAACTTTTTATTATAAATCAAATCATGTAAAGCCTCCTTTATTATGGAAGAATATTTCTTTAAAGCATTAGTAAGTTTAATACTGTTGTTTTAGTTCCTTGCGAAACATCCAGAGAATTAACACAGACAAACCAGAGAGATACACAATTTTTTAAAGTATTCCGTAAATACGCCACAAAGAGCACTTTTATATAACGCGGTATAACTAGCTTTCTTTGAAATTTTATGTTTTTTGCTACACCTTTAAGCCAACATATTCCTTTTAATTTCAGCGCCAAGTTTCTCTTTAAGTAAAACGATGAAGAAATTTTATAAGCGCTTATAGATTTGTACGGTATTATGCGTTTCTGGCACTATGCGTCGAAAGGATTTCTAGAAATAGTTAATTTGCTTTTTGGTATTTTTTTTTAGGACCAGATGTTTTGTGATTTAAGGATTTTTCTAAAATGAATTCATAACAGTTCATTCGGCCTCAGAAGTAGCTAAATATTTTAGTACCATGTCTCACCAATTATTACATTACGGAGTAGGATGATTAAATTAACACAATGTTTAGTTTGACAAAGTACCTACTTAAGTGTTCAAATACTTGCCCAAATGGAAAATGTGTCATTTACTTAGTTTGATTGCATTTATCTAAAAGATATTTAGTAGAAATGAGCCTCAGTCTGCCAACTTGACATCATACGAGTATGATATTATATTTTAACTCATTACCACCAACAACAGAGTGGTGGTGTCATAACAAAGATCAAAAATTTTCTCCTCTTTGCGTGCAAATGTTTATTTTTTACAAGCCGATACCTATAAACGTCCAGAGAATGTTGTAAATAAATAGTAAGTAATAGTTACAAGTTACTCTATACACAAGATATCTAAAAATCGGCCATTTTTTTACGGTAAACAAGCAAAATTACAAGATTAGTAGTTGAAACTGACTAAAAATCGCGGCCTTTTTTTACGGTTAACAAGCAAAATTACAAGATTAGTAGTTGAAACTGACTAAAAATCGCGCTGCGCGGCCGTTATTTATTTGGTATCCTCCTTATCTACGGAGGAAGGCTTGTGCCCCAGGAGTGGGATGTCGACTACCACTTACTATGTTGCGATGTATAGTCGTTTAAAAGCTGTTCGACGTGCAAAAACCTTAAACGGTATTTACTGCTAGATCTCGCTATCCGTTTACATTTCACAAGTAGTTGAGGAATTAGATTGAGAAACTGGATTCCTTGCTTGAGCTGCGCAACTGAAATTAAGTTGCTTTGTAAAAATGTTTTGGGCATTTTAATTAATTACACTGCCCAACTTGGGCATAATGTAGAAATGAGGTACCTATTTACCCTTTCCCTTTAACAAAGAAATGAACTATAATGCTCTTGCCGCCAAATATATGACTAAAATGAAGAAATAATTATCAATACAGAATGTACTAAATTGTTACTATTTTAGATTTTTGCATACACAATGCTATTTTATATATAAGTTACTAACTTTCGCCCGCGACTTTGTCTGCGTGGACAAAAACGGCTAAGTTCAGAAACAATAATAGGCATCAAGGATTTCACATTAATTAGTTACATTGTTTATTTTATAGATGTAGTTACTATACACGCAAATAGTTTTTCCGAATAGCAAGTTGTCGACGAACGAAAGTTCTCTCTTTAATGAATATTTAACGGCACATCGTCTCATTTTCTGGCTGAATAATAATTTTCTACTCCGCTATGTCGGTTAATTATTAGTTCTGATGGGAAAAATAATGTGAGTTATTTTATTACACATCGTGGAGAATTCCGAACAAATTATATAAGAGACTATTGCGTTATGTAATTATGTAGGGGGTTAAATATAGAAACTTAATTATATCGATACCTTAATTTCCATCTTTTTCAAACAGCTGTGAAAATACACAGATATTAATAAATTATTATACTAATGATGATAGAATAAATGACTCTACGTGGAGTCACGTGCGAAAGCTGATAAGAATATATAATGTAACTCATAAGGTCATATAATGTAACTCATACTAAAAATAATGTAGCAGCCGTTGAAAATAATGTTCAGCATATAACTCGACTATGTTAACAATATAAAGCTCTAACTAATAGAATCGAAAACAGATTCGATTTGCGTTTATTATTCTTACGACTTTTTTTTAAATTAATCCAATACGCAACTTTCGCAGCTAACTTCATTCCCAAAAGTGCGGCAAAGCCTTTGCAAATAGTATACTACTTCATCTGTCTCAACGAAAGTTAATAGTTGTAGTAAATCATGTTATACATTCAGATAAAGATGGAATCTCAGGTTTAAAAATACTTACATGGATTTTCACTCGAGCATGTGACAACGACCCCAACAAAGCAAACTTATTATGTGGAGTCCTATATCTGCTTAAGCTTTAAGCTTTCTAAAGCTTAACAGAGTTTCTTCTAGTTAAGATGATAAGAAAGTTGGTATAATGGCAATGCATTAAATGACTAGGTATCTACTTTAGATAAACAACTTAAATAATCGAAGATGTTGTAGTTAAACAGTTACCCTCTTACAAATAAAGATTGTATAGCAGATGTATAGTTACACAGTGTTTTGTTACTTTGTTTTCAATGTCAAACTCAAATAGTTTGACAGAGAGTAACCATTGTGTAACTATACATCTGCTATACAATCTTTATTAGTAAGGGGGTTAAACTACAAAAACAGCTTTTATTGCGTACGGCATAAAGACGGTCTCAAGGTGAACGTGTATAGTATGTTGTTGACTGTCATCAAACATAAATTGTTCTGATTATAGTATTAACTTTAAGGTTAAACATTAGCGCGTGACTCGCAATTGTAGATATTTATTTATTTAGCTTTTCACGATATATTTTAGCGTGTCCCGACAACTAATGACAATTCACTATGAACTATGGTATCAAAGCAAAATTATCTCTTTGTGTTTGACTCGATTTCAAGTCCAGTATCATCCATTCATATTCCATACATTTTTATCCTTATTTAATTTTATAAATGCAAAAGATCGTTTGTTTGTTTGTTTGTTACGCCTTCACGTCTTAGCTACTCAACTGATCGTCATGCAATTTTGCAAACATGTTGTCAAGGGTACATATATGGACATAGGGTACTTTTCATCCAGAAAAATAGTACTGTTCCCGAGGGATAGCCAAAAAACATTCCATGCAAACGAAGTCGCGGGCGGTCGCTAGTACCCGTCTCTCTGTTTGTTAGATTTTTGTCACTGATATCATACCACTGAACCAATTTTGATCAATTTTGGTACAGAGATCAGAAAGAAAATTGCATAAAATAGAGGTTGTCAACATTGTCCATAAAAAATAAAAATCCTATAAATAATAATTAGGTACTTATAGTCTACTAGATTCCGCCCGCGACTTTGTCCGCGGGGACATTCGGAAGATCATTAGGAAACCTGTGACCGGAATAAAAATTATCATAAGTTTTCATCCAGGCCATAAACTCTATCTGTCCGTTCTGACGTGTTTGCATGGTTGAGTAACAAACATCCAAACATTGACATTTATAATTAGTAGGATAATTGCAAAGTCAATCTCTAATACAATATCTAATAGATAAATTGGGTAAACAAATGGTAGATATCATGACACGATTAACCTCATGGAACAAAAATAGAGAAGCATTGAGATTAAATTAATTTCTTATCGTGAAAGAAAATCAAAAGATGACTTTGCAATAAATAATAACAAACTAGATCTTTTTGGACTCTAAAATAACAAAAGAATAGGATACATTTAAATAACAAAACAAACAAACTGAAGCTCGACATTCTTTTATTTTTATTTATTATATAAGTATTGAAGAAAAAAATTTAGTCCTTAAAAATAAGACTTTAGAGTCGATATAATAAGAAAAATTTGTGACGATTGATAAAATAAATAACTTTTGTATACCTCAAAAATGTGAACAGAAATCAGAATATTAACAATCTTGACAGACAAAGCCTGTTTCACAAAGTCTAATTAAGTTCAAATGAGTAATTTTATATAAACTCTGTTCCATTTTTAAATTAAACCAAAAAGTATTGATAATAATACCAACCTTAAACGTTGTTAAAAGTCGTTATCGCACTGAAGAGTCCAAACGCAGATTGAAAACTTCTTTCACAACCAAATTCGAACTACGAGCGTCAACGACTTGTCGCAAGTGAGCGCTAGGGGACGCTAACGACCGCCCACGGCCGAATCACCGTCGGGACTGAGGCACTGAGCTTTGCCGGTAAAAATGGTAGGCAAGTAACTCGAAGCGAGTAGAGATTAGCTCTAGATGTGACTACGATAAATAATACTAGAAAAAATCCTGTATAAGATTATCTTACTACCTTTTTTAAAGCTTATAAGTATGGATATTGTAAGGAAGAGATACGTTTTATCTACAAAAATATGAAAACCATATTTAATGCTCATGCCAGTCATACCTCCAACAACTTCAACTGTACAAAAAAATATTTAAAAATATAGATAAAGGGATTTGTTGAAAAGACCAATAAATTACTTAAAACTACATATAAAAATCGAGAGCAATAAACGATTATTTTGATGACCTCTCTTCTCTACAATTTGTTGGAAAACAATATTCATGTTTTGTTTCGTTACCCAAAAACAACCGATATATTTTAACAGGTTTTTCGCTGCGGTATTTTTTTTAACATCATAATCCGATTAACATAGTATGGCTACGTTTACGCAGTATGTACATTTAATCCGCAAAGAGAAAACGTAATTTTTGGGAGCATACATATTCCATTGGATTGTTTGTCGTAGCAAGGACTGACCGCTTATATATATTTTATAAACTCATTCCCGCCGTTTCTATGTTCGTAGCTTTGCGTGCATAATTCATTATGTTAGGATTATGGCCTTTCTAGTGAAGTTACACTCTTATGCCTTTGATATGAAAATAAATTTGTTGATGACTTATAATAATTATGTTTCAAATGAAACCTAAATAGGTTATCTATCATCAATCAATGCTAAGTTTAGGGAAGCTTGAAATAGGGGATGAAAGTTTGTATGAAAATCCCTCGGTTTCGAAGCTATAGGATCTTTAAATTTGTGTTTAGGCTGACGATTAGGAATTAATAAATGTATCGCAGCGTTTATGATAATTCCATCCCCTAAGAGTGTACTACTATGTAAATTTCTATGTTGTACAATAAATAATATTTTATCTTAAGAGATGAAATAGGGGATGAAGTTGTGTAAGTATAGAAAATCCTTCATTTTCTAAGTAAAAATCACAAAATATATTATATCCCAGTGAGGGGGAGAGTAAGAGGGAGGGAGGCAGGGGAGGGGGAGAGTGAGAGGGAGAGGGAGGGGGGAGGAAAGAGGCAGCACGCTTGATGGGGAGTATGTGTGGGGAGTAGTAAAACGGCTGATTTGATTTTGATGAAATTAAAACATAGAATAGAATAGAATTTATCCTGGTTAAAGGATAGGGATCCTTTAACCAGGATAAATTCTATTCTATTCTATGTTTTAATATAACGATATTATTGGGAAAGATTTTCTCGAGTATCCACGCGAACAAAATCGCGGGTCGCGATGAAGTCGCGAAAAGCTAATTCATAATAAATTGACACTGAAAATAATATCGTCAATGGAATGGCAATATCAGTAGTGATTATTTCCTCAGTGGGCAATATTACTGAAACGCTAATTTGGGCAAAATGAGTTACATATACGTGCATAGGTAGGTACAGTCGAGTTCATTAATATGTTGGCACTTTTGAAAGCTCATCAACCTTTATGGCTTTATAATAAAGGTCAACAGCCTGTCAAAAATGCCAACATAATTATAAATGAACTCGACTGTACTTGCATTCATATAAATCATTTTCAGATATTTTATACTAGCTTCTAGCCACGAATTAATCCACGTAGCCTATAGAATTCAATCAGCCCATAGGTACATACATGTCTATCTACTCAATACGTATGGAATTTCAAATAAAATAATAAAAAAAAACAAAAAATAGTTGTAGCTTTCATTAACAATGAAACGTGGAATTTTTTAAATAGTGACTTGCCAATTTTCGGTGAGTAAATATTTTGTTCACTTATTAATGCAATGCGAATAAATTTGCATACAAACAAATTTAAAAGCAAAAAGTTTAACATGCTTCTTGAAAATTTTTAACGTTTTTATTTTTGGAAGCCATTCTGCCATTTCAGATCTTTTTTTTGTAAAGGCACTTGGTACTTGACCAAGTTACTTAAATTCGCACCAATATTTATACTGATTTTCAAAATATAGCAAATAAATACCTAGTTAGTTACTAAGTCAGTCCAAAATAACGCCATCACCACGGTAATTTGGACCAAAGAAATAACTTTTGTTTCCGTAGTTATATTTTATTTTCCGTTACTTTTCGATATCCAAGGAACATTTCTTTTTCCTTATACCATTTATCTATTTACTTGCTTCCTGGAAAACTTCTGAGTATTCTCCTGTCACGTGGAGAGACGAAATAATTTATTAAGTTTGTTATGCGCTTGTTCTGTACATGAATTATTAGTGAGTGTAATAATATGAAGAAATAGTAAATCAAAATAGAGGGCCTAGTACTAGTTGCGTTTCTCACCTCACTTTGCGAATAGTATCGGGTGAAAGAGAGAAAATCATGCGAGTGAGTGAACGAGTGAATGAAGAATGAATTGGATGATATTTTTACTTTTATTGAAAGAACTTAAGTTACAGACACTGAAGTATGATATATAAATACGAGTATTAACGAGATACATATTATTATCGCCTCTTGGTAAACTGGTATGATTTGTAATGAAAAGTAATAATATTTTCAGAATATCGCGACATTGCTTATTGCTTTTATATATTGCGCATTGCGCACATGAGCATTGAACTGGACTTCCAAAGGTTGCGGATTCAATTTCCGCCTAAGAAAATCATCTGGTAAAGAGTCGAATTCTTTCTAGTAAATTATGTTATTATGATTACTATAATCGTCGTCGTCGATCAATTACGTAAATTATGATTACTCCTACGTTAAATTATATCAAGAATTTCCATTTCTATCATAAAAGGGCAAATATAGGTTCACAAGTTTAATTTATAGTCTGAATAGTGCCTAGAACGTGTTATTACGCCGCAGCTTAGCAATCAAACACGGGAAATTAACTGAGCCTTTGGAAGTCTCGAGACATTTTTATTGCTTCCATCGAAGCATTCGATTTATATTAAAGTTATTATTCAAAACACAAAATGGTAAACGACTTGTTTGCTCATGTATAAAAATACGGGTAGTAAACACGTATTTTGTTATTCTATATAATCAAAAATATAACGATGGAACGCTATTTCGTTGTAAGTATAAAGAAATAAACTGTGCTGAGAAATACCTCTAAGTAACTATTATTAAGTTTTGTGATTTGCAGTTCTCTCAATTATACAGGGTGTCTTTTACTCTCCGAATTTTAAGGATGTGCTCAGTCCATGAAACTGAACAACAAAAAAATATTTTTTCTTTGTAAAATTTTAGGAGACACAAACTCAAACACGAAACGGTAACTTTAAGACAAACAAACACCCATATGGATTTAAAAAAATATGCAGTGTTGCTACCTCAATGAAGAGCACGCGAATGTGTAAACGAACGCTTGACGATCCTCGTGAGACCCTTTGACTCGTGCACATAAAACCGACAACGGAGCCGAGAGCGGACGAGGCGAGGCAAGAGCTACCATTTACACACTCGGCCTCGGCATGTCTCGTGGTGTCTCGCCGAGTGTTTAATCGCGGCAGAGAAAGTTATTCAAGTTCATGGACTGAACACATCCTTTAACTTTGGAGAGTGAATAAAATGCAGCCTGTATAGATAAGATAATATAGGTAGGTAGTTACTAGCTACATCCCCCCGAGCCCCACCCCCGCGACCAATTTTCATGTGCTTGGTTTCTGAAAATCCTGTGTGAATTTTCATAAATCCTTTTTAGCGGATGCTTAAATCAAAATAACTATTTACATTCTGTATTTCCCACTGCTGGGCCACAGGCCTAGGCTACAAATATATTTTAGGCCAGGCCTGTGGCCCTTTTTTTGGCCCGGGGAAAATACCTTCGCATACCACCTCCGCGCGGGGAACACGGGGACGGTTATATTATGTTGTGCATCCACTAAAAACCCCGGGGTGTTCCTTCCGCGCATTGGAAGAGGACAGTCGGGATCGGTGTGGCAATCACCGCGTCCCCGCCCTGCGCCGGTCCCTTCGGACTCCCTCTCCTTGAGGACGCCAAGCGTCTCCTACGGTGTGGCACTCCGGGACACACGAGCGCTCTTCCACCTCCAGGCCCTAAGTGGACGATAGAATTCCCCGTTTTGCCGCCCTGACCCAAACCCCGCGACTCCCACTCCACTCTAATGAATAGAGTGGGGGGAGGCCTGTGGCCCTGCAGTGTACTACCTACGCAGCGTACGGCCTATAAACGGATGCCCGCATTGCCCGCTGTCTGGCATAAGTCACCTTTTGATCATTTCCATGAAATGGCCATTAATTAATCGTTTCGATGAACTAATAGCATCCATACTAAATAATTACTTATATATGTACCTTCATAATTGGATTATATAATAAACAAAATAGGAGTCCGCGTTCTCATACACCAAAAAGCAAAAAACATAAGTCATAATAACATAACTGCTCATACAGCATAATGTGACATATCTTCTATTTATTGACTTGGGCTCACAGTAGATTTTTGTTTACCCTGTGCTTGAATAGGTAAGGTATAGGTTAATAATCGGAACCCCAAATCTAACTCAAAATGAACATTCCTCTTAAAATATCACCAAGTCTATTTTCTCTAAGCTGTTTTTTTTTCTGATAAAATATTTAGTTTATCCAACAAAGTCCATTGGTTTTTAAGGAGTAGTGAGTCAGAATAAGGAGTTTGTAGAGGGGGGAGAATGAAATAAACAGATGCTTTTCATTTACAACCGTTTATTTTATTAGAACAACATTTTGTGATGATGTCAACAACATGAATATCTTGACAGACAATTTTACTTTTCTTTTGAAAACGTATATTACATACAACTTACTCCCACAGAGGTATTCACTTTGCGATTATTTTAATAGTAGTAGTAGCATTTTATGTAGTAGTTATTACCCCAATTATTTTTCCAGTAATGAACTAGATTCTGTATTTTCTGTAACCAAAAAAAGAATACCATTGGTACCATATTTCATTTCCTAATATCGCTACCTCCAATAATACTCGTAGTAAACATTAATATTATAATGTTCGCTGTATTTACCGGCAAAATTACGTGTAATAAGCGAGTCTGTTTTTAATTTACACATTCCTCTCTCTAGTGGGATCTAATCTGGTATTTAGAATATTCTCCAATAATCTACCTCCTTCAGTTGCCGCGTGCCTTCATGAGTGGCTTACAAGCCAAGTATCTTTTGGAGGTACGCACGACAGCACGTTAGGTTAAACAGTTGAACTACGAAAACAGCTCTTATTACGTACGGCATAAAGGCGGTCTCAAGGTCAACATATATAGTATGAAGTGCTGCTGACTGTACATATCACCAAACAACAAACAAGCTTTTCTATAACGCAGTATCACGATGTTAGAGCAATTTAAAGTATTTTTTTAAAACTCATTTCTAAAGGAACATCGTTAAAAATTCTAATTGTTATTTCCCTATTGTTTCTCCGGTTGCATAGTTAGTAAAGGCTTAAGTTTAAGCCTTGTATTCATTGAAAAACAAATTTTCACGCGATACACGTTGTCAGAGGAGCTTGATTGCGCGCTTTTGTCCTGTGATTGCGGAGGTTAAGCAACTTTCACAAGGGTCGATCATGGGATAGGTGGCCAAAAATGTACAATCTTAAGCCCTTCCGTGCTTCGGAAGGCACGTTAGACCGTCGGTCCCAGCTGCATTTTCAGTCGTAAACACCCACCAATTCACACTAGGCCCGCGTGGTGGGTTACGGCCCATCCTCTTTATCCAGCTATAAGGAAGGCTTGTGCCCCAGCAGTGAGGACATTAAAAATAGCTGATGCCGACACGTTGTCATAGATGTCGTGCAATGTAGTCAGACTTCACACGACAAGTCTGGCCACTTCACACGTACTTGGCAACTACAATAGTCAAAATTTTGTTACTTGTTGGCAAAACGATGCTCTGTTGCTTTATTTGACGGTCTATTATGCCTATCATGATTGACGTCACAGGCGTCACAGCATTACCTTTTCGAAATATCTCGAGGCAAGATGTCGGATGACTTCGGTCGACATTGCCCAACGTTTCTCGAATTCTTTCGACATCTCAATCGAAACGAGTCGCGGGACTTTTTGTCCCACAGTCAAAAGAAGGCTTTAGGTATACACGTACGGACTCACAAATTAACAAAGCACGAGCTTAGAATAGTTATTCAGTGTTGCATCTGTTTAAATTGTAGTTGAAACAACTTTTATGTGGTCTGAACAAACACTACAATATTCTAAGTTTTTCTTTTTTATATTTGTAAACTTCAACCCATATTCCATAGATTAATTTATGTAATTAAGTAATAATGAGAATTTCATGGCTATGATTTTTAAACTCTCCATGATTCGAGAGCTTGAATTATGGCAGATTCACAATCAATTAGCACATTAAAATATTAATTATGATATCGGCAGATTTTCTCAAATTAGATAACAAACACCCAGAAAGAGTCCTGCTAATAAATACTGAGATGCTTTATCTTGTACCTACATCCAACTTGAAGTCTAGATTGTTTTACAAATAAAAATTGCAACATTTGATAAGAGAACAATGTAGATTGAGAACGCCATTCACTGCAATACAAATATTGAATATGAGAAAAATTTGAAAAGGCAATATTCTTAGGAATGCTTTATGCCTGTTCTAGTGCGTACATGTGGCAATTTGTATGGAAATGGAAAAAAAATAAGAATGGATATTTGCTTTCAAATGAAGTTAACGAACCCATTTATGACCTACATCAATCAAAGAAAACCTCTTTCTGCGTTCTACAAGTTATCCAAATTATTGTCATGTAATTAAAAATTTATGTTTTTTATCAGTTATTTACAGCAAACTTACAAATAAGTTAGCAGTTAATTAAGTAATAAGCTTTATGTATGATATGTTAAAACACAATTAATTTTTCCATTTGATAAAATCTTACAATAGTAGATTATACAACAAGTGAAAAAAGAGGGAATTTAGATCGAGGGACTAAGTTGGATCCCGAGGGCAGCGAAGGATTCTAGAGTTGAATCCCGAGCGTAGCGAGGGATTCAAAAGTAGAATCCTGAGCGAAGCGAGGGATACAAAGGACCGAGATGAAATTTTTTTTTTCACGAGTTGTGTACTCTACTTTTTACCATTGACTGCGAGAAAAAAAAATAGCAGTACCTATAGTATTTATAGTTGTCCATCAGCCATTTTTGATGTCCCCACTGTGGGGCACAGGCCTTCCTTATGGGTGGTAAGGAGGACGGGCCATAACCCACCACGCGGGCCCAATGCGGATTGGTGGGTGTTAACGACTGAAAACGCAGCCGGGACCAACGGCTTAACGTGCCTTCTGAAGCCAGAGGAGCTCCAGATAATACATTTTTGGTCACCCATCCCATGACCGACCCTTGCGAACGTTGCTTAACTTCCGCAATCGCTGGGCCAGCCGCTAAACCACTGCGCCACCGAGCTAACTAAGAGGGAAACTACATGATCAGTCTGGCATCAGTCCACTTCATCAGTTTGTATAGACTTTGAATTTTTACAGACTGAAGATCGTACCAGACTGATGGAATGGACTGATGCAAGACTGAACAACTAATCTCCCTCAAATATATAAAAAAGAACCCAAATATAAGACACTAAAAAGGACCTAAATATAATTGGCGGGATTATTTTTGTCATTTAATTGTAGAACTATAATTTTATCTATGGAATAGCTCCATACTTTCAGCACCTTTTATTTTTTTTGTACCTAATTCATACGATGCGCGCTTGTTCCAAATTCAAAATATTTTTATTCACTCGGTGAATAAAAACGCGTTTTATTCACTGTTATCAATGAATAAGACGCACTTTTTTGAGTGGCGATGGTAAAAAAAATATAGTCTCAGTCTCACTATGAATGTAAGCTTTAAGCTTCTTAGTTCCGTTTCAAAATAATAATGGCGCGCCAGACAAACTGTTTTCTTACAAATGGAGACGGATATTGTTATGAAGCAACAGCTTTTTTCTCATTCTCATCTGTCCGACCTTTAAGTTCTTATTAAAATAAATACAAAAGCTTCTTTTCCGTTTTTCAATCTATTTTTATCTGTAGTGTAATATCGCCTTTTATTTCATGCTGCTTGATTGCAGCTATCGTTGAAAAAGTCGTAGGTTTAAATTACCAGTGTATTTTACTATCCAAGTGTTTAGCTATTTTTTCACCAGTATTTGTAATTTACTATCCAAGTGTTAAGCTATTTTTTTACCAGTATTTGTGTTTTAGTATCCAAGTGTTTAGCTATTTTACTCACAAGTGTTTGTATTTTACTAAACAAGTGTTTAGCTACTTGTTCACCCGTGTTTGCATTTTACTATCCAAGTGTTTAGCTATTTTACTCACAAGTGTTTGTATTTTAATATCCAAGTGTTTAGCTACTTGTTGACTAATGTTTGTATTTTACTATCCGAGTGTTTAGCTATTTGTTCACCAGTGTTTATCTGGATAAAATCTCAAGGAACATCAATAACTGCTATATTATCGCATTACGAAAAAAAGCATTGGGATTTGGTAAGCCAGCGTTGCGTAAAGCTATGATATTGGAAACCTACAATACAATTCCACTATGAGATGTCCTTTTGGTAGATGCAACATATAAATACACCAACAAACAGGCCGCAAACATCCGAAAATCGAAAGCCAACCTCTACATAAAATAAGAATCAAATTGCTCCTAACCCTGCAAATCTAAAAATGCTGAAATACGAATATTCCCCTTTCAAGTGTAAGACATATTCCAGGTATCATCCCAAAATCCTTTCTCTATGAAATAATTTGATATTATGCGAACGCAAAACTTCGATCAATACCTATTACTTAGAACCAATTTTGATAGACCCACATCTCCCCTTTGCTATAGCTGTGATAAGAGGATTTCTGGGTATTCTAAAAAAGTGTTGGAGATCCGACTAAAGTGGTGGCTCGGAGAGCCAGATTTCCTTTTTCAAGGGGCCAGTAGATTGGGTACGAAATGTCCGGAACCAGATTTGACACTTTGGCAATATTGTCACATTACACCCCTCCTCGGCTTTAAAGCTAACAAATGTGAAAACTACTTTTTACATCAAACAGACCAATACGTTACTATATTCTGTGCCAATACTACAAAACAGATAAAGAAAGCATCGACTAGGTACCTACTATTTTACTATTTTGTAAAGTTCATAATAAATAATGTTGATTGAAATAAATTGAATAATGAAACCAACGGAAACTAATACAAACCTGTAGTGACGTAATCTACTACTACGTAACAAACCTTTAGTGACGTCTACGTAATTTACGTATTGCAGCCTTTGATCATTTATATTGCAGCTTATTTTCGTTCTGGAATTTCTAGGAATCCCATTTACATTATCACAAATAATAGCTCCAACGTTTTTCAGAGCATTCTAGAAAATTAATAAGGTTCGCATTGTTTAGTTCCATTCATTCTCCAAGGTATTGTTTTCCATTTTTCTCTTAATGCAATTATGAATTTTATTATTATTAATCTTAATCTTATTATTATGGAGTCAATTTATCCAATAATTTACTACAGGGATTTCGAATGCATTCTATTCGTTGTAGACATTTAGATACGAACAGCTAGCCATCGCATCGGGCCCGGTGATTATACTTTTTAGAAATACTTTTGATTAGGTACAACAGACACTTCCTGACACTTGTCCTCGCTAGATGCTGCTTTTTCGTAGCTTGGTTTGTGTTATCATTAATTATATACAGTTTTCTTTAAGCTTTATTCCCTTCCTTATCTTATAAAAAAGTCGTCTCCACACTGAGTACGGGACGAGTTCTCGTTGAAAAATCGACAGGTGCATGTGATAGCATTCGCCCATCGCCATTCACTTTATTTATTGGGACCTTCCGTCGACGAAGGCAAAAAGACAGGCCGATACGACAGCGAACGCTTTTTGCGCCTCAATTATCTTTTTATGCGCGGATTTGGCGGATCTCCGGGCCCAGACGGAGTGGTTTTGAGGTTTCAGTGCAGATTTCAGTGGAAATGACTATGCTTTTTTCAAAAAAAATTGCCGCGCTTTCGATACCCCAATATATCTCCCTTTACGCCTTAAAAGGTAGGATGGAATAGCTTAGTATATATTTTTTCTGGTTTTTGCCTTCATATTTTCGCCATACTAATATTCAGATAGTGCGAGAATTTATTTGCATCTTATTTCTAAGGTTATTTTTAAATCTGAGACTAGCTGAGTTGTTCATCAAGTGATGTTAATATTGCAAATTACTACTTAAAAATTTATTATTATTTTGAATATTTTTTAATCAATTAAAAATCCTTGATGTAAGTAAATACTTAACTTTACTTATAGCCGCAGCAGTACCTCATTTTTATACTATGGCCGCAGAATTACATGAAATCTGCATTTCAGTAGAACGAAAATAAGTTTCTCATATTACTAAATATGATAGATGACACTGATTTCATAAGAATAGAAATAGCCTCACGCCGAGCGATACTTTACTGTGACATGCTTAATTATGATTGCCATTTCCAGTCAATGGCATCGATTTGGATGGATACTGAATGCAATTTTAGATCGTATTAATGATCGTATTAAATATCGTGAATCATTGAGCTTGAGAAAACACAGAACATTAAAAAAGTGTATTTCTTACGTTAAAGGTACTTTTTGAAAATATTTCTTAGCTAATTTAGAGAATGTAAAAAAAGTTTTTATACTTCTCAAGTAGTTATGGTTCATAATATTAAATTGTTCTGATTGTCTAAATTAGTTAATCTTTAACCAAATAACATATTTTTGTTTTCTATCCAATTTCATCGTGAAATATCGTATGTTCTGAAAAACATGAGACAATTTTTCTATACACGTAATGTACAGAGCGTCTTATATCATGAAATATATGTACCGATATATACCTGTGCTGGGAAATATGAAATACGTTAGGAGTAAGTAGAAATAACGGAATGGTTTTATACTCGCTTTGAAATACAAAATAGTTTCTATATTTTAACAACTCAATGGATTTACAGTCAAATATAAACAATAGAATAACATTACAGATTTTCCAATGCAATTTACAAATCCCCCTTATATAGGTTGATAAGTAAGTTTCAAATCCTAAAATATTTAGTAAACATAAATTTTTAATAAAATCTAAAATAAACAAAAAAGAGTTGAGACAACTAATTATTCAAAGCGCTGTCTTTTTTAAGTGTACTTATTTGAATAAAAAATAGTAAAAAATGATTTTCCTTACTAAAGATAATATTTATGCTAGAACAAAACAAATAATTTAATATACATATAATTATCAAATTTCATCATGCGGTTCAAGCAACTACGACCAATAAACTGGTCTATAATGGTACTTTAAAATAATATTCAAAATCAAAATTAACTTCCGGAATTACGCAACTTCAGGTCAATCAGAGATTTATTAGTTCGCAATCGCGATCGTTATCTTTATCACACATGAGTCTATAATAATCTTCTTATACGTAACGAACGTACGTAACGATATATTCAAGTTTGTAAATATCGTTACTTATGGCTGTACAGCTGATAAGTTGCTTGCGCCCGTTCTTCTTGTCAGTTAAAAAAGTCTGGAACGGGTGGTAGGAAAATATAGACGATTCAAAAGTACTTATTAATTAAGTTTATTTAAATAAAGCTTATTTGACTTTGACTTTGTTTGTAAAACAGATGCCCAGTTTGCTAGATTCTTATACTGGTGACTAACAATCCATTTCACTCTTCTTATAAAGAAAATTATTCATACGAGGAATCTCTTGATAAAAAAAGAAAGATATAATACAATCAAATTTAACACAGCGTTAAAATTATTATTAATAAAACTAAGCTAACATGTCGTTCAGTGAAACTCTACAAAAGAGGCCACAAATAAAATTATTAACGTTAATTACCCAAATATTTTCTTTCCTTTTTTAATTATAAATACCAAAGTCCGCATGAGCCACGGAAGTGATCGTTATTGCTCGCGGCACGTTATTATAATATCCGATAAAAAACAAAAACATACCGCGTTGCGTGAAATGGTGGAGGCCCGGCGGTTTTGATTTATGTACTTCATTTGTCAGTGCGGACGTAGATGTGCGTATCATAATGTATGCATCATGTGGCGATTCTTGCTTTAGAGCTGCCGAACGCTTGCGATGGAACCTGCTTAAAAATTGGTAACTTAAGTCATTCCCGACAAAATACAAATAAGGACGTATATGGACACAACTCTTAGATTAATGGCCATTGCGTACACAACATTCGGTTAAAAAGATCTTAAAGGGATTATATTATTATAGCACAGAATACAATAGTGTAGTCCACCTTTTTTTGTAGTTTCATATTCGTTAAGCTTTAGTCGTCGAAATTTCTTGCAATGTTAACTGGTAGTTAAAATCTTCTATTGAACTAGTTACATTAATCTCTTGTATTATTATGAAATTAGCCTTTTTTTTATGGCCGCTAGTTTTTCAGACGGAAGTGTACGTTTTAAAAAAAAAGAATAAAAAAATACACCATTTATCCACTCTCACGATCCACAGGCGTGAATATATTGAAGTAATGGTGAGGTCAACTTACGAAAAATGACTTCGCATTTTTCGTAGTTTTAGCCCCGGAGTAGAGCGAGCGAATTTGTAATACAATATTCTTTTATTCCGCCCCAGCGGCCTTATAAGTGGTCATTATAGTGTGAGCGAAAATGGAAAATCTGGCAACTTAGGGAACTTTTGGGAAACACAAAGGGAATGTTTCAATGGCATTTCTATCGGATTCATCCAGTCAAATTTGATTTCAGTGGTTTGAATCTCTAAAATCTCTAAATATTGCATAAATTTACTATGATTCCGGCAAAAACATAATTACTTATGTAATGAAAAAAGTAAAGACATTAACAAAAATAATACTTTGATATTATAATATTGCGGTTTTTTTATGTCTTATATCAAGTGCTTTTTTTTGGTAAATTTTGCCTACTTAAGTGCACTTACGAGTAGCAAACAGAGTGATTTCTCAACTAGTTGAAAGTTATTTACTCTCACAATTACCTATCCGATATGTAGTGTGTATTTAATTTCAACCTACCCATTGTGTGTAAACTTTTGTTAATTATTGTGATGGAAAATGACCTCACTTTAAATGTGGAGCTTATTTTTCAATGTTGACAACTCTGTGTGAAATATACAGGGAGAAAAAAGCAGCCCTTGACGAGTTTCTTGCCGGTTCTTCTCGTTACAAGGTCTCTTTGCGAACCGATGGCGTAGCTTCTATGATATTCACAAGTGCTTGTTACAGCCTAGACTGAATAAATAATATTGAATTGAATTTTTTGAATTTTTTAATAGAACAGAAATTAAACAATAAAAAACGTTGGTATTTAATAACTAAGGTACGCACGATAAAATATCAAGCCCATATAGTTTGTGCTTTATTTATAACACAAAAGCCAAAATTATTAAACAATGTAATAATCCTAAGACACATTGTTTACCCAATCAATTTAGAAGGTACATACTACAGAAGCAACATTTGTTATTAATATTAATCCACCTACAAGATATTCTAGCGTTTCCAAAGCAGTCTTTTGTAAGGCAAAGCTTCACTTTCCATTAGTATATAGCATAGATAAGGCGAGGCGTGAGCATAAATTGGGCACTTATTGCCTACACGGTAGTGTAAATTAGCATTATTATTGGGTTCCCCTAATCCGCCATAAACACCGTATTTGATGAGGTCTTATGTTTATATACTCGTATTTAGGACGGCGAAGGAATACACTACAGCTATCAGTAACAGACATGTCCAAGACAAAATGATTATTATGGAATTATTTCAGCAACTACTTTTTAGAAATCGATATGGTTTAACAACTGTAATGTACATTTTGTATCACAACTTTTCAGAAATAAAGAATAATAAAGAAGGTTGCCCATTTCTGACCTATCAAAATGTTGATTTTATCAATGTATCGTGTATAGAGAAGTAATAATAATATCTCAAAGTTATTTTTTATTGTTATGTTTTATTCATAAACCACTACAACACGCAACAACAGGAACAATTGAAAAAATGCAAAAAAATGTGATAACTTAAAAACTAAACACATTGTCCAAGATAATACCGTACCGGAGTGTGCAGCAGTGGCAGTCTGAAAAGGAACTCTGCTCAGTGTTGATAGTTCCGAGTAACCAGACACTGATTTTCAGCCGAGTCCCTGTCATTATATTATATTGTCTATGTCATTGTTATTTATAAATTACTTACTAAAATAAAAATCAGAGAAAATTCATAATAAAGATTGGCAATAATTACAATTAAAACTAGAACATCATGATTTGACCATTACATATTTCTCTGATTGCCACATTAAAATTCAATAAATTCTAGTGTAATAATAAATACAGGTCAACGCTTGTATAGGAAGGGGAATTGGTCGTTGTTCTTTAAAGCACCTGCTGTGAGCTAAAGTCAGTCTTTTCTTTCTAACCGTATAAATAAAAGTAAAGTGTATTTTGATAGAAGTAACTTATACCTATTTTCAGAGAATACTTAAGAATTCCATTATAAGTTTATACCTAACTAAAATATAGTAGGTAGGTACTCGTAATTTGGATACCTTCTCAATGCGCCCTAACTTTTACGAAATCAATAATTCAACTAGATACCGAGGCAGGGTGAATCCTGTTTTTGCATATTCAACGCCTCTCGAACTCGCCCGCATAAATAAAAGCTATCAGAATATACCTTCGTGAAAATATTGAATTACACTTTTCTAAAAAGGTTGAAGCAAAAAGTCACTTCGTGATCATTAATCAACCTGTTTAAATACTTAACAGAGTCAATAGAACACGCCAGTCTAGTAAGGTGGTGAAAGCAACCATTATCCAACTGCCAGAAATCCACAAACACACTTCAAAGGGTTATTGATGTTAAAAGTACTTATATCTATCTGTAGTAGTCTTTTCGCCTTAGAGTTTATCTTTTCTGTACAGTACACTCTTTCAAGGAGTTTATTTAAAAAAAAAAACTACTAAAAAGCTAGCTCCTTGTATCTTAATCTATTAAACAAGGTATGTTTATATGTTGAAAACCAGAAAAAGTCTTATCTAAAGAATCTGTAGAAATTTATATTTTTTTTTTTAAATAAAATGTAATTTCTACAGATAGACGTAAATTTATAGTGACAGAGTTTTTTGTAATCGTTTTCTGAGCGTAACTTATATCCTGTATCACCCTTCAACCTTTTTTAATGTCCTTTTACCACTGGCCTTCTACAGATGGATAAGAAGGATGGGCCCAATGCGAATTGGTGAGTGGACATTATATCCTTAAAACCATAAATTGATTTTATAGAATTCTATATACTTATTATGGAATGATATGATTATGGAAAAAATAAAATAAAAATATATCATTTCGTAATATAAACATTATTTTACATTACAAGCACATAAAATACAATTTTCACGCCTAAATCGATATGCTAAACATTAAACTTTGTGGTTAAAAAGTCCTTGAAAATAAAGGGGAGTTTACGATGATTCAAGCACCTAAAAACTCGGCAGTTATCGTGTCCACAACACATTAATGCTACCAACAGCCTGTTTCCAGCGGTTTACACGCCAACTATATTCAATATGGAATAACTTTATGATTATTCATCATCAAAAATACTGGAAGAGACAACTTTTATATTGGTGACGATATTTGTTTCAATACCTATCTAACAAAGTTAGGTTGATTCATTTTAGTGAATTTAACTATTTACGATTTCATTTTACATTTGATTCTAGTTAAATGGTTTACTTAATTTTTCTTTTATGATTTAAGATTTAAACATGAGGAATATAAGTCTTCATTAATTTGGTCTATACTAAAATATTTCACTACTACATCAAATACAAATTTAGTTGTAGAGTCAGCTTGGATTTTATATTTATAGCACACACTCACTGTTTTATTTTCAGCTAACGTGATGAATATAATTGTATAAATAAAAAAAATACTCTTAACTTTTAACGCCTAGCTATTCTTACGCTAAAGCTAGGGTTTCCTAGGATGACGGTGCCATCATATTACGGCCGTAATATGACGGCACCGTCATCCTAGGAAACCCTAGCTTAACAGTTTACAATGGGGATCCACACGCAAAGCTAATCGCAGATGGCGCCAGCCGCAACCCAGTCATTATAGCACCGTAGCCCTTACCGTTTGCCTTAGTGATATAGTTATTTATTCCGCCATTTTAGATACTAAAACCCAAGTTTTACATATCGCAACCCGCCGAAACCTATGATCTCCAAAAGTGTTTTTATTTTTATTTTTCGAGGTTACCTCATGGTTTAGCTATTGCCGTGTTATACAGCTTTGTTTGATTGCTACAGATAATAGATACGTATTTATAACTATATTTTTATATATAAGAGTACGGAGAGTGGCCATACATAGATTTAAGACCAGATAAAGTCCAACCATTTTCATGTGAGTTTGAGTATCTAAAATGGCGTAATAAATAACTAGGTATATCACAAAAGCAAACGGTAACTTTTTTCGTGATTTAAATGTACCACGGGCTATTAGTGTAGCGCCATTAGTTCCTCAGTATGCATCCCCATTACATCCTAAAGGCAGACTTCGGAGCAATGCGGCTTGCGGCTTGCGTCATGCGTCACTTGCGGCCCATGCGGCCATGCGTCTGTACATACTTTGAAATATAGGAGAATAGGAGGGTATGGAACCTTTTCCGAGTGATGCGTCACGGCCGCTTGCGACAGTGCGGGTTCCATACACACCTAAAATAAGCTTCACGGCCGCGTGGGCCGCAAGTGACGCATGGCGCATGACGCAAGCCGCAAGCCGCTTTGCTCCTTTGTGGTTGAATTCGATTCGTACTAACTTTAATCCATTGCTCAACAGCGCAATAGGTCCGCTCCGAGTCTATCGTATAAAACTCCTGACCTCCTTGAAATCACCTCTTTAGCAGTAAAAGAAAATGACCAATATGTCACTTCCATTTATTTTTACAGTTGAAGGTAAAAAACCGAAAATGAGGCAATTCGAAGAAATCGTATGTTGAAACGCTTCACTAATGTGGCATTGCGGTCTAATTGATCATTAGTGATATTCCATTATTTGCTTGTTGATAGGTTTGATATTATAGATAATATCATAGGTTTGCGGTATAACTGAATTATAATAGCTTGGGAGTTTTGTCGCTTTAGACGTATCGAGAAAAAGTAAAGTAAACCTACAATAAATTTATTTCAAATATGCTGTGGAATCATCGAAAAGCTTTGCATTTGTTTATGACCAGCTATTTAATAAACTAACAAATTCTCTCCTGTTAACTGAAGTCAAAGTCAAAGTCTAATATTCAAATCAACTTATTAATTAAGCACTTTTGAAACGTCTATTTTTCCTACCACCCATTCCAGACTTTTTTAACTGACAAGACTTATTAATTTTATTTTATTTATTTTATATAAATATAACTAATTTGTATTGTATCCTTATAGAATGTTATTACACGGACGGTCTCAAATGCTCTTTAGCTGATTAGAAGGAACATTCAAAATTCTTTAACATTTGAAAAGAAAAACAAATAAACTTCTTTTGTGTGCGGCAAACTACGCGTATTTTTTTTTTAATAAACTTCTGGCTGGAAAAATAAATTTGAATTATGAATAAAAATCGCATTGCTAACTCACATTTTATTCAAAGGATTACAATCCTTATTATGTTGATATCGATAAACAGATATCGCTAAGGGTGAAAGTGTGTTAAACCAGTCTTTTGTAGCTACCGCCGTGTAAACTTGGTATATCATTAGATAAACAATAAAGTTAGCCCATTGTATCGCTCCATTTGTAACATGCGATGAAAAGGCTCGTTAGTGGCTACCATGAAATCGAATTTTCAAACAGACACTATGGATTTGTTTGCAAAACTCTGATAGCTTTTATTGCTTTTGTTAAAAAATACAATGGGACTGATATACACATAAGTACTTAATGATTTTTTTATAGGTAAGTACCCACATATTTTTTTCCCCAACGACCCGTGGGCCCACCGGCACTACCAACTGGTGGGTCCACAAGTAAATTGCGTTTACCGTTTGACCCACTACACTAGAGTTTATTTTTTAATTTCCAAAGAAAACGAAGAGGAAGGAGGTAGATTCTTACCTTCCCAAACTTTTTGCTTTGTTAACTTATAACGTCCTCGTTTAAAAATCTACTTACTAATACAAAAGAATAATGTAAGTATTATCTAAGAAAAAGCTGTTGCATTATCGCACTTGTCAAACAAACTCAGCGACTTGGCCGCCTGTAATATCGCACAACAAAGCAATTTTCCTCGCAAAATCCTTGCTTTTTCTGCAACACTCTTATGATAAAAACAAACAAGAATCTTCAAACAAAGGCGAAGTAGTTTCATTTTCGACTCTATTTCCCACAGGTGTATCCAGTGAAAAGCCTTCGTAAACATTAGCTTGTCTGGCTCAAACAATATCTATGCCGTTTTTATTCTAACCGAGGAAGACTACAACTAGGGACCTATTTATGATCATAATGCATTCAATATGCCTTCTTAGTACATAGGAACTTACTGGATAGAAAATCTAATAAACAAGTACATGCTGAATAGAAAACGGTAAGTATTTCGTTCATTTATAAAAAGAAAAAAGAAATAATAACGCACATCGAATACAAAACATTACAGTGGACAAAAACTAATCACAAGGATACGCATCGTTGCGCGATGCCAAAACTTTGGTCAGCTCGGAATACCGAGCCAAATAGGTCTGTCTTCACCGAGTCGAGTCGCTTCAACTTTCGCTTGAACGTGAAAACGGTTTGGAGATAATCAATATTGCATGCGATTGACGCAAGTTGACTTGAAAGTTGAAAGGAAAAGCGCACGGTTTGGAGGCAATATTACATGCGTCTGACGTAAGTGGACTTTAAGTCAACTTTTTTTATGCCGTATAAAAACGCATTTACGCGCTTCTTACTTCGCCCCCTAGCAGGTGAGCGAGGAGGGGGTATGTGGGACTCACCATGAGGGGACCGTAACATTGCAACTCCCTCGACGACTGCCTCCCGTGATCCCACCCAACCAAATGGTTTGATGGGATCCCGGGAGGAGGGAATACCCACTAAAAAACTACGGCACTTACCCTCTCGCCGCCAATGCCGCTAGCCAAGGGACTGTGTGAGGGGCCGTGGGTGGCAATCACCTCAACTACTTTTAGTCAACTTACGTCAGACGCATGCAAAAACAAACCGTTTTCACGTTCAACTTTCTGCCATATAAATTTGACGTTTTTTGAGAAGATGGGGTATGCAAAAAGGCATGCGCTATTGCATACGCTATGGCATGCGCTATTGATTGCGTCAGGTGAAAGTGAAAGGGAACGGGAAAGCGATCGTATGAAGACACACCATATAAGCATCTATCTAGGCCTGCTGCACTGGTATTCTATTGAACACAAAATAAAATGTTGTGATACGATTGTGGATTTTATTTATGACAAGTTTGTGCCCTATGAATATCAAGCTATCATAATTGTGTCACATTTAGTTTTAAAATTAGAAGTTGTTCAGTAAAATTGTTTTTATTCATATTGAAATCGTGTAAATGCCATCAAAAAGTAACGAGTTTGTATCGAACAATCGGATGAAAAAAAACCATTAGCAATATCATAATTTTACTCAACATTGTAACTTATAAAATAATATAAGTAAAATTAATTTATAAAATTCTAAAAGCATAATATTATCAACCTGGGTTAAGGTTTTAAGGACAACGACCTTATGGTTATAGAAAGCAATATGTTAATACTTTGTGAAGTAATAACGATAGCAGAGTGAATACCCACCTAAGTAAATTTTATAGCTACCTACAATAAAGTTATCCATCAATAATAAAAGCTCTTGACAATATTACCCACAGAACATAGAAGTAGTATCAGTTCACTTTAGTATGAAAACCAGTGTAACCAAACTAACATATTAATTTGGAAATTGGGGTAAAAAAAATTCTTTGTTCTATGATATTACCTATACAATAAAACCACTACTTGACTAAAAATTATTTTATGTTATTTTATAAAATTATGTATTCACTTTTTGACAATGGCAAAAGATCATGCCAAAATGTCTATGGGACTTCGACCAAAACTGCGCTTTAATGAAATTAGTGTCAATAGGTGGCAATGTATAGTAATTCTTTTGGTATAATATGATTTCATTACACTTTGGGATATTGGAGAAATCTTAATTATTTTCGAGCATTTTGAGTACAGAGTTGACAGCTCTGTTTGTCAACAGATGCTTATGATGACGCATCATTGGGCAGTTTTTGGCATTCTTTGTTTTGCCATTTTGCACACGAACGAAAAACTACATTTTGTAGCCATGTGGTGATTTTTAGTATTTGTTATAATACCTCTGTTCTGTGTTTTTAGGTTTAATCATTATTTTTAGGGTTTCATGCATGGTACTACTATATTCAGAGTTATACATGTATTAGTACACCCTGGATAATAACTATGTAGAAATTAGCAGACTAATTGAATTACATGAATTGATGAGACTGTTGATAAATAATGATTGTTGATAGATAATGATTGAATGAATGAATGAATAGATATTGTTAAGGTTTCCTTTTTAAGAGCAATATCAAAACAGAATCTATTCTTCGACATCAGCCATGTTTAATGTCCTCATTGCTAGGACACAGGCCTTCCTTATGGGTGGATAAGGAGGATGGGCCATAACCCACCATGCAGGCCCAATGCGGATTGGTGGGTGGTAACGACTAAAAATGCAGCCCGGACATAGCCGGAACCCGGAACCAACGGCTTAAAGTGCCATCCGAAGCACGGAAGAGCTCAAGATAATAAATTTTTGGTCACCCATCCCATGACAGAACCTTGCGAATCTGTTCTGAAATGGAATCAATTTGATATTCAAATCATAAGTTTTTCCAAAGTTTTCATTACGTGTCATTTGAAATGAAACACTTTTATAAAAAATAAATAGGTACTCCTACAAACATTCTCGAAGTAATAAGTGGTATTAACTAAAATAGTAACCTACTCTTGAAATAAGTACTTAGTTAAAACTTTTTCAATCTTTGCATTTGAAATGAATAAGTAAGTAAGTACATTCCTTTGAGCTATATCGACCAACCGAAATGAAACATTAAGCAGTACCTATACTCGTATTTTTTCTAACATACCTATATACATACCTATGTGACACTGACATTTAAATTGATTGTAATGTAATGTATTATTATTATGTGACATTTCTTTTAATCGATATTTTTTCATGATGTAAATTGTTTGACTTTTTCTATGTAATAATTAATTTTGCACACCCATTGGGTAAGAATACAGCGCTCAAATTTTGTAATACAACACCAATTATTGTAAATACCTATATTCTGCAAATAAAACAATTTGATTTGATTTGATTTGAACATTAAGTTGTTTTTACTAAGCTTTCACCTCAAGTGCTGAGAGTGAGACACACATTAAAAGATTATCTCGAACAATTAACTTTGTTTTATGCCGGATGACACCGTAATTACGCATAATTTTATTCAAATTTAGGAAATAAACATTCTTTCTAATGTGCTCGAGTATGAAAATACATGGGTTTAAAGGAAATTATGTATGCGAAGGTTGAGCTAACTCACTAATGGTGTTATACCCATAGAAAAAACCCTCGAATGAAATTTAAAGGTTTTCTTTTATGACTTCTTCTTTCATGAGTTTTGTTAGGCGATACCGTAGAGAGCGCCTCACTCACATTAAATAAACTATGCAAATTAGTAATCAATATTGAATAATTTTTATTTGATGCTTCGTTTGATCCGCTTCGAATCGCATTATAAAATGAAACATAAAATAAAATCTTTGTTTTACTCAAACTTGGTGATAGTTTGAATTCCAATAAAGACCGGCATATATATAATTCATGCTTTTGTTATTTAAAAAAGCACAAGTTATTATACGTTGGCCATTGACAAGGTGTTTTGTAATTTTAATATAATTTTGACTACGAAGGCCAACCTTCACGCGGCAGTGAATAAATTATCATCAATTATTTCAATACAATGACTGACATAAAGCATTCAGCAATAGTCAGTTATGAGTTAAATGTGACACAGAACACGTCAGGAGATTTTTTTGTAATAACATATTTACCTAAATACTTATCATTTTTGTTGTCATTAACTAGATTTTTATTATTATATATACCTACTTACATCTAATACACGCTGAAATTTTTATCAATAGGTTCCCGCAGTGGTGTGGTTCCACTCATGATTACAAGCAACTTTTACTATGGGGCCAACCCTCTTAGCGCGAAAAAAAATCTGCTGTTCCATACATTAAGGTCGAGTAGGTATCGCGCTTTTGTATGGAACAGCCAAGGATATAATATCATTGGGAACAGCAGATTTTTTTTCGCGATATGAGGGTTGGCCCCATAGTAAAAGTTGCTTCTAATCATGAGTGGAACCACCCCACTGCGGGAACTAAATGATTAAAATTTCACGCTGTGTATATAAAAGGTAATGGTTATATTTGTAAAGAAGGATACATCCACTTTTTAATTGGTTAACTTGCAGTTGAGAGAAGAGTAACTGAAATAATGTTACACTCAAACAAATGTTGGCATCATAAAAAAAAACCTTAAACGCTAGATGTTCAGAAGATGGAAGTTTACACTCAACAATTATTGTTACAGTAGCTAAGATCGTCTTCACGTACACTCATGCTCGACGTTTTTACGGTTCAATCGAACAAGTTGGAATGTGTGAGCTAATAAAGGCAGCTTTATTTCAAAATCAAGTCAATGTAGGCTCGCAATCCTCAGACATAACTTGCATGTCTCTACGACGAGTACCTGCCATTTTGATGAGTGTTGTTGAACAACCACTTTTCACCATTCCTCACATTAGTGAGGAGTGGCATGTTAATTTGCAACCTTCAAATCAAATACCTAACGTTTTAATTCTATGTCAAAGACTCAAAGTCAAAGTTTCTTTATTCAAATAAACTTAATAATTAAGCACTTGTGAATCATCTATATTTTCCGTTCCAGACTGTTTAACTGACAAGAAGAACAGGCGCAATAAACTTATCAGCTTTAACAAAATTGTCCATCAGCCATTTTTGATGTCCCCATTGCTAGGGCACAGGCCTTCCTTATGGGTGATAAGGAGGATGGGCCATAACCCACCACGCGGGCCCAATGCGGATTGGTGGGTGTTAACGACTGCAAATGCAGCCGGGACCAACGGCTTAACATGCCTTCCGAAGCACGGAGGAGTTCGAGATAATACATTTTTGGTCACCCATCCCATGACCGACCCTTGCGAACGTTGCTTAACTTCCGCAATCGCTGGGCCAGGCGCTAAACCACTGCGCCACCGAGCTCAAATTATGTAACGATATTTACAAACTTAAATATATCGTAAATAAAATAAACAAATAAAAACTGAAAAGCGGCTAATTTCAAAATTAAAACTCAATATTTCAGTAAAATAATTTACCAATTTCCAATTTGCTCACTAATGATAAACAAAGGAGACCCTAGATTTTAAACAGAGAAAACAAATTTAGCAAATGGGTAGGTAGGTAATCTGTAACCCACACACACATTAAAAGATTAGCACGAACAGTTAACTCCACCCGCCATATTACACTGTAATTTCACGTAATTTTATTCAAATTGAGATTTGAAAAACGCCTCGCCATTTTGCGTATTGCGGTTGGCAAACATCAAGACTTTTAAGTACCTAGTTTAATTAAAGTATTAGTTTGATCTTTATACAAACTGAGTCGCGGTTCTTGGAATTGCACGTATAAATCGCCAATAATGAAATTATTGTTAAAATATTCCACAAAAGAGCCTAAAAATCTTAAAATTTGTTTCAAACTTGATCAAAACTACAACATGGAGATCCAGCTTGTGTTTATGTAACTTAATTTTTGTTATAACGAAATTGCTAATCATCACTTGACTTTTAAGAATTTGAGATAGGTTAAACGACATAAAAATAATTAAAATGAGTAGTTTTATGTATATAAATCCGTTTGAATTCTCGTATGTTCTCGTATTCTCGAATGTTTCGCTCGGCACATCGAATCAAAAACTCAATTCAACTCCAATCACAATCGAAATTGAGTTTTTGATTTTGATTTTGTATCAAACGCACGTACTAATACTATCAAAGACAAACAAACCTCTGTAAGTACAAAAAGGCTGTTGTAATAAAATTAAAGGATAAACAAAAGAAAGTAAACGTATTGGCACGTGTACAGAAAAATTGAAAGCTGTATTAATCCCAAGAGCAAAATATAATTCTGTGAAATAAATCGCCTCGTGTTACTGCTCAGTCGACTTTAAAATTCTCTTAGCAATCTGAAATAAAGTACCACGTTACATCTTGAGAAATATTGTTCAACAACTTAATATCGGATATTAAGGCACTGAAAAAAAAGAGTTAGTATGATTAAAATAGCATATTCATATCGACAAGGTCATATTGACAACGGTCAATATGACCTTGTCGATTTTAATGGGTATTTACATAGAGCGACTTGGCAGGCAATTTTAGTCAATGAGGATCAGTAACAGGTTTGAATCCTATAGTTTTATTGGTTAATTTTATTGGTATAAGTAATATAAAAACATATACATAGCCTGCTATCAAACTTAGTGAAAGATTTTTTGAAATCCGTTTAGAAATGGTTGAGTAATAAGGGTTTTGAAGGAAATGCCAAGCTCAATGCAATATGTGCTTTATTACGTACGACATAAGTAAGGTTCGCGTACGTCTCGATGACGTCATAATGACTCCCCAAAATAAGTGTTTTAGCTCGATTTAGCTCGTATAGCTTCTTAGGTTTAAGAGATATCGTAAGAATTTCTTCACAGTTAATCATGTGGTGGCATAAGCTTTCTGATAAGCCGCACTAAACAAAAATCGTTACTGATCCTCATTAGCGCTTTTTATCGACAATCACTTGTAAAATCTAATGGCAAACCTAATTTAATTAAAGTGGCGATTCGATTTAACAAGCGATTGTCGATAAAAAGCGCTAATTGACCATTTCGCCTGCCAAGTTGCTTGCCAAGTCTACTCGTGTAAATACCACATTAAGTGATTATATTTTGTCGCATTGTCAATGTTAGGGTAAGCGTATGCAGAGAAGCAGATTACACGCTTAGGGCAGAACAGGGGGTCAATTCTGCTAATGTTAACGTCGAAATCGTGGTTCAATGGTGTTTGAATGGTAATGCTTTTTGACACAGTTCTTGTTTTTTTAAACCCAAAACCGAAACACATTGTGTTTCTTAAACTCAAAACGGAAACATATTGTGTCTCGATTTTGGGTTTAAGAAACAAGAACTATGTCAAAAAGCATTACCATTCAAACACCATTGAATCACGATTTTGAGCTGTGCAGCGGAGACATATTCGTGCAATGTGTGTTTAATTTCAGTTGAATCCCAGCGAGCGAGAGTTGTTATAATAAACCTTTCAAATATTTAAAGTTATAAAATTAACTATAGACCAGATAAAGTGGACCCCTCGGATAAAGTGTAACCTCCGCCAAACCATCGATAAGTAACCAGAAATACTAGAGTTAATGAGTTGATTAGTTTGTATTAGTTGTCGTACCTCTTTTATTAATGCTTTACTGCATTTTTTTTATTTAAAATTTTGATAATAAACCTTACCTAGGGAGTTTTTGGCGCCATTTTTTCTAGATCAGTTCGGTGGCTATGTTATTTATTTGCAAATTGTTTCATAGTGGATATTGCGTCTTAAAATCGGTGCAGTTTTGTGGTACAAGTGTCAACGCAACTGAACAATATGTGGGATAATTGAAATAGGTGCGATCTTGGTTGTGTGAAGCTGAGATTTTTATTGTAGTGGTGGCTACCTCGGCAGATCTAACCGAGTAAACTGTCTTGATATACATCGTGCCAAATGCTCCAAGCAGCATTGGAATGCGATGCACCCGCATTCTAATGAAAATTGAAACAATATCATTCACCTGAATTTTTTTTTCTAAATATAGAGGTCAATGAACAATACCACTGAACTATTTCAACACTTGACACTGGCAAAAATTACTTCCAAGAGGAAAGTAGATTGCCAAAACAAAAATAAGAAGAAGAAGAACCTTACCTACCAAACAATTTGATACGACACATTTTTTTATTTATTATAGGTAATTCTTTAAAGGTAATTTCAGTTCCTAAAGGGCAGCACCAGCATTATGGTTGGTTTAACCATTAAAAAATTGCAGTTAAGCCCTTTGCCGACCCATAAATAACGGCATTATCGTGGACAATTACACCACGTGTGAATACTAATTGCAAAACGTTATTTAAAAGACCATTTTCAACAATGTTTTTTTAGTTTTGCGTGGATTAAGACTGGCACCGAGTTAATAGGCTTAGTTTGAATAAAAACCTTAATTAACGACTTAGCTATATTTGGTTTGTTTAGCACGCGATGTTCGTGAAACATGTGATTATAATTTGGAAAATATATTTTTGTCATGTTTTTTTTATTATTCATTATGTTGTCACATTTTGTATCAATGGGTTATTCTTAATATAAACAAAAGTTACAACGTGCAGAATATTTTTATGTAAAGCTGTAGTTTAGCTTGCATCTAGATTATTCTCTTCATGATAATTCATGCTATCATATCGCTTCCATTATTGACCGAGCGAACGCGAAGCTCAAGCGAAGAGTCTCTGCTTCAGCTTGAGCAAAAATGCTGGCGTATGTCCTTCCAGCTGTCCCGCTGTCCGTCTGTTCAGATGACAGGTCGCATTTCTCAACCTATTCTCGTAAAATTTTGTGAGCAGGTTCTATAATTATTATTGTCGATTCAGTTTTTCGACATTTTTCAAAATGGCAGAGATATGGGGAAAATCATATTTCAGCCATTTCGAAAAATGTTTAAAAATGACACAAAAGCGAAGTCTAGTATCGAAAGTATTAATTGACCAAGCGAGTGCGAAGTGCGAGCGAAGCGTCTCCGTTTCAGCTTGGGCAAAAATGTTTTCGTATGTCCGTCCGTCTGTTCTCCTCTACAGGTCGCATTTCTCAACCGATTCTTGTGTGACACTTTTGTGCGCAGGTTCGATATGTATATATTTTTTTGTCGATTCAGTTTTTTTTTATTTTTTACTAAATGACGGAAGATATGAAAATGATAAACTACTTTGGTGGTATCTTAATATCAAAATTAATAATATAGACGTATCAACTTCCATAATAGAAGTCGAATTGCCAAAATGTAATCATTCCTGAATGATATGTTTATTTACCGAAGAAAACATTTCCGCTTTACGCTGTCCCTCCGAGAACCCTCCGCAAAAGGGAGGATATTTTAATAAAAAACCTTTATTACTGGCTTTATTAAAATCGGTAAACGGTAAACCCTTAGCAGCTCCAAGAAATTAATGTCTGCGGCTGAAATCTTTCGTATATGAAAATTTTACGCGCCATCAGGAATTTTTCCTCTTCAGCGCACAATCAAACTCAGAAGTGAATTTGAAAACTTCTGATATTTATAATGATGGTTGTGAAATGTTATAAATAATATAGACATATAATTTAATGTTTTTAGAAATTTATCTGAGCATAAGACATTTTGTGTTCTTTTAGATTTGTGCATTATCATTTCAGGTTGGATATCTGACCTTTCGGATTGCATCATCGGACGGGTTAATGTTTACAACAGATGACGTGTAGACAAGTGGAAACTAGCGAATGCTTATGAAAAACACTCTTAATTATCATAATTAATAATAGTTAAAGGGAATGATGACGAATAACGAATTCATGGGCCACTAAAAATACTCCATACTTTATTTTAATAGTTTGGAATAAAATTTAATAAACAAGAATTTCGAATTAATTATTCTGTAATCTGCCGTTTAATCTAATACGAGTAATATGCTTACCTAGCTAAAGTTCATCGTGTTGTAAAGGGGTAAATGAAGGTCAAAGCCTTACCGCACAAAAACCCGAGACACTTAAAATGTAACTAACAACAAATTCAAAGCAATTTATTTAATTTGTACCTTCTATCAGCGACAGTACCTTCGTAAGGGAATTTATTACGTCCACGCCTACTCGTCTGCAGTTACATTTTCATTTAATGTTTTTACCCAGTGAAATAAGGCGCGCTAAACGTGTTAACCCTTAATGTCCCATTGGCACGAATCGCAGGCCCACTGGGTACTTTTTGTATGTACTGTTTGATTACGGGTTAGAGTAGGTAATTTGTCTAGAAAAAAAAATTGAGTGACCTTCCTGAAAAACATCTAGTCTTAATATTCTGTCTCATTAAGATTTATTCGGTTTATTATGAAGAGAATAGATAGTAAACGAATAAGTGTTGTAGAGTTGATGTTTTTATCAGCTTTTGACTTACGACTCCATGGTAAAAAGTATATTCCTTTGTAATTCTTCACATTTTTATAACTACTTTAAGCAACATGATGGTTTGTATCCATGCAGAGATATGCTCGACGAGATTATACTACTGGCACGGCGAACCTACAATATGCTCTATTTTCAAACAAAGCTTAAAACTTTTACTGATCCACATAGCACAAACTAGTTGGAACAAACCGTAAAATCAATCAATATATATAAGTCAATATATAAAATAAAAGCGTAGGTATTGGGAACGTTCCATAAAAGCTTTATTTTTCATTCCACTAGGTACTAATACTAATTCACATCACGAACAAAAATAGTGATAAACTTGCAAAATAACACTCAAAACTTTTTTATTAGACTCAAAATGAACATAACATTAAATGCCTAAAGCAACATTCGCAACTCCGAGCAAATAAAACGAACAAAAGTAGTAAAGTAGACGATTCGTGTCGATGAGGCATTAAGGGTCAACGAGTTTAGTTCGTCTTGTTTCTCCTTGGGATTTTGATTCCACTAATACAGACCTCGGATACAGTTAAGCAGTAAAACTACTTTAACAACCTATCTATAAAGAGTGGTTTATGTCTTATTGAATTTTATACTTTCTTTGATAATAGTAAAAGTTGAAGATTCAACATTAATGATATACTTACTCGTAACATTACTTTGTGAATGTATTTACGCGATGGTTTATTTGACATGACAAGTAGGTACCTACCAATTTAATATTTAGTACAATTTACTGAGGAGCTAGGTGGCGCAGTGGCAGGGGGGTATAACTCCGCGCTTAAACTTTTATATTAGCCTACTGCTCGCGGCCCACTCCAAGAGGGCCATTGTCGAGGGATATCACCGCGCCGACCGAAACGCGCGGCGCGGCGTGTGCAAGCGACGAGAGCGCAGCGCGTGAACGTCACCAACGAAACGAGTCAGTCAAGCGCCGAATGCGAAACTGCATGCACTTCGTTTTTGATACTTAATTACTAACGTACCTACCTACCTACCAAAGTTTATTGTATTTTTTGTATACATATTTACATACTTAGTTGTATCGAAGTTCGAAATATGGCACCAGTAAAGAAAAAAGCTAAAAAATACTATTTTTTTTCACCCATCCCATAACTGACCCTTGCAAAAGTTGCTTAACCTCCGCAATCGTTGGGCCAGGCGCTATACCACTGCGCCATCGAGCTTCTCTAACTACTTAGAAATACTTATTATTTATGCTCTTTAAATATGCTCAGCTCACCTATTAGGTAGATTTATTTTATTTTATAAGTAGGTACCTATTATAGTAATTTCATTGTTTATTCATGGGCATAACGAATGTTTTCTATGATATCAGTAACTAGCGAGTAGCAACCCCGAAATGTGTCGGTTGAGACAGAGCTATGCGACAGAAAGAGACGCCTCTCTTTCTTCTTCGTAGGTGCATATAATTTTATCCACGCAGCGTTGTGCAGTTTGAAATTGTACTTTATTGCCGTGCAGCGAGAGTAGCTTATTATTTGATGGTCCTCGCGGGGTCGGACTTCTGTACGTTAGTACTATTATATATTCTGTGGCAGTGGTTTAGCGCCTGGCCCAGCGATTGCAGAAGTTAAGCAGCGTTCGCAAGGGTCGGTCATGGGATGGGTGACCAAAAAATTATTATCTCGAGCTCCTCCGTGCTTCGGAAGGCACGTTAAGCCGTTGGTCCCGGCTGCATTTGCAGTCGTTAACACCCACCAATCCGCATTGGGCCCGCGTGGTGGGTTATGGCCCATCCTCCTTACCAACCATAAGGAAGGCCTGTGCCCCAGCAGTGGGGACATCAAAAATGGCTGATGGATGGACAATTTACTAAAGAGAGACTCAATAAGAAGGAAAGATATTAAGCTATTAAATTGGTCACGTACTATGGTAACTCGCCATTCATAGATCCCAATGAAAAAAGTAATTCTATAGAACCCCATGTCTCTTAATTAAAATAAAATTCTTGTCTAAAGGTTTTACAAAATATATAATTAATAATTTTTGTATGGGCTAAATGAGAAATTAATCTTCATTCATCATCGTATTTTTTTGGCTACTCTACGGCTTCGTGTAGATGGCACCGGTTTAGTTAAAGTTACTTCCGGTTTAGTTAAAGGAGCTCAATCGGAGATAAACCGGATTTTTACTGAAACGCGACAAAAGCTGGACCACAAATTAAATAATAGTTATTACGGCTGGACTGCCGCCGAGTCTTGAACTCTTGAGTGACAGTTCAACAGATAGAGTTCCTTTTTCCATAGGAATGAAACCATAATAAAAGAAAAGGCATCCTTAGCTTTTAGTACAAGTTCAGCATCTTGGGAGAAGACTGAAAATGGTGACCCAGCCCAGCAATGAGTATCGTGCAACTGATATTATAATCATCATTATTCATCGGAAATCGTTGCTACCCATTTTCTGGTCCACGGAGATATTAAATGTGTGGAAAAAAAAACGGCAAAAGTTAACTTCCTTTATTTTTAAAATACTTAAGTACCTATAACTATACTTACAGTCAAAGATTTTAGAAAAATTAAGTAGGTACGAGGTTACTATGTTATTTAGAAGAAATTGACCCTTATCCAATGAAAACCGGGTCTATACCCTGTCGATTGACTTTTACAGCGTGTTTTTTTTTTTATTTTAGCCAGATCGGTTACCGGCTAAGAAAAGTGATTAATCAAAAATCTTTGAATCTTATTTTGAAAAAGAAAAATGTTTCCTATCAGTTAAATTTGCAATTATCAATATTTTTGTACTTTCCCTCCGACTATGGTCTTTTTTTCCATCCTTTATAATCAATTCACCTCTTTACGAGTTGTTTTCATTCTACTGTGCCAGACGGCACACAGCTATAATAACATATTAATCTCCAAATATCCTTAAGACTTACTTAACAGTCGCGTGCTAACAAAGTTTGTAACGAGAGGTAGTTCGTTAACTCCATCGTCCACCTGGGCCCGCTAACAAAGGAGCTGGTTAGCTCCGGTATTCACCCATTTAGATTGTTTCGGGACTTCGGCTAAACTTTTACAGGTCATTAACTTACTTTTTTATTTTACTTTTCCCTGTCCAAACTTTTGATGAAAATTGACTGAGTCGGGTATACAAAAAGACTGTCATCATTTCCTTTAAATTAATACATAGATGAAAATTTTAACGCTAAAGCGTTAAAATTATAATAATATACCAGCCGGTCTCCGTATAGAGTAAAATATCAGTTGTGTTTTGGTTTGAGTGTCGCCGAAGAACTTTTCTACAAAGTTGTGTTATGAATGTGTAAGAATGTTTAATTAATCTCCACGACTTTATTTAAGTGCCTTGATTACCAACTTGTCAAATAAGAATAGCGTAAGCGGTATATACCACTCTGTTACTTATAAGGTGAGACAGAACTTTTCATGCCCGATTTTTAATCGAGTCTATCAAAAACTTTCTTAGGCAAAATGATAAAAAAATATAAAAATTAACATCAAATATTTTAGTCCTTTTTAAAATCTGAACATTACAAAAATTCTTTTTAAAAAAGAAAAACCTTCAAAAACCTTAAATTAAAAACAAAAACAGCTTCAAAATCAAATGGCTCTAAAAAGCAAGAAATAATATTAAAATCACCAATACGCAAGCCCATATAAATTTTAATAAAAACGTCTATTGAAGTCGGTTGGGGCTGGATGGAGGACAACTATTTTTTATTCTATTAGCCCCACCCGACTTCATTCAGTCAGGAGAGTATCAGGAGGGCTCGTACATTGAAATCTTTCGGCGACCAAGTCAGAAGACATTTCCTTTCACCTGTCGAGCATCCTTCTTTGTTCTTATTTCCTCTCCTATTTTTCTCTTTAATTTTATTGACATTATCTGTCCTTTCATTCTATGTATCAATATCTTTTATCCTTTCTTATTTGCACCCACTCCCCCCTTCCCAGCTCCTTCCTCTTAATCTCTTAATACTCAAGGTTGCCTGGAAGAGATTGCTATTTAGCAATAAGGCCGCCTTTTGTGTGTTATTGTTCTGTTAATTGTGTTTTCCTGTTTACTATGTGTTCTGTATTTATGTGCAATAAAGTGTTTTATTATTATTATTAAATAATTCGGTTCAAAAATAACAAAGTCGTCAAGGTAGTTAGTGCAGAATCATATTATTTTCAGGATTACTTGAAAACTACTGAGCCGATTTGAAAAAAAATAAATGGGACCATCTCGCAAGAAAACTCAATCATACAAAAGAAGAATCATCAAAATCGGTTC
The DNA here is from genome assembly GCA_950108535.1 of Agriphila straminella. Taxonomy (NCBI): domain Eukaryota; kingdom Metazoa; phylum Arthropoda; class Insecta; order Lepidoptera; family Crambidae; genus Agriphila; species Agriphila straminella. The sequence goes on along the minus strand of OX467321.1, from coordinate 9,840,653 downwards.
ATAAATGTCGAAGATACGCGCGAACAACGATATAACCAACAGCTTGAAAATATTTACGGCATAAAAATCATTTATCGAAAAATTCTTGTCGATAGTAATTGCTACCGTCTCGTTAGCCTGCTCAGTGCTCGCTCACCTACCCCGATAAAGTTTCCCTATTTCGGGGATTAACCGTGTTTGCAGGCGTGCCCCGCTGCATATCTGCTTGTTAACTTTCTCTTACTTTTGATAGTTGAATTTTAACTATCAGATATTTTAGAAAGGCTTGTACGAGCATGATAGTTTGTGTAACTTGAAAATAGAGATAAATTTTGAGTAACTGTTTTGTGTAGGTATACATCTACATTTCACAAAAGCAAAAGCACAAAAGCAAAGCACAAAAGCTTTGTATTACCTAATTGTTGATAAAAACTTAAAACTTTTCCTGAAGTATTTTTTCTTAAGACTTTATTGATAAGTAAGTATATTCCATTGAATTTTGTGTTCTCCAATCTCCCAATGCTTTTTAATACCTAAAAAACTTACAAAAATTAATACTCATTATGAATGTATTTATTATCACAATTAACTCACGAATTTCATTTACAATTGTATCAAAGTTTATATACTACATTACTGTTACATTATTAAAATATTTTCTCATTTATATTTTCGATACAGTTTTTACTCCCACCGATCTTCGCGAGAAGTACCTAAGATCCCTCCGTGCAAACATAAAAGGTTGCCATTAATATTTAATTGTTGAAGCAAGAAAAGCGGACCACAGGCAGAATAAAACAGGCGCAATCTCATCGGGATTATCTTGAATTCGTCCTTCACAAAAGCCCACGGGACTAAAGGTGCGAGGGATGAAAAGAGCCAAATTTTTCCCCGTCAAAGACTCTAGGCGGAAAATTAAGCGCCTTACACCATTGTTCGTTTTGTCACAGTAGTGCCTTTCGTTTTGGATTTATAATTTTGGGAAACGTCTGGCGATTTTTCTCAAAGGATTATCTTTCTTTTGACCTAAGTAGAACACAAAAAGAAAATCAGCAACTTTTTTATTTTATTATTTTTATTTTATTAAATCAATCATTTCAGGCTAAGCACTTCTTTCTATTATATTTCTTGCGCAACACGTCATAAATTATTATATTTATAGTCTTCGTAAATATAATGCATTTATCTTAATTCTATATATTCTCTAATAATTTTGATGTTTTTTTAGACAATTTCACACAGCGGTATCTAGCCCCAAACTAAGCAAAGCTTGTAATATGGGTGCTAGACAACTGATGTACCTACTACTTATAAACTTTTTTTAAATTTCTTATACATAGTAACACCCAGACCCGTCACAGAAATTAAATTCATCATTTCAATTTCTGCCCGGCCGGGAATCGAACCCGGGACCTCTTGCGTGGTAGGCTGCATGTTGACCACTGCACTACTCAGGTCGTGAACAACATGTTCAGCGAGTATTTTAAAATACGATGTAAACAATCAATTACTACAATCACATTATGGATATAAATCTTTCATATAATTAATTTGCTTTAGTATAATATCTTAAATAAATTAACTTTAGTAATTAGTTGATAACACTTTCAGAAAATGCGGTGAAAAGGAGAAGGTATGGTGTAAAAATAATTGATTGTTACTCACTTTATTACAATCTATTTTTTAATATTATGAAGAGTTTTCTATATAGTATAAAGTTTGACATATAATAATAACATTATAATTTCTAAAATAAAAACTGAATTATAGATGCAGCGTAAAAAATACTTCTCTAACAATATAAAACAGAAAACATTACAGAAACGGCAAACAGATTTGCACAAAAGTAAATAAGTAGGTACTAATTACTATCATAAATATTTAATGCACTACTCTCGCTCCCATTAGGTCATCTTTGCTAGCCTGACTAATAAGTTAGAAATTATGCAGTAATAATAAGATGCGAAAAAAATTCTAACTACAGTAATACTGTAGTTATTTACATTATTTCTCGCGATAGTCATGAAATAACATCCTTCTTGCAGTCAGGTAAAAATTTAATGAAATAGGCCTACGATATTATTGATTATGAGTTAATATTTATGCAACTGTACTATAATGATGATTATCACATGCGTGTTTTAATACTTAATTATGTACAGTTGCATACAATACTTTGTCTAAATCCATATTTTTTATATTATTATATATATTTCCCATGATATTTATCTACACCCATGATACTCGTATGTAAGTTTCCTCTATAATATAGGGTTTTGACATATTCACTTCTCAAGCTTACGCGCTCACTAGACATGAAATAGGGTTTTGACTTTAACTTTGACTTTTCTCGTCATTATGTCACAAATGTTATAATGTTGTACTGAATTTCATAATGCAACTCGTCGCGCGCGGCGCAGCGCGACATCCACTCGCTATTGTAATGTTAAACTAACCGTTTCAAAACCCTTTACAGAGGATTTTTAAAGCATGGGTGTAGATAATCATTTTTATTATCAGATTTAAATATAAGTAACACATCTACAGTCGACAATACTTGTGTGATGCAGTCGCCATGTACTTATCAATCATCATTACATGGAGTACCGGATTCGAATCCCTGATCAATTATTAAAGTACAAAGGTCACCGCAACCCAGCCTCGTTTGCATTTACGTTACAACCATCACCCATTCTGTACGAGTACTTAATACCAAGACTATATTTAATTTTACGGGGAATTTAAATTTTGCCCCTTTTTCATTCAAAATGAAACGATGAAATTATTTTTGTAAATGCTAAAAACAGCAAAAATCGATTCGCCCGTGACATTGTCCTTGTGGCATTTGTGTCAGGTTCCCACACAAATTTTTATTGCCCATTTCTCTCACTTAGCCATTGGAGGCCGGTGGCAATAGTGATATCCCGATGGGTATGCGGATAACGCGCTGTTTAACGGCGGTAGCGGTACTGGCGCGCGACGGGAGCAGTGCGGGCGGAAGGCGCAGGGTGCGTCAGTTTCGCCATATTCTGTGGTTTCGCCGAACACGCTGTACGTACCGCGTACCCATCCGATATGCGATTCCGGTTTCGCAACAGCTGCGTAAATGCCATACGAAATACCGGTCGGGATTGCTGTACCCACTGCAGTAACGGATAGCGGTCAGGGTTGAGTAGGCCTTAACTTTTCTTGTGATGTTATTCGGATTAAGTCAGTATTTGTGTAGGGTTCTATTAAGTAAAAAACCAAAATACAAATCTCATTAAAAATTAATGCCAATTACATTTTTTCATACAAAATTACAGTTTTGTATCGTATTAATTTTTATTTTTATGTCAGTACAATTTTTTCTATCAAAAAAAGTTAATGTTTCTGTTAATCATAGCATAGTTATAACTGAGTACCTACTACAATCTACTTTCTACATTATATTTTTGGGACCGATAGATCAATTAATACCATGTTAAATTGTTGCTCAAAAATGTTTATTTGACTTTCCTCAAGATCCTTCCCTCAAGATCAGTAGGTATTTATAGTTATCAACAAAATAGGAAAATCACATTTAATATTAAAACATAGATTTGTAGTACCTACATAAAATAATATTTTCAGATTGGAAACTAAATACCTATATTATTTGTAATATTACATCTGTGTTTCGCGGTCGTATACTATTTATTGCCTCCAAGTACGCTATATGGCGCTGCGCTAATTTCCAGTTTTACTGTCCGCAGGAACTTTGTGGTAACTTCAGACTTCGCCTGTAACCATTCCGTGAGTATTACTCATAATTTACACTCTTCTGCAACGTACTAAACATCCATTTATACACTTTATTGACCTGCAAAACAATTTTCAACAATTTCTATAATTTTTACCAAACATTTGCAAAAACATAGGAGGTTCTCTTACAAATTCAAAGACTGCATCTGAAAAATTTAGTCTTTGAGATTTAGTGATGATCAAAGTCATCGCAAAAGTACATTTTTAAGTCGGAAAAGAAACAACTCGATAACCGAATGCGACCTCAAACGGTTAGGGCGCCCTAAAAACGCGATTTAAATTTTTTAAGCTACAAAGTTGCGAGAGAGGTAAGGCGATCCAGTTTGGAAATCTTCTTAGTTGAGTAAGCAGCTTACAGTAAGTCTTCGACAATCGAATGGAGGAGATTGGGACCGCTTCAGTTCCGCGTGCCGAATTTAAATTTTCGCGGAAAAGGTAGAATTAATGTGGACTGTTAATCCGGACACCTTTCGGATGTATCGGTTGTTTTCAAAACAAAAGGTCAGATATAAACCGTCGCCGTGGAGTCGAAACAAAGTAATAACTTTTTGATAATATAAAAATATCATACATATAAAATTCAGTGGACATAGAATGGCGCGTTTTCAGAAGAAAAACAAAATAGAAACTTTCACTTTGGCTAAAAAAATAACTAAACTAAATAATATTAATTACTCTAAAGAAATCTATAAAAATTCACGCAAATTGAATTAAATATTTCTTCTTTTAACTTTTTCAAAAATGATATTATTTTATATTAATTACTTACTTACCTAATTCTGCAAATAGGTACCTTGCAAAACATGCTTATTTAGTTTTTAAATAAAACAAACTTATCTGAATCATTGTTTATCGTCGCATTTGTCTACGAGACTATTAAATCTAAAAAACACGATTGACTTAATAAAAATAATTTCATTGTTCAAGCTTTCATCAAGTCAAGTTTCTTACAAAAGAATAATTTTGAAGCATCCAAAAAAAATCGTTAGATGTTGCGATTAAGTCTCTGAATAAATCTGAAAAAAGAAAATTATTTCACTATAAAGCATTTTGAGAAAGGCTTGTAGTTATTTGATGGATTCGATTAACTTGGTGATGAACTATCAGTGTTTGAAAATCTAGCCGGCAAATAGTCAACATGGGCAGAATAAACTTTTCTCTATTTTGAGCTTAGGTATTAAATTTTCTACTTTTTTATTTATTTTAGTTGGGCAATATTAAAGTTGTACTCTTAAAAAAGTCGAACTAGTTTCAATGTAGTCCTCATCTCAATATATTTATTCTAATTTAATAAAAAGATTTGATGTGATTAATATAAATTTTCTGTCACTATATTACCTAATGTCTCTGCCTATTAGTAGGCCCAGAAATTTAGTTTATATGAAAAGTAAATAGGTACGTTAAGTTCAAGAGTTGAACATACTTCTCGGTTAGTAGGTACCAAAAATTTGAAGACGAACCAACCTTTCATGAAGGTAATATGCCTCTAGGAAGAATGAAGATTCAAATCGTTATTAGGTATGACGTCAAAGCTCTCTGTGGCTTTGAAGCTAATACTTGAAAAGGAATTATGTTTGCTGGATATGGTATATTTGTTTAGACTTTAAGGATATCATAATTATGTCCCCTCCCCATACATCATATCGTTTAAAGATCTTATAATATTTTGTCGTCTCGTTTTGCAAAACTAATTGTCGGCAACATGAAGTTGTATTTTCTCAGTAAATATAAAGTAAGTATAGTTAGTGATATGAGCTCAAGAAAAGTGGAAAAAGGTTAAAAAGTTTTAACACAACAGTCATTCATATTTTTTCAAGCACAGGTTTAATTATTTATTCCGTGGTTTTGGAAAGTTTGGTTGGATAACTTTTGAATGGTATTTTTTTAATAATGAACTTGTCACAAGATTAAATAATTTTAGTTTCGTAGCAAATGAAAATAAGTGATATGGGAGATAGGCTTAACCATACTAATTAAAATAAAAACGTCAAATCGTCGAAGTTGTGTCTAGAATCGAAGCGTCAACAAACACCATGCATTATGCTGAGTCGGTACCGTTTTGAGACTTTTTATTTAGGGCTTATTTTCTTTGTAATTATTTTGCGTGGTGTGATTGTCCCAAATAAATTTAATTTCTTTCAAATATAATGTTTACGGCATAATTTTAGGACTATTCATAAATAGTCAGACACATCTAGTGTTTCCTAACTCTATGTACTTCCACTATTCACATCCCACAAAGATTTTTCAATTGGCGACGGATTTCCTCGGACGCGGCGAACGGAAACTATTCACCTTTACCCGTAGCATAGGAAATTATGGAATACGTGGCCGCGGTGAGGGGTCCCGTCGCAATTTGACTTTATTTACCATCTGGGTAGTCCGTAATGTGTCCAGGTTGTATCATTTCAAAAGTTTTGTGAAAATGTAGGTAACTAAATACATTTTACTATTATTGTTGTTTGTTGTATTCGTTATAAATAAACGTCTAGATTAGGTATCCAACATAAATAAATATGTTGATTTACTTTAACCAACAAATACTATTAAGGAAAACCTGTTATTGGCCATACTTTTATTCATTGTCCTAGAAGTTATGTAATATTAGTATAATGCTGTTGGTTTTCTTAGAAAATAAATAAAATAAAAACACAATTTGAAATGAATTAGACACAACATTATTCATTTTTTATTAGGTTCTAAAATAAAGAGACTTCTTATCTTAACATTAAATCTGTCGTTATAATGAATACCGTACCTATTTATTTACTAATATTTCACATAACACTTGCTTGTTATGCTTAGCTTTATTAATTAATCGCTTCGGTAATGTAAACTCTCTATAAATAAACGTTCATTAAGGGTTGTGGTATTGGGATAATACTACCTATTGAATTTGTATTGTAAACTAATCAACATTACCATATTCCCGTAGGTACTCCATACTACAAGGGCACAATCCACATAATATTCAAATTTTCAGTAATTAAAAAATAAATACTTTATGATAAAAGTTGAAATCAGTCAAAAGTATAAGCATGAACCAGACTGTACAATTGTACATTGTGTTTGTGTAGATTCAAATCTTAACTCATTTGTTTAATTACATTTTAAGCAAAGTCTTTTCCAATTAGCCAACAAAAATTCAACATCTAAATGAAATTATAAACTCCGTAACAAGTAATTGAAACCCAGAGGGCCTATTACAAAAAAAGCATCGCGGTAAGCGGGGATTCGTACCACTCTGTGGCACTATTGACTCACGAATAAGGAGTACAGTCCCCCTACTCAAATATAGCCACATTTCTATTCGTTCGCTAACTTAAAGCTTAAAAATAAGCAATTACACGATCAAGTCACACGTCGCAAGTCGCAGGTTTATGTAAATCACAAACATTGTTGTTTTGTATGGCAATGACAAGCCTACGACACGTAATTTTAGATTTTATGGCTTATTTTTAAGTTAGCGAACGAATAGAAAAGTGGTCATTTAAGTAGGGGGGCTGGAGTAGGTACTTATTAGATATCTATTCTGTGAATATCAAGTTGAACGACGAATTACGTCCGACGATCGTGATTATTTTTTTTAATAGGCCCTCAGAGAGCACAGAATGTACAACTGCCAAAACTTTAAGGAAGGCACACCAATTAATTCAGCAACGGAATCAGCACTTATCTTGTAACCGCTTTAGTTAAGCTGTATCGTGGCCCAAAAGGGCTACTAAAGATCGAGCAAAAGAATAATTAAGCTACCTATTACGGAAGACACTCGGCGATGCAATTTATCCTCATTAAAATAATGTCGTCGCCTCCATTAATCACCTTTTGGTCCATTAGTGTTGGAATTGCGTTCAGTGGACGATTCAACGTAACGTTTAGGACGTAGTAGAGGTGGCGACAGTATACGGGGTTGTTGGTAATATTGTATAACCACAGTTTATCGGTAATTGGTGGTTTTCAGGGTATATAACAATTTACGAGGTTATCTACCATATTCGTCTTTATAGAGGTATTATTATCAAACACCCGTTACATTGTTTGTTGACTTTGATTTTCTTGCCTTGATAGGTATTTCTGTTACATAAGTAAGTACTTATCTATTAGGTAACTTACTTCGCCGTAAGGTGATAAAACATCAGTTTCATAGGAAAGGAACTGATCCATGTTATAATTACAAAATAAATACCAGTAGATAAATAATGTGACAATGAAAAATACACTGCTGGTCTCAATACGAAATCAATTCAAACAATTAAAAGTTCATTTGTATGAACACTTATGAACTTCATGAAGAATTAAATAAGTAGTATAACCTTTTGAACTCTTATTACAAAATAATGTTTTAATTTTCCATTATTTCGTACAAAATATGGAGTTAGGAGGAGGTCATCATCATATCGTATGGCCGACTGCGTCAGCATCCTACGCCTCCAGTTGTAAGTCTCTTAGCCACTCTTTGGCCGCAGGCGTCAGTTGGTGAAGCTCCCCTAAACCACCACCAGAAAAGCAGTACAGCGGGCAGTCCTCAGCGACGTGTTGTAGGGTCTGGTCTGGGGCCCCGCATTCACAGGCTGGTGGATCTTTTATGCCCCATTTATGGAGATGGTGGTTTGATCGCCCGTGTCCTGACCTGAACCTGTTAAGTTTGACCCATAGTGCTCGTTGTGTATCAAATCCTGCTGGTTTGTTCGTTGGGTTTGGTATTAGAGATTTGTGCGGGTGGTCAGAGGTTTCCCATAAAGAAGTCCATGCTTTTTTCACGTTGAAAGGGGCTCTGATGTGTTCGTTAGCCCAGATGGGGGATCTGGACGGAAGACGCTGGCATGGGAGATCGTCGAGTGTTTCCCGGATTGGCATGTTTTGTCTCTGACATTTTTTCAGTTAGGAGGAGGTCGCGTGAACATACTGTAATGTCGATACACTATGGCTACGTTCATGCGATACTACGAAAATTGTAAGGCGTTTTAAACAAAGTAATTTTGTTAATCTTTGCTATTAGGAGTTAAGACTTTGCATAAGGCAAGGAAGGCTCGACTGTGATAACTCAATTGGGCTCTTCAGACGCTCATCTCCATGAAAATTTGTATTTTACCGAAAGGTACTCTTCGGAGTTTCATTGAAATTTTATAATAATAATTAGATATCTAAGTTGCTGAATAGACAACTAACAGAATCTCAACAAACTGCAAAACTGTTGATTTTTAAAAGAAGTGTGATAATGATAAGCATAAATCTCTTCAAACGTTTTTAAAAAAACTATTTATTCTACGTAATATATTAAATATAGTGCTATTCCATACCGCACTTATAAAATTTTATGGAACGTTATTTGCTTAGGTCAGTCATGTTAAGCCGTTGTCTCCGACTACAATTGCAGTTGTCCTTAACATCCATTGATCCGCATTAGGCCCGCAGGGTGAGTTACGGCCCACCTCGCTTTAATCCATCCGATAGAAATGCTAGTGCCCCAGCAATGGGATGTTTACAAACATCAAACATAATATTGTCCGATTTTAATATAGAGAATTTGTGACAAATGTTTTCCTACTTTTCCTACTAATAATCAAAAACGTTTTAAAATATTAAATAACTGCATTAAAATACATCCTACTTATTATCCATTTTGTCTGCCTTTGACAAAACTAAAAAAAAATACTTAAAACGTTTCTAAAAGTTACTGTTACTCTTAGCTCTTACAGCAACCTTAAAGTAATATTGTTATAGGGACAGAGCTATCATCGCGTATAGCGCCATCTCATTTACAACATTGCTTCGATATTACTTTTGACAGTCATGGTAGGGGTGTTGGACTTGCGATAACTTATCACCAAAACGCAAAATAAACGTTCTACAACTGGCATAAAAATGGTGTAATCCGCTGAACTCGAGGTTTTAATGAACAGATTTACATAACAGTTTTTAAGCCCCGATCAGAGGGTTTACTCCAAAAACCGAATCACGATAATCGAACAATGTTTGTTCCGATTCGTAACATATTACTACTGGGATAAAGTCGAATGTTAAGTTCATCGAACGACAAATATCATCGCATTACCTAAGCCTTGCTTAGTAGGCACTCTGTTTCTGTTTAGAGATGTGATTCAGTGAAGCTGAGTCTCTGCATATGCATCCATTTCCATTCGTTTGGCTTTAATGTGGATATGATTCTTTCAGCATCAGTAATCGCTTCGTTTACAGTATCTACGCTACTTCATTTTTACATCAAAGACTGATTAATTTCTCGAATTTTTGTTTAAATAAGAAAAATGTCTGGTATAACACCAGACTTTTTTTTGAGTAAACTTATTCGGAAGCAGTCCAATATTACTATTGTTACAATGAACAATACGAATCAAACTCAAGATTATTCATACTTGAAACGATACAAAGAGTAACGTAGCTATTCTGAGATAAAAGAACTAACAATAGAAAGCCTTCATTGATGGAGAAATTTAATTGAATCAGGCTTCACCACTGACAATGTAAATACTTACTTAACAATACCAACCCAACTTAAAACAATAACAATTCCTCTGCCTTAACAATAAGGGAATTCAACCACCTGACGAAATTAAAGTCAAGAGTAAGGTCAACAGAAAATTTGTAGCCTAATTTCTTCGTCCGAAAAGTTTTAATCAACAGATTGTCAGCGGAGTCGTGCCGTTTTTCATCGAGCTTGTTAAATGGTCAGTAATTTGTCTTTTCTCGGTTAAATCCTTAGGTTTAAGTAGCTAAGCTTACGGGGGGAAACTCTTTTACTTCTAGGGTTTTGGTGTGTGGTGTTGGTTGATTCCACTTTATCCGTTTAATAGCTGCCGTGACTCGTGGCGAAATAAAAGTATGTTTTATTCATCGTAAGCCTCTTCGCTGAAAGCACACTATTTTGGGAATGTTTTTCAATCAAACGAAGTCTATCACTTTTTTGTTAGGGTACTTAGGTACAGTTTTTGTTGTTTGTCTTATCAGACAATAATAATAAATAACTCGATACAGCACTTTAAGGTTGATAGTTAGGCAACTACCCAACCAACAATTTTAAGTCGCACAATGGTCGTACACAAACGTTATCTTACTACCACTGGTCGCAAAAGATAGGTCACACTAACGTTATAATAACGTTTGCTCAACGCGAAAAGGGCCCCATTTATACGACCTACATTGTTGTTTAATGGTCATACAAAAGTCATAAGATTACCACTTTCATCGTACAGTAGTCGCATCAAAACTTTACAACGACTCTTCCGTTATATTGTGGTCATACAGATGTTTTTGAATGACGAAAACGTTGTCTTTGAGTTGTATTTATTCGTTGTATTTGAGTCAAGTAACAACACTGACGTACGACTGATTTTTAATGTTCATCAGTGAGTCAGTGACTCGTGTTTGTGGGTATGTTTCGAGATCTGAGTGCAAATTAAATCAATTACAAGGAAATAAAAGGTGAGTGTCACTTAACTTTCATATCTTGCTAACTGTGTCTGTCTCTCATACCGTTTAGTTCGTCTGGGAATTAAAGTTTTATGATAATAAACCTATGTAAATACTATTCATATTTTCATGCCCCTTCGTAGTTATGCGTTTGAAACATAAAATTTGTAATAATAAAATCATGTTTAATTCTGAAAATGTCAGCTATGTTAATTTTGTCGCACACTAATCTCTATATGTCGTTTTAAAAACAAAAAGTCATTATAAGGTTAGTTGAAGACCAAGTAAAGCCGCCATTTTATTAAACGTCGTTTAAAAGTCGAAACTTGACTCAAATGCGACTACAAGTCGTACAGACGGTTTAGCTAAAACTTTAATATAACGTCGTATAGTTTAGTCGTGCCGACGTTGCTATGACCAGTTTATTACGACATATTTCTTGCACGACTAAAAAGTTTAATTTAAGACTTCTATAGGACCTAGCAATCATGGCATTACTATTATAAGACTGCTATCCGACTTAAAGTCGTACAAGTCAGAACTTATATGACGTTTTTGCTTGTTGGGTAATTATTTAAATTGTCTGTTTGAATCAATATATATTAATTATGTTATGTAGTCATAGTCCAATCTGTACATAATTAAAATCAAAATTAAAAAAAAAATCTTACAAAAAATCAATCAATCAATTTTTTTTTTTCAAAATCCAAGTATTCTCTTACACTATAATAGTACATTATGAGACACTCAGCCGAGTGTGCAAGAGCTCACGAGTTTAATACGACGTTTTTCAACACATTTGCGATTTTTTTTTGTTTTTTTCACACACCCAACGCAAGTATATTTTGCAAACAAAGGGGTGAGTAAGCATACAGCCTACTTCAAAATTATAATTTTAAGTGATGAAATGCAAATATTTAAATATTTTATAACAAAATATTGTGAATTATGAATAATTTGATATTAATAATTATGGGAAAAGGCGCGCAGGATTTTTTTGTTTTTTTTTCACACGCCCAACGCAAGAATATTTTGCAAGCAAAGGGGTGAGTGAGCATACAGACTACATCAAAGTTATTATTTTAAGTGATAAAATGCAAATATTTAAATATTTTATAACAAAATATTGTAAATTATGAATAATTTGATAATAATAAATATTTGTTTGACTTAATTAAGGACTCACACTTTTATTTATTCCAAAAATGTGTAAGAATTTTCAGCAGCATAAAACCTCTTTGTTGTTACAAAAAAAAATAACTGTATTACCCGGCTAAATTGGGAATGCTCTGTTTACTCGCATAGAACTTGCAGTAAGGTACTAATTTAACTTTGTAGGGTTAATTCCATTACGTACTAGTGTTTTATATATTATTGCACGCGTTTGTTATAGCTCGGTTTATGGCCCTAAAAGCGATGTATTAGGGCTCACTTTACGAGCAAGTGTGTTGAAAATTACTTTGTTTTTCCTCGCAAATGTGTTGAAAAACGTCGTATGAAACTCGTGAGCTCTTGCCAACATAAGCTTACTTGTCTCACAATGTACTATTATTACACTCGTTTGGATGAAATTATGGCTACACACACACTAGTTGTTTAATGGCAATAAACTGTTTCAGAAACTATTATAGAAATTTAAAGCATGGGTAAATATATATATTTTCTTTGCGAATTCTATATTACGTATATACTTAAGTACAGATTGATAGAGAAAAAACATCCGAAAAAAGGTATATACAACAACCTGCAGACGACAATGCGACTATAAATTAAATGTCGTACTTATAGCTAAAAGGCGAAAGTTTTGTACGTTTTGAAGGAGCTCGGTGGCGCAGTGGTTTAGCGCCTGGCCCAGCGATTGCGGAAGTTAAGCAACATTCGCAAGGGTCGGTCATGGGATGGGTGACCAAAAATGTATTATCTCGAGCTCCTCCGTGCTTCGGAAGGCACGTTAAGCCGTTGGTCCCGGCTGCATTTGCAGTCGTTAACACTCACCAATCCGCATTGGGCCCGCGTGGTGGGTTATGGCCCATCCTCCTTACCACCCATAAGGAAGGCCTGTGCCCCAGCAGTGGGGACATCAAAAATGGCTGATGGACACTTATAGCTAAGAACACTCCTAGTCTGCATAAAAAAACCAATTAAAAATACCTATCCAATAGTTTAATCACAGGAAATATTTTTAAGTTACTGTTTTCAGTACCTACAGTAAACTTTCGTGCTATTTAGTTTGTGTGATTTTTACCATTGAAAATGGTTATCAGATGCAAATCGCCTAAAACGTATTTTTGGCCATATCTCCGAGGATTTTGGGAGGATCGAGATGGGAATAGTACCAAAAGTTGAGGAATTTATAGAGACACGTAGGAACGTTTGAATCTACTGGTAACTTTTTTTTGTAATTTTGCAAAATTCTGGTAAATTTGGGTTGTTTGTTTACTAAATTTTAAATATTTCGGAAAAAAAACCGACTTAAGAAAAAATGAAAAAATGGGTCCTAAGGTATTAGTTTAGCTACAAAATGGCGAACCAATTTTGAAAATCGGTTAATAATAAAATTGTGACCAGTAGGTGGTCCCTTTAGATTAAGAATTGTAGAAAAACGGGTGTTTCCGTACATGAAGCTTTTATAATTATGTAAAGTGATGAAGCTTTTATAATTATTGACCGATCGTCATGGTAATAGTGTTAAAAGATGCAGAAGCAGACGAGAAGTGCATTTGATGGAATTTTGAAAATCGGTTAATAATATGTCACAAACGTAAAAATAAATAGGTACTAGCCTAGGTAACTTTAAAAATATAATAGGATTTGGCATTTGATTTGATTTTGGTTTTTCGTAAATTTTTGGGTTCATTTTCAATGCTTCGATTCTTGCGGGGACTGTAAAATCTGTTCCTATGAATTATCTGATAGTTTCAAAGGTTTATACGCCATAGAACCCAAAAGTCGATACATAATTAATTGTAGTATACCTACCTACCTACTTGACACACAAAAACTAGGTCCATAAAAAAATCAAGAACGCGTCATATAAGAAAAAGATGCGCTCATGTTGTAAATTATGCATGCCGAGTTAGTTATATTGTAAAACAAATACTACATGTAGGTACTTAATTAATTTTTAATGCTTAAACTAGGTAAGTACCTATTTGTATTTTTCTAAGATCTCCATGATATGTGGATACACATACTTGAAGCTATTCCTCCCCAAAACAAAATCCAAATGGTTTGCAAGCTCGTGATCGACAATGATGGATTCCACCACGTTTGGAAGACGGTCCCGAAGGTGCTTCACCGCCTTCAGAGGGCCCGAGTAGTCGTTGGAAGCCGCCAGCAGCGCCACCTTCATCGTCACCTTACTGAGATCATAATCAGGCGGCACGGTGGAGTTGTACACAACCAAATTCCTAGCTTCACCATAGTCAATCTGACAGAAGCTATTCCTAGACCCCAATCTAGTTAAATGGTCCATAAACTTACGGGACGTCCCCTCTGGCCAGTGTCCCCATACAACGTACGCAAACTCAGGCTCCAACTCATCCTCGTCCCATCCGAACAACGGCATCAAAAACCCCCTCGCGCACCGTTCGTAGCTGTCCTCTTTAAAACATACCAACTTAAAAATATGCCTAGCCAGTGTACTTTCGCCAAAAAGTTCTTCCTGTTTCAATATGACAAGTAAGTCACTGACTAATGGCCATACGTTCAACAAAAGGCGGAGGGCAGGGGCTCTCCAATAATAAATGAAAATACCCGGACCCAGCGATGTAAGTACCTTGATTTTATTATTGTATTCAGGTTTCATCGAACCGAGGACGTAAGCGGCCGCGTTGCCCATTGAAAAGGCGATGCAACTTACTTGGGCCTGCTCTGTTTTATCGAGAACATAATCTATAGTAGCTGGCAAATCAAACACACCCCATTCGTGGAAGGAGTAATTCCAATATTCCATGTCGAAGTCTGGGTTGAGTCGCCGGTGTCGCCTGGAATACTTGTTGCCTCTCATGTTGGCCAGCCAGATGTCGTATCCCTCGTGCGCCAGCGCTGCTATAAGAGAATAGTTGCCCCTTATCAGGAATATGTCAGCAGAGTTAACGTACCCGTGGACCATTAGCACCGGCCGCGTTTTGTCTCCAGGGATTTGGAATAGCTTCAATATGTAGCCGTCCTCCGTCACAACTTCGTGCTCGTACGTTTTCATTCCATACTTCTTTGCGAGTTTTGGAAAGTCTAGCCGCGCATCTTCTGGTATTGATACATAAGCGCCCACACTCACGCAAAATACTAGCACTGCTAAGAGATACATTGTTTTCAAACGAAATGCCTGGTGCCGGATCTTCTCTGAATTGTGTCGCTTAATTGTTTGCTTTTTCTGTAACTCAGCAATATTTCAGCTTGATGCGCACGAAAAACACGAGAGTTAAGTCTCTCTTACCATGAACGAACCTTTACTGTCAAATCTGAAGTAGACTATTAACTTTATAGATAAAAATACCTTTACCATTTCAAATATTTAATAACATTGTGGCAGGGTTGCCAACAATACTTTTAAAATGAAGAAGCCGTTAAAATAAATGGTTCTAGTAAAATTAAACAACTACCTACTTACATTTAAATTATTAATCTCCTGATATTACGCAATGTTCAAACAAAAGAAGCCGCAATGAAGGAATCCCGACGGTAACGCCGAAAGCTGACGGCGAAGCGCACGCATAGCTCTACTAATGCTGAGCGAGTAAAAATATGCTATGTATCCTTAGCACGAACAGCTAGTAGGTATCGACAAAAATAACGTGCGTAGAAATATTCGATAGAGTTTTTTTATGGGAAATTTGTACAGCGCCATCTATCACCGTAAAGCGAAATGAAATTTCCCATAGAGAATACTCTATCGAGTACCTTCGCACCAGCGGGGTGCGACTGGATGCAAGCGTGTAGCGGAGCTACTACTTTGTAACAAATTAAATCTTTTCAACGAAGACGGGATAAATATTTTTTCGTTCGTTTGATCATTAAAAAATCTTCTAAAAATTTACAAAATAAAAAGCAAGAGAGCGGAATAAGCCTCCCGACGCGACTTCGCTTCCCTTCGGGGGCGTCAGGGCTACTCCAATAGACCGATACCAATACGTTATTTTGAGGGTATAACCTTCAAAAATTCTAAAGTTTATGAAATCTTGTCTGTCGATAGACTTGCATATAAAACGTTTATTTTTGCGTTTTGTGTCACATCTAGCTGATGCATCTTTAGAAATTCGATTATTTGTCGTCGATATAAATAATTGAACACAAAACTGACAAAATTGATTTAAAGTTAAAAAACTCAATGGTATTGTATTTAAGATAGCCTGAGTAGTGTACAAACCTAATTTGTGTCATTTTCGTCCAGTGCAAACTGACTTATAGTAGGTAACGGTAACTTTAACTTCAACTGTATCTGATATAAGATTCCATTGATAAACACGACACAAATTGTGTCAGTTAAATAACAGTGTTCCCGTGGACAAAGATGACACAAAAAGCTCATGTACATCGGTTATGACTTCGTAATCATCATGAAAGTAAAATTTTCAACTTTAATTTTCTTTTCGATTGATAGTGTTAAAAAAGACAAAAACCTAAATTGTCACTTATGCATCCACCCAAAATGACACAAATTCATGTATTAGTCTTAGTTAATGGTGCAGAAACTATATACGAAAAAAAACAATCTTTAATATTTTTGAAACCTAAAACTCTAGCAGTATTGGTCTACAACGGGACAAAGCCCACCCGGGATAGTACACGACAAACACTGGTGTCTGAGTGTCATCGGTAAAATCCACCCTATCCGGCTTTAGTAAATAGAGTCAGCTGATTGTGAAGGCTAAATTATTAAATAAAAAGGCTTGTAAGTTAATTACTTGTAAGACTATCTTTAATTTTTAAAACTAATAAATATTATAAAGAACCTTATATCAGAAAAAATCGACAAAACTGAACGGCATGAGTTGGCGTAAAAGCGTTTGAAAATCAATTCATCTGTCAAAGTCTGCGATGCACTTAGGTTGACCTTAAAAAAATACCCTTGGGACATACTTACTGTACGGTCAACAACCGCACATATTATGTACCTAGCGCGATGTCAGCAATTTCAATAAATAACATATATTTTATTAATTTTTAGTTCGCATTGTGTATCGATAGGTATATGTTGTGTGACTCAGTAATTCAATAAACGAAAAGTAAACAGTTCGGACTTATAATTTCAAGGATTTCATTCAACTTCAGTAAAAACATAACCCGCAGTCGGGTAAAAAGGTTGTGTGGCATCAAGAAACCATACACTTACCTTGGGACATTGTAGGTCACAACACAATACCTTGAGACATTGTAGGTCACAAGGCAAGTAAGTATAAAAAGTTCAAACATGGAACCCCGGGCACAACAATTCTAAAGTATCAAAATAATATTAGCAGTAGTTTAAAATAATTATAATTAGGTGCTTGCAATTTCAAATACTTAATAATAGTCAGTAACCATAGTAATATTAATATTTAAATGTCAGTAACACAACAGTTAATAATTGATATAAATATTACATTATGCATTAATTTTTGTTTTAATAGATATGATATTATATTTTTTTATCTGTAAACAATACAATACAATTCGGCACGCCCGTATTGTTTACATAGACAACGTCGCGTAGAAACGCCGTTGAATTACGGCCGTAATATGACGGCCCCGTCATCCTAGGAAACCCTAGCTTCATGGGTTCTTATAAGTTAGCTTACTGTCATTATTATTTGGTTTCTATGATACTGGTAGTTATAACTACCAGTATCTATCTAACCACAATAATATATCCGCCCGACGAGTTACATTATGAAATTCAGTACAACATTAGAACACTCGTTCGGATGATAAAATGACGAGGAGGGGGATAAAAGTTAAATTTAAGGGTAAGGTCAAAGTCAAAACCCTTCATAGAGGATACATAATCATGGGTGTAGATAAATTAATATCATGGGTGTTTTTAATCCTTTTGTATTAAAATATTGTTTTTTTTCCCAAATAAAAATTAAAGAATGGGTGTAGATAAAGTCTTGTATGTAACTGTACATAATTAGGTATTAAAGCACTCATGTGAAATAGTACATTATGAGACAAGTTAGCTTAGGTTGCTCATTGCACACAAGGCTGTGGGTTGCAGCCCGAGCCGCAGGCGAGGGCGTAACTCAGCCGAGTGTGCAATAAGCAAGAGCTCACGAGTTTCATACGACGTTTTTCAACACATTTGTGAGGAAAAAACAAAGTAATTTATCACACAGCAACAAATAGACAAAAACAAAATATGATAATTTTGGGAAAAGGCGCTCATGTTTTTTTTTCACACGCCCAACGCAAGAATATTTTGCGAACAAAGGGGTGAGGAGCATACAGCCTACTTCAAAATTATAATTTTAAGTGACAAAATGCAAATATTTTAATATTTTATAACAAAATATCGTGGATTATGAATAATTTGATAATAATGTATAATTATTTGACTTAATTAAGGACTTACACATTTATTTATTCCAAAAATGTATATGAATTTTCAGCAGCATAAAACCTCTTTGTTGTAAAAAAAAATAACTGTATTACCTGGCTAAATTGGGAATGCTCTGTTTACTCACATAGAACTTGCAGTAAGGTACTAATTTAACTTTGTAGGGTTAATTCTATTACGAACTAGTGTTTTATATATTATTGCACGCGTTTGTTATAGCTCGGTTTATGGCCCTAAAAGCGATGTATTAGGGCTCACTTTACGAGCAAGTGTGTTGAAAAACTCATTATAGTACAAAGGGAACCGGACAACTTTTCAGATAGTGTTTAAAAATAATCTTTATTCATCTATCTTTATCTTTATTATATAGCCATAAAAAATAATATTTAATTAAATAAATCCTTTGGAGTACTTAAAAACGTCAAAAACATAATTTATTTAAAATTGCTGCGAAAACAGCACTTCATGTAAATTCAGATCGCGTGACGTCATCTGTGGGGTAAACAAACTACAAGCCATATTACAAGTGATCAGTGCTTGAATAAATTAAGTATTTTGTAGTTCTTAATCATCATGGACTGAAAAAATATCGTTGGTGTGTTGTACCTCGATGTGGAAATACATCAGTAACTACTCCAAATAAAATTTTCATTGATGTACCTCGAAAACCAGACATACGAAAGAAATGGTTAGACCTAGCAAGACGAAAGTGCGATGAAATGTCTGTTACTTTACCAATTTTTTTTTTTGCGAAGATCACTTTGATGTAAGTACTGTACTTACCTAGAGTGTTATTACACATCCCACAACACAAATAATTATATTTAGTGTGTACGTAATGTAGGTGTTATAGGTTATGTTTTACTTAGAATGTTTTACGTGTGCATAAACAATCTTGTATTTTTGTTTTAGCTGCCAAATAACATAGAATAAAAGACAGTTTAAATTATTCTTATTCCAAATGGAAAACGAAGACTTTGTACTATTAATGACATTTAAAGTTCTTGGTCGTTCCCAACCTTAGAGTGAGTTAAAAAACAACCAAGCAACCGCATTCTTAATAATAATAATAATAATCATCATCATTTATTTCAGGCAATAGAAATATCGTTTACAATATTAGGCCCATATAATAAATACCTTACAGACTAACATACAACTTAAGCCTCTGAACGCAACCCAGTGTTGTCTACTTATGGCTAACCACAAATGACGTCACGCACTGTGATTGGCGTTTGGGTTCTTACGCTGCACCGATAAAAAATATTGGATTTACGCAACTTTATTTATTGATTAAAAATTATAAATCTTTGTTATTTCTTAAAAATCTTTATTGAGTGATATTGTTGTATAACAAACTTTATTTTAAATTACATCTTAGATTTTTTTCGATTACTGTCCGGTACCCTATTGCATAAAAAAAGCTATTAGTTTAGTGTAGTTACCGCCAGAGGCGCTGTGCCAATTTGCATACAATAAACTCAACATCTACTAAACGGATTTTCATGCGGTTTTCACCAGTAGATAGATAGAGCGATTCCTGAGGAAGGTTTAGGTGTATAATAAGTAGATGTTTTGTGTAAATTGGCAGAAATATATCAATAATTGTTGAAGAAGTCGGAAAAAATTAAGCCGTTCGGGGAGCTTGCATCGAAAGGTTACCTATCTTAAATTCGAAATTTCTCTGTACGAATTTTGGTTTGCCGGAATCGTTTTTCCCTTTTTTGTTTTCCATAATTTTAATTTTACCGAAAACCAACAATGGGGTTGGTAAACTTTTTCGAAGAGAATTGTTTTATATTTTTTTATTTTTTATTTTACTTTGTTAACCAAATATATTTTTTTATATTATTATCGCGATAAAATATCAAACGTACAGCTGAACACGAAGTTTCTTTGCATTTACTGATTAAAAAATCTGATTGACAGATTTGACAGACAGTGACAAAGAGTATAATGATAATCATGAACAAATGTTGTTGTTTGTTTATCAGCTTATTACTGTGATTTTCTAGTGTTTTTCTTGTTCAGTTATTGGAAATGAATCAGCTTGAAGAAATCCATAATCCAGCTTATTACGCCGATGAAGTACCTACACTACTTTGTTCCGTTTTGTTTGAAAATAGACGTGACCATCCGCAGAACATTTTTTTTACAATTACCATGCCTTTGAAAGAGACGTGGTGCAGAGGATAAAACAGGAATTGTCCTCAAAGAGCTTTACACGTTTGTGATGATTACGTAAATGTATGTATATCTACAAACTTACTCACAAAAGAGTTATTTTATTTATTTTAGCTAACTGTGACTGACATGACAACTGTAGTTGACATTGCTAATGCCAAACCTTTCCTTTTTTGTTTAGCAACAACATAGAAGTCTTTGGAGCAAAGGCATTACCTACGCATACAGCCCTAACAGTGATTTATTGTACTATGCTGTAAATTAAAAAAATAAATTATTATTTAAATTAAAATGAAGTATTATAAAAATTCCACAATTGGTTATTCCTGACTCCAAAGCCAAAAGCTACCAGAAAATATATAATTCACAATAGTTTTGGAAAAGTTGAAATTCCGAATTTCACTTATATTTTTATTTCAAATTCCATATATTTTGACATCCCACTCAACGTTTGGCCGAAACTATTATTTTTAGATGATTTAGTATCCAGAAAAACGTCTCCAATATTATTAAAATACAACACTTTGTCTGACAAAGAATCTTAAATTCAAAATGAAAAAAAAAGAAAACGTCTCCAAAGTATTACTTATTACTCACAAAGTATACTAAACGTCTACGAAATTATTATTGCAATCTCACATAGTTACATTATTGTAATAAAAAATCATGCATACAAGCAAGCACGTAGTATGCAAGCAAGCAAGCATGCAGCAAGCATGCAAGCTGCCAACATGCAAGCAAATATGCAAGCATACAAGCAAGCAAGCATACATGCCACATGCAGCTTGCAGCATGCAACGTGCATGCAAGAATTGTGGAGCGAGTGGTCCACTAACCTTCAAGACTACGTCGAGTCGGTTTTTCGGCGATTCGTTTCTGTTACTGACTAGTATGCAAGACAATATTATTAGGGTTAACACCCGAATTTTCTAAATCTATTAAAAATTATATCAAAAGTTACTTCGATCTTTAGTAATTTCAAGAACCAGCTTTCAAGAACCAGCTAAAACAACACTATTTATCTCACTGACTTTCGCTATTCGCCACTGTAGGTACTTACTGTTCTACTATTCATCATTTACAGACAATATATATTTATGTATATATATATATATATATTTAAACTATATATATTTATGTATATCATATTGTAACATGTATATATCTACATATTTAGGTTTATTTTAATTTAGTTAAATAATATTTAGGAATTTAGAATAATTACATATCATGCCAATTTGCACCCCCTGTATTCCTCTTCTGTCAATCACACCATACCGTAGGTTGTCTGGAAGAGATCGCTCTTAGCGATAAGACCGCCATGTTTTGACACTATGTTTTATTGTTATTTCTTTGTTATATGTTACTGTGGTGTTGAAAATAAAGCATTATCTTATCTTATCTTAATTTCTAGTAAAGAAAATTTTGGTTAGAAAAACATCTGTCAAAAGAAAAATAAGTGATTTGATATTTGAGTATAACTGTTTTTCTGGAAAATAAAATATACGTGAAATAAGTTTGTGTTCTAACAAAATTATGTAAAACAACCAATCTGATATTTAAAACTTCGACATACTGTTTTGGAACAATTGAAATTCGAACAGAAAAGTTTCGAAAGTATGAAAGGTTACCATTACCACAAAAAAGTCCGCCATGGCAAATATCTATCTTTTAAGAATAACTTACTAAATCCATTATAACTTCTTAAAAATTGGTCACGTACAATGCGGTAATTTGAAAAGCTATTTAGAAGGATACAGTAAGTAAGGTACGTATCCTTATCAACTTAAATACGTTGGTTTAACCTTTTACACCATTGCATTTAAATGAATATCTTAATAGTTACATCGCAAAAAATTAACGCGTGCGAAAATAAATTCAAGCGCGATTCGTACACCGCCGGCACCGATGACGGGACGGGACTCAAACGGGATGGAAGAGACTTTTGGAGATTGGAGGTGACTGTAAGGTATTTGTTTTCTTTTTGGGTGTTATTGGAAGGTTGCATTTAGGCAAAAAAAGGAAGGAACCGAAGCGAAGCGAGTGCCGTGCCGGTCGCTAGTATTTAATATAAATATAATTTTATGAAATCTGTGACATAGTTTTGGTAAGTGATATAATAATGAAACCTGACCAGATAAGGTTGTTACATAATAATTACTTATGTTTGATTTAACAGCGGAGCTACATCCAAGACTCTTGTCACTACTATATTAAAATTGCAGTGATAATAAAAACATTTAATGTTTATGTACCTACGACCCGTTCACTTCGTCATTGCGCCGCCGACCGTTATGACGTATCAGCTAACGGTACTGTAGACAAAAAAGTAATCATATTTTTCAACTGTTTTTCATTTTTTTCTTATTCAAAGAGTGTCATTAATTTATATTTCAAGTTAGGTTCGCCATTATGTAGGAACTTTACTCTTTTAATCATAAAAACAACACAAATAACGAACGTAATGATTAAATGAACAGAAACAAAAATTAAGCTTTGCTTTGCTAGCCGTACTAGAAAGGCGACGCAGGGGGTGCGGTATGACGAAGCGGGCCGGGAGGTAGCGGCAATGATGAAGTGAACGCGTAGTATTCATTTATCTAACCTCGATCACAGCCGTGACACACTCTGTACGTGAGAGTTCGAGCGCCAGCGACCTTGCGACAGAGCGTGTAAGCGCTAGGGTTGATACCGAAATGGAATTTTGTGGTAAAGGAAATTACATAGTAAGTATGTTAGGAAATATAAACTTGTGCAAGGACATGTTAATGAAAGATAGGTTTGATTTCTAATAAGTTTTTGTAATCTTTAAATTATATTGGGTACATCATAAATTGCAACTCTTATACTATATTTTCTGTTATTTATAATCAGTTTTTTTTTATTTTAACATGTTTATGAAAGAAAGGTTTGATTTATTATATATTTTTTTATTTATTGTCAATTTTACCTACTGGCGAGTACGAGTTTAATCATCTGAAATCCTTGTTTTCAGAGCTTTTTATAATTAAAGTCAGGTAAAAAGAAGAGTAAAGGCATGACTAATATTTCGTATATTTTAAACTTTTAAAATACGGAGAAACTTGATAAACACAACAATAACGCCCGCCGCCGGGCATGATTATCTTATGTTGCGTTGCGTAGTCAGTCCGTGCGAAACGCGGTACAATACGGATTGCAGTGGGACAAGCGAGCGGCGAGCGACAGTAGAACCACGGTAAAGAAATGTAGAACCCTTGGCCGGGCCACTCGGCGACTGGCGGCTGCACTCCCCGCGCGCCGCGCGCACCCCCCGCGCGCCTCCAGACACGCACACATAGCCGCGAGCGATTTTACGAGCATACATGCTCAAGTGTCGTTTCTTTTCGCGTTAGAGTATAATAATATATTCTGTGCCTCGATGTTGTTAAATATCCAAAAATCAAGCTCTGGTTAGTTTAGGACTAAATAGTTGTATAGATTGTTCTATTATTTCAATTAAATTTTCATATCGGTTATTTTTTTTAAATCCATAACCTCTTGAAATCACAATGCGAAACAAAAACACATTCCATTTCCTAACTTCACGGTCTATTATAAAACTCAATTATCTCATTGATTGAAAACTGAGAGTTCACAAAAACTTTTACCCTTAAAACAATATTCGGATCATTTTAGTAGTGGCCACTCATTTGAAATAACCAATTTATATACGCCTATTCCCGTTCACTGAGTCGTTATTTTGTTTTGATTTAAAGTATTTTAGCCCCAAGCAAAGAGACAGTGAAACTAGCTACCACCAGTAGGTGATCTAACCCTAAGAGTACTTTTGTAATATAAGAAAATCTAACCTACATACTAAAACAAGATTAAGCCAATTCAAGTCATCTTCTGTCTTTGTTTAGTAAACATTAGTCAAAAGAAGTAGGTAGGTAATTATTTTATGTTAATTTTGTAAGTTATTTAATTAATTAATTAATTATTAATTGTCCAAGCAATTAATTAATTAATAATTCATTTATTAATTAATTAATGAATTATTAATTAATTAATTGCTTGGACAATTTCACACAGCGCCATCTAGCCCCAAACTAAGCAAAGCTTGTAATATGTGTAATGAAACTACAATAATAACGGTGAACCACTTTTACTTTTTCCACAGGAATACACTATGACTATTATTAACTAGGTTATAGCAACAGTACGTTAGCATTTTTCCCTAACTACTTCTTTTCCCGACGGTTGAACAGTGACTGAGCTCGCAACTCACTTTCGTTAACCGTTTCGCCGCCTATCCCCCCTACTTACCTCCCCATTCCACTACAAATGGCGGGAAAATATGGCGGGAAACGGTGTTGCCAAGCTATTAAACTAAAATACTACTATTTTATCATTTCAATTTGACTCAAAATCATAACAATAAAATGGATAATTTACTATCAAACGACAAAACGTCACATTCGTCCATCCTGACCTCGTGCATGTCCTCGTGCACGGTCAACTCAAAACATTCTAACGTCACATTCGGCCAGTTGTATGTTAACTTATACCGCATTTGATTTAACAAATTTAATTGGTTTGACTTATTGTTATAATTAAATTTTGTGGATTAATTAATGCTAAAAGAGAGAATCTACTGAATCTACCACCATTTCACAAAATGTGAGGCCACTCCAAGAAAGAAATGGCTAAAGAAAACTTGGAGAGGGTTGTCGACCTCAGTCTTTTATATTTAATAATTTATTTTCTTTATTTATACATTTGCACTACATGAGATTTATAACTACTAAGTAGATCTTAAAGTAACTACTTATCGTATGCACCTTGACGGGCATAGCAAGTATAGCAACGTGGAAGAGGGGCAGACATTTAAATATTCTTATCATTAAAATATTCGTTACCAGAATAATAACATTTAGTTAGTAACAGTTGTTTTAATGAATTTATGAACTTATTAATTTCTGGTTCAGCTCTTAGATTTTATAGTAATTTATTATAATAATTTTTTTTTTACTAACATCGGGTAAGGACCCGAATTATGTTAAGTTAAATTAGATGTAGTTTGCTCAAGATTATTTTTATATCGCGGGACATTGTGACGAGGCGCGTCTATAATTTTAATATATAGATTTGTATGTTTCCCAACAAACTTGCACATTTCTAAATAGTATAAGCAAAGTAATGTTAAAATTTTTAATTTTTTAAAATGGGGTTGCATTTACAAGAGGAACTAACTGTTGTAAATTATCGCGCCTAGTATGATCATCAGACCATAAAGCTATGACATTTTTGAAAGCCAGTAATATTGTGACACAAACATTAACTCTAGAACATCTTGAAAAATATATTACCATATTATTTTTTTTACCATAAGCAATCAAATTCTTTATGTAAGTACAACATTTCTTATTAGTTCTTTCTACTAAATCATGGATTTTATTATAAAATTTAATAAGAGATAAGTACAAAAAGTAAATATAACAGTCGACGGCGCGCCATCGCCGGGGTACCACGAAAGGGTAAACAAATTCAATCACAAATAATGTAGACTTTTGACAGATAATCTGACGTGCTGCCAACTACATAACTCAAATTATCAATGGTATCAACTTATTAAACTTCCAATAAGTCTTACAGTTTCTTATAGTAGGTACCTATACAATTTCAATTTACTATTATCTACTAGCTATGGCAAAATGCAAGGTAATAATAATAGGTAATAGTATTATAATTAAAGTTGTGTTGCAACAATCATTATAAGTCATTGATATTCATTGTTATAAATATTATTCTTATATATTTCACAACCCACAGCATGAGCTAGGTACTTATAGGTAATATTTAACTTAGCTAGGCTATACTACAACTACCTACTTTAACAGGTTCTGAATAAGTATACATTTGAAATACATTTGATAAATCAATGCATAGGAATTCTGGTCCGTTTCTATGTTCAACCAGATAATTGCAGCTGAAACCTATTAGCCGTCGCAGCCTGTTGTTGTCGTGTCACAAAAAACTAAGATCGACCAATTACGGAACAGTTGTTTCGACCATCCATCCACGCGTCGCACACCGCGCCACCCTCGCCTTAGCGACGTGTAACGCATCGGCATCTTGTCAGATGCAATATGTTTCTGAAATATATAAAACATAATCGACAGTAACCGTCCCTAAATCATAGGACAAACGTCATCAATATAAAACATCAGGGTCAAAAGGAAAAATATTTGAATCTATTCATAAGAACAGCTTCATTGTGAGATAAGAGACACTAATACCACGGTACATACAAATTCACATAATTATGTACAAAATGATATTTAGTTGCATTGTTATTAAAACGTTAACCTTTCATGTCAATTTATTCATTTTATTCCACAATTTGTGGTTCTCTTGCATTTTATTATATAATGTGCTCAGTTTTAGTAATTGTTAATGTCGATACTCGCGGGACTACCGTTTGCCGCTATGTGGACGGACAAGGCCTGTCAAGATATATATATTCAGGGCTACCGTTTGCCATAGTGTGGACACGGCCTGCCAAAAATTCAAGCTAAAGCTATCAACCGAGGACACACATGGCCCATACAATACGACACACTCGGCCGCTTATCCGGTATACTTTAGGATACACATGACATGACCCATAGACGTGACACACTTGGCCGCTTACTAAGTACTACACTTAAGGACATACTTGGCCCATAGATGAGACACATTTGCCCGCTTACTAAGTACCACACTTAAGGACACTCTTGGCCCATAGGCGCAACATACCTAGTCGCCTAAAAACTACAAATAGTTCATATAGTAGTAGCTTACACACTGCTATGTACTTAACATTGTAAGACTTATTTTCTCAAGCATAAATATAATATTCAAATTAACCATAACTATATAAGCATCGAATTGCAATATTATAAACAAAGAGATAACCATGTAAAATGAAGTTGTGTCTTAAAGAAGAACGCGGTCCTCATAAAGTCTACTTATTTCTTTTTACAGATCTTCGTTCGTACATGTTTTATTGAAAAGTACTCCATATATTTAATTAAGGGCCCGTGCACTAAGTTAAGCAACAACAACTTAAATAATCGTTTGCAGATGACGATTTGAATATGAAATTAATAAGATTGCATAATGTTGTCACATAAACGTGTAACATAATTAAATTACAACCTAGCCTTGTAAACCGCTGGCGCTTCTAGCCAAACCGCACGCGCATTTAGCCAAATCATAGGCGCATCTAGCCTAACCGTAGGCGCATCTAGCCTAACTATAGGCGCATCTAGCCTAACTATAGGCGCATCTAGCCTAACTATAGGCGCATCTAGCCTAACCGTAGGCGCATCTAGCCAAACTATAGGCGCATCTAGCCTAACTATAGGCGCATCTAGCCTATCTATAGGCGCATCTAGCCTATTTATAGGCGCATCTAGCCTATCCATAGGCGCATCTAGCCAAACCGTAGGCGCATCTAGCCAAACTGTAGGCGCATCTAGCCAAACTGATGGCGCATCTAGCCAAACTGTAGGCGCATCTAGCCAAACTGATGGCGCATCTAGCCAAACTGGATTTGCATCTAACTAATAAACATTCATTTATTTCCTAGAATATTGTAGTATACATTGATGACATTATAAATTATAACAAAATCTGCATATCCTGCCTTAGTTAGGCGTGGAAATCTGCCAGTAGCTAGGTGATTATAAAATTTAAATTTGAGAATCTGTACTTAACATTAATCATTAATAAAATTATTACAACTAGGTACTTTTATTTACCCATCTTTCCATTAAATAATTTAAAATCCCAATAAAATAAATGTCAAACTGTTATGTCAAATATGTATAATATGACATATTAACAATAATAGTTGCCTGCCAGTACAATGTTATTTTAATTAAAAGTTATAAGATATATTAATTACAACTAGTCAAACCCCAGGTGAATCTAGCTCTGTAAACTGATGGCGCATCTAGCCTTCTAATATAAAGGCGCATCTAACCTTGTAAAATAAAGGCGCATCTAGCCTTCTAAAATAAAGGCGCATCTAGCCTTCTAAAATAAAGGCGCATCTAGCCTTCTAAAATAAAGGCGCATCTAACCTTGTAAAATAAAGGCGCATCTAACCTTGTAAAATAAAGGCGCATCTAACCTTGTAAAATAAAGGCGCATCTAACCTTGTAAAATAAAGGCGCATCTAACCTTTTAAAATAAACGCGCATCTAACCTTGTAAAATAAACGCGCACCTAACCTTGTAAATAAACGCGCATCTAACCTTGTAAATAAACGCGCATCTAACCTTGTAAAATTTAAACTTTAATTGTTAAAGACTGTTTTTTACCTTAATAAATAAATAAATAAAATGAAGGCAAATCTGACCTTTAAAATGCTTCACCCTTATAAATTCTCAAACCTATTTATCATTCTAGTATGAAAACGAACAAAAGCTATAGATACCTTACTTTAGGTCGAAGGCGCGTTTAGGCTTGTCCTAGCCTTACAAACTGAATGTGCATCTAGCCTCAGAAGTCAAAATAAATTTTAGTTTATATAAATATCTAGTATAAATTGCTTAGGGTTGGGTGAAATATTTAGAATAAGGTTCATTTTAGTTTGAAATATTTCATAAATTCCATATAAGTAAATTTAATTTTAATTTCATTGAAATTTTCACTGGACCTATCCTTATGTATCAAAAGTTAAATATTGTAAGCCAAAGACGCGTCTAGCCTTGTAAACTGTAGGTGCATCTAGCCTTTTAAACCGAAGGCACGTCTAGCCTTTTAAACCGCAGGCGCGTCTAGCCTTTAAAACCGAAGGCGCGGTAGCCTTTAAAACCGAAGGCGCGTCTAGCCTTTTGAACCGAAGGCGCGTCTAGCCTTTTGAACTGAAGGCGCGTCTGGCCTTTTAAACCGAAGGCGAGTCTAGCCTTTTAAACCGAAGGCGCGTCTAGCCTTTTAAACCGAAGGCGCGTCTAGCCTTTTAAACCGAAGGCGCGTCTAGCCTTTTAAACCGAAGGCGCGTCTAGCCTTTTAAACCGAAGGCGCGTCTAGCCTTTTAAACCGAAGGCGCGTCTAGCCTTTAAAACCGAAGGCGCGTCTAGCCTTTAAAACCGAAGGCGCGTCTAGCCTTTTAAACCGAAGGCGCGTCTAGCCTTTTAAACCGAAGGCGCGTCTAGCCTTTTAAACCGAAGGCGCGTCTAGCCTTTTAAATCGAAGTATTTATTCTTCAAACTAAGAAATTAGGACAAATCATGTACTTCAAAGTAAACTTACATCATTCATTTAGGAACAAATAAAAATGAAATCAAAATTATAATCTTTTACTAGTAAACGTACCGCGCATCGAAACCACGTAAAAAATTCAAAAACGTAGCTCGTACACCAGATAATGAAATTATCTTTCGTATTATTTTATTCACGAAAGATGAGCTACTTGTAGGTAGGTACAGTTTTTTTTTTTTTTTTTTACTGAGATCACTTCTGTAAAATCACATTAATTAGTGAAATCGGCAATTTTTGTGACCGGCCTCTTAATAGAATAAGAATTAACTTCTTGAACTAAAATAAATCTCCTTAAGGGTCCATTATAGGAAAACATGGTTTGCGAGGGTCATATATAGAAAACGTAAAGTTGTAGTCACAAAAAAAACATACAACAAGCTAAAGAGATTCTCTAGTAGCTACAGTATTAAATTGCGTATAAACCTCGCAGATGATTGTAAGAAAAATAAGAATATCATTAGAAGCGTTTGCGTAACGGAGCCTTAAGCTACGACTATAGCGTCATGGTACTATTAAAACCCTTTTGAAGGTCAAAATAACTTGGTGCCAATTCTACAGTAAGTATCACATCCGTTTTATTCTCCGTATCCGTACATCCCCAGGGTACAGTGTTAAGGTAGACTACTAACGACAATTATCTACAATGGTATGAAATATAAAAAAATAAACATTATAATCTCTGCGGAACACATTGTCCGAGATAAAAATACTCAGTAACATAGATACTGAAAATATACAGTTCCTATTTCCATAATTCATTATGTAATGCATTTCCAGAGTTTAAATCACGAAAGTTACAGTTGGGCAGTAAAGATAACAAAACTTTCATTTCATGACCTCGCTTTATACAATCATGAAAATTACTATTCCATTATCATGCACTATTTCATCATGGTGACTGACGACTGAGTGTAGTTTTGTGTGCAGTGTATTGCACGACCGAAGTGTAGCCTCGATCACGTGCAGTTTTGTGTGCAGTGTATGCACGACCGAAGTGTAGCCTCGATCACGTGCAATGAATGTGAATAATGGTATATGTATGCACGGCCGAAGTGTTGCCTCGACCACGTGCAATGTTTGTGAATAATGGTGTGTATGCACGGCATGGCAATGGTGTATATGCAGTTTATTAAAACTTGAAACTACCCAACTTAATTTCGTAATTTTAGCTCGGTTTAAAACGTTAGATAAGTAAGAAGTTCGTGAGCGTACCTTGGTTCTTCCACTGCTGATTTGTAATGAAACTACAATAATAACGGTGAACCACTTTTACTTTTTCCACAGGAATACACTATGACTATTATTAACTAGGTTATAGCAACAGTACGTTAGCATTTTTCCCTAACTACTTCTTTTCCCGACGGTTGAACAGTGACTGAGCTCGCAACTCACTTTCGTTAACCGTTTCGCCGCCTATCCCCCCTACTTACCTCCCCATTCCACTACAAATGGCGGGAAAATATGGCGGGAAACGGTGTTGCCAAGCTATTAAACTAAAATACTACTATTTTATCATTTCAATTTGACTCAAAATCATAACAATAAAATGGATAATTTACTATCAAACGACAAAACGTCACATATGGGTGCTAGACAACTGATATACTTACTACTTACATATTTTTTTTAAATATATAATTATTATACATAGCCCAACCCTAACCCAACCCCAGCCTAACCCAGACCCGTCACAGAAATCAAAATTCATCATTTCAATATCTGCCCGGCCGGGAATCGAACCCGCACCATTCAGGTCGTCACATTCAACACGTCGTCACATCGACGTCATCGACGACATCGGTCGTCACATTTTAAATTTGTGTTATATTTTGTAATTATAACACAAATTAAAACCTAAAAACTAATATTGCTATGCCCTTGCAGGGCGTCACATGTAGACCTTATTAATTATTCCACCTCATTATGTAATGTGATATGCAATAAATGAATACTGAATACAGATTAACTTTATATAAAAATGGCTCTGCCTTGTAGTAAATATTTAAGAAATGCCAGAAAATCTGTGACATCTGTGACATAGTTTTGGTAAGTGAAATATGAAATCTGTGACATAGTTTTGGTAAGTGATATAATAATGAAACCTGACCAGATAAGGTTGTTACATAATAATTACTTATGTTTGATTTAACAGCGGAGCTACATCCAAGACTCTTGTCACTACTATATTAAAATTGCAGTGATAATAAAAACATTTAATGTTTATGTACCTACGACCCGTTCACTTCGTCATTGCGCCGCCGACCGTTATGACGTATCAGCTAACGGTACTGTAGACAAAAAAGTAATCATATTTTTCAACTGTTTTTCATTTTTTTCTTATTCAAAGAGTGTCATTAATTTATATTTCAAGTTAGGTTCGCCATTATGTAGGAACTTTACTCTTTTAATCATAAAAACAACACAAATAACGAACGTAATGATTAAATGAACAGAAACAAAAATTAAGCTTTGCTTTGCTAGCCGTACTAGAAAGGCGACGCAGGGGGTGCGGTATGACGAAGCGGGCCGGGAGGTAGCGGCAATGATGAAGTGAACGCGTAGTATTCATTTATCTAACCTCGATCACAGCCGTGACACACTCTGTACGTGAGAGTTCGAGCGCCAGCGACCTTGCGACAGAGCGTGTAAGCGCTAGGGTTGATACCGAAATGGAATTTTGTGGTAAAGGAAATTACATAGTAAGTATGTTAGGAAATATAAACTTGTGCAAGGACATGTTAATGAAAGATAGGTTTGATTTCTAATAAGTTTTTGTAATCTTTAAATTATATTGGGTACATCATAAATTGCAACTCTTATACTATATTTTCTGTTATTTATAATCAGTTTTTTTTTATTTTAACATGTTAATGAAAGAAAGGTTTGATTTATTATATATTTTTTTATTTATTGTCAATTTTACCTACTGGCGAGTACGAGTTTAATCATCTGAAATCCTTGTTTTCAGAGCTTTTTATAATTAAAGTCAGGTAAAAAGAAGAGTAAAGGCATGACTAATATTTCGTATATTTTAAACTTTTAAAATACGGAGAAACTTGATAAACACAACAATAACGCCCGCCGCCGGGCATGATTATCTTATGTTGCGTTGCGTAGTCAGTCCGTGCGAAACGCGGTACAATACGGATTGCAGTGGGACAAGCGAGCGGCGAGCGACAGTAGAACCACGGTAAAGAAATGTAGAACCCTTGGCCGGGCCACTCGGCGACTGGCGGCTGCACTCCCCGCGCGCCGCGCGCACCCCCCGCGCGCCTCCAGACACGCACACATAGCCGCGAGCGATTTTACGAGCATACATGCTCAAGTGTCGTTTCTTTTCGCGTTAGAGTATAATAATATATTCTGTGCCTCGATGTTGTTAAATATCCAAAAATCAAGCTCTGGTTAGTTTAGGACTAAATAGTTGTATAGATTGTTCTATTATTTCAATTAAATTTTCATATCGGTTATTTTTTTTAAATCCATAACCTCTTGAAATCACAATGCGAAACAAAAACACATTCCATTTCCTAACTTCACGGTCTATTATAAAACTCAATTATCTCATTGATTGAAAACTGAGAGTTCACAAAAACTTTTACCCTTAAAACAATATTCGGATCATTTTAGTAGTGGCCACTCATTTGAAATAACCAATTTATATACGCCTATTCCCGTTCACTGAGTCGTTATTTTGTTTTGATTTAAAGTATTTTAGCCCCAAGCAAAGAGACAGTGAAACTAGCTACCACCAGTAGGTGATCTAACCCTAAGAGTACTTTTGTAATATAAGAAAATCTAACCTACATACTAAAACAAGATTAAGCCAATTCAAGTCATCTTCTGTCTTTGTTTAGTAAACATTAGTCAAAAGAAGTAGGTAGGTAATTATTTTATGTTAATTTTGTAAGTTATTTAATTAATTAATTAATTATTAATTGTCCAAGCAATTAATTAATTAATAATTCATTTATTAATTAATTAATGAATTATTAATTAATTAATTGCTTGGACAATTTCACACAGCGCCATCTAGCCCCAAACTAAGCAAAGCTTGTAATATGGGTGCTAGACAACTGATATACTTACTACTTACATATTTTTTTTAAATATATAATTATTATACATAGTAACACCCAGACCCGTCACAGAAATCAAAATTCATCATTTCAATATCTGCCCGGCCGGGAATCGCACCCGCACCATTCAGGTCGTCACATTCAACACGTCGTCACATCGACGTCATCGACGACATCGGTCGTCACATTTTAAATTTGTGTTATATTTTGTAATTATAACACAAATTAAAACCTAAAAACTAATATTGCTATGCCCTTGCAGGGCGTCACATGTAGACCTTATTAATTATTCCACCTCATTATGTAATGTGATATGCAATAAATGAATACTGAATACAGATTAACTTTATATAAAAATGGCTCTGCCTTGTAGTAAATATTTAAGAAATGCCAGAAAACAGCAAAAAGTTGATTCACCCAGGTAAGTCCCCTCTTCATTCAGTGCAATTACGACATAGGTAGGTACTGCTTATAATTATGAAAAATAATATTTCCATGTGCATACATTACATAAACCTAAGTACCTACGTTTTTTTGCATCCAAGATGCATAACCCAACAGTTTTTCAGAACGAAATTTTCGAGTTTTCGAAGTGTGCTGTTAATTAAAATTATTGGAACACACCTTGTCTAACTTAATTTGATTAAGAACCACCAATTTTCAGATCTTAAGTAAGGACTTTCTGGTAGTTGAATGGACAAATTGAACAAATTGATTTGTCCATCCAGCTACCAGAAAATCCTTTTCTTTTTAAAAATATGAAAAATATTATTTAAATCCCACGAAGAAAAGTGGTCTGAAGCAAATAGTAATTTTCCACGTGGCTAATCACTTCGGTTAAAAAAATCCAATTCCCCGTTCACTGGATTGAATCACAATATTTCCGATCCATTCTTTCTCTTCGTTTTAACCTTTTAGGAAGCTCAATTAATTTTGCATTCGTTTTGACCGTCGCGTCAGTTCGACTGTAATAAAGTAAGATTGCTTATTCAACTGCATTAGAGATTATTCATTAATGTGAATAGGTATGTCATCTTATTAGATAGGTACCTACCTACAACGAACGAAATTCATGATAGGTACCTTTTTTTAATAAGCTGCATGAGTGGTTGTTCAATTTTTTTTCGCATTCACAATGTTATTTTGATATTATGATATATAAATACATATTACCAGTACCAGCATACTACATGGATTTTACACTTTGAATGGTTGACTAAAGATCTTTTCAATAAATAGTATTTTGTACTTGTTCACTATAAGGTAAGTACCTACATAATCATAATCTTATTTTCATTTGCAAGAATAAAAAAATAATATACTTACTACAATAATAAGGGTCGGTACACAAAATATAAACAAAGATTGATGTTCAATGTTTTGTAATAAGTTCTGTATCAATCGCTCGCAGAATGTCTATGCTAAAGTGACAGATAGCACAGGCATTTTGGTTTCAAGGTATATTAACTTTATGGTTTTAAGTGAGTTTCAGTCTGTCGCAACTTCCATACAAAAAAAGATTCTATGAAACAGACACGAATTTTGATGGCGACTATATTTGTCTCACTCTTCCTCATTCTTTCTCGTTCTTTGATGATAGGTCATCTGTCAGAGAAACATGGCGGCAACATTTAAAGTATTGTAACAAATTAAATTAATTTGTGTAGGTAGTTAAAAGTTTGTTTTATAATAGTTTTGTGATATTTAAAAGTTTGTTTTAATGTTTTAATTTGTTAATAGTCAAGTTAAGGTGCAGTACATGTAAATCACAATGAAGCAGGTAAAATGTGAAATTTGTGGTTTAAAATCGGCGTGAAAAGACGGTACAAAACGGTTATTTATGGCCAAATTTCCTTCAGATGAGCTTCGGTGAGTAATACATTAACCAATAAAACATTCGTTCACAATTTTTGGTAGGTATTTATTTATTTTATTTATTTAACCATTTATTTCAGGCTACTAGGCCCATACAATATATACCTTACAGACTAACATACATAATTATTAAATAAAAATATCTATTTGTTTACACGTATCGAAGGCGGCGACGTGTTGCGCAATGCAGTGTCCGGTATCCGACCGCGAAAGCGTCGGAACAAGACACCCTTGAATGAAATAATAAAATTTAAGTCAGAAAAATAATCTGCAGGAAAATAGAGTGGTGCTACATCATATATAAATATCGATATCGATGCTTTTAATTTTAGGTGCAAGAAATGGGCTTGGCCCAATTCTGAATATTATAAACTAGTTTAATATTTTATTATAATTGCAATTTTATATCTGTTTTGATTTAAACTCTTACTTCAGGTCACTACTATGAGGTAACGAATTAATTGGCGAAAATGCGATTTTTTTGGGAATAAATCTTTTTAATATTTTTTTATTATATTAGCAATTTTATATCTGTCGTATTCCAGGTCACAACTAAGAGCTAATAAAATGTTCAGCAAAAATGCGACAATTACTTTTTTTGGTAATAATTAATACTTTTATTTTTTTTTTTTTTTATTATAATTGTAATTTTATATCCATTTTAATGTAACTCTTATTTCAGGTCACTATTATGGTCTATGAGCAAATGAATTGATCGGCGAAAATGCGACGATGAGGATTAATTTTGTTTTTTTTTGGAAAATACATATTTTTTAATTTCTTTAGTTATTATTTCTAATATTAAACTGAACACATGCTCTGTTTTTTAATTAAAAGTACTGCCCATAAATTAAATGCTTGATAATTAATTCTAACATACTTGTTTGACTCAGTACTGGTTAAAAAACAGAGTATTGTGTCATGTTAGTAGAAATTTTAAAATTATTCCTTAAGTAGCGCAGTTCAGTGCATTCATCGATATCGATAAAAAAATTAATACTATAAGGTCACCCATCTCTATTTCTTTCCTGTAGGTTGGCAAAACATTGTTTTACATTCGTTATGTTGGCTACGTCGAGGTATGTTTGATTTGACATTTTGTAGATTTTTTTGGTCTATGAAGTCCCGTCTCTTCTTACGTATAGTATTGCTTTCTCTGTGGTGAGTTTATTTGAGTTTGTCCACATCTCAATCTTTTTCTTACTAAGTTTTTTTGTCATCTGTATTATTTACGATTAAACTTATAAATATTATTCAAATAAAACTTTTACGGATTACCTACAATAGATTGGTCTTTCTACTTTCCGGCGGTAACGATAAGATGTGTATGTCACAACAGTAAAGACGTTTGAAATGGTTGAAAAAATCTGGAACACTTAAAAATATTGAAGTACAAAACCAACGTGAATACCCCTTACACAATTGAGGGATGAAATACAAAATTATGGAATATATTTAAGTAGTAGGTACTTTCAAACAATTATCCGTAATGGATTACCTATGGTCTTTATGATGTTATCAGGATTGACTCACGAACCGACGAGTTGCCTCGTAAATATTGACAGCTGGAATATATTTTGTCAAATATACTTACATAGCCTTCATTTAAAAATCTCGGATTTAACCTATCACATTACTTGCCAAACTTAAGGGGGGATGGGAGAGTCCCCCCTCTCTTCTTTACTCTTTTCCCCTCGCTCGCCCCTTTGAATGTTTTTTTTTTCAGTTTTTTCATACATTTAGAGGTAAGGTTTGGTAAAAATTCAAAATTCATTCAAAAAAATCAAAAGGCTTTGAGTAGGGGGGCTCTCCCAACCATCCGCTCCCTTAAATTCGACCTTAACTAATGTAAATATGAACCCAAATCAATGCTCAAGCGTGGTCTCGACCATATTTACGTAAACAGAGATCAAATTCTTTCTGAGCAGAGATTTTAGTTCTAAAATTAGTGGTTAGCATGATCTGAGTTAAGTTTAGTTTGTTGAATTGATGAGATCGAGTTCTTCATATTCCGTTTTACGAAAAACTTACTGCAATGACAAAACCACCCATTATTATCTGCGCAATATTCCTATAATTCTAAGCACAAATACCTTATTTATTAAAACTAACGTGTAATTGGTCAATGCCACTCATAAAAATATATAAATCACATTGCGACGCAACATTTACTTTACCTAATTATGCGTAAAATGAAACTCATTCTGCTAAAATCAAATTTTGTAATAGGAAACAGACTGTATCCATATATACACGCAAATCTCTATTTAAGTAGAGATCAGCTGAGTCTCGACTCAAGCATAGTTTTGGAATCAACAGGGTGCTTGAGACTAGATTCAGTAATTAAGTAGAGATCAGGTGATTAGAGTTCAAGCAGTGCTTAAGTCTCATCCTATAATACGGACCTTAGTATAGGGTCCCGTTTTTATTTTTATTTTCGTTTATTTGGGATAACAAAAACCATAAATTTACATTTATTGACTTAGGTCTAATTACTACGGCTAAGGTCAATAAAAGTTATCCTCAGTTTAAATTCACATAAGTTGCCGAAAAGCAATGTTCTTATATAGGTATACCCTTTGGGTACGGAGGTAAAAGGACCCAAAAAGGACCTACGTCTACGTAGGCCTTTATTACCGTGGCCTAACCATCTGGAACTGGACTGAAAAAAAATTGCCTTGGTGGGTGGTGTGTTATCCATCTTTATTGTTGTTATTATGAATAAAAATGTCTACTTATAAATACTTATTGATATTAATGAATTCAAAATACTCAATTTCAATTATAATTTCAACTCTGTTATTTAGCTTATAAAAATGTATATTATGATAATATTTAGAGAGATTAGTTAGATAGATATTAATTATTTGAGGAAGTAGAGAAAACACGGCGTTTTCCATTACAGTAAAAAGAACAAAATACGATTCACCACAAACAACAAATAGAACTCTTTCAATTCCCTACTTACCCAGTTGTTTGAAAAGCTGCGACTTGTCAAGCTCAAGGAAATTGTTTTTAAGTTCCAAGCGCAATATAGAGCGTTGTAAAGAAACATCATCAGAACTACCTTACTACTAATTAATTTCATAAATATTAATGAGCACGCGAAGTATTTAATTGAATAGCAGACGAAAGTGTAAAGGTTAAACTGTATAATTATTAAAAAGCGTCAGTGTTTGGGAGTAGCGTGAACAATTTCCATTAAACTAAAATCATTGTAGTCTTTGGCTCAACTTGATTACTGTACGGTCACTAAATTACAGTGCGCCGACTATTAAAGTTATTATTTTAAAAGCAACCCGACCGTTATTTGTTGAACTATCGCAGCCTGTTGAACACTTCGCAATAAGAGCCACGGTAAATGGTGGAAAATTGAAATTTCAAGCGCATATTCAAATGAGTTATCGATTTATTATTTATGCAGAATCATGTAGCGGTGACGTAATGTATTATGCGGAACTGCCGCGCTTGTTTGAATTCATGGCTATCCATTCTGAAATCGTTTTTAAGATTGTTCAACATTTAAATCTTCAACCTAACCTAACCTAATAAGTCCATTTCGTACGTTAAACGACTTGCTCAGCATCCCAACGAGCTAGCAGTCGCACTTACAAGACAATTCTACTGCAATCGCCTTAAAAGGCATAATATCTCGTCACTGCCGGAGCGTATGTAGCTCCCGGATGCAGCATAATATGGAGAAGTGCTCTCAATGGAGGGTACACTCGTCGCAATTATAAGAGACTTACAACACATTCACTTATAGTGGCTAACTGATTGTGGATAACCAAACAAAACAAAAAAAAATCGTACATGATGAATGAGATACAACAACATATTTAACTTGTGATAAAACTAAACAATGAAGATATTGTATTAATAATTCGGTAATGAAAGAGGAATAAGTTATCTCAAACATTTGGAATAATGAAGACAAATGTGTATTACAGTACAAAAAGTTCCATAATAACAACGAGAGTATCGCACCATAATCTAACGAACGTATTGTACTTTAATTGAATGTGAATTGCGCGTACGCCACTTTAGCCCGCAGTATCTCCTAAACATCGGTGACATACAGACAACATTGTTCACACGCTTTTTATTTTAGTAACAATCCAATTTGTCGAAACAATAGTTTTGTTCACGTGTATTCATCCGTTTATCGACGTGATGGCACCGGATGTGGCAACTAAAACCTCCATTGTGACCGTTGTAGCCTTTTTGCTGGGTGAGTTTAGTGTTTTGTTTACATTTTATTCAGTTTTTTTTATGCGATTTTAAAATAAAATATTTGATGACGAAACGATAAGGTCTAGTATAGGTAGGTATTAGTTTATATTTACTTTGTATGATGGTTATACTATAACCAACATAATGTAAAAAAGATATACTTAACGGTATTATAAGTACATAGATTAATTACCAATTCCAAATATCACGAGTAACGTGATAATATCTAAGTATTAGTTTTCCTTACTTACCTATAAGTACTAAGTAAGTTATTTTTTTGCTACACTAGTAATTTACTTAGGATCCTCATTAGATAGGTTGAATTAAGATCAATAAATAATATTAAAGGTTAAATTAACATTCAATTACTAATTTTATACAAAAATATAAATATTTTGTCCTTATTAGAATTTTGTAATGTAATGCAGCCATTACACGCTCATGCAAGCGTCAGTCAAATTCCATCAGTCATGAATTACGTTTGACTGATTGACTGATGGAAAGAAGAAATCAACTTCATGCAACCATCAGTCACCCCATTACACGGTAGGTTAATCGTCAGTCACAGCCGTGACTGTCATGACTGATGGAATTGACTGACGCTTGCATGAGCGTGTAATGGCTGCCTAACAACACAAGAACTTTTTACGCCTTTTAAGTACCTACCTATGTGGATAAATACGGATACACTAGTCCCTTCATTTCGATTAATCATTAAAGAATTTGTTCCTAATTTTAATAGAAAACTATCGTTTCGTTTTATTAATAAAAAAATAAAAAATAAATAAAATCCGTTAAACTTAATATTTGTTTAAAATCATATTACTTATTATTATTTTTTGTAACCATTTATATATTTTGTTTACACAGTGTTGTTTCCGTAATTGGCTTATGTACTTATTGTATAATTTATACTTGCGTTAATGCTCTGTAAATGCTGTGGTAACAATGTTCAATAAATAAAATAAAATAAAATAAAATAAAATACCCAAAATAATCAAAGCTTTAACTTTAAACCTCATCATTATAATAATGGAAGCTTTTAACCTGAAGTTAAAACATCATAAATCATTATTAAACGATAGATTAACAATCACATCAATACAGTTAGTACAGTAATTATTGATCAACCACCACCCACTGATTTCGTTGAATGACCATTAATAATAGGACTGTAATCAATCAAACTGAACTGCTATAGGTAGCTGATGAAAAGTTCGAATTACCTAATGCGTTATTTTCGTTTTAGTTTTCTTTTTTGATAATCAATTGTCAGGTCAATTCAATTGAATTCAATGGTTTTTTGCTATTCCATTATGGTTTTATAATATTTATTAGATTTAATAGGCGTTTAGCACCTTGTTACTTTTATAAAATCACTTTGTCAAACACGCGACCTTAAAATAAATCTATGACCCTTTAACTATAGAGATATTCACAATTTCACAGACGTTACATAAAATTTTAACATGTTGTGGCTAACAAATATATTTTAATACTAGATAATAACTTTGCCAACTTTTGCCATTCATCAATGCCCAAGCAACAATGGAAAATCTATTGTGTTTCATTTTCCGGGCCTTGATGGCTTCGATCAAGAATAACCTAGATAACGCTTCACGAACTAAAACAGTAGGTACGCAAAAATGTCACCTCAAATAGCGTCCCACTTACAAACTTGGCGCTTATTTTGTACATATTCACCTCTTATTTTGTGCAAACTCACATTTTATATCACTTATTTTGTACAAAATAAGCTTATTTTGTACAAAACACCGTCTTTTATCACTTATTTTGTGCAAAATAAGCGCCTAGTTTTTAAGTGGAACGCTATTTGAGGTGCCATTTTTGAGACTCTAGGATAGTCTTGATCCAAGCTTGATGGGTTAAATTAAAGTAGGTAGACGTATGGGCGTGTTTTTCGAAAAAAGGCTCATCTTTGACTTGCTGTGTCTACGCAACCAATAGACCTAGACTACTTGAGTTAGGCTCAAATTGTAGAAAAATTTGTTAGCTTTACAGAAATATGAACAAAGTGACCTGAAAAACGCTTCCAAATGAAACGGAAAACGGTTTTATTTCGCGAAAAAAATGCCTATTTTTGACTAGCTACGACCTATGTCTTCGCAACCAATAACCTAGACTACTAGGATTAGGCTCAAATAGGGATGATGACTAATGAATAAAATAACGAAATACTAATAAAAATCGTAAACATATTAAACTTTTAGAGTAGCTTGTATACCTCTTGGTTTTATATATTGCATATTATTTATTTTATGACCCTTCAAAGTTGGGTGGACAAGTCCATTTAAAAAGTATAAAATTTATTAAAATAAATGATACCTTTAATTAGTCCGTAAAATGT
Organism: Agriphila straminella; assembly: GCA_950108535.1. Classification (NCBI taxonomy): domain Eukaryota; kingdom Metazoa; phylum Arthropoda; class Insecta; order Lepidoptera; family Crambidae; genus Agriphila; species Agriphila straminella. The sequence continues at coordinate 9,797,914 of OX467321.1, read as the reverse complement.
ATAGCAAATTTGTCTAAGAAACTATTTTGATAAACACAATATTTAATATAGCTGCCGAACAAATTTCCTACGCGTTGCATACAAACTATCACGGCGTGACGTCATCACTTAGTCCATACTAATGGAGCGTTTTTGGGATTTGTCCATTTGTGTACATTTCACACTGTGATATCTCGAGCAGTTTTCATGCTAGCGACTTAATTCTTTTACCAATGTTTTTTTTTTGAGAGGTAATTTATGTAACATAAAATAAAAAAAATAGTCATCATGCCATGTAATAAACTTTTCAACACACTTGCTCGTAAAGTGAGCCCTAATACATCGCTTTTAGGGCCATAAACCGATCTATAACAAACGCGTGCAATAATATATAAAACACTAGTTCGTTATAGAATTAACCCTACAAAATTAAATTAGTACCTTACTGCAAGTTCTGTGCGAGTAAACAGAGCATTCCCAATTTAGCCGGGTAATACAGTTATTTTTTTTTTGACAACAAAGAGGTTTTATGCTGCTGAAAATTCATATACATTTTTGGAATAAATAAATGTGTAAGTAAGTCATTAATTAAGTCAAATAAATATATAATTATTATCAAATTACTCATAATTCACAATATTTTGTTATAAAATATTAAATAATTTGCATTTTGTCACTTAAAATTATAACTTTGAAGTATTAGTAGTAGGCTGTATGCTCCTCACCCCTTTGTTCGCAAAATATCGTCGTATGAAACTCGTGAGCTCTTGCTTATTGCACACTCGGCTGAGTTACGACCTCGCCTGCGGCTCGGGCTGCAACCCACAGCCTTGTGTGCAATGAGCAACCTAAGCTAACTTGTCTCATAATGTACTATTACAGACGTATGGAACAAAATAACCTGAAAAACACTTCCTTGAGGTGCTTTATTAATTGCATTTGCTTTAAACCAGAAATGAATTTTACGTTATTGATTTATGCGAAAATGATACCATACTTGCCCTATTAGCTATAAACTTAAGACAGTTATTAAGTATTTTAGGAATGAAGCGAAGCGCTACTCCATTTTGAATTGTTTGTAAGGACACTATGTATGGTATGACCCAGCACATATATTAGTTAGGAACAGCAAATAGTTCCCATAACTCCTAATAAGGATATGGAGGTTAACTACTAGGTACCTAGTAACTTTTCTTTTAAACTTATAAACTTTCCTTCTTTAGATATTATAATTTTAAAATTCTATAAATTTCAAACTTATTTTTGTGCTTTTTATCTAGAAAACTTTCATTTATTCGTGGCAAATGACATGAATAATTCGAAATACAAAATTTTATAAGCAATTAAGTGATGGAATTTTTAATATAATAATAACTACACCTGTCGTTACAAATAAAGCAATATGAATGATCTACTAACAAGAAAATTGCTTATCGTTTTGTAAATTCAATATTCATGTTATAATACGCCGACGTTGCTGCCTACCATTTGTGTGTTGTCTATTTTTTCTCATAAGAAAGCACGCAACGGGCAGTTGTTGTAATCATGTCCAATTAAAATCAATTATATGGAACGCTCATATATGTGCTCTTATGACTCCATAATGTTCTATGATGGCCGACATTAAATGCACATTTGTTGTTTCCAGTTACCATAGCCAATGATGGTTAAAAAATCTGGAACGTTTAAAAACGTTTCAAATTGCATAGACAAGTTTTTTAACGAGTTGATTTCATAGCTTTTTAACTTCGCTTTTTAAGAATGTAAATTTATTGTTTGCGCGAAATTGTTATTTAAGCGATAACAATTTTATATCAATATTGAAAAACACCATTCTTTTAAAATTAATAATTAAGTACTTGTGTTTACCTGTATCTATTTTTTCCTTATTGTGAACAATACTTATAAAGAATATATCTACCTTTCTATCTAAATTAAAATTAAAAGAATATTTTCTGTCCTTATTACAATGAAATTTCATGCTTCCTACTGACAGAACCATGCTCGATCTCCTAATATATAATTGTTATGTAATTAGATTAATTAACATAATATGTAAATTAACAATCACTTAGGTATCAATTATTGTCTACGTGTACGAATCTCTCAGGTACTATACTCAAACTCTAGAGGTTTAAATAGTACTTTTTGTAAAATAAAAAATGTATTACACTGTGTCTGATAATAAATAAAAAATAAAAATAAAAAAAAATTATCTTATGTTTTATTTACTGATAAATTGAAAATTTGCATTATATTTAATGCGTAATGCTGGCAATTTAATTCTTGTCGATATTAATTAAAAAACAATATGTAAGTACCTACAGTACGTATACCTATTTATGTCAAAAAAGATAAGTGGATAGGTGGTAGAATAAGTTGGAAGAAGGATGCAAGGTGCAATTCGTAACTATTGAAATAAGTATTTTTTAACTCAGCAAAATGTTCATGGCTACGGAAAAAAACCAGCCAGTAAAACAATTTTGCAGAAGGTAAATTCACACATTAATTAAAGCCCTTAAGTTTTGTTTCAGACTCCTAAGTTAAAATAAAAAAAAAGTTTAATATTTGCGATTCTCAAAAGTGACGTAACAGGAACTGTTCAAAAACACGAGGAACACAAGATGGTTCTCATCCTACCGAATCTAGTTATGCGTAAAAACATTTCCGCGTCTCATAACGCAGATATCATCTAAGCGACGTCCTAAATACGATGCATTAAAGTATTAAGGCGCGCGCGACGGTCAATTGAGCAAATTAAGCCCCTCGTCTTAGGAGAGTCATACCGAATAAGTGGGGGACATTTTTTTGAACGCTCCATCAGCTATTTAAAAGAATATGAGAATGTTTAAGGGACATGATTTGATAAAGTTCAACGTTCTTTCAAATAGAATTGAAAATACCAAATCCAACATAAAAGCAGATAATTAGTAGGGAGTAGAGGATGTGATTAAATTATTAAATATATATGTGTGTGTGTGTATGTCAAAAAAGAGGAAAAGCTTAGTACCTATACCTACAAGTGTTTTTTTTCTTCTTCATCTAATAATCCTATCAGAAACCCGCCTGCCAAGCGGGAAAAGTATGGCAAACAAAATCCCACGGCTGATGAGGGAGGTGGATGCACAACGGTCTATGTAAGGCTGTTAAATACTCGTATGTCTGAGTGAAAATGAACCAAACTCGCCATAAAACCATTCGTAGAAGATAAAATTCAGATCTCAGAAATAAGCCTAGCCACAGAATATATAATAGTACTAAATAGGCTTATTTCTGAGATCTGGGGGGGGAACTGCCATATTTGCCTTCGCCCGTTCCAGGCTTTTATACAAATTCTGTTGTAACACAATGATTTCAGTTGTATGTAACACATTCCGTCGTGATTTCATTTGTGCGATAGCGCCATAAATATGAGCCTTGTCCTATTGACATTTTCCTTGTATGAGAAGATTATGTTGTATTGTATCTTTAGACGTTCCGATAATAATTTTTGAGATATATTTATCGTCACACAATACTATCAAAACAGTGTATTATTCCCCCATATTTGTTGTGCGTTCACGAACTTGTGTTTGAACCGTTTGACCCCCTAATGACGTGTAAACAATGCCCTCATACAGTTAAGTGATCTATTTAAAGTTGTCGACTTACAACAACACTCGTGAAATATGACGGCGCTCCCTCCAGACATTTGGTAATTTAAAAAATATAAAATGAGCGAGTGACTTGGCAGTAATAACAGTAAATTAGTTAAAATTTTCTTCTGTTTACTTTTTAATCATAATTAGGTACTTTTTCAAATAAATTTATCAAAATATGCCAGAATTTTTAATTTGTTTGTTTTTTGGTCTTGTCTTGTTTTTATGCCCTACGACGATGCCTTATAATAATAGTAAGTAATTTATTTCAGACAAAAAAAATGTCCATAGAGTGTTAGTAGTGAGCCCTAAAACGATGTACAGTCAGCAAAGTTATGACCTTAACAGTTTGAAAATAAATCGCTTGCAAGGATGGAACTAAGAGTTCGTCTTTACCTGGTTGACCTAAATAAATGGTAAATCCAAGACTATACAGACTACTCTATCTAAAAATGAACCTTAAGGTGTTCAGCTCATAGCTTTGCTGACAGTACTTCATAGAAGCTGAATATGCTGTAGCTTAGAGTAAGACGCGCTTCAGCCGGCGTTGCTCGAAGTGCTGTAGAGTAGAAGCATGGGCGTAAGAACATATTATTGATAGAAGTTGATAACAAATGATAGTTAGAGGTAAACAAAATCCAGGTACGCCTATGTGTAGAAGTTTATTGTACTATCGGCAACAACGTACCAGTTAGCAACAAAATTCGTGTGACAGCGCGGCGTGCAAGCCGACGCTGTTGCCCATGGTACAGTCAGCAACGAAAGTCACTCAACACTTTAGTACTTTGTCATTGCAACTTTTTGATAAAATATGTTTTAAACTGTGAGAATCTGTTAAAAAAATTGCTTTGACAAAGTGCGAAAGTGTTAAGTGACTTTCGTTGCTGACCGTACCTCGGTCGGTACTCTATAGATAGGTACGATATATTCTTGAGAGCAAACATCTTTCAGGACCCATCTTTTTATTTGTATCAGTTTACAACGACAAACGTCAGAAAGTTTTAAGTAAGTTTTTATCTTAATTCAAAACATACTATAATTAACAATATAGGTACACGGAACGGAAAGCTTTAAACAAATCACTTCAGGTTCCCAGAAATAGCAGTTTTATAAAGTGTACTCCTCAATAATTAATACCTGCTCACTGACTCAACATACTTGAATAAAAATAATGTTTTGTGTTTCTTAGAAAATTAACTTAATTTGTAACGAGTATCGGGTAAACCAAAGTAAAGCAATTGACCATTAACTACTTACTAGTATCATTACTATCATATTGCTTATAAAACGTGTACCTATCTACTTATAAGTACCTACGCAACATAACAATAGAGTTATCATTATGAACAAATTGTACGGAATTATTTTATTAGAGTTAAAAAAAAAATTGAATGTATCAAACAAAAAGTTGTTCATAATATAATCATAATTATCAACTCTACAAACAGTTGTCAGATTTTGGTTTAACAAATAAATAACGTTGTATAGGTACACACTCTGTGTACGTAGGTACGTATTCTATTTACGTATCGTTAAGTAAGTATATTCCGTTACGGTATTTATGCCCAGCAGTTGTTTAGACAGGCTCACAGGCACAAATATTACCATGGTAATATTTAGGTAGGTACGTGACTTCAGGGTACAGGAGTAACGCAAACATCTACCACAATTACATTATTGTTAATGGAATAAGATTACTTACTTCTATCTACCTTTTTATATCTACACAACGGGATACTTAGTGCTTGGCCTTCCCCTCACCTGATGTTAAGTGACGATAAGGCCGAAGGTGGAATCGCACTACACCCGGAATCCTCACCACTAAGGATTAATCTTACCTCTAACCACAGAATAGATATAGGTAGATACCTAAGCTCTAACTGCCAGAACACTTTTTTTCAAATTGCTGTTATGGAGTCAGACTTAGGTAAGATGGTGGTTGCTAGCCAGGCGGACTTAAATAAGCCCTATCACCTACCAAACCGAGTACAATTGTACTCCCCTTCTGGGAATCGAACCCGGGACCCCTGCGTCACGGTAAAGTTTACCGTGCCTGCGTCTTACACGGGTGGGCGAACCACTAGATGACTAGACCACAGGGGTGGTTAACCTTAATGGTTAAATTCTTTTAAAAAAATTCTCGAACAAAAAGGTTCTAATAAGCCTCCCATAGGTTCTAAATCGACAGATGATGCTGGACACGTTTTTATAACAAATAACCACCACTTTTAACTTAGTTGTGTTCCGGCAGCAGTTAGAATCCAGTTCCTCAATGGATGAGGATTCGTAGTACACTTCCACTTTCGGACCGTCTCGTCAGTCGGCCTTCATTCGGATCTTCATTTAACATTCAGGGTTCAGGTAAGATAATAAAGGCAAAGTCCTTTTATCCCTTGTATTTAGATAAAACAGTGTCTCGATTATATACTAGTATCAGCTGTTACTTCTCTATAAAAATAACCAACCCAATTATTGTGAGAGATAATGTAATAAATTACAAATGAAGAAATTATCTTACAAATCCTAATTTCTGTTAGGGCGACATCTAACCTATTTTCCATTAAATCCAAGCTGCGTGACAAACATGCGTTTGCGAGTAAATGTGGAGCATTTACATAATGAAGTTATTCAACCACTCGGTGAAATGAAGCTGTTTACTTAGTCATATTACAATGCAAATTGTATGACTTATTCTTAGTACCTACCTAAATAACTTTGAATAGAGTCTGTGCGGACATAGAATCAAGAGTAATTCACATGACGGTTCTCTTTTTACCCGACTGCAAAGAAAGGGTTATGTGTTTCGCGCGTATCTTGTAAGTATGTTTGTATGTTTGTAAGTATGTATGTATGTATGTATGTTTGTATGTAATATTCTTTATTACCTCATATCTCTCAAACGGCTGAACGGATTTCTATGATTAAGATATCGTTAGATTGGTCTTTTCAGCCCAAGTGTTCTTAAGAAGGTGGCGTTATAAAAAAGCCAACATGGCGGCTGTACGGTGCTATTATACAGTGAAAAAAAAATTTTTTTTTTAGAATACTGCAATATGGGTGTCAAATTAAAGGGCTTATTATAAGGATTTCAAAAAGGTATATCATGACCGTAATATATAATAACTAAAAAGAGATAAATAAAAAAATAAATTTAAAACATTAAAAAACCCGCCTGCATAAAAAGACAAGTCGACTGAAAAGATGGAAACAAGATTAAATAAATATTAAAGGCAACATGTCATAATACATGCAGTCGGAGGCATATAATTCAATCATTCATAATGTCTTTATGCATGCCTCCGACTGCATGTTATTATGACATGTTGCCTTTAATATTTATTTAATCTTGTTTCCATCTTTTCAGTCGACTTGTCTTTTTATGCAGGCGGGTTTTTTAATGTTTTAAATTTATTTTTGTACCATGGATGGACTTTACTGGCTGCTGCTCTACTATAAATTAATTTACAACCAAATAATAATCGATTGTTTTACAATACGGCAATATATTTTTAACTTAAAAGCTGTAGGGAAGGTCCACTGAAATCTATTTAAAGTAAAACTATATACTTACTCAAACACACAAAACACAAATTATTCATTTGTCTTCCTTTTATAAAATCATAAATTATCTTTTTGCTTATAACATGGTACACAACACAAGAGACAGGATGTAATTATTATAAGTAGGTATTAGGGGTTTAAGTATGAAATTTCCGTTTTGTATGGAGAATTTTAAAGAAATTGTATTTCCCATACTAACATTGTCTTAATTTATTTAACAACCATGAACGCTAGTTTTAAAACTTTTATGCACAAATGTTTTAACTCAACTAAATAACCACATTGTGTTAAGTGAAAAAATAACTATCGGCTAAGTTAATTTCTGCTAATGATAAAAGGAGTAACTTTTAAGATACTTACCTAGGTTTTTTTTTCGTTCAGGAACTAAAATCAAAAATATATTGCTGATAGTGGGCCGCCGTCATGATCATAATTCGAAATAGTAACAAGAACTTGAATCATCTTTATCATCATAGAAGATATAAAAGCCTCTATGTGTGAGGAAAAAATTTCATACTTTATCCCCGCTTTGATTCGCCCGCCCGTGTAATCAGGGGGTCCCGGGTTCAATTCCCAGGAGTGGGGTACAATTTTGTACCTACTTACTCGGTTTAATTCGGGCTTATTTCAAGTCCACCTGGCTAGCTACCACCATTTAAGTCTAACGCCATAACAACCGTTAAAAAATTGTGGTGTTCCGGCAGCTAAGTTGATAGCGAGTTCTTCAATGGTGAGGATTCCGAGTGTAGTGCGCTTACACTTTCGGCCTTATCGTCACTTAACATCAGGTGAGGTGAGGGCCAAAGCACTATCCCGGGATATCAAAAATTGATAATAAAAGCTCTTTAAATTATCTATCGTTAGATTAAAAAGTTAATACTTTAATACTTGTTTCAGTAATGGTGAGAGCCACGACAGTAGACATAACTCAAGAATGGAAACCTAACTTTGGCTGGGAAATAACTTGCTCGTGGCAGCTCTACGCGAACGACTCCTTGCAGTCGGTCAAACTGAGTAAAAATAGACAGCAATTCATGATATTTAGACCTGAGGTGAGCGAAAAGGCAAAAAGGCTTCTCCAACCTTGAAATTGAAGCAACAAAACGTAATGGCAAATTCTCGAACACTTGAATAGAATAGAATAGAATGATTTATTAGCATCACAACACACATGCGCATAGACAAAAAATTAAAAATAAAATAAAAAGATAATTTCAACAATCAAAACTGCATATTGGCAACTAAATAATACTGCTTAAATTGTGTGTCACAGCGATGCAATTAGGTATAAAGCTCAGCGTATATCTTTGCCCCGATGATGAGGCAAAACACTGGTTTTCAGCTGTCACCTGTAGACGCAAGGACGCATTGACAAAATCAGCCGTGCCGTGATAAAAGAAAGTATTAAAAACGAAAGTATTCAATACTTGTTGTATCATTACATTACCAATACGAACACGAAAGCATTGGCAGTGTGTTTGAGAATTTGACATGGGTAGGGTACTTGTGGCCACAGAGGAAATAATCACTACGTTTTACTAGTGGCATTCAATCTCAAGTAGATAACTTACTATAGTAAAATCTGTAAAAGTACCAGTGACGTTAAAATCAAGGCACTTTACATGCATACGCATCTTTGAAGATTTGACGGGTTAGGTTAGGTTAGGACTAGAGAGCTACGAACGAACTTAGCGTAGGTACCTACGAATTAATGTGGGCTACGATTTATATAGTTAAAGTAAAAATTAATAGCTGCCTTTCTTATTTAATAATCTAGTTTAGAACTTTGCTGGTGACAATACCTACTGACAAATTACCTACGTAAAAAAGGCGGCCAAGATTTACCTAGGTAGGTACCTACCTTCTTTTTTTGATACGAGGTATTTTACTGTCCATTTCCATAACCTAATTTACGCTGACGAAAACTAATTTGGCCTTGTGTACCTACTGGCGGATGGAGTAAATAATGAGTGCTTTGGGTGGAATTAATTAGCTAGTAGAATTACGAGTCACATTGGAGTTCCGGTTTTTATTAAATTTTATGTGGCATTTAATCCTAATTGTAGGGACCTCGGCGGCAAAAAAACTTGGCTAACTGTCGCGATATTTCATAGTCTAAAAATTTCGACTCGAATTTTACTATAACTTATTGTTGAAATTGTTAGGTAGGATTCTACAGTTTTTATACCGAATATGAAAGTGTGGAAACACCATTATTTAAGAAGGTAAGGTATATACCTTTATTTACATAACCATCAAATATTTTCGACTTATGAAAAATATTTTTGAGTAAATCTTTCAATAGCAAATTCATTATTTTTACAGCGTTAACATCCACAACTTAAAACTTACACTACCTACTTAAGTATTTGTGAAATAAGTAATATTAATTGTTAGTCGACAGCGACAAAAATCCTACGCTAAAGAATTCGGTATAGATACATATCTAGCACTAAAGTTTTGTTTTTTTTTACTACTTAGATCCAGCCACATATTATTTATATTTATTGCATACATGTAACACACTTACAAGAGAAGACTTATAATAGCTATACTTACATGCATACATTGCAAGGGTAGGTATGGAAATTTTAGTTAATTATAGAACAAATGAATCACAATTGGATAATATTTCAGAATCAAGAAAGCCTAAATAAGAAGCAATCGTGGTATCTGGTAGAGAATGTAATGATTGTGGAATGTATCCAAGATACTTACAGTGGAGTGACAGGCAAGTGCGTGCTCACTTTGGAGCCGCAGTTGCCTGCGAAGAAGGATTTCACCTTCGGCTGCGAAGTTTCGGGAGAGAGGCCTTACTTCAGGATGGATGAGAAAGAGATATTCATTGAAGCATTAGGTAAAATAGTTAAGGCTAACATCTTTGAAATTATCTAGGTAAATAAAAACAAACATCTAAGTACCTACTTAAAGTGATCAAAACAAACCACAACATTAGAAAGGAAAGGACTATATTTTCACTCATTTTACTGGCAAATGAAAAGTACTTATTCGATTTCTTAAGAGCCCGTACTGATTTTGCCGCTGACTGCCGCTCTCTCGCTCACACAATTCATAAATAGTGCGTAATTGAAAAATGTGTCTCGGCCACTTTTCGCCATATATAGATTACGGACATTTTAAAATATACTTCAGCTTATTGTTGCTAAAGTACAAAAAGTTGTCGTTTCTAACAGTTATTTGAACTGGCAAAAACGATAACTTTTTGTAGGTAGGTACTTCAGCAACTCGAAACTGAAAATATGTTGAAATGTCCGTACTCTTATTATTGCGAGAAGTGGCCGAGACACATTTTCAATATTACGCATTCAGATTTAAGAAATCTTGAGAAAACATGAAATGTGCGAGCGAGAGAGCGGCAGCCGTGTAGCAGGCACTAAGTAAGTTTGTTATTATTTTCTATGACTTAACGATCGATGTATTGACATTTCCAGTTCCACCGAACGATACTGAAATGACGGTGACGAAGCACGATTCCGGCACATTATCGGTAAACTGCACTGCCACTGGTTTGCCTGCACCTACTATTGTATGGACTGTTGATAGCCAAAAGGTAAGTGAATGGGTGACTTGTGTTCAGGAGTTCAGCTACATCTGGGGCTGATTGAATTATTCTGTTTATAAAACAAATGCTGACCGCTAACTGCCGCTCTCTCGCTCACACATTTCATAAATCTTAGTGCGCAATTGAAAAATGTGTCTCGGCCACTTTTCGCAATATAAGATTACCTACAGACATTTTAAAATATATTTCAGTTTTTTGTTGTTAAAGTACAAAAAGTTAACATAATGGTGGTGGGGTACGACGTGTGCCACGACACGCGCTCCAAGGAGAAGAACTTCGGCGCCTTTGTGGCCACGCTCAACCAGCCCATGAGCCATATCGTTTCTGACAGTTATTTGAACTGGCAAATTCGATAACTTATTGTACTTCAGCAACTCGAAACTGAAATATATGTTGAAATGTCCGTAATCTTATATTGCGAAAAGTGGCCGAGACACATTTTTCATTACCCAGATTTAAAAAAATCTTGAGAAAACATGAAATGTGCGAGCGAGAGAGCAGTCAGCGGCAAAATCGCTACGGAGTCTTTAGTACGTCCGCTGCGTTAAGCGGGATCCCGCCGCGGGCACAGAGTGTGTACATCAGCCATTTTTGATGTCCCCACTGCTGGGGCACAGGCCTTCCTTATGGGTGGTAAGGAGGACGGGCCATAACCCAGCACGCGGGCCCAATGCGGATTGGTGGGTGTTAACGACTGCAAATGCAGCCGGGACCAACGGCTTAACGTGCCTTCCGAAGCACGGAGGAGCTCGAGATAATAAATTTTTGGTCACCCATCCCATGACCGACCCTAGCGAACGTTGCTTAACTTCCGCAATCGCTGGGCCAGGCGCTAAACCACTGCGCCACCGAGCTCCACACGGCACAGAGTAACCAAATTAACTTATCTGCATTATTTTAATAGGTTCCACACAACTTCCATTCTGTGCCAGTTTGGAACGCCACATCAAAGCTTTTTAAAGTCTGGTCATCGTTCGACCCGCAGCCTGAGGACCTTGACAAATTAGAGTGCACCCCGGAAAGTTACAAAGGCAGAAAAGTGGTCAAAGGGCAATCGGCCATGTTTAGCGGAGCGACGAGAGACACATTATCAATAGGTAAGAAAAATGAAAATCTTTTTCAAAATCAATTTCTATAGAAGCGCAAAAGAATGGTATTCTTGGAATGGAACAATGGTATTGTTTTGTTCTTTCACCGAAATCATTAAAATCTAAACGAAAACGAAACTTATACCACAGTGGTCTACCATGAGTTGATGCAAACTATTTTCGCTGCCGCAAACTATCGTTTTCTCTCTTTCACTCTTGACTGTGACAATATATTCTGTGACTGTGATGTGAGCCGTATGTGATGCGAGTATATCCGATTATTTTCGGTAGCGAAAACATTTTGCATCAATCTTCGTAACGTAACTACGTGCCAACTGGCACTTTTACTACAATACAAAATGACATTCAAATGATGTGATTACAATCAAATTTTGTTTCAGGCATATGTTTTCTCCTTGTCCTGTCAGCATTATGCAGATAAAACAAGTTCCACAACGCCTTGGGATATTTATTTTCATCAGGTTTTTCAATTCGTTACGCTTTTAATATAAACTTTTTTGATTAGACACTAGATGGAAGTAATCAACGCGAAAATAATAAATGCTTGGCCAACCAATGTCACACAGCGCTATCTAGCCCCAAACTAAGCAAAGCTTGTAATATGGGTGCTATGCTAGCTAATATGGACAACTGATATGCTACTTACCATCTTGTGTGTCATAGCAACGTTTTTTACTAATGTTCCAAATGACATGTCAATATCTCTCCAAAAAAGTTGCTATTACAAAGTACTAATGTGTTAAGCTACTTTGGTTACTGACCGTACATAAAGTACAAAAATCTGTTTGGATACTTAAATGAAACTAGAGTTTGTTGGTATGTTTGTGTTTATTTCGGCAGAACATCGTATTATCGTTGTAAACGAACTATGGTTTCAAGCTGCAGTTCCATAATATTCCGCATAGTGTTAAGAGGGTTAATACAGCACAATAGCGCCGCCATTGGAAAAAATCATAGTGCTTAAAAATACGAAATTGTGAATTGTGTTCTTATAGTGCACTCCCACTTTTAGCAATAAAACTGCATATAATTTAACGGCAGGCTAGAAAATATCGTTTAAACGATAAAAAGTACAAAGCTTCTTCGGAGTTAGGGTTGCCAGGTCGTCTAACATTATAGCCGGATAGACCGGCCACTTTGGCCGGACATTTAAGTAAAAAGCCGGACACCCTAAACTAGTAATAATAGGAAATTTTTTAACGTAAAACTAGGCTCTTTTGATGCTCGGTGCTCGCCTTCTCGCTCTCACGCACGCACGAATCGCGTCACGAGGTGCGAAGTGAAGTGCGGTGTGGGGCAGAAACGACGACGCACCGCTGCGCCTCGCCTCCACGAACGACCACGTGCGTGAGTGAATGGTAAATGTAAAAAAGCCTAACAAAAGCCGGACAGGCCGGACACCGTTTAATTTGGCCGGACACTCAATCAAAAAGCCTACCTATGTCCGGCTTTAGCCGGACGCCTGGCAACCCTATTCGGAGTGTACTATAAGAACACAATTCACAATTTAGTCTTTATTTAAGCACTATGTTTTTTTTTCCAATGGCGACCTAGTGTGCTGTATAAACCCTCTTAAGCAAAAGTTTAGTAGGTATTTCGACGGCGCTGTAAATTCCACATTTCTTAAATGAAGTTTCCACATAGGTAATATAAGAACGATTTAATCATTCGCTATCTTAAAGGATTTTTATTTAGTAAATAAAGTGATTTATGTCACTGCAGCTTAACTTTAGGTATAATAACATGTTTTGGCTTGTTACAATATATTGTTTTTTTTTACATTATCATAGGTTATGTTTTTTGACAAGTTTTACAATGTCTTGTTTATGTTTATTACCTATAGGTAACAATTCGAGATCGTATATGTTTTACATCTTAATTAAAACTTACCTACATAATATATATTTCATTGGAACGATTTAATAAGGTGCGAAATCTTTCATAGGTAAGTATATTTTAAATGCATCTTTTAATTTAAAGGTGTGTATATAAATGTAAATAATATTAATATTTTGGACGTTTCTGTGAAACTTTCGAATATTTGATAAGTTTCGTAAAACCATAAGGGCATATAATTGGGATGGAATTACCTATAGTTAAATTAAAAATGTATCTAAAAAGATAAGTACCTACGTGATATTTTGAATGAAACAAATAATTTGATTATTCACAAATAAATATTACAATCAATTAATAGGCGCGCGAACAATTTCATGAAATGATAAAATTATGAAGATGAGAGTTAATGACATTTTCTAATAATATTTATTATCACAGTGCCTTCGTTATCGTTTCAACGGTCTCATTAAAATTGTGGCATTTAGCTGATCATAAAAAAAATTAAAAGACCACATTTTTATGACAAGTGTATGTACATAGTTTTAGTCAGCAATAAAAGTCGCTTGGTACCTTACCTTGTCATAGCAAACTTGATTTTAAACTGTGTGTAAGACATCTGTCAAAAAAGTTGCTTTTACATAGTAAAAAAAATGTAATGTGGTATTTACAAGCGAGCCGACTTGCCGGTCGATTTACTAGCTAGCTAGCGCTTTTTAGTGACAATCGCTTGTAAAATCGAATTGCCACGTCAATGAGCGGGTTTCAAAGGGCAGTTTAAATAAAATGTAGTACCCAAAAGACGGCTAGATGTTGCTGTTCAACTAAGTACGTAACTTATTAAGAAAAAAGCAAAGGATTTTGTCAATTGACAGATAATTCTTCTTCTTCTTATTTATGTTATGGCAATCTACTCCTCTTCAGGGAGTAATTTTTGCCAGTGTCAAGTGTTAAATAATTCAGTGGTATACTCAGCTGCTAGGAAAAATTAAAAAAACTACCTAGTTGAATATCTATCAATATCTATCTATGAATATAAAACCGCTCAATTATTAAATTAAGTTTGCGATTAGATTTTACAAGGGATTGACGATAAAAAGCACTAATTGACTAAAATTTACTAGTAAGTCACTTGCCAAGTCGACCCGTGTAAATACCGCATTAAGCGACTTCATTGCTGACCGTACCACTTAATAATGACTACGTTGAACGATTAAACCACTTCAGTTATTCAGTCAGCCCGCCTAGCGAGATTGGCTATATATGAGTAAATCACTTCCAAACGAGAATGCCAACATTAGCCCGATATCTATAATAATAAAAATAAATTTATTCACTTCTCACAAGGTTTTTAGAATATGTACATTTCGTAATATTTAACATGTAATTTTTCTTATCCTTGTGAGAGTCTGGAGTCCGAAATAGGACGAACCTGTGCTACAAATCTCCAGGCTCTCCTGGATATACATAATATTGAAGCAGTCTATGTAGTTATTACAGTTTTATCTGTGAGGTGATTAAAAAATTAAAAGTTATAAGGATTATCTGCCAGAACTTAGTGGCTGACAGATTATGGAATTTCTTTTGTGTCGGCGCCAGCGCAGGGATGTGAATTTAATATGATACAGACGATCTCACATCAGACTATACATGAAATATAAACTTACAAAATTACACAATCTGTTTGGTTTTGATTTACTCATAGCTTCA
This sequence comes from Agriphila straminella, assembly GCA_950108535.1. Taxonomy (NCBI): domain Eukaryota; kingdom Metazoa; phylum Arthropoda; class Insecta; order Lepidoptera; family Crambidae; genus Agriphila; species Agriphila straminella. Next base: position 9,782,498 of record OX467321.1, on the reverse strand, counting down.
CAAAACCTTCTTAACATTAGAATGAAGACAAGAAAAATATGAAGTAATTTATATTAAGACTATGTAAATATGATAAGAACATCCAATAAACAAGGAATTTGTGCTGGACATTGACTTTTAATAAAACTCCAACACTAACTCTAACAACGTGTATATCAAATGACATTCAAACTTCGACTTTATTGTCTCTAAATAGTGGTGAGATTATAAAATATGATGTGGCAATAAGAAAATTCGTCTCTTTTTAAATAGAAAAACATTATCTTCTGCTTTGGCTTTAGACTTACTTTGTATTGTATTAGATAGAACAGTACATTATTATAATTATATCCGTGACTAAACATTATGACTTGTATACAGCGAACTAAAATTGATGGAACAAGCATTTCGCTCAAAAAATTGCACCACGCAAAATGACAACCAAGTGGGCGGGGCTAAAAAATGCTGGCATTTAGTAACGCAGCACTAAGCGACTGAACACTGGTTGCAGATAGCGATCGTTATCTGTATACTCATAGATATTTTCGATACTTAAAAACGAAAAAATATTTGTCTTGTGATGCGTTATCCCTGCATCTTTTTACTGCGTGCGTCTTTTAGACCATTTGACTACACAAGACGTAATTTCTAATAAATAGTTTATTAGCAATTCTTTTTTTTAAATACAAACTGCAATTACAGTAATATACTAAGAGCTGGCCGGTGGGGTAAATGATAACCCGCCTCCCCCGCCTTTTTCAGGGGATTTGGGGAAATGGGTGAAATGGTCCCGACCAAGGTGACTGATCACCCGCCCGGCTTCGCTGGCGTCCCCCCTTATAAATAATAATAAATAATAATAAGAGCTGGCCCCGGAAATGAGTATACAATTTACAGAGCGACGAAATCCCTCTAGTTAGTGTGCCATACTACAATTATAAACAGATCCGGGCACCTGGTAGTGGTAACGAACGCTAACGTCTGTCACCGGGCGCGCCCAACTAAATTCTGTGCGGGTTGTAATTTTTTAGCCCCGTGGTGCTATTTTTTAAGCAATATTTGTATGCAATTACACTTCCATAGATTTTAGTTCGCTGCTTGTATATAACATAATAGTATACATATAACGCAGTGTTATTAGTTACAGTTTCTAGGTATATAGGTAGTAGATATAGCTGTTTCACAGTCAACAGGTAAAGGGTGAGCAAAATTGTTACTTCTAATTCTTATTTACCCTATATCTTAATTAGCTGTCAGTTTATGCAACTACCATACTTGATATCTAAGAAATACATGATATCACTTATGACTTCGCAAGTCGCTCAAATTCTCGGCATAAATAAAATAGCTCTTTGTATAAATTACGACTTCACCCAATGGCAATTCGATATAAACCGCATAGCATACAATACTAAATAATATACTAGAAAAAATACGACTCGCACCAGATCAATACTCAGACTCGGTAGCTCAGCGGTCAGAGCATTGGACCGGATATCCAAAGGTCGCGGGTTCGATTCCCGTCTGAGTAATGATCTGGTGCGAGTCGTATTTTTTCTAGTATATTATTTAGTATTGTGTAAAAATAGCATTGTGAATGCAAAAATCTCAAATTAAAAAAAAACCGCATAGCATACATTTGAACAAATATTCATAATTTTGGATAGATAGAGTTTTTAATTTTTTTTCACAGTTTGAATCCAGTTTGGGTCAAGACACGTTGATCGACGGTTTGTCCAAACATAAAGAAAGATATTAAGTTAATAACTGAAAAAATATTAGAAAAAAAATATTTATTATATTGTAACTTAATATTTAAAAATAGCATTGTGGATGCTAAAATCTAAAAATTCAATAAAGAAAGATCATAAAATGTAGTAACCAAACGCATTCTTTTGCATTTTCGTGGCGAACGGTTTCCTACACTTTGAAATTTTTGTATGGTCGAAAGCCCTCGATCAGTGACTAAGAGACCCTAACTCGTTAGTCACAATAATGCACTCGCCCGCCATATACAATGAGAATCAACAGCATTTGACATTTTTGACAGGAGAAGCCTCATAATAAATAATCGCCTGTTATTGGTTATCTCCTATACTAAAAACAGCGACCACTAGTTGTACAAATTACAAAAATGCTTTTCGCAAAGATACCAATTATAACAATTTTGCAGAATAACTGCGAAGCTTTAGTGATATTTGACTAGAAGTCTCCTAATTACCTACATTATCTTTTGGCTAGGGTACTTTATATAATTTTTACGAGTATGCTATACCATAAAAGACCATGTGCACCAAACATCAATTCCAAAGTCGATATAATTTTAATATTGGTGTATTGTATACAATTACGGCCAAATACCTTTTTTACTAATACCAAAACGTGCCTCAAGGTCTTTTACAATGACTAATTGTAAACATCACCTATGTGTTACTATCACAACGTAAAGTTGGGAACACTTATTACTAGGAATGTTAAACGCTAGTTTAAAGCAAGGCGAGAGTAGTATCGCTATTACTGACATCTTTTAACACCACTATTAAAAAAAAATAGGGATCGTTCACACGAGCGATTTTATCAACGCGCAATATTTTTACCGCCCTTATAAGCAGATGAAATTAAAAAAAATATGCAGATTTAAGTCATCGAACGTAGCATAGCTAAAGCGCTTTCATTACCATATCTGAAAGTTTATCCCGGAGCTCTGAACGAGCGAAGGAATAGTGGAAATTCTAGACTAATTTTCCAAATTTTGGGCCCTATTTTTGTAAGGCGGCGAGGGGTCTTTACTACTTTTTTTCATTCACATAGCAAAATCCGTATTTTTGAATCGCTTATTGTCCAGTACTTGTCAGTGTAATACAGTGACAGTGACACAAACTAATCTGACCCGGTGGTCAAAACTGGAACATGTGTTATTGTTACAGCTCGCGCAAAATAAGTTGTCCCATATTTTAGTACCACGTGACTTACGCAGTAGCAATTTTAAGATATTGCGCGAGCTAGTGCGTGTTGTCAATTCTAACATTACACCGCATGCGACGAAAATGAATCGTGCAGTGAAGAGCGCTCGCCGCCTTCCAAAAATAGGACCCTTATTCTTTATACTGAAACTGAGCAACAACTGACGGTCGGAGAGGAGTCCATAACTCCATACAAGGGCATTAACTTTATATTAACTTAAGCCGCGTTGACATGATCAGAGCCTGCTCGGACCGAGTGGACTCTTAGGAGTAAAGCCGCGTATTGACATGATCAGAGCCTGCTCGGACCGAGTGGACTCGTAGGAGTAAGCTTCATACGAGTATACTAGGAAAGTTGTTGATATTATCATAGTTCACTCGGATCACTTTCTTCATTTTTAACCGACTTCCAAAAAAGGAGGAGGTTCAATGTTCGTCTGTATATTTGTTTTTTTTTTTGTGTATGTCCACCGATTACTCGAAGACGGCTGGACCGATTGAAATGATTCAAACGTTATTACATTAGGTACACTCCCAAGTTGGTCCCATTTTTTAAAATTTGGAAATCGGTTTAGTACTTTTCAAGTAATTTTGAAAAAAGCACGAAAATAGTATGATTTTGTGTGAATTACCTCGATGATTGGTCGTATTACTTCTTTGTTTATGAACTGAATACGATAATTATTTTTTTTAGTATTAGTTGGAAGAGGGATATCTTAAGTGTAGTTTTTTAACCGACTTAAAAAAGGAGGTTCTTAGTTTGACCCGTATTTAAGTATGTTTCTCCGCGATTATCTTACGTTTGGCTGAGCCGATTTTTCTACATAATTATATAATATACCTTACCTACAAGGTACCTACACTAAAAATAAAAAAATAAAAAATTGTTTAAAAAAAAACAAAAAACCGACTTCAAAAAACCTACCTCTAAAAAGCAAGAAATAATATTCGTAATAATAAAAATAAGTCTATTGAAGTCGGGTGGGGCTTTTAGAATAAAAATAAAAAGGAATCTGTACTCCAGCCCCACCCGACTTCAATAGACTTATTTTTATTATTACGAATATTATTTCTTGCTTTTTAGAGGTAGGTTTTTTGAAGTCGATTTTTGTTTTTTTTAAAACAATTTTTTTTGCAAGTCAACATCGAAAACTGACGGATTTTGTGCGAAATGGTATTATAATTGTCGCCGATTTATTAATAGAAGAGCTAAGACGGGAAAAAGATAAGGCATCTCGCAAAAGACAGTACACTCGGTCCGAGTGTACTCTGACCATGTCAACGCGGCATTAGGCCGTTATCTTTGGCCCGAAATTTTCCTTCCGGCCGCGAGGTTCGATCGCGTTGATTGATCGAACAACGCGGAATAGAAATTCTTTGTGGTTCGATCAATCGAACAGCGAGGGTTCTTTATTCTTCGTAGTTCGATCAATTTCAGCCAATCTAATTACTGGGAAATTTAGGTCCTTATGGTTCGATTGATCAAATGATCAAACTGCGAGGATTTCTCATTCTTCGTAGTTCGATGAATTTCAGTTTGATTTGTCATGATAAGTAAATGCCGAAAAACAAATGACTACTACCGGCAAAACAAATGAATTCCGAAATACAAATGAATGCCCAAAAAACAAATGATTGCCAAAAAAACGAATTAATATCGAAAAAAGAAATGAATAGCGGAAAATAAATCCCATAACGATCGCATATATAAAAAAAAACCGGCCAAGTGCGTGTCGGGCCACGCGCCGTAGGGTTCCGTAGTTACCTTATACCATACCATATTTTAATACCACTATCATTTTTCGTCTGTAAAAATAACTTTGTTTTTCACAGTGTTGATATGAATGACAAAGTTATATTTGCGGTTATGGAAAATATGATATATCTCGAAAACTAATTACTATATCTCGTTCAAACCAATTTTCGTTGAAAGTTTTTATTAAGATCTATAGCATATTTTTTTTTTAGATTTTTTACTCTCTTATTTCAAAAGTTAGAGGGGGGGGACACACATTTTACTACTTTGGCAGTGTTTATCTTTCAAACGGTTGACTTTGAGAAAAAATTGTCTTAGAAACCTCAATGTCATTTTAAAGACCTATCTATAGACACCCCGCACGTATTGGTATGAAGATATTTTTTTTTTTAGTTTCAGCTCCATGTATGGAGAGCCCCCCTTAATCTTTATTTTTTTTATATTTTTGTGTTAAAATTGATAAGCGGTTAACAGAATACATCTGCCTACTAAATTTCAACTGTGTAACCCTAATACTTTCGGAATAAAATGGCTATGACATACGGACGGACAGACATTTTTTTGCCATTTTGGCTGCGGAACCCTAAAACAGGCGATTTGTGACCTTATTCAAATGTGAGATAGTTGATCTGTTTTTCGGCATTTATTTGTTGGCAACCTTTTGAGAATGGGACCTTTTACGGGCACCGGGACCTTTTGCGAACGGCGCCTTATGAACCGCTGTACCAATCGAACTACAAAGAATTTCTGTTTCTTGTGGTTCGAGATCAATTGGACAACGCGATCGAACTTCGCGGCCGGAAGGAAAATTTTACTTTTGTGAAATGTTTTGCAAAGAGATGCAGTAACTGGATTGAGATTTATGAAATGTTTTTCTCTTTTGATAGTATGAAGAAGTGGTGATTTAGCCAGCAATAGCATGATACTAAGACTAGGTGACACACAGATAAAACTATAAATAGACATTCAATATGTATAAAAGACACTTCATAATCTGCGATTATTCGCATCACAGTTAAAAGAATTACATAATAACGATGACATATAAACGTACAAAGATATTACGAAATTACAGCGGCAACACATCTTTATGAAACCACTGGTTTCATAAATTATATAATCTATTATATTAAGGACATTTTGAGTCAAGAAATAAATTAAATATTATCATTTCTTTAGAATTCAAACATAATCAGATTACACTTTCCTCTACATTGCCAATTAGATATACATTATAATTTTATATTTACTAGGTTATATATTTTTCTTCTAGAGTTTTATCGTGAGAGAAACAATTTAAAAAAAAATACAGTTCTCTCATCGTCTTTTAATTCAGAATAGATAAATAAGACCCTATAATTTCCTAAATCATGGATCCTATAGGGATTTGATACGCCACACTGAGCACAATAACATTAATTGACAATGTTCTTAAAATAAGAAACATTATTTTATAGCATCATTGATTTATATTATATCTTTACACCAAGTCGATTTAATTAACTTAAATTACTTATTAAATAAACTAATGAAAGTAAAAAGTCTTTTCCAATTTAAAAAAACTATAAGTATATTATAAATATTATTTAGTATTTTAATTTGTGCGAAACTTTTTTGTCTTTAATTTTTTCATGAATAAATAAATATTAACATGCAATTTTATTGAGAAACAAAACTTCTACTAATAAGACTCTCAAAAAAAAACATTCACAATATCTTTGCGCACTTCAGATCACATATCTTTTTTATTTAGACTACTTTAATATTTTTGGTCAATTAACTGACTAGATTTGGTTCATCACAAATTCTTGGAATAGCCAATGCTCTCGACCTTTTTTGAAATGAACAGACAACGCGCGTTTACGTCGATAGTGTCGATACAAACGCATATGAAACGCGCTACCAACGTGACGCAACAGAAGAACATCTGCTACCACGCGCGTTAATAAAAACGCGTGATATGTGCAAAGGCCTTATAGTTATTCTATCTATTTGCAATAAAGTTAAAACTCGTTAAACTCATCGGTATTCGTGAGATAGAACAACTATAACAAATATGAGTTAGCCGACCGTGAAATTTTACAAAAATAAAAAATAAAAATTCATTCGCTCACAAGTCTGCCTTTGTTCATAAAACATTTAGCTATAAGCATTAATCTTAACTACTTCAGTTAATCATTTCTTGCTGTCTTGCAACTAGAACGCATATTTTATGACTGAACAACCAACTTCTGAAAAGCAAATTATCTCTTTGTAAGAAATAAATTGAAACAAGACAAACCTTGCGTTTAAGTTGTTTCTCATATAAGAATCATAAGTACCTATATCATAAGTAGTTATCATACAAAAATGTCTATGTAAACTTTTAGTCAACAAAACGCCATATTTTTTACCTAATTCTCTCATAATTGTTTTAAAGTAAATTTGATTTAAAGTTTTACAAGAAATTGTAGTTGATTCATCAACATTTGTTTAAATAATTTTGATTTCTTTAGATAATATACATATGTAATTTTGGCAGTTATATGCCTTAATATATCGGATACATTGTTTAGATACATACATGTCACATCTAGCTGGTCTCACCAACGTCCTAGTTAATCTTTCTAGGCTACTGGCACATTGACTACATTATTTCTTTTTATTAATTTATTTATTTATATCGTTCACACAACCATTCTAAGTGCTATATTGAAATGGCTAACACATCACTGACTAGCTAGCATAACTATGTAGTTTCATTTCGGCATTTTAAATTTTAAGGTGTTGTTTGAAGCCAAGCACGTAAACCTCTAGCTCTTTCCGCGACCCCTCCGTCGGAGATATCCTGTGTTATTGGATCGGGCTAAAACAGAAACAAATACTTAAAACATTGTTTCTATGGTAATTATTTAGAGGTGAAACATCTGCGTAATTGTTGATATGCTATTGTTGCAAATTAAAAAAAAACGAAAGTTATTACTTTTAAAAATTTACTGAAAATCAGCTTAATTGACCCATTATAACTAAAACCGTTCATCGTTCAGTCCCTATTGTCAACATTGTAAGTTTCCATTTTTCTAAGTTTCAATGAAACTAACCGCCTTTTTTAAGCGACTTCAAAAAAAGGAGGAGGTTTTCAGTTCGTCGGAATGTTTGTTTTCATAAAAAACCTAGAGTTATGAGTCAATGAGGCATCTTGTGATTATGACAGTTCAATTAGCTGTTATGTAGTCGGACATATTATTCACTAAAATAGGAATAAAACAAGCGCACTCTTCTATAACGTTATCAAAGGATAAACCTTTTGTCTTTTTAGCTTTTGTCGCTATTGAGCTATTATATATTAACTTTCGAGAAATTCTTTACAACAAGCTTAGGCCTTCCATAACTTTTTATGAAAAAGACGGTAAAATTATAAAAATAAATGAAAGATTTAGTTTACTTACAGCTGATAGCGTCATCCTTGTCTGCGATGTGGTTGGTGCGTTACACGAACTAGTTTCCGGTGAAGCTGTAAAAGGCAATTAAAATTATTTACAAAGCTATAAACATGATGCAAAATGCGTCAAGCCGCTTTGGGTAAAATGCTTGATAGAAAGACAAACTTTTCAATAAGAAATAATCAACCGCCTCTGTGGTCTAGTGGTTCGCCCACACCTGTAAGACGCAGGGGCCCCGGGTTCGATTTCCAAAAGGGGAGTACAATTTGTACTCGTTTTGGGTGGTAGTAGGACTAGTAGGGCTTACTTCAAGTCCGCTTGGCTAGCTACCACTACCTTACCTATCTAACACCAAAAAACAATACTAAATAATATACTAGCAAAAATTCCACTCGCACCAGATCAATACTCAGACGGGAATCGAGCGGTTTAGCATTGGACCGGATATCCAAAGGTCGCGGGTTCGATTCCCGTCTGTATCTCGATGTCGAGTATTGATCTGGTGCGAGTCGTATTTTTTCTAGTATATTATTTAGTATTGTATAAAAATAGCATTGTGAATACAAAAATCTCAAATTTAAAAATCATATAGCTACGAGTATTTCATTTTGATCGATTGCCAAATATCTGGAAAGATATTTCAATTGAATGTCGAGGTAATTCCTCACATTGATGAAATAACGCTGGCTTGCAGCGTAAGAGTAGGATATACTAGAAGAAATTCGACGATGTCACTAGTGACTCGGTAGCTCAGCGGTCAGAGCATTGGACCGGATATCCAAAGGTCGCGAGTTCGATTCCCGTCTGAGTATTGATCTGGTGCGAGTCGTATTTTTTTTTCTAGTATATTATTTAGTATTGTATAAAAATAGCATTGTGAATGCAAAAATCTCAAATTTAAAAAAAACCATAAAAACAATTAAAAATTCGTTGTGTTTCGGAAATTAGAGGTAAATATTACCCTTACACTTTCAGCCTTATCGACACTTAACATCAGGTAAGCTGAAAACCGATTATCCCGTTGTGAGCACACTATCCCGTTGTGAATTAAAAAAATGCAGTTATCTTTTACCCAAAACTATTTATTTACCAAGGACTAGCGACATGTTATGCATCGTTGTTACTTTAATAGACCACTATTTTAATTTATTTAATTTCGGACGACCAACAGCTACTATAACATAACACAAAACTTAAATAGTAACAGAATGCCAATTATAGGTCATCACAAATATAAAGCAAAATACACTTAACGAGCACTATCTTAATAATTAATTATCTTACAATTATACAATTAGGTCGCATTGAAGAAACTGAGACTCATAATACGCTTGATCGAAGCTTCACTTGTCGCAAAAAGATCCAAGTCCGCCTGACGCGTTGCCGAGTTAAAGCTATTACACGCACGACATAAATTCTGCCGATAATTTGAAAATGCAGGGGGGACACGCAGCAAGTGGTTGAATCTGAGTGGCTTTGAGGGTGTTCTTAATGTTTATTTGCATAGAAGATCCGGACAGTTTACAGTACCAGATGCAATTTCCGAAAGAAAAACCAGATCCGCAATCTCGCGACGCTCCTCTAACGGGAGAAAATGATGTTTTTTTGCACAGATCGAGATAGAGGCTCGAATGATAACGATCCTTTGTGCGTAAACATAGATATTTAAGAAATCTTTTTTGGATATTTTCGATACGCGAGATGTATGTATTATCCGCAAACTCCAGATGGAGATATTATATTATAGATATTACTATGATTAACTTATTTTGGAATTATATTAAAATCATTAAAACAAAAAAAAATGTGGAGAAAATTGGAGTTAATAGTTAAAAGGTGGTATTTTGTGTTACCGAAATATAAAATTCTACTCGATTAAAACTGACCTGTGTGTGGTCTTCTGGCATCTAAGGCTCTCCATATGTCCCTCACATCTGCGTGTAGGGCCCGAAGGGACCTTAAGACTGCGCCCCCTGCTTCTACCTCCGCAACCGCTTCGCTACCCGAAGATGCTTCGCTAGTTGTCCCCTCCTGTCAATGTGCCTTTATTGATTCTGATATAATAGAGATACAGAGGTGGCCGGATAATTAGAAACACCATTCGATTTTCATACAAACGAGGTAACTTTGAACCCTTGGTTCTCCGCCAGGGATTGATCTAGCTGTGATCTGATGATGGTCATCCAGGGAATGAATAGAGAAGATCCAGATCGCTATACACACCCATCGGTTCTCATCAGCATTTTAAGAGCTATTTGGTTATTTAAAAAAACCGTGAAAATAGCATTAAAATGTATGAAAAAACCTTAAACTGAGGACTTTGATCCTTGCAGCTCTTAGAATGCTTATCAGACCAGTTGGATGTGTATAGCGATCTGGATCTCCTCCATTCACTGGATGGCCATCATCAGATCACAGCTAGATCAATCCCTGGCGGAGAACCATGGCTTTAAAGTTACCTCATTTGTATAAAAATCGACTGGTGTTTCTAATTATTCAGCCACCACTACATGTCGACAACGGCGAGATTAGAATAAAAATTAAAGAACTACTTAATAAATACAGATAAAAAGGAGTACCTAGGTAGGTATTTAAAATTATAAAAAAATTGTGTCCCCGTCAGTATAGAACGGCGATGGATAAAGCATACAACATCGATGGTTAAAAGATATTTCTAGCGAGCAACCAACAATTTAAGCTGCCCTTCATCTAAAAACAATTAATGAAAATAATACAACGGCACAATAATTAATATAATTAGACAATAAAATTGATGACAAAAATATGGGGCACCATTCACGTCAGTTTCAATGTTCATGAATGTGTATTAAGGCGCTGTGGTAGTGAAAATAGCGCCGCCACTACATTTATTTTTATTACTCGTATACTAAGTCAATATTTAAAAAAAAGCTCATGTAATAATCTCTTAAAATTGTCTCTAATATTTTTTGAATAACTCTTCAACAGTTATCAATTATCATTCATTCTGTAAGTTTTAAAATCCATTATTGCCAAAAGTGGCCACTTTGACACAGAAAAACTAATAGTACAAGCAGGGGGGTATCACTCCGCGCTTAAACTTTTATATTAGCCTACTGCTCGCGGCCCACTCCAAGAGGGCCATTGTCGAGGGATATCACCGCGCCGACCGAAACGCGCGGCGTGTGCAAGCGACGAGAGCGCAGCGCGTGAACGTCACCAACGAAACGAGTCAGTCAAGCGCCGAATGCGAAACTGCATGCACTTCGTTTTTGATACTTAATTACTAACGTACCTACCTACCTACTAAAGTTTATTGTATTTTTTGTATACATATTTACATACTTAGTTGTATCGAAGTTCGAAATATGGCACCAGTAAAGAAAAAAGCAAAAAAATACTATTTTTTTTCACCCATCCCATAACCGACCCTTGCAAAAGTTGCTTAACCTCCGCAATCGTTGGGCCAGGCGCTATACCACTGCGCCATCGAGCTTCTCTAACTACTTAGAAATACTTATTATTTATGCTCTTTAAATATGCTCAGCTCACCTATTAGGTAGATTTATTTTATTTTATAAGTAGGTACCTATTAGTAATTTCATTGTTTATTCATGGGCATAACGAATGTTTTCTATGATATCAGTAACTAGCGAGTAGCAACCCCGAAATGTGTCGGTTGAGACAGAGCTATGCGACAGAAAGAGACGCCTCTCTTTCTTCTTCGTAGGTGCATATAATTTTATCCACGCAGCGTTGTGCAGTTTGAAATTGTACTTTATTGCCGTGCAGCGAGAGTAGCTTATTATTTGATGGTCTTCGCGGGGACGGACTTCTGTACGTTAGTACTATTATATATTCTGTGGTACAAGTACAGAAGCAGCACTCGGCAAAGTCATTTAAATAAATAGCGACTTTTGCTCCGGCACAATAAAGTGCAATTCAGGTCACGCAGTTCACCTAGTAGTTGCCTGTCTTTCTATTGCGTGCTCTTGCCTTTTCTGACGACGCAACGTTAGGGTTGTCTTCTTTTAAATGAACTGCGTAGCATATATTATCATAATGTGAAAAACGACAATTGTTTATTGGTTTTTTGATTTTGCAGCAAGATGCCGCGCTTGTACGGCGGCGGGCGCGTGGCGGCCCTCTGCTCACTTGTCCCGCCGGCGGATAGCGGTAGGTGCTTATCGCGCGACCTTGAGCGAGTGAAGGAGGCCTGACTTTGAGCTAAAATGTTTTTAAAAACTTACAGAAAGAATGAATACTGTTGAAGACTTATTGAAAAAATATTAGAGACAATTTAAGAAATTATTACACAAGCTTTTATTAAATATTGACTTGGTTTACGAGTAATAAAAATAAATGTAGTGGCGGCGCTAGTTTCACTACCTACAACAGCGCCTTAAGGAAAATCAAATGAGTTCTGGTGCTGAAATTTGATCAATTCAAACACATAAGTATTTTAACTTTAGGTTCTAGCAGTATAGTGATAAAAACACGTTAGTAATACAAACACAACACAACCACACTACAACGACAACAGGTGGGCAGTTGCTAATTTGTATGGAAAGATTTTATTCACACAGACCACATTTTGCGTAAAACCGCAAACACAATAGTTGTATTCATATAATACAGGACGCCCTTTGTCGCGAAGATGTCATGTGCTTGCTTGATGCTTATTTTGATAAGAGAACGAAAGAAAGGTCATAAAACTCCAACTTCTCTGCAAACGAAAAACAAACGAAAGAGGTTCAATGAAGTTTGACTAGCTATAAAGGTACAACTAAACAAAAAAGACGAAAAATCGTGCAAACGAAATTCCAACGAAATCAAGTAGCTATCATCACAATGCAAGCGAAATTCTACCCTATCGCTGCGTACATAAGGTCTATCGACCTGTAATGGCGGCGGGTGGGAATCCGCGAGGCGCCGTAGAGCTCGTTCGATGTGCCGAAGCCGGATTTCCTTCTCGCCTAATAAGGCACGAGCTCTGTGTAACGCCACTTCGAGTTCGGTGGCTTCTCTCTCCTCCTGATACCAAGGTATTTACATATCGTCGACGATACTGCAAAACCGCAGGTCTAATATTTGCAATACCGCGGAACTGCGAACAGTAGCGAAATTTAATTTACCGCTCCGCGCTGTCCTAGGCTGTGATTTAAGCGCCAGACGCGCATCGCGCTATTGCAACGAAGCGTGAGAGAGATGCATAATAAATAAATAAATATTTGACAACATCGCATACATTGCTCCGAATCCAAAGTAGCTAAAGCACTTGTGTTATCAAAATCAGAGACAACGGTAGTATTACAAACACCTAGACCCGAGACAATATAGAAAAGTTCATTTTCTATATTGACTCAGCCGGGGATCGAACCCGGGACCTCAAGAGATGGTGACGTCTTGAAAACCGACGTACAAACCACTCGACCACGGAGGTCCTCAATAATAATGGCTAATTTATAAATGTGTCATTTCATCACCAACGCGCGGAGCGGTAATTTCATTTCGCTACTTACTGTTCGCAGTTCCGCGGTATTGCAAATGGTAGATCAACGGTTTTGAAGTATCGTCGACGATAATGTAGATATATACAATGCGATTATAGTTGTCGTTACTTCTGATAAAGCTAATAAGTTTTTTGCGCCCATCTTTCTTGTCAGCTAAAAGATATCCTGAATGGGTGATAGGGAAAAAACTGGACAATTTAAAAGTACTTCTAAGTGAGTCCATCTAAATGAAAATATTTTCATTTTCATTAATCTGATTATAAAGGTAGTCCTCGACAACTTCACTCGATTTGTCAACTCATCATTATGTGAACTTATCATCAATAATAATTGTTAGTTATTTAAAAAAAAAATTAAAGCTAAGTGTTTTTTCAAATAACTATAAATTGAAACTCAGTACTCACCGAAGGAGCCCTTTGAGGCGACGATGAAGCCCTGTTTTCTTTGAGGGCGGCTCGCCTCCGTTTGAGGACCGCCCGAGCTCGCCTCATGCCTTCTCTTTCTACAAGGGCTCGATGGCGAACGAACTCTAGCTCTGGAGCGTCGGCGGTTGTTACTGAGCCTATGATATTTATTTAAACTTTATTACAGCAAATTGCGCACTTAGTCAACGAAAGATGAGATTGAAATGGCGGCGCCACTTTCCCTGTTAAATTAACATTTAGAAGTTATGTTATTGGAAACTGAACCTTAAAAGGCGCAAAATTATTTCAATTTCCAACCGAGTCTCATTTTTCGTTGACCAAACTCTAATGCCGTAGCATGGTATTTAAAAAAGTTTCAACACAAAATATCAAAACTTTTTTTTCATACTTGTGGTTGTGGCAAATGGTGGCAGAAAGGTATAATCTCCATTCTGCTGTAACTTTCGTACATTTGTGAAGTCAAAAAAACTTAAAAAAAAAATTTTTTTCTATTCTTATTCCCACCTATAAAAAAATATTCAGCCAATTCTGTTTATTTCGGATATTCCCCATAATACTGCTACAGCGTATGTACAGATACCGGCACAGAACTTGGCAAGAGAAAGATGAGACAAAAGATGCGCCGAGTTTAGCGTTTGTAGCTGCTGCGCATCTTTTGTCTCATCTTTCTCTTGCCAAGTTATATGCCAGTCTGTAACATCGTGTTTTATAAAAGTGCAATTTTGATCCTTACCGATTTCACCGAAGGGGTATCTGAGACTGTACGACGGCTGGCAAGCAAGATCCGGAAATTGGTCTTCTAAATCGTCCAACTTGCGGAGCTGCTGTCTCAACGATTCTAGCGGACTCGACCAACCTTCGCCTCGCCTAAAAAATATCCCTATATTCTCAACGAGTCACACTGACTCGTGTCACACTGTGACTGGTTGAGAAAAAAAATCGCAACGAGTAACAGAGTGCCTCGATGCGAATTTTTATTCTCATCTAGTAACGCTAGTTTTAATAGTATAGTATAGTATAGTATAGTATAGTGTAGTATAGTATAGTGTAGTGTGATACGTTTTGGAAAAAAATCGCATCAAGTAACACCTGTTAATCGTTGCGAATTTTTATTCTCATCTAGTAACACTTGTTAGTAAATGGTTCATATTTATTATTAATTCATAATTCTCTTAGAGACTGTTATACCGTTACCTGCTTGAAAGTTTCACGCTCAGATGATGAAGAAGAAGAATAAATATACGATAGCGCTGTTAGCGCGAATCCGACCAAATTAAATAGTCACAAAATATTACACAAATAGGGTATTTGTGAACCTACTTCATTAATGGATTATACGCTAACAGTGCGGTTGGCGTGATTCGGAACGCGGCCTAAGTTTGGGCACAGAAGGCATGTCATATAAATACAGAAGGGACACTCCGCAAAATCATTTAAATTAATAGCGACTCTTGCTCCGAAATAATATAAAGCAATTTCTGAAGCAATTCAGATCGCACAGCGCTAATTCCTTACAATTATTATCATTAGAAGTTGCCTCTTTTTCTATCACATACTTTCATCTCTTCTAACGACGACGGGCGTTTAGGGTTATCTTCTTTTAAATGAACTGCGTAGCATATCATAAAAGGAAAGCGACAGTCGTAATAATAATAATAATAAAGACTTTATTGCACATGATAAAAATAACGATACAATCAGAAAACACAAGAAAACATACAATAGGCGGCCTTATTGCTACATAGCAATTTCTTCCAGGCAACCTAGGGCGAAATAAAATAAGATAAATAGGATAATAGGGGAATCGATCCATAGTCTCTGCCTACCCCCATGGGAAACAGGCGTGAGTATATGTATGTATGTATGTACTAAAGGATAAATACATAATTCCATGGTATAGGAGATAAATATAAACAAGAAAATTAGTCGCGGGAAGAAGAGAGAAAATGACTCCTAACTTGTTCTCTAAATGACCTTGGAGTTTGAGCCTTTCTGATGCCCTCCGGCAGAGAGTTCCACAAACGAACAGCATGGACACAGAATATATAATAGTACTAACGTACAGAAGTCGGTCCCCGCGAGGACCATCAAATAATAAGCTACTCTCGCTGCACGGCAATAAAGTACAATTTCAAACTGCACAACGCTGCGTGGATAAAATTATATGCACCTACGAAGAAGAAAGAGAGGCGTCTCTTTCTGTCGCATAGCTCTGTCTCAACCGACACATTTCGGGGTTGCTACTCGCTAGTTACTGATATCATAGAAAACATTCGTTATGCCCATGAATAAACAATGAAATTACTAATAGGTACCTACTTACTTATAAAATAAAATAAATCTACCTAATAGGTGAGCTGAGCATATTTAAAGAGCATAAATACCCCCCTGGCATGGACGGAAAAGTTCGTACGTTAAAGAAAAGGCTTCTTAGCTAAAATCTTTAGTTAAGGTCTCCTTAACTTTAAGGTAACTGTCAGTTTCATAAAGTTCTGACAACTTATTTTAATTTAAGGTAGCCTTAACCTTAACTTTAAGATTCGTTTGAATATTTGGCCGTAAGCCTATTAATATATATTATAATTAGTACATGTTTTTGTTGACTGCCCAATAAATAAATAAATAAGTACAGTAGTATTAGCGCTGTAGATGAAGTTGGAGACCTGACAAACTTCAAATTATCCTGCCATTGCAATACCTAAATTAGCTACTGCGTTCTTTAAACCTTATTAAATGTGATACTCACTTAGGTGAATAGTTGAGACGAGATGTGGAGGCAGATTTTAACCTTGTGAAGCACCTTCGACGGCCATGACCTGGACAAACAAGTGTTGAAGTTTCAGTAAAAATATATTTAACTCTACAAACTACTACAAAAACAAGTGTCTCGATTTATCCATTACACAATATTATGGTTTACTGAATGATGCCTTTGTAAATAAATATTGCGATCAGTGTTGCCAGATCTCCTGATTTTCCTAACATTCTCCTGATCTACTCATTTTATCACTAAATCTCCTGATTTTTGTGTTTTGAAATAAATATATTCTTTATTCTATATTATTAATTTATTTTAAATAAGAATTATGCATAAAAAGGAATTTATCTGAGTTTTCTGACTACCTATACAAGTGTAACAAACCTATTTATAAACACAGTATTACCGAAGAATCATAGATGGCGCTAAAGTCTCCTGCATCACGGTAGCGTATCGTTTTGCCATTTATATAAGGGCCGCGTTCCCTTTTGAGCCAATAGTACTGTTGGCGCTGTGAGCGCTAAAAGCTGTTCCGTTTTGATTATCGCGCTGACAGCACTGTTGACGCGATTTCAATTCGGAACGGCTATTATCGCACGCATCGCGCGCCGAGCTTTGTTTTGACGAGTAAATAATGAATCAGAAGTGTGAAAAGACATGAAAAGTTGTATTTGTTAGTTGAAAATAAACTTAGGTACCTTGTTGCGCTCTTTCATACTGTTCCGTGCTTAAATTTAGAAAAATATCTCTACCCGTAGTTTCGTCTTTAATAAGCACTATCATCTTGTATTATTGCTGTTCTGCTTCGGGTTATAGAATCCAATAAATAATAAACTTTAAGTTAAACAAAACAATAGGTCAATGCAAAACAACTCAAAACGTCAAATATGACAGACTGCTCACAGTGCTAACGCTCGAGAACGATATCACCGTGATCGCAAAATGGCGGCGATAGTGACGTCATCCGTGACGTAAATACTGCTATCGTTGGCGCGCTCACAACAAATCGGAACGAAGTGTGAGCGCGATATCAGTGATATTATCGCTGTTGGCGCAAAAGGGAACGCGGCCAAGGTCTGGTATTGTTTTTGCTACTGTATCGAATCACCGATCAGCACTGAGGTCGCTTCCAAGCATATTGGGACTTCCTCGGTCACCCACCTCACAATATGACGACACCAAGCTTGGCTTCCACGCTCGTGGGACCTTGCTGGGTTCGTATCATGTGTCTGTAATCATCAGCACATAATAAACCACTATTGATTCAGCAACAAGCCTTCTCAATCGGCGGTGACGCTATTCATCCCCTCATCCTGCGAACTTCGACTTATTACACAAGTAATTTCACTGTAACACTATAACATACCGTAACTCAATTACAAGAGACTTTTTGCAATAAGCTTGTATCGATCGCCGATCCTTCAAATTTTTCACATCAATCTCCTGTTTTTTTTACTCTTATTTCCTGGATTTTGATAATTCAGTCTGGCAACAGTGATTGCGATGGATCAACAATCAAAGGTTTATTAATTAGTTTCATACACCCGTTCTTCTTGTCAGTTAAAAAAGTCTTGAACGGGTGGTATGAAAATACCGGGTGTAACAAGACCTTCAACGAAGCCGAGGTCTACGTATTCTGCCCATCATCAGGACCATTTCTGTTCAAAATTATTGCTGGGAAACGATTTTAATTTTTGGTGTTAAAAAAGCATTGCATACATTACAACGCAATGTAACGCGTACAAAAGACCGCTCCTGCGAGTGTATGCTACACAGCTGCGTGCGGCCGAGTTAAAAGGCAACGTTTATGTGCGTGGTCATGAAATACATTGAGTGATGACTGGCAACAGTGATTGCGATGGATCAACAATCAAAGGTTTATTAATTAGTTTCATACACCCGTTCTTCTTGTCAGTTAAAAAAGTCTTGAACGGGTGGTATGAAAATACCGGGTGTAACAAGACCTTCAACGAAGCCGAGGTCTACGTATTCTGCCCATCATCAGGACCATTTCTGTTCAAAATTATTGCTGGGAAACGATTTTAATTTTTGGTGTAAAAAAAGCATTGCATACATTACAACGCAATGTAACGCGTACAAAAGACCGCTCCTGCGAGTGTATGCTACACAGCTGCGTGCGGCCGAGTTAAAAGGCAACGTTTATGTGCGTGGTCATGAAATACATTGAGTGATGACTGGCAACAGTAATTGCGATGGATCAACAATCAAAGGTTTATTAATTAGTTTCATACACCCGTTCTTCTTGTCAGTTAAAAAAGTCTTGAACGGGTGGTATGAAAATACCGGGTGTAACAAGACCTTCAACGAAGCCGAGGTCTACGTATTCTGCCCATCATCAGGACCATTTCTGTTCAAAATTATTGCTGGGAAACGATTTTAATTTTTGGTGTAAAAAAAGCATTGCATACATTACAACGCAATGTAACGCGTACAAAAGACCGCCCCTGCGAGTGTATGCTACACAGCTGCGTGCGGCCGAGTTAAAAGGCAACGTTTATGTGCGTGGTCATGAAATACATTGAGTGATGACGTTTTGAAGCCATTGTTTTTTACGAAATACATAAAATTTTGATAATGTTTCTGTAGGCAAAAATTAGGAAATAACGAATAAAATAAGATTTCATAAAAAATTTGTAAAAAAATAATTGACTTTGACCTTCAATAACTTTGTAGCTATTGGTTTCCCAGGTTTAGTCTAAAAGACAAAAATGATCCTGATGATGGGCGGAATGCGTGGACTTCGGCTTCGTTGAGGGTCTTGTTACACCCGTTATAAAGTAGACGATACAAAAGCGCTTAATTTTTAACTCAATTTGAATTATTTTTTATTTTTTACTTTGTACATTTTTGTGAGACAAACATTAGTAAAGTTACCATTTACAGTTTCTTTTGGTTTCTCATCTGCCGTTGTAGCGTCGGAAGAGTCTTGGCAGTCTGTGGTGGCACCTGTAAAATTACCTTTGATGAAGTATGGTAATTTTACCACAATAAAATTGATACTTTGTCGGGCTAGGGCAGGGATTGATAACGTTATTTTTACCGTTACTTTTAACATTAACGTTATGTCAATAAATAACGTTACTTTAGATAACGTTACACTGAAATTAACATTATTTCAGTAAATAACGTTAATTTTAACGTTATTTCTTACTTTTTGTTAACGTTACTTTAAAATTAACGTTATTCCAATTAATAACGTTACTTTTTTACCGATAATTTACCCGTTACTGTTGTACCGATAAAGTTTAACGCTATATTTAACGGTAATTTTAGCGGTACAATAATTTAACGTTATTTTAACCGGTAAATTTACCGATAAAATGTTTTAACGGTATTTTTAACGTATTTTTTTTGTATCGTTATTTTTTTTAACTGTATTTCAATCCCTGGGCTAGGGGGTAGAAAAATATCTACGAAAAATGCAGACCTGGTACAATATAGTTTATCCTTAATCAGACACGCTGTTTTTAATTTCTAATTGATATATCAAAAACTTTTTGATTTACGGCCGATTTCAATAATCTATCTTCAGTAAGAGATAGGCCTACCTGCCTGCCTAGCATGACCGATTTATATCGCGTGATATAGCATTTTATCGACACTGAACTGTCAAATTCCTTTGTCTTTTTGACAGTTAAACGTGGTAAAACGCTATATCACGCGGTATAAATCGGTCATGCTAGGCAGGCTGGCCTACTATGGATCTGTTACTAGATAACTGTTGTTATTTACAGGCAACAAAATCTTTAGTAAACAGCCCTAAGATTACGTAACTCTGTTGCTAACAATTCTCGATTGAAATCAATTGTTAACTAGCGGCTGCTCGTGACTTCGTCTGCGTGCTATCCCTCGGGAACAATACTTTTTTCTGGATAAAAGCTATGTCCTACTCTGTACCCCTGACAGCGTTTATGCAAAATTTTATGACGATCGGTTGAGTAGTAAAGACGTGAAAGCGTAACAAACACACTTTCGTATTTATAATATTAGCAGAGATTAACTAACCAGTATCTCTGTCTCTGTCGCGCCTGCGTCGCGGCGGCTCTCTGAAGGCGACAGCGGTTTTTCGATGCGGCCGTTGATGTTTAGCTGTTGATACCAAAGATGTGTCTGTAGATGGCACTTTCTGTAACAAAGGAGCATTATGAAGTTTATGTTATTAAAGTGTAGTATATTTGTCATACAGTATTCTGGAATAGTGAGGGTTCTGAAGTATTTAAAGCTCATCACTAAAACAATATGTTCAGCCTGCCTAGCATGACCGATTTATATCGCTTGATATAGCGTTGTATCACGTTTAACTGTCAAAAAGACAAAGGAATTTGACAGTTGAGTGTCGATAAAATGCTATATCACGCGATATAAATCGGTCATGCTAGGCAGGCAGGAGTGCCACGCCCTTTAAAAACCCAGCCCTCCTAGCATGACCACCGAAACACTATATTATATATCGCGTGATATAGCGTTTTATCGATGATACGATACGATATACTTAAACCGAAAGCCTGGCACTGACCCGTTATAAAAAATATATAATAATAAAAAAACCAACTCATATTATTGGCAGTATTCCAGTTATGGTTATTGTTCCCGGACTTTTGTTCGGACTGCGATGTTTCGTTGTCGTTGTATCTGACGCTCAAGTTGTTGTTGGCGCGAGCGCTCGCCTTTCAGCGTCTATACTTAAACCAAAGGCCTAGCACTGATCCGTTATAACTAAAAGATATGTAATAAAATAACCAACTCACATTATTGGCAGTATTCCAGTTATGGTTATTGTTCCCTGACTTCTGTTCAGACTGCGAGGTTTCGTTGTCGTTGTATCTGACCGTTATTATTGCTAAAATATATTTAATACTATAACCAACTCACATTATTGGCAGTATTCCAGTTATGGTTATTGTTCCCGGATTACTGTTCGGACTGCGATGTTTCGTTGTCGTTGTATCTGACGCTCGGGTTTCAGCGTCTATACTTGAACCCAAGGCCTAGCACTGATCCGTTATAACCAAAAGGTATGTTATAAAACAACCAACTCACATTATTGGCAGTATTCCAGTTATGGTTATTGTTCCCTGACTTCTGTTCGGACTGCGAGGTTTCGTTGTCGTTGTATCTGACCGTTATTATTGCTAAAATATATTTAATACTATAACCAACTCACATTATTGGCAGTATTCCAGTTATGGTTATTGTTCCCAGACTTCTGTTCGGACTGCGATGTTTCGTTGTCGTTGTATCTGACCGTTATTATTGCTAAAATATATTTAATACTATAACCAACTCACATTATTGGCAGTATTCCAGTTATGGTTATTGTTCCCAGACTTCTGTTCGGACTGCGATGTTTCGTTGTCGTTGTATCTGACCGTTATTATTGCTAAAATATATTTAATACTATAACCAACTCACATTATTGGCAGTATTCCAGGTATGGTTATTGTTCCCAGACTTCTGTTCGGACTGCGAGGTTTCGTTGTCGTTGTATCTGACGCCCGGGTTGTTGTTGGCGCGAGCGCTCGTTTCCGCGTCAGCGGCTACACTTGACGATCTCTCGTTTAGTTCCTTACATCTAACAAAAGTTTTTATTTATTTATTTTATTTTTTTATTCTTTGGAAAACCAACAGCAAGACAAGCAGAATAATATCTAAAATATATAAACAGTCAGCCAATTTAAGAAACAATCTGCACTTCTCAAGCTTACGCGCTCACTAGACATGAAATAAAACACTTTTTAACAGATACTAGCGCGGTTTTATTGAAAGTACATTGGTATTTAGTTGCTGTTTGGGAAAATCAAACCAAATACCAACTTATTACTAAAGTACATTCAATAAAACCGCGCTAGTATCCGATAAAAAGTGTTTTAAATTTGAGATTTTTGCATTCACAATGCTATGCTATGCAATGCAAGTCACTCGGTGACTCGGTAGCTCAGTGGTCAGAGCATTGGACCGGATATCCAAAGGTCGCGGGTTCAATTCCCGTCCGAGAATTGATCTTGTGCGAGTCGAATTTTTTTCTTGTATATCATTAAGTATTGTATAAAAAGTGTTTTATTTCAAATCAGCACTCTTATTCAGAATTAATTGTATAAAGTCACATTTATCGGAGTTATAAGTTATACAACGTGTTACAAAAATCCCTAATGTCGAATATGGTAGATAGGGACCATCAAACTGAATAACTTTTACTACGGGACCAAATGTGAAATCAGCTATTTCATACAAAAATTAAAACGAAAATATTAAAACAGCAGATTTTTTCAGAGTTGGTCTGGTCCCATAGTAAAAGTTGTTCAATGAAATTTTAAATTATATTATTTACATTTTAAAAGTGCCATTACCGTTCTTGAGTCGCTTTATGGGAGTTGGATTTCTCAGTTTCAGAACCTGTGGTCATGCTCATTTCTCGTCTCTTGTTTCGTCGTTCTATAGACATCTAGAAAGAAAAATTTAACTTATTTTTAAGAAATAATCGTCATAACAACCTATCGTAGTTCACTATAAGACTCTCCTCTCCTTGGGAAATGTTACGACTAGGGACCGGATTATGCAAATGAATTTTGCATATTAAGCTTCTATTAACATGACAATGGCGTCGATTCGGTTAGCAACGACTTAACTAAATTTGGTTTTCCATCCTTTTCTTTCTATATCGAAAAGACAAGAACAGAATGCTTAAATTAAGTTTAGTCCTGTCAATTTAGTTTAGTCGTGCTAACCGAATCGACACTAGACATGAGGCGTATTTATCGTAACAGATAAATTCAACAGATAATTAAATGTAACTGTTTCGTCCTGTTACGAGCGCTATGAAATAACAGTTACTCAAAGGAACAGGCGAAACAGTCTGTTCTTACCGTCTTCACTGTTCCAAATACTCCACTGTACCCTGTACCGAACTGTTATGCCTGTTATAAGAGTAACAACCTATTTGCATTGTTCCGCCTGTTACTTGGAACAAGCGCTACCTCACTCTAACATATGGAAAGAAAAGAGACAAAGCTTGTTATTTTTACCTGTTATATAAACCGACCATATCAAAAATACATTTTAGTCCATTGAAAACCTTAGTAAATTCGACTTTGTGAATTGGTCGTGCTATACTGTTCCTGTGTGAGTGTTTGTTTATGACCTTCTTTTTTTTTGTGGCAACAGAGTTTGACTGTTTTGCCATTTGCCAATGTCAAGTTAAACGATGGGAAACAGGGATATCGCGTGTTATGAAAATTATAATTTCATTTTTTGAGATTATTAAAGGATATTAAATCGCGTATTATTTGTGTAGGCATGCAGGGCCGATATTGTAGATTAAAATATTTTTTTCTAATTTATAGTATCGGCCCACACAAAGCCCTGCTTTGTGGCAAGGGCTTACTACTAGTTCAGCTCTTAGATTACGTAAGTCTGTTCCTAACCATTCTCGATTAAAAGTGCAGTTACATTGCCGCTTTAAGTAACGTCACATGTCACATTGGTTCTTACTAAAGCAGCAATGTAACTGCGATTTCTGTCAGAGTTGCAACAAAATTACGTAATCAGCCTCCGGGCTTGCTAGATCGCTTAAGGCTCGTTCACACAAGCGACCTTTTCGCATTGAACATCAAGAGCGGTAAAAAAAACGCGCGTCGAAAAAAACGCTCGCGTGTGTACGATCACATAGGCAAAGCAAGACATGCGGGCGGGTGTAGGAAAATGGAATGTCTAGTGCTGCCAGTTGTAAGGGAAAAGAAAAGAAGTATTGCAATGTAAATTATTGACATGAAAATTCTTGGAAAAATGCCTGATCGTCTAGCAGTGAAAGGGATGGCGCTGTATGCGATTAATAGCACCATCCCTTTCTAATAAGGTTGAAAATCGGTTGCACCAGTTTTTTTTGACTATAATGTATATTTTCTAACTTTATTTTTAAAAATTGGTAATTATTTTTGTTTTAATTACTGCCATCTATCGCAATTTAAGTAAACTGCTTAATGAAGGCAAGCAAGCAACTTCATTAGGTGACATGATGGTTCACCGAATAAAAACGCTAGATGACGCGGGTGCGCCGTAACTGCTATATTGGAAAAATGATTTTGTAATATTAGATTTTACTTCTTTGTAACAAAGCTTAGTCTTGTTTAACGTAAAAAGTTCAGTTTATGATCATAAAAGCTAAAAATAGCAAGCTTTTTCTCTTTTCTTCATATAAAGTAGCCAATAAGTTAGACAAAACAAGCGCTTGTTCCACGGAACAGGCGGAACAATGTAGGCAAATTGTTACGACATGGCTGTTATTTTCTGTAACAGGTTGTTGGCACTGTTATTTTAGTGTAACAGGAACAGTTGTAACAGATAGGCAATTTACCCTGTTACAACCCATGTCTAATCGACACCATTATAACTTTAAGTATTACCTTTTGTTTAAGCTTTAAGGCACCTTCTACATCACCCTTAAGCTTAGTGTAGGGTTGAAGCTATTTTACTCTGCCGACTAACAAGCATAGTCAGGGGCCAGGGGGTCCAACTCCGCACTTAAACATAAGCCTACTGCTTGCGGCTGACTCAGTCGATCCAGCGCACGGGGGATGTCATAATAGGCTATTATACACCATGTAAGATAAAGTATAAAAATGCATATTTAAGATAGATTTCATTAATAGTAAACGAGAAACGTCGATATTTATTTATAAAAATGGAAAATAAATTTTATAATTCAATTTTAAAAAACGACTTTTTTAATCTATTCATCAAATGTTCAAAACGCCATTCGCCATTTTGGATTGCGATGTGATGTCACTCCGATAGTAAACAATACGAACTCTTCTTTCGCATTCGTATTGTTTACTAACGGAGTGACGTCACAAGCCCAAACAAAATGGTGGCTAGTGTTTTTGCGCGAAAATTCAAGATCAAAAATTAAAATCGTGTTTTAGGGCATTTAATGGTTTTATAAAATTAAAATAAAAATTCTATAGGTTTATTACGACCTCAGGATTCATTTAAAGCAGTTTTCAAAAAATGGTGTAATTCCCTATTATGTCGGTTGAGACAGCTACGCAACAGAAAGAGAAGCGCTGCGGAGGTGCTCATAATAATAATACACGCAGCGCTGTGCAATTTGAAATTGTACTTTATTGCCGTGCAGCGAGGGTAGCTTGAAATAGAATCACCATGAAATAGAATCGAATAGCACAGGGAATATTTTTCAATTATTATTTTTTTAATTTTAATTTTTCATAAGTACTAAATAATTCAATAAAGTTAAGTCTACCCAGGGGCGTGCATTGGTTTTCAAGCTAGGTAGGCACTCTAGATCTAAACAGTTGTAATTAAGCTCATATCTTTTAAAATTGATACTATTAGTAGGTAATAAGGATGTTAAATTGTTTACCTACCACTTTTATATTGCCTTTTCTTCACGTTGTAAACTTATGATATGTGAAGTTGCTTCCTAGGTATAAATTATCCATTAGCGACCAAAAGCGGCCATTACTTTTTCTATGAACGAAAACTGTGCGAAAGGATACGTAATTTTTGTAAACAAATCGAATTCTCACCACAATCGGCACACTCTACTAATTTCTCCATTATTTAATTAGGTAATATTTTAATCACAAAACACAGCAATTTCTTTTTGTTTTCACAGAAAAAACACTAAATAGTACCTACACAAAAACAAAATTAACAAAACAAAAAAAATATAATATAAGTTATTGCTTTCTCTGCAGAAACTAACGGAACTAAAAACAAACAAAATATGACAACCGCATTGCTTGCATCTTTATTTCCGAAAACAAACATTCTGTTAAGCGCGGGTATCCACACTCTTAGGACAAGGTAACAAGGTTGAAACTTGTTAAATTCACCCGCACTCGTGAGATAATAAAACTCGGATTGGGAGCGAGCGGTTTGTGCATAGGAGCGAGTAAGACAAATAATGTCGTCGTCGGCTTCTCGGTAAAATTCGTTCGGCCGCGGCCGCCCGGCGCCCGAGGTAGCCCGAGTAAGCATGATTACCTAGCGCTGTTATATTGCGAAGGTCATGTTTTAGAACCTTACACGTACAAAGAGCGCACTTTTTTCTGTGGTCGTATAACTTTTACCGAAAATTTTTAAATGAGTTTTGTATGAAACGCTCCTTGCTTCGAATATGCATTCTGGAGACTGCTTACCCCACCGTAGCGCGTGGTAGGAATGATGCGCAAGGAAAATTTGCTTACTATCTGAGTGTTCAATAGAAATTTGGTTATTATAGAATATTAACGGAACCAAATAATTATTTTTTACTTTAAAACTAGTGACTAGTGGTATCTATATTTATTAGGTTCGTCATGAGGTAAGCACTGCCTAACTGCCTATATGGTATGCACGCCACTGAGTCTACCTATGCAAAACACCTTTATGAGAAATATGGCAAGTATATGAATTAAGTCATCAATAAAAATCTTAGCAGTAGTATTTGTTTAATGAAAGATAGACGTCATCTTTAAGTTTGTTATCATTGATAATAGTAAAAAAGTATCTGTATGGAAAAATAAAGAATCATCGTAATAACTTTTGAAGTAAGTTAATAAAGATTGATAATATCCAAAACGACGAGTTTTTGGACCACATGTTCTAAGAGTTTTTTTGATTATTTTGACCTGTAGAATATAACCTCAGTCGTGGGATATATAAAAATACAGGTTGTATATTCTGTGGCATAGGTAACAAAAATAATAAATACCTTGACGTCGTGTTTCAATCTCGCATATTTCTCCTTCAAGCATTTGTACTTCTCCGTCAGAGCTCGCTCGTCCTGATGTCTGCCCGATGCCGCCCTTTCGCTCGCCAAACGCGCTCGTAACTCTTCCAGGTGGCAAGCGTGTTGATTTCGGAGGCGTTCCACCTGTAGTACAATCTGTTGTTAAAGCCGGCCACAGACGGAATTTCGATTCGGAATTCCGAAACGGAATATCGATAATTATGAACATTCAGTACGGAAAATACCGCACGTGGGTCCACAGATTTGTATGGATTAGCTGCGTTCGGAATGATTCCGTTTCGGGATTCGGAATGGAAATTCCATCTTTATGTGGCTACTCTATGTTCTGATAGATAGAAAGTTGTGTCAAAAGTGTTACTATTATTTTATTATAGTGGCATACAAGCTTGATTATTAGCAATCACCGTAACCCAGTGGTTCCCAATCAGTAACAAGTTTTAATCCTATAATTTTATTGATATAATATAAAATCATATTAATAGCACGATTTTTCTCCTTAACAACTTACCGGTTGACTGGTAGAGAATGCCCTTGGGCATTAAGTCCGCCATTTGCTGTTTTTATTTTAAGCAATAAAGATTAAATAAAATAAAATAAATAGCTATGATAGAACATGAAATTAATAGCTTCATTCATTCATTAATTCATTATGAAACTTAGTGAAATATTTTTTGAAATCCGTTTAGAAATTGTTGAGTTATTAAGGGTTTGAAGGAAATGCCAAACTCAATGCAATATGTGCTTTATTACGTACGGCATAAGGTTCGCGTACGTCGCGATGACGTCATAAGGACCCCCCAAAATAACAGTGTTTTAGCATGTTTTAGCTCATACAACTTCTCAGGTTTAAGAGTTATCGCAAAAATTTCTTCACAGTTAATCATGTGGTGGCATAAGTTTTCTGATAAGCCACTAAACAAAAATCGTAACTGATCCTCATTAGTTCTTTCTAGGTACTCCTCCAAGAAAAATCTGAAACCCGCGTATAGGACCGGACCGAAGTATTTTGACCATCGGCTATTTTTATTGTCCCCACTGCTGGGGCTCAGGCCTTCCTTATGATTGACGTTGTGGATAAGGAGGATGGGCCATAACATAACCCACCACGCTGCCCCAATGCGGATTGGTGGTTGTATTACATTAAGGTGTATTACATAACGAAAGTGGCGCCCTAAGCAATTGTTATTTATTAAGCTGTTACTTATTGTTAATAGATAAAGGATTTTCGGCAACGCCCGGAAAACGAGACAATAGATTTTCTATGGGAGTCCGGTCGCCGGCGACCGCTCGGGCGTTTATGAATTTAATAAAACTTTACATGGAATTTTTAAGACCCATAGTATTTTAGAAGGTATCATTCTATTCTATTCTATTACATTGCCTTTCTAGAAGTTTAGCGAAACTGCTAAAAAGGCCGTTTTTGACACATTTGCTATCTACTTTTACGAATGACTACGAGAGGGAATGTAATGATTGATACCTTCTAAAAATACTAGACTTTAAAAAAATTACAATATAAAATAAAAAATTTACCGCGGCGCCACTTTAGGTCTGGGTACCGTTTTCTTAAGATAAAATAAAAAAATAAAATAAAATAAGTTTTATTGTATACCTCGGCTCGATAGTCATGCCTCAGATCGGTAACTCTTGCAGTGTGCTCTTCACGCAAGGTTTCAATAGTCGCTCTGTTCTCTTCTATCATTCTGGACCTTTCTCTATTTAGACCAGCATGAAGTTGATCTTTTACTTCGGCTAGAGCGTTATCGTTTTCTGAAGAAAATATCAATAAAACTTTATCTTTATATTTGTTTACTAACGCAATTAATTAAATGATGATCTGAATATCTAATGCAATAATTCTCATACTTTTTATGAAAGCTCATTAATCTGTCAGTCCGTATTGAACTCTATTTTACAGGCTTAAGGTTGATAATCGGTTGAATAAAAAGGAGACTCGACACTTCCCATAGAAAAAATGGTAAACTTGGGGGAATATATAAACGCACTTTAAAAATAATGTTACACACATTAAAATGTTTAGCTATAAAATTAATTGAATGATCTTTAAAAATAATGGTTTGCACTATAAATATGCTTAGCTTTAAAATTAATTGAATCAACTATAAAAATAATGGTTTCCACTATAAATATGCTTAGCTTTAAAAATAATTGAATAAACTATAAAAATAATGATTTCCACTGTAAATATGCTTAGCTTTAGAATTAATACTTTGCACTATACAATTTAATTTTATAACTTTAGTCAAGCTTTAGTACTAGTATATTATTTAGTATAAGTAGTGCAAAGTATTAATTCTAAAGCTAAGCATATTTAGAGTGGAAATCATTATTTTTATGGTTTATTCAATTATTTTTAACTACTCGTGCGTGTTCGTTTCGATTTCAATATAGTTAAAGTGCAAACCATTATTTTTGTAGGTATTTTAATTAAGTTGTTTATGAAATTATTACTTTAGAGTGTATATTTATTTTGTAAATTTGGTTCATGATTATTTAAGTGATTATATTATATTAAAGATCTATTATTATTTTAAAGTGCTTAAGTACAATTTTATAGCTGTTTTCATCAGATTTAAAGTGCTATTAAATACAATTATTGGCTCCGTGCACGCTTTTAGCGCCACCTAGCGTTTCGCAACTTTGTTGGCTCTGACCTGACCGTTTTGACGTTTTGATATGAAATGGCGGCATTGTGACAAAATGTTAAAAAATACTATACATAATTATTGTGTTATTAATGTAAATTTCAAAATCACTATGATTTGGGTGGACAAAGTGTTGTGTAATCATTTTTGATCATTTAAAATAAATATGGCAAGTAAAATCTATTCATAAAGAGTGATTTATTTTGGTTATATCAGGATTTGTTTACTTATTTTTTAGTTGTAGATTTTGTAAAACAAGAGATAATAAACATATATAATTGTTCCTGTATCGCTAGTAATAAATTAAATATCGTTTTCAAATAGATTACAGAGCCTACATTATTTCTACTTTTTGCCACCATGAGCGCTGCGATCGATTATTATACCTTTGCACGCAGCGAATAGGATTAAATTTTGTCTTAAAATATAGCCAATAATATCTGCTGCATGAATCAAGTTCTTTCTTATTTTTAGCGTATGTAGAAAAAGAGTTATTAATTGATTAATATTTTTTTAATGGAAACGTCACGTCAAAGGGAAGAAAAGTCACTATGAAAAAACATGGCCGCATAAACCATGATTTCTTTACTTTAGCACAAAATCACGGGTCTCATTTGCATTCTTGAATCAAAAAAATCTTATTTACCCATTTCCAACTGCTGCTGCTGCTCCATAAGTTTGGAATGATATTCATCCTTCAGTAGTTTCATCTTTTCTTGGTGCTGTTTCGACAATAATTCGGCGTCACGGTGATATTTCTCTTCGTATTCTTTTTCTAACTTCCTAACTGCTTGGTTGTGATTATGTTCCGCTGCTTGTAATGCCTGTTTTTTGATAAATATAAACATAGAATCAACACTACGAAGCTTTATAAAAAAATGGTTATGTAAAAGGCAAAATTGTATATGTGCGTCAATAGTTCAATACATAATCCAAAATCTTACCTCATCCATTTCTTTTTTGTGGCGTTCGCTCTGCTCTATCAGTCTTATTCTCTTCTCCGCTAAAAACCTCTCTTCCGCATCCCTCAGCTCATCCTGAAGTTCTGCCCTAATTCTCCTCTCTTTACCAGCCCATTCCATTCTCATGTTTTCCAACTCTTTCTGAAGTGAAAACTCTAGTCTACGTCTTTCATCTCCTTTAGATCTTTCAAACATTTCTCTAGTACCCATATCAGGAATTAAAGGTGATTTTATAGACTTTGACACAGAGTCTTCTTGAGTTTCAAATTGGTATACTACTACAACATTATCTGTGGATTTCCCTTGTGACAGCATTACACCATCCAATCTAGGGCTTGTCAAGCCTTTGCCTAAACTAGAAGCTGAATCTGATGGTTTAATTTGAGGTGCAATCACAGCTTTATTTAATGGTTTAAACGTTGATAAAGGACTCCAAGGCTTATTAAATTCTCTTGGAGATCTTATATCTGAGCTATAACTAGGTGTGGGAGACACCTTTAACTGCGGAACTTTATGTACTTCAACGCTAACAGACTTGGTCTTAGACTCTTCATTTAAAGACTTTTTGGAATCATCTGAATCGGAATGCATTAGTTTACTTTGTTTAGAAATAATATCTAAATTAGGAACTTTAATTTGCGGTATCGATATACTATCTAATCGCGATTTATTTTGTGTAGACGCTTTGGAATGTGATAAAGTTTTTTCTGAATTTTCAGTCAATTCAATATCTTTGGGACTTTCTTTCTCCTGTGTTTCTCTTTCCTGATTGTCTTTATGGCTTTCCTCTTTTGGTAGTTCACTTAAATCGTCAAGATCATTAAGGTCTAATTGAGCAAACTCCTTGTCTGGCGAATCAATTGAAGTCTCAGATTCAATACTCTCCATAAGATTTATTGATATCTTACTCTTTTGTGGTATCATTGGAGATCTGAAACAATAGATAGGTAGGTACAATGATATTCAAATAGAAACCTTTATGGTTACCTAGCCTAGATCAAAACTATTTATACCTTGGTCTTGCTTCTTTTTCTAAATATGGTTCTTCGAGAGACATCGGCGTGGGTTCGATATCACTGGGTCGAACAAGATCGGATATTTTCTGGAATGTCTTTTGGAACAGATCTGGTTTTATGTAAACTTCGGGTGGAGGACGTAGTACGCGGCGTTTGGGCGATACGCCACGAGTTTCACTGTCTGTAATCAATAACAATAACTTCCTAAAATATAGTTTAAGCATTGACGCAATACATAATTTAACAAAACAGACATAAAGTAGACAAGATGCTCTAAAATTAACAATTGACCAAGACAACTAGGAATTAGTAATTTAGTCTATACTAATGCTATTGTTTGAGCTGTGTAATGTGTAAAAACAAACATTCCGACGAACTGAGAACATCCTCCTTTATATTTAAGTCGGTTAAAAATAGCAACAACTATGGAAAATAAATGACTGGGACTCTTTCCTTTTTTCTCACTTCATATTAGAAGCATAATTGATAAATACATGTCATAGTTTTAAAAACTTACCCAACGATTCTTTATCCGAAAGCGACGCGCTTTTGACTTCTCTCGGGCTATCACTAGCCGGGCGTGGAGGCAAAGGTGGTCTAGCGACTAACGGGGAAAGCAAGATTGGGGGGTGTAAAACAGGGGCAGAAGGCACAGAATTGGAAGCGACTGTGATAGGAGATATAGGCTTCATCGTTAAGGAAGGCACGGGGTTTGAAGTAAGATTGATAGGCCTCATAGACGGTATTGAAGGAACTGGATTGAGAATAGCGGGGGAAGGAGGGGTGACGGGAGATAAAACAGCTGGCGCGGCGCTTATTATTGAACTTTGGCCGTCATTCTGTTCTGATGAGCTGTTTGAGCCAGGACTCATGGTTGTTTCTGGGAGATTTTCTAGCTTGAATCTGCAAATATTATGGCTATTTTAAACTTCTTATATTAGTGTTTAAATAACCTTTATAGAATTTGAAGATGCAATCAATTAATGAAACCTTATTGTCACATACACAGGCATATTTTCACTAAATCCAAGTTTACTAATAGGGAGGGAAACAAACTAATTTCTTGAATACCTATGAAAGTTTGTCAAAAAAAACCCTAAACTCAGACATAGAAATGGAAAAGTATGTCTACTTACATAAACATTGTAAACACAACATCAAGCTATAATATGTCATTAGTTGACTTTGAACTTACTTTCTACTATGTTAAGTGTAAGATTGAAGACTTTTGGATAGTTTAACTATTAACCTTACCTTACGCTTTTGCGATCTTCTTCAAAACTCGCAGTTTGTTTTTGCCTGCCGATGGTGACATTGTCGGCTTTCCTCTGCAAACCATCTGACATTTTCTCCCGCAGTATACCTTTTGGAGGATCGCTCTTTGTTAATGAATCTAGAGGATGAGACTTTTCGGTGTCAGGACTAGGAAGATCAGATTTGCTAAATTTGAGGAACATGCTTCCCTTTCCTGCAAAAAAAAGAATAATACTTATATTATAATTACTTTACAAGTGAAACCTGAAACGAAACTAAAGCATTATAATAAAAAAACCGGCCAAGTGCGTAGGGTTCCGTAGTTACCTTATATACCATACCATATTTAATACCACTATCATTTTTCGTCTGTAAAAACAACTTTGTTTTTCACAGTGTTGGTATGAATGACAAAGCTATATTTGCGGTTTTGAAAAATATGATATATCTCAAAAACTAATTACTATATCTCGTTCAAACCAATTTTCAGTGAAAGTTTTTATTAAGATCAATAGCATATATTTTTTTAAAAAATTTCACTCACCTATTTCAAAAGTTAGAGGGGGGGGGGGACACACATTTTATTATATATTCTTTATTGCACTTGTAACATAATTACACAGGTAAATATGAAAGTTGTTTACAAAGGTGGGCTTATCTCTAAAAGAGATCTCTTCCAGCCAACCCAGCATTGTTTGAGATTTTTAAGTAAGCAGGTAATAGAAAGTGCATAGTAAGATGGCGATAAGTGAAATCCTAAATAAAACTTAATCTAGATCATTTTATACACATACATTATACTTATAAATAAACATTTTACCACTTTGGCAGTGTTTATCTTTCAATCGGTTGACTTTGAGAAAAAATTGTCTTAGGAACCTCAATGTCATTTTTGAAGACCTATCTATAGACACCCCGCACGTATAGGTATGAAGAAAAATTTTTTTTCAGTTTCAGTTCCATGTATAGGTAGCCCCCCCTCAATCTTTATTTTTTTTATTTTTGTGTTGAAATCGTTAAGCGGTTAATTAACATGACCAATCTATAAGGGTTCCGTTTTTTGCCATTTTGGCTACGGAACCCTAAAAATGAGTTTAACTAAATTATTTATTATATATTAATTAACCAGGTTACATATTGGCTCTAGTAGACATCTAGTTCTGACACATTTAAATAAATAAATTCTAAGAGCATTTATCTAGATTGATTGAATATGGTCTTTCATAGGATTACATACTTGACTGGCACACTGACTACAACTGGATTTGGTGTGCTCAGTCTTAAGGTCTTAAGGGTTAATAAGAAGAAGGGTACTTATAAATCTTACATACCAGTTAGTGGTAATCCCTTGTCCACTTTGGCAGCTGACAACAATGGGCTGAAATTCTCCTCCTCCGGGCTATTTAGCACATGCATCTTCAAGTCAATGATTTCAGATTGCTGCTTAAAAAGTTGCTTTGGCCTATCAAATGTTGGACGGCTCAATAAATCTCTATCAGAAGTATTCCTAACAAGATTGGGTTTGCTTGATATTGGACTATCTACACTACGTCTCAAAGGTGATATTCGTAAATCACTCAATTTTTTATCAAGCCTCATTAAAGGGGCTAGGGGTGGTCGGCCCAATGGATTGAGGCGCTTAAGACTAGAAGCTAATGTTGCTGATGCATTTTCTCTGACATCTGTTTGGTTTTCACTGTCAGTAGTGAGATCATCATCGTCACTCTCTACTTTGGTTTCAACTCGTTCAAGATTCTTTGTATTTTCTTCTGAAGTAAGGAGTTCCTACAAGTAAACATATTTTTTATTTAGTGAGTCTCATTGACTCAAACTTTTGACTCAAAAGTAATGAATGGAATAAGTTAAGACATTCTAGAGATATCAATGTACCTGCACTGAAGCACAAGTATCATCTTGCATGGAAGCATCTCGGGCTCGTTTCACTAGCTCTCTATAGACATTATCTAGAGGATGCTCCCACTGAGTGTTTTTTGTCTCTTCATTGTAGTAGTAATGAGTTTGAAGTTTTTCATCAAAACTAAAATGACACACAAGCAAATAATCAGCATAATATCAATTAAAATGTACTTTATATGCATGTCTAATAAAAAAAATAAAAGGTGATCTTATTGTAAAAACAATATGTTATTTGTAATAATGTGATGCTTTTGAAAAGTTGTTACAATTCTATAATGGGTATGTTACAGTTAACTCTTTAAGCACCAGAAAATGAGACTCAATAGATATTTCATTGTTGTCTGGCTGTTAATAGCCGCTCAGTGTTTGATGAATTAAAAGAAAAATATAATTTATATGTACCTACTACTAATTCACACAAAGAGAGACTTAGAAACAAAGGACTTTGTAGGTGAAAATAGGAATACATACTATGCCTTCCAAGGTGGAGGTAATGCTTGCATAAGCCCATCTCTAGCAAGTGGAAGAAGATGACTTTCACTCTCTGGATCAATGCCCAGCTGATGGGCATATTCGGAGATTTCTAAAAAACATCAAATAATTCCATAATGTGAAAGGCTTACTCTTTACAATACATTTACTGCTATTTTAACTAGACACAGTAGAAAATCCTATTATTCGTTTTTCAATCATGTGGCAGTTAAACAGTCAATCAGAATAAAACAAATGTAATCACTGATCCTGAAAATTTGTTTTCTCGCATCGTAAACCTAAATAATGTTAATAATGTGTATGCACATAATTTTGCTATCAAAACTGCTGAACTTTTAGAACTAGTAGAACTAGAGTACTAGTAGGACTTAGGAAATTTTAAATTACTTGAAAACTAGTAAAAGTTAAGCTGACATGTACGAGTAACTTGGGAGTGTCCCTACATTAGATATTTTTTTATTTACTGTAATTCAAAAATAAATTAAAAAGCTAAAAGATGAGTCCATAACTTATTCATGATACAAAATAAGTCAGGAAGGCTTTTAAAGAAAATAATTTTAAATTGAATAAACCTACAACAGTAGCAATAGTCAGTCAATTACTTACCTTCAGCAGAAGGTTGGCTATTTTCATCAAAAACTTCACGACAGACCACCGCTGAAGAACTCATTTTCAAATTAAATTATAATTACATTTTACAACGAATTGGAATATTATGAATCATAGAATGATGTTTGAAATTTAGCACATGTTTCACCAACATTTTATTTCATCTAATTTGCACTGATTTAATGAGGTTTCTAAAAAGAAAAACGATTTTACAGAAATTCTGAAACAGATTTTTTTTTATTTTCCTCTGATGAATGACATGACAAGTGAAGTGACAACTGACTGAGGCCGCGTTCCGAATCACGCACGCCAACAGGGTTGCGTTCAGAGCCGAATCGAGTCGAGTACTCAAACCTGTGTGGTGCAGTGGTCAACATGCCGCCTACCACGCAAGAGGTCCCGGGTTCGATTCCCGGCCGGGCAGAAATTGAAATGATGAATTTTAATTTCTGTGACGGGTCTGGGTGTTACTCTGTATAATAAGTATATATTTAAAAAGTATATAAGTAGTTTTAGGAATCAGTAGTGGATTGATAAAAAAAATATGAACAATTACACACGATTTTATTTACAGAAAATCAACAATTTTATTAGAAACTAACTAACACTAAAACTAAAAATCAAATCTAAACGGAATTCCGAAACTAACAAAGAGTAGGCACTTTTACAAGGAACAAACGGACAGAAGTTGATGGTAGATGTTGACACCTCGGCGACCCGATGCAAAAGAGGCCCGCAAGCGCTCTGCGGCCGAATTTATAGCCAACGCGCCTCACAACACGTCCAGAGCCACACCCTTCCCTCAGTGACGTCACTTTTCCGCTAACACGGCCACTCCTGACTGGAGAACGTCCTCGTTCTCTTCTAGCTGAAGCTGAACCGCTGCACAGGAACCGGAACTACTTGGTATTAAAACTGGCATGCTGTCTTCAGTCACATGGTCGCTACTCGCTGCTACAGCACGCGAGGTACTTGGGGTGGGCTCAGGCATCAAGTTCTCGGTGGGCACGTCGCAACTCTCGGCAGTTTACTCAGGCGTGGACTCCTCATTTTCGTCAGCGCCTGTTAACAGAAAGTACTAACTTAAAACACCTGTAACCGCCTCTTTAGCAAAGTGCTAAAGAGTTAAAACCACAATAAAGGTTGAGCCATAGGCATTACGTTAGCATTGCTCTAACTACTAAGACCAGAGAGGAAGCACGACGTTAGCTATCTCGGTCGTCAGGAAACATAGGCACGACGTTAGCATATTTCCTGTCCCACAGGTACCAGCAAGGAGGAAGCACGACGTTAGCTATCCTTGAGGCCCACACACATACCAACAAGAAGGAAGCACGACGTTAGCTATTCTTGAGGTCTACAGGCCCACACACATACCAACAAGAAGGAAGCACGACGTTAGCTATTCTTGAGGTCTACAGGCCCACACACATACCAACAAGAAGGAAGCACGACGTTAGCTATTCTTGAGGTCTACAGGCCCACACACATACCAACAAGAAGGAAGCACGACGTTAGCTATTCTTGAGGTCTACAGGCCCACACACATACCGACAAGAAGGAAGCACGACGTTAGCTATTCTTGCGGCCTGCACTACGACATAACATCTTTATACTCACTTTCGAAGTATAAAGCGCACGTGTCGGGAGTCCATTCCCCTCGCCACGGCACCATATATTCTGCCGCAGCCTGAGTGGTCTTCCCATACGAGCCTGCCACCAACTGCAGCTCGTATCGACCATGGGGAAGCGCTTTGACTACGCGGTAAGGGCCGCGCATGCCAGAATCGAGCTTGCCGGTTGCTTGTGCCTGTTTAATCACAAAAACAAAAGAATTAATCTCAAACTGTTTAGATGGTTTCCGACCAACATTTACCGTTGCATCTTGTTGGCTTTGATTTGACTTTAGCCGTTCAGAAGCTCTTTGCCTTTGCATCTCTTTTATTGCTTCACGGTTGGGGTGTGAATTTTCTAAAGCAATATCACGAATTAATTTACGTATGAGAGGTGTAGCGTTTTCAATACCAACTAACAAGTTCAACGGTGACAGCTGAGTAGTTTTTTGCTTTGTTATGTTAAGGACAAGTTGAAGGCGCCACATAACTTCTGACCATTCGTTTTGTCGATAATTGCACTCAATTCGGATCATATTCAGTGGTGTTCGACAATAACGCTCCACTTGTCCGTTTGAGTGATGCATTTCGGGTGTTATGAGATGAACATCAATGCCTAATTCCGTTGCCTACGGACTTCACAAATATTAACCGGGTTGCGACTTAAGTAATCTGCATGAGACATAGAAGTGCCTTTACGGTACTCTAAAGTAAAATCAAAGTCTTGTAAATAGACCCACCATCGGGCTACGCGGGGAAGAAGATCTTTTTTTTTTCTGAGTGGACTTAAGAGCGTTACAATCGGTAACGACGGTAAAATGAACGCCAACTAGGTAGTGTCTGAAGTGTTGTAAGGCCTTGACAACAGCCAAGGTCTCGAGCTCGTAAGAATGGTATTTTGGTTCAGCGCCTTGAGTTCGCTTACTGAAATAACCTACGGCACGCTTATAACAATTTACGTGAGTTTGAAGGAGCACTGCACCATAACCAATAGAACTAGCGTCCGTATGGACTTCTATAGGTAAACTGGAATCATAAATTGCCAAAACCGGCTCACTTGTTAGTTGTGAGATAATATGTTGCCGTGCTTCTTCTTGCTCATTACCCCAAAGAAATGATACACCCTTTTTGGTTAGTTTTGTGATAGGAGCAGTTCTAGTAGAAAATCCGGCTATGTAACGGCGAAAGTAACTGGCCAAACCGAGGAATTGTCGAACTTGTTTGACAGTTTTCGAAATAGGAGCCTCTACAAGAGCTTTGACTTTCTGTTCACTCGGCTGTACCTGACCCTGACTTATAGTGCGGCCCAAATATTCTATTTTAGTGGACAAGAATGAACATTTTTTTGAGATTTATTGAGAAACCAGATTGGGTCAATGTTCGGAGGACTTCTCGTAGTGTGGATAAACCTTCATCTACCGTATTGCTCAGGATGAGAACATCGTCAATATAAACCAGGGTCTTGCCAGCTTCAATATGTTGGCGAAGGGTTTTGGAGATGATTCGTTGGTAAACAACTGGGGCATTCGCCAAACCATAGGGCATTTTCAAATACTCATAGTGCCCTTCTGGTGTGACGAATCCCGTGAGTGGTACTGAGCTGTCTTCCATGGGGATCTGGTGAAAGCCAGTCGCCATGTCAAGGCTCGAGAAAAACTTATGTTTACCTAAGCGGTCAATATGGTCATCTATCAATGGAAGTGGAAAACGGTCTTTCACCGTTGCTTCGTTTAGTTTACGATAGTCGACGCACATGCGATCGGACCCATCCTTCTTCTTCACTAGAAGAATTGGACTAGCAAACTCAGACTCTGACTCACGAATTATATTTTTTGCAAGAAGTTCTTTTATAATCTCGCAAACTTTCAAAATCTCAGGTAAGGATAAACGGTATGGTCGATAATTAACAGGGGTGTTACTGTTTAGTTTAATTGTCATAGATCCCGTTTTAACTGTGGAGGAAGCGGTTCCAACGATAAAAAACTTAGAAAATTCATGTATCAAATTTTTTAGCTCTTGTAATTGTCGACCACTCAAAGAAGTATTAAGTGTACCTTGAGGTTCAGAAGAAAAGCACTGGACATTATGTGTTAATTTTGATTCGTAAGTCAGATGCTGTCGATCGCGTGTGCGTATATAAGTAACACCTTCGCGGTTTAAAACGTCAGTACCTACTATGACAGGTGTGTTCAGAAATTCTGGGGACACTACATGCAAATCAACTTCTAAGGCTATCTCTTGAAACTCTATTGGCAAAGTTACATAATAGGTCGATTCGATTTCCTGACTGCCAATGCCCTTTAATATTCGGAAAGCAGGGTTATGAGCACATTGAAAATATTTTAAAAGAGACGAAGAAATGAGTGAAATGCTAGAACCGCTATTAATAAGGACGTCTACTGGGATACCTTGTATCACAGCTACCACTATGTCATTTCTAGGGTCAATCGGGTTTTCACGACAAAAGTTAACGTGATCCTTACTTCGAGATTCAGATTTTAACTTAGCGAAACAAGTTTCAACCTTATGACCGGGTTTCTTACAAAAACTGCATGGCTCGATCTTACTTAAATTAACGTTATCCCTTTGGGAACTTAAAGAGGAACTGCTAGTATTGCTTGATTGAAGCTTTGGTTTCTTATTACAGTTTGACTGCTTGTGACCATGCTGACCACAGTAAAAACACTTTCCATCATCAAATTTTCGTTTACGAAAAACAGAATCGCGTTTGTTTTTAACAAAACGATCATTATTACTTGGTTTAAATGGTTTACTTACAGGAAGATTAGATTTTATATATGTCGAAAAGAATTCCACTAACTCACAAGGCTTCAACTTTGCATTAGTAGCAGAGGCTCGAATTTGGACATCAGTAATACCGCGGATAATTATAGCAGAAATAAGTTCATCGCTTAATCCTCGCACTATACGTAGTTTTAATAATGAACGACGGGCAAAATCAGCATAGGTTGGGAAAGCATCAGAATTAGTACTCATCACTTCGTATAAAATATTGGCAATATCAGGCTTCTTGGGACAAAGGGGTTGGAATTCAATCTTAAAATTACTCCAGGAACGATCGTGAGTTACCCACTCGTTAAGCCAAGTCTTAGCATCGCCTTTAAGGCAGTAACCTATACGGGATAAACACTCATTATCGTTCCATCCATTAATACTTTTTGCGCGATCTACTTCTTCACACCAAACGTCTATATCGTTAACACTGGGATCAAAGCTAGAGATATAATAAGATTGGTTAGATCTCACCGTATTGATGGAGCGTATTGCGTCGATGATCCTGTCGGTTGCGGTCGGGTCACGTTCGCTGTCAGCACTCACAGAATGTGGCGTTGACGGCGCCTGGGCCACCGATGCTCGATGCTGTTGTACAGCTACATCTTCACCAACCGCTCGGTGTCGCGGCTGCTCCAGCAAAGGTGGTGTCGATGCTCCATCGTGCTGCACGCCGCATGGTGCAGAGGCACCACTGAAGAGGACCCACCGGCGACCGCACCGTTCGCCTCGGGTGAAGGCTGCTTGCGCTGTTCCTCCAATGATGAGAGGCGATCTAGAATAAGTTGCATTTGTTGTTGTAATTCATTTTGTGGTGATTCATGACGCCTTCGCGTATGTTTGGATCGTGATCTAGATCCTCTATGTCTTGACCGACTTCTACTTTGTCGGCTATGATTTGGCATGATTAAAAACTTTAAAAAGGAACTACGTACGTTACTTTAAGCAAAAACACGAGAAAGAAAAGAGAAAATCGAAAAGAAAAGAAAAAAAAAATATGGACAGCAACTATTTTTATGCTATGACGGTATTCAAAAGTTATCAAAGCAAAAAATCTCAATGAATAGCTAAAAGCTGCTCGACAATGCACTCCACAA
Source organism: Agriphila straminella (assembly GCA_950108535.1). Classification (NCBI taxonomy): domain Eukaryota; kingdom Metazoa; phylum Arthropoda; class Insecta; order Lepidoptera; family Crambidae; genus Agriphila; species Agriphila straminella. Next base: position 9,740,513 of record OX467321.1, on the reverse strand, counting down.
CGTTAAAACAAAGAAAAACTATTTCACTTGCGAAAAGAAAAAAAATATGGGGGTAGTTTTGTAAATACTTACCCGAATATTTACCGACACTTATCAACTACATACTTACGGTAGTTACCGGACACAAGAACGCACATAATACGGATACGAATGTAGGTATGCAAAAATAAAATGTAAAACTGCCTACTCGATTTACTTGCGCCAGGAAAGAAACCAAAACACGTCAAGGCACAAATCGCGAGTCCTATCCCACGCCTGATTTTAGGAATCAGTAGTGGATTGATAAAAAAAATATGAACAATTACACACGATTTTATTTACAGAAAATCAACAATTTTATTAGAAACTAACTAACACTAAAACTAAAAATCAAATCTAAACGGAATTCCGAAACTAACAAAGAGTAGGCACTTTTACAAGGAACAAACAGACAGAAGTTGATGGTAGATGTTGACACCTCGGCGACCCGATGCAAAAGAGGCCCGCAAGCGCTCTGCGGCCGAATTTATAGCCAACGCGCCTCACAACACGTCCAGAGCCACACCCTTCCCTCAGTGACGTCACTTTTCCGCTAACAGTAGTATATCAGTTGTCTAGCACCCATATTACAAGCTTTGCTTAGTTTGGGGCTAGATGGCGCTGTGTGAAATTGTCCAAGCATTTATTATTATGTTTTTTCTTTTTTTTCCTCAGCTTACGCTGAAAAAATGAAAGAAAAAAAAATAAATATATATATATATATATTCATACCTCCTACCGAGAGCATGGATCGAGCTTCTTGGCTATCCAACCGCCGAGCTCGTTCGTCGTTGACGAGTGACACAATAACGGGCGGTGCGTCTAAATCCAAAATATATATCAATGAAGATCTCAATAAACAGGTACGTGAACTACTATGGAAAACAAAGAACCAACTGCGAGGCAAGTACCGATTTATCTGGGTTTCCAACGGCAGGATCCTCGTCAAAGAAAGTGAGGGAGAAAATATGAAGGCAACCTGGATTCGCTCGGAAGACGACCTGAAGGCTCTTGGCTGAATTTAATGATACCTACCTACCTTACCCTAATCGCTTTTATCTAGATATTCTAATAATGTTTAGATATATAAAAAAGTGTGCAATATCATGAAACAAAATTCGCGGACTTTGATCTCAATTCTATTTCTAATAACTTAGTTCAAGAAAAAAGCCTAAGTACTTTTAATGCATGGTTTTCTTCATATAGTAATAATAACATAGATATAAATCTTTTACACATTAATATACGATCCCTTAATAAACACTTTAGTGAATTTCTAACAACATTAAATGACTACATTAGTAAAATAGATATTATAATCATAACAGAGCCAAACGTAAGCTATAATAATTTATCATTATTTCAAATTCCTGGATTTGACTTGTACAATTGGACGTACTTTAACAAAAAGGATCCAATCCACATAATGACACTTTTGAGATATTGACGTTTAAAGTTTAACCTGTAATTGTATCTAAATGTTACATTTATGTATTGATGTTTTTGTGAAATATGATTTTTGAAAATGTATTGTTTTTATTTAAGTAACTTGAATTCAGTTCATTCCAATATTTACTGAGTTATTATGGAAAAAGTGGGTTTGGATCCTTTTTGGGAAATGTCATTTTCCATTGTGTTATTCTCATTATGTAATTCTCAAAACCGATCCAGCAAAGGTAATTATTAATTATTATTAAGGAATTTATTAAAACATCAAATTTATTTAAATAAAATTTTATTGTTATGGTTCTTTAAACTTTTTCTTACAGCTACAGTCTACAATTTTCATTTATTTTATTATTCTGTCATTAGAAATTAAATTAAAAATACTACTAAATCATTCGCACTGTTTTTTAAATTTCTTCATCATTTTGTGATTCTATATTAAAATCGGTCTCTCCTCCAAAATCCTCAATGTCGTCTTAAAGGCTATCATTACCTCTGAGTGACTTATAGAAGTCTAAGCAATCCTTAGAGATAAACTCAAAAAGAGATTTCAAGTCATCCAATTTTGCTTGCGGAATTTCGTTGCCATTTGGCCATAATAAACTTAAATCACTTTCGAGTATCTGTAATGTCTTTCCTTTGATTTTCTTTTCTATATTTAGATCTTGGTACTGTTCCTCATTTTGTATTTTCATATTATATACTGTAAAGCTTTTCTATTTAAGCAATATTTCTTTAGTCTGAAGCCAGTTGACTTTTGCCTTATTCACATAAACTTTTCTATTTACTATATTCTTTTCATTTTTTTTTGTGCTAAGAAAGTCTTGTATGGATAGAAGGCGAAGCAGGTCGAGGAGCGCAAGAAGTTGGCTCATGCTTGATACAGTTCATAAAGAATAAACTCCATCCGAAGGTTCAACACTATGTTTTCTGGAGTGATTTCTGGAGTGATGGACAAAACCGCAACATAAAAATGGTGCTTATGCTAAAGGCAATTCTTAATTCGCATCAGACGTTAAAGACCATTAAGTACAATAAAATATTTAGAGTCAGGTCATACATTTTTACCTAATGATACCGATTTTTCTAAAATCGAAACACAATTAAAATATCACGAGAGGATTTACACAGCAGAAGAATATATCACAGTTATCAAGAATAGTAAGAAGAAAAATCCGATTAATGTACAAAGAATGAAAAAAGACGACTTTTAGCAGTCTTAGCACGAAAAATATTTAAAAGAATATAGTAAATAGAAAAGTTTATGTGAATAAGGCAGAAGTCAACTGGCTTCAGACTAAAGAAATATTGCTTAAAAAAGAAAAGATTTACAGTATATATATGAAAATACAAAATAAGGGAACAGTACCAAGATCTAAATATAGAAAAGAAAATCAAAGGAAAGACATTACAGATACTAGAAAGTGATTTAAGTTTATTTTGGCCAAATGGCAAAGAAATTCCGCAAGCAAAATTGGATGACTTGAAATCTCTTTTTGAGTTTATCCCTAAGGATTGCTTAGACTTCTATAAGTCACTCGGAGGTAATGATAGCCTTTTAGACGACATTGAGGGTTTTGGAGGAGAGACCGATTTTAATATAGAATCACAAAATGATGAAGAAATTTAAAAAACAGTGCGAACGATTTAGTAGTATTTTTTAATTTGCTTTCTAATGACAGAATAATAAAATAAATGAAAATTGTAGACTGTAGCTGTAAGAAAAAGTTTAAAGAACCATAACAATAAAATTTTATTTCAATAAATTTGATGTTTTAATAAATTCCTTAATAATTAATTAATAATTACCTTTGCTGGATCGGTTTTGAGAATTACATCAAGAGAATAATACAATGGAAAATAACATTTCCCAAAAAGGATCCAAACCCACTTTTTCCATAATAACTCAGTAAATATTGGCATGAACTAAATTCAAATTACTTGAATAAAAACAATACATTTTTAAAAATCATATTTCACAAAAACATCAATACATAAATGTAACATTTAGATACAATTACAGGTTAAACTTTAAACGTCAATATCTCAAAAGTGTCATTATGTGGATTGGATCCTTTTTGTTAAAGTACGTTTAAAAAAATGACATTTAAATTTAAAAACGACATTTAAAAAAACCATTCTGGTCTGCTTTTGCGATTTAGTAAACTCTTTTCAAGCAAATATGATTTTTCAAAAGCGATCCAAGCATTCTAGGTTGTTTTTATGATATAATATTGTGAATTATTTTCAAGTAAATAGCATTTATCAAAAATAATCCAAGCTTTCTGGATTGTTTTTCTGACTTATTTTGTGAACTCTTCTATTTCTTAAAAAGTATTCAAGCATCCTGGATCGTTTTTGTGATTTGTATTGTGAAATATTTTCTAGTACATAGCATTTATCAAAAAAGACTCATACGTTCTGGATCGTTTTTGTTATTTATATTGTAAACTGGTCTTGTAAATAACATTTATTAAATAGGATCCATGTGTTTTGGATTGTTATTGAGATTTATCTTGTGAACTCTTTTCAAGTAAATGTCATGTCAAAAAAAGGATTCAAGCGTTATGGATTCTTTTTGATGTATTTAATCGAAATCAGTGTTTTAACTGGCTAATTTCACTATAATGGACCAAGAATATTGAATCGTTTTTGTGAAACTAAAAAATGAACCCGCTATATATGTGGGATGGTAACCTGCATCAAAAATAAGGTCAAAGAATTTTATTTTGCTTAATGTCATAATGTTAGGAGGAAATATAGGCCCTGACGGCCATTTTGGTATATACAGCTCATATTCGACCAACTTGTGGGTTGGATCCTTTTTGCTAAACTACGTCCAATTACACTCGTGAGGGGCGCCGAGGGGGTGGCGTGTTGGTATTTGTCCGCGCGAGCGCGAGCCTTTCTGCGCATGCCTGCATTCCCAAGGCTGCGAACATGGTGGCATCTGAGTGTGTTGTTCTCAAGGTGCTATACGGGAGTGAAACTATTTCTGTTTATTATTTCTACTTTATCTGTTTATAGACCGCCTAAAATCGAGAAACAAAATAAACTTCCTAAATTTTTTATAGAACTTAGGACACTATTCGATACTTTATCTGAAACATGCAAGGCAATTTTGCACATCAACAGCTTGCCTAATGTGGTACAACACTGTTCCACATACATGTTCGCAGACGATCTATGCATACTTAGAGCCGGTACCGACTTGAGTGAGATTTGTAAACTTGTACAACAGGATGTAAATAATATAGTCAAATGGTGTCATGACAATGGTATTGTAATAAACCAATTAAAGACCCAAATGTTAATAATAAGATCACCTAACAGTATTAACAGAAATTTAAATGTAAATGCTAAAATTGTCACTCATAGCCACGACTGCATCCATAAAAACACTAGCATAACATGTAACTGTAAACCTATTGACATAGTTCCTCATGCAACTTACTTAGGAGTAATTGTTGATGAATTCTTCTCATGGACTGTACACATTGACCACATATGTAATAAATTGCAAATTTTATTGGGTAAATTCTACCATCTTAAACATAAAATACCATTAAATATTTTAAAATGCTTGTACAAGGCCTTAGTGGATACAGTGATGTCATACGCTCTCGATAGTTATGGTTTAACTTACTCAACACACATAAAAAAATTAGAATCCCTACAAATGCGCTTCCTTAAATTACTAGTCAATAACAAAACAAAAAATAGACATAAAAATAACTACTACGAATTATTCAAAGTATGTAACATTCTACCAGCCAGTGTAAAACATATTATACTTATTACTATTAAACAACTATAGCTATCGTGAGCGCTTGACACCACTTCAACACGGGCACGCGACACGAGCCGTGTCGAGCGGCAAGTACTGTGTGCCGCGAGTCACCAGTGTGTACGGCGACAGAACCCTAGCAAAGCGTGTACCCTACCTGTTAAACAATCTGCCTGATGATCTCATAACACTAAGTACTAGAAAACGATTTAACAACAACCTTAAAAAACATTATCTATTGAACCTATGATTATTTTTAACCTTTAAAACAAACAACTTTGTGTTACCTTAAGTATGAGTATAATATGTTTAATGTTAATTTTGTTAATTTTATATAATACCTAGGTACTTAAATTAGATAAATTTATGTACTCGCAGACAAACCTGATGTTAGGTTTTGCGAGACAAGTTGCAAACTTTGTGTACATTACTTTTTAATAATAAATAAATAATAATAATAATATTTTTTTTTCTTTTTATTATTATTATTATTATTATTATTACTGTTTCAAAATTAGCGTGATCTGAGTTTGAGTTTAGTTTGTTGAAGCTCTGCTCAAGCACCGTTTTAAAATTAAAACTCGACTCAAAACTAGTTTTAAGTAGAGATCAAGGCTTGAGTCTCGTTCTGTAATACGGGACTGTCTGCCAGTTCCAGTGATGTTATACGTACCATTATCATGGTATTAGTACCATTATTTAGGTTATCGTACCATGTACCTTTGGACTTCCATCATGGTACGCAAAAGTACCATTATTTTCACCTCTTTCATCTAAACCAACTTTTCGTGTAATGGAATGAACATAATATTTCGTTTCTGCTTTTAATGCGTAAGTAGCATAGCTTAGAAAAATAATAAGTAGTTTAAATGTTCAATTTTTTACTTTTCGTGGTTAAAACGGGCCATGGCGATCGATAACTCAGCGATTAGCCTGCTGAAATGCACCAATGCCAAAGTGTGAATGCGACTTTGAATGCGACGTGTGAATTCGATTCGAAATCAAGAAGATTGTAGGTAAATTAGGTAATTCATGCTCGAAATCCCATTTCCAAGTAACTACGCAATCTTGTAATAATATATCTCAGACCGTATAAGACTAAAAAGCCGTAGGTACCATTTTTTTTCCTGAAGTACCATGATTTTGACAGGCTGATGTCATTATTCCTGAGTTGCCATCTAACATCCCTGGCCAGTTCTGCCACGCGCTCGGTGACAGTCGTTAGCGTTACTACAAAAAAATAATTAAAAAAGTGATTAAAAATGACGTCATGTGTGGTTAAGTGGTGCAAAGACCAAAAGAAGGCAGCAAAAAAAATACGGGCATAACATATCATAGGAAATTAAAATATTTTTCGTTTTTAGAAATATCTTTGAGCGTATACATACAAACTATGGTCGCTATTATGCAACAAGTGCTCAGTCGCTTTGTGGGGCAGAGTCAAATAATCACATTTACTGCTATCACAAATTTTTAAACAAGTGCAGCAGTGGCACGACAAGTAATGACGTCATGAGGTCAAGACAGTCAGAATCAAAACTCAAAGATATGACAATTCCCAGAAACTATGATTTTTTCATAAAGGATCATTCACACAGCTGCGGCGCGTCAGCGGCGCGTCAACGGCAAAAATATAGTTACATACAAGTTGTACTACACTGTTCACACACATCAGTCACGTCAACGTCCAGTCACCGGCAAGTCAAACGCATATTGCTACGGCATGCCGGCGCCGCGCCGCTGCCGCGCCGCTGACGCACCGTGCGGCACGTCACCGGTGCGGCGCGTCGCCGGCGAGTCACCGGCAAGGAGAACAGGGTTGCTACTTTTTTGTTTAACTAAATTATTGGTTGCTTTAATCGTTATAGAAAAGTACACTGTGGTATGGAAATAAAGTATTATTTATTTATTTCAACTTTGAAAAACATTTATTTTTACAACTTTTGGTAATATCTTGGTAAATTTATTGGACTTAATTTACACCACCAGTCTAGGATGAGTATTTTTCGAGATATTCCTGTTTTAAGATTAACAGATGACAGCTGTCAAAGTTAAAACAGCAATATCTCAAAAAGAAATTGTTGAGGTTTGCGTACGTTGCGGATGACGTCATAATTTAATTACAGATCACTAGACTATGTTTTCCTACCATCACTTGTTTTTACGACATTCATTTGTTTACTCTAAATCCACTCACATTGTTGTATTTTTATTAAAATTTGAAAAAAATTACCTTTACTAGAACTTAGTGGAACAGGTGAATTAAGTCTCATAAAGTTACCAAAATATTAACAAAATTAAAAAATAAAACTGTTTTTAAAATTGAAATAAATAAATAATACTTTATTTCCATACCACAATGTACTTTTTTTCTACCTATTATAATACAACCAATAGTTTATTAAAACAAATAAGTGGCAACCCTGTTTGCCTTGCCGGGGAAGTGGGCGGCGGCGCGGCAGCGGCGCGGCAGCGGCGGCGGCGCGGCACCGGCGGCGGCGCGGCTGCGGCGGCGGCGCGTCACCGGCAAAACAAACAGGGTTGCTATTTTTTTGTTTTAATAAATTATTAGTTGCTATAATCGGTAGAAAAAAGTACATTGTGGTATGGAAATAAAGTATTATTTATTTATTTCAACTTTGAAAAACATTTATTTTTATTTTGGTAATACTCTTAATTTACACCACCAGTTTAAGAGGAGTATTTTTCGAGATAAATTGCTGATTTAAGATTGACAGATGATAGCTGTCAAAGTTAAAACAGCAATATCTCAAAAAGAAATTGTTGAGGTTTGCGTACGTTGCGGATGACGTCATAATTTAATTACAGATCACTAGACTATGTTTTCCTACCATCACTTGTTTTTACGACATTCATTTGTTTACTCTAAATCCACTCACATTGTTGTATTTTTATTAAAATTTGAAAAAAAATACCTTTACTAGAACTTAGTGGAACAGGTGAATTAAGTCTCATAAAGTTACCAAAATATTAACAAAATTAAAAAATAAAACTGTTTTTAAAATTGAAATAAATAAATAATACTTTATTTCCATACCACAATGTACTTTTTTTCTACCTATTATAATACAACCAATAGTTTATTAAAACAAATAAGTGGCAACCCTGTTTGCCTTGCCGGGGAAGTGGGCGGCGGCGCGGCAGCGGCGCGGCAGCGGCGGCGGCGCGGCACCGGCGGCGGCGCGGCTGCGGCGGCGGCGCGGCTGCGGCGGCGGCGCGTCACCGGCAAAACAAACAGGGTTGCTATTTTTTTGTTTTAATAAATTATTAGTTGCTATAATCGGTAGAAAAAAAGTACATTGTGGTATGGAAATAAAGTATTATTTATTTACTTCAACTTTGAAAAACATTTATTTTTATTTTGGTAATACTCTTAATTTTCACCACCAGTTTAAGATGAGTATTTTTCGAGATATATTGCTGATTTAAGATTGACAGATGATAGCTGTCAAAGTTAAAACAGCAATATCTCAAAAAGAAATTGTTGACCTTCACATTGTTTTTCCGACATTCATTGTTTACCCGAAATCCACACACATTATTGTATTTTTATTAAAATTCGAAAAATTGTTCCCTTGCTAGAACTTAGTGGAACAGGTGAAATTAAGTCTCAAAAAATTACCAAAATATTAAGAAAATTGAAAAATAAAACTGTTTTTAAAATTGAAATAAATAAATAATACTTTATTTCCATACCACAATGTACTTTTTTTCTACCTATTATAATACAACCAATAGTTTATTAAAACAAATAAGTGGCAACCCTGTTTGCCTTGCCGGGGAAGTGGGCGGCGGCGCGGCAGCGGCGCGGCAGCGGCGGCGGCGCGGCACCGGCGGCGGCGCGGCTGCGGCGGCGGCGCGTCACCGGCAAAACAAACAGGGTTGCTATTTTTTTGTTTTAATAAATTATTAGTTGCTATAATCGGTAGAAAAAAAGTACATTGTGGTATGGAAATCAAGTATTATTTATTTATTTCAACTTTGAAAAACATTTATTTTTATTTTGGTAATACTCTTAATTTACACCACCAGTTTAAGAGGAATATTTTTCGAGATAAATTGCTGATTTAAGATTGACAGATGATAGCTGTCAAAGTTAAAACAGCAATATCTCAAAAAGAAATTGTTGAGGTTTGCGTACGTTGCGGATGACGTCATAATTTAATTACAGATCACTAGACTATGTTTTCCTACCATCACTTGTTTTTACGACATTCATTTGTTTACTCTAAATCCACTCACATTGTTGTATTTTTATTAAAATTTGAAAAAAAATACCTTTACTAGAACTTAGTGGAACAGGTGAAATTAAGTCTTAAAAAATTACCAAAATATTAAGAAAATTGAAAAATAAAACTGTTTTTAAAATTGAAATAAATAAATAATACTTTATTTCCATACCACAATGTACTTTTTTTCTACCTATTATAATACAACCAATAGTTTATTAAAACAAATAAGTGGCAACCCTGTTTGCCTTGCCGGGGAAGTGGGCGGCGGCGCGGCAGCGGCGCGGCAGCGGCGGCGGCGCGGCACCGGCGGCGGCGCGGCTGCGGCGGCGGCGCGTCACCGGCAAAACAAACAGGGTTGCTATTTTTTTGTTTTAATAAATTATTAGTTGCTATAATCGGTAGAAAAAAAGTACATTGTGGTATGGAAATAAAGTATTATTTATTTACTTCAACTTTGAAAAACATTTATTTTTATTTTGGTAATACTCTTAATTTTCACCACCAGTTTAAGATGAGTATTTTTCGAGATATATTGCTGATTTAAGATTGACAGATGACAGCTGACAAAGTTAAAACAGCAATATCTCAAAAAGAAATTGTTGACCTTCACATTGTTTTTCCGACATTCATTGTTTACCCGAAATCCACACACATTATTGTATTTTTATTAAAATTCGAAAAATTGTTCCCTTGCTAGAACTTAGTGGAACAGGTGAAATTAAGTCTCAAAAAATTACCAAAATATTAACAAAATTAAAAAATAAAACTGTTTTTAAAATTGAAATAAATAAATAATACTTTATTTCCATACCACAATGTACTTTTTTTCTACCGATTATAGCAACTAATAATTTATTAAAACAAAAAAATAGCAACCCTGTTTGTTTTGCCGGTGCCGCGCCGCCGCCGCTGCCGCGCCGCCGCCGGTGCCGCGCCGCCGCCGCTGCCGTGGACTGCTTGTTCACACACATTTTTGACGTTGCCGGACGCGCCGCTGACGCGCCGCAGCTGTGTGAATGATCCTTAACTCATAACGTTTATTGCTGATTCTTTTAATGCAGCTCTGAAAACAGCTTTTTAACATAGAGTTTAAAAAGACGTATTAATAAGTACGTATTTCTTTATCAGTCACACTCACACCTCTAAAAGACGTATTTAGGTGTTGCTCGCGCAAATGTGTTAATTATCTACATATACTAATAGATAGATAAATAATTATTATCTATCTATCTATCTATTGTGTACTTACATGTTATGAAAAAAAATCTATTTTATATATAACCCATTTTATTTCAATACATTACCTAATTTTAATCCTTCTTGAAATCAAGTGAACTAATACAATTAGTACAATAATGTACTAATTTCATATAACAATAATTTTATGATGCCGCCACCGCGCCGGCCGTAGTGCCCTTAGCACTCTTAGCAGGTAGGTTGGGTGTACTGACTGCATTCTACATTACACCGTCCTCGCTTCAATGACAATGACATGACAACGGCCCAATGAGTGACACGACGCGAGCTCCAATCATGTTTGATCTGCGTCAAATCAAACCCCAGCCAATAGAAAACGTAATATGCGTTAGAATACAACATAATACAGCACGCGTAGCATGACCACTCTCGAGAAAAGACTCGACTCACAGAACAATGGCTTGTCTACACCCAAATGTCACTTTTGTGTCGGGTTGAGATCGAGATACTCGTGCTCGCACTTTTACACTAGTAGACTCGTATTGTTCTTTGTCGTGGCCTTATGTCAAAAGTCGACAAACGACCACTTTTCTCTTCAATTGACATTAATTTGACAGTTGAGTCGGAGAAACTTGTCTACTACCCTTTGGGTAGTCGAGAAAGTCGAGAAAGAGTTTTTTACGTATTTTATTTTATGTAAATCTAAATTTCGCAATAAAAACAAATAAAAGTTACCCGTGCTTATATTTTATTATGGAAAAATAATAAATAATGTGTTGATTTATTTTTTTTTATTTATAAAATTTATAAAAAATAAAAAAATAAAATAAAAAAAATATTAAGTTATTTTTTTGTAACTTATATTAATAAAAAAAATTAAAACAATAAATAATTCTAAATTATTTATTGCTTAATATAATAATATTGTTTCCTAATATTACCACCCTTTTTACCCAAATATAGATTTTTTAACTTTAATTTTTTATTATTTAAAAACGTAAATTAACATTTTATTTTCATACGTTGATTTCAATATTTTGTAATTTTCTCGTCAGTTTCCACAGACTACTAAATTAACAAATGTGTTCAAAATTATCTTAATAAAAGAAAGGCAAGCGAATCTATATCCATACAGCTAAATTTTACTCAGTTTTATGTTTTGCGTCGTGAAATGTATAGAAAGGAACAGCACTTTATGAGAAACGATGGCAATTATGGTAATTATTTACTATTGGCAACATTATTTCTTCTCGAGCTCGAGAGAGCTTTGTCTACTGAAGTCATAGATATAGTATATTAAAAGGGGACTGAAGTAAACGCTCTCTTGAGTGTCTCTTTATCTTAGAACTTATTTTAAAATAAGAATCATGTTTAAACTAAATTATTCCGAAATAATTCATCATCATTCATCATTTTAGATAATTTCGACGTTTATTGATGTTGAAATAAAAATGTTACCTTTTAAAATTCATATTTGTAATAAAAAGACATTAAAAGATTGTAAAAATCTGAGAGCGAGTCCCACTGTGCTCGCAAATTTAGACGACACGACAAGCAAGTCTTCGTAGACAAGAGTCCCGTTTGCTCATGCTACGCGTGGATTATGCATGCATTGTAATAAGGTATGTTTTTACTAGTTCATTGTTGAGTTTGCGACATTTTGTGTTACAGAATAAGTGAAGGTGCCATTTTAAGGGTTCCGTAGCCAAAATGGCAAAAAACGGAACCCTTATAGATTCGTCATGTCTGTCCATCTGTCTTTCTGTCTGTCCGTCCGTCCGTATGTCACAGCCATTTTATCCGAAAGTACCTATTAGGATTACACAGTTGAAACTTAGTAGGTGGGTGTATTCTGTTAACCGCTTAACGATTTTAACATAAAAATATAAAAAAATAAAGATTAAGGGGGGGCTACCAATACATGGAACTGAAACTGAAAAAATTTTTTTCTTCATACCAATACGTGTGGGTCTATAGATAGGTCTTCAAAAATGACATTGAGGTTCCTAAGACAATTTTTTCTCAAAGTCAACCGTTTAAAAGATAAACACTGCCAAAGTGGTAAAATGTGTGTCCCCCCCCCCTCTTACTTTTGAAATAGGTGAGTGAAAAATCTAAAAAAAATATATGCTATAGATCTTAATAAAAACTTTCACTGAAAATTGGTTTGAACAAGATATAGTAATTAGTTTTTGAGATATATCATATTTTCCAAAACCGCAAATATAACTTTGTCATTCATACCAACACTGTGAAAAACAAAGTTATTTTTACAGACGGAAAATGATAGTGGTATTAAATATAAGGTAACTACGGAACCTTACGGCGCGTGGCCCGACACGCACTTGGCCGGTTTTGTAAGCAATATTTGTTAGGAGTTAGGCTTCCATAGTTCTTTGTTCGTAGAGTAAAATAATATATTGGGATTAATTTGCAATGCATAACAGATTCGCGCAGATTTTTTAAAACCAAGGAAATTATAATTACAACGGAAGGTGCACGCCGTATTTCTGTGTATACGAAAATACACTTTGTCCTTTAAACATAAGCTTTATATTTCAATAGAAAAAAATTGCGGTCCAGTTTAGATAGTAAGTATGCGGTCCAGTTGAGATACAGGTGAGGTTGTCTCTTACCAGCACATTGCCAGCACACGATTTCTTAATAAGAAACAATTGGGGTGACAACAATTTTCCGTTTCATTGGATTCTTTAAAACGTTAGTAAACCTCAAAGTGAACTATTTTTTTAACTTCCATAAGATCGAGGAAAATTGCATAAATTGCATTGCATTTAGGAAAAAGTGGAATTCTATCAATTGAGATTGAACATATTAAAATTAGTCGCATAAATAAATAGTCTAATAAATAGTAGTTTTAATAAAGTTGTTTTCACAACACTAGCACGTTACCACCACGTCAACTGTCGCGACTAGCACGTTACGTTACGTATGCATTAAACTCCCCGTCAGGATCACGTTCCGTCCCCGCCCCGTGCCCGTTCCGTCCCCGTCCCGTCCAGTATTTTTCCCGTTACGTATACAGCTACCTTTAGTTTAACCAATAGAGTCTGGTCAACGAAAGATGAGATTGAAATGGCGGCGCCACTTTCCCTGTTAAATTAACGTTTAGAGGTTAAGTTATTGGAAACTGAACCTTAAAATAAGGCGCAAAATTAGTTACATTTCCAACCGAACCTCATGTTTCGTCTATTTACAAGTCTACAAACTTATGGTTACCCCATAAAGTTAATATACCTAATGCTAGGTATATTAACTTTATGGGTTACCCTACCCTAATAGAGCAAGACAAACTGACCTCGTACTTGCTATCTCAAATGGACCGTTTTTTAGCCGCAGAGCACCTTCCTGTTGTATGAAGTACACTCTCTAGTATAATAATGTACTCTATGAAGTACACTATAATTTCCTTGATTAAAACAGAAAATTGGCCACAGACTAAGTGAACAAACTCATGGAATTTGTAAACTGGGGTGAATAACAACAATTTTTGGATTCACATCGCCTTCGGTCCGACGTCGGCTTCATTTGACAGATGGATGAGATACATTGCTACTTCCTTTTGGTACAAATAAAAAAATACCAAAGAAAACTGTAAAACCCCACCCCTCCCCCACTTTATATATTTGTACCGTGTTGTGGTGTCTTGTATTGTTTTTTATGTGTTGTATTTGTCCATTGTTTCAGACTCAAGGAAAACTTTTTATTCGAAAACTAACCGTTCAGTATCACTAAAAAATGAACAGTATTGTAATAAGCTGTGTCTTTTTACTCGGACATTGGCAGAATCGTCACGTGAAACGACACGCAGCCATCCATCATAAAAGTTAAAGTTGAAGAAAAGTAGCAATGTATTACAACAATCTGTCAAATGAAGCCGACGGCGAGGTCGACAACTCTTGGGCGGTAGACCCACATGTGGATATTATGGATCCCCACATCCCCAGTAGGTACCAGCATTTTATTTTTTTTAAATCAATCTAGTAGGTAATCAATATTGCGGGTTTCTCTGTGTCGCTTTTTATGATTTAGGTAGGTAGTTATGTACCCGTATTTAAGTATACATATAAAAGTAGTAAAAAAATCGAATATTACAAGAATACTTTAATTTTTTTTTATTTCCATGGAATGGAGGGTGAATCTACGCTGTTTCTTACTTCCTTCGTCATTGTCCTCACTCGATTTTTTTTTTAAATCCAATGCATCACATCAACACAAGGAATAAATCAAAAATATGCAAATTAATACAATTATTATTTATTATTGTAAAATGATGGCATATTTTAAATTTATTCCTTGATTGGATTTTTAAACATTTTCGAGTGAGGACAATGACGCAGGAAGTAAGAAACAGCGTAGATTCATCCTGGAATACAATAGTGACAATTTGCGAAAGTGAATAGGTACGGTCGACGACGGCACGCTGGGCTTCCACAACCTGTCTCTTCAAACATTTTTAAACTTTAAGTTAAGCCGCTTAAGGTTCAAAATTCATTGTAGATTTTTGACAGTTTTGTATAGCTTGATTATGCTGCTGACTGTACATACACTGGAGGCCGCTTTCTAAACGATCAAGCATCACTGTCAAGCATGTAAATGCAATGTAAATGATGACAAACAGATGTTTCCGTAATTGTTTTATTTAACACTTTTAACGATTTTGGGTGATTTAAGATTTTGTGTCGGTAAGGGCAATTTTTTAACAACCTGTGTGGGCAAAAGTTTTGATCAGGTCTGGCAACACTGTGCGCTGCATGACAAGACAAGATTGTCAGATTTCACAGGTGTTGTTTTGGTTGTTTTAAATAAAAAATTTATTTATCATCCGCTCCGCTCCGACCTCCGAGTGTTGGCTGAATTTGTTTGTGGATTATAATAGCAAAATGAGTTCTGTAAAAGATGTAGCGTCGTTGTACCAAAACTTGAAAACAGAATGGAATAAAAAACCACGTAAACTCGACAAATGTGGCGAATTGTTAAACAAGATCAAGGTATGTTTTACACATTTACATGATGACAAAGCGTAATTATTTGTGTTTCTACTTCTACGTTTAAATACATTTAATTATTTACTGGAATTGCAGGTAGCTTTAACGCAATTCAGTTTTTTACCGAGTAATAATGCAGCTGCCAACCAGAAAGAGTTGATTCTTGCTAGAGATGTCTTAGAAATTGGAGCACAGTGGGCCGTTGCTGCCAAGGATGTAAAGGCGTTTGAACGCTTCATATCTCAACTTAAATGTTACTATTTTGACTACAAGTAAGTTTAATTTGTAAAATAATAACTTTTCAATAAGGCATGGACAGCTCATATGCACTATGCTGGTTACCTGAAAAGTAGGCAGCCGTACAATTGCAGCTGCACGCTGAAGAGCTGCCCGAATGTCAAACAGCCGGACGGTTGCTATGCCCACTGCGGTTCAGTTTGCTGTTACCCGTCAATTACACAAGCGTATTATCCATCTGGGGGCGACATGTTATTGACCCGGAGCACAGATACCCGGAGGAAATAAAAACTCTTAAAGCAAGGATGATACTAGACTTTTTGGATGCAACAGGGCTTAAAGAGTTACTATAATGAGGTGGCAAGACTCAATAGATCTTTTAGGTTGCAGTGACTACAGCTCTATCACAGCTGCAGAGACCCCAACACTCAAATAATAATAATAATATCCATCATTGAGGCGATTGGGGGTGAATAAAAGGTGCCCGCAACTAGGTTATCCGCATTCTGCAGTCAGCAGCATGGCTGCCCACTTTTTCAGTTAACTGCATAGTGCATACGAGTGCTAAATATTTGTTTTAGCAAACAGTTTTAAAAAAAGCTTAAATTTTTACAGAGATCACCTACCTGAATCTGCTTTTATGTATCAACTTCTTGGTCTCAATCTCTTGTTTCTGTTATCACAAAATCGAGTAGCTGAGTTCCACACAGAATTGGAACGTTTGCCAATTGACGTTATCAGAACTGATCCATATGTGAGACACCCAATTGCTTTAGAACAATATTTGATGGAGGGCAGTTACAACAAGATATTCTTGGCTAAGGTTAGTCAAGTGCTGAAAATTATCATAATATAGTTTTAAGTTATTATCCCAGTTTTCTTGTGGTCCCACAATTTCATTATTATTATTATTAACAGGCAAGCAGTTGTTACAACTGATAATGCCTGTAAGGATACAGGCAGCAGACAGCAGGAGCTGTCTATGCGTTTTGTTCACTGTTTATTGTTATAATATCTGTCCAGTTGATTTTTTTATTGATTAACGTTTGAGGCAACTACATCATCCGGAAGCTTATTCCACTCTTTGACGACTTTGTTGCTGATAAAGTAGTTTCACTTTTCGCCCCTTTAATGGGACCATGAGGAAGAACTGTTTCTCTGTTTCACTTCCTGATGGATAAAGATTCTCAATACAGGACATAATAGTTATATAGTAATGACAACAAGAAACAGTTCTCCCTCGTAGTTCCATTAAAAGTATAAAATTCAGGGACCATGAGAAAACAGGAGTTATTATTAGTAATTAAGTTTTTTTTTATCAAATAAAGTTACATAACTTTTTGTGATATTTAAAAAAAAAGAGTTTCATGTATAGTAATATTACTTCAAATCCATTGATGTTAGCTAAGAATGATAATGATGTCTGTATAACTTTTTAATGTCATGTCATGGTATATTTCAGGGCAATGTGCCAGCTGAGAGCTACACGTTTTTCATGGACACTCTATTAGACACAGTCAGGGGAGAAATAGCAGCCTGCATTGAGAAGGCATACCTTTCCATAACTTGTGCTGAGGCAGCTCGGAGGTTGAACCTACAGTCACAGCAATCTGTGCTTGAATATGGGAAGAAGGTATAACAAAGAATCCCATAATTTTATTTTATTTTAAATAATTATATGCAACCAGTGACTGCCTGTGACTTCGTCTGCATGGTCAGTTATTTGTCTATCCCTCAGGAACAGTACTGTTTTCAGGATGAAAGGTACCCTATGTCCTTCTCTGTACCCCTGGCAATGTGTATGCAAAATTTCAATCGGTTGAGTAGTTAAGTGAAGAAGTAAGTAAAGTACCTATAAAAAGTATGTTATATTTTTACCAATGATCAGTTACTATTTCGAGCGTACACCTCGTTTTACCCTTGCAGCCTGTGGGTTAAACACACACGTCGAGCGCTAGAAACCCTTCGCGTTCAATATAATAACGCGTTTAGGCATAGTAGAATCAAATAAGTAAGTCGTCTTACTCATTATACGCCCGAACGCGGTTTGTATGTGAGCGCGGCCCGTACGTATGAGCGTCGCACACGCACACACTGAGCGCTCACGTACGCTCCGTGCCGCTGCGCTGCCGCTCGTGATAATTTGTACGTGTACCTATACCTATACAGTACATACCATCCTTTCCGAAGATATTTTTGGAAAAAAGATTTGTTAGAATGAGGATTTCTTTTAAATATTAAAATTTAAATAATAAGGCATTTTGTACTTGTCGGAACAGCCGTTTTTTCTGTAAGTAACAATTGTGTAATTTTGTTTAAAAAATCACAAATTCCTACAGGAAAAAGTATGTTAATGTCAATTATTTGAGGTTATTGTAAAATATTCAATTTCCGAATATAAAGATTATAATTTTATTTTGATAAGTGTAGGTAAATGAAAAAGTAAAAGGAATAAATTAATAGTGTAAAAAATACAATTTCATAATTATTTTATTTGAATAAATACATGATTCAGTAAAGCTACGTTTTAATTAATCCTATTTCGACCGTGATTTTCAAATCAATTTCAAATCAGATAACATGTCGTATGTAATAAAAACATTGTAGACAGTTTCTGGTCTATGTAAAAAAAAATTAAAAACTTTGTATTATAGATGATGCTTACCATACAAGGAAAAATGTTTTGTATAGAGATTGACTATGCATTTTTGACGATTAAATAAACAAGCGACAGCCCTACGTGGGTTACGTGTTTAGGCTATTATCGCTCGCTCGAGGCGCGAGTTGGCCTACTTATTTGATTCTACTATGGTTTAGGGCTTTGTTGCGGCTGCCTCGCTTCTGTAGCGCATCGGGGATGTTCGCCGAAGCGGGTGGGTGTAGATGGTTTTTACGCCATCATGCGAAACGGGGCGGCCTCGATGGCGTGGCGGACGCGCGACAGCAGCAACAGCCTCCTGGGGCCCAATTTTTGAATATTTGACTCAAATGTATGGAGATTGAGTCAAATGTCGAACGAAAATCAGTAGAAAAGAGCGCTATTCAAAAATAGGGCCCCTGGCCGCGTGGACGGTCACTTTATGAGGCACTATCCTTATACATAGACAAGACAATTTAAATTTGTTTATAACAGCGCAACTGGATCCTCGGTGCTGATAACTGTTATCACTTCAATGCCGCTGAAGAAACTTCTGCAGCCAATTATGGAATTCTCCCTTCAGCTGAACTAGCAGAGCAAACTATTGAGTATGCAAGACACCTTGAGATGATTGTGTAAAATAAACTTGGACATAATAATTATCAGTATAACTTACAAAAATTAAATTGTGTGCTTTCTAACTTATGAAACTTGTTTTATTCAGATTTTTTTTTAGTCTTTCAGATTCCACCAATTTATATCGCGTGATATGGCGTTTTATCACGTTTAACTGTCAAAAAGACATTGACAGTTGAGTGTCGATAAAATGCTATATCACGCGATATAAATCGGTCATGCTAGACAGGCAGGGGTAGATAATGGGGATTGGCGTAAAATTATTCAATTAAATTGAAATAAAACAGTTGATTCTTAGAAAACATGCTCTATTTTATCTTATTTCTTAGGGTAAAATAAAACCTAAAAAAATGAAACATTTTCTATTCCTTTATTTCATACACAATACCATCACATTACTTACATCTTAGACCTTGGGATTATAGTAGAGTTTGGCCATAAAGAGTTTAAATTAAATAAAATGGAACTAAAATTTTTCAGTACCTACAAAATTAAGTAAGTGTTGCCAAATTATTCGTGATTTTGACGTGTATACATAGAAAGTGGCGCCCTCAATTTTTGAAGTTAAATAAAATGGAACTAAAATTTTTCAGTACAAAATTAAGTCAGTGATGCCAAATTATTCGTGATTTTGATGTGTTTACATAGAAAGTGGCGCCCTCAATTGTTGTCAACTCTTTATGGTCAAGCTGTACCGAAGTGCGGTCCGATTCGACAAACTTTATTTAAAGCGGCTGAATAAAATAATTACAACCGCCTTAAGTTTTTACTAGTTCTGTTCGCGAGAATTCATAATTGTAATTTTTTCTGAATATATCATAAAAAATAAAAAAAATGGCCAAAAATTATCTAGGTAAGAAGTGAGTCACTTGTAAATAATCAAGTTTTTATTTCTTTAGTCAAGGTTTCTAAGTCGTCTAGCTTTAATAACTTCATGAAGTAGTCCAAAGCCATTTTTAAGTTCCATTTTTTTTGCTCCAGGCATCTGAAACAAAAAAAAAATGAATAGGTATACCTACAAAAAAAAAGAATAGAAATAAATGTCTTCTTTGAGTCTGCCTGTCAGTTAAAACTGATCATTGTGTAGCCGCCATCTGACAGTTATTAATTAACCTTAGCAGAGAAAATACATACTTATTTATAATAGTACTAAACCTTTAGGTAAGCTATTTTTTATTTATTAATTTTTACCTTTCACTAGCGCTCTTGTCAAGGTCGGTTAACTGCATAAAAATTTGCACCAAGCCTTCTTTGAGATCTTCTTCAGGTGCTGACTCCAATGCTAAAGTGAGTCTCTTCTGTTTTATCTGAAAATAAAGTTTGCTTTAAATATAGGTATCTTGTGTTTTGTGTCTTGTGGGTTTGAACCTCTTAGTATGAGAGGGGAGCGGGGAGGAACATAAAGTCCTAAAGCGCAACGTTTCTGAGATAATCCATGTTAAAGATCCTGTACATATAGATAAAAATCCAAACTTATTCTCCGGTTTATCTCGAAAACGTTGCGCTTTAGGACTTTAATTAATTTTTTGTTGGTCTATAGATCCCCTATCGATATCCATACATAGGATTCATTGTGGGCCGCTTCCCCGAAATCCCCGTCAAAAATTATGGTTACCAGTTAACACTATGCCAAAACGAGGCATCTTGTGTTATTTTTATTTTAAAGAAACGATTATGGTACACTCGTGCGAACGATCGTTCCTACTCGACAATTTGTTAGAAAGCAATACACTCGCATTCATTGCAAACCGATTTTTATTTAATATTCTAGCAATGATTGTATGGACATAGATTCTTTTGCTTTAGGAGAATTCATAATTTATTTACATTTTTTTTACATGGCAACATTCAATCGATCTGCCGTGCCGAGCGTCAGTGCGTGCCGCGAGCGACGCCCAGTGCCTCCACCTTAGGGTATTTTCCCCTAAATTTGGGGTATTTTTACACGTTTAGGGTATTCAATTATGGGTAGTATTTATTTATCGGGTAACAATAAATTCCAATAAAGAATGATGGCGAGATTTGTACACAAAAAAAAAATAGAGAAAATTAAATTGATATCTCATAAATCCTTGCCTTCAGAACAGTAACTTCTAAAAAGAAATATATTTTTAAAACCCGGGGAAAAAGAGTTATTTATTTTGAAAAATGAGATAATAATGAAACGAAACGCATTTTTTCTTAAAGATAACCCATAAAAATAATAATTCGCAACTGTCATCTGTGCGAGACTGTCATGTCTGTATTGACCCCTAGTAGTATATTGTTCTGTGGTCATGTCAATGTCAAACTTACGTTTCGCGCCTTTTTACTCTTTTTATTTCATTTCTGTCTCGTTTTTGTTTTGCTTTTGTTTGACTTTATTTCTTTTTTTTTGTTTATTTGTTTCTTTGGAATCTATGTTTCAAACAAACAAAACAAGCTAAAGAGTAAAATAATATAAAACAAGCTGAGAAAACCAAAAGAAACACAGATTACTAGCACGTATTTTGACAGTTTTTTTGTAGACAATGGAATTATAGACTATGGCTCTACTTTTGGTTTATTGTGAATATTTTGATATTCCCGGGTTTAAAAAATATTATAAAGGAATGTACGTATCCCCAGTAAAGAGCTAATTAGATCATCCTAAATATCGGACCCGATATGAAGTCGCTCCTAAATTCAGAGTAGTGTAATTGCATTAAGGAAGGTAGGATCCGATTTAGGATCCTAGTTAGGATAGAAATTGTCTCCGACATAACGGATGCTAAATCGGAGGCACTTAGGACAGTGTAATCGCATTCAGGACGCTCGGCTCCGACACAGTAGTACCACAGCATAAATAATACAGTCAGTCAACGCCTTTTATGTTGGCGAAAAAAAAATCCGCCGCGCCGTTCGTCTAGATAGACAGTTGGCGCAACGACTAAAAGTATATAAGGGTTGTCACTCTGTGATTTGCTTTTTTTTTTGACCTACATCAATATAAAAAACAAAAAACCTGCCTCTGAAAAGCAAGAAATAATATATAAATCATTAGCTACGCATTATCATTTTTATAATAAAACACGTCTATTAAAGTTGGGTGGGGCTGGAGTACCTACAACTTTCTTTTTTTATTCTAAAGGATCATTCACACAGCTGCGGCGCGTCAGCGGCGCGTCCGGCAACGTCAAAAATGTGTGTGAACAAGCAGTCCACGGCAGCGGCGGCGGCGCGGCACCGGCGGCGGCGCGGCAGCGGCGGCGGCGCGGCACCGGCAAAACAAACAGGGTTGCTATTTTTTTGTTTTAATAAATTATTAGTTGCTATAATCGGTAGAAAAAAAGTACATTGTGGTATGGAAATAAAGTATTATTTATTTATTTCAATTTTAAAAACAGTTTTATTTTTTAATTTTGTTAATATTTTGGTAATTTTTTGAGACTTAATTTCACCTGTTCCACTAAGTTCTAGCAAGGGAACAATTTTTCGAATTTTAATAAAAATACAATAATGTGTGTGGATTTCGGGTAAACAATGAATGTCGGAAAAACAATGTGAAGGTCAACAATTTCTTTTTGAGATATTGCTGTTTTAACTTTGACAGCTATCATCTGTCAATCTTAAATCAGCAATTTATCTCGAAAAATACTCCTCTTAAACTGGTGGTGTAAATTAAGAGTATTACCAAAATAAAAATAAATGTTTTTCAAAGTTGAAATAAATAAATAATACTTTATTTCCATACCACAATGTACTTTTTTTCTACCGATTATAGCAACTAATAATTTATTAAAACAAAAAAATAGCAACCCTGTTTGTTTTGCCGGTGACGCGCCGCCGCCGCAGCCGCGCCGCCGCCGGTGCCGCGCCGCCGCCCACTTCCCCGGCAAGGCAAACAGGGTTGCCACTTATTTGTTTTAATAAACTATTGGTTGTATTATAATAGGTAGAAAAAAAGTACATTGTGGTATGGAAATAAAGTATTATTTATTTATTTCAATTTTAAAAACAGTTTTATTTTTTAATTTTGTTAATATTTTGGTAATTTTTTGAGACTTAATTCACCTGTTCCACTAAGTTCTAGTAAAGGTAATTTTTTTCAAATTTTAATAAAAATACAACAATGTGAGTGGATTTAGAGTAAACAAATGAATGTCGTAAAAACAAGTGATGGTAGGAAAACATAGTCTAGTGATCTGTAATTAAATTATGACGTCATCCGCAACGTACGCAAACCTCAACAATTTCTTTTTGAGATATTGCTGTTTTAACTTTGACAGCTATCATCTGTCAATCTTAAATCAGCAATTTATCTCGAAAAATACTCCTCTTAAACTGGTGGTGTAAATTAAGAGTATTACCAAAATAAAAATAAATGTTTTTCAAAGTTGAAATAAATAAATAATACTTTATTTCCATACCACAATGTACTTTTTTCTACCGATTATAGCAACTAATAATTTATTAAAACAAAAAAATAGCAACCCTGTTTGTTTTGCCGGTGACGCGCCGCCGCCGCAGCCGCGCCGCCGCCGGTGCCGCGCCGTCGCCGCTGCCGCGCCGCTGCCGCGCCGCCGCCCACTTCCCCGGCAAGGCAAACAGGGTTGCCACTTATTTGTTTTAATAAACTATTGGTTGTATTATAATAGGTAGAAAAAAAGTACATTGTGGTATGGAAATAAAGTATTATTTATTTATTTCAATTTTAAAAACAGTTTTATTTTTTAATTTTGTTAATATTTTGGTAACTTTATGAGACTTAATTCACCTGTTCCACTAAGTTCTAGTAAAGGTAATTTTTTTCAAATTTTAATAAAAATACAACAATGTGAGTGGATTTAGAGTAAACAAATGAATGTCGTAAAAACAAGTGATGGTAGGAAAACATAGTCTAGTGATCTGTAATTAAATTATGACGTCATCCGCAACGTACGCAAACCTCAACAATTTCTTTTTGAGATATTGCTGTTTTAACTTTGACAGCTGTCATCTGTTAATCTTAAAACAGGAATATCTCGAAAAATACTCATCCTAGACTGGTGGTGTAAATTAAGTCCAATAAATTTACCAAGATATTACCAAAAGTTGTAAAAATAAATGTTTTTCAAAGTTGAAATAAATAAATAATACTTTATTTCCATACCACAGTGTACTTTTCTATAACGATTAAAGCAACCAATAATTTAGTTAAACAAAAAAGTAGCAACCCTGTTCTCCTTGCCGGTGACTCGCCGGCGACGCGCCGCACCGGTGACGTGCCGCACGGTGCGTCAGCGGCGCGGCAGCGGCGCGGCGCCGGCATGCCGTAGCAATATGCGTTTGACTTGCCGGTGACTGGACGTTGACGTGACTGATGTGTGTGAACAGTGTAGTACAACTTGTATGTAACTATATTTTTGCCGTTGACGCGCCGCTGACGCGCCGCTGACGCGCCGCAGCTGTGTGAATGATCCTTAAAAGCCCCACCCGACTTCAATAGACGTGTTTTATTATAACAATGATATGATAATGCGTATCTAATGTTATATATATTATTTCTTGCTTTTTAGAGGCAGGTTTTTTGAAGTCGGTTTTTTTGTTTTTTAAACAATTTTTTATTTTTTTTATTTTTAGTATAAGTACCTTCTGTATTAGGTAGTGTAGGTCAAAGATATTAGAATTTTAAAAAGAGGTAGATGGGTTACCTGCGCCTTAACACTGGCAGTCTTAAACTTGGCTAATTAGCTCACCTGAGTGTAGTCTCGCAAAAGCATCGGCAACGTTGACACTTTGAAGTGCTCCCGCGAAACACAGTAAAAATGCCGTCCTGCGTAATGCGAATTTGTACTAATTACACAAGCAAGACTTCCAAAAGTCTAGGGATCACATATCATGCGTAAGTATTATATTTTAACTAATTTTCGTTCATATTTGTACATTAGAAATACAAAATGTCAGTAAATATTATCCTAAAAAGATTGAGTGCGACAGCAAATACTCCGATTACCGAGTGTGATAGAGATGTCTGTCATAGATTATAAATGTACAGAACGGACAATGCCACGACATTGCTCAAGCATTATCCACGAGATGAATAATTAATGAGGGCTTTTCACAATGACAAAAAACTGTAGGCTATCGAGCCAGATGATCTATCGGGATGGCGTTGATAAAAATAGGTGACAATGTGAGTTTTTTACTAAGCTTCGAAGAGTGTCAACACCATCTAGTGATTCAAATAGTTACTATTTTTAGGGTTCGACGAGTATCAACACGATCTAGTGAGGCAAATAGTTACTGTTTTTATTTTTTAAATGTCATTTTGAAAAGCCCTCATTAACTAATAAGTTAAGTTAAGGAAACCTATAAAAATAATAGTAAATATATAATAATATATTTACTATTATTTTTATAGGTTTCCAGCAAATGAATTGCGATGTATTAAATGAAATGCCACTGAATTTTATTAAAATACTAGCGGCCGCCCGCAACTTCGTCTGCGTGGAATGGTTTTTTGTTATCCCTCGGGATCATTACTTTTTTCGGGATGAAAGGTACCCTATGTCCTTCTCTGTACCCCTGACAACGTGTATGCAAAATTTCATGATGATCGGTTTAGTAGTTAAGACGTGAAAGCGTAACAAACAAACGGACTTTCGCATTTTAATATTAGTAAGGATTACCTAAACCTTGTGACATGGAATTTCTTATCGCCCATATTTAATTAAAGCTAAATTCCTTACTAATTTGAACACTTTTACTATTTAAATTTACAAGTTTTACGAAGTTACTTGCACATCCCTAATTATGACTATTAGTAGCTTTTTTATTTTATCGCTTGAAGTAAAATGATTCATTATTTTATTCAGACATCATTGTAGTTCATAGGCATCAAACCATCGAATGTCTCTTCTGTGACACATTTAACGATATTCTATGATTAGTATCGCGACATTCACGACGACATTGCGCAATATGTATCTGTCTCGTTTACGCTCTTGTAAATAATCATACTATCTTGTTCACACTTTACAACACGGTCAAGTTAAGTCGGCCTATGCGACCATACGAAATTATCGACTTAAAGTGCCGAGTTACCTTGACCGTGTAATATCGTATTATTTAGTGTGTTATAACGAGGCAGGTATATACGCCTTGCGGACAAATTCATGGCGTCGCATATACTGACATAACACATCTTTTTAATTCTAATATCTTTGGTGTAGGTATATTATTTAGGTAGTAAAATCGGCTCAGCCAAACGTGAGATAATCGCGGAGAAACGTACATACATATACAAACTGAATACCTCCTTTTTTTGAAGTCTGTTAAAAATACTACACAAAGGTATCCCTCTCCCAACAAAAACAATCATCTAATTCGGTTCATAAATAACAAATTCGTCAAGGTAGTTGATGTAAAGTCATAGTATTTCCGGGATAACTTGAAAACTACTGACCCGATTTGAAAAAAAAATAAATGGAACCATCTCGCAAGAAAACTTAATCGAACAACAAAATAATCATCAAAATCGGTCCATAAATGTCGAAGATACGCGCGAATAACGATAAAAAAAAGTATACAATCGAATTGAGAACCTCTTCCTTTTGATGAAGTCAGTTAAAAACTAGTTCAGATTAGCGTTGAAAATGACACGTACCTACCTAGCTACCTACATATACCTCCTATTTACCTAGCAAAGTATTTTTACGGCTACAAGAACATTCGTTTAACAACTCTATGATCGTAAAGCTGTGATATCGGATCCGACATTCAGGACGGTCTAATTGGCGACTGAATTTCTCGTCCTAAATCGGACACTAAATTCCGGATCCGACATTCAGGATGGTGTAATAAGCGCTTAAGATTAACTTTCAATTAAATACAGTTTCAAACTCTCTATATTTTATGTTTTTTTAGTACAAATATTGTATGGGATTTGCCACCATTCTTTGGGTAGGTATCAAAAATACTAAATGAATATTCAATATAGCGTACCGTACTGAAATATTAAGTGGGCGACGGATTGAGGGCGACTACAAATATTGAAAATGTACCTTTGCCACCACCTGCCACAACGCCCACAACCACAACATGGGTAATGGGTACCTATTAAAAAAAGTTTCAATACCAAATGTCAAAACTTTTTTTAAATACGTGTTGTAGTTGTGGCAGTTAGCGGCAAAGGTTTAATATAATCTCCATTCCGCTGTTACTTTCGTACATTTGTGAAGTCGAAGAGACTTAATTTTTTTTTTTTTTTTCACGCAACCGAAAATTCTTTTTTCTATGACTAAGGGCGGATTCGACCAAGAGAGAATAACTGTTATTCTTAGATAAAATGACCAGTTATTCAAGAGTAAATCGAAATTACGTTTTACCACACACTATTTTCAGAGTACTTTGCCTATTCGGGAATAGTCGCTATACCACCATTTCGCGGGGAATAACAGAGTTAATCCGCGAGTATTTATTTATTATTTTTTTATTTTAATGGCGTCCGCGTGCCATATGTCAGTGACATTTGTTTGACATTTGACTTTGACCGCTACAGATACGTAAAAGGCGACAAAATAGAGTTGACAAGACTTTGCCTTTTAAATAGTTTGTTTATAGAACAATGACAATTGGCAGGATAATACGTTCATTCACATATTCACTCACTAATGAAGGAATAAGAATCCCAAGAGTAACTTATCTTTGGATTGCATGGAAAAATGACCATTTCTTTACTCGAGAAAAAAATCGTGGAATAGATGTATTCTTGGTATAGTTATTCCCGTTTATATTGAAGTTTGGACGAATCCACCCTAAGAGACCTTATTCCTACATATAAAAAAATATTCAGCAATTTGATTTTTTTCGGACATTCTCCATTTCACAAGGAGTCCGGGTAAATTTAACAACATAGGGTGGCAACACTGGCGACGCCGCTGCTGTCAATTTATTTGTCAAACAATTGTGTGTGTATGATTTGCGAAGAAAACCATTAATCAGTTTATTATTTCGTAGAATAATTACGCATTCACTGTAATTTTATTCATAACAAAATGAAGAAAACTCAGACCCGATCAAAAACTATAAACGACCCTGTTATAGTGTCACGTGTAAAAAACTATCTGGCAGAGAACGTGGACAAGACGTTCGTCGATGTTAGTCAAATGGCGCGTTCGCTCAAAGAGCGCTACCGCGAATATAACAACAGAAGCGATAGTGCTTTCTGCCAAATGGTCGAAAGCGCTTACAAAGTTGTCCTACAGAGTTATGGATTAGACGGTGCATCTACTTCAGAAGGGTCCGAAGAAGAATCTGATTTAGAGCTGTTAGATGAAAACAACAGTGCATTGAATGATCGTTTACTCGCTATGTACAAAATGCAGGACAAGAAGAGACCAGCATCCTCGCGACGAGCCACCGACAAATCAGGAGAACCTATAGATATATTAAGCAGTGATGAAGATGGTTCCGCTGCACCTAAATTACCTAAAATCAATGACCAAATCACCATCACCCCTCACATACAACCACGAAATGCTGCCAGTACTCCAATGGAACATGCTGCAAAACATCAACAAAATATGATTGCTGCAGATAAAAAGAAAAAGTTGGAAATTAACAAAGTTGCACCGACCAAGAAAAAATATGATGTTAAGGCGACAAAATATGTGAAGGTTAGTTTTGAGGACATAGGTGGTATATCTGACATAATCACACAGATTTGTGACTTGATTTTACACATGAGACACCCTGAAGTTTATAATAAATTAGGAATTAAGGCACCAAGAGGTGCGTTATTGCACGGTCCTCCTGGTACAGGAAAAACATTGTTGGCACATGCAATTGCTGGTAAATTACAACTTCCGTTGATTGCAGTCACAGGCACCGAGTTAGTGGGAGGCGTCTCTGGTGAATCAGAGGAAAGAATTCGAGAGCTTTTTGAGAGAGCTCTATCAGTGGCTCCTTCCGTTTTATTTATAGATGAGATTGATGCCGTTTGTGGTAACAGGGTTCATGCTCAAAAAGACATGGAGAAGCGCATGGTTGCTCAGTTATTAGCTAGCTTAGACAGTTTGAGTGATAGTAATGAGTCTGTGCTTATTCTTGCTGCAACCAACAATCCTGATGCCTTAGATCCTGCATTAAGGAGAGCAGGTCGCCTTGAACAGGAAATTACTTTAGGTATACCATCTTTGAAGGCTAGGAAAGAAATCCTCTCAATATTATGTAAGAATTTGGTTTTAAGTGAAGATATTGATATGAATATTCTAGCTCAGATTACTCCTGGGTTTGTCGGGGCTGATTTACAAGCTCTTGTTAATAAAGCTAGCACATATGCAGTGAAAAGAATTTTTGCGGAGATTAAATCCGCTGAAGTTGAAACAAAGAAAGTAGAAGATGAGCAACCTAAACCACTTACAGAAGAAACAGTCGTAATACCCAATGGAGAGAAGCAAAATGAAGAGGCAGTAAAAGAAGGAGGGGATGCACCTCAAATTGAACTGCCAACTCAAATTGAGAATTCAGAAACCTCAACAGAGCCCATTGAGGAGAAGATTCCTTCAGAAAAAATAAACCATAATGATAATAAAACCACAATACAACCCCCCATCGATCCAGTAGATGAAGTGTTAAGTCTTTTAGAAAATACAAAACCATTTTCATTAGAAAAATTGTCAGGCCTCTCAATATGTCAAGATGATTTTGTGAAAGCACTGAAAACAACTAAACCCTGTTCTGTTCGTGAAGGGATTGTTACTGTGCCTGATGTTACATGGGATGATGTTGGTTCTTTGAGCCAAGTGCGTAAAGATTTGCAGATGGCGGTTTTAGCACCTGTCAAGTACCCTGAGCAGCTGAAAAAACTTGGTTTGGCTGCAGCTAGTGGTGTTCTACTTTGTGGTCCACCTGGATGTGGTAAGACTTTGCTGGCCAAAGCAGTTGCAAATGAGGCTGGAGTGAACTTTATATCTGTAAAAGGACCCGAGTTGCTCAACATGTATGTTGGTGAAAGCGAAAGAGCTGTGCGTACATGTTTCAGACGCGCACGAAACTCCGCCCCTTGTGTTATATTTTTCGACGAATTTGATGCTTTATGTCCTCGGCGTACTTCTCAGGACCACAATGGGGCAGCGCGTGTAGTCAACCAACTGTTGACCGAGATGGATGGTATAGAAGGTAGAGAAGGTGTATTTGTATTGGCTGCTTCTAATAGGCCTGATATCATTGACCCTGCTGTTTTGCGACCTGGCCGTTTAGATCGCGTAATGTATGTTGGAATGCCAGCCAGTGAAGACCGGTTTGATATTCTGGAGAAGTTAACCAAGGGAGGTACTCAACCCAGATTAGCTCCAGATGTTGACTTGCAAGTAATTGCTGACCTTACTCATGGATACACAGGGGCAGACTTGGGGGGGCTTGTGAAAGCTGCAGCCACAAATGCTTTGACAAATCACATCACCAATGGAACTATTGATTCTGAGGACGACATACTTGTTGTCTTTGAAGACTTCAGAACAGCACTTACAAAATGTAAACCATCAGTGTCGACCAAAGAGCAGCTACATTATGAAAAGTTGAGAGTAAAGTATGCTTCAGGAGCTGATGATAAAGATATGGAAATGGAGACTGAACCAACAAACGAAGAATCTATGGACACAGTCTGAGAATCATTTAACAATTGGGTTTTAGAGACATAATCGTTTAATAATTCACTTCAAAATTTTGTAATAATTGAAACCGATAGTGCCAAGTTATTTGTTGTACTCTTATGTTGAAATCATGTATCTAGAGAAATAGGATAACAAGTTTTTTTGTAATTCATTAGTACTGGAGGCAATAAGTTGCGTTTTTAGATTATTTAGATTAATATAGGTAAACATATTTTCTGTATTATGTAACTGAGTGTGTGTACACTGCATATTAAGCGATGTCCTGAAGCCATTTATGATAATGATAACATACTGCACATTTTAAATTTGATGATAAATAAAGTATTTTTCCTTATGAATATATCTCTTGTTTTTTTTAGCCTTTATCTTTTAAATAAGTACTTTTAATGAATTTGAGAAAAAACTTATTAAACTAGAGATTAAACTTATATTTTCTCTCCCTGTTTTACACAACTAAATTATCCTCCATATCGATACGCTTTCATGTTTATCTCTCCCGCGCCACACGTATCCAATTTAGGACAGAGCGTTCTGCCTGACGTCAAGCCAGCGTAGTGGCGGGCGGGCGACCACTTCCACGTGTCTTTGATTGATATTGACTGACTTATACTTGATCATTATTCATTACTCGTCAACTTGTAAAGCCTACCTAGCAGTGATAGTTTTCCTTTTCATTATATGTTCTACCTGCCTAGCATGACCGATTTATATCGCGTGATATAGCGTTTTATCACGTTTAACTGTCAAAAAGACAAAAGAATTTGACAGTTCGTGTCGATAAAATGCTATGTCACGCGATATAAATCGGTCATGCTAGGCAGGCTAATGTCCTGAATTTTTTTGACGTATCCACAAGCCGTAAGAGGGGAGGGGGGGGGGGGCATGGGCGTATCTACCTATAGATATATTTTCCAGCGGTGGGCTGGTCTCCAGTTCCGGGGCAAAGCTAGAGATAGAGCCAAAAGGGCAATAGAAAAATGTATCAGGTTTTTTTCTAGGGTGGGCATTAGACTGTTTTGGGGTAGGGATTGATAAAATTAAAAATTAGCATGCTTGTTCTTCATCATATACAGACACTGGAAACAAATTACCATCAGCAACGGCCGGTCGGTCGGTTGTCGATCCCACAGTTGGAAAAAAAAGAACTTTTGAAATCGGCGGGCTGATTATCTAAGCGAGCGGTCTCATTTGACAGATGAATGTGATACATAGCTTTTCTTTTTGGGGTAAAAAAAACATACCAAAGAAAAGTAGCAATGTATGTCAAATGAAACCGGTCGCTAAATAGTTTCTATTTAGATAATCAGCCTGCCGATAGCATTTGTTTCTTTAGGTCTTGTATGATGTGAAAAACGATATGCACAAATGCCATACCTCTCCCATGAAATTTCGTCCCCTTGTGGCCAACAAACGTGCTAGTTTTAGGACTAGTCCTATACAGGTGCTAGCACCTATTAATTAAAAAATATATATTAAAAACACGACTGCCCTGCCAAAATGAACTAAAAAGTTAAATACCTAACAAGTGTCATTGCAGTCGGGGGACCGTTTTGTGGAACAATTTTTAGTCTAAAAAAACCGACTTCAAAAAACCTACCTCTAAAAAGCAAGAAATAATATTCGTAATAATAAAAATACGTCTATTAAAGTCGGGTGGGGCTTTTAGAATTAAAAAAAAAGGAATCTGTACTCCAGCCCTACCCAACGTCAATAGACGTATTTTTATTATTACGAATATTATTTCTTGCTTTTTAGAGGTAGGTTTTTTGAAGTCGGTTTTTTGTTTGTTTTAAACAATTTTTTATTTTTTTATTTTTAGTGTCGGTACCTTGTAGGTAAGGTATATTATAATAATGTAGAATAATGGGCTCAGCTAAACGTAAGATAATCGCGGAGAAACATACATACGGGTCAAACTGAGAACCTCCTTTTTTAAGTCGGTTAAAGAACTACAATAGATATCCCTTTTCCAACAAAAAAAATATTACCTTATTCAGTTCATAAACAGAAGTAATACGACCATTATCGTCGAGGTAATTCACACAAAATCATACTCTTTTCGTGCTTTTTTCAAGATTAGTTGAAAAGTACTGAACCGATTTCCAAATTTTAAAAAATGGGACCAACTTGGGAGTTTACCTAATGTAATAACGTTTGAATCATTTCAATCGGTCCAGCCGTTTTTGAGTAATCGGTGGACATACACAAAAAAAAACAAATATACAGACAAACAGAGAACCTCCTCCTTTTTTGGAAGTCGGTTAAAAAGAGGTCCCCCGACTGCAATGACACTTGATATTTAATTTTTAGTTCATTTTGGCATAGCAGTCATGTTTTAGGGTTCCGTAGCCAAAATGGCAAAAAACGGAACCCTTATAGATTTGCCATGTCTGTCTGTCTGTCCGTCCGTATGTCACAGCCATTTTATTCCGAAAGTATTAGGATCACACAGTTCAAATTTAGTAGGTAGATGTACTCTGTTAACCGCTTAACGATTTTAACACAAAAATAAAAAAAATAAAGATTATGGGGGGGGGGGCTTCCCATACATGGAGCTGAAACTGAAAAAAGAAATTTTTCTTCATACCAATACGTGCGGGGTGTAAAATGTGTGTGTCCCCCCTCTAACTTTTGAAATAACAGACTGAAAAATCTAAAAAAATATATGCTATAGATCTTAATAAAAACTTTCAACGAAAATTGGTTTGAACGAGATATAGTAATTAGTTTTCGAGATATATAATATTTTCCAAAACCGCAAATATAAGTTTGTCATTCATACCAACACTGTGAAAAACAAAGTTATTTTTACAGACGAAAAATGATAGTAAGGTAACTACGGAACCCTACGGCGCGTGGCCCGACACGCACTTGGCCGGTTTTTAATGTATAATTTTTAAATTAGGTGCTAGCACCTAGCACTAGTCCTAAAACTAGCACGTTTGTAGGGGCAACTTTCATGGTCATAGATAATTTTATTCCACTGTCGACTGTACGAATTTTTCCCTGTACGTCGCTCTCCATAATATCGCTCCTCAACTGACGTCTTGCCATAGAATACTTTTTTTTTTAAAATGCTTGGACAATTTCACACAGCGCCATCTAGCCCCAAACTAAGCAAAGCTTGTAATATGGGTGGTAGACAACTGATATATATACTACTTATATACTTTTTTAAATATATACTTATTATACATAGTAACACCCAGACCCGTCACAGAAATTAAAATTTATCATTTCAATTTCTGCCCGGCCGGGAATCGAACCCGGGACCTCCACCACGCAGGAGGCGGCATGTTGACCACTGCACCACACAGGTCGTCGTAATATGGTCTTGCCTGCATTCCCATTACATCGCTCTGCACCTTACTGTAAGTCCCACAACGTCGCGCCTACTTATGGTACGGTCATGGTCAGCTTATCTAACTTTATTTTAAGATTGCTTAAAATTACCTCCTTTGGGGTAAAAAGTCTGAAGACTAATCAGATGTGAATTCCGAT
Organism: Agriphila straminella; assembly: GCA_950108535.1. Lineage (NCBI taxonomy): Eukaryota > Metazoa > Arthropoda > Insecta > Lepidoptera > Crambidae > Agriphila > Agriphila straminella. The sequence goes on along the minus strand of OX467321.1, from coordinate 9,706,179 downwards.
TATCCACACAGTTCATAGTGGATAAACGGAATAAGCAAACGAAATTATAGTAGGTATACTAGCTTCTGCCCGCGACTTCGTCCGCGTGGATATTAGAGAAAATCCTTAGGGAACCTTCAACCAGGATCCGCTCGCTTGGTGGGGACCCGCCCAATCGAGTAAAAACGGCTGGTCGGAGCAAAATTTCAAGTCTAGGTCCAGCGGTTTGGGCTGTGCGTTGATAGATCAGTCAGTCAGTCAGTCATTCAGTTTACGATTTTATATACCTATTAAGATTGTAATAATTGAAGAAAATTTTTTTTTTCACATTTGAATGTCGTGTCTTACACTCAGGATGATGTAAGAATTCCAACGATACCCCATACATCCAAATCCGTTAAGGCATTAGTTATGGTGGTATAAAGAAACCGCAGATACTCATCAACTTTGTCTAGGGATCAAGGTATTTTTTTCATACAAACGAGGTACCTAACTTAGAAGCCTTGGTTTCCTACCAGAGATGTACCGTGCTGTGATCTGAGGATGGCTATCCAGATTCCAGGGAGTGAATGGAGGAGATTCAGATTGCTATACACACCCAAATGATCTGATCAGCATCAGCATTCTAAAAGATAAAAGTGTCAGAGTTCTGTTTCAGATACATTTTCGCAATGCTATTTTCGCGGTTTTTTTTTAAATGTACTTTTATCTTTAAGAATGCTGATCAGATCAGTTGGGTGTGTATAGCGAACTGAATCTCCTCCATTCACTTCCTGGATAGCCATCATCAGATCACAGCACGGTACATCCCTAGTAGGCAGAGATGTGCAAAATACTTTATTAAAAGTATTTAAATACAAATACTTGTCTTTTTTGTATTTCAAATACAAATACAAAATACTTTTTAAAAAAAGTATTTAAGTACAAAATACAAAATACGTATTTTCAAAATACTTTTTTCAAATAAAATACCTTTTTTTCGTATTATTTTTTATTATTGTTATATTTGCGCCCAGATAGGCTTACGTGGCTAACGTAGCTCACGCCTGCCTAGTGTAGTTCTCTTTTTAGCAATTAGTCGCAATACTTGCAATATAATATGCAATGTATTGTGTGTAGCTAGCTGCATACAATGCCTATAAAGATAGAAAGTAGGTAGATAGTTTTTTGTTTAACAGTGATATTGGGTGCATTCTAGGTGACTAATAGCTATCATTGATCGCCATAGAGTACATTTTAAGCATGGAATAATTAAGTAATAAAACTAAACATTAAAACAAATTACTTTCCATGGTTGAAATGTATGCTTTGGTGATCGTTTCCTTAGCGATTGGTCTGCTGGAATGCATCCATTGACATAAATAAATGTCAAATTACCGAGCTTCATGATTGGTTTTTTGTTTGGCAGTGACATTGACATGACAAATTACCTAGCTCTATGATTGGTTGTTTTGTTTGACATTGACTTGACATTTACATAGAATGTAATTTGTATTTTACAAATACTAATTACGTTTAAAAAGTATTTCAAATAAAATCCTAAATATAGTTTGAAAAAAAGTATTTCAAATACAAAATACAAATAGGTATTTTGTAATAGTATTTTAAATACTTGTATTTCAAATAATTCACATCTCTGCTAGTAGGAAACCAAGTCAGCCTCGATTGTAAGAAAAAAATACCTTGATCCCTAGACAAAGTCGATGTGTGTAACATAATACTGAAAAAAACTCACATACACACACAAACATACATGAACCCTGAACTCTGTGTTTTTGGGCAGTGTCGTGTTTAAAAAAAAGTCTTAAATATATGACTTACCGTTCTTGTGGTCTGGAACGCGTTGTCGGCATATTCCGTGGTGGGTACATCCCAGTAGATCATTTCGTTTGTGATCTTATAATCGTAGCCGTCGTACGACTGAACTACGAATGTCCTCGCGAAGGCTACCAAAAACTCGTCTTCAGCCAAGCTGTCGCACGTCAGTTTGACGACACCAGAGACTTTGAAGACTGTCGCGGAATCCTAAGGGAAAACTTTATGATTTAGTAATGGAATTCCAATAGGTGCTCCGTGTTAAAAGAATAAAGATGTGTGATTGATTAGAGCATTGCTGAATGCTGATTATACTCATTTATTTTATTTTTACCATCGCCACTCAAAAAAGTGCGTTTAATTCAACGATAAGAGTGAATAAAACGCTGTTTTATTCACCGATTGAATAAAAATATTTTGAATTTGGAACAAGCGCGCATCGTATGAATCATGTAGAAAAAAAAAACAAAACGTGCTGAAAGTATGGAGCTATTCCATAGATAAAGTCATACAAATAAATAAAAAAATATCCCGCCAATTTTATTTAGGTTCTTTTTAGTGTCTTATATTTGGGTTCTTTTCTAAAAAAATATCCCGCCAAATTAATTAAGTCCTTTTTAGTATCTCATCTTTGGATTCTTTTCTATATATTAGAGGGAGATTAGATGTTCAGTCTTGCATCAGTCCATTCCATCAAAAATGAAAATTCAAAATCTATACAAACTGATAAAATGGACTGATGCCAAACTGATCATGTAATTTCCCTCTTAGCGTGGTTGTTTTATGTCATTGGAAAACTTCTAGTTTCACTATTTTCTAATGTTTAAATATTACTGATTACCTAGCTAAATAATCATAATGTGATAACTATTATATAGGTATTAAGTAAGTACCTACTGCTATTTGTTTTCTCGCAGTCAATGGTAAAAAGTAGAGTACACAACTCATGAAAAAAAAATTTCATCTCGGTCCATCAACTCTAGAATCCTTCGCTGCTCTCGGGATCCAACTAGTCCCTCGACTAGTTGGATCCCCGAAAATAAATTCCCTACATTTCAAACAAAATGTTACAAAAGGCGAATTTAATGCTAAAAGCATTCTCTCCCAGTCAACCTTTAGGAAACAGATATCAATGAAGGCGGTACATAGGGTAAAATATTAATAAATACAACATAACATATAATTTAATACATAATATAATATATATAAAAATGGTTTATGTTGTTGTAAAGTATAGTAGGTAGATGCCTAATAGAGTAATATTTAAAAAAAATAGTTTATAAGTAACATCTTCATGTTAAAATCATTCAAATAATTTTGCGGCACGCGCTCCTACGAATTTTTCTGCAAAGTGGTAAAGCACGTGAGTTGCTGATTTATTGCAACAATCACAATTTACAGATAAATTGGTATAGCCCTGACTTCCAAAATAAGTAAACTTGTGTATCAGTCAGAAGCCAGTTGACAAAGTTTAATTGGAATTGTTGTTCATATTTATTTTAGATATACACGCTGAAATTTTAATCATTTGGTTCCCGCCGTGGGGTGGTTCCACTCATGATTACAAGCATCTTTTACTATGGGGCCAACTCTCCTGCTCGCAAAAAAAAAATCAGCTGTCCCATACATTAAGGTCGAGCAGATTTTTTTTTTTGCGAGGAGGAGAGTTGGCCCCATAGTAAAAATTGCTTGAAATCATGAGTGGAACCACCCCACGACGGGAACCAAATGATTAAAATTTCACGCTATATGAAAAAAAAAGAAAAACTTAAACAGCCAAATGTACGTATATAAAAAAATGATGATACTTATAGGTACTCACATCATGATGTAACACGTCTATAGTAAACGTGCCCGGGTCGTGTTTCAACGGGGGCCACTTGTCGATGTGTTTAGCGATTTCAGAAGCGCCGTCCACGGAATCCGTGTCGCCTTCGTCGATCATACGACTGCGATGGAACAGGCTACGGAAGAACCTGTAGATATTGCTGTAACCTGTAACAAATGGGGTGAATTAGGCGAAGCTGTGAATGGGGGGATGTCACAAAATTTATCCCGCTTGATGGCGCTACTGCTGCTGCTGGAGACCTTTGTACGGGCATTTACCCCCAATTTTCCCGTTAATTTTAAATTATGTATATCTAAAAATCGTTGATACAATAATTATTATAGAGGCTTGACAGTAAATTAATTAAAGATCAAATTGAAGAAAAGAAAACCAAAATGTGACTGGTAGAGAATGCCCATTGGGCATTAAGTCCGCCATTTGCTGTTTTTATTTTAAGCAATAAAGATTAAATAAAATAAAATAAAACCAAAATGTGTGGAAGAAAAATTGATAATTACGAAAATTCACTTCCGACATCCAAAAATTAGTACAAAACAACAAAATGACAGGTCTACTTGGCGCTAAAACACTAGCGCCAAGTTAGCGGTAGTGCGCCGACTGGTGGACGATTTGTGAATCAACAAAATTATCCTGCCATTAGAGGAGCCCGATGGCGCAGTGGTTTAGCGCCTGGGGGCCGATTCTCGCGCACTGCGACATTTCTCAAATTCGAGAATATCTCTAATCACAAATCTCTATTAATGTCACTAAAATCTCTATTCATATTGGAGCCAAAAACTTATTCTCAGCGATTTTCGACATTACAAGTCGAAAGTCTTTGCAATCTCTACGATTTCAGGACTTATTCGAGATATCTCGAATTTGACCGAGATTCACCTCCCTGGCCCTGCGATTGCGGAGGTTAAGCTACTCTCGCAAGTGTCGGTCATGGGATGGGTGACAAAAATGTTATCATCTCAAGCTTCTCCGAGCTTCGGAAGGAACGTCTGCATTTGCAGTTATTAACACCCACCAATCCGCATTGGGTCCGCGTGGTGGGTATGGCCCACCCTCCTTATCCACACACAAGGAAGGCCGTGCCCCAGCAGTGGGGACATGAAAAATGGCTGATGGATATATCCGATGAATCGGTCCGTTTTAAAGGGACCTGGGGGGTTATTCACGATTGTAGGAAAGCAACTTTCCGTATCGAATCGGAAAGTCTCCCGAAACACGCGATTCACGATTATCGGATCGAATATTTTTGACATTACTTTGTCGATTGAATTCGATTTAGTATCCGAGAGCATATTTCTATCGGAAAGAGATCCGAACAATATAAGAAGGTAAAAATGAATGTAAAAAAACATAACAGGTGATAAATAAAGGTAAAAAAACTTGAAATTTAACAACATTTGAGACCCTAAACATAGTAAATAATATTTTAATTTTTGTGCTGTACTGTACCTATAGTTTCTAGGTTATATTCTATGAAAATTAAATGTATGAAAGTGAGACTAATTAGACGCTGGTCGTAGGAGCCTAATATTTTTTAGGGTTCTAAAAAATATTAGGTAGGTATTATTTTTGAGTCCACTGTGGTCAAATATAAAAACTAAGCATTTTTCATCACTCACTGATTTTTCCATTACACTTTTTTTTTCCAAAACAAACAAAACACTTTGAAATTTCAACTAAGTAAACACAAGTATTGCTTTCTTTCTCTGTGAGTGAGTAAACAAACACAAAAAGTCAAAAACATAACCTCTGGTGTTTGTTTACGTTACGTTTACAAAGAATGTTACCATGTAAAATGAAATATATTATAATATATTAAATATCGCAGATTAATGATGTCAATTTTTTTTTAGATAAAAAGGATAAATCTTGTGAAATTTCAATGTTAATTTTAGTAATTTATTACGTAAAACTTTAAAAATATCAATGTTATGTTATCGAACTTATTTTTTATCATTTCTACCAAAAGCTACAAACTTTGTAAATGCATTTCACAATGACTAAAAAGTCAACGTCGGAAAGCGAGTCGAATGCTAGTCGAATGTATTTGTGAATAGCAGTTTTCGAATCTATCGGAACGGAGACTGATTCGAATCGAATGCTTTCGGGTAGATTTCCGACAATCGTGAATAGCCCCGCTGTACATACAACGGATTGCTGTGTGAACGGGCACTTATCTGTTACTGAACAATTCATGTTATTATTGTTTCAAGTAACTGGACTTAATTTTAAATAGGTAAATAATAAACTTATTAACATTTACTTACGCAATTTGAATCTGTAAGTAACAGTCAAAGAAGCTTTTTCATGGTACAGTTCCTCCATACCGACTCTTTCGTCTTCTGGCGTTTCAAAAAGCGGAAAATATACTTCTAGAAATTTCTCGACTATTGGCTTCGCGTCTTCTGGACAGTAGTTCTTTATGAAAGGAGGCATATCCCCTTTAAATTTGATAGGTACACCATCCTAAAAATTAAAATTAGGTTCTGTAGTTAAATACACAGCTACACAAAAGGTACACACAATTAGAGATGGGCAAAAAAACCCGGTTTGTACCCGACTTCTGGGTTTAAACCCAGTAAAAACCCATCATTGTATGTTATATAACATTTTACAGTTTTTCGGTTTCTATTAATATGTTAATGTGACGTGGCTAATGTGGCTATGGAAACAATTTCTTGTTAAATCAATAAAGAAAAATATTCAAAGGACAAAACATCACTTATTCATAAAGATTTTATTTAGTTCTACAAAATGGTCTATCTATGGGCGGTACACTTGATTGTATGATCTGCTTGACTAACTACGTACATGTAATCCAAAAACATATAGGTAATGAGGGCTTTTTAAAGTGACATTTAAAAAAATTACTGACTTTTAATAGTGAATATCTCAAAAACTATACAAGATATCGAAAAATTTTACCGAATAAATCTTGTATCAAAAATCAACTTTCATTTTGTAAAAAAACCCATGTCGCTGAAATGCATAGTTTTTGAGATATTATGTGAAAAACCGAAAAATAGGACCTTTAAACCCCCACCACCCCCCGGCATAGGGGCTACGGGCGGAGACTTTTGATATGTGCACCTCCTAACCGGTGCAATCAAAGTTACGAAGTCAAAAATTGTGTTCCAATCATTTTCCCCTACACCTTTTCGTTTACTGGGCTATGAGTACTCTTCGAAGATAATTAAATAAAATACATTGAGACATACATTTTTATCAACGCCATCAATCGAGCCTACAGCTTTTTGTCATTTTGAAAAGCCCTCATTTATAAGTGTTATTTTATTAAGTATTAAAAAGTATAATATTATCTGTGGTACTAATAACTATTATATCTAAAAAAAGAAGCATATTAATTATAATTTTTAAATTTGAGATTTTTGCATTCACAACGCTATTTTTATACAATACTAAATAATAAACTAGAAAAAATACGACTCGCACCAGATCAATACTCAGACGGGAATCGAACCCGCGACCTTTGGATATCCGGTCCAATGCTCTGACCGCTGAGCTACCGAGTCACTAGTGACGTAAGCGTAAGAGTAGGATATACTAGAAGAAATTCGACGATGTCACTAGTGACTCGGTAGCTCAGCGGTCAGAGCATTGGACCGGATATCCAAAGGTCGCGGGTTCGATTCCCGTCTGAGTATTGATCTGGTGCGAGTCGTATTTTTTCTAGTTTATTATTTAGTATTGTATAAAAATAACATTGTGAATGCAAAAATCTCAAATTTAAAAATTATATAGCTATTTCATCTTAATCGATTGCCAAATATCTGGAAGATATTTCAATTGAATGTCGAGGTAATTCCTCACATTGATGAAATAACGCTGGCTTGCAGCGTAAGAGTAGGATATACTAGAAGAAATTCGACGATGTCACTAGTGACTCGGTAGCTCAGCGGTCAGAGCATTGGACCGGATATCCAAATTTCGCGGGTTCGATTCCCGTCTGAGTATTGATCTGGTGCGAGTCGTATTTTTTCTAGTTTATTATTTAGTATTATATTAATTATACTTACAATTTCCTGCAGCGAAGAAAACATTGTTTTTAGGACCTTCACATAATGCTCTGGGTCGATATAATTGTTGCACAACGGGTTCCCTTCCAACTTTATAGAGCGAAGGCCCAAATCGCGAATGTTGATAAGAGATAAAACCTCCTCCATGCAATTGAACGATAAATCCAAAAGCTTCAGCTTAGGAGTCATTTGTGCGAGGTTGAAACCGTCTATTGAGCTGTTATGTGAAGAAACAGAAGAGAAATAATTACAAACATGTAAAAACTTGTCATAATCATTAGAGTTCATTGCATAATAGTTATTTATGCAACAGTTGTCTAATTAGGGGTATTAGAACACGAATAGTATCGAATGAGTCTTAATACCTAATTATGTACAATTATTTACTATGACACTGGTTGTTTTGGCTATAAGCTAAATGTTTCAGAACCTTTTATATAGGATTTAAAGCATGGGTGTAGATAAAGGTATTAATTAGCCGAATGTACCACTTACGTGATTTTGTTATGAGATAAAATAAGTTCAGTTATATTCTCCCACTCATACGTAGTTTGCAGTTGCTGTGCTATGCTCATCTGATTAGATGATTGGTTCAACGGAAAATATATGAAGTGACTGATATCTGCGAAAAATATATAGAGAAGTAGATACTTTAGCACAGATGATATGATTTACATTTATATTCTGCGTCTGGGAAATTTGTAACATACCGTGCGACGAGTGTAAGTGTAATTTGGTGCGCGGTACTTCGAACAAGAATAGGTATCCTAGATAACGCTTCACGAACTAAAACAGTACGCAAAAATGGCACCTCAAATAGCGTCCCACTTACAAACTTGCCGCTTATTTTTTACATAACCACCTCTTATTTTATGCAAACTCACATTTTATATCACTGATTTTGTACAAAATACGCTTACTTTGTACAAAAACACATCTTTCATTACTTACTTTATGCAAAATAAGCGCCCAGTTTGTAAGTGGGACGCTATTTGAGGTGCACTTTCGAGACTCTGGCCGGACATCTAGGATATTCTTGATCGAAGGCGCGGTAGGAAACGCGATCGAATCAGCAATTAGGAGGGAGTGAGGTACATGTGTACTCTGTTTGGTCGCTGGAAGGGCCTATTTCAAGTCCGTCTGGCTAGCTACCACCATATTACCTAAGTAAGTCTTATGCCATAACAACATTGTTCATTTTTAAGAAAAAGGAACTAATTTTTACAGTAGTCGCAGCTTATTAAAAGAGTCAGTTGCCAATAACATATTAATCAGGGAGACGGTGACGTTATTGGGACGCTCACTTATAAATTATAGCACTGTTTGGTTATAGAGTAAAAAAAACATTTGAAAAATACCGTACCTTCTTTCAAAGTGAAGTTGCTCAAGTCCATACTATTTTCTCCGTCATATGCCAAAGTCAATCGTTTCCTCAATACTAGTTTTGGAATAAAGTCGATGTGATTCAAAGACATGCTTGTCGATGATATACTGATTGTCAATTCAATTTCATCTTTGCGAATGACGAAGCCAGCTTTATGTATGGCTAATAACGTTGCACGACTTCTTATTACAAAGAACTGACATTCTTGAGAGGTGAACTAAAAGGACCAATAGAATTAAATTGGGTATCATCATCAGTATCATCAGCCTACCAGGGGGAATATTACAACCTCTTAAATTCGCCAGGATTATGAATTGCTATAGTTACATTCGCTGTATAGCAAATAAAAGAGTCACATTGATAGCTGGCAATATTTGGTAGTTACATAGCGGAGTTTTGCATATTTTTAAGGACAATTTAATTACCTCTATGAATATGGGAATAAGCTTGTAACCACTGTCCATTAAAGTGTCCAACACATTTTCTTTTGTCCAAGTGGATGGATATCCTTTGATCTACAAAATAAAAATGAAAGTAAAGTTTGACATAAAAATAATAGCACTATTGTAGCTTTCACTAGCGACCCGCCCTCGCTTCGCTTCGGTTCCTTTCTTTTCGCTACAAAAGTCTGTACCCGTCCCGTTCGAGTCCCGTCATCATCGGTATGAGAAACGCGCTTGAATTTATTTTCGCGCGCGTAAACTTTTTGCGATAATAAGATATTTATTTAAACTATATCGTATCTACTATATATATATCGATTCTGATATGTACCCACGATAAGAGTATTTAGAACGCAAAAGAAATGTATAAGATCTGTTTGTGGTGCAGTGCAGGCTATTTGGGTACGTATCAGAATGTCTAAAGTTAGAATGTCTAAACTTAAAATGGCAAAGTTCAAAATGTCAAAAATTAAAATTCAAATGGTTTAAAATGTCGAAAATCATTATGTTTAACTTCAAAATAGCAAAATTCAAAGTATTAAACGTATCAAATACTTGACGAGTTAAAATATCAATGGTCATTAAGTCTAAGTTCATAATAATTTATTTTAATTGGGTTGGATCTTAAAATGAATCGCCTTCTTTGAGGTTGATTGAGTCTGTGGAGGTCTTTGGGCTTCGTCTGAAATGCTTTATAGCAAATTTAGCTGCCGGAAATGAGCCTTAACTAGTTTACTGGGACTTAGAAACCGTAGACCGTAGGTCACGAAATAGGTACGAGGAGCGTAGCGACGAGCATGTTAGGTTGACATGAACCCAGCGCGCGAGCCGAGCGAGCGAAGCAAGCGTGCCGCGGCAAAAATCTATTTCAAATTCAATTGGAGGATTTTGTTCGGCGGCTACTGAATCAGTGACTGGCACCGGCTACCGAATCAGGGAGCGGCGTGGCTATGGTGATGTGCGGCAGAGACACAGAGGTTAACACGCAATTATTTTACCTAATTAATTAGGTACCTAAATGAAAGAAAGGCATAAAGTTAATTCTATACGTCATTATATGTATTTGGACTATTAGACATTTTAAGTTTTGATTATTTGAACTTAGACATTTTTAGTTTGGACTATCTGACCGTTTGACATTTTCGTTTTTGACATTTTGAACTTTCGACATTTTAATCGTTAGACATTAAAATTTTTGACATTTTGAACTTTGCCATTTTAAGTTTAGACATTCTGATACGTACCCGGCTATTTAGATAGTTGTAAGCCTCTATTTAATTAAAGCTTTAAATATATTGCCACTTCCTTGTTTGTATATTCATGAAATGGGAGTTTCGTGAAAAAACACCAAAATCTGCTTAAAACAAGGACTATACATATAAAGAGGTCGGAAAGGTAACAACATTCGTATTCCGAATCAGAGATTAAAAGTTTATTTGAAGAACGCACACTGTATGGCTATACGAATTTATAATAAACTCTCTTCAACAGTTTTTATTCTTTCTGTAAGTTTTAAAATTCAGTGGCCACTTTGACTTTTGGCAATTATGGTTTTTAAAACTTACAGAATGAATGATAACTGTTGAAGAGTTATTCAAAAAATATTAAAGACAATTTAAGAGATTATTACATGAGTTTTTTTAATATTGACTTGGTTTACGAGTTATAAAAATAAATGTAGTGGCGGCGCTAGTTTCACTACCTACAGCGCCTTAACGAAAATATCAAAATAAATGAAACAGCAGATTTTTTTGCACGATTTCAGAGTTGGTCCCATAGTAAAAGTTGTTCAGTTTGATTGTCCCTATCTACCATATTCGGAAACGAACTTAGTTCGTTGATATTCGGCATTAGGGATTGTTTTGTAAGTTTGCAACACGTTGTCTAATATATTATGTAGGTATGTATAATAATATTATTTAGCTCAGACTTACAGAAACCACAAAGAACATGTTGTTTCTAACATACACCTCTTCCATTTGCTCCTTTTCCATCAGCATGACACTCTGAAAACAAAATTAGTCGGTCCCATTAGTTTAATTAAGGGTAAATAGAAAGGTAAGTTTAATTAAAGGGTAAATAAATGCGTAAGTTTAATTATAGGGTAAATAAAAGGGTAAGGGATAAATTACAAAATAAAATACAAATAATATATGTAGCCAACTGCCAAATTGCGGTTGTCTATAGCATAGTGATGTGAAATCATAATGACGAAGGGGTGAGTGGACAAATGTGTTATCTGACAAAATTGAAAAAAATCTACTATTTTGCGTGAAGAGGTTATCGAGTATCGACTGATGGGCACAAAACACGCAAATTTCGATTCGAATAAAAAAAACAGATCCTAGCAAAGATGTGAACTGACAAACTTGCATACATTTCAGGCTTTAACATAATGTTCAAACACTTATAACTCATTTTGAACTTTTTTTAGTTAACACATCTACGAAAATTCAATTCCATTCCATTGGATTTATTTTATAATCATCAACTTTGTCTAGGGATACAGGTGTTATTTTCATACAAACGAGGTAACTTTGAAGCCTTGGTTTTCTGCCAGGGACGTACCGTGCTGTGATCTGATGATGGCCATCCAGGGAGTGAATGAAGGAGATTCAGATCGTTATACACACCCAACTGATCTGATCAGCATTCTAAAAGATTTATAGGTCAGAGTTCTCAGTTTCAGGATTTCCATACATTTTCATGCTATTTTCGCGGTTTTTTTAAACATTTCCTTCAATCTTTTAGAATGCTGGTTAGATAAGTTGGGTGTGCATAGCGATCTTAATCTCCTCCATTCACTCCCTGGGTAGCCATCATCAGATCACAGCACAGTACATCCCTGGCAGGAAACCAAGGCTTCAAAGTTACCTCGTTTGTATGAAAATAACACCTATATCCCTAGACAAAGTTGATATGTGTATAATAATCTTGCAACAAATGTCACAGAGACACCTTTTTTTGGGTGGACTGTACAACAGGACTGTAGAACTTGATAAAATGAGGCGTTAGTAACTAATTATATGTGGAAACTTGTAATTGGCTTTTAATAACTATTTAAATCACCTACTTTATTTTAACCTAGCTGTAAGTTTTCCAAAGATTTGTAAAATAAAATATAAACCAAATAAAATAAATTATTTGTGGTATGATATGAGTATTTCCTTGTTCCGACGGCTTTGTTTCGAATGAGAAAAATGCTTACGTTATGTATTTGTAAGTGTCCAGTCAACAGCAAACCAAGATGATGTTTTATAGATTACAAAATTAAATAACGATTTGAACTGTAGGTACACACGAAGTGTTAAGCTGACCTTATAAGCAACACTAGCTATATAGCGTCACTAATCCAAGCTGATGGTCCCCTCGCAAAATATGAATTGCTATTTATAAACACACAAACTTAATGTCAGATAATTTATTGTGGTTTTTCTCGAAATACTAACCGAGACGGCCATTTTTAGCTTTTTTCGCCACCAAAACTGCAAACAATCAGTTATTGTTTTTTGTTGTTTAATTTGTAATCAAACTCTGAGATCGATTCGCGATCAAGTCAGAAGACATTTCCTCTTCTCTACCTAATACACTATCGTATATCCTCTTTATATCTATGTCTATTTATATCTGACATCTCTTTCCATAATTGCACACACTCCCCCTAAATCCGCTTCTTCTTGTCTTTTTACTACTCAAGGTTGCCTGGAAGAGATTGCTATTTAGCAATAAGGCCGCCTTTGTGTGCTTTCTTTCTGCTTTGTCTGTTTGTATTTTTTTTCCTGTCTTGTGTGCAATAAAGTGTCTATTATTATTATTTGTCACTGAGTTTGTGTTTATAAATAACAATTTATATTTTGCGAGGGGATCATCAACTTGATTTTTAATAAATTATGAGTTTATTTTGTTTCTGTGTGTTGCATATAGTGTAATTCTTACCTTAGAAGTTCTCACTGTGACAGTCTTAAGATGAGGTATTGGCTTTTTCCACGGCCAGAACGGCAGGTATTTCAGAACTGTTTCGTCTGAACTCGATGTTATCTCTGATCGGAGATGCACTGGGACGTATTGCTCCTTTTCTGGTTCCTCCGGAGTCTCATCCACGACTTCTCTACAACAATATTAATGTTTACAGTCTGTCTATCTATAAAGTCATGACATTAAAAAGTAGCAACACTGTAGTGTCGTCTCGCTTCAATCATTACGTTGGTTTGAAAGGGACGACCCTACGTGTTGCTACTTTTTAATGTCATGACTTTATAGACAGACTGTAGATGAATATCCTTATCCTCCTTACTTCCTAATAATTATTTAGTGGCTAATAAATTTAGAGGCTCTACAGATTCACTAATTATTTTTTTGTTGTTTGCTTATAGTACTGGGGTGGATTAGAAACAAAAAAATTGATAACACTAAAAAGCTAAATAATCGAAAATTCGGCATTTGCAATTTTGTATGGGAATCGCCATTTCAAATTACTTTTGGCAGCTAACTTTTGATGAAGAGGTTTAGGCAAACAGGGGTTTTAGTCTGAATGATCGGTTAAGGTTAAACATTAGCACGTGACTCGATATTGTTGTAGGCACATAACTTGGTTTCCCAATATTTTAGCTTAAACATTTTAGTGTGATCCGACAACAAACGTCAATTTGTTCACTATGAACTATGTTATCAAAGCAAAAAGTCGAATACAACTTTAGTGTGTACAAATAAGTGAATAAGTACATTGTATTCGGCAAATACTACAAAGGTGGAACAAGTATTTCTTTGGAAATTTCTTTTTTTGGATTTTAAGAGCCCGTAGCGACTTTGCCGCTGACTGCAGCTCTCTCGCTCGCACATTTCATGTTTTCTCAAGATTTATTAAATCTGAGTGCGCAATTGAAAAATGTGTCTCTGCCACTTTTCGCAATATAAGATTAGAGACATTTTAAAATATATTTCAGTTTTTTGTTGCTAAAGTACAAAAAGTCATCGTTTCTAACAGTTATAACTTTTTGTACTTCAGCAAGTCGAAACTGAAATATATGTTGAAATGTCCGTAATCTTATATTGCAAAAAGTGGCCGAGACACATTATTCATTTACGCACTCAGATTTAAGAAATCTTGAGAAAACATGAAATGTGCCAGCGAGAGAGCGGCATTCAGCGGCAAAATCGCTACGGAGTCTTAAGGTCTGTCCTTATTTTGTTATAGGAAAGTATATATGTACCTACTTTAAGCAGTTTTTTAAAAATATCTACCTGATGGCTTGTTCTTTATTGAAAAGAAGGTTGATCGTGAGTTTTGGTTTCTTAGGTTGCGACACTGGCCCCAAGCGATCGAAGGCACTCGTCCGCTTTTGTCCAGAGTTCAAGTCTGGATTTTCAAGTTCCAATTCTTCATCATTTTCTGAAACACCGTTTTAAGTATCAACGTGTTAATGAAATAAAGCAAAACTTTTAAGCTAATTATAGGGCTCATTATGACGAAACTTTTTTATGGAAGCAATCTTGAAATCGCGAAAAAAAAACAGCTGTTTACATTATCGCAAAGTTCGCGTGTAAAGCAGCCGACTTCTTTTCGCGATTTCAGGAAGATTCATTCAAAAAGTTTAACACCTTAACCTTATACAGGGTTATTTGTAAAACACCAACAACCTCGCAGGAGTAGATTAACAACATCATAAACAACAACATTTATTCTACGACTTTTTGATAATTTGTTAGATTTTACTTTGATACAAAAAAAATATCATTTTAATTTACCGTTCGTATGTTCATAACTCTACGCGAGCCCGCGAAGCGCCTGGTGCGCGCGACCCGCCCGCCCCACCGCCCGCCCCGCCGCCATCCATAGACGTAAAAAGTGTCGAACGGTACAATAAAAACTTAAAAATTCATTTTTGGTGAATGTATTGAGTTATGATAAAAGTCGTAGAACAAATGTTGTTCTTTATGATGTTAGTAATCTACTACTGCGAGGTTGTTGGTGTTTTACAAATAACCCTGTATATATTTAACAGGAAATAACTAAAATTTTCTACATCATCATTCATAATGGAGGCAATTTTATGTCCCCCCTGCTGGGGCAAAGGTAAAGTAGTTCAGCCCCACTAGCATGACCACCGAAACATGATATGATATAGCGATTAATCACGTTTAATTGCCAAAAGACAATGGATTTTTAACCGACTTCAGCAAAAGGAGAAGGTTCTCAATTCGATTGTATGTTTTTTTTTTTTTTTTTTTTTATCGTTCGCGCGTATCTTCGACATTTATGGACCGATTTAGATGAATCTTTTTTTGTTCGATTGAGTTTTCTTGCGAGATGGTCCCATTTATTTTTTTTCAAATCGGTTCAGTAGTTTACAAGTAATCCTGAAAATACTATGATATTAAATCAACTAACTTGACAATTTTGTTATTTATGAACCGAATTAGATGATTTTTTTTGTTGGGGAAGGGATACCTTTGTGTAGTCTTTTTAACCGACTTCAAAAAAAGGAGGTATTCAGTTTATAATATACCTACACTACCTAATACACAAGGTACTTACACTAAAAATAAAAAAATTGTTTAAAAAACAAAAAAACCGACTTCAAAAACCTGCCTCTAAAAAGCAAGAAATAATATACAAATCATTAGATACGCATTATCATTGTTATAATAAAACACGTCAATTGAAGTCGGGTGGGGCTTTTAGAATAAAAAAAAGGAATCTGTACTCCAGCCCCACCCGACTTCAATAGACGTGTTTTATTATAACAATGATAATGCGTATCTAATGATTTGTATATTATTTCTTGCTTTTTATCACAGTTGAGTGTCGATAAAACGCTATATCACGTGATATAATTATATAAGTTTATGTGTCAGACAGACGCAAGATTGTCCGTGTCTTTTAATTAACTTTGTTTTTTTTTAAATTATGTATGTATACATGTACCTATCTATGTAAAATCCTTTGTATGTCACATACCGCGCCATATAAAAAAGGTCCTGCTAGAATACCAGCGTTGCTGTGACACTTATGTGTCATGGCAACACAAGCTGAGGTAGGTCCTAGTTAGCCCTAAGACCTGTTTTTTGTAAACTGTAATTACCTACTTATTTAATATGTTTATTTTTTCTACACAAATTTTTTGCTCTATGTAATTATTGTAACGTGTGGTCTTTGTGTTAATAAAAAATATCTCTCTCTCTCTCTCTCTCTCATATACAACGTGTAACAAAATTAATGGCCAAACCAGAGTATGGTAGATAGGGACCATCAAACTGAACAACTTTTACTATGGGACCAACTCTAAAATCGTGAGTCAGCTGTTCCATACAAAAATTAATAACAAAAATATGAAAATGTTTGAAACAGCAGCTTTTTTCGCAATTTCAGAGTTGGTCTCATAGTAAAAGTTGTTTAGTTTGATGGTCCTTATCTACCTACCATGTTCTGGTTTAGCCATTAATTCTGTTACACGCTTCGATCAAGAATGTCCTAGATAACGTTTCACGAACTAAAACAGTACGAAAAAATGGCACCTCAAATAGCGTCCCACTTACAAACTTGGCGCTTATTTTGTACATAATCACCTCTTATTTTGTACAAACTCACATTATATATATATTACTTATACAAAGGTGGTACCAAATGATCTAATGATACTTAAACAGGTGATAGTGTTGCTTAAACTAAACAACTTTCTCCAAGGAACATAGTTCGAAAAACAATTTTTTTTCGCCTTTCCATAGTAAGTTGGTCAGCTGACCAATACATTTTGTATGGGAGTATGATTTTTTTTTTCGTTTTTCGACCTATGTTCCTTGGAGAAAGTTATTCAGTTTAAGCAACATTATCACCTGTTTAAGTATCATCAGATCATTTGGCACCACCTTATATATTACAAAAACACATATTTTAGGTGCCATTTTTGAGACTCTGACCGGACATCTAGGGCATTCTTGATCGAAGGTTACACATTGTATAGTGTTTCGGTGGTCATACTAGTGGGGGTAGAGGTAAAATATTCAGTTTCATACCACCATCCTGTGAACCAGATACCAAATTATCAGCGTATACATCCGACGGCGAATAAGCTTGAGGGTAATCCGGTTGGCCAACAGTGTGATCATACATTGGTTGTTGGGGTGGGTATGGCACATTCGGTTGCCATATAGCATTCATATCGGGTGGTGTATTCATTGGTTGCCAATTTGGGGTACTTTGTTGGAGATTTTCTTGTGGTTTTATACTGGAATATCCTGGAACATATTAATAGAATTAATACTACGAGGTCAGTGGTAATAAAAGCAATAGGTACGGCTCATCTACGTCGATTTCAGCTAAGCTCAGCGCTCAAGATCTGGCCGTATAGTACAAGTGTCTTTATACAGTTTGAATAGTAGAAAGGAGTTTGGGTAAATACGGCACGATTTTGAAAGTCCGCGGCCAGTGATGAATTTTTTAATAATAAATAAATAAATAATAACAAAATGTTATGGCCACAGGGTATCGGGGTCTGTAAAATCATTTCAATATTATTCAATCATTTAGGGTTTTTGTATAAACTACCATTTGAAACATGCCATAAACAAACAAAACATTTCTAATAAACTCATCGTAAAATTGACGTAAGATGTCGCTAACACTTACTGCCGAACTCAGTGACGTCAAAGTCAAATAAGCTTTATTCAAATAAACTTAATCATTAAGTACTTTTGAATCGTCTATATTTTCCTACCACCCGGTCCAGACTTTTTTAAAAAGTTCTAAAAACTTAGTACCATTTTACAATTATATAAAATCTACTATAGAAAAGCTGTGAAAGAAACGAGAAGTCACCAAGACATGGCTTAAAGGACTTTGCATCCAAGCCAAAAATCTTAAAAAAAGCTGACAAGAAGAACGGGCGCAAGAAACTTATCAGCTGTGTGCGTGTCAATGTCGGTGTCAATTAAGTTTTTTTTTTATATACAATTATTTTACAAATATTGCGTCTACGAGTCCAAAGATAATTAATGTGATGAAAAGTGATACAATGGATAATTTGCTTTCCCATGTTAACATGGTACTCTACAGTTACACTAATGACACTTTAGAATCAATAATTAATACAAAACTTATAAAGGAGAGAAAAAAATAATAATTGTGCATTTAGCCGCATATAGATTATTTTCTGAGTTACCTACTTGTTACATTGAATGACATAGTAAAGCAATGACACTTATTTTACATAATGTTAATCCAATCAGTTAACAATTTTATAGCATGTAGCCAGCATAAAAATAGCATTGCGAATGCTAAAATTTTCTAATTTAATCATCTCAATGAACTAATAACAGCGCTTTTACAATCAAGTTTTTATACGATTGTTTACTTGAATTAAATAGATCTATATCTCTAAATTCTTTATTAAAATTACGAGCGATTCTCGTGAACACTGAGTTTTTCCCATAATTGGTACGGTGAAAAGGCACGTGAAACAAGTGGGTATGTCTAGTACGACGTTTCGGCACTCTAAAAGATATCTGTAATAATGCTTCTTTAAAATTGGTTCTATCTCTTTCTTTTCCATAGTGATAGTATAAGACGATACGATACTTACGAAGCTTTAAACTTAATTGACGTCTCTTACGGCATATAATGCCCCTTCTACTTATTCTATTCACAAAACAAATAATGTCACTAGCATAGCTAGCATCTACTTATTTGTATAGTCGCTAGTATAGATGCTACCAACTTTATTTATTTTTATGATAAAATCTAAATTTACTTCATCGAAATATTAATGAGTCACTTACGGGAATAAGGTTCTGGAGTTTCCGCCGATTGTTTTTCGTAAAAACTTCTTGGTATTCCTAAAAAAAAAGAATAAGACTGATTTTCACAGAAATCTATGGACATTGATAATATAACTTTTTTTAACTGAATTATGAAGGTAATAAAAAAATGTTAATTGAGTACAAGCAACCATACCTTTAGGATAACTGAAATATCCAAGTCCTGCAACAAAAATAAAGAAAAGTATAACCTCCTTATAAATAAATAAATGAATTAAAACACTGAAATAAAAAATGGCTTGGAAGTAGTGCCCGACCGTAACTGGAATTCCGGCCGAAACCGAAACCGAACTTGCGGCCCAGCCTGCCTAGCATGACCGATTTATATCGCGTGATATAGCATTTTATCGACACTGAACTGCCAAATTCCTTTGTCTTTTTGACAGTTAAACGTGATAAAACGCTATATCACGCGATATAAATCGGTCATGCTAGGCAGGCTGGTACCAGTTTCGGCCGAAACCGAAACCGAAACTTGTTTTCACACATTAAATTGACGATTTTTTTTACACATACGTTGGTGGTAGGGTAGCTGATTTTTCACAATTAAAATCAATCATGTAGGTAACTGAATATTAAACCACGTAACCTCAGCTCACACGATCGCGCCGATTCACGCCGGCTGGTGAACTCCAAAGTTAGCTGATTGACGCGCTACAATGAGGATCATCGAGGTTTTTAGTTAAATATGTAGAGTTTCAGTCACATCAAAATAAATTAATTTAGTGAAGGAATTATTGAAATTGGACCAAAAATGACGAAGATAGAGCGATTTTTGTGTCGCATTCTCAAAAACGCTCCCCAATTCACGGTTGGCTGATGAAGTCATCAGCCACGTGCGCCGCTCGGTGGCGCGGCAGGTGTTTGTTTGGGGGATCGTGGCACGTGACGTCATCGCATGATCCGCAAGGGCCGGCCGTGTTTTTAAACTCACTTTTTAAATCTTTAATTATTTTGTTATTTTGTTTTTCCTGATGGATTTGAGAAAATTTAAACAGAGATTTACTCAGATATTGATATTGTATTTGATGTGATATACAAAATTGATATATTCAATTGTCGTGTTGATCCTAATTAACGAAAACCGAGTTTCGGCCGAGCCGAATGTTTCGAACTGTGGCCGAAACTAGTTTTTTTGGCAATTGTAAAGTTAGCAGACTTGCTATAGATACAGTACACATACGGATCCGATATACTGTGTTGTGTGTGAACACGCTTGTACAACTACATTTTATGCCATAGCTAGGTATAATCCGCGCTCGATGATAATGGTAAGGGACCTTGTCAAAGTGAACTGAAAATGACTGTAAAGCAGCAGTGTACAGCGCCGCGCTGCCGCGTTAGTGGTGCCGTGCGCGTCTCAGTTCCAAAAGGTATCATACCATTCTCATCGCGCGCGGATTATAAGTTTGTTTGTTTGTTACGTCTGCACATCTTGACTGCTCAACCGATCATCATGAAATTTTGCAAACATATTGTCCGGGATAAGAGAGGTATGGGTACCTTCTATCCGAGAAAAGTAGTGTTCCCGGGTGTTAGCAATATAGTCTGTCTATGCAGACAAAGAAGGCCGCTTGTAATAAAATAAAAAATGAACCTGTTGGGTGTTTAGCTTCCTGTGCGTTGCCTTTGCTTTGCCTTCGTGTTGGGGCTCCCTGCATAACTTGAGGAGCTACTTCTGGTTTTGTTACTTCTTGTTTTTGTAGAGTTACTTCTTGTTTTTGTGGAGTTACTTCTTGAGTTTGTGGTTTAGTTTTATTTTGTTTAACCAAATGTGATATAGCTTGTTGCTGCTCTTCAATAGTTTGTTTGTTACGAGTAATCCTAGGCTGTATGTGTTGGTTTCCTGTGAAAAGATAAAAGTAGTAGTAAATCTTTATTTAGCTTTAGATTCTTCATAAATTGAAAAAAATATTATATCGAGCGCCTTTGTGCATTGGACACGCAATATTGAATGATTTTTATTCCTTATAAAATTGTATGGTACTATCACAGAATAACTAATAGTACTATCCCAATTGGTATAGAACCTGCCAGCTATGTTTATAACCTCAAAAACGAAAAACAATTTTAAGAATAATAATTCAATAATTAATAACCTACCTATTAGAATTTTATTGTTACATGCCTTTTAGTTGCGGATGACGTCAACATGTATGATAATGTGACAAGGTTCCATCGTAGTACCAATTTGCAGGGATAATAAGTATTTGAATAACGGCTCATTTTTCCTCGTTTTTGAGGAATGTACCTACTTCTTTTACTTTCTTATTTCAAGATTGAACATCTATTTGATATAATGCATATTGTAGCTGTGCTCAATTTTTTTTAATTTACGAAACTGTGAAGTGAGCATATTTCTTCGATCAAGAATACCCTAGATGTCCGATCAGTTTCAAAATTGGCACCTCAAATAGCGTCCCATTTACAAACTGGGCGCTTATTTTGCACAAAATAAGTGATAAAAAGATGTGTTTCTGTGCAAAATAAGCTTATTTTGTACAAAATAAGTGATATGAAATGTGAGTTTGTACAAAATAAGAGGTGATACAAAATAAGCGCCTGTAAAGTTTGTAAGTACGCTATTTAAGGTGCCACTTTTGCGTAACGTTTTAGTTCGTGAAGCGTTATCTAGGACTAGCTTCTGCCCGCGACTTCGTCCGCATGGATATTAGAGAAAATCCTTAGGGAACCTTCAACCAGGATCTGACCAGCCATTTTTACGCATTACGGCTTCCCGTTCAAGTTCCCTTTCCCATTCCCGTTCAAGTTCCCGTTCCCGTCCCCGTCCCCGTCCCTGTCCCTGTCCCCGTCCCCTGGATGTGCATGTCCAGGTCCAATCATGGCCACCGTGTTGGACTTCAAAATAAATGTCATTTTCGCAACCACCATCCCATGAAACCTCAAGAACGACATCCACATTGATTTTCATGTTTACTTACCCCATTTACACCTTAAGGGAGGATTTTCAAAATAACAAAATATGTGTTTGCCTATTTTTTTTAGACATGCTCCTACGAATTTTAAAGTTGTAATGTCTATTTTATATTATTTTTCCATACAAAATTTAAACCCCATTTTCACCCCTTTAGGGGTTAAATCATGTCCACCGTGTTGGACTTCAAAATAAATCTCATTTTCGCAATCACCATGCCATAAAACCTCAAGAACGACATCCATATCGATTTTTATGTTTACTCACCCCATTTACCCCTAAGTGGTTGATTTTCAAAATTACAAAATATATGTTTGCCTATTTATTTTTAGATGTGCTCCAACGAACTTTAAAGTTGTAATGTCTATTTTATATTATTTTTCCATACAAAATTTGAACCCCATTTTCACCCCTTTAGGGGTCCAATCATGTCCACCGTGTTGGACTTCAAAATTAATGTTATTTTTGCAATCGTCATCCCAGAAAACCCCAATAACGATATCCATATCTATTTTTGGGGTTTTTTACCCCTTTTCACCCCCATTTCATCCCAATAGGGGTTTAAATACTAACAATAACAATATACGTTGCGTTAGGTTTCTATCCATAAGCCTAAATTATAAATTTAGCGATTTTTACTTCGAAAATAAAGGATTTTCTTCAATACACAACTTCATCCCCCTTTTGACCCCTTCGGG
Organism: Agriphila straminella; assembly: GCA_950108535.1. NCBI lineage: Eukaryota > Metazoa > Arthropoda > Insecta > Lepidoptera > Crambidae > Agriphila > Agriphila straminella. Next base: position 9,683,229 of record OX467321.1, on the reverse strand, counting down.
GGTAGAATTTTGAAAAACGCTGAGACCCATATTTATTAATTTTCAATGGTCAGTCTAAACACAAAATTTTAAGATCCTAGCTTCAAAACTGAGGGACTTTCATACAAACTTTGATCCCCTTTTTTACCCCCTTAGGGGGTGAATTTTGAAAAACCCTTTCTTAGTGCACCTCTAGACCTCATAAGGAACCTTTGTGCCAAATTTGGAGTCTCTAGACCCAGCGGTTTGGGCTGTGCGTTGATAGATCAGTCAGTCAGTCAGTCAGTTTACGATTTTATAAATATAGATAGATATTCTTGATCGAAGGCATATTTCTATGAAAATAATGTGGGTACTGGGTCCCCATTTTTTTGCACAGGCATGCACGAGCCATACGAAAATTTAATACAAACCCCAAACATTCTGCTGCATTTTTGAGGTTGAAGCCAACTCAACTGGTTTTTTAGTATCTGGTTGCACAATAAACATTATTTTTGAGGCTAAGCCCTTTACCACAGCTTTGGAGTTCTCTGCAACAAATTATATTAAAGAGTTTTAATAAAAATAAGTACCTTTCTAAATTCCATTAAATTTTTATGTGCAATGCCAATGTTTTAAGATCAGATGTTTAATCAGTTTTTTTTTACTTTTACTGTTATCCACTTTGTACGAGGCAAACATCTTGAAATCGGGTGGGGATTGCGCTTGCGCAGAACGCGTATTTTGGGTTGGGTATGCGTAGCGGTGAGGTACGCGGGCGGCGGGAAACGGGCGCGCGCTATTGGTCGCTCACAAGTGCACATGCGCCCCACTTATGCGCACAACTTATCCCCACGCCGTCGAAAAAGTGTCAAGATTTTTGCCTCGCACTTGTAGTGTTTTGACTTGACATCATTGTTAATAATAATAATAATAATAAAGACTTTATTGCACATGATAGAAAAAACGATACAATCAGAAAAAACAAGAAAACATACAATAGGCGGCCTTATTGCTACATAGCAATTTCTTCCAGGCAACCTTGGGCGAAATAAAATAAGATAAATAGGATAAAATTGTTGTACCTACTTTACCTTCATTTCAATAAATAATTAAGTAAATAACTAGATCAATATAACTAGTGCTTTTCTTACCAGTTGTTGGACCTCCATTGTTTTCTTGCTGCTCCTTATCACTTTGCCTGAAAAATTAAAAAAACTTATTAATTTTTTACGATCCTGTCTTCGATTAAGAATATCATGGATGTCCAGTCAGAGTCTCAAAAATGACACCTCAAATAGCGTCCCACTTACAAACTGGGCGCTTATTTTGCCCAAAGTAAGTGATAAAAGATGTGAGTTTGTACAAAATAAGAGATTAATCATCTCATTCATGATTAAAGTTAGTAAGAATTAAATTAAAGTGTTAGGTTGTTGTAGACCGTTCTTTTTTTAAAATCATTTTCACTTATGGTTTGTAAAACAGGTTAATCAACTTTCAAAATTGTCCTTCCAGTTTTCCTGTCTCAAAACATAAACATAATTTTCTTGAAAATAAATATTAATTAATAATTACCTTAAAAATAATTGTTTTAAAGTTGGTTTATCCTTACTTAGTTTAGTTGTCCTATTTTGTAAACAATCTTCACCCAACTCTATATTGAAATAATCATTTTGTAAAATACAACAAATGGTTTTCCACACATAGAATACGAAAGATATCATTAGTTTAGTTTAACAATTTGATTTAATAAATTAACATACCTATTTTTAAATAGCGATTTAAGTTTAAAAGACGTACTTAATGACACTGTCAAAAACTGTTTACTAAATAGGACCAGTAAGGAAAACCACACTTAGGTATAGGTTAAATTTAATACTTAAAAGTATCATTTTGGTAACAAATGGCCAATTGGCCAGGGGCGAGTGATTGTCCAATTGGCGTTTATGTCCCATTTTATACAATGGTCACCACCAACCTAAAAAAGTTGGCCTGTTTGGTTTAATATGTCAAAGCGCAACACTCTATTTAGACATATAAATAATCTAACACTTACTTATTGCTATCTCTTTCTTTTCCATAGTGATAGTATAAGATGACACGATATATTAATGAAGCATTAAACTTAATTGACGTCTCTGAGTGTGTCCCCGCGTGTCCCCCGGTGACGACACGACGACGAGCACACCTATACAGGCCGCACCAGTAGTGGCCGCTGACACCGCCGAGCCAGCCACGGCAACGATGGACATCGACGCCGCGGCTACCGCCGGTCCCTCCTGCGGTGAGGCCTCGCCCAGAAGTGAGGAACTCCTGCGGGGGCTTGACGAGTTGGACCTGGAGGACGTTGTCTGTGAAGATGGCGTCCCCCTCTAGTAAAGCCCAACTCCTACAAACCAACCTCCAGCACAGCATGACCGCAACGGCTCAACTACGGCGCTGGCTGGAGACCAACACGACGACGATCGCACTGATCCAGGAGCCGTGGATTAGAGACGGCACTGTGCGAGGACTCTCCAGTATCGGAGGTAAGCTTATACAGGCCGCAAGTGGTAATGTAAGATCGTGCATATACATATCTAAAGATATCAGAACACAGCCTTTACTAAATTTCTGTTCCAGAGATCTAAGTACTATAAAACTGACAATTAACAATCAGGAGTTGGTCCTGGCATCAGCATACATGCCTGAGGGGGAGCGCGCGCCACCTGAGGAGGTAGCATCGCTCGCTCGCTACTGCAGGGATAACAACACTGAGCTAATAATCGCTACAGACTCCAATGCCCACCATCCGCTGTGGGGAGAGGAGAAAAGCAACACTAGAGGTAATGAACTTGTGGAATTTCTACTAACAACCAATCTAGAAATCATCAACATAGGCAATAAACCGACCTTCGTCGCTAGGAGGTGCAGAGGGACGATTGTTGACCTAACACTTGCAACACCGCTAGCGGCATCCATGATAACGGACTGGCACGTCTCAGACGAGGCCTCATGTTCGGATCACAGGTGGCTACGTTTCAACCTTCAGGTACCTACCATCACTATTGATCCTAAAAGGTACCCAAGGAAGACAAACAGACAGCAATACAGAACACTCCTAGCAGAGAAACTAGACACAAGCTGTGATAGGAAGGCTTTCCCGACCGCTGCGCAGCTAGAGGAACAGGTAGTAAAATTTACCAATACCGTAACACAATGCTTCGAAGAAGCCTGTCCCCTAAGTACTCCTGCCCCAGAGGGCCCCGGAAAACACCAATGGTGGGGACCGGAGCTTGAAAGGCAGCGTGAGAAGGTGAGAAAAAGGCTAAACAGAGCAATGAATACCTGCAACGACCATGATTGGGACAAGTACAAAGACGCAAAAGCTGAATACAAACGAAAAATCAGATACTGGAGGACTTCCTCCTGGAGGAATTTCAGTAATGAGATAAGCTCCACCAAACAGGCAAATCGGGTAAGGAAAGTCTTGTCGAACCAGGGTCCTGGCCCGCTAGGCAACCTAAAGAAACCGGACGGCACGATGACGCGCTGCCCGGAGGAGACAAATGCTATCCTGATAGAGACCCACTTCCCAGATTGTCAACTAGTACAACAGGTAATTTGGCAAGACCAGCCTGTACAACCCACTGAAGACTGTTGGCGCTATGCTGAACATGTTATAACACCTGAAAAGGTAAGAAGTGCTATTAAGGGCTTCTCCCCTTTCAAGGCGGCTGGAACGGACAACATCTTTCCGGCACTACTACAATGGGGAGAGGAGCAAGTAGTTCCAGTCCTCACTCATTTGCTACAAGCCTGCTTGGCTCATCGATACACTCCGCACCTGTGGAGGGAAGTTAAGGTAGTGTTTATACCTAAACCAGGTAAACCCGACTACACAAATCCGAAGGCTTTCAGACCGATCAGCCTCACAACCTTCCTTTTGAAGACTATGGAAAGGGTTTGTGAATGGCACCTACGAAGCGGAGCGTTGGTCAACCTCCCACTACATAAACATCAGCATGCTTACAGTGCTGGAAAATCAACAGAATCAGCTCTTCATCAACTAGTCGGTAAGATAGAGGAGGCTCTCCAAAATAAACTTATCTGCTTAGGCACCTTTATAGATATAGAGGGCGCTTTCGATAAAACAACATTCACCAGCATCGAGGCAGCACTAGTGAGACACGGTGTTGATAAACAACTCATAGACTGGATCGTGAACATGCTACGCAACAGAACGGTACAGGTATCAGGGGTCGTCGGCCAAAGGGCCCTGGTGGCGAGAGGATGCCCCCAAGGAGGTGTGCTCTCTCCACTTCTGTGGAACCTGGTGGTGAACGACCTGATTTCCCATCTTAACTCTAACTATTTCTACACTATAGGATATGCGGACGACATTACCATACTAAGTATAGGTAACCAGGCTGGCATAACCTGTAACACCATGCAAGCAGCCTTGAAGAAGGTTGAGGAGTGGTGCCAAAGACACGACCTGACCGTCAACCCCACGAAGACGGAAATGGTAATGTTCACAAACAAACGCCTGGTAGGCGACTTCCGTCTGCCGAAACTGTTTGGAACTACACTACAACTCTCTAACGAGGTAAAGTACCTAGGCATAATCCTAGACAGTAAACTGAATTGGAACAGCCACTTGGAGTACAAGACGCAGTCCGCCAGCGTCATCCTATGGCAGTGCCGAAAGATGATTGGTAAACGCTGGGGCCTAGCACCCAAACTATTCCTTTGGCTATACAACACGATCATAAAACCCCTGGTAAGCTATGGATCTGTAGTATGGTGGCCAAAAGCCGCCCAAACCACTGGAGCCAAAAAGCTACAAGGACTACAACGTCAGGCCTGCTGCGCCCTCACTGGATGCATGAGCACAGCTCCCACAGCTGCTCTAGAGGTAATGCTGAACCTAACACCACTGCATCTCCACATCCAACAGGAGGCAGCCAAAACAGCGTTAAGACTAAAACAACTGGGATCTCTAAAATTTGAGAGGGTAAAACATCTCAGAAGACTACTGGAGGACTGGCTCAACACCCCTCTTATTGAAGCAGCATGCGACAAAGTTAAGCCAACCTTAATTTTTGACAAAAAATACAGAATACACCTGATAGATGACATCAGCTCCAAGAAAAAACATAAGGCTCTCTTGATTTACACTGACGGCTCCAAGACCTCATCGGGTACAGGGTCGGGTGTTTTCTCAGAGGACCTCAACATACAAATTGCATTCCCCTTAAGCTCATACAACACGGTCTTTCAGGCTGAGTGCGTGGGCATAACAATGGCGGCTAAGGCAATCAAAACAAGGGAGGTAAAAGACCGCGACATTTTAATTCTCTCTGACAGCAAATCCGTCCTACAGGCTCTCCAGGGCAGTCGCATCACATCGAGCCTTTTACTTGAGTGTCATCATGCCTTAAATACAGTAGGTGCACTTAACACTATTACTATCCAATGGATCAAAGGTCACAGTGGATCGCGGGGAAATGATGCAGCCGATGAACTGGCTAGGCGCGCATCTGGTTCGACGCCTGTTGGCCCAGAGCCGATGGCGCCTATCCCGACAAGTTGGTTTGCAAGTAAGATCCGTGAACACACAATAGAATTACACCAACAGAATTGGAGCTCGCTGGACTCGTGCAGACAGGCGAAACTCGCACTACCGCGCGTGGACGCTCGTCTATCCAGGGCTCTGATACAACTGTGCAGACCGCAACTTCGCCTGGTAACAGGCGCTATTACTGGTCATGGACAATTTAACAGACATCTCTTTAACTTAGGTGTCACAGACAGTCCCTTATGCAGAGGATGCATGGAGGAAGAGGAAACAGCCGCCCACGTACTGCTGGAATGCAGAGGGGTGGCCTCCTACCGGGCGAGGTACCTCGGCTCGCCGGGCAGCGTCCAGGAAGCGATCACGAATGTGAAAGCCCTTGGAGCGTTCCTGGCTGAGCTGGGCTGGCTGGAGTGATCCGGCCGCACACCCTCCAACGCAAAATAGGCGCAATAGACGTCGAGTTGCGGAAACCGCCTGCATTGACAAGAAGAAGAAGAAGAAGACGTCTCTGAGTACGGCAATTAGATGCTCAGTCATAAAGTTACTTATACATAGGTAGTTATTTATTCTTATAATGGAGATTATAAACTTAAAATAAAACACTTTTTAAAAAGTGTTTTATTTTATGTCTAGTGAGCGCGTAAGCTTGAGAAGTAAATAGATTATAAACTTATTAGAATTACTGTAGGTTTTTACATTTGCTGAATTTCATCTACAGTTAGATCTTTTGAGAAATCTGAGTCATCTCGTGGTGCTTGAATCACTTCATTCCAACCTGACTGAATTTGATCAGTATCCATAGTTATCTCAGATTTATTATCTTCATCAACCCATTCTGCAGCTTTTGATTCCAATTGATCCGTTTTTGTTGACAATATAGTTGGTTTAGATTGTTCAGGTTTATTTGAATTACTGTTAGCAGTTTGATCAGCAGCAGCTTGTCCGAGTTTAACCCAAAAAGGGTTGGTAGTGGGCATGCGTGCCTTATTTTTCTTTTTTTTACCCCTGAAATCCATTGAAATACACTTTGACAATCAAAATTCAAAGACTTCTATTGAAGTCTGCCAAAAATATTTATCACTAAAACTTGAATTGCTAATTTGATAAGTCAAATTAAACAAAAGCAATGCATCGTAAGCATTAGCATACTTAATAGTTTTTTGGATATGAAGAATGATTTTATAAATGCTAATTAATTAGGAACAAAATGATTCAATCCTGTAAATGAAATACATACATATTTTTTGGTTATTAGGCTCCAAATAAAAACAAAACCATTCACCGGTTTGATTTAGAAGATAGGTACAAATCAATTAACTGTTTCTTCTCGGTTTATTTATCATTATGATGTAGATAATGAAATTCAAACAAATCAAACATCCACCACACCACAATATTAGAATAAATTCACAGATGTTTTATTGTTGTTTTGCAATAATTTTGCCGATTTTGTTGTACGTAAGCTGTCAGCTGTCAGTTATCTGTCAATGGCACCCATTGAATGGGTGTATTCCAGCAGACCCACCGCTAAGTCAAAGTCATTGATCATCACACCAAATAAGAAACCGTTCAGTTCAAAAGCAGGCCTTAAACAGGACTGCTAATGGCCTGCTTTCATACTAACCGTTGAGGTCATAGTTAGAGTTGTTCAAAACGCCTATAAAGCAACAGCACGCTACAGACTATTTGCTATTGATTTCTAGCGCGCTATTAAATACGCTATGTTATAACGCGCTATTTATCACAAAGCGTGCGGGCGGCTGGCTGGCGCGTTAGATGCAGCACGTTGGATCTCGTAACACGTTACGTCACACGTCGTTCGTTAGACAGATCGCGCGCTACACAAAAATGTTATTTATTAATACGTCGCATTTCAGTCTTAAATAAAATAAAGCAGTAAACTAATGAACTTTCTTTCATACTTTTCGGGGTTAGAACTGGTCTATTATTGAATTATACGATTTCGGAAGAACAAACGTATGTCGGAAAAACAAGTGAAGGTAGGAAAAGTTTGTCTAGTGATCTGTAGTTAAGAAAAACCGGTGCAAGCGATTTTCGACCTTATTGACATTTAAGATTTGGTTGTTTTTTTGCCGTATTCTCGTTTACTAGCTTTAAAGATTCAATAAAAACCGTTATTTTGATAAATGTCAATAAGGCCGAAAATCGCTTGCACTCATTTTTTTTACTTGTGATCACTAGACAGTGTTTTCTAGTTAAAAAAACAAGTGCAAGCGGTTTTCGACCTTATTGACGTTTGAAATTTGGTTGTTTTTCCCATATCTCTCGTTCACTAACTTTGCTTAGCTAAATACCTTTTACATAATAACTAATTGACTTAGTTGTGTCATAACAGTCCTAATCGAACTAACACAATAATATACGGTCGCGCGCGATATTATACCCAGTTGACAGTTATGTGTCCCAAAAGTCCTAATTTATTTAACAATAACGTCAATAACGTGTTAGATACACAAAGTCACTATGACAAATAAGTTCGCGCGCGATAAGTACCTAGCGCCTAGCGTGCTGCGACTGGCTGCGAGAATAACGTTCATAACGCGACCGATACCAATAGCGCTTACGCGACGACTGCCCGCCCGCGCGCGCCCAACGCGGCCTCTCGCCCGCTGCCGGCCAACGGCCCGCTGCTAGTTGTTACTCGTTATATTTCTAGCGTCATAACGACTACTTACATAGCGCGCGATGTGCGCTATGCATAGATAGCGCGCTAGAATATTGCGCTAGACGTTATATTAACCACCTCTAGTCATAGTACGATAAAGTAATGTAGTTCAATATAAGCCCTGCTATAAGAGCTCATAATAAGGCCCCAGTACCTTATACATTAAAATTGTTTAAACCATGGAAGAGGGCTTTTCACAATGACAAAAAACTGTAGGCTCGATAGATGGCGTTGATAAAAATAGGTGAGAATGTGATTTTTTTCCTAAGCTTCGAAGAGTATCAACACCATCTAGTGAGGCAAATAGTTACTATTTTTAGGCTTCGAAGAGTATCAACACCATCTAGTGAAGCAAATAGTTACTATTTTTATTTTTTAAATGTCACTTTGAAAACCACTCAGGAACCGGTAGGCTGCGGGTCCACAGTGATTTTTTTCAACAAAACCGCATACATACACAAAACTTTGTTTCTAAAGCCCTCCGCTGCGTTAAGCGGGATCCCGCCGCGGGTACACGGCGCGGGAATATAGATTGCTGGTTTTTAACGGACTGGGGCCTTACTATGAGCTCTTATAGCAGGGCTTATATTGAACTGCTTTACTTTTTCGTACTATGACCTCAACGGTTAGTATGAAAGCAGGCCATAAGCAGTCCTGTTTAAGGCCTGCTTTTGAACTGAACGGTTTCTTATTTGCTGATGGTAAGCCCCCAGATCCTTTCGCAGTGCAGAAGTAAAAAGCTTTGTTGTAGGTACTTTCTATCGCTTAAAAAAAATCTAGTCTGTTGTTTAGTTTAATGGAGTTTTATTGCTAAGTCACTTGTTTTCTGCGCGTCTGCACAGGAAATAGAGACACGCGATTGACCCATACGCATACGCCATATCTCTTTATTTTTCTGTGATGTGGTTAAAATGTACTCTATGACGATCGGTGACTCAACGGTTAGTCTGTTGGAATGCACCCAATGTCAGCTCATCAGCACTGCTGTCACTGTCACTGTCAGATAATATCCTTGTCTGTCTGATAAAGGACGAAGGAATCTTAATACTTTCGATTTACTAAATTTTTTATACTTATTTAGTAAATAATAAAAACAATAGAATAATACGTGCGAAGCTACTAAACGATTTAATCCCCGATTTCTATATTGAGGAACGATCCATCATTTTGCTTACAGGCGGTAGAATTCTGACAAGGGTTACCAGATTCTGATGGTATATCTAAAAAGCAAGGCAATACAATATTATGGTGTCATTGAGCTGATCTGATGATGGAGCCGGAAGAAGGCCGCAGGAAATCCATGATGAGACCATACAACCCGCGGGCTGATTATCTAATTTGACTCATTTGACAGATGAATGTGATACATTGCTTCTTCTTTTTGGGGTAAAAAAAACATACCAAAGAAAAGTAGCATTGAATGTCAAATGAAACCGGTCGCGAAATAGTTTCTATTTAGATAATCAGCCTGCCGATCGTGTTGCGTGTGCTCGTTAAAATTGTCTTGACAATTAGTAGGTCTAGGTAGGTACTCTGATGGGAGACAAGGTCCAGGGTCTGATGATGAAGCCGGAAGGCCATGCCATAGGAACTCAATATTGAAACCATGCATGCAACCCCATCGAGTTTGGGCTCGTTTGAATCGTCTTGATGAGTACCTACTCTTTTGGGAAATACTTAGTATCCAGGGTCTGATGTTGGAGCTGGAAGAAGGCCATAAGAACTTTTTATTAAAACCATGCTACCCCATCGAGTTTGGATTCGTTATAATCGTATTGACGATTACTCTTTTGGGAAATAGTGTCCAGGGTCTGATGATTAAGCCGGAAGAAGGCCACTGGAACTCTGTAATAAAACCATGCAACCCCATCTAGTTTGAGTTCGTTTGATTCGTCTTGACGAGTGCTCCGATAGGAGGTGGTACCTATATTTTTAGTTTTAGCTCGTTAGCTGCTTTTTAAGCAGAAAATAATAATTTACTTACTGAAAAAAAAAACTTTTTTAAAAACACGTTTTTATAACGGACTAAAAAGCACCTACCTACTTAGGTATAAAATTCGGACTAAAACATAAAAGCGGACTAGTAAAAACAGACTAAACGTATAAAATAAATTCTTCTGTAGGTATACCTACATTATTATAGGTAGGTACCTACCTAGGTTAGGTAAGTAGGTACCTACTTACAGAAGTTTAAAACCTAAAACGTGGGGCGCATGCTAAAGACAATACTTAATTGAAGATAAATAATTTACAAAATGCGCCCCACAAAACCATAACTTACTAATTTGACAGAAAACGCAGATCTAAACGCAGAAGTTACGTTTTCTGCAAATCTATACTTAGATGAATATAGTAAGTGACCAATGAAGTGGTAGCTCTCCCTGCTGAGTTATTCTTATTATCGAATGAGGAATAGTGGCCACCTCTAGTGTAGAGTTTATCAAGCTGCCTGTAAGGCCTCTAACTTGGCTTAACTGTTATCAGATGACAACAGCCGGGACCGATGGTTTAACGTGCCCTCCGAAGCACGGAAGCGCTTAGTTGTAATGCCACTTAACGGTCACCCATCCGATCAGTCGGTCAAGTTCCGCCATGAGCGGTTCCTGAGTAACCGACTGTTGATCAGCACAAATTCTGTCAATAAATTATCTATCCCCTTGCATTTTCTGAGTTTCAATCGAGTTTTTTCTTTCATAAAAAACATTATCATTGGTCAACAGCTAATAAATCTGAGCCCGACTCGCAGTAGGTAGCATAGCAGTAAGTGCTCTGTAAAATGCAATATTCCTCGTCATGCCACTTGACCCACAGGTCCCGCGTAGGCACAGGGCGATTCGTTTTTAAACTCGACTTTCTTGTAGAGAATCTGGCTACGGCTCCACCAGCCTAACTTACACTAAAAATAAAAAAATAAAAAAAATGTTTAAAAAACAAAAAAAATCAGGTAGGTTTTTTTTGAAGTCGGTTTTTTTTAGCATTTACATTACAATGCTATTTTTAAACAATAAGACTAAATAATATACTTACTTACCAGAAAAAAATCGACGATCTTAATAATAATTATGCTCAGGCGGGAAAGCTCACATTGACAGTGACTCAGCATTGTACTGGACATCCAAAGGTCGCGAGTTCGTTTCCCGCCCGAGAATATAGTCTGGCGCGAGCAGGGTTACCAGGTCCAAAATTCGGAAATCCGGTCGCAAGAGGTTGAAAATCCTGATTTTTGGACAAAAGGACGGTATTAGACTAAAAAAAATGTAGGCCATTTACATAGGGCACAAGCACAACTTATATTACGCATTATCTATGGGCATTTTTCATGGAGCCTAGTCGCACGCAGCGTGCGTAGCGCCCATGTATTCTGTGGCCCCGCGCGCTCCAAGCTGTGCGGTGTGCCGTGATAATGGTTTAGACAAAATCATTACAATCAATGACGGTGTAATGATTTTGACCAAGCACGATTGAAAAATCCGGTCTCGAATAAAATCGTGGCGGAGTCCGGTCTGGGTTCGTAAAATCCGGTAAAGACCGGATTTATCCAGTCAGATGGTAACCCAAGGCGCGAGTCGATTTTTTTCTAGTTTATTATTTAGTATTGTACCTAACTATATTATTTAACTATTTATCACAGTGAAGTTTTCTGTATTCTATCCTACCTACCTACCCATTTTTTCTGCCCACGAATGTTTAATTCCGCTTCCTACCAAAAATCCTCCAAAAAAGTCAGTTTTTCGGTGCAAAAAATATAATTATACCTACTATATGTTAGAACGTGATACTGTCATGCGGGACCTTGGTGTTCTGCATGACAATAAGCTAATATTTGACGATCACATTAATAATATTATTTCTAAGGCTTCTAGGGCTCTCGGATTTGTGATGCGTAATTCTAAAGACTTCAAACATGCAAAAACACTAAAGATATTATATTGTACATTTGTTCGAAGTCACCTGGAGTATGCGTCGCAGGTCTGGAACCCTCAGTACCTTACTTATATAGCACGGATCGAGAATATCCAAAGAAAATTTATAAAATATCTCTGTTTTCGTACTAAAGAACGCTATGAGTCCAGCCAATACATATATTTTTGTAAAAAACACCATCTGTTACCACTGGAGAAACGCCGTGAAATTTCTGATATGGTCTTCCTATTGAAAATCGCTTCTGGTGTAGTTGATAGTCCAGAGCTACTCTCTAAAATCTCCCTTAGAGCTCCGAGGAAACCCCTTAGATTTAACCCCCTTATATGCGTACCATCTGCATCTTCAAAATTTCGTCATAACTCGTACCTCTTGCGTGCAAGCAATAGCTTTAATTTGATCTCTAAGCAGTTTGACGTTGACCTGTTTAATACTAGCGTTGCATCGTTGAAGCGACTGATGAGCAGCGAGTTTTTTGGCAAATAGTCTTTTAAGTTTGCCGTATACTTAGTCTTAGTATTTTAGCTTAGGTAATCTACTTTTTGTTTGTTTATTGTTTAGCCTATCTTGTCTTCATAATTATGTAAGTTTTACCACGTGGAATGCGTAGGATACCTACTCAATAAGTGCTTAGTTTTATAAATTGTTTCTATCGGTGGGGACCTGTAATTGGCTTCCAAGTGCTATATAAGCTTACTATTGTGATGAATTCAGCTGTTGGTCTTCCAAATAATTAAAATAAAATAAAATAAAATAAAAATAGTTTATCCAAACAGCAGCGGATGGAAAGCACTGCTTTACACCCTAGGCACAGAATACATAACAGTACAAGTCCCTAGGGCGGAATTTTGTTATACCTATAGCTTGCAATGATCATTGATAGCTCGATATATAAAATCGTGACTCATTCATAGGTAAGGATCACAATTATATAGGTAGGTAGTGATATTTACACTTTTGATCGATAATCGCTTGTAAAATCTAATCGCAAACCTAATTTCAATGATAGGATACATTGTGATGATCGTCTGCCAAGTCCAGCTGTGGAAAAACCACATTGAGCGAATTATTGTGCTAATAAATCATGATTTCTTTTAGTGATCAAGCTAAAATATTTAATTTCGAATTAAAAAAAAAGAATTGCTCAGAGTTCTTCCAAATTATTACCTAATTTAATGTTATTTGGACCTGGGGCTAAAGTCTGCTATTGTCAACGTCATAATCGATTTCGGGTTTAAGTTTCAGAAACAAAAACTGTGTAAAAATGCATTACAATTCAGACACAATTAAAACGCGATTATGACGTTAACAATACCAGACTTGGGCCCGGTCGGTTCCAAAGTAATATTACTATAATCATTTTTTGAGCACCATGTATTCCTTTGAGGAGTTATGATGAGGTCGTGAACTATTATTATTAGTGACATTAATTTGAACAATAAAGAAATCGCATCGGTTCCAAGTTGACCGCTAACCAGTATTTTATCGTTTTTGGTGGTGAACAGTCATTATTTTAATTATAATTATTACCACTCTTGTTTCCTTTAATAGTAATAATTTTATCAACAGTATTAATTAGACGTGCCATGGTGTGGTTGTAAGTGCAACTGATAAAAACAGTGCATCGTAATAATCAGTTTACGTTTGTGTTCGTTGAAAATATTTATTGTGAGGAAAATTATAAAGTTTTAGCAGTTCATAAAAACTTATTGTACCTAGGTACACATTTATTTGCTCGGTCCCAGGAAAAGCAAGAATAATTATTTTTATATTGTTCATTTCTTTATTATTTTATTTAATTAATGCTACTACATTAATGTACTTATAGATTCAAGTCAATGTTATTAGTTCCGTATTTTTAACTCAGCGGTGAATCGAACTGGGGAATAATCGCGGTATTGTAGTAGTAATAATACATTTTCAATTGATTTTCAATGTGTCTAAGCAATCACGTATTACTGCCTATTGATCAGACTATTATGGTCTATTAAAAATATATTGTGTGTCTGTAGTACCGTATTTATAGCATATTATCCCGATTCAAGATAGATAAATGAAACTGCCATCGTTTGCCAGAGTTGTATTCGGTGATGTTTTACCATTGAAAATGGTTATCAGATGCAAATCGCCTGAGACGTATTTTTGGACATAGCTCCGAGGAATTTGGAAGGGTCGAGATGGTAATAGTACCAAAAGTTCCTCAACTTTATCGAGACACGTGTGAACGTTTGAATTTTGAAAATCGGCTAGTAACTTTTTTTGGAAATTCGTTTTTTTAGGGGTGTTTGTTTACTAAATTGTAAATATTTCAAAAAAAACCGACTTACGAAAAAATAAAAAAAATGGGTCCTAGGGTATTAGTTTAGCTCCAAAATAGCGAACTTTTTTTGAAAATCGGTTTAATAATTTTATTGTGACCTGTAGCCGTGGCACAGAATATTATATATAATAGTACTAACGTCCGTGGTCCCTTTAGATTTGGAATTGTATAAAAAAGGGTAAGTATTTCCGTATATAAAAGTGATGTAGCTTCTATGATTATTGACCGATCGTCATGTTAATGGTATTGAAAGATGCGGAAGCAGACGAGAAGATAATTCGTTGGATTTTTGTAAATCGGTTTTTAATATTTCGGCCACGTCAATCGTAAAAATAAATAGGTACCTAGATACATTAGAAAAATAATAGAACTTTGCATTTGATTTAATTTTTTTGTTTGTAAATTTTCAATGCTCCGATTCTTGCGGGGACTGCAAAATCTGTGAATGTTTGTTTCCCTCCCTACAGAGCCTTAACCACTAAATATCAGAGCTATGTAAATAATAATGTCCTCAACCTCATAAAGAATTAAAATTAAATTGCCTGCCGTTATTAGTAGAGCAGTAAAAATAACTGTTGTGATTTGTGATGTGAGAGGGCCATGGGAATTCTTGTGAACAATGTGCTTTCCCGTATGTGGTGTACGGTACGCGTATCTTAGACTGTTGAGAGGTGTATTATTTAAAAAGAAAACTAACCGTATTAAAGAAAAGAAGTATAAAAGATTTGGGAAGAACAAATTTAAGGTGGTATGGCGTCAACGGAGATAATATTATGGTAAGCATTCATTTGAGAAGATGTTCCTGTCCTTAATCAAGTGTTTCACACATTACTGTAATATTATTCTTATGTTGAAGATGATTTGATTTATGCATGTAAGAAGATGTAAAGTATAGAAGGTGGAACCAAATTATGTAACATTACGGAAACAGGCGACAACTTTCCTACTTATTATGGAAATGGAAAGTGGAAAAACAAAAAAAAAATATTCGACTTATGTTCCTTGGAGAAAGTGGTTCAGTTTAAGCAACACTAGCACCTGTTTCAGTACCTAGTGTTAAATAATTTGGTTCCATCTTATATATTCGGTACCTTTAAAATAATTGTGTGACATAATTTAAGCATAAAAAATATTTAAAGATAATTTCGTAACTAAACCTCCAAATGATATCTATCGTAGTAGGTGGGTACTGCCACAGCATCACAATAATCAAAAACTTGATCTAGTAGGTAGGTACTAATAGGTAGTTCAATGTCTAGTATCAATTAGGTATTTTCAGTGACCAAAAACTATTTCAAGCAAAGATACAGTCATTTAAAAATGTAAATCTTTACCGTTAGTAGTAGATACATGTATTTGTAACCACTCTCCAAATTATAAGGATGTATTCAGTCCATGAAACTGAACAACTGTCTCCATGAAACATGTGTCGAAATAAGCCAAAACATTTTGGTTATCCCATACTAAACTGATCACGTGATCTCTTTGATTTGTATGAAAAGTCATTTTTTTTTACATATTTGACCCTATGTTTCAAGGAGAAAGTTGTTCAGTTTCATGGACTGAACACGTCCTTAAAATTTGGAGAGTGGTTACAAATACACCTTGTATATTCTGTGTCTTTGCAATAAGTGTCTTGAAAATAAGATTATTTATATACTTAGGTAAATGCAATGTTATCACAAACACCCAACCAAAATAGTTGTGAATAATATCTAAGTACCTAACAGACATTATTATTATCTCTTATAATACTTATGTTGCGTTTATCATGAGCTGTTTATCTAGTTTTATTTGTTGATTTAAATCGCATTCTATTTTGATCAGTAATGCAGAATATCTAGGTATTCCGTAAAAGATTAAACTCTTTTAAAGGAATCAATAGAGGATTTTTCAAATGAAACATAAGAAATTGTGAGGTCATGGCTGGTTTCTCTACTGCTATCGATATTTTGCAAAGTGACATACCTAACCTGTATTTTAAATTAAAGTAGTCGTGGAAACACATTTGATATACAAAGAGTGGCCTAACTAACCGCATAATTCTGTGGTCACTTTTCAATTTGCCGATTCTCTAATAAATTAAAAAAATTAAAAAACCCGCCTGCATAAAAAGACAAGTCGACTAAAAAGATGGAAACAAGATTAAATAAATATTAAAGGCAACATGTCATAATAACATGCAGTCGGAGGCATGCATAAAGAAAGTGACATTATGAATAATTGAATTATATGCCTCCGACTGCATGTTATTATGACATGTTGCCTTTAATATTTATTTAATCTTGTTTTCATCTTTTCAGTCGACTTGTCTTTTTATGCAGGCGGGTTTTTTAATTTTTTTAATTTATTTTTTTATTTATCTCTTTTTAGTTATTATATTTTACGGTCATGATATACCTTTTTGAAATCCTTATAATAAGCCCTTTAATTTGACACCCATATTGCAGTATTCTAAAAAAAAATTTTTTTTTTCACTACGTATAATAGCACCGTACAGCCGCCATGTTGGTTTTTTTATAACGCCACCTTCTTAAGAACACTTGGGCTGAAAAGACCAATCTAACGATATCTTAATCATAGAAATCCGTTCAGCCGTTTGAGAGATATGAGGTAATAAAGATTATTACATACATACAAACATACAAGATACGCGCGAAATACATAACCCGCAGTCGGGTAATAAGGCAGCAGTGAGAAAACCACTTTATTGCTTTACTCAAAATCTATCACGATCGCTTTTAATTTGGCAATTATGCATCCATCGCTATTCACTGGTTTTCAAAGACAGTCTGTCACTCACAGTGCCTTGTGATGCCACAGCAATGGACGTAGCATTCGTGCCAAATTAAAAGCGATTAGGTACGTTTCTTGCCGGTTCTTCTCGCAAGTAACGAACGAGTAAACCGACGTGACATTCTCAACTGAAGTCATAGCTTCATTGATTATCATTATAGTTGTAACAGACTACCTACTTATCATTTAACTACGAGCTCTTCTTATCAGTGAAGTCTTCTTCATTCCTCCTCCCTACGCATTACTCTGATACGACGTGATATCTATTTATTTAGATTCTTCTAGGCCTCCCATTTCTCCCTCTTGTCTATCAGACAAGATTTAATAAATTATATTTGAATTTTGTTTAGGTTCACCGTACTTCTGAGCTGCGCTTCTGCTCAACAATTATTTCCGGAGGAAGTCAACATAACCAATATATGCAAGACTGTCCTCTGCAAGGGAATAGAGAAACTGCATCAACTGTCTGACTGTGTCATTATTTTAGGCAACCTCATTGTAGGAGGAATCGCGTTGGAGCAGACGCAAAAAAGTGACTTTCAGAATGTTACGTTTCCAAAACTCAGAGAGGTGCAAAATATTCGTATTATTAACCTTTATTTTTTTCGCTATCTGACATTACGCTTCTCTAAAAATCTATAAAGGAATCTAAAAATCCATGTACAGAAGATGATTGTCTAAGCCTGACTTTATAAATATTTTTCATTCCGTTTAAATCGCTGTTTTCCTTACTGTGCGTATATTGTGCGTGCATGTTGTTGTGTTCTTAGAATTGATGTTTATGTTCTTATCTCTTTACTTGTCTCTTTATGTTCTTAGATTTATTCAAAAAATATTTTCTAGGTCACAGGATACGTCGTGTTCTACCGTGTCTCTGGGCTTGAGTCCATTGGGCAACTTTTCCCCAGTTTGGCCGTGATAAGAGGGCAGGAAGTTTTAAATAACTACGCTTTGATCATTTATGATATGGCAGATCTTAAAGAGGTAAGTACCTAAGGCGTAGCCAGGCCAGTTTTTCGGAGGGGATCGGTCCATGTAAAAAAATGCTTGAAATGCTCAAAATTATAATAGAACAATTTTATTTCTAGATTAGCGACCGCTCGCGACTTCGTCTGCGTGGAATGTTTTTTTGCTATCCCAATTTATTTCTGGATGAAAGGTACCCTTTGTCCTTCGCTGTACGCCTGAGATAGTGTATGCAAAATTTCAGCTTTGTAGGTACCTACCTACTTGTCTAGATGAGAATCGAACCAATGCCATGACCTTCCGCAATCCGGGCGAATGCTCTTCCGCCTTGCGTCTCCGCGTCTACTGAAGGAATACGTGTATTAAAGTATGACTATCAACTTTGTTTGTAAAAATAATAATAATAATAAAATAAAAAAATAAAAAATAATAATAAAGGTACTTACTCAATAATTCATCGATAGCATGTACTTTTATTAGTAAACCAAAACTTAATGAATCAAGATAATTTTTACGTTTGAGCAGTTTGAGCATCTTTTCAATGGTCCACACCTTCGAAATATTTGTTGTATTTTTAATTATTTACAACATTGTTCACCTTTCTTTCACAGGTGGGCCTGGGCAATCTCACACGAATCGATAGAGGTGGTGTGATAGTGTGGGCAGTACCTCAAGCGTGTTACGTCGATACTGTAAACTGGAGGCATATAGCGAAACGAGCTCGCCACGTGCTCAGCCCGTCAGAAGGCGCTCTGCATTGCAACTCTGTCTGTTCCTGTACAACGAATGTGGCCACAAACCGCTGTTGGAATGAGAAGTATGCTGAAAAAAAAATCTTAACACAAACAGGTTACCTTACCTACCTACTTCAAACTATTTGCAATGTATTTTGACATTGGAAATCCTACTATAATTTTTGAGTCAACCTTATGAGATTCTGATAGAGTCATCGGAATCCATTATCATTATTTGACGACCTCCGCCGTCGAGTGGATTGTATACTGGTTTTTTTATGCACAACAGGATAGTGCTTGGCCTTAGCCTTCACCTCACCTGATGTATCCTCCTATTATCTGGCTCCACTTCTTTATAATAAAATAAACGCTGAACTACATTTTAATGGCTTATCCAAATTTGAGTGTAAAAATTCTGTTCAAAATTATTTATTTAACAAAAATTACACAGAAACTGAAGAATTCGTAATGCCATATGTATCTTAATAAAATATTTACCTGGCACACATAATTCACACCCTCACACATTTACACATACACACATAACATCTCAATCCCAACCATTAATACAAAAAAGTTGTATGGAATCCTAAACTTGTAATTTGAAAATACCTACTTAAGTGCTATTATGTAGTAACACTAGTAAAAAAAAAAAAACTTACTTTGTCTCTCTCCAACTACTTATTAGTCCTTTTTGTAAATTTGTCTGGATGTCCTTCATACAGGTCATTTTATTGGCCTAGTAGGGACAACAGCATGACCAATAAACTACATTTTGTTAAAAGTGTTAAAACATGTTTTAAATGTCCCTAATTTGTAAGTTTTTTGTAAACTTTTTATGAAATAAATGATTATATTATATTATGTTAAGTGACGATAAGGCCGAATGTGGATGCGCACTTCACCCGAAATCCTCATCACTGAGGAACAGGCTATCTTAACTCTAACTGCCGGAAGACAACAATTTTTAAATTGTTGGTGGTAGCTAGCCAGGCGGATTTGAAATAAGTCCTGCCACACACTAAAATACTTCGAACTAACTTACAAAGTATAGGTATTTTGACATTGGAAATCCTACCATCATTAATTTTGCGAGTCAACCGCCTAAGGGATTCTGATAGAGTCATCGGAATCTAATATTTGTCGATCTCCGCTGTTAAGTGGATAGTATACTTACTGGTTTTCAAGGTGTCGCCATCTCTTCACTATCATCATCACTACTTACTTACTATTAAATAAGTACTACTTACCTCTATTATTGTTGTTCTAATACTAATCAAAATATTTACAGGAAATGCCAAAGGTTTCTGGATGGTCCTGATAAACAGGAATGCAACGAGCAATGCTTAGGCTGTCGCAATAGCGTGCACCCAGATGAATGTTCTATTTGTCGATATAAGACTTTCAGGGGTCGATGTGTTAGAACATGTCCAAACGACACGTAAGTAAAGTACCTATCCTTATATTAGGAAGACCTATCCTTATATTCCTAATTAAAGGGAACCGAACTAAGCAACTAAGATTTCTAATTAAAAAATGTATTAAATGTAAGTAAGTAGGTAGTTATGTTTGTAATGGGCACTTTTGTGCTTTTGTTTGTTTTTTTTCAAAATTTAACATTGACAAGAATCACTAAAAACTAATCGAGTGCAAGTCGAATTCGTAATTAGTTACGAATTCGACTTGCACTCGATTAGTTTTTAGTGATTCTTGTCAATGTTAAATTTTGAAAAATGTAATCATAATGAGCCGAACATTGGTGGGTAGTAGAATTTACACAAAATCATTATGCAGTACTCTGTGCGTGAGTATGAATCCCAAATGTGTCTAATGCGCAAACTAGGCTGTAGGGGGAAATTGCTGTCTCGCCATTATGTCTAGATCGTTATCATACAAATAAGCGGCATCGGTACAGATTTGGTAAATGTTAGAACTATTGGAGAAATTACCACAAATTTAAGTAGGTAATTACCATTCAATCATGTAGTTGGCAGTGTTGGGCGTAAATTAATTACTTTTGTAATTAAATTACTAATTAGATGAAAAGTAATTGAATTACTTTAATTGAAATTACATGTAATTGGAATTAATTTAATGCAACTACATAAATCACTAGTAATTCTAATTACATTAGTTTGTAATTAAAATTACTCAATTACTTTTTATGGGTAACATAAAAGATAAATAAAATTGAGATGTTGATCGCTTGTTGTCCTCACGCAGCATCACAACCGATGCTTTTAGTGCATGTGTGTGTGTGTGTGGCTTGTTACTGCACACAGGTATCCCTTCTCGCGCCTCCTCGCGTGCACCTCTCCTCTCTAGGGATTTTCGATCCGGGGTCGTCGATCCGATTTTTCGGATCGTAATGGATTGTATCGGATCGCATGCCTTTGATCCGATCCTTAGGGAATCGATCCGGATCGGATGCAAATAAGTAAGGACGCAATTATTTTTTGATTTTTATAAAGTAAACCATTAAAAATTAAGTTTTAAATCTGTGGTTGACGGTGTTGGTCTTTTTGACAATTTACTAAATCTACTATTTAAGATTAGCTTAACATTACTTATTGTGAAACTGCTTGTCGACCCCAATAAATAGAAAAAACCCATGTAAAACTTGTAAACAAGTACCTTGAATGATGATAATTGATGCCGCCATGTTTAAAATGTAAACAAAGATAAGATTATAAAAAAAATAGCCAAGTAAGTACCTATTTTTCGTAAACAAACCACGTTTTAATTCATACGATCCAAGCGATCGTATCTTTCAAGTTTTGTATCGATCCGGCAAAAAATCGTATGGTATCGATCCGATCCGAAAATCGCCGGATCGTATGCCTGCCAATCCGATCTTTCAAAAGATCGGCGGGTTGATTATCTAATTAGAAACCACCAAGCGACCAGTCTCATTTGACAGATGAATGTGATACATTGCTTCTTCTTTTTGGCCTAAAAGTAGCAATGTTTGTCAAATGAAACCGGTCGCTAAATAGTTTCTATTTAGATAACCAGCCTGCGGATCGGCGCATCCCTACTCCTCTCATCGTCGCACCCGTCGCATCAGTGCGTCGTTAGCAGTGGTTTCGCTACCTACCACAGAAACTACATCGTATTATTTAAAATACTACCTCAACTTTAAAAGAAATTGTATAAGTAGTTAGGTAATTACAATTAACAATTACAATTACTAATTGTAATTGTTAACTGAATTACTTTTTAATAATTTCAAGTAATTTGTAACTGAAGTCGCCAATTACAATTTGTAATTGTAATTGTTAATTAGTAGTTAATTACATTTTGCCCAACACTGGTAGTTGGTAAGGTACCTATTCATTGTAATCAGGGATGGTAGAGACTACGCTCGGTACCTAGGTACTAGGAGTTCTAATTCATTTTTAATAAAACATTTCCTTTACTTGTTAGTACCTACTTGTAGTCTTGTAAGCTGCAAAAGATTAAAATTGCTGCATTTCTTTAGTAAGTTTTTATTTGTGCCAAGATGAAGCATCAATGTACCACATCCTGAAAGCGATTGCGATAGATTTTGAAATTAGACAATTAGCCCCCTGCCTAGAAACGTAGATAAGTAGATAAATACAGAAAGAAGTAAAATAGAATAGGTAGATTAAAGTACGTTATTATTAATCCAACATTATCGTGAAAACATAAAATCAATCATTCATTTCTGAAGAAAACAAAAAATGTTGATTTGATAAAATCTGTTCCTCCACTACGACCAACTGAACCGACTAACTTAAACCAATCAACAATTTTTTCTTTCTCAAGTGATTAGCATTTTCTTTCACATTCTTGGAACGTTTTCAATACCATAATTTTTAAAACAGCAAGATGAATTATAATAGAACTTGTAGAGTTGTTGTTACACGATCGTCATCATCACATTATTTTTAAAATACCACTGTAAACATAATGAAGAAAAACAATTCTGTAATAGGTTAGAGCTTCTGGATGTTGGATACTGCATCACAGAGGACGAATGTCACACTATGGCTGGCTGGCGGTGGAACAACTCCTGCGTCTTTAACTGCACGGCTAGCTTCAAAGCGGAGAAAAATCTTACTGGATATTATACCTGTGTACCTTGCTATAGGTGTGAAGTGGTTCGTATCGTTCCTACAAAATAACCAGTTAAAAAGCACAAAGGTTTATTATTCCAAAAACTTTTAAAATTGTTTATATTAAACAAACGTAGGATCTCGGAAACGATTCTCAAAGTTATGCATTTTGTGTCCATCATTGATTGAAATTGTGGTATTTGATTATTTAATATCGTAGTGGTATTATATAGGTACTTAAGCATTTTGTTGTATCAACTTTTTAATACATATTTTTTATTTTTTAGACTTGCGGGAACTTAACTCTGCAAACTGTCAGAAGTGTCCAAGAAGCAAGCAATTGTTTAATTATTAATGGCTCACTAACCATACACATCCGTTCCTACCCAGACACAATGAATGAACTTAATAAATACTTAAGACAGATAGAAGAAGTTACTGACTACCTTGTGGTTTATGGCATGCCTACGGTTACATCACTGGAGTTTCTGTCGTCACTGCGACGGATATCTGGTAGAAGATTAAAAAATGGGACATATAGCCTTTTAGTCTATGATATGATCAGCCTACAAACTCTTTTCACAGAAAAAGTTTCAGAAAATTTGAAGATCGATGACGGCACAACGATGTTTAGCAACAATCCTATGTTATGTATGAGTGAGATTGAGAAAATTGAACACTTGTTTCCAATGCCACCTGGGCCAGTGGATATACCTCAAGGTGCAAATGGGTATAGTGGTGGCTGTACCAAGGCATCTGTTAGTTTGCACGTAACCGTCATCAACGAAACATCAGTTGCAGTTAACTTTACGCATATCGCTGATCCCGATGCCCATTATTCTATTCTCTATATGCGTTTACCACTTGGATCCCGTAAAATTTTCGTACCAGAGACGTGTAGTGATACTGAATGGTACGCTTATGATATTCCAAATAAAATTTATAGCAATAGTGTGGTAGAACTTACCGCCTTACAACCTGCTTCCTTATATGCACTTTGCGTGGAAAAATACGTCAAAAACGAGAGCCTTGCTCGGAGCAACATTGTTAATTTCTCAACGCCAGTTGGAAAACCAGAACCACCTTTTATTTTAGAGTTGGTTGCTTCATCTTCGGAAGTTATTGTTCTGCGATGGATGGATCATAAGGTCTATAGACCTCATATAACACGATATGAATTAGACGTAACTTTAGTTGAAATATATCCACAAGATGTCAGAGCAAGGGACCACTGCAAAGACGAAGGACGCTATGAAGAGATCGATTTGTCTCGACATGCAGTTGTTATGAGACCGCCGCCTGAATACGACAGAGGTTGCGAGTCTATGTGTGGTATACTTTCTTCAGTAACTGCAGGCGCTATGGTCGAGGAGTACTTTGATGTATGCAGTAGCATTGAATTTGGGTGTAATATAGTCGAAGCCCCTGCCCCAAAAAACTCTACATTTGGAAAATTTGTTCGAACTTTATCATTACATGTAAAAGGACCAAGAAACGATTATCAAGTCGGAGGATTGGCCCCGTTTAGAGACTATCGGTTTCGCTTACGGGCTTGTAGTGGTCAATGTAGTAGATCAGCAAGAGGAGTAGTTAGAACTCTACGTTCTGATATTGCTGATAAGCCAACCATAGTTTATGCAAATGCCAATGAAAATGGCCTGATTGCAGTAAAATGGGATCCACCAGAGCTCACAAATGGTCCAGTATTATCATATTCATTACAGGTATTACCTTCCCTGAAGATTGATGACAAAGCTCAGTTGATACCACAAATCTGGTGTGTATCAGGTGAAAATACTCAAATGATTGTAAAGTCTATCAAATCTGATAGATATTTAGTGCGTGTTTGTTCAACTACTCTGGCCTCAAATAATGTTTGTAGTGAAAATAAGAAAATAGTCACTATGTCCGATGTCAGTTGGTGGGCTGGAATTATTTTTGGCTTACTATTATTTGTAACTACTATAATTGCATGTTTTTACTGGAAGAGGCGTAGAGACTATAGTTATGAACTACCTCTGTTATCGAATATTGTAACCGCAGGTGAAAGTGAGCCACCTAGTACGATGATGTCTGATTTCGTAAATATGTATGCAATTCCACTTCGTGATACTAATCTAGAATAGATAAGTAATTTATTGTTGTAAATAACGCAATTTTGATAAATAAACAGATTTTACTATAAAATTATATGACTTTTGAACAAATTAAGCAAACTTTAACAGCTCTACACTTGTTTTATACTATCAATGAAAAATTTTAGGATTTTTTGTACCTTTACTTTTCTTAGGGGTAACTTAGTTAAAAGTCATTCAATATGTATTCATTTAATTTATAAACAAATTGAACAAAAAATGAATACCTATCTACAAATGTGTTCCTAGGTACTTACCTACTATTTAAATATTTTATAGGTAGGTCGGTATTTCTATTGTTCTTAATTTGGTTTTATTCTTTACACACTTCCCACGTTTTAATGAGATTTCTATTACTTTGTACGGGATCCAGTTGAGAAGATTTTCTATCTAAAGTTTCAAATAGCATTGCAACAGTATCGTGTTTTGCAAGGGTAGCCTTGTCGCAATATCGTTGTACCACCCAATTCGCCTTGAGCACGGCTCAGATGTTCTCTAGATTAAACCCATCCCTAATGAATGCAGCGAAACTTGGCCAAGTTAAAATGTAAATCCCACAAAGGTACATACGTATCCGCGGACTGCCATTAACCATAATTCAGCGAAACAGACGTTCATGCAGCAATTTCACACAACCGGCATAGTTGGTAGTTTGAAAAGCAGAAACTCGGTTTGTAAACTCAAAATTAGTACCTATTTGAGTACCAATGTTTTCAACTGTTTTAAGCTGACTATTGACCGTATCTATAGAAGAGTAAGTAATGACTTGAGTAAAACTTGTAATTTTTAAATGCTTCTCATATCATATTAACATGCAATTTATAGTATAATTCACCTTAAATAACTTCTTAGTGCAGTTTTGGTCCATTTAAGGTTAATTTATACTACAAAATGCGTGTGATTTTACTCAAGTCATTACTTACTCGTCTATAGATACGGGGGTTAGAGCAATGCGGGCTTCCGTACCGGGCGGCCGCGTTGCTCTAAGCATTCACACTTCCTATGGTGACGTCATTAATTGGGAATCTCACTGTCGTCTCAATCTCCATACCGTAAATAGTAATCTTCCGTAAATAGTATCTCTTATATTACAATGTGATTATAATGCTGATCAGATCAGTTAGGTGTTGAATCTCCTCCATTTACTCCCTGGATGGCTATCATCAGATCACAGCTAGATCAATCCTTGGCGGAGAACCAAGGCTTCAAAGTTACCTCGTTTGTATGAAATTCGACTGGACTTTAATTATGTGACCGCGACTGTATTTGCGATTCATGTCATCATCTGTGAAGTTTGACTGATAGTTTGAATTTTCCACTCCTATTACATTGTTTACAACACTCTAAACACAGCTGCTGCTTCACGATTATCTTCATTTCATCAAGTTTAAAATTGGCAAATTGGTATTTTCAATAGCATTTGAAGTGAAGAATAGTATTTGAATAGGTACTTTGATTTCAGATTTACCGTGTTTACGAAACTAAAATTATAACATATTAAATGTCTCATAATGTACTATTTCAAGGGCTCACTTTACGAGCAAGTGTCGTAAAGTGAGCCCTTTTAGGGCCATAAACCGACCTATAACAAACGCGTGCAATTATATATTAAAACACTTGTACGTAATAGAATTACCCTACAAAGTTAAATTTGTACCTTACTTCAAGTTCTATGCATTCCCAATTTAACCGGGTAATAATACTTACAGTTATATTTTTAGTATCAACAAAAAGGTTTTATGCTGCTGAAAATTCATACACATTTTTGGAATAAGTAAACAAATGTGTAAGTCCTTAATTGAGTTGATTCATAATTCACAATATTTTGTTATAAAATAAAATATTTGCATTTTATCACTTAAAATTATAATTTTGAAGTAGGCTGTAATGGCTGTATGCTAACTCACCCCTTTGTTCGCAAAATATTCTTGCGTTGGGCGTGTGAAAAAAACAAAAAAAAAACCTGCGCGCCTTTTCCCATAATAATTATCATATTTTGTTTTTGTAGTATTTGTTGCTGTGTGGTAAATTACTTTGTTTTTTCCTCGCAAATGTGTTGAAAAACGTCGTATGAAACTCTTGAGCTCTTGCTTATTGCACACTCGGCTGAGTTACGCCCTCGCCTGCGGCTCGGGCTGCAACCCACAGCCTTGTGTGCAATGAGCAACCTAAGCTAACTTGTCTCATAATGTACTATTATTGCACATGGGTTAAGTCTCTTTAGCCCTTACAGATTTTTGTAAGGACTAAACTAAATAAAAGAAAAATAATTATTTGTCCAAATCTGACTTTCTGAATTTATTACTAACAACTGCAGTGGAGAAAACAACAATTCCAGTTATAAAGCTATCACGACACTGGTGTTGCATATAATACGGCTTGTTGTCAAAACCCCCCAAAACTCTTCCCGCTACCCCCCTACAGTCTGGGTTGCAAAGACACTTAGAAGCAGGGAAGGTCTACTTACGGTGGTCAGTGCAACACCATTTCGCCAGTGGTGGCGGCCAATTAAGCAAACTGAGCAAGTTGTAATGAGATCTCGAGAGAACTGAACAGTCGATGTTGTTGTTATTTCATTAGTGATAAGTACTTATCCTGCGCCAGAAACGAGTTAACGGTGGTCAAATTATTTTGGTGTAGGTAGAAAGGCGGAAAATGGGCGGAAAAGTCTTACACCTAAAACTGCATCTCATATTTTTGAAGATGGCGCTAATCGCATCAATTGAGTGCGTAAAAGGGTGTCCCAATAAGAGCTTATATGCAGAAAAAATCAACTGCCGTCTGAGGTACTATTATGGGTGAGTCGATTTTTTCAGTAAGTGTTTATCTTAATTTGAAAATTGCATTGTGAAATGCAAAAAATCTAATATCTAATAAGAGCTCACATTTTAAATTGTGTGTCATTTTTTGTTCGTGCAAGTGGCAACTCTGAAATTTTACAGTAATTGTGACCTATGATTGTTGCGATTATTAAAAATGGAGCGCTACACAAAAGAAGAACGCGTTAACATTGTGAAAACCCATTCCAAAATGGAAAAATTAGTTTGCTCTGGCTCTCGCCAACTTCG
This sequence comes from Agriphila straminella, assembly GCA_950108535.1. Taxonomy (NCBI): domain Eukaryota; kingdom Metazoa; phylum Arthropoda; class Insecta; order Lepidoptera; family Crambidae; genus Agriphila; species Agriphila straminella. Next base: position 9,655,006 of record OX467321.1, on the reverse strand, counting down.
TAGAACATGCATAAATTTTAACAGCCTCTGTGGTCTAGTGGTTCGCCCACCCGTGTATTGCAGGGGTCCCGGTTTCGATTTCCAGGAGGGGGGGTACAATTTGTACTCGGTTTGGTTGGTGGTAGGCTTATTTCAAGTCCACCTGGCTAGCTACCACCATCTTACCTATGTCTGACGCCATAACAACAATTCAAAAATTGTTTTGAAAAAAGAAATATATTATGTAGCTTACTTCCGCAAACAAATTATGCAAGATGACAGACGCCCGCAAAAATTGTTGTTATGGCGCTCGCTGACTGCCTCGACGCGGCCGAAATATTATTAACCGATTTTTTAAATTACAACGAATGCACTTCTCGTCTGCTTTTGTATCTTTTAACACTATTACCATGACGATCGGTCAATAATCATAGAAGCGACATCACTTTTTATGTACGGAAACACCCGTTTTTCTACAATTCCGAATCTAAAGGGACCACCCGTCACAATTATTAACCGATTTTCAAAATTTTGTCTCCATTTTGTCATTGTCATTGACCTAGGACCCATTTTTTAATTTTTTCTTGTCCGAAATTATTACAATTTAGTAAACAAACACCCGAATTTTGCAAAATTCTAAAAAAGTTACCAGTAGGTTTTTAAAATTCAAACGTTCACACGTGTCTCGATAAATTCCTCAACTTTTAGTACTATTCCCATCTCGATCCTCCCAAAATCCTCGGAGAAATGGCCAAAAATACGTCTCAGGCGATTTGCATCTGATAACCATTTTTAATGGTAAAAAACTAATACTCCTATAGAACATGTGGACCAAAATGCATATTTTGGAGATATCATCACTCTATATATCTACTTCATAAGTTTTTACCATAACTATTAGTAAGATTATACCTTACCACTAAGATTTTTCTTGATGAGTTAATTCATATTTAGAGGTACGGAAACGCACGCTACGATGCCATATTTCACATAAAATTATTGTTTTTTTACATTGTAAGAATTATTATGTGTAAATAAAAGTTTATTTGAAAAATATTTCCTATGCTATTCGATTCTAAGTTATTTTTTTATATATTTTTTATATCTCATATAAAAAAATACGTTGTATAAGTAGGTAGTACGTACATTAATTAATTAATAAAAGATCCAATACGGAGGAGCGCTGCGGCAAACGTTCCTCTTTGGATTCCTGACCGCACAGGGTTCGATTCCCTCACCACAACAAACGTTCCGATTCTGTGGCCATTCTTTCTCTTTCCTTTATTTCGAAAGTTAAAAGGCCTTAGAATAGAAATTGAGGCAAAATTCAAAACTAAGCCGATAAGTTGTATACAATTACTGTGTAATTTTAACTACAAAGAAAACATACTTATCAGTTTTATATAATTGTCATCGTAAAATTATTAGAACAACCGTTATCATTGTAATTAATCTCGACATCTATTGGAAAAAAGTTTTGTGTATTGTGTAAGTATTGTAAAAGTACTGGAAACGAATTTTAGTGAGTATTGTGACTTGGAAACAAAATTTTTAATTTTATTTACCGCATTTTTTGTGTTCGATATAAATATTTCAATTTTATCGTAATATTTTTTCCGATAAATTGTAAATTATACTTTCGTTACTGTTAAGTTAGGTACTCTGAACCAGGGACCGAATTAAAACCCCTTCGTGCGTTTGGGATTTTAGTATTTACAGAATGAAAATTTAAAAAATATTTAGATCCAATCGAAAGGGCTCCGGTCCCTGCTTTGAACTGATATTAAATTTAATATGAATGCCGATTGCCGCCCAGTCTGGCTTGTTATTGGAGGGAAATGCCAAGAATTGTCGTTGAAAATGATTACAGTAAATAATCTAATCGGTGATCGAATGAACCTCTGATCACAAGAGATGGAGTTCAGAAGGCGTGCAAAGAAGTATGTAGAGCAGTTTTGCTTAATTTTATACAAAAAAGGACGAAAGGTGAAAACAAAGAGTTTTTTTTTATGTTTTGATAACACATACACACGTAACATTTCATCACAAGCAACTGGACAAAATCTACGTAATGTAAGCGGTAAGCCTGATGTAACAACGCTGGCTTGTACTGGAATGTGAGGAATTACCTCGAATTAATATTTGACAATCGATTGAGTTGAAACCGCTACTTCGGTACTGAGATGAAACAGCTGCTACTTACTTATATAGATACCTATTTTTTTTATAATTATATTCTAATTATATTTCGCTTGCAGCGATAGAGTAGATTATTATGTATACGTATAGAACGACGATACCACTACACTAGTGACTCGGTAGCTCAGTTTGCATGGTCAGTTGCAGCATTGGACAGGACTTCTTAAGGTCGCGGGTTCGATTCTCGCCTGAGGAAACGATCAACCCCCTGATTATGTAACTGCTGCTAACAACTTTTGATTGGAAATGACAGAAATCGCAGCGCAGTTACATGCTGCTTTAGTAAGAAAGAATCAATGTGACAACTACTATGGTAACTGCGATTTCTGTCAGTTTCAATCAGAAATTGATTGCAACAGAGTTACAAAATCTGGGTGGTGACGAGTCAAATGTTTTCTAGTAAGTATATTATTTAGTATTATATATTTTATACATATTGTTCCAGGAAATTTAAAGGTTTTTGCAGTTGCTTTAAATGCTTATTGATAAGACCATTTGGTCTAGCCATCAATTTAAAAATAATTGCTAATATGGTCAAAGTTATTATCAATAAGAATGTAAAGTGAGCATGTTACTTGATATTTTTATGAAAAAAAGTGGTGACCTGTTTTTTTTTACGGGCAAAAATTTTTTTACGGAAAAAATTTGAAGAAACAATTTCATAATGTACAAAAAAGCTCTGCTTAGTTTGGAACTAAATAAGTAATTGTTGTAAGTCGTCCCAAATTTAACTGTTTAAGTTACTTCATATTCAAAAACGTCGACTTCAATTTGTGTCAAAGTTCCACCACAGTTAATTGGGAGATATCAAACCTATCTAATTAGAAGCCACGTGATAAGATTAATGCCAGTAACTAAGGTAAAGTTCTCATAATAATTCGTTTCGGAATGAGATTCGGTTTAAACGTTTAATCTCGAATTGGATCCGAATTAGCGAGGCGCTGCGAAGTTTATTTGCAAACTAATTAAATTATTGAATCGGGATTGTATTTCACGAGGTAAATGTTTATAATAAATTAGGTTCTACTTGTTGCTTAAGTTTATTACTTATCTGTAGGGTAGTAGAAAAGTTAAACATTATTTTACTGTAACAAATAACTTGCTAGTGCTTTGTTGTTAATAATCCTGTTGTATTTGGTAACGTTATTATTGAATGAAACATCGTTACTACTTATTTCTGTAGCTGGTAAGTTTCTGGGGACTGTTCTTCTTGACAGCTAAAAAAGTATGTTAGGGAAATGTAGATGTATAAAATTACATTGCACTCTCATTCTATGTATTTTCAGACAGATCTGAAGTATTTAAACATATTTTTAGGAAAAAAGTGCACTAATTTATAGAAATCACCATTCATTTTCAATTAAAAGTAGTTTTAAACCCTGTTTTTTATCCTATTGTTTTTAACATTGTTTAAAACTTGTTTTAAACAATGTTTGTAAAAACTTGTTTTAAACTGTGTTTTTAAACAGTTAATAAAACACATCGATTTATTTCAAATTGTTTTAAACACTGTTTTAAACACGTGTTTTAAAAGAACTTGTTTTATCATGCCAACCCTGCCACGATGAGATGCGGCGACGGGGCGTGCCAGACCATTAGGTACGGTGATCGAATGCATTTGAACGCAGCCAGTTCACCGAACGGTTGCAGGGGATAAATCAAACACACACTTTATCACGTTCTCCCAGTGTCAATAAGGACTTTATTTTTCTTAAAAGTGATTGCTTTTAAAATAAACTATAACCAATGAATTCAATATTTGCGCGACGCGTCTGAAAAGTGGCGCCCTCATCTTTATTAAAATTATTGCTCGCTAAGCACATAATGATGTATCGAATCACATATACAGATTGAAGCTAATGTTCTATAGTTTACTTACAAGCATTAACCTCAGTTAAATATAGTTCGATGTTGTAGCCAGAGCTATAGGAGCTTTGTACTAAACAGCATTATTATTAAGAGCTGTTTGAAAATGTATGGAAATCCTGAAACCGAGGACTCTGATCCATACAGCTTTAAGAATGCTAATCAGGTTGGGTGTGCATAGCGATCTAGACCATCTAAATTCTCTCCCTGGATGGCCATCATCAGATCACAGCTCAATTAATCCTTGGCGGTGAACTAAGGTTTTAAAGTTACCTCATCTAAGTAATATGAAAATCGACCGGTGTCCATAATAATGTGACTGCACAGTATAGGTTATTTGCAATGTAATTTATTTGCAATAATGCCACGCAGAGAAAAGAGGGCTTCTAATTGCGAAATAACAAGTAAGAAATTAATGGGAAAGGTAATATTTCAAACCTTTGGGTGCATTTACAAGTTAGCAATTTGTAAATGATGTCATATTGATTTCGATAATGGCAAATTATTTCCCCGTCGACGACATCCACATCGATTTTCATGTTTACTTACCCCATTTACACCTTAACTTAAGGGAGGATTTTCAAAATAACAAAATATGTTATAACATAATATATTTATTTTTAGACATGGTCCTACGAATTTTAAAGTTGTAATGTCTATTTTATATTATTTTTCCATACAAAATTTGAACCCCATTTTCACCCCTTTAGGGGTCAAATCATGTCCACCGTGTTGGACTTCAAAATAAATGTCATTTTTGCAATCGTCATCTCAGAAAACCCCAATAACGACATCTATTTTTGGGGTTTTTTTACCCCTTTTCACCCCCATTTCATCCCCATAGTGGTTGAAATACTAACAATAACAATATACTTTGCGTTAGATTTCCATCCATAAGCCTAAATTATAAATTTAGCGATTTTTACTTCGAAAATAAAGGATTTTATTCAATACACAACTTCATCCCCCTTTTTTGACCCCTTCAGGGGTAGAATTTTGAAAAAACGCTGAGACCCGTATTTATTAATTTTCAATGTTCAGTCTAAACACAAAATAGCTTCAAAACTGAGGGACTTTCATACAAACTTTGGACCCCCGTTTCACCCCCTTGGGGGGTGAGTTTTGAAAAATCCTTTCTAAGTGCACCCCTAGACTTCATAAGGAACCTATGTCAAGTCTCTAGGTTCAGCGGTTTGGGCTGTGCGTTGATATCTCACTCAGTCAGTCAGTCAATCAGTCAGTCAGTCAGGTCTTTGAATTTTATATATAGATTTTTAAAATATTTTTTTAGATACTTTTTGCAATTTTTTCGATAAGGGTTCAGCAGACCCTCAACAAAAAAAATTATGCTGCTAGTAGGTACTCAAAAATGGTTTGTAATGTTTATGGAGACGATGCTTTGTCCTACTACTGCAACAAAAAATGGTTCAGCAGATTCAGGTTTTGTAATTTTCATGTTAAAGGTGTTCCTCGCTGTGGGTTTTTTTTGTACAAAAAGGCCGCGGACTTTTCCGATTAAGTTAAGTAGGTACCTAATATTATACTTACCTACTATGTCAATTAATAAAACCTAACCTAACTGTTTTGTAATCTGATTGCGTAAAGAACCGATGGCCGTTGGGGCGGAAAGGTTCTGGAATGGCGACCGCGCACCGGACGACGCTCCGTGGGTAGGGCCCCGACAAGGTGAACCGACTGGTGAAGGTCGCGGGAAGCTGCTGGATGCGGGCAGCGCAGGACCGATCGTTGTGGAGATCCTTGGGAGAGGCCTAATACCCAGCAGTGGGTGACGTGCGGTTGATATGATGATGATGATATCCTACTTTGAAATAAAATCATTATAGTTTTCAATCTCTTCCGTAACCACCCAACCACAAAATACATAATACGTAAACCTTAACACGAAATACATGATACACCTATGGTCAATATAGTTCCCACTATAATTATTAAACGATTAAGTAATGTTTTGTAAACTGAACTGAAAATGTACGGTAAAAAGGTTCGAACGGATGCTGTTGTCGACAGTTTGCAAATGACTTCGCCTGTTTCGTGGAAAGGAGTTGACTGCGGAAGGTCACCGGCAAAACACAGTGAATTCTAATCCTTCCACGTCTACAGCAAAACTAAACATGGTATGTAATGTAAGTAAGTATACCCTATAAGTATATCCCTCATTTCCAACTTAACAGATTTTCAACTCGTCAGGTTTGCAACTCGATAGATTTTCAAGTCGTCGTTAAATTACATTTTCTTATTATATTCCCCGAACATAAAGTATTATTCCTAATAAACCATAAACTTCGGCATTTTATTTTTATTCCCTTTGCCTAGCATGCACCACCACCGGTGCTTGCAGTCTCTCACTTTAAATACCGTTGAATATAAAAATACAAATAAAAATATTATATATAATATTAATTTATCTTAACGAACGAAAAGCACGGGTAGGTGGCACTACTCAAGCACATAAGTTATTATAACTTTTCACACCCACCACTAGAAATCCTGCTTATAGCAGCTAGTCTTCGCTTTGTATTGAACCTGTTAGGAAATCCGTAAATAAAAGAAATATAAAATGACACTCTTTATTAAAAATATTTATTTCAATAACAATGGTGAAGTAAAAGTACTAACAGGTAGATTAATAAGTTATAAGTGAGTAAGTTATACATTACAGATTTTGTCTTGGAACTGTGTATATGTGTGCGTTTATAAGTATGTAAGTAGGTATGTACTTATTTCTGACATATTTTATTTAGATACATAATGTGGCAAGTGAATTGAAATCACTATCGACGTGTAATGTGCTTTGACAGCTCTATTATTAATAATAAAAACACTTTGCACAGAAAAACAACAAAGAGAAAACACATAAAAGGTGGCCTTATTGCTAAATAGCAATTTCTTCCAGGCAATTAATATTATTCTTCGTACAATCCTGATAATAGAGATAAATACGACCAAGTAGAATTTAATACCTGAAAAATATGAAGTTTATTAAGTGGGTAGTATTTACTATTCTAGTAAGTATAAGTAAAATGTGGTGAAACACACTATAGCTAGTACTTATTATAGTGCTATAACTACGCAAGTTAAAACCGCTACCTAACGAGCTTACAAAGGTTTAAGGCAAGGGTCTTCAACCTTTTTGAAGTCAAGGGCCTATAGTATACTCTGATATTGGTTCGGTGGGCCGCAACACAAGGAAAACATTATATTCTAACTAAATAGGTAGGTAAATAGGTATAATTTGTAGACAATATGTGAATTTAATTTTGTCAATCAATACAATGACGGGCCGCCAAGAACGCAACCGCGGGCCGCATGCGGCCCGCGGGCCGCGGGTTGAAGACCCTTGGTTTAAGGGACCAGACCTACCGGTTTCTTTTCTTTGCTTTGCTGTTCAGCAATGGACCGCCGGTATATATATATTCTGTGCCGCCGGCCAAGAGGCTCATTTTCAATCTATCGCATATTTTCAATCTAAGTACATTTCACATATATGTATGTTCTTGTGAGCTTTGTTCCTTAAACGATCGTTATGAAAACACAAAAAATAATTCTGGTAGGTAATGATGCCACCCACGACCCTGTTCACAATTTATATAAATATGCGATCGATTTATTTTTAGCAATCGGAGACCATGTTCAGGGTGGCATATCTCCCATAAGCTTTCTACTTTGCAACCCAGACGCTGATATTTGATAACACCAAGCTAATGCCTATCTTGTCAATTTGGTCTGGTCCCAATATGCGATAGATTGAAATGACCCTGGTTGCCCGGTGCGGCGGTCTAAACAGCAAAGTAGAACAGCAAAGCAAAGAAAAGAAACCGGTAATTAAAGCACATGAGTTAATTGAGCTAAAAAGTGCGGAACTCATAGTCTAGCTCAGTGGTCGGCAAAAATACGACTCTTTGGCTATATCTGTGCGGATCTGTACGTACAGTCGAGTTCATAAATACAGTGGCGGTCACATAATTAAAGACACCAGTCGATTTTCATACCTTTAAACGAGGTACCTTTAAAGCTTTGGTTCTCCGTCAAGGATTAGCTAGCTGATGATGGCTATCCAGGTAGTGAATGGAGGATATTCAGATCGCTGTACACACCTAACTGATCTGATCGGCATTCTAAGAGATATAAGTATCAGAGTTTTCAGTTTCAGGATTTCCATACATTTTTATGCTCATTGTGCGGTTTTTTTAACATATCCTTACGTGAATGAACTGTCAAAGGTGCGTACATATTATTGAACTCGACTGTACTAACTAAATGATTTATTTTTAAATTGTTTTCATCCCGTGAACTTTTTTAATCTTTTTGAAACCACGGTACTGCACGCCCCTCCTTTCCGGAGAGTCTCCAGTAGGTACTTGCAGTCGGGCAGCTTTTGTGATAAATAGTATTTATTGACATTTGACACCACTGGCTCTAGCTACGTGTGAAAACGCACTTAAACCTCAGAATATACTAAGTAAAAGTGAAAGTATTCAACCATCGAAATTGACTTCAATAAATGATTTTTTATAAATATAGGAACTTATAAAACGTGGTTTAAATCTTGAACATGTTTGAACAATCCATATTCAAATTTTGAGCCATTTGAGTAATTATTCTTCCAAATGGGATTCTCTTAGGTACCTAACTAGTTTTGACTAAGGTTCATAGGTTTTAACTAGTTTTAACTGACATTTAAATAAGTAGCAGAAAATGCTAGTTTTGCCTAGGGAAAAGGGAAAACTAGTTCTAACAAAGTAATTTAAGTGGTTAAAACTAGTTTTAACTAGGAAAATAGGTTTTAACTGGAAACGGGTTTTAACTGTAACATAGCAATTTCATTGGATTCTACCTCGGAAAGAACTTAAAAAAACCTAGCTCAATCGATTTATTTGCTCTCAAGTAGGTAGGTAGGTAGGTATCTATACATATACAGGGTTATATTTTGTAAAACACAAACATCATAAACAATATTTAATTTTGTTCTACGACTTTTCCGAAAACAGACAAAAAATCGACTTTTCATACGAAACTTGATCAGCTGTTCGGACATTTGTATGGAAAGTTGATTTATTTGTTTGATTTCGCAAAAGTCGTAGAACAAAAATGTTGTTGTTATTAACTTTTTTTAACGAGAATGATGGTTTCCCAGAAAACATGTCTTTTTATTGAAATGCTTCGGAATCGGAACTTAAGTAGGTACCTAGATAGGTATGTCGAGAATAGTTAACTGAATTATTTTATCAGATTTATGGCTTGGTTATCTTTCTACAACATTTACCTAAAATAAATTATAAGTATTATGTTTACCTTGGTGAATGTGTTCAAAGTTATAGGAGTATATTTGAGCAAAGTCAAGCAGCAAGGTCTTTGAGATCTGAAAATAAGGTTACGAATATTAGCTCAAAGTAGGATTTCGGGAAAAATTAATTATCATTGGGCCTACTCGGGAGAGATAGATTCGGGTAGGTAGGTACTTATACCCGAAATTCCTACCCGATTCGTGATTGTATACGATCTAAGTGCTTTATTGTCAAATAAAAAATATATATTTAGAAGTCACCTCATTATGATGAGCAATATTGACTTCTGATATTGCTTATTTCCTTTATACCACAAGTTAGCATAAGCTGCATCCGCTATGCCTGCACTCTGAAAATTTATATTATTATATTTAAGAGCGAGGCTGCCTCGCGCGGCAAGTGTTGCGCGGCAAACGTCCGAGGCTGCCTCGCGAGGCTGCTCGCCCAGTCAGTACGCGGCTTATCACTAATTGGCTCAGTGAGATGTAGACCTCGCGTTTGTGCTGTTTAAAAATTAATCTGCATTCAAAAGCAGTATTATAGTATAGTATTATATTATCTGTGGCAGTATACATGTTTGTAGGTATTGTATTCTTTTATGGGTATTACAATAAAACTTTACTGACCTGAAATCTCAACATTTCGCCGTAGTAACAAATGATAAACAAAGATAATAACATAGCGACCACACCTACATAATTGGCAGCTTTGAGCATATTGCCATGGGTTACCTGAAAAGTTATATTATCATAAACAACAATTGCACTTTTTGATGTTAAATGCCATAGGTCGCAGAAAGATCTTAGAGCTCTGAAATGAAGATATATATTTCTTTATATTTTTTTCCAGACACGTAGAGAACCAGAAACACGATTCAGTGATTTTGGCTCGATACATTTTAATTTCTAAAATACCTCTTAAAAATTCTTAAAATATTAATTATTTAGAAGCAACAATAGATATTCAAGTTGAAATTGCTTTAAATGATGTGTATCATAAATATTCAGAATCGTATAGAAGCATTTCTCTTTAATCACTATAGTTATTTACTACGAATTGATTTAGTGATTTTTGCGCAAAATCTGCCGAGGCCTCGAACCCGCGCGCGGCGTTTTCTCATTGCTATCTCGCTTTACGCTTTATTTTAGATGTAGCACCTTAACGGCCGCCCGCGACTTGCTTCGTCTGCGTGGACAATTCTTTTTCTGGCCTTCGGTAACAGTTTCTTTTTTTCTGGATGAAAGGTACCCAATGTCTTTTTTTGTACCCCTGACAACGCGTATGCAAAATTTAACAAACAACGCATTTGCCATTTCGTGTATCACCGATTAATTTGATAAATAACAAAATTAAAATTTTCAAAAACTCCCCGACAAACGGCTGATCAGGTCATGGTTACCTTACCATATACTTCCAAGCTCATTGAAGTAACACTACCAAATTTCGAATCGATAGGTCATATGGAAGGTAGTCAGATCCCCTCATCAACTAGAAAAGAGCTGATGACCTTCAAACGGCTGAAGAGATTTTATGAAACATGGCTAAGAACACTCGGGATAAAATTATCATATACAGGGTGTCCCAAAACTTTGCCAAACGGAGGGAAACTACGTTAAATATTGAAGATATGAAATTTTACTGAAAGAAGACTTCATTTTGATTTTTAAAATAATTGGAACTGCATTCAAAGATTTTCGAAAACTCGCATGCCTTAACCAGGAATCGAACCCACCAAATTAGAGAAAAAACTTTTATTTTTACGATACCGATCGAAAGGGTCATTAGGATGATTTTTTGTTATTAGGCCATCAATTTGTATAGGAATTAATGCGATATTAAAAAAAATCTGTGAATGCAGTTCGCACTTTTTTTTTTAATATAACGAAGTCTTCTTTCAGTAAAATTTCCTACCTTCAATATATAAGGTACTTTCCCTCCATGTGGCAAAGTTTTGGGACACCATGTATATTATACAACTAGCGACCCGCCCTCGCTTCGCTTCCTTCCTTTTTTTGCCAATTTCGACCTTCCAAAAACACCCCAAAAGAAAACAAATACTTTTTAGTTTCAAGTCGTTACCCACATTCACTTCAAAGATCTCCTGTAATGAGGGCTTTTCACAATGACAAAAACTGCAGGCTCGATAGATGGCGTTGATAAAAATAGGTGACAATGTGATTTTTTTACTAATCTTCGAAGAGTATCAACACCATCCAGTGAGGCCTATACTATATCTATGAGTGAGGCAAATATTTACCATTTTTAGGCTTCGAAGAGTATCAATACCATCTAGTGAAGCAAATAGTTACTATTTTATTATTTAAATGTCACTTTGAAAACCCCCGTCATCGGTGTGAGAACCGCGGTGATGGTTAAAATTTACTCTGTGGTATTCGATTATATTTTAGCGATTGGTCAGCTAGAATGCACTGTTGTACTCTTTAACCTTCTGTCACGCGGAATGACAATACCCATAGCCTTCTATATTTTCTTAAGGGTCTGACATGCTTTGATAGAGCGAGATCGTCTTATTAAGATTCCTATAGGAGGAAATAGAGAAGAGTGTCATGTTTTTTCTCTATCACCGACCGGACTTTTTTTCATGGTCGGGTTATAGGCAGAGTTCAAATAAGCAAAACAAACAAGTGGGGTTATATCAAAAGTGCCAGAGAAATTAAAGTTTTTGTGGATAACTCCCTAATTAATATTGAAGATTTATTATAAATCGAATGTGTAGTGTTTGTGTCTAGCATACAAAATGGTGGGATGTTCGATATTTGGCTGCAAAAGCAACAATCAAAGGAAAGAAGCGGGCGTTACATTTCATGCGTGAGTACACTGTTTTCTATATTTTGATCACGTATTTCTTTCTCAAATCTCACAGGAACCAAGTTTCTGAGCTAAATCATTAGTTATATCATGAAAAACCTGATAAATAGGAAAAATCTAAAAATTATTTCTAAAAATAACCTCGTAAACATTTGACATGCAAACCGGTAAAATTGCGTACATCTACGTAATAGTAGAAGTCAGCTTAGCTTTGACGTCCACTAAAATCAGTAGGTTTATAATTCGATTTCCGGATGCCTACTTTATAGAAAATTTTCCCCAAAAATTACCCCATATTTCAGGGAATTTCAAGCGATTTGATTTTTTCAGATTTCCGACGGAAGATAAAACTCGTGAAAAAGGTATAGAAGCAACTGGAAAAAAGAATTGGGTGCCACACACGAATTTGTTCAAAACATTAAAAAAAATATTGTTTCCGAAAAACAGAAAAACTAACGTTAATAAAAAAAGTTCTGTATTCCAACGTTTAATAAAGACTTTAACTGTTTTAATTTAAAGTTTATCTTTTTATTCCATTAAGGCGAGGCAGTTCCCGAAATTTACTCTTTCACTATGTCTTTAGAATAAGGTTGAATATTGCATTGCTTTAATTGTCGCTTCGCCAGAAATTTGACGAAATTTAGTACATTTTTATTGATTTCTGAAATACTGGATCATTTATTAAAAATGTACTCGGTTATTGTGTTAGATCAATAAAAAAGCTATCCTTTTTGCATAAAAAATCATATCACTGTCGTTGAAAATAACGAAATCTGACGATTTTAAGTTTATTTTTATGGTGTTATTCAGGATTTATTTACAGAGTAACCAAGCCATTTTTCAATATTCTGTTCGGTTATTGTGTTTCTTTGTTTCTTTTTCAGTCTACAGTAATTTTTGTGAAGTAGAATTCTACATCAGTTCCTCACATTGGAAGTTCAAAAATCAATCTTTTCATCAAATCGTGAACTGGCCTCGCCTTAACCACACAATCTACAAACAACCCCAGCTAGTTTACTCTATGTATACGTATCTTACCGTTAAAGTACGGAATCCGTTAATCTGCAGATTAACTGGTCTAGTCAGTTAAAGTGCGAAATTACGATTTCCGTACTTTAACTTAGTAATCTGCACATTAACGGATGCTACACCGTTAAGGGTACTTTTTCTGATCATGGCAACCCCATATTTTGACGTCATAATATATCTATCCCTTACACCCGGTCGCTCGGTAGCGCATCTACCCCTTTTAATATACTATATCTATGATATTTTCCAAGCCATGAAGTGAGCAGAACGGCAACATCGCATGTGGTCAAGTACGGGGTATAACATTATTTTAATTATTATTTATTATTTGTTTTTCGTATATTATTTTTCTTTAAACTAGTTGTAAATTGTGATGTAAGATTATTTCAATAAAGATTTTATATTTATTATTATTATTTATTTATTAGGACATGAGGTTTGAGTCAAATTGTTTGACATTCTCGGGGTCCTTTAGTACGATGAGCCTTCTCTAGCAATGAATCTTACATCATTGAAAAGGTATTTAAATTTGAAACATTTTATTGTATGATTTATTGTATGACAGCAAACGTCAACTATTAGTACTTTGAGAGTTAAATCGTTCAACTCCGAAAATACTAACTACTGATAAAAAGTATATTTACAGCAAATATTTTTCATATAAAAACCTTTCTAATGATAATTATATCATTCAATGCTAGAGGTGGGATAGATCAACTCCCATTGACAATAAACCAGTTTTATACTTTAATAACCTTTAACTCCAAAAGTATTAACAATTAGAGGCCGGGCCTTAGAGGTTAAACAACTTCCGACAATATTATGGACTCATGACCAAAATAACTTTTAATTATAATAACTCGTTTGGTAAATTCAATAATAATGAGTTCACTATGGAAAATAATTAAAGTGATTTATACAGTAACCTAACAATTTGTTTTGTTATATCGCAAAGGGATAAGACAGCGTTTTCAATGAAAGCTCCCAGGTAAGGTGGCTTGAATTTTTCCTACACTTCCAACAAATATCGTTATTTTAGGAATCAGTAGTGGATTGATAAAAAAATATGAACAATTACACACGATTTTATTTACAGAAAATCAACAATTTTATTAGAAACTAACTAACACTAAAACTAAAAATCAAATCTAAACGGAATTCCGAAACTAACAAAGAGTAGGCACTTTTACAAGGAACAAACGGACAGAAGTTGATGGTAGATGTTGACACCTCGGCGACCCGATGCAAAAGAGGCCCGCAAGCGCTCTGCGGCCGAATTTATAGCCAACGCGCCTCACAACATGTCCAGAGCCACACCCTTCCCTCAGTGACGTCACTTTTCCGCTAACACGGCCTCTCCTGACTGGAGAACGTCCTCGTTCTCTTCTAGCTGAAGCTGAACCGCTGCACAGGAACCGAAACTACTTGGTATTAAAACTGGCATGCTGTCTTCAGTCACATGGTCGCTACTCGCTGCTACAGCACGCGAGGTACTTGGGGTGGGCTCAGGCATCGAGTTCTCGGTGGGCACGTCGCAACTCTCGGCAGTTTGCTCAGGCGTGGACTCCTCATTTTCGTCAGCGCCTGTTAACAGAAAGTACTAACTTAAAACACCTGTAACCGCCTCTTTAGCAAAGTGCTAAAGAGTTAAAACCACAATAAAGGTTGAGCCATAGGCATTACGTTAGCATTGCTCTAACTACTAAGACCAGAGAGGAAGCACGACGTTAGCTATCTCGGTCGTCAGGAAACATAGGCACGACGTTAGCATATTTCCTGTCCCACAGGTACCAGCAAGGAGGAAGCACGACGTTAGCTATCCTTGAGGCCCACACACATACCAACAAGAAGGAAGCACGACGTTAGCTATTCTTGAGGTCTACAGGCCCACACACATACCAACAAGAAGGAAGCACGACGTTAGCTATTCTTGAGGTCTACAGGCCCACACACATACCAACAAGAAGGAAGCACGACGTTAGCTATTCTTGAGGTCTACAGGCCCACAGACATACCGACAAGAAGGAAGCACGACGTTAGCTATTCTTGCGGCCTGCACTACGACATAACGTCTTTATACTCACTTTCGAAGTATAAAGCGCACGCGTCGGGAGTCCATTCCCCTCGCCACGGCACCATATATTCTGCCGCAGCCTGAGTGGTCTTCCCATACGAGCCTGCCACCAACTGCAGCTCGTATCGACCATGGGGAAGCGCTTTGACTACGCGGTAAGGGCCGCGCATGCCAGAATCGAGCTTGCCGGTTGCTTGTGCCTGTTTAATCACAAAAACAAAAGAATTAATCTCAAACTGTTTAGATGGTTTCCGACCAACATTTACCGTTGCATCTTGTTGGCTTTGATTTGACTTTAGCCGTTCAGAAGCTCTTTGCCTTTGCATCTCTCTTATTGCTTCACGGTTGGGGTGTGAATTTTCCAAAGCAATATCACGAATTAATTTACGTATGAGAGGTGTAGCGTTTTCAATACCAACTAACAAGTTCAACGGTGACAGCTGAGTAGTTTTTTGCTTTGTTATGTTAAGGACAAGTTGAAGGCGCCACATAACTTCTGACCATTCGTTTTGTCGATAATTGCACTCAATTCGGATCATATTCAGTAGTGTTCGACAATAACGCTCCACTTGTCCGTTTGAGTGATGCATTTCGGGTGTTATGAGATGAACATCAATGCCTAATTCCGTTGCCTACGGACTTCACAAATATTAACCGGGTTGCGACTTAAGTAATCTGCATGAGACATAGAAGTGCCTTTACGGTACTCTAAAGTAAAATCAAAGTCTTGTAAATAGACCCACCATCGGGCTACGCGGGGAAGATCTTTTTTTTTTCTGAGTGGACTTAAGAGCTTTAAAATCGGTAACGACGGTAAAATGAACGCCAACTAGGTAGTGTCTGAAGTGCTGTAAGGCCTTGACAACAGCCAAGGTCTCGAGCTCGTAAGAATGGTATTTTGGTTCAGCGCCTTGAGTTCGCTTACTGAAATAACCTACGGCACGCTTATAACAATTTACGTGAGTTTGAAGGAGCACTGCACCATAACCAATAGAACTAGCGTCCGTATGGACTTCTATAGGTAAACTGGAATCATAAATTGCCAAAACCGGCTCACTTGTTAGTTGTGAGATAATATGTTGCCGTGCTTCTTCTTGCTCATTACCCCAAAGAAATGATACACCCTTTTTGGTTAGTTTTGTGATAGGAGCAGTTCTAGTAGAAAATCCGGCTATGTAACGGCGAAAGTAACTGGCCAAACCGAGGAATTGTCGAACTTGTTTGACAGTTTTCGGAATAGGAGCCTCTACAAGAGCTTTGACTTTCTGTTCACTCGGCTGTACCTGACCCTGACTTATAGTGCGGCCCAAATATTCTATTTTAGTGGACAAGAATGAACATTTTGTTGAGATTTATTGAGAAACCAGATCGGGTCAATGTTCGGAGGACTTCTCATAGGGTGGATAAACCTTCATCTACCGTATTGCTCAGGATGAGAACATCGTCAATATAAACCAGGGTCTTGCCAGCTTCAATATGTTGGCGAAGGGTTTTGGAGATGATTCATTGGTAAACAACTGGGGCATTCGCCAAACCATAGGGCATTTTCAAATACTCATAGTGCCCTTCTGGTGTGACGAATCCCGTGAGTGGTACTGAGCTGTCTTCCATGGGGATCTGGTGAAAGCCAGTCGCCATGTCAAGGCTCGAGAAAAACTTATGTTTACCTAAGCGGTCAATATGGTCATCTATCAATGGAAGTGGAAAACGGTCTTTCACCGTTGCTTCGTTTAGTTTACGATAGTCGACGCACATGCGATCGGACCCATCCTTCTTCTTCACTAGAAGAATTGGACTAGCAAACTCAGACTCTGACTCACGAATTATATTTTTTGCAAGAAGTTCTTTTATAATCTCGCGAACTTTCAAAATCTCAGGTAAGGATAAACGGTATGGTCGATAATTAACAGGGGTGTTACTGTTTAATTTAATTGTCATAGTTCCCGTTTTAACTGTGGAGGAAGCGGTTCCAACGATAAAAACTTAGAAAATTCATGTATCAAATTTTTTAGCTCTTGTAATTGTCGACCACTCAAAGAAGTATTAAGTGTACCTTGAGGTTCAGAAGAAATGCACTGGACATTATGTGTTAATTTTGATTCGTAAGTCAGATGCTGTCGATCGCGTGTGCGTATATAAGTAACACCTTCGCGGTTTAAAACGTCAGTACCTACTATGACAGGTGTGTTCATAAATTCTGGGGACACTACATGCAAATCAACTTCTAAGGCTATCTCTTGAAACTCTATTGGCAAAGTTACATAATAGGTCGATTCGATTTCCTGACTGCCAATGCCTTTTAATATTCGGAAAGCAGGGTTACGAGCACATTGAAAATATTTTAAAAGAGACGAAGAAATGAGTGAAATGCTAGAACCGCTATCAATAAGGACGTCTACTGGGATACCTTGTATCACAGCTACTACTATGTCATTTCTAGGGTCAATCGGGTTTTCACGACAAAAGTTAACGTGATCCTTACTTCGAGATTCAGACTTTAACTTAGCGAAACAAGTTTCAACCTCATGACCGGGTTTCTTACAAAAACTGCATGGCTCGATCTTACTTAAATTAACGTTATCCCTTTGGGAACTTAAAGAGGAACTGCTAGTATTGCTTGATTGAAGCTTTGGTTTCTTATTACAGTTTGACTGCTTGTGACCATGCTGACCACAGTAAAAACACTTTCCATCATCAAATTTTCGTTTACGAAAAACAGAATCGCGTTTGTTTTGAACAAAACGATCATTATTACTTGGTTTAAATGGTTTACTTACAGGAAGATTAGATTTTATATATGTCGAAAAGAATTCCACTAACTCACAAGGCTTCAACTTTGCATTAGTAGCAGAGGCTCGAATTTGGACATCAGTAATACCGCGGATAATTATAGCAGAAATAAGTTCATCGCTTAATCCTCGCACTATACGTAGTTTTAATAATGAACGACGGGCAAAATCAGCATAGGTTGGGAAAGCATCAGAATTAGTACTCATCACTTCGTATAAAATATTGGCAATATCAGGCTTCTTGGGACAAAGGGGTTTGAATTCAATCTTAAAATTACTCCAGGAACGATCGTGAGTTACCCACTCGTTAAGCCAAGTCTTAGCATCGCCTTTAAGGCGTAACTTATACGGGGTAAACACTCATTATCGTTCCATCCATTAATACTTTTTGCGCGATCTACTTCTTCACACCAAACGTCTATATCGTTAACACTGGGATCAAAGCTAGAGATATAATAAGATTGGTTAGATCTCACCGTATTGATGGAGCGTATTGCGTCGATGATCCTGTCGGTTGCAGTCGGGTCACGTTCGCTGTCAGCACTCACAGAATGTGGCGTTGGCGGCGCCTGGGCCACCGATGCTCGATGCTGTTGTACAGCTACATCTTCACCAACCGCTCGGTGTCGCGGCTGCTCCAGCAAAGGTGGTGTCGATGCTCCATCGTGCTGCACGCCTTCATGGTGCAGAGGCACCACTGAAGAGGACCCACCGGCGACCGCACCGTTCGCCTCGGGTTCGCCAATGATGAGAGACGATCTAGAATAAGTTGCATTTGTTGTTGTAATTCATTTTGTGGTGATTCATGACGCCTTCGCGTATGTTTGGATCGTGATCTAGATCCTCTATGTCTTGACCGACTTCTACTTTGTCGGCTATGATTTGGCATGATTAAAAACTTTAAAAAGGAACTACGTACGTTACTTTAAGCAAAAACACGAGAAAGAAAAGAGAAAATCGAAAAGAAAAAAAAATATGGACAGCAACTATTTTTATGCTATGACGGTATTCAAAAGTTATCAAAGCGAAAAATCTCAATGAATAGCTAAAAGCTGCTCGACAATGCACTCCACAACGTTAAAACAAAGAAAAACTATTTCACTTGCGAAAAGAAAAAAAAAATGGGGGTAGTTTTGTAAATACTTACCCGAATATTTACCGACACTATTATCTTATCAACTACATACTTACGGTAGTTACCGGACACAAGAACGCACATAATACGGATACGAATGTAGGTATGCAAAAATAAAATGTAAAACTGCCTACTCAATTTACTTGCGCCAGGAAAGAAACCAAAACACGTCAAGGCACAAATCGCGAGTCCTATCCCACGCCTGATTTTAGGAATCAGTAGTGGATTGATAAAAAAATATGAACAATTACACACGATTTTATTTACAGAAAATCAACAATTTTATTAGAAACTAACTAACACTAAAACTAAAAATCAAATCTAAACGGAATTCCGAAACTAACAAAGAGTAGGCACTTTTACAAGGAACAAACGGACAGAAGTTGATGGTAGATGTTGACACCTCGGCGACCCGATGCAAAAGAGGCCCGCAAGCGCTCTGCGGCCGAATTTATAGCCAACGCGCCTCACAACATGTCCAGAGCCACACCCTTCCCTCAGTGACGTCACTTTTCCGCTAACAGTTATATATCTACCAATTTACATAAAACCTCAACTTATTATACACCTATAACCTTCCTCAGGAATCACTCTATCATTTAGTGAAAATCGCATGAAAATCCGTTCAGTAGTTTTTGAGTTTATCGCGAACAGACAGACAGACAGAGAGACGCGGCGAGAGACTTTGTTTTATAATAGTAGTGATATTATATTTATAACTATTATGAAAATGTATTCTCTCACTCTGCTTCCAAAAGCACAAAAGCAGAGAGTTATAGTCGACAAAAAGAAGGTGATGAAGTTAATCTTATTAAATATGGCATCCAGTCGTTCACTTAATCTGAAATAAAAATACGAAATTAGTAAGTGTAGATTGTAAAATTCATAATTATTATTATAATTTGTTAAAATTAAGTACAAACGCTCATTTTAGGGAGAGGGAGAGGGAGAGGGAGAGGGAGAGGGAGAGGGAGAGGGAGAGGGAGAGGGAGAGGGAGAGGGAGAGGGAGAGGGAGAGGGAGAGGGAGAGGGAGAGGGAGAGGGAGAGGGAGAGGGAGAGGGAGAGGGAGAGGGAGAGGGAGAGGGAGTCTAATAATATTAGTAACATCAAAGAGTCCCTTTTTATTAGTGTTTATCGAAAAGTTTATGAAACAGAAAAATGCCAACCAATAAAATTATTTTACGAGTCTAATGAATTAGTAAGTTATATAAAACAGGGCATTCCTGGCCCGGGTGAGTACCGAGATGTGGGACATTGAGCGAACACTAACGCAATTCCCTGACCGAAAGTATGGCGCCCTCAGAGGTTTTTATTTAATAAGTTGTCAATTGAAATGGATTTTAATAAATCTTTTAGTGGAATTTTTAGGGCTTATAGTCTAGTATTTTTAAAAGGTATCATCACTACATTCCCTCGCAGTCATTCTTAGAAGTAGATAGCAAATGTGTCAATAACCGCCACTTTTAGCAGTTGCTTTCTACTATTAGCAGTGACTACGAGGGAATGTAATGATATCGTCTAAAAATAAGTAGTAGACAATGGGCTATTATATATTCTGTGCTATGGGCCCTAAAATTCTACGAGAAGTTTTATTAAAATTGTGTCTTAGAATTACAATATTAAATAAAATTCACCGCAGCGCCATATTGGAAAACTCCGCAGCTACTGTGTTAACTAATAATTTCATGACAATGTATACTTATGTACGAGATTATTTAATAATTATATTCTTACTTGATAAGCCTCTGATGCTTTTTGACGAAGTCTCCTATTGACATTTGGAACTTGTCTTCGTCTCCTTCTATACATATTTTTAAGTTTGGTTTTATACTACGCATATCTTCTTGGAGCAAGGAGAATTCTATGCTGATGTGCAAACATAGAACTACCATTAGAAACTCGGCTCCCAAATAAGTGTAAAGGTAACATAAAACTGCAAAATGGACAAAATGTTTATATTGTTGTAAAACAGTTTGATACTATTGTTTTAAAATGGGATATACCTACCTACAGTATGTTCGACAAGACCATGACCAGCATATTTTTAAATTTTGGAATGCGGTTTATAAAAATAAATATAAAATACTAAATAGAACTTAGTATATTAAACTGTAGGCGATCTACCTCAGTGGGGCGGGCGGATGAGGTAATGAAGAAGAAACTGCGATGAGTTAGCCAACGGCGTAGGTGAACTGAATATGCTGGCGGAGTTTCTCGCGAGTTCGAGCAAGGGGAACAGGTGTCAAGTCACAGATAAAGAGGGATACCATAGTTCTCGTTTGTACGTTCTCGGTGACGAATACGGTCGACAGATTTTACGACATGTAGATAAAATTAGGCGCAGAGCGCGTTTTCCTAGTGTTACTTATCCAGACGACGTTGTCGGTGTAGATGGAGAGTTGAATAGGGATGAGGATGAGTTGGCGGATTTAGATACGGAATCAGGGGGATTAGTTCCGGGGTAGAATCAACCAGTGCGAATAATGAGACACAGAGTGTATCAGAGTGTACCAAAAATCAATTGGCCGTTTCCTCCAAAACAGAAGCAGACACGCCATCTGTCTCACCGTCACCGGTGAATTGTCCTAAAAGAACTCGTCATCTCAGGTTTAAAATAGAATAAGTCATATTTATTAGTTATTATGTTCAATCAAAACTGTAGTCTATAAGTGTAATTTAAAGGTGGAGATATAAGGTATAGCCAGTCTCGCAATAAACGAATTACCGCGACTACGTGTTTTACTCCGGCGCCTCTCATATAAGTATATTATTTTTACTGTTATGGATAGATGAGATTAAGTGGCACCAAAGGAAACGGACGTGACACGGACTTTGTCTTCAGATTAAGACTTCTCATCAGGGGAGGATGAGGTACCTACCTGCCTTGTCTAGGCCAGACTCGCCTGAAACTTGGCGCGCACCATCTGCAAGCTCTAATCAAGCAATAAGTTTTTACGAAGCTGAATTAGATTTTCCTCCCACAAGTGAAGTGGAGCCAAAAGTTCGGTTCGGAATCTTGGAACCGAATAAGGTATAAAGAATTGGTGAAAAACTTCATGCTTCGCCAGTGTTCAGCGCCCTAAAAATCAACGGAGAGCTGAAGGACCTTGGAACACAGACGTCGGGTTTTCTAAGTAAACAATACGGAATACTGGGGACAAATAGTCCGTGGTCTCCTCTGCCAAAGAAAGGCACTGGCGGAAGAATGAAAAAGTTAGCATTAAAGTTCCCTTCGGCTGCCAAAGATTTGATGAAGCTACTGTCCGAAGGGTCGGATTTTTAATCTAAATCAGATGACATACATGTGTGACATAAGTTTGTGTGCATCGTGCAGAGATGATTGAGATGAGGAGCAAGAATTTTAAGACTAGAAATAAGTCGTTATCGTCAATGTTACAGCAGATACTACCCTCACACACGCACTTATTTGAGGAGGTGAAGTTAATGAGTTTCATTAAAGATAACGGAGGCACATGAGCACATCACGCATTTTCCGTCACGATTTGGACGAATCCCTAGTAAAGAGGGACGGGCACAGCGCATTCATCGTTAAACCCGTAACCAAGGAGCTTCTCGGCAGAAAAAACCGCAAAATCCGTCATGGCAACCACGGTCGTTTCAAAACACCAATAGCCAGAAAAGAAAGCAGTCAGGTAATCCTACGAAGAAAGCATCTGAAAGGAAAGACCAACGCGGACAGCGCCGTAATTACTGACGCGTGGTTTGAAGGTGGACAGTTGAAGCGGTACAAAAACCAATGGCAAGATTTGAAAGTCTCAACATCAATCCTAAAGATCATAACTGGGTATGCAATTCCATTTGTCATAAAACCAAGCTCTAATCCCTAACAACAGACCTGGTAACAAGATTTGCTGCAAAATTTTCAAATTTGATGGACAAAGAGAAAGAGTTACTTCTAGAATCAGGTGTTATAGAAAGATCCAAGACGAAGACGGGTTTTCTTTCTCGCTTGTTCTTGTTTCCAAAACAAAATGGAAAAGTTCGCCAAATTTTCTACCTTTGGCAGCTCAATTTCTTCCTAAATCCAAACAAATTTCTACTTATAAATCAGGGCCATGTTCCAAAATTCCTCCAGGAGAACGATTACATGGGGAAGATAGATATTTCACAGGCTTATTACCACATTCCGATCAGAGAAAGCCATCGACGCTATCTTGCCTTTTCATACAAGGGCGAACTCTTTCAAATGACCTCACTTCCTTTCGGACTCTCAAGCGCACCTCTGGCTTTCTCACAAGTAAGCAAATGGATAGCAAGCATTCTAAGAGCGCAGTTTATCTCGATGATTTTCTTTTCTCTCATCAAAATCCTCGCATACTAGAAGAACACATGAAACAAGCAGTAAACACAATCCACAAAAGTCGATTGCAAAAGCTACAACAGAGATAAAAAATTTAGGCATAGTTTGGGTAATGCAAATAGCAAAAACCTACCCAAAACAAAATGCGCTCCACTAATATGGAAATTAGAAGAACTGAGAAAACGCCGTTATTGGAATTGGATGCAAGGCATGTCAATAATAGGAAAATTGGGTTTCGCATCGCTCATGACACTCTTAGGTCGTCTTCACACCCGCCATCTCCAGAGGGCGAGCCGTGTACTGCCAGAAGAGAACCCAACCCTGGAATTCAGACTGCCAAAAGAGGCCCTGGACGAGTTAGCTTGGTGGATGAAAAACGTATCCCTTCCAGGATTTTTTCGTCGTCCCGAACCGACAGTTTTCATCACCAAAGATGCTTCCAACATAGGCTACGGAGTGCAAATAGGGAATCATCACCTTTCACAGAAATGGACAGATGACCAGATGAGATGACCTAAAAGAATTGTATGCAGTGTTTATGACGCTGCGCAGATTCCCAGATAACAAGAGGCCGGTCGGTAAACCGCCTCTGTGGTCTAGTGGTTGGCCCACCCATGCAGGGGTCCCGGGTTCGATTCCCAGGAGGGAATACATTTGTACTCGGTTTGGTTGGTGGTAGGGCTTATTTCAAATCCGCCTGGCTAACTACCACCACCTTACCTTTTATCTTACGCAGTTAGAGGTGGTGAAATAGCCAGTTCCTCAGTGATGAGGATTCCGGGTGTAGTGCGCATCCAGCATCGGCCTTATCGTAACTTAACATAAGGTGAGGTAAAGGCCAAGTAGGTACTAACTATCCCGTTGTGCATAACAAAATGTAATACATTGAAAGAAACACTTACTACTGTAACACTGGAAAACATATAGCCCAACGTATAGAAACCAATTTTGGGAATGGTCAATTGGGTAGCTGCAAGGGTAAGGAAAGGCAAGTTTCATCTCCTGATGCCATATAAATCTGCACAAGATTAATTCTATCAGGGGAGTCAAGAAGCGGATAAAAGTTCCAATTAACGCGATGTAGTAGAAGGCTGTAAAATAATCAAGGTGGTTAGAAGGTGGGCAGCGGCAGTACTACCGATACTGCTAGTTTGTTTATAAGCATCATAAATGGAATTTAACGTTTTACTTGTAACTATTTTTATACTTCTGAATCGTGGTCTGCGCATTTCTGCGTGTCAATATGTTATAAATATGTAAATCTTTATATTTTTACCTCAAAATATTTTTTTTTCCAATATAAAGATCGTCAAGCAAAATTTTAGGTATTACCTACTTAATAGTTTTAATATTAAATCATTAGTTATGAAATTGGCGATAAGCAAGTAAAAGTATATCGTCAGTGGAAAGGCAAATTACTGAAACGCCAATTTGAGCAAAATTAGTTATATTATATATTCGGAATCAGTGAATTTTTCTGCGTCGATCTTTCTAACTATCGTCGATAGTTCATAAAATTGTTGGCTATGTAGGTAGGTAGTAGGTAGATATCCTTGGGATGAGAATCGATGAAATATCTCTAATTACTGATTTTACCGTTTCCTTGGATTTCAATTTTTTCCCTCATAAAATTTGGTAAAAACTTAAAATCAGTTTATTTTTGTTTTATTTCTTTTATTTTATTTCTTTACAAGATTGAAGATTAACATTAAAACATTCACAGCAAAAAGAAAATGAAGAACATTTTAAATGCAATAAAATAAAGAAAATCTTAATATTACAGACGTTACTCATTAGCAATTGAATTATTATCATCATCATCATCATCATAAATCAGCCGCACGACACCCACTGCTGGGTATAGGCCTCCCCTAAGGATCTCCGAGACGATCGGTCCTGCGCTGCCCGCATCCAGCGGCGCACCGCGACCTTCACCAGATCGTCGGTCCACCTTGTCGGGGGCCTACCCACGGAGCTATATGATAATATAGCCACGGAGAATAACTTGATATTAATAAATATTTGTTTGACTTAATTAAGGACTTACACATTTATTTATTCCAAAAATGAATATGAATTTGCAGCAGCATAAAACCTCTTTGTTGTTACTAAAAAAAATAACTGTATTACCCGGCTAAATTGGGAATGCTCTGTTTACTCGCATAGAACTTGCGTATGGTACTAATTTAACTTTGTATGGTTAATTCTATAACGTACTAGTGTTTTATATATTATTGCACGCGTTTATTATAGCTCGGTTTATGGCCCTAAAAGCGATGTATTAGGGCTCACTTTACGAGCAAGTGTGTTGAAAATATTTTTAAGGTCCTAACTAGATGGTTAGACTTTATTTTGTATGCTTAAATATTTTTTATCCACTACCTATCGGGTCTTAACGTATATAAGAAGCGCGTAGATTAGGTACTCACTTGTTTGACCTATCTCGAAAGTTTTCAATAGGGTCTTCTTCTTAAGTGTTTGTACCTTAGTAATTTTTTTTACTCGCCATCCTGTACCTAGCTCATGTATAATGAACCTCAATTCCTCTTTGTTTGAAATTAACACAATGGCTTTGAAAATAGCTGAAAGATTAAAGATTTTTTGTTAACCAATATCAAAATATTTATATTATTTCTCTAGACTGAGGAGCTTGATTGATTTCGCAAGGGTCGGTCATGGGATAGGTGACCAAAAATTTATTAATTCGAGCTCCTCCGTGCTTCGGAGCAGTAAAGCCATTGGTCCCAGCTGAATTTGCAGTCGTTAACACCCGCCAAGTTAAAATCTGGATTAACGCCAAAAGTGGCCACTATAGGCGATAATCCAGGATTTGACTACACACATTGAAACCAGGAAAAAAACACATACAGAAATAGAACTAATTCTAGTTTTTATATTTTTCAGAATTTCGTTAAACATAGTTATTACGTTGTAATTATTATTTTTTGAGAGGCGGCGCTAGTGGAGGCTCGGTGCTGGTTAAGAAATGAGCTAATTAAATAATGTTATATATTTGTAAATCTTTGGTATTATAAAGTCTGGAAACGATATACATATTTGTTAATATCGTTCCATCTGATAAAGCTGACAAGTTTTTTTGCGCCCATTTATTTATCTTGTCAGCTAAAAGATGTCATACTTACATAATGGGTGGTAGGGTACTTGTTATGTCAGCGTATTTAAATAAAGATTTATTTCATTTCTGGAAACGGAACGCAAAAATGAATTTTACCTATCCCGCGTTTTCAGTAATTTATTAGTTTTTTTTGTAACTTTACCGGCGACACACATTTCTATGTATTGAAAAATATTGTTTATACTACACCTGCTCGGAAAGTACCTTGATACTTTATCAAATTTACGATAGAAAGTACGTCATTACATATCGAACAAATATGCGGGGAGAAAACGCATCTGAGCGGGAGAGAAAAGTGTATGAAAATCCATTTCTTGCGTGGTTTTTCTTTTTTAATTTTGGGTAAGACTATGCGCCGGTAACCTAAATATCAAAAGCCAAAAAGTTTTTACAGTGAGTTTTTATCTCCAAGTTCGCAAAATGACACTGGCCACGTGATTATTTCCTCTGTGCTGGCCACTAGCTGTGTGTCGGATGGTGTCGGGCTGGCAGTGCGACCCTGCGGCGGCAGGAAGGATGAACAATTTGAAAAAAGAACATGTGAAAATTGCAGACGCCATTGGCGCCATTTACAATTTGTGTGTTGTTTGAGGATTCAGTTTTCGTAGAAAGTAAAATAAAACTGTCAAAATGATAAGTAGTGATAGTGATGATGAAGATTTTTTAACTCCGCCGCAGTTGAAGGAAACAGCAAAAATACTGATTGATAACCTTTTACCACAGAAATCAATTAATATTTTTTAATAAATTTCAATTAGTAAATATTTAGTTTTTTATTTTCCTCGTAGGTGTAGTATAAAGCACTATGTATCACTCGAGAGAAAGTGCGATTCCCGATCTCGGGTGTTTTAAAGCCCTCGCCTACGGCTCGGGCTTCAAACGACACCCTCGACGGTAATCGGTCTCTTTCTCCTCTCAGTGAACAATGTACTATTTCATCCCATCTATTCGAAAAACGCTGATTGATTCGCCTATAAGTGCGAGCAAAGTATGTCTTTTCTCCAAGAGAATTTTACACGGGGCAGTAATGAGATTTGAATTTCGAACATTCACATCGTTCCTTAGTGCTCCGTGACCAAAGAGATCGCACGAAAATATTGTATGAAAAAGTCACTGGCCGATTATTAGGTGAACTGGGGGGTTATTCACGATTGTCGGAAAGCAACTTTCCGAATCGAATCAGAAAGTCTCCCGAAACACGCGATTCACGATTATCGGATCGAATATTTTTGATTTTACTTTGTCGATTGAATTCGATTTAGTATCCGAGAGCATATTTCTATCGGAAAGAGATCCGAACAATATAAGAAGGTAAGAATGAATGTAAAAAAACATAACAGGTGATAAATAAAGGTAAAAAAACTTGAAATTTAACAACATTCGAGACCCTAAACATCGTAAGTAAATAATATTTTAATTTTTGTGCTGTACCTATAGTTTCTAGGTTATATTCTATGCTGTGGAGGAGGGACGTTCAAGTGTTCCGAGCGCCCCTTCAGGTAGGAGACGCCTCGGAGCGCCACACGGAGAGTTCTGTAGAACTGGAGTAGATACCAGCACAGATCGGGGAAGCGGAGACTGCCACAACTGCCCCGCTAACCCCGATCATTTGTGGAGAGGGAACACCGCAGGGGGTTTAGCAGGTAGGCCTTCGTACCGGACCCGGCAAGGCCTTGACCGGGAGTTTTATATTCGTATTCAATCTAATAGAAGACGAATGTAAAGCTCTTGGCGTTGGCTTATCGGACCATGTACGAAGGAGAGTCCTGGACTCGCCGGATTTACTCCCAACATCCGGAAGTCTATAAAAGAGTCCCCCTGCGTAAAAAAAAAAAAAAGGTTATATTCTATGAAAATGAAATGTATGAAAGTGAGACTAATTAGACGCTGGTCGTAGGAGACTCTGGGGTTCTAAAAAATATTAGGTATTATTTTTGAGTCCACTGTGGTCAAATATAAAAACTAAGCATTTTTCATCACTCACTGATTTTTCCATTACACTTTTTTTTCCAAATCAAACAAAACACTTTGAAATTTCAACTAAAGCTGCGGTCCGCATGGCGATAATATCGATTTTAGCGCGAATCCGACCAAATTAAGTAATAGACTCAAAATATTACTCATAGTAGGGTTTTTGTACCTGCTGCATTTATATGGATTCGCGATAATATCGATATTATCGCCATACGGACCGCAGCCAAAGTAAACAAACACAAAAAGTCAAAAAAACATAACCTCTACGTTTGTTTACGTTACGTTTACAAAGAATGTTACCATGTAAAATGAAATAGAATTATAATACATTAAATATCGCAGATTAATGATGACTGTTAGTTTTTTTTTAGATAAATAGGATAAATCTTGTGAAATTTCAATGTTAATTTTAGTAATTTATTACGTAAAACTTTAAAAATATCAATGTTATGTTATCGAACTCATTTTTTATCATTTCTACCAAAAGCTACAAACTTTGTAAATGCATTTCACAATGACTAAAAAGTCAACGTCGGAAAGCGAGTCGAATGCTAGTCGAATGTATTTGTGAATAGCAGTTTTCAAATCTATCGGAACGGAGACGGATTCGAATCGAATGCTTTCGAGTAGATTTCCGACAATCGTGAATAGCCCCGCTGGCGCGTGCAGCGCCGCAAAAGAAAAAAGAAAAAAAAAAGAACAACGCGCGAACTACGTATTGCCCTACGTATGTTTTGTGATATTTGCAGTGCAATAATAGGCTAGTTGACAAAATTTCAATAACTGCTTAATATTTTAGCCTAGTAGGCATTTTATCGAAAAAAAAAGGTTTATTTATTTTTAATCGAGCGTTTACATTATAAATTTCGCGTTTTAAAAAACCAATTTTAATTTGGTTCCAAAACGCACAAGACTGTCATGGCGTCTTGAATGACGTCACGCTGTGAAATCAAACCAAAGAGCGATCGTGTCTTCGTACGATATAGCTAGTTTTTATCGTTTAAAAATGAATTTCTCATATTTATTATAAGTACTGTATAGTGCCCCAGTGTGATAGCACGACTATAAAAACGCCAAACCAGTTATTTATATATGTTCCAAACAATGGAGAAATACGGAAAAAGTGGCTAAAACTTGCGTTCGGTTGTGGTTAGGTTGCACTCGGAGTGTAGGTTTGGAACGCGCCTCCGGTAGTGATACCCGAAACGTCAAAGACAAGATTGGAGTTTCGCACGGCGTGACGTAACGCTTTCTGATTGGTGTTCACTGTCACGTGACTAAAGGTTTCATTTTACGAAATTTATTTTTAAAAAATATTAATCTTTAACGCCTTTAATAATTAAAATTGTTTGTTAATTTCTCCATAATATAATTAATCATTATAAACCCCTATCCATTATATTTATTCTTAATGGAAACAAGCCTATTGCTAAAAATGAGTTCCACAAGCAGCGACAGTATTATTTTAACACCAAAAAATATTAAAACAGATGCAACGAATGTGATACAAAATCTATTACCCACAAAATCCCGGGAAAAATATTTAAAAAGCCTACAACAATTTCGTCGCTTGGAAAACTGCAAAAGGCGCGAAATCTTTTTCGGAAGCTGTATTTGTGGCCTATTTTCAAGAAATAGCGAAATCTAAGCAACCTTCTACTCTTTGGAGTACGTACTCAATGCTAGAATCGACAGTCAGTACGTAAGTAGTAAGTTATTGGAAAAATAAAGATTTCTAACATGCTGCAAGAAATCGCTAGTTATTTGATGCTGCCCGACGCTAAATTGTATACAGGACATTGCTTTCGGAGGACTTCTGCTACACTTTTAGCAGATTCTGGAGCGGACCTATCTGTTCTTAAGCGACACGGAGGTTGGAAATCTGGTACAGTAGCAGAAGAATACATCGAAGACTCCATCCAAAATAAGGCAAAAATAAGCAGCCGTATCGCTGAAAATATTAAATTAGAAGTTTCAGCTAATCTATCTATTTCGCCGCGTCCATCTACGTCAAACCAACGTGATACATCACCCCCTCGAAATGAACATATTTCTCCTGAGCCAGATTCTGAGACAATTTCAAACACGCAAACTATTTAAAACAAGACTACAATCTCTGACCCTAATAAAACGATGACTGTAACATTTTAAAATTGCAAAAATGTTTCAAATATTAATATTAATTTTTAAGCTGTTACTTTATAATTTTTTAGCATTATAACATTATATTGGTACTAAATATATTTTTTTAAAATACATTCATTAGTTGTATCTAGAAGCGCCTCTTATTTCTTTTTCTCATTATATAGACGGGGATGAAAAGTAGAGTGTATCACTCGGCCGCAAAATATATTTTTGGCTCGGGCGACGTACTTTGAATCCCTCGCTACGTTCAGGATTCTACTAAAGAATCCCTCACTTCGCTCTGGATTCAAAAAAGCGCCCTCGCCGTAAAAATATTATTTTGCTCCCTTATGGTACAATCTACTATTTGAGATTCTCAGTTTTCTCAAGAACAAGACCACGAGCAAAATGGAAAGGCATTTAGTCAGACGCTTGTGCGAAAAATAACAAAAGTTGGATAATCCAACTTTTGTTATTTTTCACGTATCAGACGGATACATTACATTACCAAAGGTAGGAGTGAGTAAAACTTATGGTTCAAATTAGGAATTAAGAGTTATGTTACCTTTACCTTGCATGTGGAAAACATAAACAGATATTGTGAAAGCTAAGTCATCTGCTTCTATTTTCTCCATAATAAATTCAAGGAAAAATTTAGTGAGAGATGCAAAGTGTAAAGTTAAACACACTAGCATGAAGCAATAATTCCAATATTTCTTCAAAGATGGACCATCGCCATTTACGGTTATAATTCTTATGTTGCACTTGTTTAACTTCTCAACACATAGTCTTATAGACTTAGTGAATTCATGTGGGTAAGATTCCAAACTCATATTGAAATTCGTGTTTTAACTGACAAGATACAATTAAAAACTTAGAGAATGCTTCACGTTTTTGCATTTATATTTGTTGTGCAATCAATGCTCATGATTTATGCTTGAAAGTGGCGTTGTTGTAGGGTTCCTATTTCCTTAGACTTTTAAGATAAAATATAAAATATGGATTGGTACAGGTTTAAAAACGATAAACTTATGACATTTGAGCCAGGAATTCTGAGCTATTTAGTTGAACGTAAAAAGTAATTAAGGCGCTGTAGGTAGTAAAACTAGCGCCGCTACTATATTTATTTTTATTACTCGTAAACCAAGTCAATATTTAAAAAAAGCTCATGTAATAATTTCTTAAAATGTCTGTAATATTTTTTGAATAATCTTCAACAGTTATCATTCTTTCTGTAAGTTTTAAAATCCATTTTAGCTCAAAGTCGCCAGTTTTGGCAAATATGGATTTTAAAACTTACAGAATGAATGATACCTAACTGCTGAAGAGTTATTCAAAAAATATTAGAGACAATTTAAGAGATTATTACATATTGGCTTTTTTAAATATTGACTTGGTTTACGAGTAATAAAAATAAATGTATTGGCGGCGCTAGTTTCAATACCACCGCGCCTTAATATCAAAAAGAAACCTTTTTTTTTTCGAATACTTAA
Source organism: Agriphila straminella (assembly GCA_950108535.1). Taxonomy (NCBI): domain Eukaryota; kingdom Metazoa; phylum Arthropoda; class Insecta; order Lepidoptera; family Crambidae; genus Agriphila; species Agriphila straminella. The sequence continues at coordinate 9,622,751 of OX467321.1, read as the reverse complement.
GGTAGGGACAAACTGAGCCCACAAACGCAACGTATGCAACGCATTATTAAATCTAAACGGTAGAATTTGTATACCTAGAAACACACTTGTCATACGCAATGCTGTCACACGCGTCCCATGCAACGTTCGACCTGTCGCGCCAGATCGGCGTGGGAATGTGGAGGGGATATTATAATACGCTATCCCACGCGTACGACTAGTGTGTTTCCAGATCTTTCGTTCGCAGCGCGTCAGACACGAGTTGGACATAGCGGCATACACGAACAGCTCATTGATTTGGTTAGGCGATATGAAGGCATTTATAATGTTAAATGCATTAAATATCGCGATTCTATTTTTTTTGTTCTTATGGCGCGAAAATATACATTTAAAAATAACAAACGTAATAAATCGATCTCAAATTCACTGTCAGACTCAGAAAACATTGTACACCTGAAGAAATTACAACAGCGTCTGATGTCAATATACGTCACATACGTGGGACAAGTGTGCACACCAAGTCTCCCACGTTGTGTAGCATACGTTGCATACGTGGGCTCAGTTTGTCCCTACCTTTATATGCTGCACACGTTCTTGTCAAGCAACACTTGCATTGACACTTAGCAAGGAGTTATTTATAACTTATTTGCTTGTCGTAGTAGCTTTGCAAGCTAGTTTAGCATACAGAAAGAATTTGAATATGGGGATGTGCCATTTGGAAGCCGATAGCAAAACTTTAACTACTTATAAGGGTAACTGTACGCGCGGAATCCTTAGAAGTGAATATACAGCTAGACATATTCGCTCATCCGGTGGAATATCCTCACAACTACACTTTTGCTAATTTTACAGGAGAAGGATTAAAAGGTTTGATGCTTTATTCCTAAAAAGGTATACATTTAATTGTGCTCCTGTGATGTTTATAATATTCTACAGATCTTTAAATTAAAGAAACAAAATATTTAATAAATAAATTATACATACTTTTTATATACCCTACAAATGTGCGGTTCTTCTTCTAAAAATTTTCATTTTCTGTATTTGTGATGTTATTAAAAGTAAATGTGGTAGTAAAAAAACAGATCAACGTTTTTGTATCTTTATTTAAAACACGCTTCCGCCCGCGACTTCGTCCGCGTGGACTTTCGATAAAATCCTCATGTTTTAATTTCATTAAATTCTGATCAGCCGTTTTTACGTGATTAGGCGGGTTCCCACCAAGCGCTCCGCGAGGCAGGACGTTTGCCGCACGGGCCTTGCACGAGGCTGCTCGCTTGGTGGAGACCCGCCTAATCACGTAAAAACGGCTGATCAGAATTTAATGAAATTAAAACATGAGGATTTTATCGAATGTCCACGCGGACGAAGTCGCGGGCGGAAGCTAGTTTATAATATTCAGAATTGTATCCAGAGATATAGTATCCCGTTCCCGTTCCCGTTCCCGTTCCCGTCCCTGTCCCCGTCCCCTGGATGTGCATGTCCAAGTCCAATCATGTCCACCATGTTGGACTTCAAAATAAATGTCAATTTCGCAATCACCATTCCATGAAACCTCAAGATCGACATTCACATTAATTTTCATGTTTACTCACCCCATTTACCCCTAAGTGGTTGATTTTCAAAATTACAAAATATATGTTTGCCTATTTATTTTTAGATCTGCTCCTACGAAGTTAAAAGTTGTAACGTATATTTTATATTATTTTTCCATACAAAATTTGAAACCCATTTTCACCCCTTTAGGGGTCAAATCATGTCCACCGTGTTGGACTTCAAAATTAATGTCATTTTTGCAATCGTCATCCCAGAAAACCCCAATTTCAGAAAAAAAAAACAAATATACAGACGAACAGAGAACCTCCTCCTTTTTTGGAAGTCGTATAAAAATACTCCGAAATCAGTGGAGTTTGAATATCACAATTACCTTTCCTAAAATAAATAAATATTGTTTTTTTTAATTAACTATTGAAACTCAATACTAATAATTAATTTTCAGAACAAATCTAATGAAGATCTTAACATTTTACCATTTACTACAGAACCTTTCCAATTTTTCATAAAATGCAGCATAATATATTATGCAGTAATTATCTTGGCCTTTTATACTAAGCCAACACAATTAAGCTCGCTCTATAATTTCTCAGTGCCCATAGGTATGTAATTAAGGCAGTAATTTATAATTGCAAAATAATTACTGCCATAAATTACAAGTTATAAAGAAAGCGAAGCCATTAGTTACCAGTAGAACTTGGCTTTATTTTTAACTCTCTCAGAGTCTCAGAATGCCCTTGGCATTTTCTGCGACCTGTCCAAAGCTTTTGATTGCGTGGACCATTGCACGCTGCTGTTGAAGCTGAATCATTACGGTGTAAAAAATAATGCTCAAAAATTAATACTGTCGTATCTCAGTTCCAGGACTCAAACAGTTAATATCAATGGAATAAGTTCGTCAGGTTCTCATGTAAAAATGGGCGTTCCGCAAGGCTCCATTTTGGGCCCTTTCTTATTTTTAATATATATAAATGATTTACCCTTTTTTGCAGAAAAATTCTGTGATATTGTTTTGATCGCAGATGATACTTCTTTAATATTCAAAGTTTGAACAAAGCACTCTCGCAGGTACTTGCTTGGTTTAATGTTAATAATCTCCAGCTTAATGCTAAGAAAACGAAATGTGTTAAATTCGCTTTACCTAATGTACAGGCGAATCCCACTGAAATTGTTATCAATAATGAGAAATTAGATTTGCTCGATTCAACAGTTTTCTTGGGTGTTACACTTGACAGTAAACTTCAATGGAATATGCATATCGCAGCTCTGGCTGGCAAGCTCAGCTCTGCTGCCTATGCCATTAGAAAAGTTAGACAGTTAACAGATGAAGAAACTGCCAGATTAGTGTATTTCAGTTATTTTCATAGCATTATGTCATACTGTATTCTTTTATGGGGGATAGCAGCCGATATAAATACTATTTTTGTTTTACAAAAACGAGCAATAAGAGCTATTTATCAACTAAGTTCTAGAACATCTCTTAGGGATAGATTCAAAGAGATTGGTATATTGACAGCAGCATCTCAATTTATATTAAACTGCATACTTTTCGTGCGTCGCAATATTAACTTATATACAAAACATAGTGATTGGCACAATCGGAATACCAGAAATAAAGACAAACTTGTAATGCCTCAGTATAGATTAGAAAAAGTCTGTGGTTCTTTCATAGGTCTTGGTATAAAGTTTTATAATAAAATTCCAAGTAATATTTTGGATTTACCATTTGAAAACTTTAAGTCTCATGTAAAAAATTGTCTTCTCAAAAAAGGATACTATACCGTTAAAGATTATTTAATTGATAAAACAGCCTGGTCGTAGATTTTTCTATTCTATGTGAAAATTGAGGGAATTGTCCTACCTACTTAAAACTTATTGTAAGCTTTTTGACTCGACGACGCCTTAATGCGAGTAGCTTTAGTATGTCATGCTCACTTTAAACATTTCTGCGGTGGTGTCGTGTGGGGCGGGTCGTTACGTTCCCTCAAATATGGTTGAGCGAAGCGATGGCTGGTCCATGCGTCATGCTCGTGAACGGGTGCTGCCAGTGGGAATGGGTCTGCTTCTGTCTGCTTGTACTAAGGGCGTCGTATATTTATATATATTTTTTTTCTCTGTTTGATGTTATCAATATGTATGGCACTTCTTACTCAAAACATAAAACTAATAGGCAAGTAAACCTTGTTTTGATTTCTCTTTTTTTTTTATTGCAATTATTTTGCTTTCTATAGTCAGTAGTTTTTGTAAGTAAAGGCCTGTGAAAAGCTTTTGGATACTAGTTTTCAATTCAGTGCCTTAGGATGGGTAGCCTAAGTATGTCATGCTCTCTTTAATCATTTCTGCGGTGGTGTCGTGTGGGGCGGGTCGTTACGTTCCCTCAAATATGGTTGAGCGAAGCGATGGCTGGTCCACGCGTCATGCTCGTGAACGGGTGCTGCCAGTGGGAATGGGTCTGCTTCTGAGTACCTATCTTAACGCATATTGAATTGTAAGAATTGCGTTTTTTTATTATTATTTTTTATGTCTTGTATCAAGTGTTTTTTTGGTAAATTTTGCCTACTTAGGTGCACTTTCGAGTGGCAGACATAGTGATTACTGATTTCTCAACTAGTTGAAAGTTATTTACTCTCACAATTACCTATCCGATATGTAGTAGGTATTTAATTTCAACCTACCTACCCATTGTGTACAAACTTTTGTTAATTATAGTGATGGAAAATGACCTCACTTTAAATGTGGAGCTCATTTTTCAATGTTGACGACTCTGTATGAAATATACAGGGAGAAAAAAGCAGCCCTTGACGAGTTTCTTGCCGGTTCTTCTCGTTACAAGGTCTCCTGCTCAGGGTTTGCGAACCGATGGCTTAGCTTCTTTGACATTCACAAGTGCTTGTAACAGCCTAGACTGAATATATGATTTTTTGATTTTGATTTGATTTGAACCGACTTCATCAAAAGGAGGAGGTTCTCAATTCGATTGTATGTTTTTTTTTTTATCGTTGTTCGCGCGTATCTTCGACATTTATGAACCGATTTAGATAATTTTTTTTTGTTCGATTGAGTTTTCTTGCGAGATGGTCCCATTTAATTTTTTTTCAAATCGGTTCAGTAGTTTACAAGTAATCCTGAAAATACTATGATATTAAATCAACTAACTTGACAATTTTGTTATTTATGAACCGAATTAATGTTTTTTTTTGTTGGGGAAGGGATGCCGTTGTGTAGTCTTTTTAACCGACTTCAAAAAAAGGAGGTAAGTTTTCAGTTTGTATGTATGTATGTTTCTCCGCGATTATCTCACGTTTGGCTGAGCCGATTTTTCTACCTAAATAATATACCTACACTACCTAATGCAGAAGGTACTTACACTAAAAATAAAAAAATAAAAAAATTGTTTAAAAAACAAAAAACCGACTTCAAAAAACCTGCCTCTAAAAAAAAGGAAGAAATAATATACAAATCATTAGATACGCATTATCATTGTTATAATAAAACACGTCAATTGAAGTCGGGTGGGGCTTTTAGAATAAAAAAAGGAAGATGTTCTCCAGCCCCACCCGACTTTAATAGACGTGTTTTATTATAACAATGATAATGCGTATCTAATGATTTGTATATTATTTCTTCCTTTTTTTTAGAGGCAGGTTTTTTGAAGTCGGTTTTGACTTATTTATTTATAAATTTTGTACCTACACACAATTTGTAACATAAAATAAGTGGTCGGAAGAATAGTACAAGGTAACCGCTTATTTCCTATTGAAAATGTACCGGATTCATGCATTAAATTATTTTGAAAAAATAAAATTACTAATTAAATTAAAAAAAAAAAAAAAAAAACTTACTTCCGCAAACAATATAATGCAAGATGCACCGCTCACCCGCCCGCAAAAATATGCACATGCACACCACAAAATATCAGTGCACAATACCTGCATTTAGCACACCTTGCACCTTCACCAATTAGGCTACTCTACATGTGTTTCGCCCCAACCCGGAGCATCCTCAGGAGTTAGATCGTGCGTAAACCAACACCGAATGACATTCGGTGTTGGTTTACGCATGACTTGGTGAAGGTGCAAGGTGTGTTGCTGTCTTGCTAAATGCAGGTATTGTGGACTGATATTTTGTAGTGTGCATGTGCATATTTTTGCGGAAGGGCGGGCGGTGCATCTTGCACACTGACCTGAAGATTTTTTTTTCTATATCTTGCATAATATTGTTTGCGGAAGAAAGCTATATATTTCTTTTTTCAAAATGGTTTGTCCAAGTGACGCCTGATTCAATAAAATATGAATTAAATTGTAAACTTAGCTCATTTTATCTTTATTATTACTAATATATTGTTGTAATAAGTGATTGAAAGATCTATATCGAAATCTTTCAATATGCCGTTTTCATTAGGGGCATGAGGAGCGACGCAATGATGCTGTATCTTGTGCAACCTTGCGAATTCGGCAAAGAGTTGATTACTAAGTTTAGGGTCATTATCTGTCACTAATGTGATAGGTATTGAATGATGATCGTACAATATTTTAGAACCGTCTTTCAGGTATTAATCAAACACATCAGCATAATCTGCACATAAATGCAAGTTATTTAACTCTTCAGAATTTAAATGTTCTGTAGACACGTCGTGATAAAAATTTCATTACGATCAAATTCTATATTCAATAAATTATCCGATACGGGGCGGTCCATAGAAAATATGACGTCATTCCTAATGACGTTATTAGGAGACGTGTTAGTAATCTCTTGTCTCTACCCAACTTCGATTATTCTGACTTGAGTTAAACACTCAGAAATAAACAGCTGCAAATAATTTATCACTAACTAGTACGTCTCCGTCTTGACTATTTATAATAGATAATCGGGCTGATTACTTGGAATAATTTCTTCATAATTATAAGTTTGCTTTACGTGAGTCATACATTACTATAGGTAGGTAATTGCGTACCACGAGTAATAAGAAGTTTATTTTTTAAATCAATATTAGATTCTCACACATCAAGCAAATCGAATCCTAGTAAACCATCGAAATAGTTATGAAAATCATAAACGAACAATGTTTTATCTCCTGGACACTCCTGGGGCCCTACCGCCTAACTTTTCGAACTTCGGCGTGTCTGCCGAGCTTCAACTTAAAACAGATAAATCGAAGTAAGAAATTTTGTATTGTACTGGTTGCCGAGGTGATTTGAAAGATATGTTGAGACATCATGAATTGGGGTTCGCCATTTTAGCCTGATTGCTGCTCGATTTAGCTGTTTTAATTTGCCGAAGTTCGATACGTTAGTTACGGGCCGGTTCCCTTAATTCTGAGAAGGTAAAGGTAAAGTAACAGAATGATCGTTTCTACTGGTAGCATGCACATTGGTTACTTGAAAAGGTTCATAGTTTAAGGGTAAAATGGTAAGGTAATGACTAAAATCTTTTAACATTAAAAATGATTTTTCGATTTCAATTTCAGCCAGAGTGAGACATCGCACTGGTCCCGTGAGTTTTAGGCCTACGTGAATGTGTTAAGTGTCAAAAGATGCGTCTCGACGTGAAACGAAAAGCGGAATCAAAAAATTTTAATAACCCCAAGAGGTATTGAGTTGGGCTACATTTTGAAAAAATCGTATGTCCCTAACTCTTACGGTCTGGGCTGTAGCTTATCCTTTATGTAGCGAAATATCGGGATGCCGCGGGAGACGCGCGCGGCGCGGGATATATGCTTAGTACGATTGAAGTTTGTTAACTATTGTAGTATAGTTCAAAGCTTGTAATAGTGATTTTATATTTTACTTGTATTTTTTATTTATTTCCAAAGTTTTTATAAATAAAAAACATGCTTTTTAATTTAAATTACCTACAAATAAATTGATATACATTAAATAATGTGTTATATTAATTAGATACTTATTTTTAAGAATTATTATTATTTGAGAAAATAAGCAGCAATGGCGAGGAAGAGACGTCAAGTTGATTGTTAAGTATGGTTCTATCAACATTGTGTTTGATAATTTCTAGGCTGATCTTTACTTTTGTTAAGGTCTAATTTAAGGGAGCGGATGGTTGGGAGAACCCCCATGCCCGTCATCAAAACATTTCGATTTTTTTTAATAGAATTTTGAAATTTTACCAAATATAATCTCAAAATGTATGAAAAATCTAAAAAAATCATTTAAGGGAGGCGAGCGAGAGGAAAAGAGTAGAGTAGAGAGGGGAGACTCTCCCATCCCCCCTTAAGTTTGTCAAGTGATGTGATAGGTTAGAAATTTAATTTTCATATTTATACTAGCTTCCGCCCGCGACTTCGTCCGCGTGGACATTCGATAAAATACTCATGTTTTAATTTCATTAAATTCTGATCAGCCGTTTTTACGTGATTAGGCGGGTCCCCACCAAGCGAGCAGCGCGCTTATATAGCGCCCATAGGGGTTGAAATACTTACAATAACAATATACGTTGCGTTAGATTTCCATATTTTCCATCCATATTTCCATAAGCCTAAATTATAAATTTAGCGACTTTTACTTCGAAAATAAAGAATTTTCTTCAATACACAACTTCATCCCCCTTTTGACCCCATCGGGGGTAGAATTTTGAAAAACGCTGAGACCCGTGATTATTAATTTTCAATGGTCAGCCTAATCACAAAATTTGAAGATCCTAGCTTCAAAACTGAGGAACTTTCATACAAACTTCGGACCCCCGTTTCAACCCCTTGGGGGGTGAGTTTTGAAAAATCCTTTCTTAGTGCACCCCTAGACCTCATAAGGAACCTATGTGCAAAATTTCAAGTTTCTAGATTCAGCGGTTTGGGCTGTGCGTTGATATCTCACTCAGTCAGTCAGTCAGTCAGTCATTATGTCCATTATTTCGCTACATTCACGTGGGGTGGGCGTAGGTTTTATGACATTGACAATCAAAGCTGAATGAAAGATATGAGCTGCGTTGCGTACGCACAACGGAACTCATCATACCACAAAAAAGTTCGAAATTTTTTGGTTAATAGTTATAGTTGTTTTAAGGGTTTTTAAAGAGGTTTTACTTTTTACATACACATACACACACAAACTTTCATGAAAGTTATACATACAGGATGTTTTTTATTCACTCTCCAAATTTTTAGAATGTGTTCAGTCCATAAAACTGCACAACTTTCTCCATGAAACATTGTGTCGACATACGCCAAAAAATATTGGTCTTCACTAACTAAACTGATAACGTGATCTCTTTGATTTGTATGGAAAGTATTTTTTTTTACATAATTTTACCCTATGTTTCTTATAGGGAAAGTTTGTGGTGGCATGTTGTATTGTCAGAAGTCACAATAAAAGAGAGCGTTTTTAGACAATAACATTATATTTAATTAAACCAAATGTAGGTCATCAGCGACGTACGTCATGTTGCAGACCGTAACGCTAAGTTACGGTGCATGTGTAAAATACGACTATATTACAAGGTCTTGTATTTTTGATGATAAAGATGTTTGGGTATCTTTATTATTTTTAGTATTAAAGGGCCGCGCAATTTTCCGACAACTTAGGTAATACCTACTAAAATACCTACTATGTAAATTAATAAGACAAAGACCTAACTGTTTTGTAATCTAATTGCGTAAAGAACCGATGACCGTTGCGTTGGCGCGGAAAGGTTCAGATGGCTCGCGCGTACCGCACTCGGCTCCGTGGGTAGGCCCCCGACAAGGTGGACCGACGATCTGCCTAATTTTCAAAATCTGTCGCAATTGCTTTCATTAGACAGGTGGATGTGACACATTGCTGCATTTCTTTGGTAAGTTTTTATTTGTGCCAAAAAGAAGCATCAATGAATCACATCCTGAAAGCGATTGCGATAGATTTTGAAATTAGACAATTAGACCCCTGGTGCGCGGTCGCGGTGCGTCGCTGGATGCGGGCCAAGCAGGACCGAGCGTCTCGTGGAGATACGCGGGAGAGGCGAGAGGAGAGGTACCCACCCAGCAGTGGATGTGGTGCGGTTGATATGACGATGTTTCGTAATGTCCTACATTGAATTAAAATCGCTTTAGTTTTCAATCTTTTCCGTAAAACCACAGAACACATAATACCTAACCCTTAACACGAAACAGATGAAAAACGGCGTCACCTACGCCTATAATTATTCCCACTATAATTATTAAACGATTAAGTAATGTTTTGTAAACTGAACTGAAAATTTACGGTAAAAAGGTTCCGAACGGATGCTGTTGTCGACAGTTTGCAAATGACTTCGCCTGTTTCGTGGAAAGGAGTTGACTGCGGAAGGTCACCGGCAAAACACAGTGAATTCTAATCCTTCCACGTCTACAGCAAAACTTAACATGGTATGTAATGTAAGTAAGTATACCCTATAAGTATATCCCTCATTTCCAACTTGACAGATTTTCAACTTGCAGGTTTGCAACTCGATAGATTTTCAAGTCGTCGTTAAATTACATTTTCTTATTATTTTCCACGAACATAAACAATAAACTTCGGCATTTTATTTTCATTCCCTTTGCCTAGCATGTACCGGTGCGTGCAGTCTCTCACTTTAAATAGGTTACTGTTGAATATAAAAATAAAAAACTATTCAAGCACATAAGTTCTTATAACTTTTCACACCCACCACGCGGCCACCACCAATGATGTTTATTATCATTGGCCACCACTAGAAATCCTGCTTACAGCTGAGCAGCTAGACTTCGCTTTGTATTGAACCTATTAGGAAATCCGTAAATAATAGAATTATAATATGACACTCTTTATTAAAAATATTTATTTCAATAACAATGGTGAAGTAAAAGTACCTACAGGTAGATTAATTATAAGTTATATAAGTGATCATACATTACAGATTTTGTCTTGGAACTGTGTATATGTGTGCGTGTTTTTTTTGTAAGTAGGTATGTACTTATTTCTGACATATTTTATTTAGATACATAATGTGGCAAGTGAATTTATATCACTACGTGTAATGTGCTTTGACAGCTATTATTAATAATAAAAACACTTTACACAGAAAAACAACACAGAGAAAACACATAAAAGGCGGCCTTATTGCTAAATAGCAATTTCTTCCAGGCAATTAATATTATTCTTCGTACAATCCTGATAATAGAGATAAATACGACCAAGTAGAATTTAATACCTGAAAAATATGAAGTTTATTTTGTGGGTAGTATTTACTATTCTAGTAAGTATAAGTAAAATGTGGTGAAACACACTATAGCTGGTACTTATTATAGTGCTATAACTACGCAAGGGAAAACCGCTACCTAACGAGCTTACAAAGGTTTAAGGGCCCCCCCAGACCAACCGGTTTCTTTTCTTTGCTTTGCTGTTCGGCAATGGACCGCCGGTATCTGTGCCGCCGGCCAAGAGGCTCATTTTCAATCTATCGCATATTTTCAATCTAAGTACATTTCACATAATATGTATGTTCTTGTGAGCTTTGTTCCTTAAACGAACGTTATGAAAACACAAAAAAATAGTTCAGGTAGGTAATGATGCCATCCACGACCCTGTTCACAATTTATATAAAAATTGTTTAAAAAAAAACAAAAACCGACTTCAAAAAACCTACCTCTAAAAAGCAAGAAATAATATTCGTAATAATAAAAATACGTCTATTGAAGTCGGGTGGGGCTGGAGTACAAATTCCTTTTTTTTAATCTAAAAGCCCCACGCGACTTCAATAGACGTATTTTTATTATTACGAATATAATTTCTTGCTTTTTAGAGGTAGGTTTTTTGAAGTCAGTTTTTTGTTTTTTTTAATCAATTTTTTATTTTTTTATTTTTATTGTAGGTACCTTGTAGGTAAGGTATATTATATATGTAGAAAAATCAGCTCAGCCAAACGTAAGATAATCGCGGAAAAACATACTTAAATACGGGTCAAAATGAGAACCTCCTTTTTTAAGTCGGTTAAAAAACTACACTTAAGATATCCCTCTTCCAACAAAAAAACAATAATCTTATTCAGTTCATAAACAAAGAAGTAATACGACCAATCATCGAGGTAATTCACACAAAATCATACTATTTTCGTGCTTTTTTCAAAATTACTTGAAAAGTACTGAACCGATTTCCAAATTTAAAAAAATGGGACCAACTTGGGAGTGTACCTAATGTAATAACGTTTGAATCATTTCAATCGGTCCAGCCGTCTTCGAGTAATCGGTGGACATACACAAAAAAAAAACAAATATACAGACGAACATAGAACCTCCTCCTTTTTTTGGAATTCGGTTAAAAAGAAAAGAAACCGGTAATTAAAGCACATGAGTTAATTGAGCTAAAAAGTGCGGAACTCATAGTTTAGCTCAGGGGTCGGCAAAAATACGGCTCTTTGGCTATATCTGTGCGGATCTGCCAGTGACCATGTACAGTCGAGTTCATAAATACAGTGGCGGTCACATAATTAAAGACACCAGTCGATTTTCATACAAACGAGGAACCTTTAAAGCTTTGGTTCTCCTTCAAGGATTGACCTAGCTGTGATCTGATGATGGCTATCCAGGTAGTGAATGGAGGAGATTCAGATCGCTGTACACACCTAACTGATCTGATCGGCATTCTAAGAGATATAAGGATCAGAGTTTTCAGTTTCAGGATTTCCATACATTTTTATGCTCATTTTGCGGTTTTTAGGGTTCCGTACCAAAATGGTAAAAAGGAACCCTTATGGTGTGACTTAGTCCGTCTGTCTGTCCGTCTGTCTGTCACAGCTGGATATCTCGAGAACTACTAATGGTATCAACTTGAAATTTGGAATAGTTAAAGATGACCTTTGTCTTACTATTTTACAAATAAGAAAGAAATAAAAAAATAAATAGTTTTTTTACAACAGGTACTGAAAAGGGGTCTTAAAAATTTTAAGTGGGGCGACTAGGGAATGTGGGGTATCATATAAAAGAGCGCCGTTTGCACATTTTATAACATTTTTTTCTTTTTTTTAGGTCGCATAGATTTCGACTTATGATGAAAAATGTAAAAAAAATACCGTTCCCCCCCCTTTATCTCCGAAGTTTGTAAAGAGAAAAATCTGAAATAATTCTATGTTATAGTAGTTTATGTAAAGATTACAGGAAAAATAAAACGATGTCTCAATATAACACACTTTTTTAGAAATTCAAAAAAGAAACAAAAAAATATTTAGTTCCTCTACCAGTCAACAGATGGCCCTGACCTAAGAATAATTTATTTAGTTCAACTATCGGTCAAGAGATGGCGCTGGCCTAAGACAAAAAATAGTTCCACTATCGGTCAAGAGATGGTGCTGACCTCATACTGCAATAATAATTTTATTATTCTACAGCTCTTATGTATTTATTACGATGGTACGGAAACCCTCGGTGCGCGAGTTCGACTCGCTCTTGCTTGACCGGTTTTTTTTTAACATATCCTTACGTGATTGAACCTGTCAAAGGTGCGTACATATTATTGAACTCGACTGTACTAAGTAAATGATTTATTTTTAAATTGTTTTCATCCCGTGAACTTTTTTAAACTTTTTGAAACTACGGTACTGCACGTGCCTCCTTTACAGAGTCTCCAGTAGGTACTTGCAGTCGGGCAGCTTTTTGTGATAAATAGTATTTATTGACATTTGACACCACTGGCTCTAGCTACGAGTGGTTTTCACTCGTAGCTAGAGCCAGTGGTGTCAAATGTCAACTTCAACCTCAGAATATATAAAAGTATTCAACCATCGTAATTCTATGACTTCAATCAATGTTTTTTTTATAAATATATGTACTTATAAAACGTGGTTTAAATCTTGAACATGTTTGAACAATCCATATTCAAATTTTGAGTCATTTGAGTCATTATTCCTCAAAATGGGATTCTCTTAGGTAGGTACCTTACTTATTTTAACCAAGGTTCTTAGGTAGTTTAAAACTAGTTTTAACTGACATTTAAAAAAGTAGCAGAAAATGCTAGTTTTGTCTAGGGAAAAGGGAAAACTAGTTCTAACAAAATAATTTAAGTGGTTAAAACTAGTTTTAACTAGGAAAATAGGTTTTAACTGGAAACGGGTTTTAACTGTAACATAGCAATTTCATTGGATTCTACCTCGGAAAGAACTAAAGAAACCTAGCTCAATCGATTTATTTGCTCTCAAGTAGGTAGGTATCTATACATATACAGGGTTATATTTTGTAAAACACCAACATCATAAACAATATTTAATTTTGTTCTACGACTTTTCCGAAAACAGACAAAAAAATCGACTTTTTAGAAAAAATACGACTCGCACCAGATCAATACTCAGACGGGAATCGAACCCGCGACCTTTGGATATCCGGTCCAATGCTCTGACCGCTGAGCTACCGATGATGTTACTAGTGACTAGGTTTTTTGAAGTCGGTTTTTTGTTTTTTTTTCTAATATATTATTTAGTATTGTATAAAAATAGCATTGTGAATCCAAAAATCTCAAATTTAAAAATTATATAGCTATTTCATCTTAATCGATTGCCAAATATCTGGAAAGATATTTCAATTGAATGTCGAATTGTCGAGGTAATTCCTCACATTGGTGAATTATTTTATCAGATTTATGGCTTGGTTATCTTTCTACAACATTTACCTTAAATAAATTATAAGCATTATGTTTACCTTGGTGAATGTGTTCAAAGTTATAGGAGTATATTTGAGCAAAGTCAAGCTGCAAGGTCTTTGAGATCTGAAAATAAGGTTACGAATATTAGCTCAAAGTAAGATTTCGGGAAAAAATAATTATCATTGGGCCTACTCGTGAGAGATAGATTCGGGTAGGTACCTACTTATAGGTACCCGAAATTCCTACCCGATTCGTGATTGTAAACGATCTAAGTGCTTTATTGTCAAATAAAAAAAATATATTTAGAAGTCACCTCATTATGATGAGCAATATTGATTTCTGATATTGCTTATTTCCTTTATACCACAAGTTGGCATAAGCTGCATCCGCAATGCCTGCACTCTGAAAATTTATGTCATTATTAGGTATGTCTTGTTATAACGAAGAAGGAAAAAGGAAAACATAAAATTAGTCGGAGTTCAATCCAATCTTCATTGAAGAATGTGCGCAATTTGCTTTTTTCCTTTGAAGAAAGCAATTAATTTTTTCTAGTTTATAACTAATTATGTAGTCTGTTTATTCTTATATTTTGGTAAACAATCTTCACCCAACTCTTTATTGAAATAAAATTTTATAAAATATAACAAATGGTTTACCACAAATTGTTAATAATTAATAACAATTTGATAAAGTTACAACTTAATTTTAAACATAGACCAAGGAGATATTGGTCTATGTTTTTAAATAACGATTTGAGTATAAAAGACGTGCGTAGGTATGAAAATTGTCGAAAACTGTTTACTAAATTTAATAAGACAAGTAGGTACACTGACAAAATTATGGCTAATTAAGTTACAAACTCGCTTGATTGAAACATTCAAGAAAACATAAAATTGTCATAATAAAGCTAAGCTAAGTCAAGAAAGTTTTGTAAGCTTTTCTAGTGTTAAAATTTATGAGAAAATAATAAAGAATGACAAAACAATCTAATTACGATTTTATACTGTTTCGAAGTCCAATATGCAATAAATGGACAATTTTGCGCGCGCGTTGATAGTGTAGGATTATTGTAAACGTGTGAAATATTGACGCTGAACAGCTGTAGGGTCCCCACAAGTTCATTTCCGTGGGACCCAGCTCCGTTATACCGAATACAGTTTGGTATGTTTTCCTGAATACAAAAAGTGCGGTAGTCTCTTCCTAGGGGTATGGAGGAGGGAGCTGTGACGTAGCAAAGATGGCGGGCCGGCCGCCATCTTTGCTACGTCACAGCTCCCTCCTATTAAACGGTATTTCTAGATAACTACTGAACCGATTTACTTTAATAAGGTGTCGAATGTAAGATAATGTAATGCACATTATTTGATTTTACATATATTGAAAAAAAAAACTTTATATAATAGTAAAATACTAACTAATTGAATTAGAATAAAAAAAATAAAAAAATACTCAATGCTAATATTTTCCAAATTGCTTTTAAGACATTAGATAAGAGTATATTAAGGGTTATTTGGCGTATGTTTCATAAGAATACGATTAACCGTTTTCTTTGTGCAAGAGCCCGAACTGTGTGTGTGTTTTGAATATGTTTTTTTGTTTTTTTCTTAAACCAGGAGCTGAAATGTAATAGTATTATATATATTTGGAATAAGCTCAAGAAGGCCTTTCATTCGATACCAAACACGATGGGTTTTGAAAAAAAATTACTTCCATAAAAAAAAAGATAGTTTTATTACTCCTTCCCATCACTATAACGACTGTAGCTTCGTTTATTACTAGATTGTATTGATTAAAGGTTTATTAAAAAGCTGTTAAAAGCAACAATACGTTTTATAATAAGCTACATTTCCATAATCATAACGGATACCGAGATATTTACTATTATATAAATTAATAATTTTGTTTTTCAAAATTTTGTTTTTTTATTATTATTTTATTTGATATTAGATTTACATGAACGTATGTAAAAAATCAAATAATGTGCATTACATTATTTTTCATCCGACACCTTATTTAAGTAAATCGGTTCAGTAGTTATCTAGGAATACTGTTTACTAGAATGGGCCGGCCGCCATCTTTGCTACGTCATAGCTCCCCCCTCCATACCCCTAGGAAGTGACTACCGCACTTTTCGTATTTAGGAAAACATGCCAAACAAGTACATACCGGTAGTCGGTATAACGGAGCTGGGTCCCATGGCAATCGTTATTTTTGAAGACTTTTTTACAAATGGGGACCACACACATTGAATGTCTCACTCCATACAAAATAACATAAAATATTTTTATCGGCCAAACTATTACGTAAGTATACGATTTTAGACAAAAAAGGATTCTAACATTTCTTTATTAGAATAAAGAGTTCAATCGAACATTAATTAACATGTATTAACTGGCCGTTACTGCGGTGGCGCGATGACATGGTTTTGAATTTACATAATTTTCTACAGCCTCCATGGCCGCGCACCGTGCGCGGCCATGGAGGCCGATCAGCATTTTACATTTGTATTCGAAATTAATTAAAAAGATTTAAATAAAATCATAGTTTGTTCAATCCAAAGGGTTGTTTTATTAATGTAGCGCCCGTGAGCGCATTAAGTCTACGACGGGTTTTCAATCAAGAAGATTTGATTTCGGGAATCACAAAACTTTGTGCGCTCGTATATAATAAATAAATAGGCGATGGAGAACTGGTAGCAGCTAAGCTTAACAGTTTAGCTCACCGCCGAAAAGTTGCTTGCCTATCGGTCTTTTACAGATTGAACTTCGGTGAGTGTGCTCAAGAACTGCATGAACTCATTCCACCTTCTCCTTTCTACCATCGGACATCCAGACGCACTGCAGGTTACCACCCGTTCTTAGTTGATATACCTTTTCTGCGTACCAAACGCTACTCATCATCGTTCATAATGCGCACAGCTAAGGAATGGAATTCCCTGCCGGCGTCTGTGTTTCCGAGCGCATACAACCTGACTCTATTCAAGGCCAGAGTGAATAAGCACCTTCTGGGCAAGCTCGCTCCATCGTAGACCCTGTCTTTGCTTTTGGGCAAGACTGGGGTCAAGAGCAAACCCATTAAATATATATAAAAAAAAAATTGATTGACTTAATTAAGGACTTACACATTTATTTATTCCAAAAATGTATATGAATTTTCAGCAGCATAAAACCTCTTTGTCGTTTCTAAAAAAAATACTATTACCTGGCTAAATTTGGAAAGCTCTGTTCACTCGCATAGAACTTGCAGTAAGGTACTAATTTAACTTTGTAGGGTTAATTCTATAACGTACTAGTGTTTTATATATTAATGCACGCGTTTGTTATAGCTCGGTTTATGGCCCTAAAAGCGATGTATTAGGGCTCACTTTACTTGCAAGTGTGTTGAAATAGTACATTATGAGACAAGTTAGCTTAGGTTGCTCATTGCACACCAGGCTGTGGGTTGCAGCCCGAGCCGCAGGCGAGGGCGTAACTCAGCCGAGCGTGCAATAAGCAAGAGCTCACGAGTTTCATACGACGTTTTTCAACACATTTGCGAGGAAAAAACAAAGTAATTTATCACACGGCAACAAATATGGCAAAAACAAAATATGATAATTTATGGGAAAAGACGCGCATGTTTTTTTTTTTTTTTTTCACACGCCCAACGCAAGAATATTTTGCGAACAAAGGGGTGAGGAGCATACAGCCTACTACTAATACTTCAAAATTATAATTTTAAGTGACAAAATGCAAATATTTTATAACAAAATATTGTGAATTATGAATAATTTGATAATAATTATATATTTATTTGACTCAATTAAGGACTTACACATTTATTTATTCCAATAATGTATATGAATTTTCAGCAGCATAAGACCTCTTTGTTGTCAAAAAAAAATAACTGTATTACCCGGCTAAATTGGGAATGCTCTGTTTACTCGCATAGACTTGCAGTAAGGTACTAATTTAACTTTGTAGGGTTAATTCTATTACGAACTAGTGTTTTATATATTATTGCACGCGTTTGTTATAGCTCGGTTTATGGCCCTAAAAGCGATGTATTAGGGCTCACTTTACGAGCAAGTGTGTTGAAAAACAAGTTATGTGATAGCCGTAAACATTTTTTGATGTATGTTAACAAGTATTTTTTTTAGTGTAAGGATAAAATAAACGGACTATAAACAGTGGCTCTGTGAGCTGTAGACATCGCGTTTGTGATATTTTTGAAAATGTTTTGAAATGCCTGAAATCAGAATCTCTAGCTGAAATGTTATTTCGAAAAAAATTGAAAATACAGAATAGCTTTAAAGAAATATAATTAAATTCAGTACAAAATATTTGCACTATAATAATATCAGTTTTTAACATGAGAAATCTGTTTAGTCGACTGAGTCTGACTAGGCGAGCAGCCTCGCGAGGCAGCCGCGCGAGGCAAATCCTCGGTCAGTCAGGACGTGCCTCGCCCGAGGCAAACGCACGCGCTGCCTCGCCCGAGCGTGCCTCAACCCGAGCCGAGCGGTGGCGGTTTTTGACGATGCTCAAAGGCGCTTCAGCAGATTTGCCTCGCGCACTCAAGACGGTTGTTTTGCTTCGCCTAGCTTGATCGCTCATGGATAAAGAATAGTGTCCTAAGTTAATACAATTATACAGTGAATATAGACTACTTTAAGACGCGTAATGTTCTGATTATAGACAATACTAACTAAGTGATCTGATATCGTAATAACTTTTTCATCCAAAAACGTTTTTCGTTTCTTTTTTGTATAAGTTGAAGAATTAGTTTATAGCCAGTGGTGGCGATAGCTTTCCGAATGTATGGTCTCATGCATGACACGTGCAGTCTCTGTGTGACTTTACGTTAAACTGAGCGCTCGATGCTGGCTCAGCCTCACCGTGGCGCCGCGCAGCACCCTCATGTGAGAGCGAGGCTGCCTCGCGCGGCAAATGTTGCGCGGCAAACATCCGAGGCTGCGTCGCGAGGCTGCTCGCCCAGTCAGTACGCGGCTTATCACTAATTGGCTCAGTGAGATGTAGACCTCGCGTTTGTGCTGTTTAAAAATTAATCTGCATTCAAAAGCAGTATACATGTTTGTAGGTATTCTTTTATGGGTAGTATTTAATCGGGTAATGACTGTCAATAAAACTTTACTGACCTGAAATCTCAACATTTCGCCGTAGTAACAAATGATAAACATAGATAATAACATAGAGACCACACCTACATAATAGACAGCATTGAGCATAATGCCATGGGTTACCTGAAAAGTTATATTATCATAAACATAATTGCACTTTTTGATATAATGCCGTAGGTCGCAGAAAGATCCTAGAGCTCTTAAATTAAGATATATTATATTTCTTTATATATTTTTCCAGACACGTAGAGAACCAGAAACAGGATTCGATACATTATAATTTCTAAAATATCTCTTAAAAATTCTTAAAATTTTAGAAGCAATATTAGATATTCAAGCTGAAATTGCTTTAAATGATGTGTATCATAAATATTCAGAATCGTTTAGAAGCATTTCTCTTTAATCACTATAGTTCATCATCATCATCACCACTGCTGGGTATAGGCCTCCCCTAAGGATCTCCACGACGATCGGTCCTGCGCTGCCCGCATCCAGCGGCTTCCCGCGACCTTCACCAGATCGTCGGTCCACCTTGTCGGGGGCCTACCCACGGAGCGCCGTCCGGTGCGCGGTCGCCATTCCAGAACCTTTCCGCCCCAACGGCCATCGGTTCTTCTTGCTATGTGTCCCGCCCATTGCCACTTCAGCTGAGCAATCCTTCGAGCGATGTCGGTTACTTTAGTTCTCTTGCGGATCTCTTCGTTTCTGATTCGATCACGCAGGGAAACGCCGAGCATGGCTCTCTCCGTTGCACGCTGGGTGACCTTGAGCCTCCTTATGAGACCCATAGTTAGCGACCACGTTTCACTGCCGTAAGACATCACTGGCAACACACACTGTTCATAGACTTTCGTCTTGAGACACTGAGGTAAGTCGGACGCGAAGATTTTTCGAAGCTTCCCGAATGCTGCCCACCCGAGTTGGATTCGACGAGAGATGTCTTTCTCGAAGTTGGACTTACCTAACTGGATTGCCTGTCCTAGGTATACGTAATGGTCAACAACTTCAAGTGTAGTGTTCCCAACATGAACTGGAGAGGGTACAACATGGGCATTTGACATAATTTTCGTCTTATCCATGTTCATCCTGAGACCCACTTTTTGGGAAGCACTACGGAGATCTTCGAGCATTGTGTTCAGGTCTTCCATGGTCTCAGCCATAAGGACTATATCATCGGCAAAACGAAGGTGTGTTAGGTACTGGCCATTAATGTTGATGCCGAGTCCCTTCCAGTCCAAGAGCTTAAAGATGTCCTCCAGCGCAGCTGTAAACAGTTTCGGAGAAATAACGTCTCCCTGTCTCACACCACGCTGCAGTTGTATAGGATTTGTGCTCTGGTTCTGTACTTGGATCGACATGGTGGCATTTTTGTATAAGTACCTCAACACCTCGATATACCTATATAGTCCACTTGGCACCTTTGGAGAGACTGCAGCACCGCCCAGGTTTCGATCGAATCAAAGGCTTTCTCATAGTCCACGAACGCCAAGCAAAGTGGCAGATTATACTCCTCGGTCTTCTGTATAACCTGCCGCAGCGTATGGATGTGGTCTATGGTGCTAAAGCCTTTTCGAAACCCGGCCTGTTCGGGGGGTTGGAAGTCGTCGAACCTGCGAGCGAGACGATTCGTAAGGACTCTCGAAAACAACTTATAGACATGGCTCAGAAGTGAGATGGGTCTGTAGTTCTTTAATAGGGACTTGTCACCCTTTTTAAAGAACAGAATCACCTCACTTATGTTCCATGCCTTCGGCGTTCTGCACTCGACGATGACGGAATTGAAAAGCTTCTGGAGGACTTTGAGTATCGGCTTACCGCCCGCTCTCAGAAGTTCTGTAGTGATTCCGTCGTCACCCGCCGCCTTGTTGTTGTTTTTCACTATAGTTATTTACTACGAATTGATTTAGTGTTTTGCGCGAAATCTGCCGAGGCCTCGCTCCCGCGCGCGGCGTTTTCTCATTTCTATCTCGCTTTACGTTTTATTTTAGAGGCCCGCGACTTGCTTCGTCTGCGTGGACTATTCTTTTTCTGGCCTTCGGTAACAGTTTCTTTTTTCTGGATGAAAGGTACCCAATGTCCTTTTTGTACCCCTGACTTCGCGTATGCAAAATTTAACTAACAACGCATTTGCCATTTCGTGTATCACCGATTAATTGGATAAATAACAAAATATTTTTTTTTTAAAAACCTCCGACAAACGGCTGATCAGGTCATGGTTACCTTACTATATACTTCAAATTTGGTAGTGTTACTTGAAGTAACACTACCAAATTTCGAATCGATAGGACATGGAAGGTAGTCAGATCCCCTCATCAACTATTAAAGAGCGGATGATCTTCAAACGGCTGATCAGGTCAAAATTACCCTACTACCTAGTATATACTTCCAATATCATTGAGTCAGATCCCCTCATCAACTAGAAAAGAGCTGATGACCTTCAAACGCCTGAACAGATTTTCATGAAAGATGGCTAAGAACACTCGGGATAAAATTATCATATATATTTATAACTTATTATGAAAATGTATTAACTCACTCTGCTTCCAAAAGCAAAAAAGCAAAGAGTTACAGTTGATAAACAGAAGGTGATGAAGTTAATCTTATTAAATATGGCATCCAGTCGTTCACTTAATCTGAAATAAAAATACGAAATTAGTAAGTTAAAATTTAAGTACAAACACTCATTTTAGGGAGAGGGAGCGAGAGGGAGAGGGAGAGCGAGAGCGAGAGGGAGAGGGAGAGGGAGAGGGAGAGGGAGAGGGAGAGGGAAAGGGAGAGGGAGAGGGAGAGGGAGAGGGAGAGGGAGAGGGAGAGGGAGAGGGAGAGGGAGAGGGAGAGGGAGAGGGAGAGGGAGAGGGAGAGGGAGAGGGAGAGGGAGAGGGAGAGGGAGAGGGAGAGGGAGAGGGAGAGGGAGAGGGAGAGGGAGAGGGAGAGGGAGAGGGAGAGGGAGAGGGAGAGGGAGAGGGAGAGGGAGAGGGAGAGGGAGAGGGAGAGGGAGAGGGAGAGGGAGAGGGAGAGGGAGAGGGAGAGGGAGAGGGAGAGGGAGAGGGAGAGGGAGAGGGAGAGGGAGAGGGAGAGGGAGAGGGAGAGGGAGAGGGAGAGGGAGAGGGAGAGGGAGAGGGAGAGGGAGAGGGAGAGGGAGAGGGAGAGGGAGAGGGAGAGGGAGAGGGAGAGGGAGAGGGAGAGGGAGAGGGAGAGGGAGAGGGAGAGGGAGAGGGAGAGGGAGAGGGAGAGGGAGAGGGAGAGGGAGAGGGAGAGGGAGAGGGAGAGGGAGAGGGAGAGGGAGAGGGAGAGGGAGAGGGAGAGGGAGAGGGAGAGGGAGAGGGAGAGGGAGAGGGAGAGGGAGAGGGAGAGGGAGAGGGAGAGGGAGAGGGAGAGGGAGAGGGAGAGGGAGAGGGAGAGGGAGAGGGAGAGGGAGAGGGAGAGGGAGAGGGAGAGGGAGAGGGAGAGGGAGAGGGAGAGGGAGAGGGAGAGGGAGAGGGAGAGGGAGAGGGAGAGGGAGAGGGAGAGGGAGAGGGAGAGGGAGAGGGAGAGGGAGAGGGAGAGGGAGAGGGAGAGGGAGAGGGAGAGGGAGAGGGAGAGGGAGAGGGAGAGGGAGAGGGAGAGGGAGAGGGAGAGGGAGAGGGAGAGGGAGAGGGAGAGGGAGATCTCTGGACCCAATTCTGATTATTGTAATAAACTAGCTTCCTCCCGCGACTTCCTCCGCGTGCATGTTAGCGAAAATCCTTACGGAACCTTCAACCAGGATCCGACGGGACCCTATTTTTGATCCTTCGACTGGCGTCCAGCGCTCGACCGCAACGAGTGCCCTCACCCACTCGTTTGCAGTCGAGCGATACAGTACGGCGAGCGATATTCTTTTCTACTAAAAAGCAAAGATTTTTTTGTAACAGCCAATAGAATCATGGATATTACGTTCCGTTTTCGTTGCGGCAGTTACCGGTTTTCTATAAATTCTGCGTAGGACGGATAAAATCCAACATTTCGCAGCATGTTGGCAGCACCGGAAACGAACGATTCAAAAATACGGAAAATCGGCGTCATGCGACTTGGAAGACGAGTTTGACTTAAGTCGCATGCGACAAAAAATCAAAAATAGAGCCCCAGCCGTTTTTATGCGTGTGAGGCCCGCCACACGCGGCAAACGTCTTGCCTCGCGAGGCAGCGCGCTTGGTGAGGACGGGGGCCCGCCTAATCGCGTAAAAACGGCTGGTCGGATCCTGGTTGAAGGTTCCCTAAGGATTTTCTCTAACATGCACGCGGACGAAGTCGCGGGTGGAAGCTAGTTGCAATAATAAAAAAAACACGTCTATTAAAGTCAGGTGGGGCTGGAGTACAAATCCCTTTTTTTAGGGGTCCGTACCAAAATGGTAAAAAGGAACCCTTATGGTGTGACTCAGTCTGTCTGTCTGTCTGTCACTGCTGGATATCTCGAGAACTACTAATGGTATCAACTTGAAATATGAAATAGTTTAAGACGACGTTTGCCCAACTATTTAGCAAATGAGAAAGAAATAAAAAAATAAATATTTTTTAGAACAGGGACGGAAAATGGGGCTTAAAAATTTTAAGTGAGGCGATTAGGGCATGTGGGGTATCATATGAAAGAGCGCTGTTTGCAAATTTTAAAACATTTTTTTTCAGGCCGCATAGTTTACGACTTATGATGAAAAATGTAAAAAAATACCGTTCCCTCCCCCCTTATCTCCGAAGTTTGCAAAGAGAAAAATCTGAAATAATTCTATGTGATAGTAGTTTATGTAAAGATAACAGAAAAAATAAAACGATGTGTCAATATAACACCCTTTTTTAAAAATTCAAAAAACAAACAAAAAATTTATTAGTTCCTCTACCAGTCAACAGATGGCCCTGACCTAAGAAAAATCAAGTTCCACTATCGGTCAAGAGATGGCGCTAGCCTAAGAAAAAAAAATAGTTCCACTATCGGCCAAGAGATGGTGCTGACCTTATACTGCAATAATAATCTTATTATTCTGCAGTGTATTTATTATGATGGTACGGAAACCCTCGGTGCGCGAGTCTGACTCGCTCTTGACTGTTTTTTTTTATTCTAAAAGCCCCACACGACTTCAATAGACATGTTTTATTATTACAATGGTAATGCGTATCTAGTGATTTGAATAATATTCAAATCACAAAATATATTATATTTCTTGCTTTATAGAGGTTGCTTTTGTTAGTTTCTTTTTTAAATAAGGGATGAAAGTTTGTATAAAAGTCCTTCAGTTTTGAAGCTAGGTTCTTCAAATTTTGTGTTTAGGCTGACCATTGAAAATTAATAAATTCGGGTCTCAGAGTTTTTCAAAATTCTACCCCCGAAAGGGTCAAAAGGGGGATAAAGTTGTGTTCAATACACAACTTCCTTTATTTTCGAAGTAAAAATCGCTAAATTTATAATTTAGGCTTATGAATGGAAATCTAACGCAACGTATAGTGTTATTGTTAGTATTTCAACCCCTATGGGGATGAAATGGGGTGAAAAGGGGTAAAAAAAACCAAAAATAGATATAGATGTCGTTATTGGGGTTTTCTGGGATGACGATTGCAAAGGGGTGAAAATGGGGTTCAAATTTTGTATGGAAAAATAATATGAAATAGACATTACAACTTTAAACTTCGTAGGAGCACATCTAAAAATAAATAGGCAAACATATATTTTGTTATTTTGAAAATCAATCACTTAGGGGTAATTGGGGGTGAGTAAACATAAAAATCGATATGGATGTCGTTCTTGAGGTTTTATGGGATGGTGATTGCGAAAATGAGATTTATTTTATGTAAATACAGTGATTCACACAAAACACTATAATTTTATTACTTATTTATTTCGCGACATCTATCTGCTTACATTCAAAAGCTAGGTGTGTACAATAACGTTGTGCAGAATAACCGCCATTAAATAATTATAGTTTAAAATCTACATAACTATAATGACTAGACTAAAATCAATGAAAGCCACCTTCAAAGGCGTAAATACTAAAACTATTTCAAAACAGTAAGGAGAAAACAAAAAAAGAAATCGTTAAATTTTAAAGGTGACCTTCACGACTGCGAATGATTTGCACATTTTAACTACAGAGTATCAGATTGAAACACTTACCCAATACGGGGAATTCACTTTTAAATTAAAATAAACAGCAAATTATCTGTGCTACCACAGATAATATAATACTATACTTAGAAGTGACTACAAGGGAATGTAGTGATATCGTCTAAAAATAAGTAGTAGACTATGTCCCTAAAATTCCACGAGAAGTTTTATTAAAATTGTGTACTAGAATTACAATATTAAATAAAATTCACCGCGGCGCCATTTTGGAAAGATCCGCTACTGTGTTAACTAACATTCGGTTGGTACAACTAAACTAAATTGACAGGACTAAACTTAATTTAAGCATCCTGTTCTTGTCTTTTCGATACCAAAGGAGAAGGATGAAAAACTAAATTTAGTTTAATCCTGTCAAGTTAGCTAAGTCGTTGCCAACCGAATCGACACCATGTATACTTATGTACGAGATTTAATAATTATATTCTTACTTGATAAGCCTCTGATGCTTTTTAACGAAGTCTCCTATTGACATTTGGAACTTGTCTTCGTCTCCTTCTATAGATATTTTTAAGTTTGGTTTTATACTACGCATATCTTCTTGGAGCAAGGAGAATTCTATGCTGATGTGCAAACATAGAACTACCATTAGAAACTCGGCTCCCATATAAGTGTAAAAGTAACATAAAGCTGCAAAATGAACAAAATGTTTATATTGTTGTAAAACAGTTTTTAAAATGGGATATACCTAGGTACCTACAGTGTGTTCGACAAGAACATGACCAGCATATTTTTAAATTTTGGAATGCAGTTTATAAAAATAAATATAAAATACTAAATAGAACTTAGTATATTAAACTGTAGGCGATCTACCTCAGTGGGGCGGGCGGATGAGGCAATGAAGAAGAAACTGCGATGAGTTAGCCAACGGCGTAGGTGAACTGAACACGCTGGCGGAGTTTCTCGCGAGTTGGAGCAAGGGGAACAGGTATGGGCCAGAGAGTACGGTTCTAATTCGAAATGGGTAAAAACTAAAGTCACAGATAAAGAGGGATCCCGTAGGTACGTCCTCGGTGACGAATACGGTCGACAGATTTTACGACGACGACGTTGTCGGTGTAGATGGAGAGTTGAATAGGGATGAGGATGAGTTGGCGGATCTAGATACGGAATCAGGGGGGATTAGTTCCAGTGCGAATAATGAGACACAGAGTGTATCAGAGTGTACCGGAAATCATACGTGAATTGGCTGATTCCTCCGAAATAGAAGCGGACACGCCATCTGTCTCACCTTCACCGGTGAATTGACATGTTTTCATTTTTTACAAGGTACCTTAAATCGAAAACCATTTCGAGGTTTTTCAATTTCTGACACCGTACATAATTTTTCGGGGTTTTTGAACAATTATTTAACGAAATATGTGGAAAAAACCCTGAATCATCGAGATAAAGGAATATTAAAAATTAAACTCCTTTGCGTAAAAAAGTTGTGCGATTTTATCTTAAAAAAAAAGAATAATAAAAACTGTCGCTGTCAAGGTTACAATGTATGTCGTGTTTTACTCCGGCGCCTTTCATATATATTATATATTATTTTTACTGTTATGGATAGATGAGTTCACTGGCACCAAAGGAAAAGGACGCGACGCGACACGGAGTTTGTCTTCAGATGAACACTTCTCATCAGGAGAGGATGCGGTACCTGCCTTGTCTAGGCCAGACTCGCCTGAAACTTGGCGCGCACAATCTGCAAACTCTAATCAAGCAATAAGTTTTTACGAAGCTGAATTAGATTTTCCCCCCACAAGTAAAGTGGAGCCAAGTGTTCCTTCACCTTCTGATCATATTAGAGCTGAGGGAATCACTTGCCAAAAGTTCGGTTCGGAATCCTGGAACCTTTATGCGGTTCCAGGATTCCGAACCGAGTATAAAAGAGTATAAAGAGTTGGTGAAAAAAGTTCATGCTTCGCCAGTGTTCAGCGCCCCAAAAATTAACGGAGAGCTGAAGGACCTTGGAACACAGACGTCGGGTTTTCTAAGTAAACAAGACGGCATACTGAGGACAAATAGTCCGTGGTCTCCTCTGCCAAAGAAAGGCACTGGCGGAAGAATGAAAATAGTTAGCATCAAAGTTCCCTTTGGCGGCTGAAGATTTGATGAAGCTACTGTCCGAAGGTTCGGATTTTAAATCTAAATCAGATGACATACTATAATATGTTTGTGTGCATCGTGCAGAGATGATTGAGATGAGGCGCAAGAGTTTTAAGACTAGAAATAAGTCGTTATCGTCAATGTTACAGCAGATACTACCCTCACACACGCACTTATTTGAGGAAGTGAAGTTAACGAGTTTCATTAAATATAACGGAGGCACATGAGCACAACACGCATTTTTCGTCACGATTTGGACGAATCCCTAGTAAAGAGGGACGGGCACAGCGCATTCATCGTTAAACCCGTAACCAAGGAGCTTCTCGGCAGAAAAAACCGCGAAGTTCGTCATGGCAACCACGGTCGTTTCAAAACACCCATAGCCAGAAAAGAAAGCAGTCAGGTAACCGAACGAAGAAAGCATCTGAAAGGAAAGACCAACGCGGACAGCGCCGTAATTACTGACGCGAGGTTTGAAGGTGGACAGTTGAAGTGGTACAAAAAGCAATGGCCAGATTTGGAAGCCTCAACATCAATTCTAAAGATCATAACTGGGTATGCAATTCCATTTGTAAAAAAATCAACCTCCATTCCCCTAACAACAGGCCTGGTAACAAGATTTGCCGCAAAATTTTCAAATTTAATGGACAAAGAGAAAGAGTCACTTCTAGAATAAGGTGTTATAAAAAGATCCAAGGCGAAGACGGGTTTTCTTTCTCGCTTGTTCTTGTTTCCAAAACAAAATGGAAAAGTTCGCTAAATTTTCAACCTTCGGCAGCTCAATTTCTTATTATATTCTTTATTGCACTTGTAACATAATTACACAGGTAAATATAAAAGTTGTTTACAAAGGTGGGCTTATCTCTAAAAGAGATCTCTTCCAGCCAACCCAGCATTGTTTGAGATTTTTAAGTAAGCAGGTAATAGAAAGTGCATAGTAAGATGGAGATAAGTGAAATCCTAAATAAAACTTAATCTAGATCATTTTATACACATACATATACTTATAAATAAACTTTATAGTAGGTATAAACTTAACATAATTAAATAAATATAAATATGAATAAATACATACAGACATACATAACATAATACATATACATAAAATAATATATACCTATGTAATATAAATATATAAAACTGGTTGTATTAACTATCTCGTGAATCATGAATGAGACAATTGTGATAGAAAGTGAGCTTTGACTTTTGATTTGAAAGTTATGATGTTCTGGCAATTCTGGATGTTTGACGGGAGTTTGTTCCAAAGCTGTTGTTGGTGTTGCTTCTAGGCAGCTCAAGCATCTTAGTGATACAAGCCTGCCTAGGGCGGGTGGGAGGAGGAAGGATTTGGAAACGAGAAACAAGGTAGTTGGGTGAGTTAGGATCCTTGAGGATTTTGAATAGGGCAGAAAGGATGTGCATATCACGGCGAAGGCGAATGGGAAGCCATTTTAGTTGACAGCGAAATAATGACACATGGTCGTATTTGCGAAGGCCGAAGATGAAACGAATGGCTAGATTTTGCAGTCGTTCCAGCTTGTTTAGCTGTTCCTCAGTAATATCCAAAAAGCAAACGTCGGCGTAGTCGAGAAGGGGGAGGAGAAGTGATTGCGCCAGCATAATTTTGGTTTTAAAAGGAAGAAAGTATTGAAGTCGCTTGAGCGAGTGAGAAGCGTAATGGATGCGTTTGCTGACTTCATTGATTTGCGGGTACCAAGATAAGGTGCTGTCCATAATGAGTCCGAGATTTTTGATTTTGTCAGTGAACGGGATAGGCAAATTGTTATAGATAAGTGGTGGAACAGATTTAAAGTCAAGCTTACACCTTAGCCGGTTGCTACCCACAATCATAGCTTGGCATTTGCTTGGGTTCACAACAAGACCAAAAGAAGAGGCCCAGTCCCGGATCGAAGCCAAATCCCGATTTAACGAATCTATCGCTTCCGCAACCTCAGCAATGGGAAAGTGTCTGTAAATTTGAAGGTCATCAGCATATAGGTGGAAAGGGGAAGATATAGCACAGGAGACATTGTTGATGAAAATAGAAAACAGTAATGGAGAGAGAACACCACCTTGTGGCACACCCGCTGATAAATGTGACCAATCGGAAGAGGCGTCATTATAGACTACACATTGAGAACGGTCGAGAAGATAGGATTTGAACCAATCGATGGCAGAGGCCGAGACGTTAAAGGAACGAAGAGCACCGAGGAGAAGATCAAAGTCAACACAGTTGAATGCACTGCTAAAATCCAGCAAAACCATTGCCGTGAGTTTGGTGTTGTCCATCGCCCCACGAATATCCTCCGTAATGTTCAGCAGTGCACCAACTGTGCTGTGGGAAGGGCGAAAACCGGATTGGTAAGGGCACAATAGGGTGTTGGAGGAGAAGAAGGAGTATAGTTGTTTGTGAACTACAGATTCAAGTACTTTGGAGAGGATAGGGAGAATAGAAATGGGACGATATTGGGACAAAGAAGATGGATTTAGGGTTTTAGGGAGCGGTATGACGTGGGCTTTCTTCCACGATGCTGGAAAGACATTGCATTGCAGTGAGAAATTAATAATGTGAGTGATGACTGGCACAATGTCCTCCAGCACGGGAAGAAGCATCTCCAGACTGAGTCCATCGCTACCAATAGCCTTAGTGGAAATAGATTTGATGCTCTTCGTAACGTCTGACTCAGAAACTACACTAAAAGAGAAAGAGGAATGGTTAGAAAGGTCAGGACTAGGTAGAGAACTGAGAGCGGCTGATTTAGAGGCTGAATCTAAAATGAGAGGGGGTGATGAAAAGTGCTTGTTTAGTGAATTCAGGTCCACGGTACTCGGACTGGATTCCACAAGCTTGCCCACGCCGAGAGATCTCAGGAAACTCCAAATTTGTTTCTGATCTAAACTCTCAATTTGCGAGTGTATATATTTACGTTTGGCGTCCCGACACATCCTGTTGCTGAGGTTACGTAGTTTTTTATATATCGCAAGGTTTTCCTGGGAAGGTGACATTTTCTGCCGACTTTTAGCTTTGTCACGTTTTGCCATAACTTTTCTAATTGCTGGAGTTAGCCAAGGAGCCGGTAGATGTTTGACTCTTACGGGGCGTACTGGCGCGTGAAGATCATAAACCTTAATGAGCATGGCAGTAAAGTAGTCAACCATGGCATCGATGCTGTCAGACGTAAGTACTGGAGACCAATCTATTTTTCTCACATCTGCTCTCAGACGTTCAAGAACCATATGCCGGAAGTTGCGCAGAAGACGGACTTTGGGTTTAACTTTGGGAGGACGCACTTTGTGGGTAAGGAAAATCAAGTCGTGGTAAGAGAAAGGAGCATTCATTTGCCCATGAGAACCAACTAAATCAGGATTGGAAACAATGCTGAGGTCTAGAAGAGACGGCTCAGAGTTTGGGAAATAATGAGTAGGAGATTTAGAAAGAACGTGAAGATTAAGAGAAGAGAGAAGAGATAACAGTTTTTTGGACCTGGAGTTGTCTTTCAAGAGACAGGTGTTTAAGTCACCCATGATAATGATATGGTCGTAATTAGGGACGAGGTTTTCGAGATTGTTCTCCAGGTCATTGAAGTAATTGATAGTCTCATTTGGGCTATATAAAGCACCAATAAGAATCTTCTTGTGGTGAAGAACTATTTCTAGGAATATATATTCGAGAGAGCCTGAGTATAGTGCAGGAGAGCATGAGCATGAGCTTTCTTCCTAAATCCAAACAAATTTCTACTTATAAATCAGGGCCATGTTCCAAAATTCCTCCAGGAGAACGATTAAATGGGGATGATAGATATTTTACAGGCTTATTACCACATTCTGATCAGAGAAAGCCATCGACGCTATCTTGCCTTTTCATACAAGGGCGAACTCTTTCAAATGACCTCACTTCCTTTTGGACTCTCAAGCACACCTCTGGCTTTCTCACAAGTAAGCAAATGGATTCTTAGAGCGCAAGGGATTGTTGGGCATTTCAACAAACGGGCATTATTTTTCTCAATTCGGTGGTTGAATTGAAATTTGGTTTTTATAAGTAGTTTAATAACAAAGATTGAAGTTTATTCCATCCTGAATCTGAAAATTACGATGGACCCAGATATTGTGATGTAGTTTATGAAAAAAGTTAAGCACCTAATTGAGAAAACATCGAATTGAGAAAATGAATCAACGAATTGAGTAATGGCCCAACGAATTTAGAAAAGCTGTTACCTAATATAGAAATAATGAATTAGGAATGATCAAATATACAAATACCTAAAACGTTTTTGACTACTGATCGCTGGTCTAATAGTCAGATGGTTAATTTTAGGTTTAAGTGCCTATATTATTGTTTCTAAAATATAAATAATTATCAAAAGGGTAAACAAAATACTACTGAATTTGTGTAACAAATGACGGTTTGTTTTAAGTTAATAAACTTCTACTGAACTAATTCACTAAAATGTTTACTTTTTAAAGTTATTATATAATAATATCTTAAAAAATAGCATATTCATCTTCAGAATCAAAATCATCTAAGTTCATCTCAAAAAAGTCAGTTGATACCTTGATTACCCCCACACTGGCTGATGCCAGTGTGGGGGTAATCAAGGTATCTATGTTAATCTTGGCTTTCCAAAAACTGACCTTTTCTAATAGGTTTGACAATTTGGATTTAAAATCACTATTCTTATTGCGGATCTTTTTTCATTTTAATACTTCTAGTTTTCATAGGTTCTAGATCTCTGGCTAATTTTTCAAAAGACCTGCTTGCTGTTGCCGGTTTAATTATTCATCTACTGTGCTTTATTACTTGAACCAGTAACTGTCTGTCTTTTGTGTAATCTGCAGATTACAATTCATTGATGCCTGTACGCTGCCCATGATGATATTCTACAAACTTATGCAATAATCTTCTTGACAACAGCTTAGTTTTCTCATAGCTAGCTTTAAATTAGATATAATTTGCATTTCAAACTACTTGATTGAATGTCCTACGAAATTCTATTTAGCTATCTGGATTTTTGAGATTTTTTTAAGAGAATAATCTGGCATTTTGCTATGAGAAAACTAAGATGCTGTCATGAAGATTGTTTGCATAAGTCTGTAGAATGTCATCATGAGCATTCAGGTTTCTATGAATTGAAATCTGCAGATTACACGAAAGACAGACAGTTTCCAAAAAGATTTAAAGGTAAGTTAGATGTCAACAAAAATGCTTCAATAGAAAAAAATTGATTCAAGTAATTAAGCACAAACTTTTTCATGCAAAATAAATAAACCACATGGTTAGCAACACAGCAAGCAGTTCTTTGGATAAATCGACCAGAGAACCAGAGCCTGTAAAAACTGGAGATATTGAAATGAAAAAGGGACCCGAACAAGAATAGTGATTTTAAATCAAAATTGTTGGTTTTAGATCTATCAGAAAATGATAGTTTTGGAAAGCTAAGATAAACATAGAGACCTTGATTACCCCAACACTGGTTGATACTAACATTACCGAGATGACCGTAAAATGAATTTAATTCTGAAGATTTACGATATTATATTATTTACTTTTAAAAGTGAATATTGAGATAAGTTTATAGGAAAGCAAGAATTCAAGTGATCTCTTGTCTCTAATTGAATCGGATATTTTGTTGTAAAGCCTGAAGTAAATATCCTACTTCCTACTAATATTATAAATGTAAAAGTTTGTGGGTTTAGATGTTTGGATGTTTGTTCCTCAATCACGCAAAAACTGCTAAACGGATTTGGTTCAAATTTGGCACACAGATAGAAGATAGCTTGGATTAAAACATAGAATACTTTTATCCCGATATTCTTACGGGAACGGAAACCACGGGGGTGAAACCGTGGGCGGCCGCTAGTACATAATATGCCTTAATTATAGTTTTTGACATGTGAAATCTCAATTCGATGTAATTTTTTCCAATTCGATGCCCCATTTTCCAAGGAACAGAGATCCACTGAATTGAGAAAATAACACAATACAGCAGTCCTCCCGTCCACACTGCTTAGCTGCTCAGGTGCAGCTGCTGGGTGGCTTCATGTGCGTTCGTACTGTAGGGTAACGTAGTAAGTGACTTAGGTAAAGAAAACTAAATTTCACCGAATTGAGGCACACGCTTCGGACAAAATTAAAATGTGTTATTGTGTTCGCATTAAATATAATTACACGTATGCCTTTATTATCTATCCCTTTTTCTGTGAATGATGGAATTATAATGAACAAGTTATTATTTTAAGAGTTATGAAACAATAACGAACAAATTCGGGAAAGGCGACACGCCATTTTAAGCCAAATTCTGCCCGATTCCCAGATAACAAGAGACCGGTCGTTAAACCGCCTCTGTGGTCTAGTGGTTTGCCCACCCATGTAAAACGCAGGGGTCCCGGGTTCGATTCCCAGGAGGGGATACATTTGTGCTCGGTTTGGTTGGTGGTAGGGTTTATTTCAAGTAAGCCTGGCTAACTACCGCCATCTTACCTAAGTTTCTGGCAGTTAGAGGTGGTAAAATAGCCAGTTCTTCAGTGATGAGGATTCCGGGTGTAGTGCGCTTTCACCATCGGCCTTATCGTCACTTAATATAAGGTGAGGTAAAGGCCAAGTAGGTACTAATTATCCCGTTGTGCATAACAAAATGTAATACATTGAAAGAAACACTTACTACTGTAACCCTGGAAAACATATAGCCCAACGTATAGAAACCAATTTTGGGAATGGTCAATTGGGTAGCTGCAAGGGTAAGGAAAGGCAAGTTTCATCTCCTGATGCCATATAAATCTGCACAAGATTAATTCTATCAGAGGAGTGAAGAAGCGGATAAAAGATCCAATTAACGCCATGTAGTAGAAGGCTGTAAAATAATCAAGGTGGTTAGAAGGTGGGCAGCGGCAGTACCTACTACTGAAACTGCTAGTTTGTTTATAAGCATCATAAATGGAATTTAGCGTTTTACTTGTAACTATTTTTATACTTCTGAATATGGTCTGCGCATTTCTGCGTGTCAATATGTTTTAAATATATCAATCTTTATATTTTTACCTCAAAATATTATTTTTCAATAAAAAGATCATCAAACTAAATTATGTACTACCTACTTAATAATTTTAATATTAAATCTTTTGTTATGAAATTGGCGATTTAAGCAAGTAAAAGTATATCGAAAATGAAAAGATTTTTTAAAGAAAAATGTTGCTTTAGTTCATAAAATTGTTTGCTATGTAGGTAGGTAGGTAGGTAGTAGGTTTTGCCATTTTAATGGAAGTTCATTGATTTTTTTGCTATAGATATCCTTGGGATGAGAATCGATGAAATATCTCTAATTACTGATTTCACAGTTTCCTTTTATTTCAATTTTTTTCCTCATAAAATTTGGAAAAACCAAAAATCTGTTTATTTTTGTTATATTTCTATATTAACATCAACAAGATTGAAGATTAACATTAAATCATTCACAGCAAAAAGAAAATGAAGAACATTTTAAATGCAATAAAATGAAGAAAATCTTAATATTACAGACGTTACTCATTAGCAATTGAATTATCATCATCATCATCATATCAGCCGCACGACACCCAATGCTGGGTATAGGCATAGTAGAATCGTATAGGCCTCCCCTAAGGATCTCCACGACGATCGGTCCTGCGCTGCCCGCATCCAGCGGCTTCCCGCGACCTTCACCAGATCGTCGGTCCACCTTGTCGGGGGCCTACCCACGGAGCGTCGTCTGGTGCGCGGTCGCCATTCAAGAACCTTTCCGCCCTAACGGCCATCGGTTCTTCTCGCTATGTGTCCCGCCCATTGCCACTTTAGCTGAGCAATCCCCGCCAATTGCCACTTCAGCTGAGCAATCGCAATGAGCATGAATTGAATCGAATTATACTTCTTAATAAAGCATGCAAAACAAATTTAAATTGAACAAACATTTTTAAAAAGTTATCAATCCTTATCCTTATTCTTATTCTACCTCGACAGAAATAATTATCTTTCCAGATATTTGACAATTGATAAAGATAAATGAGCTATATACCGGGTGTAACAAGACACTCAACGAAGTCGAGGTCTACGTATTCTGCCCATCATCAGGACCATTTCTGTCTGCAGCATAAAACCTCTTTGTTGTTACTAAAAGAAATAACTGTATTACCCGGATAAATTAATGCTCTGTTTACTCACATAGAACTTGCAGTAAGGTACTAATTTAACTTTGTATGGTTAATTCTATAACGTACTAGTGTTTTATATATTATTGCACGCGTTTGTTATAGCTCGGTTTATGCCGTAAAAGCGATGTACACTCACTTTACGAGCAAGTGTGTTGAAAATATTTTTAAGGTCCTAACTAGATGGTTAGACTTTATTTTGTATGCTTAAATATTTTTTATCCACTACCTATCGGGTCTTAACGTATGAAGCGCGTAGATATAGGTACTCACTTGTTTGACCTAACTCGAAAGTTTTCAATAGGGTCTTCTTCTTAAGTGTTTGTACCTTAGTAATGTTTTTTACTCGCCATCCTGTACCTAGCTCATGTATAATGAACCTCAATTCCTCTTTGTTTGAAATTAACCCCACGGCTTTGAAAATAGCTGAAAGTTTTAAACCTTTTTTGTTAACCAATATCAAAATAGTTATATTATTTCTCTAAACTGAGGAGCTTGATTGATTTCGCAAGGGTCGGTCATGGGATGGGTGATCAAAAATTTATTAACTCGAGCTCCTCCGTGCTTCGGAAGGCAGTAAAGCCATTGGTCCCAGCTGAATTTGCAGTCGTTAATACCCGCCAATCCGCACTGGGCCAGTTTGGTGGATTATCTATGGCCCATCCTCCTTATCCACCCATAAGGAAGGTCTGTGCACCAGCAGTGGGGACCAACGCATGGATTAATTGATGGTAGGTAATTTATGAAAGAAAGCATTTTAAAAGAAAAGTATCATTATTTTTCAACATTTTCCATTGAAATATGTCCTGCCTGGATAAAAATAGCTGTCAGCTGTTTGCCCACGGGACCTAAGGTATACAGTGGTTAGGTACCTACCTACTTAATTTAATTCAAACATTTTCGTTCATAAAGACGACTGAAATATTTATGCAAGCATTGCAAGTGTGTAAACGTGACATAAACATTAACGTAATTTCGGTTAGTACTAATCGCACAATCGCAGTGTACATTAGTTGTCTCGTCATTTACTATGAAGATTTACTACTTGTTGGACTAATGAAAATCTTTCGGTATTTGCTTCTTGTATTCGCTGTCATGCTCTCTTTAATCATTTCTGCGGTGGTGTCGTGTGAGTCGGGTCGTTACGTTCCTTCAAATATAGTTGAGCGAAGCGATGGCTGGTAATTGCGTCATGCTCGTGAACGGGTGCTGCCAGTGGGAATGGGTCTGCTTCTGACTACCTATCTTAACGCATATTGAATTGTATATTTTTTTGTAACAGCTTAGA
The DNA here is from genome assembly GCA_950108535.1 of Agriphila straminella. NCBI lineage: Eukaryota > Metazoa > Arthropoda > Insecta > Lepidoptera > Crambidae > Agriphila > Agriphila straminella. Next base: position 9,585,882 of record OX467321.1, on the reverse strand, counting down.
CTGAATAATAACTTTAAACTTTGAATTTAGCTTGAACCCTGTATTGACTGTATAGATTAAGAAATTTGAAATTCATTAAGGGTGCTTCGTGCGTCCACTAGCGCCGCCAATCAAGAAAAATCATTACAACGAAATATCCTGTGTTAAATACAAATCTGAAAATATTAAACTAGTATCAACTATTTTTGTATGCGGTAATTCTTAGTTTAAAATGTGTTCGCGTTCGTAAAATCTGGATTAACGCCAAAAGTTGCCACTTTAGGCGATAATCCAGGATTTGACTACACACATTGAAACTAGGAAAAAAACACATACAAAAAAAAAAAAAAAACCCGCCTGCATAAAAACACAAGTCAACTGAAAAGATAAAATCAAGATTAAATATTAAAGGCAACATGTCATAATAACATGCAGAGGCATGCATAAAGAAAGTGACATTATGAATGACTAGCTTCCGCCCGCGACTTCGTCCGCGTGGACATTCGATAAAATCGAATTTTATTCATCCATATCCATTTTAATTTCGAAAGTCGCGGGCGGAAGCTAGTTTATATTATTCAGAATTGTATCCAGAGATATTAGTATCCCGTTCCCGTTCCCGTTCCCGTTCCCGTTCCCGTTCCCGTTCCCGTTCCCGTTCCCGTTCCCGTTCCCGTTCCCGTTCCCGTTCCCGTTCCCGTTCCCGTTCCCGTTCCCGTTCCCGTTCCCGTTCCCGTTCCCGTTCCCGTTCCCGTTCCCGTTCCCGTTCCCGTTCCCGTTCCCGTTCCCGTTCCCGTTCCCGTTCCCGTTCCCGTTCCCGTTCCCGTTCCCGTTCCCGTTCCCGTTCCCGTTCCCGTTCCCGTTCCCGTTCCCGTTCCCGTTCCCGTTCCCGTTCCCGTTCCCGTTCCCGTTCCCGTTCCCGTTCCCGTTCCCGTTCCCGTTCCCGTTCCCGTTCCCGTTCCCGTTCCCGTTCCCGTTCCCGTTCCCGTTCCCGTTCCCGTTCCCGTTCCCGTTCCCGTTCCCGTTCCCGTTCCCGTTCCCGTTCCCGTTCCCGTTCCCGTTCCCGTTCCCGTTCCCGTTCCCGTTCCCGATCTCAGGGTACGAGCTTTACGGATGCCCTCTGGAAGTTCCACAAACGGACAGCATGCACAGAGAATGAATAGGAAAGGAAATCAGTGGAATGACGGGGAATATCGAGGGTGAGATTAGAAGAAGAACGCAGAGTACGCAGTGAAGAAGAGGATCGAAAGTCGAAAGATTCTTTAAGATAAAGTGGTGAAGTTGGAAGGAAAAGGATTGAGTACAGGAGCGTAAGAGTGTGTAAGTCCCTGCGCCGACGAATGGGGAGCCAATTAAGCTTTTGGCGAAAGTGAGATACGTGGTCGAATTTTCGTAAATTGAAAATGAACTTGATGCACATATTCTGAAGCCGCTCCAATTTGTCAAGCAATTCTTCAGAGAGGTCCGTGTAACAAACGTCAGCGTAGTCCAAGATGGATAGCAGAAGTGACTGGGCCAGAGTGATTTTAGTACTGGTAGGTAGAAAGTTACGTAGGCGATTGAGTGAACTGTATGCAGCAAAAACCTTCTTTCTAACTGCCTCAACCTGAGGTCTCCAAGAGAAACATTCATCAAGGACAACACCGAGATTTCTGACGGTTTTCGTGTAAGGAATAACAGTGCTGTCAAATTTCACAGGAGGTAACCACTCGAAGTCGATCCTCGACACAAAATACGGACTCCCAATAATGATGGACTGAGACTTAGATGGGTTAACAGCAAGACCATAAGACTTACTCCAGCTATAGATATGTGCAAGATCAGAGTTAGTGGCAGCTATGGCACTAAAGAGTTCGGATAGAGGAGCCTGTGTGTAGATCTGAAGATCATCGGCATAAAGGTGATAGGAACTTGAAAGCGAGTGAGTAATGGAGTTTATAAAAATAGAAAAGAGAAGAGGAGATATATTATTTTCCCATACAAAATTTGAACCCCATTTTCACCCCTTTAGGGGTCAAATCATGTCCACCGTGTTAGGCTTCAAAATAAATGTCATTTATGCAATCGTCATCCCAGTAAACCCCAATAACGACATCCATATCTATTTTTGGGTTTTTTTTACCCCTTTTCACCCCCATTTCATCCCCATACGGGTTGAAATACTAACAATAACAATATACGTTGCGTTAGTTTTCCATCCATAAGCCTAAATTATAAATTTAGCGATTTTTACTTCGAAAATAAAGGATTTTCTTCAATACACAACTTCATCCCCCTTTTGACCCCATCGAGGGTAGAATTTAAAAAACGCTGAGACCCTTATGTATTAATTTTCAATGGTCAGCCTAATTACAAAATTTGAAGATCCTAGCTTCAAAACTGAGGGACTTTCACACAAATTTTGGACCCCCGTTTCACCCCCTTAGGGGTTGAGTTTTGAAAAATTCTTTCTTAGTGCACCCCTAGGCCTCATAAGGAACCTATGTGCAAAATTTCAAGTCTCTAGGTTCAGCGGTTTGGGCTGTGTGTTGATATCTCACTCAGTCAGTCAGTCAGTCAGGACTTTGAATTTTATATTTGTAGAAGATTTGAATTATATGCCTACCAACTGCATGTTATTATGACATGTTGCCTTTAATATTTAATCTTGTTTCTATCTTGTCAGTTGACTTGTCTTTTTATGCAGGCGGGTTTTATATTTTTTTAAATTTATTTTTATATTTATCTATTAGTTATTATATATTACGGTCATTATCTTTTTGAAATCCTTATAGTATGCCCTTTAATATGACATTTTTTATTGCAGTATTCTAAAAAAAAAAATTTTTTTCACTACGACCAACCAACTAACGCCAACTTCTTCACAACACTTAGGCTGACACGACAAATCTAACGATATCTTAATCATAGAAATCCGTTCAGCCGTTTGAAAGATAATATGAGGTAATAAAAAAATATTACATACAAACATACCTACAAGATACGCGCGAAAAACATAACCCTTTCTTTGCAGTCGGGTAAAAATAGTAAACTAATTCTAGTTTTTATATTTTTCAGAATTTCGTTAAACATAGTTATTTCGTTGTAATTATTATTTTTTGAGTGGCGGCGCTAGTGGAGGCTCGGTGTGGTTAAGAAATGAGCTAATTGAATAATGTTATTTATTTGTAAATCTTTGGTATTATAAAGTCTGGAAACGATATATATACATATATTTGTAAATATCGTTCCATCTGATAAAGCTGACAAGTTTTTTTGCGCCCATTTATCTTATCAGCTAAAAGACGTCATACTTTACTTACATAATGGGTGGTAGTGTAAAAGAACTGACGATTTAAAATTACCTTATTATGTGTGCTTATTTAAATAAAGATTTATTTCATTTCTGGAAACGGAACGCAAAAACGAATTTTACCTATCCCGCGTTTTCAGTATGTTATTAGTTTTTTTGTAACTTTACCGGCGACACACATTTCCATGTATTGAAAAATATTGTTTTCAGATTCTCAGTTTTTTCAAGAACAAAACCACGAGCAAAATGGAAAGGTATTTAGTCAGACGCTTGTGCGAAAAATAACAAAAGTTGGATAATCCAACTTTTGTTATTTTTCACGTATCCGACGGATACATTACATTACCAAAGGTGCACAAGGAGCACAGTACATATATAAGTTTTGAAAAACTTAATATTATGTACTGTGGTAGGAGTGAGTAAAACTTATGGTTTTAATTAGGAATTAAGTGTTATGTTACCTTTACCTTGGATGTGGAAAACATAAATAGATATTGTGAAAGCCAAATCATCTGCTTTTATTTTCTCCATGATAAATTCAAGGAAAAATTTAGTGAGAGATGCAAAGTGTAAAGTTACACACACTAGCATGAAGCAATAATTCCAATATTTCTTCAAAGATGGACCATCGTTATTTACGATTATAATTCTAATGTTGCACTTGTTTAACATTTCAACACAAAGTCTTATAGACTTAGTGAATTCATGTGGGTAAGATTCCAAACTCATATTGAAATTCGTGTTTCAACTGACAAGGCACAAGTAACAATTTAGCGAAAGTTTCACGTTTCTTCATTTATATTTGTTGTGTAATCAATGCTTATTGTCTTATGCTTGAAAGTGGTGTTGTAGGGTTCCTATTCCCTAAGACTTTTCAGATTAATAATGGATTTTCAAACTATATAAGTATATTCACATGTCATATTGTACAGGTTCAATAAAACGATAAAGTTATGACAACTGAGTCTGTGTGAGTCAGTGATTTGTAAGATATTAAGTTGAACACAAAAAATATCAGTAGTCAAGTACTAATATGTAAGGTACTTCATACAAATAAGACCTACCTAATTTGAAATTCTTATAATTCAATAAATATTAATGGTTACTAACAAAAACATGGCTAATTAGCTTCTTTCATCCTTTAATTGTAGGAGACTATGAAAAAATTAACAGTTTCTAGCTACATCTAAGCAAAAAAACCGCCTGCATAAAAAAACAAGTCAACTAAAAAGATGGAAACAAGATTAAATATTAAAGGCACCATAATAACATGCAGTCGGAGGCATGCATAAAAAAGTGACATTATGAATGATTTGAATTATATGCCTCCGACTGCATGTTATTATGTTGCCTTTAATATTTAATCTTGTTTCCATCTTTTTAGTTGACTTGTCTTTTTATGCAGGCAGGTTTTTTTATTATTATTTCTTTCTAGTTATTATATATTACGGTCATGATATACCATTAGAAATCCTTAAATAAGCCTTTTAATTCGACACCTATATTGCAGTATTAAAAAAAAAACCACTACGTATTTTAGCACCGTACAGCCGCCATGTTGGGTTTTTTATAACGCCACCTTCCTAATAACACTTGGGCTGATAAGACAAATCTAACGATATCCTAATCATATAAATCCGTTCAGCCGTTTGAAAGATATGAGGTAATAAAGAATATTACATACAAACAAACAAACATACTTACATACAAGATACGCGCGAAAAACATAACCCTCTTGCAGTCGGGTAATAATGGAATTCCGAAGACACTGATTTTGGCCTTAATAAATCGGCTACATTTAATAATGCCTATACAAATTCAGAGTAAATAAATACCTTTAAATTATTGAAGTTAAGTTTGAAACTTATTTAAATAAACATGAAATTAAATACTTAATAGAAAAAAGTAAGACTCCTATTATAAATTCTTAAAAAAATAAGGATCTCACTCAGTTGCAAAAATTTGTATAGGTCATATATTATAAATATCCCTTTTATTTCATTCATTTTTCTTAGATAGGTTACATTTTCTCTTAGATTCCTACAATTAAAGAATGAAAGAAGTCAATTAACCATGTTTTTACTAGTAACCTATAATATTTTATTGAATTAGAAGCGTTTAAAATTTGGTGGGCCTTATTTTATCAGTGTTTAATTAATGAATAAAGCCAGTGCAAATCAAGGCCATGGATAGCTAAATATAGATATTATGAAACAATTACTAAGAAAAGCATATACTAGAAATCAGAGATTTTACTGTTTTGCCAATTTTGTATTTCTCTCTTTGTTACTTTTACTTATATGTACTTACTAGCGGCCGGCGCACACACACATACAAACTTACGCATATATAATTTTATAATAGTATTAGTAGTATCAGAGCAAATCTAATGAAAATCTGAACATTTTACCATTTTCTACAGAACCTTTCTAATTTTCCATAAAATGCAGTAATTTTCTTGGCCAGTATATTTTAATACCGAGCCAACAGAATTTCTACAGCTCAGTCTATAATTTCTCAGTGCCCATAGGTATGTAATTTATGGCAGTAATTTCACAAAGGTAATGCTTCTTCAAATGCAGTAATTTTGTAATTAATTTTTAATTTTTCAAACAGAATACCAGTAGAACAAACTTCGATAAATAAATAAAATAAGAGAAACTAATAAATTACGAAAGGTTCCCTAGGAATTTTTCAACTGTCCACGCGGTCGAAGTCGCTGGCGGAAGCTAGTAGTACCTCAGAGTACATACTTCTTTTATAATTTTACCAATTATTATCTTGGCCTTGGCCCATTTGTCAATTTTGACATCGAAATCCATTAACAAATGCTCGTAAATGAACAAGTATGCAAAATTCCCTATTTTATTTATCTTACTCTATGATGCAAAATGTTTATTTTGCTGATGAAATCTCAAGAGTTTTAAATAATGGGACATTTACACGTGTTGATTTTCTGGGTGACTTGAGAAGCGACTTTAGTCGACAGACTTTAGTTTTTACCATTGAAAACTAGTACCAAAAGTTGAGGAATTTATCTAGACTCGTGTAAACGTTTGAGTTTTGAAAATCAATTGTTAATTTTTTTTGGAATTTTGCAAAATTAGGGTAAATTCGAGTACTTTGGGGGTGTTTGTTTACTAAATTGTAAATATTTCTAAAAAAAACCGACTTAAGAAAAAATGAAAAAATGGGTCCTAGGGTATTAGTTTGGCTACAAAATAGCGACAATATTTTGAAACTCGGTTTGATTTGATTTTGGTTTTTCGTAAATTTTTGGGTTCATTTTCAATGCTTCGATTCTGGCGGGGACTGTAAAATCTGTGAATTTTTTGACAACAAGGGTTTTTTATCGTCAATTGCTTGTAAAATCGAATTGGCACCTCATTGAAATTAGGTTTGTGATTCGATTTTCCAAGTCTAAAGTCGCCTAGCAAGTCACCCGGAAAATCGACCCGTGTAAATGTCCCAATAAGGCGCCAAACTTTTCAAATTTCTTTATTTATATTGACCTAATAATAAGTTTACTCTTAGACCAGGTCGAGGTTCGAGTCCCGTCTGAGCTGCTACGGGTGAGTCGATTTTTTAACCGACTTCATCAAAAGGAGGAGGTTCTCAATTCGATTGTATTTTTTTTTTTTTTTTTATTTTTTTTTATCGTTGTTCGCGCGTATCTTCGACATTTATGGACCGATTTCGATAATTTTTTTTTTGTTCGATTGAGTTTTTTTGCGAGATGGTCCCATTTAATTTTTTTTCAAATCGGTTCAGTAGTTTACAAGTAATCCTGAAAATACTATGATATTAAATCAACTAACTTGACAACTTTGTTATTTATTTATGAACCGAATTAGATGTTTTTTTTTGTTGGGGAAGGGATACCGTTGTGTAGTCTTTTTAACCGACTTCAAAAAAAGGAGGTAAGTTTTCAGTTTGTATGTATGTATGTTTCTCCGCGATTATCTCACGTTTGGCTGAGCCGATTTTTCTACCTAAACAATATACCTACACTACCTAATGCAGAAGGTACTTACACTAAAAATAAAAAAATTAAAAAATTGTTTAAAAAACAAAAAACCGACTTCAAAAAACCTGCCTCTAAAAAAGGAAGAAATAATATACAAATCATTAGATACGCATTATCATTGTTATAATAAAACACGTCAATTGAAGTCGGGTGGGGCTTTTAGAATAAAAAAAGGAAGATGTACTCCAGCCCCACCCGACTTTAATAGACGTGTTTTATTATAACAATGATAATGCGTATCTAATGATTTGTATATTATTTCTTCCTTTTTTTAGAGGCAGGTTTTTTGAAGTCGGTTTTTTGTTTTTTAAACAATTTTTTCTAGTATTTTTTCAATTATGTAACTAATAATACACTCATCAACTTTGTCTAGGGATACAGGTGTTATTTTCATACAAACGAGGTAACTTTGAAGCCTTGGTTTTCTGCCAGCGATGTACTGTGCTGTGATCTGATGATAGCTATCCAGGGAGTGAATGGAGGAGATTCAGATCGCTATACACACCTAACTGATCTGAGGAGGATATTAAGACGTTTTTATGAGGTTGCTTTCGGGTTTGTTTGTTTGGTTGGATGGTTGGTTGGTTGGTTGTTTGTTTGTTTGTCCGCAAAGTTTGCGAACGATTTTTTACTAGCTTCCCGATGAGCTAGAGACTTGTAACTTTAAACATAGGTCAGATCTTGAAAGCAATGCAATATTATGGTGTCATTGAGCTGATCTGATGATGGATCCGGAAGAAGGCCACAGGAAATTTATGATGAAACCATACAACCTAATCGTGTTTGAGCTCGTTAGAATTGCCTTGACGAGTACTCTAACGGGAGACGAGGTCCAGGGTCTGATGATGAAGCTGGAAGCCCATGCCACAGGAACTCAATATTGAAACCGTGCAACCCCATCGAGTTTGGGCTTGTTTGAATCGTCTTGACGAGTACTTTGTTGGGTATTAGTGTCCAGGGTCTGATGACTGAGCCGGAAGAAGGACACAGGAACTCTTTAATAAAACCACGCCACCCCATCGAGATTGGGCTCGTTTAAATCGTCTTGACGAGCACTTTGTTGGAAATTAGTGTCCAGGGCCTGATGATGGAGCCGGAAGAAGGCCACTAGAACTCTTTAATAAAACCACGCTACCCCATCGAGATTGGGCTCGTTTGAATCGTCTTGACGAGTACTTTGTTGGGAATTAGTGTCCAGGGTCTGATGATGGAGCCGGAAGAAGGCCACTGGAACTCGGTAATAAAACCATGCAATCCCATCGAGTTTGGGCTCGTTTGAATCATCTTGACGAGTACTTTGATGCGAAACAGTGTCCAAGGATCTGATGATAGAGCCGGAGGAAGGCCTTAGAAACTCTATAATAAAACCATGCAACTCCATCGAGTTTGGGCTCGTTTGAATCGTCTTGACGAATACTTTGTTGGGAAATAGTTTCCAGGGCCTGATGATGGAGGCGGAAGAAGGCCATTGAGACTCTGTAATAAAACCATGCAACCCCATCGAGTTTGGGCTCGTTTGAATCGTCTTGACGAGTGCTCCGAGATGGTATATTTTTAGTCTTCTCTCGCTAACTAAACAGCAGAAAATAATAATTTACTGTAAAACTAATCTTGTTTAAAAACACGTTTTTAAAACGGACTAAATTATTACAAAAAATTGGACGAAAACATTAAAACGGACTAGTAAAAACAGACTAAAAAGTAAAAAATATACCTACAGAAATTTTAAAACTAAAAACGTGGGGCGCATGCTTTTACAAAATGCGCCCTACGTTTTCAGCTTTAAAATTTCTGTAGGAGGTATAGGGTTATAAATATTTACAGAAGAATTTATTTTTTACTTTTTAATCTGTGTTTTTGCTAGTACGTTTTAATGTTTTTAGTCCTATTTTTTTGCAATAATTTAGTCCGTTTTCTATTTTTAGACCACTAGCATCAAAATTTGCGGAAGACTCATCTCATACAAACTTCCATACCCTATTTTAAGGGGTTAGGGTGTTTTAAAAGATAAATTAACCATTTTCATCATCTTTTTAATTTGCTTTAGGTATAATAAGAAGTTATGTAGTAGTTAACTGTGGATGGATTTAAAATTATAAGTTATCATGAAAAAGAATTACAGAGCTTATAAAAGTGGCAATACAGTTTTACGTATTTTGGTATTGGAATACCTAACATTTTAAAATTACCTGTTTGAATATTCACAAAGGCCATGCAAAATATTGCGACATTTGGAATAAATGAAACGTTGTTCAGACTTAGTAATGCAGAGGTAGGTATGTAATTTATTCCAGTGCTATTTACATTATAAAGTAGCAGTAGACTAATAATCCCTTTTGTTTATAGGATAAATTATACGAAAGCTACAAAATAATGACTTCGTTTTGGTTATATCGTTCAAAATAAGCGCTGTCCATGACTGATTGGAACAAAATATTGAAATTACTTACACCACAGATAATTATAATACTATACAGACCTCATCCCATACTAAAGAAATGGTCCGTCGTGAGGCGACTTACGGGGCGATTTAAAATGTTTTTCTTGTAGATTACTAGATGGCGCCGCTATCGTCGCAGCATGCCTTTACCAAATTTTCAAAGACGTACGTACGTCTTAACGTTCTCTTCTTACGTAACGTAAAATCTTTGAAACGTAAAAAGCAAAACAATCTTAGTACCTAGTACAAATTATTGCGGATAGGTGTCACTCAATTTTTATTGAAATTTGTTAACAAAACCCTTCATTTTACTGTTCCACTACAATTTTACATTTGATTTTTTTAAGAATCAATTTAAAAGTTTCATGACTTTTTTATCTGTATTTGAATATTACAAAAACAAATCTAAGCAGGTACCCCCATCTAGTGAAGCAAATTTAGACTAATTACAACATTAGTTTAAATTTACCACACTAGATGGCGATACCTGCTAACTAAGCCACATCTGATGTTCCCAATGAGACCCCATGCTTACACGAACATTTATTAAGCTCAGTTCAGACCGCCCGAGTTTCTAAACTTTCCGAGCAATCGAGTAGAATGCACGATTGAACTTAGCTTGTAGTACGTGATTGCAGATCAACAGAAAGTTGTTTTGGAATTAAATTATTAAATTTTCCTTCATTCCTTTATTTTGTTATGGAATGCTTCTATAATTTGTAATAACATAGCGTTATCACACCTTTTTAATTTTGGTCTGAGTTCCACTAGTAGTATCTAGTTGATCGGAAGTAGGTTTTGCACTTATAGCAACTTTAAATATTTTTCAATACTTGAAAAAACTTGAAAAATTATTGAAAGTTTCTCTAAGTGGATAAGTAGGTAGTTCAATTATTATACACTTTTAAACTTTCGCGTTGCATTTTATATACTTAGATTAAAATCACAGGTATTAAACGCCTTTCAACTAAAACATAGGTGTTTACTTCTTCTTCTTCTTAGTCGTACACTCCTGGCGGAGTGGTCGTGGTCATGGACTGTCTGGTTTGTTGCGGCTTTCGCGATACTCCTCCATCTCTCTCTGTTTGTGGCACTGCGTGTGCATTCAGTGAGTGAACACTTTGTAGTTGATTTAATTATGTCTGTAATGTAATCGGTCGCGAGAACGTTGACCTTCCACTCTCCCTGTTACCATCAATCGTTCTAATGAGCTATCGTTGCGGATGATATGCCCAAACATCTTTAGGTTTTGTACTTGCACAATCGACGAAAGTCTTTGTTTGATACGATGCTCTTTCAAGATGGAAACATTTGTCCGGTGAGCGGTCCACTTTATCCTCAGTAAGCGGCTCCAGCACCACATCTCAAGAGCATCAATCTTCTTACGGTATTTTTGGTGGATCGTCCATGTTACAGTTCCATTATAGGAAGATAGGAAATATAGGTGTTTACACACCTACCTTATCCCGACGTTTCGACCGTGTTGCATCGGCCGTGGTCACGGGCTGATTGGAGCTGCAGTGTTACAGTACAGCTCCTCCTCATCAGTGTTCATCCACTGTTGAACAGTTTTTCCAACTACCGCCGCACACAACTCTTGGTGTCCACTCAACTCGGTCGAAACGTTCGGGAAAAAGTAAGCTCCTATGTCTTAGATTTTAATATAACTTCAATTTTGTGAACGAATGAAAATAGTTTATAAATATCACTCTCAGATCGACGAATAACTATCCTGTTCAATTAAAGTTTATAGTTTATGATAAACGTTTTAAAAAACCTTAACAACCGAGTGCCATATGACGTTTTTCAATACATTTGTGAGAAATTGTAATTAAAAAAAACGTAAATAATAACGCACGGCGTGGCGTCCGGTAAAATCAACTTTCCGCACGCTGTACTAAGCCGTAAACAAAAATATGATAACTTCAGCGGGGTAACAAATATAATGGCGACATAAAGTACCAAATTCAAAAGTTGGGAAATAAAAATCTCTTTCCTCGAGAAAAGTAGAAATTCTCGGACTCAAAGTTTCCGCCGGCTGTGCCTTTTCCTGGAACCCAATCGCACTAATTTTCAACGATAAAACCCAAACTAAATCGTGACCGTTTCAGTTTGGTTTACAGAAAAGTATTCGCTTTAGTTTTGTTAAAATTGTCGAAAGCTATGCCTAGAGAGCCTAGGATGCCAATCGTGGTCAATTTAAATGAGAATTCTAAAGATAAACCAAATATTTTCAGATAAACAACAACTAAATGACAACCTTCGATCAAGAAGATGACAACGTAACGGTTTTGGTTTTATCTTTCACAATTAGCACGATTGGGTCCCTGACCGAGTGTACGGGTTGAGTCGTTCAATTGTGCATTCTATTCAACCTCTTGGAACCTTTAGAAATCTAAAGTGGTCTTAGACTGAGCTTAGATAATGTTTATTGCTAGCAATAACATTGCTATTATTCCTTGTAGGTATTGAACTGGAAATCTTAGCTAGCTTTTCCTGATTTATATGGTGTTTTTTAAAACTGTTTTTTAATATTCGTCGATATAGGCTTTATTATAAACTAGATAAAAGCTCGTGGCTCTGTAGAGCCGTAGACCACGCGTTAGTGACATTTTTAATAATTTTTAGAAATGGCTGAAATAAGATTTTTCCCATAACTCCGCTATTTTTGAAAAATTTCATTAAATCCTCGAGAATCGGTTGAGAAATGCCATATATCTAACATGAATGATAATGAGTGCTTCTTGAAATTGAAATTTTGAATAATACTACAAAAAACTCTCCAACATCAGAGTTGGTTTTTAGCTTATAATACTCTTATAGCATTGGGAATGGCAAGAAAGATTTAAATCCTAATTGACATGTTTACATTTTTTACATTGTACCGTAAACGTAGGTTACTTTAACCCTTAGAGGTTACTATGGCCCAAATCAAGAAAAGATTTTGATTTCCCGCCTTCGTTTTGGAGTGACAGATACCGAAGTAGTTTGTACTACAATTCATAGATGGTGATATAGGCATGTCGGTAAACAGTTTATGATAGCTAATTCGTTAGTTTTTAACGGTTAGTAGTGTTGACAAGTTGTGACCTAGAAAGTGCAAGAATATTGGGTGTGTAAACTTTGTATTGTTACTAAATTTTAAGTTAAGTCTGGCTGTCTTTTTGTAGTTGGTTGTATCAAACATGTAAAGGAGATGCGTAATGCCAATTATAGCCCAGTTTTACGAAGTTATTAGTATTAAAATTGCAGAAATAAAACTGCAGGGTACTTTGACCCGCAAGTATAGGTATCTTTAGCCCATGGGCCAAAGTAACCTACAGTTATAGAATTTCATATAATTTCTTGATTATCGGCCTCTAACGGACACATGGATATTGCACAGCCTTAGATCATTTCACAAGGATATAAGTAACTAACTTAAGTAAAAAATATATTTCATATTATACTGCAAACTATTATTTTTTTTTTTAAAACTTTGGTGGTTTCATTGACCAACACCCTTTTTAGGAGGTTAAACACACTATAAAATCATTTAAGGCTAATGTAGGCTGCTGCTAAATTCTTTTATTCTAAATTAGTGTAGGTACCTTGTAGGTAAGGTATATTATAATATGTAGAAAAATCGGCTCAGCCAAACGTAAGATAATTGCGGAGAAACATACAAACATACGGGTCAAACTGAGAACCTCCTTTTTTAAGTCGGTTAAACAACTACACTTAAGATATCCCTCTTCCTACAAAAAAATAATTATCTCATTCAGTTCATAAACAAAGAAGTGATACGACCATTATCATCGAGGTAATTCACACAAAATCATACTATTATCGTGCTTTTTTCAAGATTACTTGAAAAGTACTGAACCGATTTCCAAATTTTAAAAAATAGGACCAACTTGGGAGCTTACCTAATGTAATAACGTTTGAATCATTTCAATCGGTCCAGCCGTCTTCGAGTAATTGGTGGACATACACAAAAAAAACAAACAAATATACAGACGAACAGAGAACCTCCTCCTTTTTTGGATGATGGATTTATTTATTTATTTATTAATTTAAGGCACAATGGCTATACAATAAACCTTATAGACTAACATCACTACATATTATAAAACAAAGTCCCTCTCCGCGTCTGTATGTCTGTCTGTCTGTTCGCGATAAACTCAAAAACTACTGAACGGATTTTCATGTGGTTTTCACCAAATGATAGAGCAGTTTTTGAGGAATGTTATAGTGTATAATAAGTTCAGGTTTTATGTAAATTGGTAGAAATATGACGATAATTTTTGAACAAGTCGGCAAAATTTAAGCCGACTGGGAGCTTGCATCGAAAACGCTGCATAAACCTTTTGAGCTACTTATAACAAAATAATGTATGATGGAAATGTTCATTTTTATAGGTCTACAAAAAGGTCCGCGGTGACATATAGCTATCTTTTAAGAATAGCTTACTATACCCATTTTATCTTCTAAAAAAATTTATCACTTACAATGCGGTAATTTGGAAAGCTATTTAGAGGTATTCAGTATTAATCATTATCAATTAAAATACGTTAGTTACCTTAAGTATTTTATGCACATTATTTTACCCTTTTACACCATACCATTTAAATGAATATCTTAGCAGTTATGGTAAAAAATTAACGCGTGCGAAAATAAATTCAAGCACGTTTATAACACCGATGACGGAACAGGACTGAAACAAACTTTGGAGCGAATGGGTGATGGGTGTTGTTGGAAGGTCGCATTTGGCAAAAAAGGAAGGACCCGTAGCGAAGCGAGGGCGGGTCGCTAGTACATTATATAACAATCTTATTAGGTATCATACTATCACGTATTGGCGGTGACGACGTCACGGTAACGACGTGTTGCGCAACGCAGTGTCCGGTAACCCGACCGTGGAATTTTCGGAACAGGAAACCCTTTGGCCAAAAATCTTAATTCATGAAGGTCTTCAGATCTTCGCCCTCACCACGAAGTTGAAATTCACGTTGTGGCGAGCCTCCAACCGTTGGGTATATTTTTACTTTATTCGGATGTACTCCATGATATTATAGTCTAGTCTGTCTGATATTTTTTTTTCAAATAAAAGGATAGGGTGACAATAAGAAAAATATAGCAATTATTATGAAAGCAAACAGTAAAACAGGTATTCAACAAAGCTTTAGTAAAACAATACGGGAAATGACGCTTCCGTTTTTCTTTCACAGCCGTTATTGGATGGATGGATGGAATTTCAGCTCTGAGGTAGAAGATATTGTTATATTTTATTTTATTATAAAGCAAAATTATCCACACAATAGCTACTTAGGTACGTAATGAATAATTAACCTCTTTGTTGTTACTAAAAAAAATAACTGTATTACCCGGCTAAATTGGGAATGCTATGTTTACTCGCATAGAACTTGCAGTAAGGTACTAATTTAACATTGTATGGTATATTCTATTACGTACTAGTGTTTTATATATTATTGTACGCGTTTGTTATAGCTCGGTTTATGGCCCTAAAAGCGATGTATTAGGGCTCACTTTACTAGCAAGTGTGTTGAAAAATTCCTTAAGAGGATTGTCAACCACGTGGTCTCCATACAAACGGCGATAACGTTTTCCACCCTCTAAACCTTAACCTTACAGTAATTAATTTTTGATATTTTTTTGAAATGCCTAAATACTAGGGCTGTACGTTTTGATTTTTTAAATATCTATAATAGATTTCGAAATATTTGCATTTTAGTGATTTCATACAAAACACAGAAGTGCCAATATTTTCAACTCTACAATGAATATTTTAAAAATCAAAACGTACAGCCCTAGTTTTTAGGCATTTCAAAAACATACCAAAAATTAATTGCTGTAGGTTAAGGTTTAGAGGGTGGGAAACGTTATCGCCGTTTGTATGGAGACCACGTAATTGACAATCCTCTTAAAGGTTAGCCATTGTTTTAAGTATGGTAAATCGTCGCACGAAAAGTTTCTCGCAAGACGTTCATTGTTGCAAGGAAAATAAGAGCGACAGATTGTCTTTAAAAATATATAAAAAACACGCAAAGTTGCATGGGCAGTGATTTTCGCCAAGGATTTTTATTGAAATCACCCGCCTAAAAATATTTTCTGGAAAAAAGAAAAGATTTTATTTACCTATTTACTTTGTGGCTAACCATTTTTGGAACAGCCTAGGTATATGTATGTTGTGTTGTCCTACTAGCGCGACTTTTCAAGATGATAGGCAAATAACCCCATCTTCCTCGCCGTGCCACTAACTCGTGCCCCTGGTGGCACGAACAGGAATTTTCATTTCTCGCCGTACCACTGAATGCGGTACATATTTATACACTGAAGATAACGTACTTTATTGGTTCAAAAATGGCAACAAAAATGGCAAGTTAGCTTGCCAGTGGCGAGTCTGGTGGTTATGACGTTATTGAAAGCAGATTTTATAAAGGTGTGCCATTTTTTCCATTGGGTTTTTTTTCTCTTTATTTGAGCGTTAAATATTTACGATTGACATATTAATCAATTTATTAATTCTTTTTATTACTTCTGCCACAAAAATCACCAGACAGAGACAATTACTATCTAAACTAAATTATGATAAACATTGATAACAATAAATACACAAATTGCTTTTACGCTTTACCTAATTACAATTCTATTAAAGTTTAAAAACAAATACATAAATGTGAAATAAATTTTCCTAATCTAACAAGCAAAATAGTGATTATAATTTTTTAATATTTTGTTAATCAAAAGCGTGTTCCAACTCAAGTAGCGTAGGTAAGGTCGTTTCATTTCATATTTATGCTATTTACAGACATAATTATTATGTATTTTAAAACATCATATTATTTTCTACGGCTCTTTGATGTTGAAGCTATAAATTTGCGTTAACCACCTTTGCTACAGTTGTTGTGCGGGAACTGCGCAAGTGAAAATTAAAAAAGTACTTACCACCTTTATTTACTCATACTTAATTTTAATAATAATTTGCACTCTATAAAATATCTGCTTATTTTTCTGTTAAAATGGAACAAATAAAAAAGTATCCTGAAGAATACAAGAATACATTAGAGCTAAGCCTTTTTTGTTTGAAAAAATGCGGTATCAACATATTTTTTGACAGAAACGTATCGTTTTGGAAAAAATATTGGTATCTTACATACCTTTCCCTTGTAATGATATTTCATTATGTTTCGCTTTCGGTATATATCGTAAAAGCGATAAGTGAACAAAAAGTCTTGTCTCAGGAAGCAACATTCATAATGTTATGGTTGATCACAACGCAAGGTAAGTTAAAAAAAAATAACTGGACGTAAATAATATAAAAAGCGAAAGGAGAATGACTACTTAATGATACCACCTTTTGAATTTTAAAGCTTTTTTGTTTTTATTTTCAAGTTTTTTGAAGTTGGTTTTTGTTTTTAAAACATTTTTTATTTTTATTGAAAGTAAGTACCTTGTGTATTTGGTAGATAATTACTTTAGTTTATTTATAATTAGTTTATTTATATTATCTTATCCAGTAAGTATATTACTCTAATCTAGGTAGATAAAACATGGTTAGACCTACGAAAGGTACGCCTTGAAAGTTAAGATTTAACTTTTTTGTGGAAAGTATGGTATATTTAGCGACGATATCTAAGTTACAATGGTCTTATGTCAATGGCTCGTCACCTTTTACAAAAACTGGTTTTCCCGACGCAGGGGCGTTAATTCTTGAGGAGTTCTCCTGGTACTTTACTATCAGCTCCACTTCACCATAATATGCATTATGACGAACAACATAAATAGCCTAGCAACCATATTAAAGTAATCGTATCGCACCAGTGAGATACTTAGTTTAGTAAATAGTTCCGGTTACCAAAATGATACTTTTCAAAAGCAAATTCACGAGTTACTTAAGAAAATATTAAAATCGCTATAGGTGTGCCTATAATATTTGAAGAGATCCCTTGATTTCTCCAGGATCCCATCATCAGATCGTGATCCTAAGACACTGGGACCAATCTGTAACTATATATGCTTTCAAACAAATAAAGAATTTTTGAAATCGGTTTGTGATTGACAAAGTTATGAGGTAACAAACATAAAAAAACAGCCGAATTGAGAACCTTCTCCTTTTTTGAAGTTGGTTAAAAACGATAAATAACGTTTTTAAGCTCTCCTGTAAAATTTGTCTGGAATGAGATACTTGAATGGGGTTGGTAAACTTTTTCGAAGAGAATTGTTTTTTTTTTTTTTTTGATACCACAAGTTTGAAGAATAAAGAAAATAATATTATGATTTTTTTATTTTACCTTGTTAACTAAATATATTTTTTTATATTATTATCGCGATAAAATATCAAACATACGGCTAAACACGAAGTTCCTTTGCATTTACTGATTTGAAAAACTGATTGACAGAATTTGACAGACAGTGACAAAGAGTAATCATACCTTTGTTTTTTTTTTGTTTTGAGCAACAACATAGAAAGTCTTTGGAGCAAAGGCATAACCTACGCACACAGCCGTAATAGTGATTTATTGTACTATGCTGTAAATTAAAAATTTAAATTTTTATTTAAAATAAAATGAAGCATTATAAAAATTCCGCAATTTGTTATTCCTGACTACAAAGCCAAAAGCTACCAAAAAATATATAATTCACAACAGTTTTAGAAAAGTTTACCAACCCCATTGGGCAGCCGTATGATGTTTGTTTGTCTTTTCCCGTCAAATTCCAAAATCTTAAAAACAACAACTAGGTACATTATATGAATAGAAAGATGACTATCGATTGGTAACGCTTAATTATTTAATCCTGTGAGCAGTTTTCTTTTATTACAGTAATTCTGAAGGTAATAATTTTATTGACGAAAATGAATGACATAAGAACAATTATTGACCAGCTCGGTTGCAATTGGAGAGTTTCGGGTCTGACTGATGAACAACTGAAAAAGAAAAGTAACAACTTAAGTCTAATGGAGTATGGGCAAAAGTGTATGTATTTTATACCATTTGAAGTGCTCAACGACCATAAAGAGTTGATAAAAATTTACGGCGCCACTTTCTATGCCCGTATACAACTATATATTATTTTATAAATATATATATATATATATATATATATAGTTGTATTTTCAACTGAACAAGGAGATGCGTCATTTTATTATTAATTTGTATACCTTTTTAATTTTTTAATTTGTGATTCCATCCTGCCGATAGTGTCGATAAAATGCTATATCACGCGATATAAATCGGTCATGCTAGGCAGGCTGGTGTGTCTGTCAACCAAATGACAGCTACGCCTACTATACGCTACAATGCCACATCGAAGTTAAATCGACACTTGGTTTTCTTAATTTCGAAACAAAAAATAATTAATTGTGGTCAAGGAAATTATAAGTACTTCGTACAACAAGTACATAATAATTTCCTTGATTGTGGTTTATGCTGTTGTTTTCACAATTCACAGTGTCATTTCTGCCATTTCAAGATTTAATGTGGATAACGAAATACGGAACATTTTGGATACCTATGTCGTTGTTTTCGTCATATCAAAAAAGATTATCATTGAATAATATCTATTTTTCTTCATGCGCTAAAAATAAGAAATAACTTGATTCATGTAGCAAATATTACTGACTATATTTTATGACCGAATTTCAATCGTATACAATACAGCTACAAGTCAAGCGTTTTCTCTATAGAAAATTACTATCACCTTTTAGTTCTATTTTATTAGACTTCTACTCTTTCTGGCCGAGCTGTAGTTACCTTTTCTTCTCCTTGTACACACTGTTTGGTAATACCCTTATTATGTATTAAACTATGTATGTTTCAGTAATGTACAACAGTGCTTACGTTGTAACGACAATGTATTTGATAATACCTTTATGCGATTTGGTATTTCGTCTTTATTTACTGCAGCAGGATTCAGAGTGGTTTCTTCCTTTCAACGACTTGTATCCATTCACTGTCACAGATTGGTGGAGTTATTTCTTTAATTATGCGTTACAAATTTACTGTGGTAAGTTTTTTTTGCTTAAGATTTTTTTTTTGGATTCTAAGGATTTCTGGCACTATTAATATTAGTAATATTTCGATGGTGTGCTTTTACATGCCTGTTATTTGAGTTTATTGTTTCATCAGTTTAATAGTCAATTCTGTACATACATATTGCACGATAGAGCCTTGTATTCACTAGGCAACATTTAATGCATATCATCATCAAAATTTAAGAGGCCATCCATACATACAATGTCAAATACACATAATTGAGCAACGATTTCACACAGTTTTTCACAGATTTCACTTGTTTAATCGGTCCCAAAAAAATAATGTAAATAGTAGATTATAGTCAGATTAGTATCAGTTATGTGATTGACAGAAACATGACAGCTAAAACTTTTCTCGGTAAAAAAATATCGTGCTCGCCACGTATCGTACCTATAGTTAGTGACCACGTTTCACTGCCGTAAGTCATCACTGGCAACCACAGACAGTACTTGTTGTATGGTCTGTGCTGGCAGCACACACTGGTAGACACATAGACTTTCGTCTTGAGACACTGAGGTAAATCGGACACAGAGATTTTTCGACGCTTCCCGAATGCTGCCCATCCGAGTTGGATTCAACGAAAGATCTCTTTGTCGAAGTTGGACTACGAAGTGATTATTTCCTCTGTGGTTGGACTTACCAAACTGCAGTCTAGGGGCCGTACCCGGCTAACGCATCGAACTTCGAAAAGTCAGCCGGGTTTCAAATTAAAAGCCCGAGCCCGAGCCCCAATTGGGCCAAAATGGTAAACCCCAATTCATGATGTCACACGAACATCGATATCTTCCAAATAACTTCAACAAATAGTACAATACGAAATTCCTTTACTTTGATTTCTTTGTTTTAAGTTGAAACTCGGCAGACCTGCTGAAGTTTGAAAAGCCGCTGGAGGACTTTAAGTAATGAGACCTTCATTCTCAGAAGATCCATCGGCCAGATCCACCAATCCATCGGCCAAATCCAATGGATCTAGTGAGATTTCTTACTGGATCCTGATTCTAAAGTGTGGATACTAAGGTGTTTTTCTTAGTTGATCCATTGTTGCCATCAAAGATCATTTTCCAACAAAGATGTTAATGAATTAAAAAATGTACTTAAGTATGTCTATGAGTATTTTTTAAACGTATTATGGCTTGTGATTAAATGTTTTCCATTTATCCTTTCTACTGCCCCATTCTTCATTTATTAGACATTTACTAATTCTTCAGAAAATAATGTTTTTCAATGTCCATCAGCCATTTTTGATGTCCCCACTGCTGGGGCACAGGCCTTCCTTATGGGTGGTAAGGAAGATGGGCGATAACCCACCACGCGGGCCCTATGCGGATTGGTGGGTGTTAACGACTGCAAATGCAGCCGGTACCAACGGCTTAACGTGCCCTCCGAAGCACGGAGGAGCTCGAGATAATAAATTTTTGGTCACCCATCCCATGACCGACCCTTGCGAACGTTGCTTAACTTCCGCAATCGCTGGGCCAGACGCTAAACAACTGCACCACCAAGCTTCACGTTTTTCAATAAATAGACCTAATGAGAAAAAAAAACTCACTAGATCGATTATGGATCTGTACAATGGATCTCTGAGATTTAAGGTCTCATTAGATCCACTTTTCTAAAATTAGATCTTATGAGAAAAAAAAATCTCTCTAGATCTATTATGGATCTGTACAATGGATCTCTAAAATTTTAAGGTCTCGTTAGATCCATTTTTCTAAAATTAGATCTTATGAGAAAAAAAATCGCACTAGATCCATTGTGGATCTGGCCAATGGATCTTCTGAGAATGAAGGAAAAATTTCACGTTAAGTTTTATTAAAGTTCTTTTCTATTAACAACTTATTAAATAAAAACCTCTGAGGGCGCCACTATCGGTGGTAAGCCACCTTAAATGATTATAATTATATTCTTAGATTTCGCTTTATTTTAATGAAATTATAATTATACTTACCACTTAATATAGAGTCAAATAAGTATTTGTCAAATGGGTATTTGCCAATTTGATGTTTAATAATGAATTAATGTTATTTCAAACGGTACGGTCCAATGGGGATAAATTAGGCTGGTTTTAAAATAAAAAAATGCAAAACTGGCATATACTTTTCGATCGTTTTCTGACAACTCAACGGTTGCTTACATCGTAGCATACAAGGTTCTCAATTATCTATACCAGTTTTGTCTAAAAATAAATCTATTTGGATTCAAATCACACTAGAATTTCCCCACTTTGCACAGAATACATATAAGTCCGTTTGATTGATATTGATAAAGAAGTTAAGTGATTGACTATTTTTCAGTTCTAACTACCTTTTACATATATTTGGGAAGTAACATTCTCTTATTAATTCTGAGCGCATACTTAAGCAATGAATTCATATTACTTCAAGAGGACTTGCTTGGAATTAAACCAAGAAAACTTGAATCACATACAGACGGTGACATTGTTTCCCCATATGACGAAGAGAAAACGTTCGGTGATTTTGTGAGGCACCATCAAAAGGTGATTATGTAAGTAGAACAGATTTTAAAACGCTTTCTTAACTGCTGATGATCAGACCTTATAGAAAGATCATTACAGAAGGATTTTGTCCCCCTGTTGCCTCTCTTCACATCGACTGAGGCATCAGCAGTATACATCTGCGGATGCATCCGCCAATGTGGTAGAGGGAGGTATTTGCATTTGCGGATGCGTGCACCGGTGTCGTAGAAGGAGATATTTGTTCGTTTACTTCCCACAAATCTGCTAATGCCTCTGTCGATGTTTCCTACTTCGAAATATCAAAAATGACTTGCCGGTGTATATAAGCGTTTAGCGAACCCTATACTTCAACATTTTTCGTCAATATTTTGATGGCGATCCTGGATCGTGGTATTTATTGATGGTCTATTGTGCCATATATCTGATCTGTTACCGTTAAAGTGCGTCATTCAGTAAGAGTGCACGCACATTAAGGCAGCAGGCGGCAGGCAGCGCGAGAAAAGTATGGCATATCCAAGTCTTAGTTATCTGTATAGGCGCAGGCAGCGAGTCCGCTTTGATGAAGAATTATCTTCATGGCGCGCGACCACTGCAGGGCAGGCGTACACTTTGCAACATGCGGAAATTTGAAACTTCCACAAAAATTTCGCACTTTAACTGAGTTAATTTGCACATTAACTAGTAAATTCGCACATTAACGGATTCCGAGCTTAAGCGGTAACATATTTATCAACAGCATCGCACAATAGACCTACTGACTGGGCGAGCAGCCTCGCGAGGCACCCGCGCGGAGCAAATCCTCGGTCAGTCAGGCAGGACGTGCCTCACCCGAAGCAAACGCACGCACTGCCTCGCCAGAGCGCGCCTCGACCTGAGCCGAGCGTTGGCTGTTTTTGACGATGCTCAAAGGCGCCTCAGCAGGTTTGCCGCGCGCACTCAAGACGGTTGTTTTGCCTCGCCTAGCTTGATCATAATCGTAATAAACAGTCTTAAATTAATACAATTATATGGCGAATATAGACTTTGGGACGCGCAATGTTCTGATTATACTAATAATTAGAACTAAGAGAAGGACTATCGTATATCTTTTTTATCCAAAAACATTTAAGTTTTCGTTTCTTTTTTTGTATTAGTCGAAGAATTAGTATAAAGACAGTGATGGCGATAGCTTTCCGAAAGTACGGTCTCATGACACGCGCTGTCTCTGTGTGACTTTAAACAGAGCGCTTGATGCTGGCTCATCCTCACCGTAGATTGGCCTTGCCGCGCGCAGCACCCTCATGCAATAAATCTATAGAGCGAGGCTGCGCTCGCGCGGAAAATGTTGCGCGGCAAACGTTCGAGGTTGCCTTGCGAGGCTGCTCGCCCAGTCAGTACCTACGCGGCTATCGTCTCATAATGAAGTGTGGGGTTCGCTTTTGTTTATTGGCCGAAAACTTAATAGTGACATCATGGTAAATCTTGTGAATGTATTTATTTGTTTTAGGTTAACTCGACTATTGGATGCATCATTTAATACATTAGTCACCATAGAATGCACGTTTTCTGGCATGAATATTTGTTTCTTTTCTCTTTCTGCTAGGGTAAGTACAATTCGTAATTCTCGTCGATTACGTAACTACAATATAAGATTTAAACGTTATATTATCAGTTTTTGCATACGAACTCATTTAGCAGCGAGAAGCGAATATGTCTATGGAGTTTAGTGACACGAACACGATATTATTATTTCTCGTATTTTTCTAAAACCAACTAAACCCCCCCTTCTTTACAGACATCCCTTGGATTTGCGAAAATGGCGAGCAACTATGCAGCGATTTGTGTTGTTTTGATGATTATGTTTTCGTTTTGTTATTCTAGTGAAATGCTGTGCACGTCGGTAAATGGCAATATTTAATTTTATAATTTTTAAATCTAAAGTTATTTTTTTTTCTGAAATCCGCTTCCTATCCTATAAGTACTAGGCTATAATATATATACAAGGTGTATTTGTAACCACTCTCCAAATTTTATGGATGTGTTTAGTCCATGAAACTGAACTACTTTCTCCATGAAACATAGGGTCAAATATGTAAAAAAAAATGACTTTTCATACAAATCAAAGAGCTCACGTGATCAGTTTAGTATGGGATGACCAAATTTTTTTGCCGTATTTCGACACATGTTTCATTGAGAAAGTTGTTCAGTTTCATGGACTGAACACATCCTTAAAATTTGGAGAGTGGTTACAAATACACCCTGTATAGTCGGAATAAATTATAATAAAATAACAAGTGTCGCCAAAGAAGTAAAAACTTATTAGAATAAACTATGTCGGGATGAGTATCTCGCCCCGTGTGCGCGCTTTCATATAAACCCGTGGACTTGATGTGAGAGACAAAATAGTTGTGGAGACAAAAGTTGCTCGTGGGCGCTCTCCCTAATATTGTAATTATATTATTATGTATACCTATTATGTTTTGTTTTATCGAATGTCCACGCGGACGAAGTCGCGGGCGGAAGCTAGTCTACCATATTTTTGTAACACGTTGTACTTAATATTATTTAAAAAACATATTATCAACTTTTCAGAGCACTGGTATAGCGAAATGTGCTTACGCAAATCTATGGTATGAAGCTGATAAGTCATACCGTACTAATATTTATTTCATTATTATGAGGTAAATCCTTTTTTAACAGGTTGTTATCAGGTTGCTTTTTAAGTATAAGATTGTAATTGCATCAAGTTTAAAATGAATAAAGGTAGTTAGGTACACCTTCACGATATTGGTAAACCTGATTGCTTGCCACCTTATGCAATAAAAATAATCTTGTGATCTAAAGCTACATCCGTGGTCGGATCGGCTCGGATCCAATAAAATCTATCCTATAATATATTTTGACGTTTTTTAGATCACAGAAAGCATGCAGCTTATCTTCATTTAACTACTCATCGATATCACTAAGCACATTTGGAAAGGTATGTAACCACTTATTATACTTTATATAACATATACTTTACTTTGTATAACATACGCATGGAAACGGGTGGCGCAGTATAGAAAATTATAAAGAAGTGTGGATGGAAGGCACATATTTTATGGTGGGCGTTGCAATTGGTGCAAGGGCGCCACGAGAATGTAGACACATAAAATAAGTAAACTTAAGTACTAGAGTACTTGGTTGGATGTATTTACAAACATACCTACAATACTTTTACAGAAGACACACAGGTTAAAAAGATAACAGTTCTTGATCGAGGACAATACACATGTCTCTCACCCGTATTCACAACATTAGAGGTCCCACAGTCCCCGTGGAAGCACATGCGTCCCAACTACCAATCACACGTAACACGTAAAACAATCGAACCAATCACATAACTGGCACAATCACCGGCGTCTGTGTTTCCGAGCGCATACAACCTGACTCTATTCAAGGCCAGAGTGAATAAGCACCTTCTGGGCAAGCTCGCCCCATCGTAGACCCTGTCTTTGCTTTTGGGCAAGACTAGGGTCAAGAGCAAACCCATTAAATATAAAAAAAAAAACTCTTTATCAACGTAGTGCCACAGAATATTAGTACTAACGTGTAGTGCGTTCGCATAGGCAAGGGTAGTTTGAGTAATGATCTTAAATACGGGTATCTGTTGGTTATCAGGGTCACTTACCGTGCCAGGGTAGCCTAATTTTTGGTAAGCCATCCAACGACCGACCCTAGAGATAGTTGTTGAAGTGCCACAATCGCAGATCGAAAGCGCAGATCGAAAGCGCTACTTAGCTGCAGCGTCATCGAGATCCTCATGATCTGGGGGTCAAGTCTGCTCAGGTCAATGTTAACGTCAAAATCGTGGTTCAATGGTATTTGAATGGTAATGCTTTTTGACACAGTTCTTGTTTCTTAAGCCCAAAACCGAAACACATTGGGTTCCTTAACCCAAAACGGACGCACATTGTGTCTCGATTTTGGGTTTCAGAAACAAGAAAGTCTCAAAAAGCATTACCAATCAAACACCATGGGGAACATGCATAAGTCACCGATTTTGATAAATTTGAGCTTGATCGCTGCGGACACGTATAAAAACATGATAGAACAGAAAAATAAAAAGAATGTATTATTTTAGTTTAAAAAAAATATTTTAGTTTAAAAAAAAAGCAATTTTCCGCATAGCGTTTTTTTTTTCATTATCGGATATAATGCACTAAGACTTAACAGTCGGATAGAATATCAAATAAGAAATAATATTTTGTATGACACATAATTGTACTTAAACACAATATTTGATAGATATTTGAAAATTCCTGGCTAACTCCATACCAACGTGGCATAATACAAACGAATACGTGACGTCACAAATGTTGACCGTTTTGTATAGAGCGTTTTCGGCGGGTGCTGCTGCGCGCTAACTTCAAGTGAATATATCACGAGAAAAAAACGCAAGAGAAAAGTTTTAATATTACAGTTGATTCTCTCACGCATTATACTTTTGATACAAAAAAATTGATCCATGTTCCCCACGATTTTGACGTTAACATTAGCAGACTTGGCCCGCTTTACTCGTAGCACGAACAGCTATCGAAAAAATAACACGCGTACTAGAGTAATTTGTACAGCACCATCTACAGCCGAAAAACGAAATGAGATGTTGCAAAGAGAATATAATTACTCAATCGAGTACTTTAACGCGCTTTTTTTACTCGATAACTGAGCGTGCTTAAGATACAGAGCACGTTCGCGTTTATCTTGAATGATAAAACCAAAATTAAAAAGTTGTCTTATTGGTTAGTATTTATGAAACAAGTTTATTATTATAACTGGCTATTGATTCCTCATACCCATTTTCAGGACTGATCATCGCGTCGTAGAAATCCTTGGGGGAGGCTTATTCCCAGCAGTGGGTGTCGTGCGGCTGATATGATGATGACCCAATTTTCAGCAAATTTCCAAACATGACGCAAATATTTTTTTAACAGTAACGATATTCTTACAAATAAGTTTTGGGTTTATCGTAAATAATGCGATATCAAGATTGCAAGCTGTATGATTCCTATAATTCGTTTGTTATTTAAATTACTTAATCCTACTAAAGAAAGTATTTGTTTTCAGCTTTTAAGTACAACTTGGTCTTACTTGTCGCTGGCAAATACATTCTACGAAAAGGGGAATTAAATCCATTCAATTAGATAAAGTGTGATAATACCGAAACGTAGGACGTCGGTATACGTAGTTAACACAAATAGCAAATGTTGTCACATTAAACTAAGTTCATATTCATCAAGAGATTGGGGTTTGACCAGCTGCAGTTAAAGCTGGGGGTTCGATCGCCAACTCACGTGTTTTACAACTTTGCAGACAAATTCGTTTGCGCGTGTATCACCCCTGCACAAACTAAATAGAGTAGGATCTTTCTTAGTAGAGTTCCGTTTGCAAAAAATGCGGACCGCATTCTGACGTCTGAAATATCATGTAGAGATCCCAGACATCGAATAAACAGATGTTGCCAACCAGTATTGTGGTCCATACCAATAAATGCAATTTATTTATTCTTGTCAAAGAATGACGAGATGAGCCTAGAAGTCTAGGCCTCCTCTAGCAATGAGTCTTACCTACATCATTGATAATAGGTATCACAGAATAGATAATAGGTATGACAGCCAAAGGTATTTTAGGAGTTTTAACGCTCTGAACTCAATAATTTATAACTTTTTCAACACACTTGCTCGTAAAGTGAGCCCTAATACATCGCTTTTAGGGCCATAAACCGAGCTATATCAAACGCGTGCAATAATATATAAAACACTAGTTCGTAATAGAATTAACCCTACAAAGTTAAATTAGTACCTTACTGCAAGTTCTATGCGAGTAAACAGAGCATTCCCAATTTAGCCGGGTAATACAGTTATTTTTTTTTGACAACAAAGAGGTTTTATGCTGCTGAAAATTCATATATTTTTTTTTAATAAATAAATGTGTAAGACCTTAATTAAGTCAAATAAATATATATTAGTATCAAATTATTCATAATTCACAATATTTTGTTATAAAATATTAATATATTTGCATTTTGTCACTTAAAATTATAATTTTGAAGTATTAGTAGTAGGCTGTATGCTCGTCACCCCTTTGTTCGCAAAATATTCTTGCGTTGGGCGTGTGAAAAAAAAAACAAAAAAAAACATGCGCGCCTTTTGCCATAATTATCATATTTTGTTTTTGTCGTATTTGTTGCTGTTTGATAAATTACTTTGTTTTTTCCTCGCAAATGTGTTGAAAAACGTCGTATGAAACTCGTGAGCTCTTGCTTATTGTACACTCGGCTGAGTTACGCCCTCGCCTGCGGCTCGGGCTACAACCCACAGCCTTGTGTGCAATGAGCAACCTAAGCTAACTTGTCTCATAATG
The DNA here is from genome assembly GCA_950108535.1 of Agriphila straminella. Classification (NCBI taxonomy): domain Eukaryota; kingdom Metazoa; phylum Arthropoda; class Insecta; order Lepidoptera; family Crambidae; genus Agriphila; species Agriphila straminella. The sequence continues at coordinate 9,557,250 of OX467321.1, read as the reverse complement.
TACTATTACCACCCAAAACTCCAAAATCTTCAAGAATTGATATAATGTTAGCAGTCAATATTGTCTTAAGAAGACCTTACTAATGTAATGATACCTATATTTCCATTTTTTTTTGTAACATAGGTACTAACTACTAATATCAACGGATGGGGGGGGGAGGGGACTACAATACTAGTAACTAGTACTATAAGTAGTCGGGGATGAGAAATTGGCCAATTATTGATAAGTAGACGCCTGGCGACTTTGAGTGCGGTTTGTAATACGGGCCTTACATGCAAAAAAGATCATTCTAAAGATGCTGAAACTGAAATATAAGAACAGCATCTATGATCTTAAGATAGCTTTAAACTTTGAGAGTGGTTTATAAATACGGGTCGGATGTTAGTCATATTTTGAGGAACCAAGTAGAATTTTCGCTGGTTCTAATTTAACTGACAAAACATTGTTAAAGTCAAAGTCAAGTCAAAATAAGCTTTATTCAAATAAACTATTAACTTTTGAATCGTCTATATTTTCCTACCACCCGTTCCAGACTTTTTTAGCTGACAAGAAGAACGGGCGCAAGAAACTTATCAGCTGTAACAGCCATAAGTATTTATTAGACATATTTATGAAGAATATCAATATAAACTACACTCTAATTCCAATAATTAAAGAGATTATCAATAGCAGAGGTTGCTAATTTGCTGTGTTTATTTCTAAACACAACACTAGAATTAATTAATGTGCCTATTTATAGGTGGCAATAAATTATAACAACCGAACAGCACCTGATTAAAGTATTGACAGTAAATTTATAGCTATTATTATTTATATTTAAAATAATTAGTTGTACTGGCAGTTTAGAAAATGCATACGATAATTTACACCTAAATGAAAAATTGACAAGGAAAATGTTGAGCTAAGTAAGTGATCTATAACTAAATTATGTGGTAGGTACAAGAAAGCACGCAAAATATTTAGAACACTAAAGTGTCTAGTATAGTATGTAGGTATGTATAATGTTATTGTAATTAGATAATTATGTATTTCATTATTCTTAGTAATAAATGGATATGCACACCTGTTTATTTAATTTTCTTGTAATTTTGTGAACATTTAATCAAAGATTCTGAGAATTTTCACCCTTTGAGAGTAAATGAGTAAATACTCTTGAATGTATATTGGTTTAACTTGTTATTTAGAACTTGAGTCAATGCGATTACTAGGGTCTAACATAAACTACAACAAAAGGTGCATTTAGTCGTAACAAATTAGACAATTAATTTCGTACAACAAAACGTGATGAAATTCATATTATTGCACAATTACGTGTTATTTCAGAATCAGAAATGTTCATGACAGATTCGAAAGGCAAAAATATTTTTCGTTTTAAAAATATTATTATTACTATTGTATTTGGGTGTAAGTACTGAATATCACTACATAATAATTATTATAAAACAAAGTCCCTCGCCGCGTCTGTCTCTCTGTCTGTCTGTTCGCGATAAACTCAAAAACTACTAAACGGATTTTCACCAAATGATAGAGCAATTCTCGAGGAAGGTTTTGGTGTATAATAAATTCGGGTTTTATGTAAATTGGTAGAAATATGACGATAATTGTTGAACAAGTCAACAAAAATTAAGCCGACTAGGAGCTTGCATCAAAAACGCTGCATAAACCTTTTGACCTATAACAAAATAATGTATGACGGAATTGCTCATTTTTAATAGGTCTACAAAAAAGTCCGCGATGGCATATAATATTATCTATCTTTTAAGAATAACTTACTATACCCATTTAATCTTCTAAAAAATTGGTCACTTACAATGCGGTAATTTGCAAAGCTATTTAGAGGTATTCAGTATTAATCCTTATCCGTACCGTAACCATTTTATGCACATTATTTTACCCTTTTACACCATACCATTTAAATGAATATCTTAGCATTTATCGTAAAAAATTAACGCGTGCGAAAATAAATTCAAGCACGGTTCTTACATCGATGACGGAACGGGACTGAAACAAACTTTGGAGCGAATGGGTGATGGGTGTTGTTGGAAGGTCGCATTTGGCAAAAACGGAAGGACCCGAAGCGAAGCGAGGGCGGGTCGCTAGTTTAAAATAAATTTTAGTATTTATGTGAATGCAATAAAAAACCTATTAAACATAATTGGTAAGATATTTTATAAATATTATGTTGTGACTTATGCCTACTACGACGTATTTAATTGTAGTTTAGATTCTTTTAAGCGAAAATTTATTGAACATCTATTAGGAGCTCGGTGGCGCAGTGGTTTAGCGCCTGGCCCAGTGATTGCGGAAGTTAAGCAACGTTCGCATGGGTCGGTCATGGGATGGGTGACCAAAAATTTATTATCTCGAGCTCCTCCGTGCTTCGGAAGGCACGTTAAGCCGTTGGTCCCGGCTGCATTTGCAGTCGATAACACCCACCAATCCGCATTGAGCCCGCGTGGTGGGTTATGGCCCATCCTCCTTACCACTCATAAGGAAGGCCTGTGCCCCAGCAGTGGGGACATCAAAAATGGCTGATGGACTATTTACTGAACAAAAGTTCATGCTGGTGTGGTGAGCATTACACACACATAGCAGTAAGTACTTTTATTTTGTTTAGATGGGTATATAAAATTATTGTTTTGTAAAATTCTATAAGCGAAATCCTATAATTAGATTATTGTTTCTTACGCTTTTTCTACACCTATTTGTTCAGCTGGTGGTTTTCCATGAAATAAATAAAAATAAATAAAAAGATACGTGATAGATTTGGCTTCATTTATTCCAGACGATGTTTATTAGGTACTGCAACAAAAAACACCGTGTCGCTATTATCTTCATTAACAACCTGAAACGGGCTATAACTGCAATAGTTCAGCGAAATTCCTAAATTCCCCACGTTCATATTCGAAGTCGTAACAATGAGCGAGTGAGTGAGGATTCGTCGTGCAACTCTTGCTATCAAGCTCCGCTTAAAGATAAGTACAGACAAGCGTACTAGTTATACTAACTTATAAATTGCCTTAAGTGAGTTTGTTTGTTACGCTTTTATGTCTTATTAAATTTTGCATATCTAAACGTTCTTCTTCTTATCGAATGAGGAATAGTGGCCACCTTCTGGTGTTAGAGTTTATCAAGCCGCCTGTAAGACCTCTAACTTGGCTTAACGACTATTATCAGATGACAACAGCCGGGACCAACGGTTTAACGTGCCCTCCGAAGCACGGAAGCGCTCAGTTGTAATGCCACTTAACGGTCACCCATCCGACACCTGGCCGGACTGAGTGTTGCTTAACAAACGTGATCGAGTACGATCAGTCTGCCGAGTTCCGCCATGAGCGCTTCAACGCATAAACGTTGTCAGGTAAGTATACAGAAAAGGACAAACTGCGCAGATAAAGAATGGATTAAAAATGGTGGCTCACCCCACTTTGCGCAGATAAAGAATGGATTCCACAATGAGTCCCCGCTTTCCACAATGAGTTGGAGTTAGAGAGCGATAGTTGTGGCAGAGCGAAAAGTGAATATGAACGAGGTCATTTTCAATCCCAACGAGATTGCCTGCCGCATGAAAAAAATCATCAGTACAGGATCCTTGTTTTACTAACAAGGATCCTGTATTGATGATTTTTTTTATAATAAAAATATGCAGTTTTCCCCGAGTCATGGATATTCCCACCCCCTCGTTTCTCCAAAAAGCCGTGTTTCTCATCTAAAAAAGGCGAGATTTTAGGTTTCGTTTTTTGCAGTCAAGATATATTGTTTTTTGTCTAGTTGTTTTGTCAAGATATATTGTTTAACCTTCAGCACCAAATACGCACTTGAGCAGTGATTCAGCATTTTCGGTTTTGAGTACCTATATTCAGTCAAAACTGACCTAACCGCAAAATATGGAGTTTTCCCATGAAAAACTCGTTTGTTCTTATAGTGTGACGAAGCCTTAATATTAGTATTCACAGAACATCGTCACGCGGACGAACATGATTCATCATTATTCAGGACAATGCTTTGCTTGCAGGCAGCCGTTTTAATTTTTTACGTCTCTGCAAAGATTTGGACTCCTCCAAACCTTTTGTTCCATAACTTCCATAGCCATTTGAAATTCATAAGATCCTTTCCTTGTTTACTTCTTAATAATTCGGATGGCATCTGCTACTTTGAAAGGCAATGAAATTAAAATGACATTGAATAGAAATTTTATTCTCTTGCCATGTTTTTACGGTTAAAAATATTGCAGACGACAGTAAGCTTTAAGATGATAAACACTTTGTTCTGAGGGTATGAACATGCACTTTCTTATTATTGGCTAGTTTCAAGTATCAATGATTACAGCAGTTTTTGTGCTGTAGTAGGTACGTATGTATCATTGGAGGAACCACAACAATACCCACGTTACGTAAACTTGGTTTTCAACACACTTGCTCGTAAAGTGAGCCCTAATACATCGCTTTTAGGGCCGTAAACCGAGCTATAACAAACGCGTGCAATAATATATAAAACACTAGTACGTAATAGAATTAACCCTACAAAGTTAAATTAGTACCTTACTGCAAGTTCTAGGCGAGTAAACAGAGCATTCCTAATTTAGCCGGGTAATACAGTTATTTTTTTAATAACAACAAAGAGGTTGTATGCTGCTGAAAATTCACATACATTTTTGGAATTAATAAATGTGTAACTCCTCAATTAAGTCAAACAAATATTTAATATTATCAAATTATTCATAATTCACAATATTTTGTTATAAAATATTAAAATATTTGCATTTTATCACTTAAAATTATAATTTTGAAGTAGGCTGTATGCTCCTCACCCCTTTGTTCGAAAAATATTCTTGCGTTGGGCGTGTGAAAAAAACAAAAAAAAACCTGCGCGCCTTTTCCCATAATTATTATAATTATTTTGTTTTTGTCGTATTTGTTGCTGTGTGGTAAATTACTTCCTCCTCGCAAATTCGCTCATTCCTCGCAAATGTCTTGAAAAACGTCGTATGAAACTCGTGAGCCCTTGCTTATTGCACACTCGGCTAAGTTACGCCCTCGCCTCGCCTGCGGCTCGGGCTGCAACCCACAGCCTTGTGTGCAATGAGCAACCTAAGCTAACTTGTTCATAATGTACTATTATGTTAGTACAAATTATTTTAAATATTTCCGATTGCATACAGTAACCTCCAGAGGGCCTAGCCAAAGTAACGTTGGCAAATTTTCGTTATCGCTTCGCTTTCGAAACATGTATGGGATTGACATAAGGTTTCGTTAACAATCGAATTTTAAAACGTCAAATCCACATGTTTCGAAAACGAGGCGATAACGAAAATTTGCAAATGTAACTTTGGCTAGGGGGCAGGCTGGTAAGAAGCGATCAATCAAATTGGTCTCCTCTACGTAATTAGATAATTAAAACTGTCAAAAAGTGTTTGCCTTGATACCAACCATTTAAGGGCTGAGGTTTTACATACCAAGTGACTGATTGAATGACTTTTGAGCTTGATACAAATTTATCAGATTTTCTCTTATTACTAATGACATTTTGGTCAGATTTTCTCTGGTAATTTGAGTTCGCTATCAGCAAATAATGTTGAGACTGGTAAACAGCATTAAAACCTCTTTGTCCGATCATTGCATAAATGAGGCCACAAAATAACACAGATTGACTTTGTCCCCTGGCGGCACCCAGATTGGGCGGGCGAAGTTCCGCCTTATCTCAGTGCGCGCTTCACGAAGTATGACGCCATAACTCCAGCTGCCGCGACTGCGTTATCCTGACCGAAGTTCTCTCAATCAAGCAAGTTTAATAGCTGATTGTACGAGGATGGTACGAGGTCACCACTCATAGATGATTATGTTTAGAGGAAGGAATTAAGTGATCGAAGTTAGTAAACATTATAGAATATAAATATCTGGGCGTTATTTTGGCTATTACTATTTATTGTAATAATATGGTGGTGTTGCTAGGTTTCGTCACGTAGTCAATATCCTCTATGAAAATCTGGTGCTTTTTCGAGCTGTATTCAAATATGGTGCGCAGCGAAAAATGTTTTTATACATTTTTTTTTACTTGTGATTGTATGTAAAATTATGGCACACACTCTTGGCGTTACGTAGCAAGCGCCGTACTAATAAAAAGACAAATATGAGCAAATTTTGAGCAAAGTTAAAAATTATGTAAAACCATTATCCATGAACTAAGTACTACGTGAAAACTAGGGGGGGTGGGGGGTCAAAAATTGTAAAAAATGGGTCACGTAGTATGGGTACGTTCCCTTAGGCATGAAGCAGTTCTGCATATTCAATTGGCATGTTGTTAACAAGACAAAGCAACTAGCTTTTTCCTGATGTCATCAATGCCTGTACTATCCCCCCCAATTGCTAATGCGCTGGAACCTTGTCATTGTCACATTAGCATTACGTTAACGTCATCCGCAACTAAAAATGACATGAAACAAGAAAATTCGAATAGGCCATTATAATATAAATTATTGAATTATTATTTTCAATAAGATAGGGTCTAGGTATATAAAAAAAATACAATATTGTTTTTGAGGTTAAAACATGACCACCAGGCGCATTATCAATTGGCGGGGATAGTAGGTACTGGTAAGCATGTGAATAAGAACTAAACATAACAAATAACCATAATTTCATAAAGATGTAGATGTTGTATCTCACAAAAAAATTATAGGAATCCTTTAAAAAATCTGTTACTTTTACCTCTCAGTGGTGCGAGTGTTTTCGCTTGGCAACGCTCCATTCGTCCTTCATCATGAGACGCTATTTTAATTATATTACATTGTAAAACTGATTTTAGTGACAGCGTGGATTTACTGTTGAAGTGTTCAGTGTTTCAATTTCTTTGCTCAGGTATGTGACAGTTTTGTTAATAAAATTCCCTTTTCGTAAATTATTGTTATTGTGGACACATTACAGAGGGTGTCAAGTCTGCTAATAATGTTAACGTCAAAATCGTGTTTCAATGGTGTTTGAATGGTATTGCTTTTTAAACCCAAAACCGAAACACATTGTTTTTCTTAAGGCGCTGTAGGTAGTGAAACTAGCGCCGCCACTACATTTATTTTTATTACTCGTAAACCAAGTCAATATTTAAAGAAAGCTCATGTTAAATTGCTCAGCTTAAATTGCCTCTAATATTTCTTGAATAACTCTTCAACAGTTTTCATTCTTTCTGTAAGTTTTAAATTCCATTTAAGTTTTAAATTCCTTTTTGGCAATTATCAGCTGCGTTCTTCTTGTCAGCTAAAAAAGTCTGGAACGGGTGGTAGGAAAATATAGACGATTCAAAAGTACTTAACAATTAAGTTTATTTGAATAAAGCTTATTTCACTTTCACTTTCAATAAAATGAAAACATGTCAATTACGTATGCTTTAATTATACAGGTTACTTTAACTTAAAGGGAGGAGTCCAATGTAAATTACCCTAACCTGTAATTTTTTGAAAATAAATATTTTGTATTTTTTTTTATTTGTCTCATTTAGACTCCACCCCTTTCCGAAATTATCCGATACTTTTATATCGGATTCTTTTATTCGGATCGAATATCCGGTAGGTAAGGGTTACAAAACTCCATAACATCCCTGTTTATAATTGACCACTAAAATAAATTCTTATTTAATTAAATCATAATTGATAAAACAAAGTTTGAAAAAGTAATTCTTTATTTCTAAATCTAAATCCTTCCATCACAATATAATATCATTATATAATACCTATATTGAATATTCGAACTATGTACATGTACAGTTAACAAAATATAGGTACTTGAAAGGAAAAAAATAACCGAATTTACAACCTTCTTTTTTTAAGTCGGTTAACAGTCCTGGAAATAATTTAAGGAGTTTTGATTTCTTGTACGTCAGATAGCATTTAGGGCTGTTAATAATTTTGCGACCTTGAAAACCTTATTGAAAACTGTATGGAAGTTTAAAAAAAAAGTTGTGATCGAGCCCTTTATTCGAGTATTTTTGACTTATCTGAACTTTGAAAAAAAAATCTTAAAAAGAAAAACAAATGTTAGGAAAGAAAGGGGACTAAACCAACAATTTATTATAATACAAAAAAATTTGTACATACAATCTATAATTAAAGATCTTCACAATAAAATTAGAAGTGCAAATAAGCGTTTTCAGTGCACATTTAGTATATAAAATATTAATTTCCAATACGTAATTCCAGAGTCCAGGGTGTTAACTTTACCAACAGAAACAAAATACTAACTAACTAGTAACTCGTGACTTAACAAACATACTCAAACTACAAGACTTACTCAGGTTATGTAATAAGTTGAGCCTCTGACATCATACTTAATTACTTACTCGCCTCTTCGTGACTTTAAACTTAGCGTTCGTATATAAATCATTATGTTTACTTTACATAATTGTCACCAAGTTATTAAAATATTTAGGAAAACGCGATCTTGAATTTAAAATAAATATTACTAGCATCCGCCCGCGACTTTGTTCAGGAGCCCAATCGCGGTAATTCTGAACGATAAAACAAAAAACGTTACGTTGTCATTTAGGTTATATTTACCTAAAAATCTTTTGTTTAGCTTCATAATTTTCACTTAAATTGTCCCAGATTGTAATCCTAGACTCCTTAGGCAGAGTATTCAACAATTTTAACAAAACTTAGGCGAATATTTTTCTGTAAACGAAACCTAAACGATTTAGCTTATATCGTTAACCTAAACGATTAGATTTTATCGTTGAAAATTAGCGCGATTAGGCCCCAGGTGTACGGGTGCCAATGCGAACTTTCATGGCCTATAATATCACCTTTACGCGACAAAATTAATGGATATTCTTCCATCACCAACTCTATCACGATACTAAAATTAATCAAAAATGGTTCAGTGGTTCAGTCACGAAAAGGTAACAGAGAGGACAGATAGAACTTTTTAATTTATTTAATGTTACTGAAAAGTTAAGTCTATAACCAGCCTGCCTAGCATTGCCGATTTATATCGCGTGATATAGCATTTTATCGACACTCAACTGTCAAACTCCTTTGTCTTTTTGACAGTTAAACGTGATAAAACGCTATATCACGCGATATAAATCGGTCATGCTAGGGGGGCAGCAGTGGGTGTCGTGATATGATGATGATGAAAGGTTTAGTTAGGTTAAAAGAGTAGCATAGCAATCAATATAAAAATAGTTTACGAAATGAGTACTTAATGTTTTTTTTTTCTCACACACTCATATTTTATATTATCTGAAAGATGCTTCAGTTGCTTATTATTTTGAATTATGATCATAACGGTCAACTATCAGTAACCTAACCGGTCAAGTGCATGTCGGGCCGCGTATATGGAAACCCTAAATACGTCATCACAGGCTGTGACGAACTAGATTAATTAGCATATCCATCCGGTAAAAACGTGTTAATCCTACCTCAATTCGTCTCCGATGGCGACGTACTGGAGTAGGGTTTTCTAGTTTATTTTGGGCAGATAAAAATATGTTAAAGTTTCATTAACGATCTTGATTATTTTACGGTTAAAAATACGATATTCGTATCTTCACTCAGCTAAAAAAATATGCAAAGACAAAGAAAATTTTCATTAATTTTATATTTTTTGGATAATACTTAAAGTTTATCAATCCCTTATTCACGAAAAATATATAGAAAAAAAGGTAATGACATATAGAAGAATACTCAACGGTTACTTTTTCAAAAAGTGTCTTTATGCTCAAAATAACAACGAAAACATTGAAAAAATGAAAAGTGAGGTTATTTTCATTACTTTTCACACGTAAAGAAAAAGACAGACACAGAGTTTTTGGAATATACTGGCCTTAAAGGTACTGAAACCTTAATCCTACTCGTCGTCTGGACTTTGACGTAATGGATTAGAGTTTCTAAGTTAATACGCATTTAAAATTCTAATCCTCGGCAAGTGCAAGCTGTGCAAGTGACGTAGTAGTATAGAATTTCCAGTACTTGCCGCAAGAAAATATTCTAGAAACGATGACGCGATAATTCTCTGGGCTATTAGTCTAGCTAGGCTTTCCTATTATTATTGGAAAAAACTCAATATCAGACCAAATTATTTATAAACAACCGTTAAATATAATTTGGACAGCAAAAAAACAACTCCATAAACATAGCTTTAATGTAAAAAATAAAGAGCCGTGTAGTTTTTATAAACCATAACATGATTGCTGATCATTCTCTGCTGTATATACACAATACACACACAGACGAGCAAAAATAACTAGGACGGGATGATACCACCCTTAGGGCCATTTTAATAAATTATATTTGACAGCTGTCAGTCCATAACGTTATTTGTCAACGTAAATCGTAGTTTTGTTTTAAGATTATTACAATAATGTCTATTATTAACTGAAAAAAGTGTCTTTGAAAAAATAAATATTTGTGTGCCTGCCGTTAGAATGTTGCGTTGTTGACTTTGATGAAGTGTCAAATGTGGTCTATAATTTTTTTAGACTAACAAAATTTTAAGTGGTCGCCACAAATGTACAATATTTTTAAAATACCTATTCAACGACACCCCACACTGTGAGATTGACGAGAAAAAGAATGTAGGGACGAAGAATGTGTAGATTTTTTTTAATTAAACTTTAATCGTGGTTTTAAAACCCCACCCGACCTTATAAAGACGTTTTATAATATTAGATAATTATGCCGTAGGTACTTACTAGTTTGTAAATAAGCATATTTGAATATATTATTTCTAGCTTTGTAGAGCTGTTTTTGAAGGAGGTTTTTCTTTTTTATACTTTTTTTTCAACATTTTTTGTGGTAGGTCAAAGCGACTATTTATTATGTTACAATAGATACTGCGCGACCTAGGGACGTTATTTGTTTAGGAGTTCTTTTGGTACCTCACTATCAGCTCCACTTCACCATAATGCATTATGATGAGCATAAATTGATTAGCAACCATGTCAATGTAATCTTATAACACCCGTGAAATACTAAGAAGAACCCGACGAACAGAATGATTTCAACAGGGCCCCTCCTGCCTCGCGAGGCAGCGCGTTTGTTCGGACCCGCCACAGACATTATTAATATACCATGCATGGTCTGTGGGACCCACCCGCCTTATCACGTTGGCTGATTGGATTTAGATGAAACCTTAAGCGCAGCGAAATTTTCCTAAATCTATGGATGAAACTAATAAAACTCTTGCTCTTAACTGTCTATAATATTCTCAGCCAGTCGCTCGCAAATTTCGATGAAAACTTTAAAGTTCTCAGATTATATTAATTTGACAAAGTGTTTACTGGTGGAAGCAGCGAATTAAAATCTATGGAACAAGCATTCCGCTCAAAAAATAGCACCACGCAAAAATAGGGCCAAAAATGGAGTGAGTCCCATCCACCCTGGTGGCTCTGCCTATGTATTCTGTGCCCCGGTGCCGGGACCGATGGGAAAAAAGTTCCATCCGCCCCGGTGAATAGTATCTCGATGTTTATCGGGGTGGATGGCACTCGCAAAGTGTCAGCCACCCCGGGGTGTATTATATAAGATCTATGGCGTTAAATAAAAGACCGGGGTGGCTGACACTTTGCGAGTGCCATCCACCCCGTTAAACATCGAGATACGATTCACCGGGGCGGATGGAACTTTTTTTCCCTTCGGTCCCGGCACCGGGGCAGAGCCACCGGGGTAGATGGGACTCACTCCAAAAATGATGGCATTTACATAGTTATGTAGCATAAAGTAACTGGTCGCATAATAGCGACCATAATCTGCATACTCATAAATATCTTTTATCTACACTCACATCGTAATGTTCCAAATATAAATTCAAAAAAAGTAATATAAATACGTACTTTATTTTCGTGGACACGAAAAATAAAAAAAAAAACTCATTACGATGCAGTCAACTGAATCATAAAATAACTTTTTTTCTCATTACGATACAGGGCAAATCCAAGAAGTAGGCAGTGCCTTGATATTAAAAAAAACAACGATATTTTCCCATACATTTTCCATGATTAAAATGCACTCTATGGTGATCGATGACATTAGTGCGATTAGTTTGCAGGGTTGCGTTTAGAGGCTTAGAGTGCGGTTGTTTGGGTTTTGGCTTTAAGGTTCGGAACGACCAAGAACTTTAAATGATATTAATAGTACAAATTCTTCGTTTTCCATTTGGAATGCGAATAATTTAAACTTTCCTTTATTCTAAATGAAATAAAATCTGTTTCTGAGGAGCTACCATGAATATTTAAAAAAATTAGACACAAAAACATCAAAATACAAAATAATGTCAAATGGCATTGACAATTTTACTATAGACAAACGTCAGCGTTTTTCAACCACCGATTTTGATGGTTAAAAAGTTGCAACGCTCTGACGTTTGAAACGGGAAAGCTGTTACAACCGGAAGTCACGCTCTAATGTTTGGAACGCCGTTAGAGCATTCGGTTTTACTCGGAGCGTAGGTTCTGAACGCAACCCAGTGCACTCATCTCATTATTTAAGTCATCTTATATTTTTAATAATTATAATAATTTTATTTATTTAGATAACAAAGATCCATTATTGTTAGTAGAGACTTAAAAAAACGTGTTAAAATATGTTAGTTTATTTAAAAAAATCTATAGAATAAATTTTTTGTTAATAAACTCTTTGAATGACTTTTTAAAAACCATTTTGTCAAAAAAAGGTCAAAAATATGTTTTTCAGGTGAGAGAAAAAGCCTTTCCACAGTTATTTAAAAAGTGATTTAATGTATAAAAAAACCGGTCAAGAGCGACTCGCGCACCGAGGGTTTCCGTACCATCATAATAAATACACTGCAGAGCTGCTGTAGATTAATAAAATTATTATTGCAGTATTAGGTCAGCACCGTCTCTTGGCCGATAGTGGAAGAATTTTTTTTTATTAGGCCAGCGCCATCTCTTGACTGATAGTGGAACAACGATAAATTTCTTAGGTCAGGGCCATCTGTTGACTGGTAGAGGAACTTATTAATTTTTTGTTTGTTTTTTGAATTCCTAAAAAGGGTGTTATATTGAGACATCGTTTTATTTTTCCTGTAATCTTTACATAAACTACTATCACATTGAATTATTTCAGATTTTTCTCTTTGCAAACTTCGGAGATAAAGGGGGGATTTGACATATTAAATACTCAGTGATTATTTATTAGTACCTGAATAAAAAAATACTTGTGATTTCATAGTGAAAAGCGTAGAGGAAAGTAAAAAAATAATAGAGTAATTTTCAGAACATCGTACCATCGCATCGTGTTAAATTAAACTTTTTTGCATGAAAATTACATCACAATACATAGTACGTTTATTCGTAATTTATGATAAAAATATAATTCAGCAGATGTTCGTTGATTATAATATAAAATTCGATGAGATATTATTTTCATTTCGTCAGTGTTCAGCTTCATTAAGTAATTCATCAGCAAAACATTTTTGGTTAGCATAAATTTTATTGTACCCAAGCGTACGATTTTAAGCTGAGAATGTTACCACAGTGAGTCGTCATAATTTTTTTCAAATCCTTAAGGCTGATTTGGGGTCGTGTTCATATCATGTCAGGAATGATCCAAAATTCAGGCTCCCTTATTGGGTCATAAAGAATTTCGAGATGGTGCTATGTTGCGTACAACAGGGTTTCACTTTTCGTCATCATCTAATCACACGATACTCAGTACTGAGCATAGGCCTACTGCCTTAAAATTCCTGCAGTGTCTCTCTTAAGTAGTTACAATTATTTATAACTCACCGGGTGTAGGCAAGTTGCTTGACCGCGATAGGCTGTTTTGGTGCTTCTTTCCATTCCCATTCTTTCGACGTGCCCTATCCATCAGATTCTGTGTGCCTTCGTTTCTCCAATGATATTAGTCCCAGCCAGCCTGCCTAGCATGACCGATTTATATGTGATATAGCATTTTATCGACACTCAACTGTCAAACTCCTTTGTCTTTTTAACAGTTAAACGTGATAAAACGCTATATCACGCGATATAAATCGGTCATGCTAGGCAGGCTGGAGTTGTTATACTTCAGCGTTTTTAAGATCCTCCAACTTCCATCAGCGTCATGTTAAGGACCAAAGATTTTTTTTTTGGCTCGTACGGGACCAAAGATTATAGGGAGGATTTTTCTTTCAGCGACCATAGAAGCTTATTCTTCGCTAAGTGTTAATGCCCAGGCCTCACTTCCATACAATGCCGGTCTTGTAGATCCGGATTTTATATAATAATTATAACAAATTGGAATTCATGCTAGGAACTACTTGGCAAGTAAAGTTATATGAACTCTACGTCGACTTTGTGCTTGTTACCGTAAAAATCCGTAAGTATTCGGGTTCTACGGAAAACGTTTTAAATCCTTAGACTCGCTGGTTTTTTCTAAATGCACTCTTGTATTTTTTTTCTGGTTAGTGTAATTCATTTTTACCCGAATAGAAAGTCTGCATTCATGAAACAGGATTCCCTTTTATTCCAATTTTAGTAGCTTAACTAAATACTTTCCTGGAACGACGGTATAAACTCAGTCCATTAACACCATTATTCTGCAGCTCTCTGATATATGGACATAGTTTGTAAATTCCAACTGTGAATCATTTTGATATTGCAATATTTTTAGACTGGTTTTTCTTGAAAATGCTTTCGTAGTGTTTTTTCAAGGAGCTCGGTGGCGCAGTGGTTTAGCGCCTGGCCCAGCAATTGCGGAGGTTAAGCAACGTTCGCAAGGTCATGGGATGGGTGACCAAAATTTTATTTTCTCGAGCACCTCCGTGCTTCGGAAGGTACGTTAAGCCGTTGGTCCCGGCTGCATTTGCAGTCGTTAACACCCACCAATCCGCTTGAGCCCGCGTGGTGAGTTACGACCCGTCCTCCTTATACACCCATTAATGAAGGCCTGTGCCCCAGCAGTGGGGACATTAAAAATGGCTGATGGATATAGTATTTTTTTTTACCCGACTGTCTGAAGGAAAGGCTTAATACATAAGCTTGAAAATAATATATTTTCATGCTTATATATATATTTTGATCTATCATTTAAGTAAAAAATTGTGAGTTCCAATTCATATTTCTAATGATTAAGAAAAAGTTAACCACATTATTTTTTCTTTCACAATAAAAACTGATTGTTATGCATGCAGTGGGTAACTTTTATACAACGTAATGCTTTGTTTGATTTTCATTCTCATTAGTTAAGTAGGTATTTGCTATAGAAACCAACTACTAATGCACAATTACATCAGATTATGCATCCAGTCAACCGTCTATTCCTTCGATAACAAACTATTGATAACAGACTACCAACTACAATCAATCTTGTGTTTCATAAATAAAAAAGCGTTTTGGTGCTGGTAATTGTTTCCAGTTCACATACATCAGCCGGTCAGGAATGTTGATTTCTTACTTCTTTCTTCATAAAGCTAGTGTTGATAAAATAAATATTGTATGTGATTGCTTAGTCTAAAGAACACCTTAGATCGGTGAGTTTAATTAATAAAGGGCAAAAGGTATAAGCGAAGCGTTTGGAGTCTTCTAATCAACTTTAACATCCTAGGTATGTTATCATTTTATTGCTGTCGGTTAAACTATTTTAAAAAATACAATTTAATTAGTTTAGTAGTGAACTTTTAAATAAAGTTTCCAACACAGTTTAGGACGAATCCAACTTTGAAACCTCTACTCTGAGCCTTTTTGTAGCTATGGCACAGGTTCTTGGCCTTTGGATCACGTAGTTAATTTACAATAGCCAATTCTCTCTCCAGTCTGGCTCTAGTTGAGCTCTGGTTTACCTCCGGTTTAGCTCCGAACGAACTTTGGTCGTACTCCAATCATGCTTCTCTTGAGATCGTCGATCTCCGGTGTTATCTACACCAAATTCATGAAATATACTTGCAGTACACAAAAAGGATATTGTTTATTAACTAAAGTTAAAAAAAGTATTTGTCATCATCAAAATATATCTATGTATGCTAATTTAACCAATGCGCTACGATAAAAATTAATGCAATCTTTATGGTAAAAGATATAGTAGCTTTTTTTTAAAAAGGTTGTAACTCAAAATTTTCAAATATAAGGTGTCACAAACAAACTACTTTCCGTGCTCCATTAATAAATAATAAATATTGTAAGTGCAAGGGCGTTCGACACGCTAACTGACGATAAGTGGCGTCTGTCCCCCACATGACGTCTGCATACTAGTGTCACTGGCAAATTGAGATGTTGCACGCATTTTGTCAACTCATACTGTTTCTACCTTTTTCATTTAAGTACCCTATTTTGTTGAAAGTGATAATTGTTAAGTTTTCTTTAGAAAATTTGACGCTATTCGCATCGGAATAGCGTTTTTCAGCTGTTTTTTTATTCAAACAACCCAGTTTTGATAGTTATTTTGTTCAAACAATGTTCCTTCTGGGAACATTAAATATTGTACCTACGCATTTGTTCAAAGAATAAAAAGTAACCAAAATTGTAACTTTTATCAGTGACACATTTGTGTTATTTTGTATTCTTGTTATTTTCGGCATTCTTTGAGAAAGTGCTAATCCGAAAAAAGTGTATCAAAAGAGGAAGTCCGTTTATTTTATGACGTATGCCCAGAGAAAAATATGTCACCTACCCAAACCAATAATTTTGAGTCAGGTTGTTTCAGTTAAGTTTGATTTTTATAATCAGCAAAATTCAATTCAATTTTTTAATTTCAATTCTTTATTACACATCAATATACAGTTTAACAAATATGGACCGCGCCACGAAAACCTCGCAGGGTTTATCTGGGTTGCGGCGAGTTGCTATACACTTATTTAGGTAGATAGTAATGCTTTAGTTTAATGCGAAATTCTTTTGCATTTTCTTTGTACTTATTCTGTAGGTCGGTAGGTAATTTATTCAAATAGTAAGGTATTAGGTAACTCGGAACTCTTGTCCCGTATAGATTATTATATTTGGGTAAATTATACTTCTTAAGGTATGGCACTGTTCTTAAAAACTTAGGTCGTATCTTTTCTACTAGACAATCAGGATAGTTAGATTCAGTTAAAATTTGATACTCGATTTTGTCATAAATACTCATGACATTACAATACTTAAAAAGATCTCTGTCCTCATTGGTAAGTTTGTTCCAAATGTATTTAGGCGTTATGATTTTTAACAATTTTAGTTGGAGTTTATAGATACGATCAATGTAAGTTGTATAAGATCTGCCATAAGCACTTAGGCCTATGTTTTAAAAGCCTAATATGTTTTGCTGGTAGCCAGATTCCTTTCAAAATCAACAAAAAATATCCTCGATGAAACTAGCAAGATTCAATTTTTTGAGACGCACACTCACATGAAAACGTTTTTCAATAACTCCACAATATCAAAATGATGAATATAGTAACGTCAAGGTGAAATGAAAAATAGTCCAATATTCCAAACTCAGCATGGTATAATCTTTTGTTTCATAAAAGATTCTCAGCACAAAAAGGTTGCGTATATACCTGGCCTGTTTTCCGTGAAAGTGGAAAAAGTGGACGAGAAATGAGCATGCTCCTTTCAAGTGCTGCATTCACAAGTGACTCTCTAGTGCTCTTTTTCCTTACCATGGTGAAATTGAAATCTTAAGAGATTGAAGGCAACCATGTATTTTAAGTACTTACATCTCTTTTGTTCTTATGTTAAACTAATCATATTACTCTTGTGAAAGTAGGTATATACCTGACCTGCAGGCTGCGACTATTATTTTTTGTGTTTTATTGTAGTTACAATGTCTCCCTAATTGAAATAATTAAACAACGCTCACACATTCAATTGTTTTGACACAATTCCGACTGGAAGGTTAGAGTAACGCAGTTTTAATAGCCCGTTTTATTAGCCATTACGGCAAACGTCTGATTACAAATTCGCCATGCGACAGATGATGTTTGTTTGATAGCCGGGGGTTCGGCAAACTGACACCGGATCGTCAGTTGATCGTCGCACTGGGTTTCAGCCGTAAGAAGGTAGGATTCACTGAATTCTATGTAACAAAGTAACTACGTTTTAATATCTTTTTTTAACTAAGCAAATAGGAATCAACAGACAACAACATAGTTTTTTGTTCATATAAAATTACGTTTTGTGAAATTTGTAGTTTTGTGAATACCTAGAATATTCAATTTAATAGAAACTTTTATGAAAACCCTAAATTAATATAATAACTTACTTTTTCAATTTCGTGAGCTCATGAATGTGATAAAAATTAAAACTCACTTTAATCTTCTCTATATTTTAGTTAAGACCAGTTAAAAACTAGTGCTAAAGTGACTGAAGCAGTGAAAAGTTATCACGACTCGTGCATTCGACTGCATAACGACCACCAACCGTCGATTCCAAATTGGCGGAATCGAAGTTAAACTCGCCATTATCTGCTCAGATTGCGGTTAACCATCGAATAGAAACTTTCCGAATGATATTTGAATTTTAATCGATGTTCAATGTACCAAGTAGACATCGAAAAAACGGTACCTATACTTATCTATGATTTGTTACCTACTATATTTAAATAATTTTGTCAGCATTCATATTTTACGTCGTAATTTGATTGTTGCATCGCTAACGAGCATTTGTGTTTAAAAATGTGGCGTAAATAATAAAAAAGAATTGAACATTCGATAGCAATGGGGAATGTGCGAAAAAAAAACATATTTTTTATAGGTTCAACACAAAATGTCAAAACTTTTTTTAATACTTGTGGTTGTGGCAGGTGGTGGCAAAGGTATAATCTCCATTCTGCTGTTTTTTCGTACATTTAATTTTGTGAAGTCGAAGCACTGACCTGAAAAAATTGTTTTCATAAGAAAACCTCTATAAAGAGGTCAATGAGTCGAAGAGTTTTTTTTTAATTTTTCACGCAACCGAAAATTCGGAAACTTTTTTTTTAACTACTATGGGATCTTATATCTACATATAAAAAATATTCAGCCAATTCGTCTCTATTATTCCCTAATTCTTTATCTAAATTCTTAAAAGATGTATTTTATGACTTTTATGTTTCCAAAAGACTAAAAATGAAACTTAAGATTTATCTGGCTTTAGATTTATGTTTCGATTGCTTTATTTCAAATCTAGTAAGTATTGTTTTTTGAGTAAGTCTCTATTGGAAATCACGAAATGTTCGTTTTTGGTCTTGTGAACGGCGAATCAAGAGCTGAACTAGGAAATACACAAAATGTTGTTCGAAAATATGATTTTTTGCACATAGATGTAGACTTGGAAAGTAAAAAAAGTACCCTTAATTCCTTTTACGGCTCCCTAAAAGCATAATTTTTTTTCGAGTTCAACGTTTTTTAATCACTTTGCTTGTTTTGTTATACAGATTTTAATTAGAATTTCCTGTTTATTACCTATTGGTATTGGAAAATGTTGATAAGATTTATTTCAAAGAACATCGTTTGCTTACGAAATGGGATTATAGATTAAACACCCTTTTTTTTTTTGCGAAAATTTTCAAAGGTCGATTGCAAATAACAGTCGGTAAATTTGTACTTATTTCATGGTAGAAAAATCAATCTTGCTTTTTAATGACGACATCGACATAAATAATTGTGTCATATTATACCGAATAATGTTTATTTTAAAAAAAAGCAAGCATAAATTAATTTAATTACCACAGAACAGTTCATGTAGGTAGATCATTAACTGTGTTAGTGATGTCTGTATAAAATAAACGAAAAGTATATTTAGCATTCATTTTATAACTTTAATCACATTATGATGATAAAAATTATGACGTGATTACTAAAGTAAATGAAAATATCTCTTATACTAACTAATAAACAGTGTAACAAGGTTAACAACAAAAATGTTACAGTGATTTTTCTATTTCTGAATTATTTTACACACTTTTTCGAAATAAGTACGGGCGTAAAACAAAACACTCAGATAAGTATCGCGTTCTATGTTATTTTAGGTTCTTACTTAGGTATTGGCTTTAGTAATTTAGTATTATTTATAGTAAGTTAGTAATTATTAGTATTAACCTTAAGTATTTATGTATTTTAAAAGATGTTTGTATTTATTATACTGAATGTATATTATTATACCTACACTATTAAATGTACCGCATTCGTGGCTTTATGTTCCCTAAGGGTTGACTGGGAGAGAATGCTTTTAGCATTAAGTCCGCCTCTTGTACATCATTTTATTGTAGTACAATAAAGAGTATAAAATAAAAAAATAAAAATAAAATAAATAAAAATAACCAAACAAAAACAGCTTCAAAAATAAAAGGCTCTAAAAGCAAGAAATAAGTTATTCAAATCTGCATAACAACTTACTCGAAAGTTTGTACGCATATCTAATATTAAACAACGCCTTATGAAATCAGGTGGGGTTTTAAACCAATGCCCATGATTAAAGTTAAGATTAAAAAAAAAACATTCGTGTATGTAGAAGTGCGTTTAAGTTTTATAGAAGGTAATATTTAAACGCACTGTATAAATAAATTGCCGCGGCTGCAAGAGATTCCACCCCCGTCCATCTTTATTAAAGAGCCAATGCAGAATGATAGGTACACCAATATGTAAACAGAAACATTTGGAAGAATTATTTTGGCCCAACAAGCTGGGCCAACGTCCAATGTTTACTTCCGGCTTTAGAGACAGCATTATGTATTCTGTGACTATCGTAGCAGCATAGATAACAATTAATACTTACTGGTAGCAGTGACAAACCGTAGTGATTATTTCCTCTGTGGCAGTGACATTCAATCTTGAACCACACCTTAGAATAATAATATCCATGTCCTCGTATGCAAAGTGAGGCAACTAATACTAAGCCAGAATGGCTTAGTTTTCAGATTATATCCTCATACGTTACCTAATCGTAACTAAAATCCAATAATATTGTAACTAATCTAATAAATGTAGGAAAATTTAAACTGTTTGTACTTATTCGGTAGGTAATAATGGAGAATAAAAATCTGAAAACGAGGCCAGTTTTAGTTGCCTCACTTTTGACATTGCGCTTTGTAGAGAACTATCGTTCTATATAAGTGTTTCTAAGAACCACACTTCAACCGCCGTCCCGGGCCTCTATTTTGAATCGCTCGAGCGCTCTTTTCTACTGATTTTCGTTCGACATAGAGATTGAGTCAAATGTCGAACGAAAATCAGTAGAAAAGAGCGCTTGACGCCAATGTGGTCGAAGGATTCAAAAATAGGGTCCCTGGCCGGCGCCGTACTGAGTTAGCTGAGACCGTAAACAGACTTTAGAACTTAGATTTAGAATAAAAAGTTCTTTACGTGTCTATGACCTATTTGTTTTGACTTTCTAACTATTTCTGTTGATTAAAGTGGTAAAGTTTCGTACACCCACTCTTTTCACAACTTACAAAAGTTGTAAAAGAGCTTAGGTGCTAAGTTGATTTGTAGATATTGAACTTCATCGAAAGCGAGTTAAGATTATAAACCTCTTTCGAGACATTCGATCAAAATTTCTTCGAGATAATGCAATACACTACTATAACTTTGTAATGAAACCCAACTACCAGTAACATATAGAAAGAAAGAAAGAAGACAGAAAGAAAAATAGTTTATTTGAGACACACATTAATACATAGTTACAATAAAACTTAAACACTATTTGTCTCAAAACGGTCCGGTAAAAAAAAAAATATGATTTTTTATCATGTAAATTGGAAAATATTAGAAATAAAAAAATCTTTCAATAAAAACCGCGCTAGTATCCGTTAAAAGTGTTTTATTTCATGTCTAGTGAGAGCGTAAGCTTGAGAAGTGAATATGTAAATTGGAAGTCTGCTAGGTGATTGCGTAAAGTCAATCGTATTCATTTGACAGTTCATATTGTATCATAATATATGTCATCCCATACAAATTGCAGCCGATGGAATACGATATGAACTGTCAAATGAATACGATTACCTTACGCAATTCCACCCCTGATCATTATGCTTGACTTAGAGAAACATAAAAAAACGTAAGTTGTAGCACATAATATATATTAGTGTTGTAGGACTAGGTAGATACAAGAGTTTTCGGTGATTGAATTTTAAATCTACTTACAAATGGTTGTTTTATTAAATACTAAAATGTTAATGCATCATATTATAAGTATTGATAATTCTATCAGATGGAAGAAACTTCAAATACTACAACATTTTTATTGCAAAAGAATAACAAAAGAATTTTTGAAGGTACTAATTGAAACTTGAAAAAGATTCAAAATTGTTTTAGGGTGTAAGTATAAATCAATCAATATGATCGATAATTTATTTAAAGCAAAAACACAAAAACATAAATCTTTATCGTTAAAAAATATCACAAATTTTAGACCAAAATTGATTTAGAAATAAATTGATCGATTGAAAACAATAGATTGCACATTACCGACTAAATTTTTAAATATATTTAGTTAGGTATTCTAGTTTACATTACAAAGTCATTGTATTAGGGAATTTTTAAAATATGTATATTTAACGATTTTTATAAATTATTTCGCATTTTGTGGTGTTGTGCGGTTTATACCGGGTGTAACAAGACCTTCAACGAAGCCGAGGTCTACGTATTCTGCCCATCATCAGGACCATTTCTGTTCAAAATTATTGCTGGGAAACGATTTTAATTTTTGGTGTTAATAAAG
Organism: Agriphila straminella; assembly: GCA_950108535.1. Lineage (NCBI taxonomy): Eukaryota > Metazoa > Arthropoda > Insecta > Lepidoptera > Crambidae > Agriphila > Agriphila straminella. The sequence goes on along the minus strand of OX467321.1, from coordinate 9,534,654 downwards.
CATTGCATACATTACAACGCAATGTAACTCGTACAAAAGACCGCGCCTGCGAGTGAATTCTACACAGCTGCGTGCGGCCAAGTTGAAAGGCAACGTTTATGTGCGTGCTCATGAAATACATTGAGTGATGACGTTTTGAAGCCATTGTTTTTTACGAAATACATAAAATTTTGATAATGTTTCTGTAGACAAAAATTAGGAAATAACGAATAAGTAAAATAAGATTTCATTAAAAATTTGAAAATTTTTTTTTGACTTTGACCTTCAATGACTTTGTAGCTATTGGTTTCCCAGGTATAGTCTAAAAGACAAAAATGATCCTGATGATGGGCGAAATGCGTGGATTTCGGCTTCGTTGAGGGTCTTGTTACACCCGTTATGTCCCTGACTCACGCTAGCTTTATGTATATTTTTATCCTTGATGTTTTGCTAGTTGGTTGCCCCCTTTTAATAAAGATTTTTTTTAACAGGTGAAGACTCGTCATCATGGTACTGAAGTTCACCAACATGAAGTATGCACCCTTGATGGTGTTCCAGTTGGTCCTACTGGTACTCTACTTCATCTTTGTGCGTTATGGTGGGGCTAAAGATGTCGGAATCAGAGGTAAGTTTCTACATAATTTCGTGTATTCAAAATCAAATCAATCAAAAAATCATTTATTCAGTCTAGGCTGTTACAAGCACTTGTGAATGTCAAAGAAGCTACGCCATCGGTTCGCAAACCCTGAGCGGGAGACCTTGTAACGAGAAGAACCGGCAAGAAACTCGTCAAGGGCTGCTTTTTTCTCCCTGTATATTTCATACAGAGTCGTCAACATTGAAAAATGAGCTCCACATTTAAAGTGAGGTCATTTTCCATCACAATAATTAACAAAAGTTTGTACACAATGGGTAGGTAGGTTGAAATTAAATACCTACTACATATCAGATAGTTAATTGTGAGAGTAAATAACTTTCAACTAGTTGAGAAATCAGTAATCGCTATGTCTGCTACTCGAAAGTGCACCTAAGTAGGCAAAATTTACCAAAAAATACTTGATACAACACATAAAAATTAACAAAAAAAAAAACGCAATTCTTACAATTCAATATGCGTTAGGATAGGTACTCAGAAGCAGACCCATTCCCACTGGCAGCACCCGTTCACGAGCATGACGCGTGGACCAGCCATCGCTTCGCTCAACCATATTTGAGGGAACGTAACGACCCGCCCCACACGACACCACCGCAGAAATGATTAAAGAGAGCATGACATACTTAGGCTACCCATCCTAAGGCACTGAATTGAAAACTAATATCCAAAAGCTTTTCATAGGCCTTTACTTACAAAAACTACTGACTATAGAAAGCAAAATGATTGCAATAAAAAAAAGAGAAATCAAAACAAGGTTTACTTGCCTATTAGTTTTATGTTTTGAGTAAGAAGTGCCATACATATTGATAACATCAAACAGAGAAAAAAATATATATAAATATACGACGCCCTTAGTACAAGCAGACAGAAGCAGACCCATTCCCACTGGCAGCACCCGTTCACGAGCATGACGCATGGACCAGCCATCGCTTCGCTCAACCATATTTGAGGGAACGTAACGACCCGCCCCACACGACACCACCGCAGAAATGTTTAAAGTGAGCATGACATACTAAAGCTACTCGCATTAAGGCGTCGTCGAGTCAAAAAGCTTACAATAAGTTTTAAGTAGGTAGGACAATTCCCTCAATTTTCACATAGAATAGAAAAATCTACGACCAGGCTGTTTTATCAATTAAATAATCTTTAACGGTATAGTATCCTTTTTTGAGAAGACAATTTTTTACATGAGACTTAAAGTTTTCAAATGGTAAATCCAAAATATTACTTGGAATTTTATTATAAAACTTTATACCAAGACCTATGAAAGAACCACGGACTTTTTCTAATCTATACTGAGGCATTACAAGTTTGTCTTTATTTCTGGTATTCCGATTGTGCCAATCACTATGCTTTGTATATAAGTTAATATTGCGACGCACGAAAAGTATGCAGTTTAATATAAATTGAGATGCTGCTGTCAATATACCAATCTCTTTGAATCTATCCCTAAGAGATGTTCTAGAACTTAGTTGATAAATAGCTCTTATTGCTCGTTTTTGTAAAACAAAAATAGTATTTATATCGGCTGCTATCCCCCATAAAAGAATACAGTATGACATAATGCTATGAAAATAACTGAAATACACTAATCTGGCAGTTTCTTCATCTGTTAACTGTCTAACTTTTCTAATGGCATAGGCAGCAGAGCTGAGCTTGCCAGCCAGAGCTGCGATATGCATATTCCATTGAAGTTTACTGTCAAGAGTAACACCCAAGAAAACTGTTGAATCGAGCAAATCTAATTTCTCATTATTGATAACAATTTCAGTGGGATTCGCCTGTACATTAGGTAAAGCGAATTTAACACATTTCGTTTTCTTAGCATTAAGCTGGAGATTATTAACATTAAACCAAGCAAGAACCTGCGAGAGTGCTTTGTTCACATCGTCAAAATCAGTTTTATTCCTGTCAACTTTGAATATTAAAGAAGTATCATCTGCGAACAAAACAATATCACAGAATTTTTCTGCAAAAAAGGGTAAATCATTTATATATATTAAAAATAAGAAAGGGCCCAAAATGGATCCTTGCGGAACGCCCATTTTTACATGAGAACCTGACGAACTTATTCCATTGATATTAACTGTTTGAGTCCTGGAACTGAGATACGACAGTATTAATTTTTGAGCATTATTTTTTACACCGTAATGATTCAGCTTCAACAGCAGCGTGCAATGGTCCACGCAATCAAAAGCCTTGGACAGGTCGCAGAAAATGCCAAGGGCATTCTGAGACCCCTCCCAAGCCTCAAAGACATGCTTCAAAAGCGCAACCCCAGCATCAGTTGTGGAACGACCTTTCGTAAAACCAAATTGTTTGTTGTGCAAAAGTTTATTTACATTAAAATGACATAATAATTGCTCAAGTATTATTTTTTCAAAAATCTTGCTTAGGGCAGGTAATATCGATATTGGTCTGTAATTGCTAGGGTCTTCTTTATCTCCTGATTTAAACAATGGTATTACCTTGCTAAACTTCATAAGATCAGGAAATATTCCTTGATCAATACACTGATCAAAAACGTCAGCAAGATAAGGGGCAATAGTATACACAATATTTTTAATAACCTTAACTGATATGCCCCATAAATCAGTGGAGCTTTTCATTTTTAGAGAATTGAAAGCTTTAATAATATCTAAAGCATTAATACATTTAAAATTAAACAATGAATCACTTTCAGCCACATGTCCCTTTAGCACAGATACAGCAGCCGCTGGTGAGGAATCCAAATTTGATGTAGTTTCTACTGGTATGTTTACAAAGAACTTATCGAAAATATTAGCAATTTCTTTATCTGAGTTTATTAATTCATTATTAATTTTAAGCGTTAGGCTATTTTCCCGTGCTTTAGTTTTACCAGTTTCACGATTAATGACATCCCAGGTTGTTTTAGTTTTGTTACTCGAGTTGTTAATTTGCTTTTTAATGCAGTTAGACTTTGCAACTGCACATAGTATTTTGAAAGTCTTCGAGTATTTTTTAACATGTTCTAAGAAACGAATTTCTCTAAGTTTGTATAGTTCATAAAGTCTGTTTCTACTTTTATAAATACCTGTCGTAGCCCAATCGCAGAACCGTAACTTCTGAGTACATTTAATTGTCTTTGTTTTAAATGTTTTATCAAACTCATTAGTAACTAAATGAAATAGGTTCCCGTACAAAACATCAGGATTATCCGAATTCCATGGCATTAAAGAAATTTGTTCATCAATGTTGGTTTTAAAATTGTCCAATCCCTTTTTTGTGATAGGTCTGCATTCTACAGTCTTAGGCGTATCTATGACGTTCACAGCATATGAGACTTTCAAACCGTAATGGTCAGATGAAATATTACTAAAAACAAATTTGTTTTCCGGATCACATTCTGAAAAAACATTATCTATGCAAGTGGCGGAGTGTTCAGTCACCCGTGTGGGTTCTAAAAACTTATTAAGTAAATTAAAACTTTTAAATAATGCCAGAAAACGAGTGGTCGAAGAATTGTTCTCAAGAATATCGATATTAAAATCGCCACAAATTACTACTGGTTTATTTTTTAACTTTAATTTTTTTAGAACATCTTCCATGACAGATTCAAAGATTTCATAGGTACCCTTAGGGGGGCGGTATACAGACACAATTATCATGCTATCTAATTCTATACAAGACAACTCCACATGGCGCTCTGATGTAAGTTTCACAATATCCTTTCTTTCTTTATACTTTATATTATTATTCACAAAAATTACAGAACCGCCACGAATAGTTGTTTGCCTAACCATCGCACTTGCTAGTTGAAAATTATTTAGATAAAATGACATATCACCAGGCTGTAGCCAGTGTTCTGTAATGCAAATGATTTGAATATTATTACATTCAACAAATAATTCTAATTCTAGATCTTTGCCAGACAGGCCCTGAATATTTTGACTAATTATATTAATACAATTATTAGGCCTGGCTGTTGTCTTGTGCCTCAGTTTAAATCTGAGTTTGTCACTGTTTTATTTGAAATAATATGTGGAGTAGTAGATGAAGTACTAATACTCGGTTTTATGGCCTTAGTTACAGCTGTAACAGAGACCTGTAAATTGTAAGCTAACAAATTAGCTATTTGCATCCTACATTTTTTCGGCAGATACATACTATCTGGAGTCAATGTAAAAGTGTTAATAAATTTATTAACGTCAAAGTATAAAATAACGTCACTGTGACGACAAATCAAATTATATATATACAAATTTAAATCAAAAATGCGCTTATTTTGATCCCAGTTTAAGTTACTTGCATAAGGGAAAGCGCTAATTATTATTTTACATCTTGTTTCAGTCTGTAATGTTAATAGAATATTAATATTTTTAAGAATGTCCCTTTTTGTAATATGGGAACTGTCCCCACATAATATTACTACTGTTGTAGCGTCATCAATATATGACTTATTAATATTTTGTACAATTTGGTTAAAAGATAAACCAGGAGTACAAATATTAATAAGTTGTTTAGAGAGCTTATCTCTTAGAGCTAAACCTAGTCCCTGACCTAATTTATCTGAAAACATAATTGTTTTTGCCTCCTTTGAGTTACAAGATAATGCTGGTTTGAAAGTGCATTTACTGTAGCTACTTTGTAATGTTTCTATGCAGGATGATGAATGACAGGGGCTCTGTGTAGATTGGCTAATTTTATTAACATGAGAATCATTATTGTGAAGAACTGAAGATTCAACAATAAGTTGACTATTTACTAAAGAATCATACCGGTCCGCATTGTAATTGCAGAGTTCCACTAACTCTGTGGCAGATTTGATGTGCTCATCAATTTGTTTCTGCGCAAGAGAGTACTTCTTTTGCACAAGTTCAAGTGACTCATGCAACTGAATGATTTTCAATTGCAATTTATTAGTGTCCCGGTCATACATTTGCCTGCTTTCAGTTAATTTACTACTATAAATTTCCAATGAATCCAAGAGGCTAATTCGTTCTTTTCTTAAAGCAATGTTTTTAGAAAAACAATTATTTTTCCTAATTAGTTTTCCTGTTTTTTTAATTAATTTACTTATTTTAATATATTTCTTCAGTTTATTAGCACCTAAAATTTGAGGTCGAGGTGAAAAGTCACTGCATGTGGTTCTTGACTGTTCTGCCGACTGTACAGCAGGTGAAGAAACCATGAGCTCCTCAAAAAGACTCTGTGTATGGTCCACTTCTTGCAGTTGCTGCTGCTCCTTGAAGTATAATATTTGCCTGTTAGCATCGTTCAGCTCCCGTTCCAAATCAGTGATGCGGTTTAGGGCCCTCTCGTAGGTGCTGCACTGTTCATCGAAGCTGCTAACGGTGTTCTCGAGCTGGTCCCTTTGGTGTATTACTTCCATATGCTCGGAGTGCATCTGAGCCATCTCAATCTTCAGTTGAGAGTTGCGAGCAATAACTTTACTGATTTCTTCTTCACTGTCGTCTCGCTCACGTAGTAGCTGGCTGCAAGTATCCCTTGACTCCTTCAGTTCCTGCAGTGCCTGCCTCAACTTCATCTCGGTGCTTTGTGCTGCAGCCTTACGGGTCAGCATGGTGAATTTGAAAGTCCTGAAAGTTTACAATCAACAGTATCAGGAACAATTTAAAACAAATATTGATTATTTAGTTATTATCAGAGAATATACTTGGATGAAAACAGAAATTAAATACTTAAGACAGGTAGGCCACAGTAATTGGGAATAATTTACTTAGATAATATTTATTTATTTTAGTACTTATTCAAATTATAACATTAGTTTAGTCCTATACTTTTAGTGAAACCTAATAATAATGTACACAAGAATGTTATAATAGTTATTTAAATAAAAGAATTAATCCAGATACTATCTGGTTGTAGTAAAAGTCACTAGATGCTTAATTTAATTAATTATAGCAATAAAACATGGATAATGTTTAAAGTCAAAAACAAAATAAAATATCAACAAAACTAAACAGACAGACTGACCCCAATAAATCAATAAATAAGTACTTGATACAATAGTATTCAAGTAGCAAAATGGTTACACAATATTTTGATTGTAAAGTTTAAAGCTGTATTGTATTTATGAGTAGTGTAATGTTTGTAAAGGGTAAATAGTTTAGTGAATGTCTGTGACAATAGTAGTCACAATCTCAACTTTACTTCCACTTCACATCAAGTAAAGAGAAAATTGACTGTGCCAAGTCGTTTTGAGTTTTGATGTTACTTACTTTACGTGAATTTTGTACAAGTAGTAAGGAACAGTTGGGATAAATTGAGAACCAAAATGCTACACAAGCCGTAGGTTTCTTTATGAAGGTACCTATGCCGTTGCTTTGCAAAATAAAATGTTTGATATCAGTCTGATTGGCTTAGTGTTGTTGTCTATGTTGTAATAATATAAATAAAATTAAGGAACAAAAGTACTTCCCCGGTTTAGTGCGTAGTATTCCACAGATTTGTCCTTTTCTACGAAATATTCACCACGAAAACATTGGCGGTGGCTAGGTGAGTTCGGTCGTTATGGTAGTTCGAAAACTACCCGATGGAATTGTTTGAAAACACTTCCTTATAATATTTGAGTTTTAATAAACACTTTAAAAACAATATTACTAAAGGAAAACACTATTTGGTTAATTAAAATTAATTTTAAAATCAGCTGCTTAGATTTGACAGCTAGACCCACCCAGTGACACCACTCGGGTGTAGTTTAAAATTTTATTGGTAACCACACTACTGCCGACTAGTGGTATGTCATGTCATCTTACGAATGATAAATAATTGATATCGATAAATGAAAGGTTAGTATTAGAACTTCGCTACGGTGCGCGGCGGTGTGGTTACCAAAAAATAAACGACACCCAAGTGGTGTCATTCAGTGGTGTCGTTGACAATAAATCCATAATTAGTCATAGTCAGTTCATCAGATTAGACTAATAATATAAAAAAGCACATTATTGCCAAAAAATAGACATGTTTACATGGGATTTACAGGAGTCGAATTTCTAGGCGACTTATTGGTCGATTTTATAGTCGAATCTAATAGCAAACATAATTTCAATGAGGTGGCGTTTCAATTTTACAAGCGGCTGTCAATAAAAGCGCTAGACAACTAAATTTGACCAGCAAGGCGTCAACTGGAAAATTGACCCGTGTAAATCCTACATTAGAACTACTTCAGGTTGTCGCCAGCAACAGTTTATTACATCTTCGTTGACGAGAGAAACGTAGCTATTTCGCATTTTGAAATTCCAGCCATTTATTGGCAGTATGCCACGAATTCTTTGTCGCTATAAAAATGTCGGCACTAAATTGTACTAACCACTAATTGAAATTAAAATGAAGGGCATGTAATACTACGCTTAACGAATTAGGTCGTTCCCAGTCCTCCAAATTCCGTACTAACTTGTTGGCGTGATGTAACAAGTTACAGGATCAAGTTACTCCGTTGACAATTGCAACTATTAACGCTATTAATTAATATAAGTGTCTGAATGGATACTTTGCGAATTGATATTACTCTCTATTAATCCAACTACAAGCATGACAAGGACAGATTAATTAGAATAAAGTGTCGCAGAAACTGCGCTGAAACAATTTTGCTTACCTCTTACAAAATTTACTTTGTAATGTAATGTAATTAAATTTGGATGTTTTTGTTAAATTGAGTTCTAGTTTCAGTTCTAGTTTTAAATTGGTAAATAAAGAAAAAAAAATATACTTAAATACGAAAATATTATGGTTCAAAATAAATTGCAGCTTTTTTAGAGTTTTGTATAACCTGACGTGCTGCTGACTGTACCTAATTAGTTATTAATACTCGACTATAGGTCTGAAGTAAAAATATTGTTATTTATTAGAATTGGTATAATATAACTCATAAATAAAATAAAATTGATATAAAAGTAAATTATGTACAGTTACCATAAGCCAGCAATTATTATCACATTGACTGTTTTTAATATTGTTCGTAAACATAATGATTATCGAATTTCTACCTTAGTTAACAATCGGGAGTTGAATGCCTGTTTGTACATACTTAAATTATTATATTGACGTTACAGAAATAATAATGAGAACACATTTTCTATTCAACCATTTACCTACCTCCTCACCTATATGATAAGGATACCGGTTGCATTGTTATAAAAGTATTTATTATTAATAATATAAGTGCTTGAAAAAAAATGACTCGTCACGGCCCTATTTAATAAGCGTGACAATTTGTCACCGCAATGTAAACCAAATTGTTAGTATCAACTCATGGTAGGGCCCACTAATCATATTCTCAAGCGGGAATCGAATCGACTTAAGGGTTTTTTCTAGTATATTATTTAGCATATTATAAAATAGCATTGCGAATACTAAGATCTCATATAAAAAAAGGAAGTAGGTATAATTGTCTCACTTTTATAATTGTAATTTTCGGTTTCTTGCTTTGATTTGAAAGTAATTTTAAAATAAAATCTAGATGCGGATTCTCTTAATAAAATAAATAAATATTTAATTTGAAAGCTAATAATAAAGGGAAAATAATATCAACTTTTAACATTGAATAATTTAACTGTTGGTACTTACTATATTTCACGGTTACGAGAAAAGTTATTAAGAATTATGTATTAAGTTCATCTAAATTTAGTGTGTTTTCCAGGCCATAATTATGACTCGCATTATATATATGGAATCTCGTAGTAACTTCTATTTAAGTTACTAAGTAGAAAAATCACACCAAACATGTGGTTAAAATCTGTCACGAGCGTTAGGAGCAATCAAGTTTAATGAAGAAAGTTAGTTGATGAGTCCCCGGCGTGACGTAAGCCAGTAGATACCTAACCAACAGTGATCACGTCACGCATAAGACAACCTGGGCGGCACGACCTAACCAATGGTTCATAATAAGTTGCTTAATCTACATACTACACCTTTAAAAAAACTGTTTTTACAAACTTAACGAACAAATAGTTGATTAAATTCAGGCTGTGTTTGTGTTTCTGCATTGGATGAACGGATAGCAGGAGCCGATGCAGCGTAGGAAAAATACTGTATTTATATTTTTGATCTTTATTGCTTATAAAAATAAAGCAAATGGCGGACACAGAAAATTTCTACGGGAATTTTCGTTTAAATAAAATACATTCTTACGACATTTTCACATCATCGCATCAACGACACTTAACAATATTCAGACAGGCCCGTTCGCAGTGAGTTATTTTCGCGTCGCTTCGTTCGCTGTGGCAGTGATGTTGTCGCAACATCCGTCGCAGTTAACAACGTTGCTTTGACCACAAATCTAAACATGCTTGTTGGACTACAAGCCAACTATTACCTCGTAAGGCAAGGCTATTGTGTTAAGAGAAGCTGAATTCCCTGAGAAATTTTCCGTACAGCAAAGTAAAAAAATATTTTTACATAATTTATTAAATGATAAAGAAATTCAAATAATTTGAGCCACACATGACATAGGTACTCGTACATTGTTTCTATCTTAAGGAGACTTTTACTTATTTATATAGGTACATAATGTATCGAAAATTCACATGTACTGATTGGAGCTATGGTTTTATAGTTAATTTACAAACAATAACCTCAGTAAAAGATAGTTCGTAGTAGTAGTAAGTTAGTTAGCAAAAGTGCCAAAAGTGGCCACTCATCACACACATTCTAGTCAGTTAAAAAGTCTAGAACGGGCGGCGCCGGCGGTAGCAAGATATAGACGATTCAGAAGCGCTTAATTTTTTGCTTTTGTGATATTTTGACTTTAAGTTTCACATACATATTTCCAGCAAACTTCACTTTTCAAAATTACTCTTGTATTAGTTTCATAATATGTTTAACTATTAATGAGCACAAGTTTGTGATCGATGGCGCTTGTGTATTAAAACCTAATGTGACTCCCTACAAACGATATTTCACAGGTTTTTACAGCTTTGCCATTTGACCCGCGGGTAGTTAAGGAATGACTAAGAAAAACTTTTCCTGTGTCTTATGATGAAAACTGTGACTATTCTAGCTTTTTCTATTCTTGTATTCAGTACCCTTAGCACGAACAGTTATCGAAAAAATAACGCGAGTAAAAACTTTCGATAGAGTAATTTTGTATGGGAAATTTGTACAGCGCCATCTACCGCCGAAAAAAAAATACCCTATCGAGTTTTACTCGCGTTTTATTCTTTATATACGTTCGTGCTAAGGGTAGGTACAGATCTTTTAATCGATGGCTAAACCAACGTTCGACCGTTACAAGGAAACGAATTTAATGAATGGTTGGATTACTCGATACGCTAGCTTGTAGTCGAATTAATCGAGAATCGAGTAATAGTATTATCCTAACAAGGAATGAAGATCACCCGGACAATGGAGAACGAAATACGATATTGAAGTAAATTGAAAACGAATGCTCATTGTCCATGTCTTTCGTAGAGCAAAGATTTCAGCCCTCCAGTTCCAGATGACTTCGTCATTCAGGCTTACAACAATGAAATTGCATTTTTTACTAAATTAATTATTAATATTTTAATAATTACTTCCATAATGTATTGTAAGAGACGTACGTATCGTACATTTGAAACAGTTATATTAAGGGAAGATAACTAATATCCATCAAAAACTCAATTAAGTGTGGCAAGTTTTTTATGCGTAAATCGATCATTGGTGTCTTGTCAGGATGAAGTAGTGGCTATCCATCTATGTCCGGAAAAAGGTGAAAAACTTTTCTACTGATTACTTTACTAAGTAGGTAGGCACTAACGCCAGGTCTGATTAATTATATTGGTAGTGTAACGAAGATACTACTTCCGTCCCCCCGTCAATAGATGGTGCTGCGCTACTGACCGCTCCTTTCTACATCGCGGTGTTAAGATTTTTGCACATTTCTTAATGACGCTTCCGGCACTTCTGCCCCTCGACCACTACCTTCGGGTTCCATACCAGCATCAGCCAGCGGACGCTCACGACCCTGGACTGGTAGGGAAAACCGCGGGATCGGTCACCCCACCAATATTCCGTTATCCGTATTTGAAATTAATCCTCTATCGGCAAATAAAAGTAATTTAGCGACAATATCGTGTTATTCGCTACCGCGGCGCCCCCTACCGGACTTCCCATATTGGCGCCCAACGTGGACGGAAGTAGTATCTTCGTTACAGTAGTAAATAATTAATATTTTTTCTAATATTGTTAGCGAATGAAAATATATTTTATTTGAATAAAAACTTTCAAATCAATGTAAAATACGTAAGAATGTTACTGTCATAGCCGCTATGAAGCCATAAAAACGGACGGACGGACGAATTTTTTTTACATTTGTCATCAAAACTCCGAACAATATGTGGCCTAGAAAAAGAAAAAAAAATTGAGAAATTGCTAACAGCGCTCTTTCATAATAAAATTATAATACCCCACGCTAGAAGTCCGACTTTGATTTTTTTAGACCTACTTTCATTCCATGTTGCAAAAAAAAAATTTTATATTTCTTTCTTATTTGCAAAATAGTCGAGCAAACGTCATCTAAAACTATTCCACAATTATTCAAGTTGATAGCATTAGTAGTTCTTGAGATATCCAGCTGTGACAGATGGACAGACAGACAGACTGAGTAATTTCCTTTTTACCATTTTGGTACGGAACCCTAAAAAGGTCAGCTAAATCCTTTCTTCACTCATTTTTATAAAATTAACCAGAACCTATTTAATTTAGCTGCAACTTTCTTTTAGTTAGTAAGCATGTAGGAATATAAATGAGTAAAATCGGAACACTTAAATACAATGAAAGCTTTTAATTAAAATAAATTAAGATACTGTCTCTAGAGTAATTTGAAAATGCAAATAAGTTTGTTCACAGACTGTGAAACTACCATTACAGCGAAATCTACAAATTAGTAGTTATAAATCGAAATTGCTACTTTCAAATAGAAACAAATGATCAAGTATTATTGACTAATGAAACTAAACTAATAAACTTAACTTGTTCATTGAAAGTATAGAAATGATTAAAGAGCTGAACGTTTTCAAACAATAATAAATGTCTGTCATTAAGTTAGTACTTTGAACTTGGTAGTCGATTTTCTAAGGTTTAATGATCATAAATTATAATAATCGTATGAAAATAATAAGTGATAGACTTCGCGCACAAAATTTTAACTTAAAGCAATTACTAATAAATAATATAAGTGCTAGAAAAAAATATTTTCTCAAGCGGGAATCGCACTCGCGACTTTTGGAAGTCCGGTCCCATGCTCTTCCAACTGAGCTACCGAGTCACTAGTGGTAGTGGCCTTGTCGAATTTTTAATAATTAAATGAACTACAACAAAAATACAATATACAGGGTTACTGGAAATATGACGTATTCCTGCTAAGGGGTTATAGATGCGGTCAAAAAAAATATCTTTGTTAGATAAGTTTTTCTCGGAAGGTTAATAGTTTTTGAGTTAATTAAAATCAATTAAGTATTTTTTTAACAAAAGTACGTTTTCAGGAAAATGATCTGGTGACGAGTCGAATTTTTTCTAGTACCTTTACCTATAAAAATAGCATTGTGAATGCTAAAATTCAAAATTAAACAATATTATAAAATTCTTGAAGATCCTACTGTTATAGTTTATGGTATATTTATGGTAATGGTGTATAAAAACTTTTTTCGATTCCTAATAGAAACGTCCTGCACATTGCTTTCCGTAACGCCAAGTTTTTTCAGTTTTGATCGAACCACAAGAAATTAAAGATAAACAACAAAGTTAACCTTTTTATTTCAGGCTTCGAAGGCACTCATGTGATGATATTCATCGGTTTCGGTTTCTTGATGACCTTTCTCAAGAAGTACTGCTACAGTGCCCTCGGTTTCAACTGGTTGCTCGCTGCTTTGGTCATCCAATGGGCTCTGCTCTGCCAGTCCTTTTATCACATGAAGGACAACACCATCGAGGTCACTAAGAAGTCTTTACTAGGTAAGTCAAACTTTTTTAATAGCGACAGCTGTAGCAAATTGGTCCCAGTCAATCCTTTGTTGCTAGCTCTTTCTTTCTTCTTCAAGTCCCCTTTTTCCTCTTCTCTTTGTCTTCTTCTATCATCCTCTGTTTCTTAAGTTTATATTATATAAATCTTCTAATAGATTTCCGTAATGGTAATGCAAGTATGGATATGTTATCGTTTTCAGCTTATTCATTAAAAGATAAATATAAATAACTCATACATAAAGTAACTAGTAACAAATTATTGAATAGTGAACAACTTCCATGTAATTGAAAATTTTACAAGCTCTTTTCCAATGAATTTGAATAAATAACTGGAATGATTTAATTTTACCCACTGTAATTATATCCAGATTAATATGTGTAATTTAGTGAACAAAACTAATAGGCCCACTTAATTATTTAGTGAACTTACAGCGTATTAAATCAGCATAAATATACAAACGCAATAAAGCTATAATACCTCCTGCGAGGTTATTCGTGAATTCAGCGAAACACGTTATTACCCAACTTCTAGCCGTAAACCATTGCTAAGACCACCCTCATATTTTTCTCAGGATTAGCTAGGTTCCCCATAAATGAATTATAACTTGCTCACTGAGGATTAGTACGTACGGCAATGGATAATGTTACCACATCGTATGTGAAAAATAAATAAATAAAGGAGGATAATGTTGATATACGTAGTAAAACTGTAACTGTAACGCTATTTATTTTTTCATTTTATAGGTCTTCGACTTTTATACTGACTTACAATACTGTTTTATAGTAACATCTACATAAAATAAAAATAATTTTCGATGTTTAATTTATCGAATGATGATTTGACGAGCTTTATAATAATGTATGATTAATTTAATGTATTTATTTTATTAACTTATTCCAATTCTTAATTACTAACATAGTTTTTAAGGTAAATTGTTACTAACACTATCTATGGACATCGTTTCCGAAATAAATGAATTATTATTATTATTATTATAATCTAAGAGCGTTATGCAACGTGTTACAAAAAACATAATGCCGAATATGGTAGATAGGGACCATCAAACTAAAAAACTTTTACTATGGGACCAACTCTGAAATCGCAAAAACCTGCGATATATTAATATTTTTGTATGAAACAGCTGTTTTTTTTTTCGCGATTTTAGACTTGGTCCCATAGTAAAAGTTTTTCAGTTTGATGGTCCCTATCTACCATATTCGGCATTAGGCATTTTTTTGTAACACGTTGTATACCTCAAAGTGGCACCCTCATCTTAGGTTAGTTCCACCATCTTAACTTAACCATAACTAATTAGTAAGTTGAGTTTAGTTTAGCTAAGTTAATTTGATCTGTTCACCTTGCGTATACTGTAAACTTATGTTGGCTACTTGTAGACGACGATACTACTCTGCCGCAATACAGTTTTTTAACTAGTGTGGAGGGTAGCTGTCATTATCTACCGCTGTTATTATAAGTATTCTTCTTCATTGTTAGTGACAACATTTTTTGTGAAAGGTCAAATAAAGTTATTATTATTATTATTATAACTTTAACAGATACAAACATATCTGACTCGATGACAGCGTCGCTGTCGTCTATGGCGTAACCTAGGTAACAATATGTAATAACACATTAGTTCCACTTTTGACCACTGGCACAGATAAGTTTGTATCTGTTAAAGTTATGGTTAAGTCAAGATGGTGCAACTCAGCCTTAATTAAATTTATTGCTCGCTATGTTAATACCAACTTAAGGTACCGAAACTAACATGTACAGATTAAAGCTAAGGCTCTATAGTTTATTTACAGACAATAACTTCAGTAAAATATAGTTCGATGTAGTAGTAGTAGTAGGCAAAAGTTCCTAAAGTTGCCACTTTTTGTTCGTTTGCTTACTCCCTTAGCTTCAATTTGTCTGTACATGTGAATTTTCGATAAGTAAGTTACTTAGCGAGCCGCGCCGCTTGAGGACTACAAGGAGCTTTAATTGTAGCACTAAGATTAAGTTGTATTCTCAGCCATTAAAACCGCACACAATAGGGATGTTGACTAATGAATAAAATAACGAAATACTAATAAAAATCGTAAACATATTAAACTTTTAGAGTAGCTTGTATACCTCTTGGTTTTATATATTGCGTATTATTTGTTTTATGACCCTTCAAAGTTGGGTGGACAAGTCCATTTAAAAAGTATAAAATTTATTAAAATAAATGATACCTTTAATTAGTCCGTAAAATGTATAGCAAATTTGTCGAAGAAACCATTTTGATAAACACAATATTTAATATAGCTGCTGAACAAATTTCCTATGCGATGCATACAAACTTGCACGGCGTGACGTCACAACGTGCAAGCCATTAGTATGGAGCGTTTTTGATCGAGTCCATTTGTGTGCATTTCACACTGTGATATCTCGGGCAGTTTTCATGCTAGCGAATTAATTCTTTTACCAATGTTTCTATTTTTGAGAGGTAATTTATGTAACATAAAATAAAAAAAATAGTCAACATCCCTATTAAGTCTGTTTCGTAACAGCTAAAATAGTACCTTCATTGGAAATTTTGGGGCATTTTATATTCCACCCAGTGAAGATCGTTTGACCTATATTTAACTTAAACCTAGCAGAGAATGGATTATGAGTAACGTTGGTAACGTCAAATTATTCGTCCAAGCATTTTATCAAAATACTTTTGGTGTCGCCGCGAAGTCACAAACAAGTACCTAACAACTTGTTTTTGTTCGCAACAACCCTTTGTTTCTGGAGCGGATTGATTTATGAGGCGAACTTCGCTGCCGTTTAACGTTCTTTCTTAACTTGAAAGAAATCGATAAATATAACATTGTGCTTGGACTTATCAAGGAATTAAGTTTACTTAACTGCGATCAAACTGTGAAGAGATATTACAGCTTTATTGCATTTAGACAGTAATGGTGAATATGATACGAGGAAAAACCGTTGTGATTACTTCCCTAATGAGCTATTTACATGAGTTTCTTTTTAGTCACCTTACAGCTTTATTGCATTTAGACAGTAATGGTGAATATGATACGCGGAAAAACCGTTGTAATTACTTCCATAATGGGCTATTTACATAAGTCGATTTTAGTCACCTTATACGGTCGACTTTAGTCACCTAGCAAGGCGCTTCCAAAATTAAATCGCAGGTGATGGCGTCGCTGTCATCTATGTAGTTGATGGCGTAACCTAGGTAACTATATGTAATAACGTAGTTCCAGTTTTGGCCACCGGATCAGATAATTTTGTTCAGTCAACTGCAACTAAATACCCCATAAAAGCTTACAATTAAATTCGTAAAATTGTTTTTTTATTTATTTATCGATAATTAACGGTAATGTACTGAATGTAATAGTATATTCAATAAAGGATGGAAGATATAATCCTGGTTGGTGTATTCATGCACCGCTCCGTAAGAAAATTACGGATACTAACAATCCAATAATCCATTACTACTTATTTTTGTATTTCATATTCTATCCTCTAAAGTGCACCTATCCCTATTATCCTATTTATCTTATTTTATTTCGCCCAAGGTTGCCTGGAAGCTATGTAGTAATAAAGCCGCCTATTGTATGTTTTCTTGTTTTTTATTGTATTGTTTTTTTCCTCTCATGTGCAGTAAAGTCTTTATTATTATTATTAAACTGTAAATTTCAGAGGCGGATATAATGTCAGCTACCGTTCTAATAACGTTCGGTGCACTCCTGGGCATCGCCAGCGGAGTCCAGTTACTATTCATTGCTATAGTGGAGACTGCCGTCGCTTGCCTTAATTTATGGCTCGTTGAAGACATTTTCAAGGTATGAGCCAACACTTTGCCAAACGGAGGGAAAGTTAGACCTTAAGAGGATTGTCAAGCAAACGGTCTCCATACAAACGGCGATAACGTTTCCCACCCTCTAAACCTTAATCTACAGCAATGAATTTTTAGTATGTTTTTGAAATGCCTAAAAACTAGGGCGGTACGTTTTTATTTTTTTAATATCTATAATAGATTTTGAAATATTTGAATTTTAGTGATTTCATACAAAACAAAAAAGTGCCAATATTTTCAAATCTATTATAGATATTAAAAACATAAAAACGTACCGCCCTAGTTTTTAGGCATTTCAAAAACATACTAAAAATTCATTGCTGTAGGTTAAGGTTTAGAGGGTGGGAAACGTTATCGCTGTTTGTATACTTTGTATGGAGACCGTTTGCTTGACAATCCTCTTAAATATTGTAGATAGGAAATTTTACTGAAAGAAACCGGATTTAATTGACTTTTGAGAAGTCTGATTGTCTTATATTTGATCAGTTTGAATAACTCTGTCTGTTTTGTTATTTTATTTTGTATTTAGGCGTCTGACGTGGGAGGTTCTATCGGGATCCACACTTTCGGTGCCTACTTCGGTCTAGGAGTGAGTCTCGCCTTGAGGGCCAAATCGAGCACCGCCGAAGCGAACACTAACAACGTTGCCACGGTTGACCTCAACGGACCCAGCTACACGTCTGACGTCACTGCTATGATTGGTGAGCTTAATATCCCCGCCAATTGCTAATGCGCAGGAACATTGTCACATTAACAGACACGTTAACGTCATCTGCAACTAAAAATTACATGAAAGAAGAAAATTCTAATAGGTAATAAGTCGTATAATAATATTTATTATTGAATTATTATTTTCAATAAGATAGAGTCTAGGTAAATAAAAAATTGACAATTGTTTTTCCTGTTGGAGGTTAAATAAATGGCCGCCAGCCTGCCTAGCATGAACGGTTTATATCGCGTGATATAGCGTTTTATCACGTTTAACTGTCAAAAAGACAAAGGAGTTTGACAGTTGAGTGTCGATAAAATGCTATATCACGCGATATAAATCGGTCATGCTAGGCAGGCAGGATTGTAGAACCATAAATAGGTAGGAAAAACTTGAAAAAGGCTTGAGCAATATGGCTGTTTCTTGTTATGTTCGTAAATTGTCAGGACAAAATATTGCATTAAAGATTTTTTGGGAAATCCTCGGAGGTCCACGCAGTCAAAGTCGCAGGCCACTAGTACAGTTTTTTCTATGTTTTTTCACAGGATCAATCTTCTTGTGGATTTATTGGCCGTCCTTCAACTCTGGCTTGACCACTTCCGATGAAGGATATCAGAGAGCTGTCGTTAACACATACTTGGCTTTAGCCGCTGCAACGGTAAGAATTAGCGCCAACGCTCACGGGCGCTTAATCGCCGAGCGATTTTTTGTAGCCCAGAATAGAACATATGGAGTTCAATACGTAAACGCCCACGAGCTACAAAAAGTAGCTCACACATAGCTCGGCGACTAATCGCCCACGAAATGACACTGACAAGAGTGACAAGCGGCTTTAACCCTAAAAGACACCACAATTTTTTTCGCTGGCTGACATAATTATTTTTGTAATGGTAGAGTTTGCAATAAAAAGTAAGAGAATTATTATTACATGTTATGCTTACCAATTTATATAGTTTTTAATCCTGTTCCAAAAAAGGTAGGAACACACTACGAACCTAAGGTCGGTTATAGGCAATTATTGTTCTGGGATTATCATAAGTTTATAATTTACCTATATTATTATGGAAAACTTAACGTAAACGTAACAAAAGAAACATCAAGTTAGCTAAAGAATTTGACTAGTCGCTAATAAAATCGTATTGAAAGCACTGTCGGATTGTCTAAGAACAAACATCTAGTAAATTTTATTTATTTATAAATAATGAAAATCAAAGCAGTCGCCGTTTAAATATGTTTTCCATAACAATGCCTACCTACCTACTTCTGTTTTGCGTAAAAGAATCGCAAGATTCAGTTTTTTAAGTAAGATGATTTTGGGCATGGAATAGGGGATAATACTGAGGAAGTAATGGCGCCACATGCGACTGTCCTAAATTCGTTAAATTTGATGTTTCAGATGTAAAATGTAATTTCTGACGTATTTTAGCCAATCGAAACCATTTTTGTTTACCACAGAGTACAATGGCGCCATCTGCGAAAAGTTTTACGTATTATTTCCTATTGCGAGTTTTTACACAAAAAAAGAAAAACCATAAGCATTCTATGGGTTCTTTATAAGGGTTCCGTAGCAAAATGGTAAAAAGGAACCCTTATGGTGTGACTCAGTCTGTCTGTCTGTCTGTCACAGCTGGATATCTCGATAACTATCTATTAATGGTATCAACTTGAAATTTGGAATAGTTTAAGATGACGTTTGCCCAAATATTTTGCAAATAAGGATGTTTTTTTTACAGCAGGAATTGAAAAGGGGTCTTAAAAATTTGAAGTGAGGCTACTAGTAGGGCATGTGGGTATCATAACATAATGAAAG
The DNA here is from genome assembly GCA_950108535.1 of Agriphila straminella. Classification (NCBI taxonomy): domain Eukaryota; kingdom Metazoa; phylum Arthropoda; class Insecta; order Lepidoptera; family Crambidae; genus Agriphila; species Agriphila straminella. The sequence continues at coordinate 9,514,741 of OX467321.1, read as the reverse complement.
AGTGTTTTTAGCACATTTTCAAACATTTCTCTTTTTTTAGGCCGCATAGTGTTCGACTTATAATGAAAAATGTAAAAACATACCGTTCCTTCCTTATAGTATAGAACTTATAGTAAAAAAGATAACTATAACGTTCGAAAAACATGAATAAAATATTCTATTGTACTGTTAGCCGATCGGTAATTATAGGGTTTGAGGTTATTTTTCGCACAAGTCATCACGAAAATACGAAAATGTGGTATCGATGCATTCAATACGATGCCCCGATCACAAATATATAAGATGAAAAGCGTGAAAATGGCGGGGGTAGAAACTGTGATGTCATAAAGTTTTCAGTACTTACAAAGATTTTTTTCATACCATGTGGTATATCAAAGCCCTTTGGCTTTGTGAGTATATTGCGAATATAAAACACACTATAACATGTCATCAAAATCTCATCATAGTAACATACACAGTAACAGTTAAAACACATAAAAAATACCGTTTGTGGAACATGGATAAAAATATTATTTTTTAATATGTCATAAAATGATGTAATACAAAAACTAGCTTATGTCTGCAAAACAAACACTTCGAGCGACTCGCAATATTTTTTCGGGGTCAAAACCTTCCAGTAGGTATCGAACAAATTTTTATTAATTCTTGAATTTGCGCATATAAAGTAAATGCAGAATTTATGTTCTTCACACTATTTTGACGATAAAAGGATCTGTACCCTTAGCACGAACAGCTATCAAAAAAATAATCATTCGATAGATAAATTTTGTATTGGAAATTTGTACAACGCCATCTATCGCCGATAAGCGAAATGAAATTTTCCATAGAGAATTGTCTATCGAGTAATTTTACGTGCGTTTTTTTCTCGATAGCTGTTCGTGCTAAGGGTACTGAAGACATTTGAATCGTATACATTGTTTGCTTCATTTGTGAAAAGTATATAATTACTGACATAAATAAATCATAAACTTTATTTTATAGAGCTTAGCAATAATAAAAGTGATTGTTCTATAATATTATTAAACCCTAAAAGGCACCCGCTTTTAGGGTTAACCTACGTCAGCGACTAAAAAGCGCCGTGATTGTCGCCGCGATTATCGCCGCGTTTATCGCAGCGATATCGCCGCGATTAACGCCGCGCTTATCGCAGCTACAAAATAGCGCCCGTCAGCGGTAAGCCTTAATAATAATAATAATAATAATGTATTTATTTTAAGTAACAAGACCCATTACATAGAATTAAGACTTTAGTTACTTGTGTATAGATAACGCTATTATTCTCTGAAGTTTATGAACTATGAACAAAGCAAAACAGTGGTTTCCTCTGCGTCTTGTACAGTTTAAGCTCGCGTATCCTCTAATATGGAAATACTTTGTCAACTGAACTTCTATAGACTGATGCATCCATGTTGAACTTCGGGCGTCAGTGTTGCGTTCAGTCCTTAATGAAGGTTCTCGGTTAAATATCATATGAACCATGACTAACTAAAGAGAATAAGTTTGAAGTTTTTATATAATACATTATGGACCAGTTCTACCGCTCTTTCTTGGTATTAAACAATTTCGGAAACCTACATATCCTAAGGCCGTTTTGCGCTAAACGGAAGTCCGTGCGTGACGTTGTTTTTCGCTCGGAGGTTCAGAAAAATCCAGTCGCGCGTCGTTCTATTTTCATTCGTTATAATTTCAATAGGCATGACGAATATTTTTTTATTTTATGTTACAAAAATTACCTCTTAAAAAAAGAAACATTGGTAAAAGAATTAATTCGCTAGCATGAAAACTGCCCGAGATATCACAGTGTGAAATGCACACAAATGGACTCGCCCAAAAACGCTCCATACTAATGGCTTCCTAGTTATGACGTCACGAATAAGTAGTTTGTATGCAACGCGTAGGAAATTTGTTTGGCAGCTGTATCAAATATTGTGTTTATCAAAATAGTTTCTTAGACAAATTTGCTATACATTTTACGGACTAATTAAAGGTATCATTTATTTTAATAAATTTTATACTTTTTAAATGGACTTGTCCACCCGACTTTGAAGGGTCATAAAATAAATAATATGCAATATATAAAACCAAGAGGTATACAAGCTACTCTAAAAGTTTAATATGTTTACGATTTTTATTAGTATTTCGTTATTTTATTCATTAGTCATCATCCCTATTGTTACGATATTAGACCGCTCACAAGATGCTTGCTCAAAATCATCCAGTTATTTAATTTAATTTAATTTAACCATTTATTTCAGGCTACTAGGCCCATACAATATATACCTTACAGACTAACATACATAATTATTAAATAAAAATAATCTATTTGTTTACACGTATCGAGGGCGGCGACGTGTTGCTGATGCAGTGTCCGGTATCCGACCGCGAAAGCGTCGGAACAAGACACCCTTCGGCCAAAAATCTTCTTCCTAACCACAAATGAGTTGAAGTTCACATTGTGGCGGGACTCCAACCGCTCGACCCTCAGAATGAATTTGGTCTTCACTCTGATGTACTCTTCAATGTCATCAGGCTTCGTGCTGTAGTGCAGGCGAGATACATACACTAGCGTCGGGATAGCCGTTGGCGTTTAAGTATGCCGTTGGCGTGTCCTATCGTCCACTATGCATAAAGTCAAGGAGTTGTAATATTAGCACGCGCTCGTATTATCCCGAACATGAAACTTCAAAGCAATCGTGAACATGCAGTTTCTAGGAATACGTGCTAAGGGATAATAAATATTGCATGGTATGGTTTCTATTATACGGAAGCGATGAAAATGAATTAATTACTTAATAAGATTTCTGCTGCTGTATTTGTTCATGTGGATGTAGAGAATGATTTATTATTATTACAGTTAGGTTAGGTATTCACAAGTAAAAACTTAAAATTCGCAAATCTTTTGCTAGTAAGTAATTAAAACGTTCTTCATTAAAATTGCATACTAAACACGGTGCCTGATATCATCAACTACCTGGACAAATATAATGCGCTTATTTTTAAGTTTACCAAGTAAATATTATTTTGACTTATGACAGGTGACAACTTTCGTCCTGTCTTCAGCAGTAAGCAAGCACCACGGTAGGTTTGACATGGTCCACGTCCAGAACTCAACCTTGGCTGGTGGTGTTGGTGTCGGTGCTGTCTGCAACATGCACATTGGTCCAGGCGGCGCCATCGCAGTGGGAATCGGAGCTGGACTGCTCAGCGTCATAGGATATAGATTTTTTACGGTTTGTAGTTCCTTTTCATTTGTTTTTTTTGTGTCTTTCATGTGGATTTCTTTTCACACTGTACGGGATCATCCTAATAATCATCGCAAGTTTGCGCGAATTTTAGTCGCACGAATTCGCGATCAAGTCCTAACGATCCAATACATGTATGTATGTAAGTACTCTTTTAACCCGAGTGACTCACAAAGAACAATTGTTGGAAGCAGGAACGATATTTTGATTGAGATTATTGCGTGTTATGCTCTCCAAATTTCGTTTTAATACCGTCAAATTTTTATCTCGCCGATCACAAAGACCCTCGCAGTCTCGGTTTCATATTAATTCGCAAAGTTCAGACCAATAAGTGGTCCAGATTGTTTCTTTCCGTTCTTAACAAGTGCCATTAATAACTTGAAGTTTGTGGCAGAGGAACTGGCTGGAGGGAAATTAATGATAAATTAGACAAAGCAAATTGTAGACGTTATTTAATATTGAGAGGCAAAGTTAAAAAATGTGATTCAAGTAAGGTTCATCATCTCATCAGACATCAAAATAAAACGGTTTGGTTGATGGTCGGGCTTATTTCAAGTCCGCCTGGCTAGCTACCACCATCTTACCTTCAAGTTCATATAAAATTGTTGTGCTCCGGCCTTGCTCCGGCAGTTAGAGGTAAGATAACCAGTTCCTCAGTAATGAGAATTCCGGGTGTAGTGCGCTTCCACCTTTCTTCGGTCATATCGTCCGTCACTTAACATCAGTTGAGGTGAAGGCCAAGCACTATCCCGTTGTGCATAAAAAAGTAATAGCTATAAAAGAAACACTTACTACTGTAAACCTGGAAAACAATAGCCCAGCATTATATAAACCAATTTTGGGAATGGTCAAATAGGTAGCTGTAAGGTAAAGGAAAGACAAGATTCATCTCCTGCGCAAGATGAATTCTATCAAGGGAGCCAAGCAGCGGATAAAAGTTCCAATTATCGCCATGTAGTAGAAGGCTGTAAAAAAATCGAGGTTGTTAGAAGGCGGGCAGCGGCAGTTCTAGCGATACTTACTGCTACATTTTTTTTATTAGCATCATAAATGGAATTTAGCGTTTTACCTATTTTCATACTTCTGAATAATGGTCATGTTGTAAATGAATGTCAATCTTTACATTTTTACCTCAAAATATTATTTTTCAATAAATTGATTTAGCAGAATATACTACTTATAATGACCAAAAATGTATTATCTCAAACTCCTCCGTGCTTCGGAAGGCACGTTAATCCGTTGGTCCCGGCTGCATTTGCAGTCGTTAACACCCACCAATCCTCATTGGGCCCGCGTGGTGGGTTATGGCCCATCCTCCTTACCACCCCATAAGGAAGGCCTGTGCCCCAGCAGTGGGGACATCAAAAATGGCAAATGGACTACTTATAATATTAATATTAAATATTTAGCTATGATATGTATTTGCCGATTTAAGTAGGTAATATCGAAAAATTCAAAGATTTTTTAAAGAAAAATATTGGTTTAGTCCATAAAATTGTTTACTGTGTAGGTACATTTGCCATTTTAATGAATGTTCATTGATTCCTTTGCTATAGATGACGAGTTTGAAGATACAATAAACGGTCCATCCTGCCAAGTATTCTTCTTTAAAAAAGCTGTTCCAATTGCTTAATGACATTTTTATTAACAAAGATCTTCTGTTTTTAGCCAAAGCTTGCCAAAGTAGGTCTTCTGGACACCTGCGGCGTGAACAACCTTCACGGAATGCCTGGGTTGTACTCTGGCTTGCTGTCAGTTCTGTTAGCTGCTCTTGCTACTAAGGAAAAATATGGGGAAGCAGAACTCATCAATGTGTTTGAAGCCATGGGAGAGGTAATAAAGTGCTATTATTTCTCTCGGTGCTAAAAGCAGGAGCTATTATTGCAGTGAGAAACGAAGAAGTCTCTTAACTCATACGATGTTCATGTATCGATCAATTGTCATCGACTTATTATGTTTGAACATTGCTTTTTGAGCTCAAAGTCTCTAAATAGCAACTGTATTATTAGTATAATAAGCCTATGTAGGGTATATAGTATTAAATAATAAACTAGAAAAAGTCGACTCGCCATCAGTTTATTCACTGTCCCGCCTAAGTAAATGATCGGCGACGAGTCAATTTTTTTCTAGTAAGTATACTTATTACCTATTTATTATTATGTATTTACTATAGGTATTTATATTTTGTGTACAATTTAAAATGGATCATATTGGCATGATATCAAAGTACATGTCTAATACGATCTTTTCTGTAATTATATTCGGTAAAAATTTCGTATTTTCACTTTAAAAATGATATCGGTAAAGTAGGTATGTAATTCGTGATTTTCTGAAGTATTTTAGGTGGGTATAGGCAAAGGCAATGATATTACTTATAGTGATACAATATAATAAAAGATTTGGCGCTTTGCGGTGGCAATATCGCCTTCGGGGAGGCAGTAAAAATTCCAAAGGTTATAGAACTAGAAACTCGAATGTTAGCGTCACAGCTTTTGCCACTTGCTTTCACGGTTATATATGTTTAAAAAAAACTAATATAATATATACTGTGGTGCAAGTGCAACCGAGGGACCATTATCTTTAACGTGAAGTTTGCCAAATTTTGCTAAAGAAAAGCTTCAATGACAAACGGACTTTATTAAAATATGATTTTAAACATGATTTTTATTTATTGACTGAATAGGTTTTCATGGACAAATAATATTCGAAATACTTTAATAATAAACTATTGTTCGAAAAATTCTGCAGAATACGTTATATTGGAGAGAAATTCGCAGACATTTATATTTCTACAAGCAAGAAGACTTAATAAGAAAGAGAGTAAATCAATATTATAATTTGCGACTGCTTGAAGAAATTAATATGCGTAATAATTGTAAAGATTTACCCCCGTATCTATAGACGAGTAAGTAATGACTTGAGAAAAACATGCAATTTTCAAATGCTTCTAATATTATATTCACACGTATTTTATAGTATAAATTAATCGTAAATAGACCAAAACTGCACTAAGAAGTCATTTAAGATGAATTATACTATATATTGCATGTGAATGTGATATGAGAAGCATTTAAAAAATTACAAGTTTTACTCAAGTCATTACTTACTCGTCTATAGATACGGGGGTTAGTGTGAACCGGGCGTTTCTCAATCTTTTTAGATCAGCACAGCATCCAGTTGGATGGCTATTTAGTTAACTAGTCAAATAGTTAAGTTAAGTTCTGCTGAGTATGAATACAAAACTACATTGTTCCTAGTTACGTGTTATTTATAATGATTTACATAACTAGTGTAGCCATTGTAAATAATTGGAGCATTTCCTTTTTAATTTTTTTATATTAATTATTAATATATTTTCATATAATGTGGAATGATTCTTTTTATAAATCTTCAAAATACCTAGTCTAATAATTTAATAAGTACTTATTTGGGATCAACAAGAAAACCTATTAGGTAAAATACTTGTATTTAAAACTATTTGTACCTTTAAAACACTTCTGTTTACAAACTATTCAAAAGTAATTTACATTAAATAATGCTATTCCTTTTTAACCTAAGGGTTAAAATTGAGACACAGTTTAAGAAACAATGCCATAGCAAATGTAAACGATTTTAGTTAGTTAATAACCCTCTGAGGACAGTAATTCTTGTTCCATGTCTACAGTAACACACTTGCGTTATTAGCTATTCTGTGTAATACCTTTGTTCGTGCTTTCAGGACGGCAGAACTGCGGCAAATCAAGCTTTGTACCAATTTATAGCATTAGCAGTCACATTCGTATTGTCTCTTGGCTCTGGATATTTAACAGGTAAATCAATGCATTTATCTTGGAGGTAATAATAATTGACATATAATTTTTGTTACCTAATTGCACAAAATACATTGATGTTTGTGTAGTTTTTGGTTAGGCACATTACATTACATAATATTATATTATTAATTTAATGTAATGTGCGCCTAACCGAAAACTAAACTTGTTACATCAATTATTGATACCACTTAGCAACATTTTCAATGAATAAAATCATAAAAGGCTGAACACCCATAGTTCCATTAAAAGCATTCTGCGAGTTCAGTAAGAATGCTGAAGTCATATCCCCTCGGTTCTTGTTTGTATTATGGATGCCAGCGGTCGTAGCCTGCATGGCACGCGTTGGGCATGCACGCTGTCATGCGAGGAACTCCTTTGCTATAAGGCCACGATCATACTAAACGCATTGCCAACAGCTGACTGTATGTGAGCGCGCGTCCTGACCTGACTGGCGGCACATCGCGTATGTGGATTGCGGAGCTGAGGAATACCGCATGTATGAATACCGCCTAAAACCGCCTGGAACTGTACCAGCGAAACCGAGGTAGTTCCGCCATAGTTCCGCCATGAATTGTCTTCCATCGAAAGTCTATTGACGATGATAATAATTATGAATCACACATCCACGTAGCGGTTTCGCGTCATTACTTTCGTGATTACTTTCGTTTTCATTCTTTTTCGCAAACGGTCGAAGCCGATCGGGCGGAATCTCGCATGAGAAAATTATGCATTAGAACAGGCGGTTCGCATTGTTTTGCTTGTCGAAGTTATGGCGGAACTTAATGTGGTGTTTCGCAGCGGAGGCGTGCTAATTTGTTTGGATTATTAGCGCATGCTAGATAGCGAGCCTAAGTGTGCGCCTGCTTGCACTCCATTCGCGAATCCATACAATAAATATAATGTCGAGTTTTTGTTTCGTCCACTGCGGATTACACATGCTTAATGCGCCGCTACTCAGGACGCGCACTGATGAACTGAAGAAGTCAGCCCCAGTGTGTAGCACAAGCATCTATCGCGAAAAACACGCGTTAAAAAACTCGATAGGAGTAATTTTGTATCGTATGGAACAGCGATACCTAAGCAGCGTAGTAGCGCTCGTTCACAGACAACGCAGCTGGCAATACGTTCGGATGAACATGGCTTAACTTAACATTCGAGTGTGATCTCTCTCTATGCTCATATTATTGAATTGTACAATCACATAAGTAGTTAGTACTTATACCTAAGTAATTCTAGTACCTACCTATACAGGGTCTTTATTAAGTATAAGCTCGGAAAACAATATTTAGTACATTTACGTTCCTAAATATAAAAACGTAAGTAAAATCTGGTGCCTATTAATTAAACGCTGTGCTACTATATACAAAGTTTGTTAATTCTTAAATTATATTTGATACATAAAGTCAGTCCTGCAGGCTTACGCAACAGCACCATCGTGATCGTTTCGTGATCGTCAATGTGACATTACAACGTTAACGACGACCACGGCTTTACAATACATGAGTGTCGTTATTTCTTTATTTCTATCGTTATTTCACATGCTAGTGCCCGTGTGCGTGGTTCTAAAAAATATCATAGTTTCGTTTATGGTTCATGTAGGTAGGGTAACCACGTAAGTGGCACTCAGAGTACCTATATTTATTAGTCTTTGAAAATAGGTCCTCGGCTATATTTCTTTTTGAATAATTTGCATAAAGATCAAAAATGTTCTCCTCTTTGCGTTCAAATATTTATTTCTTTCTAAGTATATCGCAATACCTATAAAGTGTTTTTGAGCTTACAAAAGGAGGATTATGCGATTTAATTGATAAATTATACGTAGGTATGCCGCTTTGGAGCATAAATCTTTTGTATCTATATTAATTGATACTTTTTTTTATTAATAAATTGTTTTTTCCTGTCTCTGCATTTGTAAGCGCTTTAATCACAAATCGTTCTCATAAATTTTCGAGCTGAAACAACAAACATATAATTAAAACTTTACTTAAATAATAATTTTCAAAACTTGTTTGAAGCTGACATTTGCACCTGATTGACACCAAATTGTCACTTTTGCGATGCAAAGACAAAAAGTCTATGTGGTCGTTCATCGTTATCTTTACTTTGCGAATGTGCCTTTGCGTACCAATTTGACAGGCGGTGTCAGTTATTCATAGTGAAATAAAAATTCGCGGTATAAGATCTTAGTTGCTAGATAGAGCAACGAAAAACGTCGATAGAAAGCTTGACTCGCTGACTATATCTTACACTGTTTTACGATCACGATCACGACGGTCGTCAAATTGTGCTGTTGCGTAAGCCTGCTGTGTACTAAATATTATAAATGAAACAAAAATACGAAGTTCAGCTCCCTATTGTAAAATACTTATTTTCAAATTGTAGACCTATAATTTAAATTGTAACACTCAAATTACAAAACGGTAAAGGTTTTAATTAATTTTAATGAATAACGTGGCTTTTATTTCTTAATTTCGTTTGGTTAATGTTCTGGACGTGACAAGCTGTGTTCTAATGTTTCTCTGAAATTTTACTTTTCGTTTATAATTAAGTATTTGTAATTTATTATTCAACTCTTTTTATGGAAATAAAAAATAAACGATTTTAACGTATTAATGTAACGGAAACTGTCCTTATCACAGCAATATCTGCTATTATTAAAATCATTCTTCAATTCTGAACCCACTAATTTGCTAGACAAATATTTTTTTAATAGATGTGAGTGGGGTGAGAAGGCATAAAAGAGAATCGTGATTCCAGATAATATTATCTAAAGTTTTGATTAAGTCAAAAGATAATCAAAGAAAGAAAATTAGAAACCTAAATAAGATGTTTATTTAAAATAAATTTAATAAACGCCGGGATATTGTGGATTACGGGATATTGATAAAGTTTCCCGAAGAGTTAAAATTACGAAACAAGTTTAAATATAAAAACCACAGAATAGATATTAAGTAAACGGAAAAGTGATCTAAAAATTTTTTAATCTTGGATTAACTTATTTACTGTTTAAGAACTTCTTGTTAATCTCGTGTACTTATCTATAATTTTTTCTAGTAGTACATACCTCTTTCTACATTTTAAGTTGGTCCAAAAATTGTATCAACTACAAACATACACAAATGTTAAACATATTTCATTTTAATATTTAAAGTAATTAAAGTTGATGAAGAACTAAGTGAACTGATTTTATTATTTAATAAACAGAATATTTAAACAAAGTTTATCTCTTACAGGGCTCCTCTCGAAGCTTCCTATTTTCGACTCTCTCAAGGACACCGAGAAATACGATGACGAAATTAACTGGGAACTGCCTTAATCGAGTTTTCATTAGCAGAACCTTCATTTGCATCTAAACTTAAACGCTATTAATCCTTTTTGGAAGCAACTCCTGTTGTAAGAAGGATTAAACTCTTGTTAATACTTTAAAATGGTAGGTTACAGCGCTTCCTGTCATTTTAATTTGAAATACGAATTATGTTTAGGCCGATTGTACACGGGTGGTTTTCCAGTCGCGGAAAACTGCGAGAAAGTTGTCGCAGACCGTCAAGATACGTTTTCTTTTGTTGATTCTTAAAATGACCAGCCCCCTACAATGACTGTCAAAAGTAATATTGAAGCAATGTTGTAAATGAGATGGCGCTATACGCGATGTATAGCTCTGTCTTTATAACAACATTACTTTGAGGTTGCTATAAGAGCTCATTGTAAGGCCCCAGTCTTAAAGAAGTGCTCATAGAAGTATGTGTCTTCGGTTTGCGTAGAATACTTCCGCATTAATTATTGTTTCATGTTTCCGTAACGGCTACCGCCTAACCACGTGAAGTGGCGAACAGCGGCCTGACGAGCGAATCTCTCTCTATTGCGCATTCGCAGAATCTCGCGCCATATAAGGAATAGGGATGATGACAACTTTTTTTATTTTATGTTACATAAATTACCTCTCAAGAAAAGAAACATTGGTAAAAGAATTAATTCGCTAGCATGAAAACTGCCCGAGATATCACAGTGTGAAATGCACACAAATGGACTCGCCCAAAAACGCTCCATACTAATGGCTTCCTAGTTATGACGTCACGAACAAGTAGTTTGTATGCAACGCGTAGGAAATTTGTTTGGCAGCTATATTAAATATTGTGTTTATCAAAATAGTTTCTTAGACAAATTTGCTATACATTTTACGGACTAATTAAAGGTATCATTTATTTTAATAAATTTTATACTTTTTAAATGGACTTGTCCACCCAACTTTGAAGGGTCATAAAATAAATAATATGCAATATATAAAACCAAGAGGTATACAAGCTACTCTAAAAGTTTAATATGTTTACGATTTTTATTAGTATTTCGTTATTTTATTCATTAGTCATCATCCCTATTCGCATGGCTAGGCTGTTAAGGAGTAGATTCACACGACGGGAGAATCGCCCGTATACTATCGAATAATTATTATACTGAATGAATTTGAATGTTGCATTTTTATTATCTATGTACTATTTTAAGGCTCCGTACAAATAAGAGTATGTTGTTGCAATAATTTTTAATGAGTGGATTATTTCTCTTGTTGTTGCGGTGTTATTGAATATGTAATTATTTTTATTAACATACTAATAGTTGTAGAATGTATGAACTTGAGTCAGCAAACGACTAATAATTCCAAATTTTCCCAGAAAAAAAATCAATTAATTTATGAAACTTGTGTCAAGTTAAAAACGTATTTAAGCGCACTTTCAAAATTTCACATCGTTTCAAGTGTTATTTTATAATCGCACAAAACGGAAGATTTGGATATTAATTCACTATGATTATGAGTAACTGTACCTCTACTACATGCATTGACATGTTTTATTTATTAATTGATTGTTAGTTTTAAGCTCTCTACCAAAGATTTACATTTGATGTACATGTATTTAGACAGTTACCAAAAGGAGGTACATCAATATTAGTGTACCTATTTTCCGTTACATCCCGTTAAAATATTATTGGACTGTACCTTTAGTTACACTAATTTACAAATATAATAGTGTTAACAAGCTCTATCATTGTAATAGTAATGGTAATGTGTATAATATTAATTTTATAAGACAAATAAAACTCTTCTAAATTAAAAAAGTTAATTTTATTTATTTATTTTCCCTTTAATTTTAGTAGCTTACTCGAGTCGTATACAGGGTGTTACAAAACTACCCACAATGTCGAATGTAGTAGATAGGAACCATCAAACTGAACAACTTTTTTCTTGCTTAACTCCGTGTCTTATACAGGGACGAAAAAAGGGGTAGTTTGAGGAAAATTACCCTAAATATGGACGATGGCAAATTTTATTGAAACTGAACATTCCTTTATTTTAGAAAATAAGTAAAACTGCATTCTTACATTTTTGATAAATCACTTAGATACCTATCTCAACCGGGAATGGAACGGACTTAATTCCGAAAAAACAACATCTGTAGGTACTTTTATGATACTAATCGATGATAAGGGTCGATTTCTTCCAGTCAATTGAATATCTTAAATTAAAGGCGGACCCAAGAAAGATAAAAAAATATACTTGGTAGGTATATTTCAATCTAAATAATATATGTATATCAAAATATCGATTGACGGAAATCTGCACACAAAACAAAAAATAATTCCCGTGAAGTTCTAGGAATCTGCCTGTTTAACTAAAAAGAAAATCAAGACTTCTGAACACGACATCTTTTTTTACTTGTACTTATTATAAATCACAGTAACTACAATATTGCACACTAACATCCTTTTTAACAGCCATAATTGGCCTCTTAATAGAGTTTACGACTCAAGCGGGGTGGTTATGGCACGGTTTTTCATTTTATTTAGTTAGTTCTCTCATTTCCTGGCCGAAGACAATAAAGCCTTTGTATTGTTGCCATCAAACATATTAAAGGGGAAATATCTTAGGCGGATTGTGTAGTTGTGATTGTGGCATAATAGTAGATTATACAACAAGTGAAAAAAGAGGGAATTTAGTTCGAGGGACTAAGTTGGATCCCGAGAGCAGCGAAGGATACAAAGGACCGAGAGGAAATCTTTTTTTCACGAGTTGTGTACTCTACTTTTTACCATTGACTGCGAGAAAACAAATAGCAGTAGGTAGGTACTTATACCTATATAATTAAATAGTTATCACATTTTTATTATTTAGGTAGGTAATCAGTAATAAGTATTTAAACATTAGAAAATAGTGAAACTAGAAGTTTTCCAATGACATAAAACAACTACGCTAAGAGGGAAATTACATGATCAGTTTGGCACAAGAAATTAGTCTGGCATCAGTTCATTTCATCAGTTTGTATAGACTTTGAATTTTTACTGACTGAAGATAGTACCCGACTCTGATGCAAGACAGAACATCTAATCTCTCTCAATATAGAAAAAAATCCAAAGATGAGACACTAAAAAGGACCTAATTAATTTGGCAGGATATTTTTTAGAAAAGAACCCAAAGACACTAAAAAGAACCTAAATAAAATTGGCGGGATATTTTTTTTTTATTTATTTGTATCTATGGCTTTATCTATGAAATAGCTCTATACCCAGCACGTTTTATTTTTTTCTACATACCTAATTCATACGATGCGCGCTTGTTCCAAATTCAAAATATTTTTATTCACTCGGTGAATAAAACAGCGTTTTATTCACTCTTATCGTTGAATTAAACGCACTTTTTCGAGTGGCGATGGTAAAAAGTTAATATACCTACGGAATAGAGGAACAAAGGGCTGAGCAAGCAAGATGTCACTAATTGACAACACGGTGTGATAAAAAGAGATGCGTGATGCGACGTGATAGAACCCTTTTTCGCAACTGATTGGCAGTTGGTTTTGCATTTATCGGCACGCTGAAAATTTGAGTTCTGCGAATATTTCAGATTTTTCGTGAAATCGTGGACATTTTTGCGAAATAGTGTTTCAGAAACATGGTGACCTGTTCAGTGATTGATTGTTGTACAACTCAGCGAAATAACCCTGGAAAATGTTCATTTCACAGGTAAATTATTCCAAATCGACGCCACCTAACTTTGGGTTTATTTTTGCCAATGCGCTTCGAATTTTTAGCACTGAGCGTGATTATTCTCTTCTGTTAACATTTATTTTTGTAAAAAGCAAAGATCGACTAGACATAATGCAAAATTTACGAATATTTTGTGTAAAGAAATAATTTTCATTTTACACTAGGGCTGCATTTTCTCTAGTTCTAGTTCATATCACGCGGTAAACGAATATGTTTCACTGTTGTAAAAGTATCTACCTATACTTTGTCTCTAGGTTCAGCAGTTTGGGCTGTACATTGATATATCAGTCAGTTTTTTTTTTTTTTTATTTCATACATTTTATTTAGTTACAAATCACTTGGCTCTTAGTCGCAGTCAGTCGCAATCTCAAAGGCCTTTCATTTGATCCATATTGTAATAATTGAGGGATTTTTTTTTACAAAAAGTCGTCATGCTACCGCTGCTGCCATAATATTTTCTTTTCAAAAATCTATATAAAAGCCAATATCACTCGGAGTAATTTAATTCTAACTATAACTCACTCCACACATCCAAATCTGTTCAGGCATTTAGATCTTCTTTTTTGGGCAGTCGCGTCGTGTAAAAAGCTTCTGACGGTACAAAGCAAAAGGTATTTTTTTGATAGGTTTCAGTTTTATGTTTACGTAAAAGTAAAAATCCAGTCCCTTTCAGCTAAGGCACGCTTAGGTTTACGTAATTTTACCTTTCAATTTTTGCTTTAGCTCACCACCTGTGGCGTTATTATAAGGTCCTTATTTTCGATTTATGAACTCTTTGTCAACTACCATACGGTTCAAATTTAAATGGTACTGAGAAAAAAACACTTTTTAATAACAGCCACGCCTATTGAAATCATAAAATTTTGAAGCAAGTACAGTACCTATAATAATGTAATCTATGGCAAGTACTAATAAAATAGTTTATTTTATACCCGTACAAAATGCCTTTTACTAAAATATATAAATTTTAATTCTGAGAAAAAGATAACCCGTTAGTGCTTACAAAATTCTAATATGATACTGCGATATACTTACATAAATGTTAAACTTTCAGCCATTCTTCATTTTGAAAATATTTTTATCCACGAAAAACTCTTTTTATCGTTTTCATCGAGTGGGTTTATTTAATAGAATTAGACGAAGGTGACTGCTTATCAAATTAATGTTTATGTACCTATTTTTTATGTAACAATAAAGGTTTCTGCACTTGTATTGTCAACTATTTTCCCTGACCCGGATAAAGACACAAGGAATAGAGTGAGCAGATTCTAAACTACTTATCAAATTAAACAACAAGTTTAGTGCCTAAGTAAAAAAAATGTAGGTAGGTACTAACAAAATAAAATCAAGTAGGATACAACGCATAAACTTTAAAACAATTCATCGGAAATAAAAGAGAAATAATTAACTTCAAAATAAGTAACATCAAATTGTACAGTTTATAGGTAAGTACGTTATACTAATGAAATGAATGGAGGGTAGGTACCTTAGCTTTTGCTGTCTTTAAATAGGAAATGATACGGAAAATTATAGAATAGATTAGGATGATAAAAGAGTATAAATGAAAACTCCTTCTCTAGGAGTATTCTGTCTTTGTCACATTTTTTCTGTTCTGTGGTATGACACAATCGGAACTTTGGAAAAAAACATAATTATACCAAATCATTAATAAAAAAAACCATAAAGAAACAAACTCTACGTCAATTCAAACGTCAAAATTGAACCAAAATAATTTTTTTTTTAGTTTTTAATAAAATATTAAAGTTACAAAAATATAGTAAATTATACAAATGCCTTCAATTATTTACAAATGATTGCAGTATAAAAATGAGCTGTGATTCTATGACAATCGAGCCAGACGAAGAAGAATGTTGCAGAAAGCAAGTACTGCGGGATGCAGTGATATGTGTCGCATGGCTAAAACTTGCAAGTATTTTTTTATATCTTTTTATTGTTTAAGTTATTTAATACATACTATACTTTACTTAATTGCAAATACTTAAGGTAGAATCTTCACAGAGAAAATTTTCAAGTTTTCTTCTTAAATCTAAATAACTACAACCTATACAGGGTGAAATTGATAGACTTATCTTAAATCGAAGTCTACTTAAATACTGATATATATTTTTATATTTTAGGTCAAGAATTTCTTAAATCAAAGTAATCAAAGTTTAAGGTGAAACAAAAAAAACAAGAATTTATAAGTCAAAGTTTACTGATGCTAAAAACAATCTTAATCTATAGTAACATCTAATCTTATAAAGTAAACCGTAATTTTATTGAATAATTTGAGAAATTGATATTATTAATAGTTAATCTAATAAAAGGAATTTCTCAAACTATATTTATTGAAGTAGATAGATAGATAGAACAATCACAAACGAAACCTAAATCTATGGTGGGCAAAAGCGGCCTTATCGCTGAAAGCGATCTCTTCCAGACAACCTTTAGTTTAGGATAGGTAGCTGAGAAGAGATTTGAAGGGCAGTGCTACATATAAAAATGAAGTTAAATATCTACATAATCTAAGTTAACAAATCAATAGACTTACATACTAACATACAGTGCAAAAAACAAAAATAAAATAAAAAATAAACTACATAGACCTAAATAGATAAATATATAATTAATATGTGTTGCAAACTAGGATTTTGCTAAAAGGTAAACGAAGTACCATATGAAGCTCCTTGATTCAGCTTATAAAATTGAAAAGATCTCTTCAATGTACATTTAGCAAGCATTTAGCATTTAGCCCTAGAGCGGTCAACCGCGGGGGTGGCCAACAATGCGGCTCCATTATTTTAAGGCGGTTGTATGACCAAAACTGGCGAAAAGTATCCTATGTTTTTATCCACTCTATAATAGTACATTATGAGACAAGTTAGCTTAGGTTGCTCATTGCACACAAGGCTGTGGGTTGCAGCCCGAGCCGCAGGCGAGGGCGTAACTCAGCCGAGTGTTCAATAAGTAAGAGCTCACGAGTTTCATACGACGTTTTTCAACACATTTGCGAGGATAAAACAATAGTACATTATGAGACAAGTTAGCTTAGGTTGCTCATTGCACACAAGGCTGTGGGTTGCAGCCCGAGCCGCAGGCGAGGGCGTAACTCAGCCGAGTGTGCAATAAGTAAGAGCTCACGAGTTTCATACGACGTTTTTCAACACATTTGCGAGGATAAAACAATAGTACATTATGAGACAAGTTAGCTTAGGTTGCTCATTGCACACAAGGCTGTGGGTTGCAGCCCGAGCCGTAGGCGAGGGCGTAACTCAGCCGAGTGTGCAATAAGCAAGAGCTCACGAGTTTCATACGACGTTTTTCAACACATTTGCGAGGATAAAACAATAGTACATTATGAGACAAGTTAGCTTAGGTTGCTCATTGCACACAAGGCTGTGGGTTGCAGCCCGAGCCGTAGGCGAGGGCGTAACTCAGCCGAGTGTGCAATAAGCAAGAGCTCACGAGTTTCATACGACGTTTTTCAACACATTTGCGAGGAAAAAACAAAGTAATTTATCACACAGCAACAAATACGACAAAAACTAAATATGATAATTATGGGAAAAGGCGCGCATGTTTTTTTTTGTTTTTTTTTCACACGCCCAACGCAAGAATATTTTGCGAACAAAGGGATGAGGAGCATACAGCCTACTACTAATACTTCAAAATTATAATTTTAAGTGACAAAATGCAAATATTTTAATATTTTATAACAAAATATTGTGAATTATGAATAATTTGATAATAATTATATATTTATTTGACTTAATTAAAGACTTACACATTTATTTATTCCAATAATTGTACTTATATGAATTTTCAGCAGCATAAAACCTCTTTGTTGTCATAAAAAAATAACTGTATTACCCGGCTAAATTGGGAATGCTCTGTTTACTCGCATAGAACTTGCAGTAAGGCACTAATTTAACTTTGTAGGGTTAATTCTATTACGAACTAGTGTTTTATATATTATTGCACGCGTTTGTTATAGCTCGGTTTATGGCCCTAAAAGCGATGCATTAGGGCTCACTTTACGAGCAAGTGTGTTGAAAACTATCTAACGGATTAAAAGCCGTTTTCAGCCGTTTTTGCGTGATTGAGTAACAAATATCTAAACATCCGAACATCAAAATTTTTACAGTAGGATTATGGTAAGCACGCAGTCCGTGTGTAGCAAACATCACCTGCCTAGATGATGGAGCGCGTTACATAACTTTCGTAGAGCGCACTGTGCTACGGCCGCGCAATGTACAATGAGACACATGTCAGCCAGTCCGTATTGAAGCTTTTCTTTTTGTGAGAATAGGTACCACACACGACAAATTATTAAATTGATTTTTGAGGGGTGTTCGTTCTCCCCATACTTTTATATTCGACACTAACGCCGCTGTATGAAAATAAAGAAGAGCGTGTTATGGTTCTTAAGGTGGCGTGAGCGAAAGTGGCGCCGCGGTGAATTTTATTTAATATTATTATTCTAATACAAAATTTTAATAATGTTTTACGTGGATTTTTTAGGGCCCACAGTCTAGTATTTTTAGACGGTATCGTTACATTCCCTCGTAGTCACTGCTAGAAGTAGATAGCAAAACTGCTAAAAGTGGCCGTTTTTGAAACATTTGCTATCTGTAACGAATGAGGGTATGTAGTGATACCATCTAAAAATACTAGACCATACGCCCTAAAACTCCACGTAAAACATTATTAAAATCTTTTTATATTAAATTAACTTATTAAATAAAAACCTCTGAGCTGAGGGCGCCACTTTCGGTCATACAACGGCCTTAAGTTTTTACTTTCTAGTAAGGTTGACACTCTCAAATGGCTCTGAACCATTTTACTCAAAGTTTATACATAAACGAATACCCTCTGTAAACAAAGCAAACCTAATATTGACCTCTCACCTCGTTAACATTATAGTAATTGCTTAAATATTAGCCTAACCTCATAATATGAGACTTGTGAGAGATAAATACAAATTAAAATATTTTTGGGTTAAATAATTAACTTTTAAAGGGTTAGGTAATGTAGTTTGACTCAATACTTCAAAATGTAGTTGGCTCAACACTTTTAAATGTAGTCGACTCAATACTTTAAAGTAATAAAGTTATAAGAACGAATTTATGATGCCCTGTTTTCGTATTTTTTAAATTCATTTTATCAACCTTACAATCTTAAGATTGTTGCAGTAAAGATCATTTTGATTTGATTAAAAAAAAGATTTGTCGTTACATACAGTAAGAGTTTTTATTCGACTTATGAGTTCTGTTAATTACCAGTTTCACTAGCGTTTTTTTTTAAATCGTCGTTTAGGTATTATTTGTTAAACATATTATGTAAACTACCCTCAATTTTAAAACTTACGATAATATCTAGCCTGTGGCTAGAGCTTGTGTGTAGTTCAGACATTACTTGACCTCCATGAAGTTCTGTACCTAAGTAAAGTTGAAGTGGCCAAACCCTTCATTATGCAAATCAAACACGAGGCAGTGCTAGCGTTTCAGTCAAAATTACTGAGCTGAAATGGAACACACAGTCTTTACTTTCACAATGTTTTATTGATGCTACATTCGGTATAAAATGTACATAACCACACAATCCAAGATTAGGTATTCTACTGGTTTAATAAAAATGGATCAAAATTTATATGAAATTTATTCGTCAAGTATATTAATTTGAACTAAATAGGAGTTTTTGAAACAGGCCCTACCCACGAGTAAAAAATAAATAGGGGGCATTTAGGGGGAGGAGGTCGAGCCGAATCTCACCCATTCTCACGTGGGGGAGAGAAGGGGGGGGGGGGCAAAGCAAGCTATTATATATATTATATTATTATTCTATTAGGTATATATTATTGTTATAATTTATTATTTTATTATGATTATAACTATTATTTATTTTTATATAGATATGAGTATCACACGAGACGAAGCCGAGTGTGATAATATTATCACATGAGTGATTTAATGCCTAATTATGTACAGTTGCATACAAGACTTTATTTACACCCATTTTTTTATTTGGGAAACAAACAATATTAACACATATGGATTAAAAACACCCATGATATTTATCTACACCCATGATAAATGTATCCTCTATAAAGGGTTTTGACTTTGACTTTCCTCCTCCTCTTCGTCATGATATCTTCTGAAAGTGTGTTATAATGCTGTTCTGAATTTCATAATGTAACACTTCGCGCGTGGGCGCGCGGCGCAGCGCGACCTCCTCTCGCTCGGATACTGTAATGTTGGCAGTAAGATAACCGTTTCAGAACCTTTTACAGAGGACTTAAAGCATGGGTGTAGAAAATATATAATATAATTTTAGCTAATAGGATATTCTGAAAGTGTCCATGACGTGAAAAGCACATTTCTGGATCAGCAGTATACTTATCCTAAAACTGTCATAAATTACATAAAATGTATGTTTTTCCAGACAACAGTTCTATGTTACATATTAATATTCTACTTCGTTCGAAATAACAGCAAAGGAGATGTGTCTATGGCGATACAAATACTACTTCTGATAGCAGTTATTGTGCAAATTATTCTTGGCATAATATTATTCGTTGGTGCAGTTAACGTAAGTTGAATTGTAATGTTTTGTTAGTTAAATTAAAATATTTGTAGACTGTGTCCACCTATTTCCGGGGCTAGCTCTTAGTCTATAATGTAGAGATAAACGTAGCTACCTCAAGTTTTGTTTTTCAAAAAGTAAGATTTCTCCGTCTCTTAATTCGCAAGATCGAGATTTTTTATTTTAAATAAGTTGACGTTGTTTTAAATATCTAACGTTGTTTACAAGTACAATCGACCGCACTGGCGCTTTACCACTCCTGAAGTTAAAATCGCTTAAAACTTTTCTGCAAAGCACGCGAGTGCTTTAAATGGTTTAATTAAGGTATGACTTATTAAAAAAAATGGTATTGATTAATTTTAAAATACTTACTTACTAAGAATTGCCTCTTTAAATGTTTAAGACAAACTCAAGTCTTTTTGGCTAGACGAGCACTTATAACTATTATGATTTAATTATACTTTATTAAAATAACAAATAGTCATTTAAAAATTACATGTTATTCGTTTGCTCTGCTATACAATATATTGTTAAAAATCATTTTATCTTTTGACTTCTTTTTTACGATATGACAGAAAAAAGGTTACCATCACACCTTATCGTTATACTTTATGCGAAGATTTAAAATCAAATTATGAATATTACCACAGCTTTTATACCGGGCGTGCAAAAAGCGTAAGCCATAATCTTGAATTTCTCGTCACAGAGATAACTCGAGATTCTTTCATGCCCGGAGGTTGGTCTCACAAAGTAAAACATGCACATGTTTTCCTTTGAGTTACATTGCCTCAGGTAGGATCTTGTTAGGACAATCCGTTGGCAATAGCTACTGCGAGCTTAGACATCGGTTAAAATTTGTAAGTTTAAATCTGTATGTACGAGTATTATGCAAAAACATTGCCCCGGTTATAGCGGTATGGTGGATTGTGCGACAATAATATTGTGAAATATTTTGTTGCCGTTCAATTTGTTTCCTACTATTTTTATAGCAGACGACTAGCAACCAAAACAATAATAGGGAACGTCGGAAAAAAACCAAATTGGCTGAATATGTTTTCATAGGTAGAAATAAGCTTCCTTAGTACCTAATAGAATTTTCGGTTGAGTGAAAAAAAAGTCACTTCGTCTTCACACATGTATGGAAGTAATTATTAGTATTAGGTAAGTATAGTAATAAGTATTACTAAGGGAGCTTAAAAAATATTCTTCCTATAAAAAATATTTAGCTAATACGTTTTCTCCAGATATTCCCCATTGAACCTGTACTGTGAAAAACAGAAAGGCCCTTTTATGGACCGGTATGTATGATGTATAATAGACAGACTGTAGAAATTTTTGATTGTCTCTATAAATTTACATTTTGGTAATGTCAAAAATTAATGCTATTGACGGGATTTTCAAACTGACTGAGAGTTCAGCAAACCATACATACAGCTAGAACAATAACAAAATTAGGTTGACAACAGATCACTTCACTTTGGTTAAGCATTAAGGCTCGTATTATAGAATCAAACTCAAATCTCTGCTTAAGTACAGTTAGAAAAGGATGGCGCTATATGCGATGAATAGCGCCATCCTTTTTAACTGTACTCAAGCGGAGATTTGAGTTTGATTCCAGCTGCCCCTCCCTGCCTACCCTTGGCGACGCCCCTGATAGTAATTATTAATGTTGGTATATTTTTATTAAAAATGCACTTAATATTACGCTCTGTACGAGTGCTGTAACGAGAAGTTTGTTTATATTAACTATTCAATAATTAAATATATTTCAATTAAGTAGCAGAAATGAAGCAATAAATTAAATTTTAATTTAAATGCGAATGCCTTTCAACTCGAATGTTGTTGAGTTGAGAACTCTAATGTTTTTATTGTTATGAAGTTTATTGAAAAACAAGTCAAAATTATAAATGTTTTACTTTAAAACAAAAGGTAAAAAGGTACAGACCTCTAGAGTCCAATGCTTTTGATTTTTCTCCTGTTTATTATCGTGTTTCAATAATTTTTAATACAAAAATTTGCGAAGAATGTTGCCGTCACATAGTAAGATTTTTCGGTATTTCAGGATTTTGTTCAGAAAAATTTAAGCACAGCGGCACAAAGAATACTTCATCAAAGAAATGTTTGATGAAAGTATGCTTGTCGCACAAAATATCTGTCAAAATAATTCAAACTGTTAACGCGAAGACTTTTTCATGAGAATTTCTTATGAAATCTTTGGAATTCCAAAATTTCAAGAAAATTTAAGAAAAATGTGTTCGTGAATAAAAATGCAAAAGTATTTTGTCCTGCTTTGTGTTATAGAAAACAATAAAATTTCCTAAAAATACAGCATAATAGACTGTATTTCAAAGTTTATTCATTTAATTATGCGGTGATTAATTCGAAGTTAACGATAGAAAATATACAAAGAAAAACAAAGAATAACTTATTTTTAAATCTCTTTCAAAACAGTGTATGCAAGTTTTTACTAAAAACTTTACGTTAGAGATTAATAATATTTCTCAAGAGAAATACAAGCACTGCTCGCTTTTAAATTTAAAAAAGACCGTGACAGCTTGTACAACGCGCAACGTACGAACAAAAGGTCCTGCTACTTCTTCGCCCTAGTTGTTAAGGCTATTCCCTGATCGAAAGTGGCACCCTCGGTTTTAATTTAATAAGTTGTTAATAGAAAAGGATTTTAATAAAACTTTTCGTGGAACTTTTACGGCTCAATGTCTAGTATTTTTAGAAGGTATCACTACATTCCCTCGCAGTCATTCGTAGAAGTAGATAGCGAATGTGTCAAAAACGGCAACTTTCAGCAGTTTACTATCTACTTCTAGCAGTGAATACGAGGGAATTAATAAAAATAAAAGACAATGGTCCCTAAAAATTCAACGAGAAGTTTTATTAAAATGTGTATTAGAATTACAATCTTCTTTATAATAAAAATGAATCCCTATTTCGCGTGGTCAAGCCATCACGCGTGAACGGCTGGACCGATTTCGCTAAATCTTTTTTTGTTATATTATCAGGAGATGGTTCTTATGAAAGAAAGAAAAAAGAAAATTGCGCGGAAAATAAGAAAATTTAAGAATACATAACCACCATATAAAATTAATTTGGATAATAATAAACTTTTTTAATGTAACCTTATGACGTTGGACAACGTCTGTCGGGTCAGCTAGTATTAAATAAAATTCACCGCGGCGCCACTTACAGTCAGGAAAGCGCCTTAATGATGTACGGTCTACCGGGTAAGTTCCAGTTGGCCTCTTTATTGCCGCCATATTTCTTGTTCCAGAAGCAGCCATTGGCACTGGACATTGCGCTTTGGTTTTGCCTCGCTTTGGCGTCCCACAATACGGTACTCGGGCTTTTAGGAGCGATCTACTTCATTCGAGTAGGAGATTCTGCCATACACTTATTACTGGTTGTCACATTTTTTCTAATTGCAATAGCTTTCTTCGGTAAGTTGATTGAAATATTATATTAGTATCGCACTATTTTTTTTATCTTTGCCAGTACAGTCATGTCTTTAATTGAGTATACAGCTGTTTAGACGTTCGTCACTATAAAAGCTAGGTAGGTATTACTTTTTTGAACGGAAATCAATGACAATACTGTTATTAAAATTGAAATAATTATCGTGAAATTGTCTAAATTTTACTAGTACGTCAGCGAACAACGTAGGGAGCATCATATGGCGCAGTGGGTTAGTGCATCTCTCTGCGATTGCGGCAGCTAAGCAACTTTCGCTAGGGTTGGTCGTGGGATGGGTGACCAAACATTTATTATCGTGAGCCCCTTTGTGCGTCAGAAGGCACGTTAAGCCGTTGGTCACGACCAATTCACATTGGGCCTGCGTTATGGCACGTACCCTTATCCACTCATAAGCAGTGGAGACATTTAAAAATGGCTGATATGCAATGCAATATTATATTAGTTATATTTGTCACAACAACTTTTTCCGCAGTACCTATTTAGTCACAAAAAAGAATACAACAAAGTATCAAATTGTCCATCATTATTGTAATAAACGATAAAAACTAGTAAAACTAATAAAGTAATATTTTTGTACATTAATTTACTCGGGATAAGTGTACGGAGCTGGTATTTTTTTGTTTTTTCCAGTTGTCCTATGTCACGACATTCTAGTCATTTATGGATACAAGCAAGTGTTGGTGACGTTTCCGGAAATCGATTCATCCCCGGATTGCAGCAATACCTCCAATGCGTGAAATATTTTTTTTATTCTGTGAAAGTGTAATGGCGTCGTTTAAAAAAAATGGAAATACATCTTTTATTTTAGTATTAAAATGAATTATTTTTAGTTTTGTTCAAAGAAGTTTAGTAAATTTATAGAACTTGCAATTAAAGTAGCTATCTAAGCAATGTACCTACTCCTGATTAGAGCGAAAGTGGCGCTGCGGTGAATTTTTTTTAATATTGTAATTCCATTACTCAATTTTAATAATGTTTTACGTGTAATTTTTGGGGCCCATTTTTCTAGTATTTTTACACGGTATCGTTACATTCCCTCGTAGTCACTGCTAGAAGTATATAGCAAAACTGCTAAAAGTGGCCGTTTTTGACACATTTGCTATCTACTTCTACGAATGACTACGAAGGCATGTAGATACTAGACCATGAAAAAATACTAGACCATGGGCCCTAAAATCTCCATGTAAAACATTATTAAAATCTTTTTCTTTCATTAACTTATTAAATAAAAACCTCTGAGGGCGCCACTTTCGGTCATACAACCGCCTTAAGAGGAAACACCACGGTTGAGAGAATTGAAAAATTCCTAAAAAAAGTGGACAAAATCAACGTTTCGTAGTCCCCTGTTTCCGCCTCCAAAACTAAAAATTACATATACACTTTACATTACTCTTTAATTTTGTTTGTATGATTGCCAAAATGTTCCTCTATTCCTAGTTGCCACCACTTCGATCGCCACCACTGGTTCCCGCTTTTCGCTCGTGTTTTGCGTTTTGACATTTTTTAATAATCGCCCCTGTAGTCTAGTGGTTCGCTCACCCGTGTAAGATGCAGGGGTCCCAGGTTCGATTCCCAAGGGGGTAAAATTTGTACCTGGTTGGGTTGGTAGCACGGCTTATTCCAAGTCCGCCTGGATAGCTACCACGATTTTACCTAAGTCTGATGCCATAACAACAATAATAAAAAAAAGATGTGTTCCGGAAGTTAGAGGTAAGATAGCCAGTTCCTCGTGATGAGGATTCCAAGTGTAGTGCGCTTCTACCTTCGCCTTATCGTCACTTAATATAAAGTGTGGTGAAGGCCAAAGCACTATCTCTTTAAGCATAAAAAATGCGATATCTGTGCTGTAATGTAATAGAGCGTAAAAGAAAAGTGTGACGTCACATAATGGCGGAGTTTGACATTTTGGGTAAAAATAAACATCTGAAGAAAGCAATTTTCTCTTATTGAGTTATTGAATTATACCCAGGAGCAACGCAATACGGCATAATACTTATTCCTAACACCAAAATAACTCAATAATTTGATAACAAAGCAAAAGTGCCAACGTTTTACGTCATAGCTTCCGGTATAACGAAAACGAATTCGTCATTCTTGCTTTTTCGACACGTCGTAGTCGTCGCTATTGAGAAACACACCGAATATTATTTTTAAATTTGAGATTTATTTTGTATTCGTAATGCTATTTTTATACAATGCTAAATAAATACCTACCTACTAGAAATAATATGACTCGCACCTGCCCATCTATTGTCTAATTTCAAAATCTATCGTAATCGCTTTCAACATTCTACTATGGTTTCAATATGACTGATGCTTCTTTTTGGCATAAATAAAAACATACCAAAGAAATGCAGCAATGTGTCACATCCATCTGTCAAATGAAAGCGATTGCGATAGATTTTGAAATTAGACAATTAGCCCCCAGATCAATTCTCGGACGGGAATCGAACCCGCGACCTTTGTAAGTTCGGTCCAATGCTCTTGCCGCTGAGCTACCGAGTCACAAGTGGCATCGTCGAATTTATTCTAAGTTGTATAATTATTATTCCACTCTTACGCTGCAAGCCAGCGTTATTTCACCATTGTGAGTAATTACCTCGAGATTCAAATGAAATATCTTTCCAGATAATATTTTGACAATTGATTAAGATGAAACAGCTACATAATTTTTAAATTTGAGATTTTAGCATTTCGTGGGTTCGATTCCCGTTCGAGTGCGAGTCGTATTTTTTCTAGTATATTATCGTATTTCGTATTATACCTACTAATTGTACAAAACTACGATAGTTTAATTCATATAGTTATGGTTGGGTGTTTCATATGCCTCGGTGATCTGCTGGACTCAATTAATTCAATAACAATAGAATACAAAGACATGCAACAGACATTATACACATTTAAACTCAATGTTGAGTCGAAAAGTTTGTAATTTTCATATTTTTAAACGTATCTTTATGATAATTGAAAATGACAGTATCTTTTAACAAGTGATTTAATTTTAATTTATATTAAAGGAGGGAAAAATATTCAATTTTTTACAAAAAAAATGAGGATACCTCATTTGGATGTTCTAGCAAAGCTGTCTTTTATACATACATCCAAAGATACAATCTGTATAATGATATCTCCTTGGAAATCTATGTAAGTAATAAAATAAAAGACTAAAATGCTACTATGATAGGCTTAGGTAATTACGTACACCGCAAGGCTTTGAGGAGCTCGATGGCGCAGTGGTTTAGCGCCTGGCCCAGCGATTGCGGAAGTTAAGCAACGTTCGCATGGGTAGGTCATGCATGGGATGGGTGACCAAAAATGTATTATCTCGAGCTCCTCCGTGCTTCGGAAGGCACGTTATACCGTTGGTCCCGGCTGCATTTGCAGTCGTTAACACCCACCAATCCGCATTGGGCCCGCGTGGTGGGTTATGGCCCATCCGCCTTACCACCCATAAGGAAGGCCTGTGCCCCAGCAGTGGGGACATCGAAAATGGCTGATGGACAAGGCTTTTCATACCATAACCAAATCTACCTAAAAACATTTTGTTCATTGGCTTTCTTGATAAATTCAGCCAATTTCAATTTCGCGGAATTGGCCGCAGATGTCGTCTCGACTATTAGATGTGCAAATTTTAAAAATACATTCAATTTGGCGCCCCTTCCCTTTTAAATTTGATAAATTAAACCAGTGATTTTCAATCTAAAAGTAAACAGAATTATTAAGTATTCGATGTTGGCTAAAAAGCTTAAAGTTACATTAAGTTGATTAAATATATTTTCAACATTTTTCTATCAATATTTAAGTATATACTTACTTTACTTACTTGTGTCACGAATATTGACCCAGATATAATAATAATAATAAATAATAATAATAAAAATAAATTTATTCACTTCTGACAAGGTTTTTAGAATATGTACATTTCGTAATATTTAACATGTAATTTTTCTTATCCTTGTGAGCAAAGATATTAGAATTTTAAAAGTGAGAGTCTGGAGTCCGAAATAGGACGAACCTGTGCTACAGATCTCCAGGCTCTCCTGGATATACATAATATTGAAGCAGTCTATGTAGTTATTACAGATATAAAATCACCGTTGATTGATTCGATAAAAATCTTTGTTGACAGTACCTAAACCTATTGTAGGGCTGTTTAGTTTCCTATACTTATAGGTACATACTTCGAGCATCGCGGCGACAGAAACGCGTCTTACTCTTAGGGTACATACTAGGGTAAAAGAAAAAAACAATATGTCATCGAGTTTATCATTACTTAAAGAAAGTAAAATTATTTTTATTAAGGCGAGGCGAGTTCACGATCTGATGAAAAGTTTGATTTTTGAGCTTCCAATGTGAAGAATTGATGTAGAATTCTACTTCACCAAAATTACTGTAGACTGAAAAAGAAACAAAGAAACACAATAACTGAACAGAATATTGAAAAATGGCTTGGTAACTCTGTAAAAAATCCTGAATAACACCATAAAAATAAACTTCCAATCGTCAGATTTCGTAATTTTCAACGACAGTGATATGATTTTTTTATGCAAAAAGGATAGCTTTTATATTGATCTAACACAATAACCGAGTAGATTTTAATTAAATGATCCAGTATTCCAAAAATCAATAAAAATTTACTAAATTTCTTCAAATTTCTGGCGAACCGACAATTAAAGCTATGCAATAATCAACCATTATGATCCAAAGAGATAGAGAAAGTGTAAGTAAATCCTTGTGTCACATAGTCACATAGTATCAAATAACACTTCTTGCTGTGCAAAATACCAAAAACAAGTCCTCTAAACGCGGATCTGTGAAAGAAAAAGAGCGAACTTAAAACGGATTTGCGGAATATTATAATTATTAATTATTTTTTACGGAATATTTTCTCGACAATATTTCTCACTTCATTTCATTGGATGCCGCTACGCTATGTTGAAGCAACGATGTTATCTTCTGGCGTTTGATGCTTGAAATGATATGTATCCAATGGCGTAAGAATTTATTTGTAACTGGGTTAAACATGCTTTTAAATGCATAGAGGATACATTTATGCATGCATTGCAATGCATAAATCTTGATGAATGTGTTAAGATGACGTGTTTCATTTTTATTTATATTGTCATAGGAACTAGTATACTGATACTACCTCAAAGATAAATTTTTGTTTTCACATAGTTTCTTAAAGTTAATATTTTTTTTCCTCAAGGCTTTTCATAATCAAAATAGACAGAAAAATCATTTGTACTAACATTTTAACGACACCTTATCTAGTCGATAATCAACCTAATCGACACAAAACCATTATTGCAATAACAAAAATGTTTTAGGTCAATTTTGAGGTATTTTATCAATCAAAACTTTTCTTTGTTTGCCTTCTAGCCAATAGCCGAAGTTTACACTTCTTAAGCAATTTCATTAACGAATACAAAATTAAATGACGTTCTAAGAAGCTTTTAATTAGGTTTTTGTTTTGTATTGAATTGTTTAACTTCATAAGATACTTTCGTCTTATAAATTTCACCGTTATTATGTATTTTGTACACATCAAATTTAGTTAGTTTATAATAGCGCATCTCCTGAAGATCTAAACTGCAAGGTAACTTAGGCCGAAGTTACACATTCAATATTTGACATAGGCTTCAGTTGGGAAACTGTTATCTCGCTGCTAAAGCGTCCTTCAAGGATCAATACTAGGGCCGTGTGCACAATGTGCTTTATGTGATAATATTTTATTTATTTTTGGCACGGTAACAAAATACAAATTAAATCATTCTATAATATCTTAGCTGTTGTACATTATTAAATTAGTATTTCGATAACAACCGAGCACAACATTCAAATAGGGTTTATATTAGTTTAATTCAATACAACAGTTTTTGTGTTACTTTACTAACTAAAGGTTGAGAGAAGAAAAAAAATACATTTTAATAGATAGGTAGCTAATGAAATACAATAAGCTGTTAAAGTTAGCGCTTTTTCAAAAGAAGCTGATCAAAATTTTCTGAACACTTGATACTTTTTATAAATGCGTATTATCGCTAAAGGTATTAATTTTATTCTAATGGTTTGTTATTAATTATTCTTATATGGCATTGTTATACTACTCAAAAGAAAGTAAAGGTCACTATATGGTTTTCCATACAAGCGAGCTAACTTTGGCAAGGCTTTTTTTATTTTATTATTAATTAAATCTGATTTTATTTGAATTTGATATTGTTCGAAAGCTGTAATAGTCAACATGCGGACTTTACTGTCGACTATACAAATAAAACCAGGGGCCTATTGCATAACAAATTAGAAGCTAATATTATTAGTGAATTTCTGTGGAAAATCACTAATAATAATAGCTTGTATTTTGTTATGCAATAGGCCCCAAATTGTATTTTCAATTCACCTTTCCAAAGTAGCTTAGTTTGTATGAAAAACCATGTACTCGTAGTGACCCTCTATTTTCCACTGTGTTTTCACCCGAACATATAAAATGTTTGAAATTAAGTATAAAGGACACATAGCTGTACTATTCAGAAAATGCAAAAAATAAAAAAGGCTTACGGCATCGTATGTACTTACACGAAGTACGTTAATCTCGCCAGTGGAAGAATAAAGAGGAACTTTGATCAAGGAAGTCTAGAATGCTACGAATAAAAAACACGGCGCCGATGTCGCTTGGAAAATAAAATTGTATTGAGCTCGAAAGCAATCCATTCAAAGGATTTTTTTTAAAGTTGGTGTGTAAAAGGAAAATGCCTTGAAAAGGTTTCTTTGTTTTTAGTTTAGTTTCAGCTAAGAATCGCACTATTCGAATTTATAAACTAGTAAAATGTTTTCATATTCACCTCTAAAGCTTATGCGCTCACTAGACATGAAATAAAGAAATGAAATAAATAATATACCTAGTAAAATGTTATCCCAATTTTTCAAGAATCGTAAATTTCAATAACTGACAAAAAAGTGAACTTGTACCCTTAGCACGAACAGCTATCGAGAAAAATAACGCGCGTAAAATCATTCGATAGATAAATTTTGTATTGGAAATTTGTACAGCGCCATCTATCGCCGATAAGCGAAATGAAATTTTCCAAAGACAATTGTCTATCGAGTAATTTTTATTTCTCGATAGCTGTTCGTGCTAAGGGTACTGATTTTAATTACGCTAGAACGGTTAAGTACACCTGCCAGCACTTCAAATAAGTTAATTCCAAATTCTATTGAATCTCTGAAAAGTAGAATAATTTTAGCACCTTTTGAACTTACGACAATTAATTAATTCAATACCTACAAGTTTCTTTCTTATTATTGCAATTGCGTAACACTTTTAATTTACATAAAGACATTAATGCTCGCAAACCTATCAACTTTTGGCTGCCGGCCCGGAAAGTTAGTTCTGCGGTGCGAATGATTTGTGCGGGCAAAAGTTTTATTACGGTTATCAACTATGTTACAGGATTTCAACGGTTGTATTGTGTGAAGGAGATTGCGACTGTGAAAATAAATGTACCTCTAATTGTTTTGGAGGTCTCTTTACTCAGCTCAGCCGTGAAGATCGTGAGTTTGGTTTGATGATGATGTTTCTCTTACTCTTTATCTGAAAGAGAAGTTCTGTATTTGGACAGCCAAATACACAATGTTTTCCGTCTCTTTCCCTTTGTGATAAATGCTGAACACCGAAAAATTACAACGGCTGACAAGATCATAAAGTTTAGAACATGACAAATAAAGGAGGCAAGATTTTCGTAAATATTGCTTACAATATTCTGTCACTGAAATCAGTTGCTGTTTTTATTTCAAGTACCTACCCAGTGTCGTTTGTACAACGATTATTTGGAGTGATTTATGAATCTTCTGATTGTTATAAAGTTCTAATTCGCGCTAGCAGGATCCTCTATTGTGTTTGGTTGGTAAAATATATATTTTTGTTATTTTCTAGTTCATTAATATGAGTCTGTACAGTTTTATTCTCATGTAAAAAGTTGGAGGTGTTATTTGACTACTGAGATTAACGTAACCAAATTAAAATTTCGAGTAGCAGTGCAGTAGGGCTTTTTGTACCTCTGATAGCTTCAGTTATTAATCGAATTTGGGACACGGTTTGAGTACATTGCTGGGTAAAGTTAGAGAGTCGTCAAATTGATTTTACTGAAGCAGCAATTAGGTACCTACTTAAAAGAAATCGATATCGTTGAAAAAGTAGCTTGATCTACCGCGTGAATGACCACAGACGACGACAGCGAGGCGGGGAGATGAGAATGTATCAAAATAAACGGAACACAAAACAAAACTGCAATTGGTAACATTAAAATTTTCTTCAAACCACTTGCTGTTTAGGATACCTACGCTATAAAACAACCTATCACCAGCATGTATCAAATCCCAGAACAGCGGAATTTGCCAATTAGTTTCCACGTAATTTCTGGTATTGTTCGGGTACATAGGCTTGCGAACTGCGGAGCACTGCCGATGCCGAGCTTGCATTCGAATGAGGTTTAATTACCGGCTGTCAATTCATTTCGCTATAATGCCGATTTGAATTGTGATGCAGTGGCTATTTTGGATTATTTTATGACGTGAACTGAATTCTTGAACTTTGCATCTTCGGTTGAGTAATTAAAACAGCAGTTATTCCAAAACCTTGTACAATAACAATACGTTTAAATGGAAGTATTAAGGATGTTACGAGTATATTAGTATCATACTATACCTATCGATTTTGTGGTTTGATGTAATTACCTTCTCACTATAATACTGACAGAGATAATAATGGCAATCACATTCGAAATCAACCTATATTTTTCATTACCTATATTATTTTACAGCCAATGACTTGTTTTAATATAATCATTGTTTCTTAGCGAACTTCTGAATGTATAGATTATATACATAAATGATATCAAATGACAAAGTATTTTTGTTCGCAAGATTTAAAAAGATTCCAAATGGCGCCTCTTAGCACTGGCAAAACAACCGGTGTTGAATTTTAGTTATATTTTTTGTTTTAAGTGGGAATAGTTTGTAAATTTATTTCACTACACACAATAATAATATAATAATAAAACATTTATTTCAGACGTTAAACATCCATAGAATATTAGTAATATAATACCTATGCACTTCATTCTTGATCAGAAAATTCCTAAATCTTTTTACAAAGACAAAAGATGTTGAAATTTTCATGCGAATCGCTCAACATCGATAGCCCGACAACACTTCAGAAATTCATCGCATCGAAACGGGGGCCTTTGGCCCGTTGTTTTTTATTATGATATTTTTACTGGCAAATAAATACTTTACGATCCTCTTAACTGAATGTGGATTGGAAATTCGAGCTAAAACCCGGCTGCGATCTACTGAAATAAGGAAAAATTAAATAACGTCTGAGGCGATAAAGTTTATTATTATTTAATAGAATTTGTTAGGGTTAGATTTTTAGTGGAGAGTTTTTGATAATTTTAATTTGAGCTAATGTTAGTGTTACAGATGAAGTTAAAATTCTGTTAATTTACCAAATTGCTAAGCTATACTCGAAGCACGAAAATAATATACTTAGGCTACTTTTAATCCTGGTCAAAGTTTCTTCAGGGTCCACGGTGACGAGTCCCGGACGGTCGCTAGTCTGACAACAAGTGGATTCAGAGTTTTAATAATTTAAAAATCAGCCGCTAAAACTATTTAACAACAACAAAAACGCGCTTTTATAAAAAAAATGAGTACATCAGTCACAGAGAGTTTCGTCAATAAAACACATCGATGTCTATTAAACGTATGATGTGACTCATGTGACATCATATTTTCACCCAATTCCGTAGGTACGATCAGAAATCCTCATCCAGAATTATGACATCAGGGATTTAGATGCTCGCGGGCAGACCAAAGGTTGTAATGAAAATCTCAGGACAGAGCCACTTATTATGTCTTCCATACGTGATGTGGGTTGCGAAATTTGAACGCTCATGCCACAGTTAAATCGATCGGTTGATCTGGGTCAAATGGTTTGGGTCGGGCAAAATGACCTGAAACTCTAAATTTGTATGTAAGAATATGGGTCTTGATTTACATAATTATATTCATTCTATTCAACATGTTACTATTTGAACTCAATTAGGATTCCAATAGAAGGAATATATATCATCGAAACTTAATTGTGCAAATAATTTTCTTTGATATCCCAATTTCCTTTGGGGAAAAATAAAATGATTA
Source organism: Agriphila straminella (assembly GCA_950108535.1). NCBI lineage: Eukaryota > Metazoa > Arthropoda > Insecta > Lepidoptera > Crambidae > Agriphila > Agriphila straminella. Next base: position 9,480,390 of record OX467321.1, on the reverse strand, counting down.
TATATGTATTCAAAATCATAAGGATTTCACTGTTATTGGTATATGATCAATCATATTAACCAACTCCAAATGTGTTCATGTTCATGTCAAAACAAAGATTTCTCGTTCGAAGATGTGTGAATAAAAAAGAACGAGAACCATTTGATCTTTTAAATTTCGGAACGTAAAAAAGGAAACAGATGTTCCCGGGTTCATGTTTAAATCAGGACCGTAACATAAACAGGGGCCTTACTAATGCAATTATTCGTGCCGAGAGCAACGTGTTATGTTAATACGAGCATTTCTTCAATGCCAGTCCATTAAGTAGGGTGAATGCGACAGTTCGGGACTGATACAAATAGGGGCCTAATCCAACGATTGAGCGTGAACTATGGCTGTCGTTTGGCGGATCTAAAGACGTAATGGTCCTTCTTTGTCGCTAATGTGCCATAAAGGAACGTCCGGGGTAACAAAGCCGGAATCAACCTCCAATCGGTTAAGTCAACAATTGTTTGTTTTAACAGTAAAGTAGCGAGCTAATGGGACGACGCCTAAAGGGTTGAAATAAAAAAATAAAGCTTTTGAAATTTTATCTGTGTTGTTGTTTTATCTGAACGTAATTTATTTAGAATAAAATGATACTGAGAAAATACAATAAAATATTTTTATAAGTAACAGTGGACTGGACATGTCGCTTATAGACTCTTAAAAATATTCCCATCAACTGAAGGTTTATGTGATATTCTATGTGATGTGTTAGTAGTAGTAAATATGCGTAGAGTAATAGGTATGTATTAATAAATGTATGGTAAGTACTAGGTATATGAAGTTATATTATCAAGTAAGTCTCAAAAATGCATATCGTAAGTTATAGCTAGATATATTATCATCGCTTCGACGATCACAATGGGTTTTACCCTTACCCATAGCTAACTAGTATGCAAATCCATAAGTCAACATTTCCCACTTGCCTTAAAAGCGTTGAAAATGTTGATTCGTCCTTATACGTTGGAAAACTACCGTGTAACTTCACTTAACACAACCGATGAGAATTTACATACTGCCGCATATGATTTTAACTCTCAACCTCATAATGGTTGGAAAAACACATAATAACCACCTTCGTTACTACCCTCCACGTAAAAAATGACCTACTTTCTCGAATGAGCGAAGAATTTTCGTTGCGTCACAACTTTTGTTACTAAAACGAAATTAATTTCATTGTTGGACCCAAATAGTCTTGGGGGCCCTCTCCGGATCCATTTGTAGTAGTGGATGAACAGAAATTACGGTTTATTTTTATGTGAATATCAGCGTAAGGACACTTGTTTCGGGTCAAGTCCGATAAAGTAAATTATTTCAGCCTGGAAGATGAAATAGTGAGTATTTTCGTGTAACTAAGTGAAAGTATAAGAAAAGTTGCGAGCCTTGATGTGAAAATAATTGTACAAAATTAGTTAGAGTACAAAAAGGTGTAACTACAAGAAGAACTTGTATTATTCTATTATCTCAACGTTTACAAGTTCAAAATTATGTAGTAAGAGTTATGGGATGTTTACATTGGTGAATAAAGCCGCACAACTTTCGCCGCACGGCGAAAATCAACCGTGTAAATGGCAATTCGGCCTAGGCCGTGACTGTGACTGAACAAAATTATCTGATCCGGTGGCCAAAACTGGAACTACGTTATTACATATAGTTACCTAGGTTACGCCATCAACTACATAGACGACAGCGACGCCATCACCTGCGATTCAATTTTAGAAGCGCACTGACCATAGGACTGCACAGGTAACTAAAATCGACCCATGTAAGTAGCCTTGATTAGAACTGTCAAATTTTAAAAATAAATTATAAAAACTGAACTGCTATAAATTGCGCAACACAGCTGTTAAATATGAGAGTGGGTTGCCATCTCCTGAATGGGTCAACTCCTTATTAGCCTCAACATTTGAAGGGATTTCGTTCTTTGATTAAAACTCCACGTTTATTTCAATTAGTGTGAAAGGCGAAACTTGAAATTAGACTCGTTCCGTTTAATTAATGTGCTGTGGAAGCCCCAAAGTTTTTTTTAAAACACCCTCGGGCGCGGTGAAGATTTAATGTGTTCGTCGGATCTCAGGTGTGAATTTTATTTATGAATTTCCAGCCTATTCTTTACGAGACAGTTGAGAGAGTATGGGATAGGGTTTTCCTTTATATTAAATGTGTGTAGATTACTTTTTTATGTCTGGTAAACGTATTGTTTTGCTTCCTCGTACTGTATTTATGATAAATATTTTTAGTAGCAAAATTATTCCACAAAGTTATTCATAGTAATGCTCACCAAGACATAGTTAGCACGATTAATCATTTAATAACAGATAACCGTTTTGATGATAAGGTCAGAAAAGTAAGGTGTACTTTTGACCATCTAGCGAACTAGCAAAATGAATATACAAACATGGCTATTGGCTAGATGAAAATGACAAAATTCTTCAAAACCAGCAAAAAAATTCTAAACAACCAAATGGAATGGAATTACCAAAATAAAATATAAAACAGAGAATTCCCAAATTACCAATAATTTAACTAGCTACACTTAGCTAATGGTCATATTTTTGGTCGATGCAGTTTGAAGGTTCTGAAATCAAATAAATACTAAACAAAACCTGAAACCTCCTAACTTGAAATACGCTAGTGGAATCAATCAACAAAGTTGATGTTTGAATCACGTAACTTCCAACTACAAATAGTGGGAATTATTTGTTATTAATGTTTGTAACAACTAGTTAATTAGATGAATCAGAACAATATAAACAGATTAATTGGACAGGATAACCGGACAGCGTATTGGAAATTTGGAGAACTAATTATTTCAATTACATTCCCAACTACCTAATTTAACTATTGTAACTGCAATATATTGTTTATTTATTATTATTATTATTAGCATCTGTATACAAGAGAGTTTACGAAAAATACTAATATTAAGGGCGTGAATCAAACTTCTACCCCGGGCCGGGACGTGTTGGAGGCGGTCGGCAACTGACGGCCACAGACGCAAATTGTCGCGGCTTTCTGAGAACTGTCGCTCGTTTGTAAGCTTCCTTACACACTTTACCTTAGCTTTGCGAAGCGAACGAGCGATACTGTGTTGGTATTACCATAAACTTACATTATATAACCTTTTTTCTCCGCTCCGCCCCAATCAACGGGACTTAGCGGAGCGGACAAAAGCAGCGGCGATGTATTTTATAGAAAAACCATCACATCGCATGGCTTGCGAGGCGGATTGCGCAACGTGTGACGGAGCGGCGTTTTGTTCACTACTTGTAGCTGACTGCATTTGAACGAAGGCGGGCGGGATGACTATATTTGTCCGCCCCGCTCCGAATCTATTTATCAAACCCTATTCTATTCCGCTTGGCTCCGCTCGGCGCTGCTCCGTTCCGTTCAGCTCCACTCCGCTTGGCTCCATCCCGCTAATACAATTTCCATTACTCGTAAGATAACCAATCTAATATATTTGTGAATATAAATTAATCGAAACTAAAGACGTATTTGAAAATAATTGATTTGCAAACTGAAGGCATAGCTTTTCGATGTTATTTAGTGATTTTAATTAGTCTAGACTATCTGAACAATCTCTTATTATTAAGAAACTTCCATTTGTGACGCAACAGCCTACCTTGAGTTTGCCCAAACGACTTTTTTTATCAATTAATTAATTAGTGTGGAGCTTAATCAGAATAACTAATATCGACCCCCTCCCTTCTACTTGTGTACAATTAAGCCTAAAAGTGGTTTAGGCTTAATAGTACATTGTGTATTAGCATTATTTTACTACTTATTATACACTGCCGTTTAAATCTAAAACACCTTTCTCGCCCGTGGTCCCGGCCCTTTGTCCCTGGAAGGGACCACGGAGTATTTTTTAAACTGTATTTTTAAAACACCCGTGCGTTGTGAGAAAACGGCGCGGGGCGTTTAAAAGTTTATTTATTTATTTAAGCTAACTATAATAACTATTCTCAGGGCCTTGTTGAAGCTCCCACGCCACTGCAGTGTCTCAGGTATGTTTGCCGACGCACACATAGAAGACTTTTTTGCAATTATACGCAAGAAAACAGCGTCAATAATGCAGCGAGTGCGGGGGAGCAGCAACAAAATTCTGGTGATGATTGCCGAGAGGCTGGACTCGGCGCTGTATCACAGGTTCATCGATTTGCATGTTAAACGTGCAGGTCGATGATACCAATTTATCATCTTTTATGTAATGGGGTTGGTAAACTTTTTCGAAGAGAATTGTTTTATATATTCTTTTGATAGCACAAGTTTGAAGAATAAAGAAAATAATATTATGATTTTTTTATTTTACATTGATAACTAAATATATTTTTTTATATTATTATCGCGATAAAATATCAAACATACGGCTGAACACGAAGTTCCTTTGCATTTACTGATTTAAAAAACTGATTGACAGATTTGACAGACAGTGACAAAGAGTAATCATACCTTTGTTTTTTTTGTTTTGAGCAACAACATAGAAAGTCTTTGGAGCAAAAGCATAACCTACGCATACAGCCGTAATAGTGATTTATTGTACTATGCTGTAAATTAAAAATTTAAATTTTTGTTTAAATTAAAATGAAGCATTATATAATTCCGCAATTTGTTATTCCTGACTCCAAAGCCAAAAGCTACCAGAAAATATATAATTCACAACAGTTTTGGAAAAGTTTACCAACCCCATTAACATAGCTTTAAGATTATTGTTACTAACCCTATGGACTGTAATTGTCTGAAATAAATGAATTAATAATAAATAATAATAATAAAGTAAGTGATAGGTCAATGAAAAAGCTGTCGTTTGGCAATTACTTCAAGTAAAGATAAACATGGAGAAACTTAAAATAAGACGATGCTGATAGTTTGACCTTACGGTCAAAACACGTTTTATCGTTATTGAAACACGGCAATCGAACTGAATGCCTCTTAGCAAATGGACTTGGTGTGTAAGTGTTCTAGAATGTCACTTGTGCTAAACTCGATTGGATACATTTTGTTTTGTAGTAAAAGTCGGTAAAATGTATATTTTAAAATAAATATAATTTAAAAAGCATGAGGATTCCAATTCTACATACTTAATAAATATTTTTTATAAAAATAATATTTAAATTGAATCTCTTTGTGAAAATATCAATTGTTTATAAATATGCGGTGTGAACAATGTTTACCCACGGACGGCAATATAGGTAAGTAGCTATAAATCCCATCAACTTTGTCTAAGTTATACACAGACCATAAAACAAATAACTACTACCTACGGAGGCGCAATGACTAAGAACATTCGGCCTGCAATTAAGGGATATTAAGCAACTTTCGCTAAGTGAGATGAGTCACCAAAAAAAAGTATTATTCTTTGGAGCTCACCTGTGCTTCGGAAGCCGATTGCGTGGGTCCCGGGAGCATTTGCAATAGTTGACACCCTAGTGTCACAATTGACCTACAATGGAACCACTATCCCAGCAGTGGGAAAGTTAATTAAATTCGGATGCCGATGAAGTTGATCAAATTTTGGAGTGTGCAATTACTTCGTTTGAGTGATTTCATAGTATGCTATTGTGCAAAGTGCGTATGCCGCAAAACGTTTGGCAAATTGCTGAATCAACGTTAACGCACTCGCACGTTCGTTTGAATCATAATGGAAATCAGGAAGAAGCATTGCATTCGAAATTTCGTGATTACAAAATGTACTGAATTGAGCATATGAAAAAACAGTTTTTCATTTGGAAAATAGATGGTCCAATCCAACGAATGGAAAAATATTATTAGCATCTTTATGTTATTTCTGAAATACTGTTTTCTATTGTATCGCAGCAGGTGCTATCGGTATATTTTTTAACATAGGTACACAAAGTTATTAAAATATATTTTTACGTTTTGATAAAAACGTATGTGTGTTTCTGAAATAATATTGTTTCATCAATAACCGTCATTTTGAATAAATACTAAAACCAAACTAACGTCTATTCGTATCAGTGACTATAAATTTATTGAACATAAATAATTCAGAGCTGTACAATACATCGGAGCCCTAGGCGGCGTGCTTCCAATACAAGCATATTTCAAAGATAAATGTATAATACATAGTAGAATTAACGCACAGCTACGTAATTACATACGATGTATTTACACACTTTGCTCTCGAAAGATTTTTTTTCTTTTTGTCTCGCACAATATAATATCATTACCCGTTATAGTGTAGGAATGAAAGGTAGTGGACCCCCACAGTAAATCATCAGTAGACGCGAAACTTTATAAATAGTATTATGAAGTATCATAAATGAAACATATTTTTAAAGTTATCCAAATCGTTTTTTTGTTTTTGGATATTTGTACATAGGTTTTGGTTCATACTATATTACATCCCTGCAAAATTTCATCCCCTCAGAGTCACGTGGTCATCTTCCCAATGTTGTCCTCTTTCCAAAGTCGTCACTTTAATGTTGGGGTTTCCATCTCCATACAAAAGATCGCTTTATTTCCTACACTATTATAGTCCCTATGAAACTTTACAAATCTTACTGATGAATAGCTTTTAATACTGCCTCTTTTCCATATTTTTTGTTGTCTAGGTAAAAAAACAAAATATGTTTGGCTTTTGGGAATAGATTTCGTTCGAATAGGTTTCGTTATGAAAAGTGTATTGGTTGATTTAATTTATTATTAAAGATAGATTTATTATATCAAAAATATAGTAATATAAGTTATTAATGTTTTAAATTATTTAAAATTAGTATAGAAGTTCTACGTAGAAGATATTATGTGACTCGTTTATCATTTTTTATTGTGCAAAGTAAATAAACACATCTCCCTTATAATGACAAAAATATAATATGGCAATAAATTGAGTCTAATTAATTCCTAGATATTGCCCCATATATTAAATATTCCAAGTTTCAAGAAGATAGCTTTGTTATTGTACAAGTTATTAATGTTTTGCGTTTAAAATACTCTCCTAATGTAACGATTTTCTAGGAAACCGCTCATTCTTTACTGCCGTCAATATTTTAATTTAAGAAACAAAAGGTTGTATTTTTTATTTCTGCTCGTTCAATTTAACATTAATCAAATCAGGAATCTCCAATGTAGGCCCCTATTTAGGTCCTTGATTTAGAATTCCTGAATGTAAGCCTATGCCCAATACGTTTACAGCACTTTACAACCGCTACGTGAAAGCTCGACAGCTGATTGATTTATTTAGGCTGAAAAGCTTTATTCATTTGCACTCTATTCTTTTAACAACAAAGGCTAAAACTTCGCTAGCATGAAATTTATTCTGAGCTATATTATACTGAGTCATAAAGGATGTACTAAATGCTATAATTAGATTATTAATATATAAAAACACTACAGCTACCCGCGACTTCGTCTGCGTTGACAGTTTTTTGCTATCCCTCGGGGACTGTACTTTTTTTCTGGATAAAAGGTACCACTGATAACGTGTATGCAAAATTTCATGATTATCGGTTCAGTAGTTAAGACGTGAAGGCGTAATAAACAAACGGACTCTAAGTTATATAATTATTATATTAAAGGTAAGGATTATAAACCGTTGATCACATAAGATCACTGCGCCTAGTCTTATTTGTTGGCATTTTCTCTTTGCTTATAAGTAACCAGTAATGTTATAATTTCATATTATAATAAAGTATTACGTGTTAATTATTACCAACATAATTCTTATAGAACACGAAGATATCTTAGTCTCGATTTTTCATATTCTATATAAGACAAACAAAACGTAATTACTTAATTACCTACGAGGATACTTTAATCTGCAAAAAAATATCTTAGCCCCTTCTTTGCCTTGAAAGACTATTAGCTTTTGGTAGGACGCATGTGATATTATGATGATGAATTTGGTCGTATAGGTAGGTTTTCCAAACAAACGATATACTTACATACATACATACAGACATATACTCACGCCTGTTTCCCATGGGGGTAGGCAGAAACTATGGATCGCCACTTGCTACGATCCTTGCACAGTTCTTTCGCTTCATTAACATCCATCAATCTTTACATACATGCCCTGCGGTTTTTGTCACTACGTACACCAGCCTTTTTTATTAAAACCTCTATTTGGTCCGCGTAGGGTTTTCTGGGACGCCCTTGCGCAATCGTTCCTTCCACATTTGCACAATATATCTCTTTCGTGATTCGCCTTTCATTCATCCTCTCTAAGTGACCAAACCACCGGAGCATTCCTTTCTCAATTCTTGTCACTATATCAGACCACACCTTTCACGAATCACATCGTTGCTCACTCCATCACTCAATTTGACTCCACATGTTTTCCTCACCGAACGCATCTCTAATTCTCTACTGCATTTATTCTGCTTTCATTATTCTTCTGCCATACCCAAGATTCACTTCCATACATCAGTGTCGGCACCAGCACTCCGTTATGAAAAGCCATGCATTCGCGCCTTTGCAGATACGATTTGGCTACTCATAATCGAGTGTATGGCACCATTCACTGCATTTCCTTTCTTTACTCGGCTTTCTATCTCTCCTCACTCTTTCCATCCCTTGTGAACAAACTCCCGGAAACAAAAAGTGGAACAAGCCCCACTTTTTCGCCACAACGAAACAAAACGATATACAAAATACTTATTGCTGGTTAAAGGTGCACGTCCACTGCATATGAATCAGAGCGTACGGTGCGGACGGAGCGTCGGCATTTGTAGCTTTGTATGGATTTTCGACTTATTCGTCAACTCGCCATATCGAATCTGGCCCAGCGGCGAGTTGGCGAATATCAATTTGTGAATGCGTCAACTCGCCAACTAAAAATCTAATAAATCAAGCTAATTTTATACCAAGTTTCAGCAGTGTAAGTGTCTGTGTATGTCTGTTTGTTACGATTTCACGTCTAAACTGCTGAAATTTGGTATAAAATTAGCTTGATTTATTAGTTTTTGAGATGGCGAGTTGACGCATTCACAAATTGAAATTCGTCAACTCGCTGCTGGACCGGGGGGCTAATTGTCTAATTTCAAGATCTATCGCAATCGCTTTCATTTGATAGATGGATGTGACACATTGCTGCATTTCTTTGGTATGTTTTTATTTATGCCAAAAAGAAGCATCAATGTATTTTTAAAGCGGTTGCGATAGATTTTGAAATTAGACAATAGAAAGGCTGATTCGATATGGCGAGTTGACGAATAAGTCGGATTTCCATGGCGCGGAAATGCCGATGCAGCACACGCAGTGCCATTCCATACAAATAATCAAATCCGTCCGCTCCGATCCCGATGCATTGGACGCGCAACTTAAAATACTAAACAAAAAATGCGAATAAATCAAAACCTTCAATAGCAAATTGTTATAGAAGTCAATTTCGTTAGTAGTTCGCTTTCATTCAGTGTAGAGGTTGTCGTCGCTGAAAACAAAGCGGCGCGGCGCGGCGAGATTACATACACACCACCAGTAGGGTTACCATCGCAAAATTTATAAAGTCCTAACAAAAAGCCGGACATTTTAATAAAAGTCCGGACATTTTCACAGACAGATCCAGACTCCATACATTATGGGACTTCTCTTTCGAACACTACTGTATTTATGTTTTTAACTAGTATTACACCGCCCAATCTTAAAAAGCCGGACAAATTACAAAGCCGGACAAAGTCCGGACAATAGTCTAAAAGGCTGATCCGGACGGATGGTAACCCTAACCACAAGCCAGCCGAGTCTTGTTAATGGCGTCGACGTATTCACCGTGATTGGAAGCGATCCTGTACATTTATACTATTGATAAATGTATGTAACGTTCAATAATGATGATCTTACTTAAACAACTAAATTTTTATTTAAAAAAATCCATTAAATTGACGATACGTCTACACTCCCATTCATGAGACACGGTAAATTACTTGTGTAGACGCGTGGGTTTATCGGCTCTCATGTTCTCACATATTTAATATAATACAACGAAGTGGATGTCTTAATAGATCGATAGACTGGTTCGACAAACGAGTGCCCTTCGCATAGCATAATTTCTAATGTCTGAAAGTCACTTGGCATAACTCGATTAGCATAATAATCACAAAGCATACTATTTATGTAGCATACATTTCGATACGCTTCCATAAAAAAACATAATATTTTAAAGCATATTAGTTATAATTCCTAATTTTTATTGGCGTATTTCTCTATTTCCGTTTGTCAAAAGTTTTTCTTTCTTGCCCCAGAGGGCTTCGGCAAGCATCTTTCAAGCAAGCAAACATGTAATCATACATGTAAACAAGTATGCAAAAGGCAAGGCTTCTGTCACGACTCTAGCGGTCCCATGTGTGTTTATCGTCGCACGTGGCTTTCGCTCACTATCGCAGCTTCAGCTACCGGCCAGCCGCAGTCAGGCAGGCGAGCTTTGAAACCACTGCTAGAGGAGCAGGTGGTTTCAAAGCCCGCCTGCCTGTGAGTCGCCTCACCCACCCGCGCCTACATGGGCTTGAATTGCTCTCTTGCGAGTTTAGGCCAAAGAAATTCGACCTAATTAAATTAGGACCAATGACTTTAGGTGAGTCAAGTTTCGGTCTTTGCCTAGATAGTCTATCAGGGGCCCAAGTCTGCTATTGTTAACGTCCTAATCGTGTTTCAATGTTGTTATGGTTTTGGGTATATGAAACAAGAACTGTGTCAAAAAGCATTACATCTCGAACACGATAGAAACACGATGATGACGTTAACGATAGCAGACTTGGGCCCCAGGTGTCTAGCACATTAAATCATACGTCGTCGATTTAAAGTTTCTTGCGCCCGTTCTTCTTGTCAGCTAAAAAAGTCTGGAACGGGTGGTAGAAAAATATAGACGATTCAAAAGTACTTAATAATTAAGTTTATTTGAATAAAGCTTATTTCACTTTCACTTTCACTTAATTCTATTAAGAGATACGAAATTTAAGTACAATTAATTAACTTTAACATGCGAACCAAAATTTGAAACTTGATAAAGGTGTATGTTGTCTGTAGATGTCCCCAATTTTGGAACAAGGGAATGTTTGAATTACGGAAGCACAGCCCAGCTTGTTCATGGGAGAATACGATTCGTCCCGTGGATATAGGCCTTTGATGTAGGTATGAATAGAAAATGTATTGCACTATCCAGCTGTCCTTCATTATTTACGCTGTCTATGTCTATACGGTTTTAGTTACTTTAACAATGTACTATATGGTTTTAGGTTAACATCTTTTAGGGTAACATATTGTTCTTAGTGGTTCAATAGAAGAGTGAATTTTTATATTTTATAAGGTTTTGGGCAATCTCACTGGTGAATTAATTAATTAATAGACAACGATGAAAGTCAAAATTGGGTTTCTGTGTTCAATTTTCAGTATGGTAATGTACCTACACAATATTATAGAATAATGGACTTTTACAAATTTTTATTTTGACAACGTATTCTTACTTATATCAAATAATACTAACTAAGTACATACATAATATGCTTAATGCTTATATTATAAAAATAAGTAAAAGTAGAGTCAACAAATAAAATATTTTTGTCTTCATAAATTTTTTTTATCTTAAAATAATCACAACCTTCTTGGAAATAGAGCTATTATAGTCTCTGAGATGTTGTTTGAGAAAAAAGGCAATATCGCTATATGATTTTTCAGAATCGTGGCCTTTGAAATAGTCTTATATTAAAACTGGCATGAACTGGAAGAATTACGTCAATACGACCTACTCAAAATGTCTGAAACATTGTTTGAGCGGTACGATGTGCTCATAGCAGAATGAGGATCAACGAGGTTTTTAGTTAAATATGTAGAGTTTCAGTCACATCAAAATAAATTATTTAATTATCGCATGATCCGCAAGGGCCGGCCGTGTTTTTTAAACTCACTTTTTAAATCTTTAATAATTTTGTCATTTCTTGATGGATTTGAGAAATTTAAACAGAGATTTACTCAGATATTGATATTGTATTTGATGTGATATACAAAATTGATATATTCAATTGTCGTATTGATCCTCATTACTTTACTTACAATGCAACGCCAATAATTTTCGCACTGATGGACATCAGTGTGTAATTATCGGTCAAATCCAGTCGAACCATAGCGTTTCAAAGATTGCAAGCAAGCATAACATAAAATTTTATGGGTTTGAGGCATTAAGTAATAAAAAAAAAATATTAAATAAGTTGGGATATGGGAATATACTATAGAGTATAGTGTCTATTGTATTATTTTGATATGGGTAGGGTAGGGAAAAAATGATGATGATGAATAAATACACACAATTACATCATCATAAATACATTCTTATACACACTGTAGATAGCAATAAATTGATTTTGGTAGGTACGATTTCTTTATCCACGAAAAATTAGGAAAGATGCTCCACAAAATATAGCTTTGGTGTGGATGCACCCTAAAGCTCACTTTGCTGTGACATAGACCAAGAAGATAATAATAATCAATAATCAATAATCATTTATTTTTGTCAAACATGAGTGTACAAAAAATGTAGTTGTCAGGGTTTATCGGTTGCCTTACATGTTTGGCCCTGTAGGGCATACAAAATTACAATGTCAATTAATTTAATTATTTCTTATGTCAACGAATAAAAAATATTAGGTATCTTACAAGCATGATAATAACGAATAAATGTCACTTAATGCCTATTTTTATAAAGTTACATGTCAAAACCCTCAAAAGCTTAGCTAGACTCCTAGGTGGTCAGATAACAAATTAAAAATTAATGTCAAAATAATATAAATGTCAAAAATGTCTCCCCTGTTTATTATGCCGATGTCAATGTTAATTAAAAAAAAATAATGATTATAATAATAATAATAAATTAAATAGATGACTAATTTACATCTTTACATTATAAATTAGGTAAACCTTTATCTGATAAATAGTCACTTAATCTATAGTAGTAAGATAGCTGTGATAAAAATGAAAGCGTTTGTTAAAGAAATGGGCTAGGGTCAATGTGGGGTGGGACCAAATTCATACTTTGCTGTGATAAAAATGAAAGCGTTGGGTAAAGAAATGAACTAGGGTCAATATGGGTTAGGACCATTGCTAATTTAAACCTAATCGGAAGTAAGATTCGACTGCAGTAGGTACAGGTACGATAGATCTATCAATGAGGATCAGCAAAAACTGATATGAATAATATGAATATGAAATGTGACATTGTATTTCAACTGCAAAAACAGTAATAGAAATACAGACGTTTACTTATCTTATATGTACGCACGAGGCTCTGATTGGCGAGACATCTACATACAATATAAATATATTTTTTTACAAGAGTAAAGTTTTTTATATCATATTCTTGTAAGTGAGTTTAATTTGACTGAAAAAATTAAATTCTATTCAAGGTCAAAGACTTGAAAGGACGCGTGGGTTAAAAATTTAATTTAAAAATGTAAATATACTCAATAAGAACCTAATAAGCGATTTCTCATTCTGGCGTAGGTTCGGCACATTACGTATCGTCTACCCATAAATTCTGTCTATCGTTATTCGTCGACTCGTGCTGACAGTAAATAATGCTCATGTGAATAATAATTCTTACATATAAATATGAATATTATCACTAAAATGTCCGGATAAAATATAACTTAAGACGGCTCTGTGAGCTGTAAACCTTTAACACAGGTAATCTCAGCCAATTTGAAAAATTTCGAAATAGTGAATCGTCAAAAAAACTATTCGATTTATCTGCAAAACACACTAAACTGATTTACTTTCTTATTGCATTGGCGTTTTAGTGCCGATATTTTATAAAATATTTCATACAATCCTCCAGGCAATTTAGCCTGCCTAGGTAGTCTGGGTACCAACGGACGTAAATCAAACCTAGATTTACGACTGGAGCACAATTCAGGCCGACTTCTAGCAATTGTCAAGTGATAGGTGCGAATTTAAATTGTCTGAACACTTTGTCTGTCTGATAACAGAGGATTTCTTTTATTGTAATTTATGTTCTCTTTAATGACATATACATTTTGCAGCTGACTCTTCAATCTTTCTGATCACTTTTATAAATCCGTTGAGATAAAATGTGGTGAAAATGGCCTCAGTTTTTTTTAGGGAATGTTAATAGTAAACGAAATTCATTGTTTGTCATTTAACTATCGAAAAACATTTAACAAAAAAATACATTGATTATGAGCAGTGTACTCTTTGAAATATTTTAGCAGTTTTCAAAATTTAGCAAATGTTGTTTAGCAAGTTATTGGTCCTTCAAACTGCTGAGAAACATACATTTAAATTCAATTCCGTTCAAAGCAAAGCTTGCGAACTGGTTACACATAAACAAAATCCTTATAAATTCCGCTTCAGCCGTACTCTCGCACCGCTAAGCTGCCCATTCACAACTGCCAAACTTTCCAATAGAAACTAAAATAAAATTCTACAACGGTTTAGAATTTCCTTTGTTACCCAGACACCTAAAAAAACATTAGGGTGAAATCGAAGTCATTAGCAATTTTTTAAACTAAAAATCTAGCTTAAGGCGGTTGTATGACCGAAAGTGGCGCCCTCAGAGGTTTTTATTTGATAAGTTATTAATAGAAAAAGATTTTAATAATGTTTATCGTGGAGATTTTAGGGCCCATGGTCTAGTATTTTTAGAAGGTATCACTACATGCCCTCGTAGTCATTCGTAGAAGTAGATAGCAAATGTGTCAAAAACGGCCACTTTTAGCAGTTTTGCTATCTACTTCTAGCAGTGACTACGAGGGAATGTAACGATACCGTCTAAAAATACTAGACTGTGGGCTCTAAAATCTCCACAATAATCATTTTTAAAATTGTGTATTAGAATTATAATATTAAATATGATTCACCGCGGCGCCACTTTCGCTCAGGGTACCACCTTAATATTGATGATAACTTAAGGACATCTTCTGTGGCCATTGTTTGTTTATAGCAGTAGCTGTAGCAATCTTTGATTAATCTTTTCAGTAAAATAAAAATAATCGATAATTTCATGTTTTTTAGCATCAGTAATCTTTTACTTATGACTTATTATTTGGAATTTATTTGGAATTTGTAAATTGTAATTGTGTTCATATGGACTATGGTCTCAAATAAAAGTTTTTTTTTTTACTTATGACGTCATGAGATATTTTATGTTTATTTCACTTTGAATTTTGATCATTCTGATTCTTTTTTTTCTAAAAACTTTTTGTTCTAAAGTAATTAACATCGCAGTTAGATTCTTAGTTTAAGAGATTGCTAATGACTTCGATTTCACCCTACATAGGCCGAATAAAAAAGATGTTAAATGAAAGCAGAAACAGACAAAACTGCCCTGGAAGTTGTATCAACTCTTTGGGAGATTGTTCCGCTTAAGTCCGCTTAGATTAAATCCTCCACAAAAGCTGTCAGCAGCTCGCTATCATTTGTCAATGTTGCTCACGCCATTGTCGCCGTTATTGCTCGAATATAATACCGTCTATTATAGAATAAAAACTTCTGGTAGAATGCACGGGGTGGAAACAATTGAAGGAAGCAATAAACACACATTGTTTTTCATTCTTAAAATGTAAATTGTGAAGGTTTTTTTCATTTGGCGTTTTATTACGTATTACGAGTTTGTCCCAGTTCTCTGCTGATGGAATATTCCATTCTTCTTTTGTCTTTAAGGACTTTCCAAGATACAAGCATTGCTTTCAAGAAGTTACATTTCATGGAGTTTCATTGTGTTTTTGTATTTTCATTTAAGTATTACTTTTCGCCTTCGCTATTAAATAGTAAGCGAACTGTTTATAAGATTAACTAGCTTCCGCCTGCGACTTCGTTCGCGTAGACATTTGGAAAATCCCTAGGGAACCTTTGACCGGGATAAATGTATCCTATGTTTTAATCCAGGCTATAATTTATCTGTGTGTCAAATTTCATCCAAATCTGTTCAGCAGTTTTTGTGTGATTGAGGAACAAACATCCAAACATCTAAACATCCAAACCCACAAACTTTCACATTTATAATTGTAAGTAGGAAGTAGGATGTAAAAATATTTATTATACGACTCATATTACTTAATTTTCTCAGATTTATTAATTTAAAAATAAATGAAGTTACTTAATATTTAATATCAGTTGATAATGTTTATATACTTATACTATCACTTTTCAGAATTCCTTCCGTTTAATTCCAGCACGATTTTTTTACGATTTTTCAGTAATTGTGTTATTTTGTTTTTAAGCATTTTCTGCATGAACTTTTGAATGGTTTTCAAAGAAGGACGTGGTTACAGAAAGCCTGTAAGACTCTTGAAGATTTGTTTCGCTTATTGTTTCTGCATTGGTATCGCATCACGCGAAAACTACTTTACGAATTTTTATTGAATTATTAACTATCCGTCCCATAACTGATTAACCGGGTAACATTTCGAAAACATTATCTATGTAATTTTTAAATTTGAGATTTTTGCATTCACAATGCTATTTTTACACAATACTAAATAATATACTAGAAAAAATACGACTCGCACCAGATCAATACTCAGACGGGAAACGAACCCGCGACCTTTGGATATCCGGTCCAATGCTCTGACCGCTGAGCTACCGAGTCACTAGTGACATCGCCGAATTTCTTCTAGTATATCCTACTCTTACGCTGCAAGCCAGCGTTATTTCACCAATGTGAGGAATTACCTCGACATTCAATTGAAATATCTTTCCAGATATTTGGCAATCGATTAAGATGACCGTCTGAGTATTGATCTGGTGCGAGTCGTATTTTTTCTAGTATATTATTTAGTATTATCTATGTAATTTAAATACAATTTTGAGATCAAAATACTAATACGTATTGACTAGAATATTATTATTCAATAAAGAACTAAGAAAACAGCAATGAGCTAGCCAAGCGCGTCAAAATTACTGCGATTATGTAAATTAAATGCAGCAAGCGTGCGGCACAGTCAAGTCAGCCGTGCGAGCGAGAATCTCACGAGATTTTTCAGCATAGCTGTTTACTTGGCAAAAAAATCAATGAAAAAATCTAGCTTTTCATACTTACACTTATACAGGGTGTTTGGTAATAGCCTTATAAAGCCGAATATGGTAGATAGGGACCATCAAACTGAACAACTTTTACTATGGGACCAACTCTGAAATCACGAATTAATCAGCTGTTTTGATATTTTTGTATGAAATAGCAGATTTTTTTTTGCGATTTCAAAGTTGGTCCCATAGTAAAAGTTGTTCAGTTTGATGGTCCCTATCTACCATATTCGGCTTTATGAGGCTATTACCAAACACCTTGTAGATTACTTAGTTATTTTTTTACAATAATTAGTTTCTTACCAGAATATTTAAGTACGGTAAATTTTGTATTTGGATAAGTTATTCAGTCAGATAGAATCATTATCGAGCTTGTGACTGGAGTGAAAAGAAATGAGATAGTTCTCAGATTTTAGATTTTACAAACTACTTTTTATATGAGTTTGTTTGTTTACTAGGTAGTAGTTATCGAAACTATGTAAAATAAAAAATATAGAATGCTTTTTAGTGTTAATGTTGCTGCTGCAAACTTTTGCTTCTTCTATAAATCCCTAGTCTCAATACAGTGGGATATATTATTATGGAAAATGAGCAAGAAATATCTAACTAAGTAGATAGGTAAGTACTTAACTAAAATGTTCTGTTGAAATTAAGGGGCAAGACGAGCACAAAGTGCTATTGACCATTAATGTATATGACATAGAAAGGGACCTTAACGACCCGACCTCTCGATTGAAACACTAGTTTGTTTTCATCCTCCAAGAAATTACGTGTGAAAATCACATGCGGTTTCCACGTACCGAGAGGCTTGCCTCTGTTGGAAACTGTGCCTCGAAGTTGTGTTTTAAACGTAGTTTTTTAGGGTTCCGTATCTAAAAGGTCAAAACGGGACCCTATTATTAAGACTTCGCTGTCCGTCTGTCTGTCTGCTATCAGGCTGTATCTCATAAACCGTGATAGCCAGACAGTTGAAATTTTCACAGATGATGTATTTTTGTTGCCGCTATAACATGAAACACTAAAAACAGAATAAAATAAATATTTAGCGGGTTTCGCATACAACAAACGTGTTTTTTTTTTTTTTTTTTGCCGTTTTTTGGTACGGAACCCTTCGTGCGCAAGTCCGATTCGCACTTGGCCGGTTTTTTTAACCCATGTTTTCTTGCGTATCTAAAAAAATGGAACAGTAAAAGTTTGAAAAAAGTTATCATGATGATACCGATCATTGATGTTTCACTTTTATAATTGGGTTCTTAATCCAGCTTGAGAAGTAATCAGATAGAATTGATAAAACAGAATATTGATTGTGTTCTCCAAAAACCAAAGGTCAAAATTGAGTTTTTATTGGAAAAGGATTCTAGTGACAGGAAAAAACTGATACTATTGAAATACATCGACCAAAAACAACACGCATTGCGAACATCCTGTAACGAACCGTCGGTCGCCCATTTTTGTGCTCTATACGAGTTTATTCAGGCCTTGTCAAATCCGTGCGAACAAATTCAAATTAACAGGTAGCAACATTTGAAAATAAGCCGGCCGCATATTTCCACATAAAAGGAAACCCGGACTTACATTACAAAACTTGTCTTAAATGTTAATAAAAGAGATCGCGGCCCGCCAGAACCTTCGAGAATGAATATTTCATGATGGGACTATTGGCCAGATTGAAGGACCTCTTTCGCTTGTACCGTCATTCAAAATAAGTATAGGTTCGTTATATAAATGGAGGCCTGGCTACATTGGACTTTATTCCTTACCGCTGGGGCAGATGTTGTGCGTTTATTTTCTCATTAATTTTTCATCTCTCCTCCCGATTCCTTAACTGCCGTTTGATTGAGCGTTAGGGCTTGCTTTAATTTTCATTGCCGCAACGGGTTACTCGGGGAAACGTAGAAAGGAATTGTTTCTTGAATATCTTCGTTCTCTCATGAAAATGTACTTCTGTATCGGTTATAAAACATTTTTGGTAGACATTATAAAAGTATATCTTTGACAAGGATGGCAAATTAATTAAATCCTTTAAACGACGCATGACTTTATTACAGCCACTAAAAATACTCCCAAACAATCTGATATTCAGCCCACATGGCAAATAAAGCTGGATTGTCTATTAAAACAATAAACTTTACGCGACGGTGACCATACTTCAGAATCGTTAATTTTGTACACGTTTTAACAATTTAATATAATGTAACATATTTATATTATTTAATGTTTTCAAAACAGCAATTAGAGCTGTGCGTGTAAGTTATTAAAATAATATTTTTTTATACTTATCATTATGGACAAATGCTTCACAAAGATCTAGTCTAGAGCTTAAAGAGGTTATACAATACCAGATTTGTTTTAAATAAAGTTACTCCTATAAATTCACTCTATTATTATTTATTTAAGCTTTTTATAAGCGCCCTAGTTGTATACGATACGTGTCACCTCTTGATGTTAATTTGCCGATATAACTATGTCTCTAGCTAGGTAATCACTTGTACTCTTTTATACTGCTATTATTAACTAGTACTGACTGACATAAAGTATAGAAGAAACATAAGATCCGATATAGATTGATCAGTACAACATTTATTCTGTGGTATAACGAATACTAACAAAAACATGACTTAAAGGTAATTTTATGGAACTCTATAAGTATCTCCAGAGAATCCAAATCCTCGATTCAAAAGCATTTGGTTGGTTATTCATAATACATTAACTTCAATCCTAATCCGTTTACCCACACACTGTCCAAGGGAATGGATACCTACATTAATGTATGTTATCATACAAATCTGTAAAGGCATTGTACCATTTTCATTTCGACTTAAGAATAAAGATTTTTTTAAATAACTTCTGTTCGGGCTAAGAGATCATCTTCACTTTTTGTACAAGGCTTTTTGATTAATTAAAAACATTTCCTTCTTGATATTTTATTATCCAACAGAGTTATAATTAAAATAGTCCTTAATGAACGTTATTTTCCGAACGCAGTTAATGGGAATATAATATTGAAAACAAAAACAGTAACAATGCTGCAGAGAGTATCGAATAACAGCAACCTTTGCTTTACGTTAAAAAAATCGAATACATTTTCAATAAAATCAAAGCAGGTTTATTTTTTTTATTTAAGTATGCATTTTGTACACACGATGTTGAAAAGAAAAGTACACAGAAGAAAAGTAAAAGGGCACAGCTTATTTCATATTGAAATCTTTTCCAACAGGCCCGGAACCGGAAAGAACATTTAAAAGGACAGTCTGCATGTGTGTAACTCTATGAGGAAATCTTTGTATTCTACTAATCCTACTAATATTATAAATGTGAATGTTTAGATGTATCCATGGATGTTAAGATCTTTGGATGTTCTTTACTCAATCAAGCAAAAACAGCAAAAAGGATTTGTATAAAAATTTGTATACTTACATAATTATAGTTTATAGCCTGGACTAAAAACATGGGATACTTTTTATCATGATCAAAGGTTCCCTAAGGTCATCGCGGAAGCTGGTTAATATTATTATATTAACGTTACGTACTATTCATAAATATAATAATACACTTAATCATCAATAAAATATACATAAAATAAATAAGTATAATCATCAATACGTATATATCAAAGTAAGAGAGGAAAGTTGTAAATGAAGAATACGGCTGAGTTAAGTAGAGTAAGATAGATAGGTAGTGCTCTTTCTCTACTAGATAGAGTTTCTAAGTCTTAACTTCATAAAACTACTTTATATTATTATAGTATAGGGCACGTTCTTAGCATGATGGCATGAGGCTGATGATAGAAGCGCATTTCACTCAGTAGTCCAGATACCAGAATCCAATATCACTGAGAATTTGGTCATCTTACGGGAGAAGGGATGAAAGGCATGTCACTAGAAGAAGATATGGATATGAAGGGATATGAATGTTGAGGGCTGGAAAGTAAGAGGAAGACCGCAGAAAAAATTGATTAATTGTGTGCGGAATGATATGAGTGGATGAGGAGATGTCAAGTGACAGGAAGGAATGGAAGAGAAGGACGCACTGCATCGATCCCAAATAAATAGGGGCAAGTTTAGGGGGATGATGATGATGATCTCTAACCGCCGGCACACAAAAGTCAACATTGTTAAACATGCTGATTTGAGTTTATACCTATAATATAGCGGTTGGATTAGAGGATTAGATTCTCTATATCGTGGATTAGACGGAGAGAGAGATCATCGTCTACCACCTGGTTAAACTGAAACTTTTTAGTTCAAATTTAAGAATATCCTAAAATTAATATATTGAATTTGGTAACCGTTCCTTATTTAACGACCCATTATTGGTACTACCCATCTAAAATAATAATGGCTTCCCATTTTGAAATGATAATGGATGGAGACGTGCGTTTGTGTGCGTGTGCGTAAATGAGTAGAAATTAATTACTTACATGTTTAAGTGAGTGTAATAGGTTGTACGGGTAAATGTTAATATAGGAAAGAACTTGAACTGTAAATTCTATGGTTAGAATAAAAATACTTTAGCTAGTAAATAGTTTCAAAGTCTCTCCAAAGGGCAATATAGTCGAGCGCTAATAACTTTATTTGTCCATCAGCCATTTTTTGATGTCCCCACTGCTGGGGCACAGGCCTTCCTATTATGGGTGGTAAGGAGAATGGGCCATAACCCACCACGCGGGCCCAATGCGGATTGGTGGGTGTTAACGACTGCAAATGCAGCCGGGACCAACGGCTTAACGTGCCTTTCGAAGCACGGAGGAGCTCGAGATAATAAATTTTTGGTCACCCATCCCATGACCGACCCTTGCTAACGATGCTTAACTTCCGCAATCGCTGGGCCAGGCGCTAAACCACTGCGCCACCGAGCTCCTAACTTTATTTAATAGAACGTTATTGCCAATCCTCCTTACCACCCATAAGGAAGGCCTGTGCCCCAGCAGTGGGGACATCAAAAATGGCTGATGGACAATAGAACGTTATGTTTGGTAGAAATAAAACACATTTTACAGATTACAGCGGGTATATTGGTTGATTCAGATGTTATTTTAGAATTAGTTCGTTTTGATTCGTTGTTTTTTTGGATTTCCCGACGTTTCGACGCCTTTCCTGGGGCCGTAGTCACGGGACGACTGTAACATTTTTGCTTTGAGATTTAATTCATTCTACTTATTTTAAATGACTAAATAGTTAATCTCACGACTGTCTTATCCTAACTGAAAAAACAATGTGAAAACACTTTAAAACAAACTAGCTTAACAAATTATCAATTAAGCATTTCCAGCTTCTTCATCAAGCTGTTCGAGACACCTGGCTAAATAATGAAATTAACTCCGACTAATTATTCTAGTTCCATCTCTTCCATTGTTACATCGTTTGTCAGAAACATTTAATTCGAAATTAAGTACTGTAATTCTGGCGCTAAGATTCCGCAGGGCTATTTACATGGGTCGAATTAAGTCGCCTATGACGATCGACTTTAGTCACCTAGCAAGTCGTTAGTAAAATTGAATCGCAGCCAATCGCAGGTGACATATCGGTAACAGCGTCGGTCGCTGTCGTCTAATTGTAACCTAGAGATTTTTTTAATGTACAACGAGATGTTTGGCCTTCACCCCACATGATGTTATGTAATACACACAATATTTTACTATTATAACACTTAGTTCAAGTATTTGTAGTAGTATAAGTAGATAAGTAAGTTTGTTTTGTTCATTCACTTACACATCGATTTCAGCAAAAATCGTGGACTTTAGTCACCCGTGTTAATCTCACAATACATAGTGTTAATAACATTTTAAAACCTTGTGCAAGTAGGTTCAAACTTTAATCAAATATACGTATTTATGCGTCAAGTTTCTTTATTTGAACCGGTTATTGCTTTGTTGTTATTGAGCGAAATAATAACCTAGACTGAGTAAAAAAGCAACAGAACACTTTCTCATAATTCTATGAAATGAAAATTCTTATTATTAGCTTATAAGCTAAACTATAGCCAATATTGTAGGCTATTCTAAACAAGACTTTTGAAATTGCTATCAATGTTTTTTTATTTATGATTCTGCTGTTTCTCACTATTTGCCAATTTAAATAATAACAAAGAAATAGTAAGTAATTTGCGAAATGAACTCTTATCGTGTATCGCTACAAAATACGAGTATGAATCGTGTTATTCGTTTTCTATCCTATTGCCACTTAGTCTTAATAACATAAAGGGTACCTATGTTATAGCAAAATGCAGATTAAGATTTGACTACAGGACTTGTACTATTAGGTATTCTGTGCTACAGGTACAATACAGTTGTTTTATCGCCCGAATTTCTGGACCGTATAGAAAACATGCAGATTAAATCCATAGGCTGTTAGTTATTCGGCCAGTGGTAGTAGCTCTGTGACACACACAGGTGTGTAAATTTTTCAAAGTTCTGACGTTAACGGGCACTGTAAGCTTTATTTGTTGAGTGAGCCAAGCAAAAAATATTGGAGCTAAAATTCCTAGTTTTATTTATTTATACACTGCGAACCAATCCAATTTTCATGAAAAGGTAAACAAGTTCCTAAAGGAGTATGATTCTACGTTGATTAATAAACATACTATTTTTATGGCAAAGACTTGATGTTATTAAATTGCGATCCCTTAGGCTTATTGAAACTCAGACAACACCGAGAAGCTTTATGCAAAAAAGTACAATAACAAGTTATTACTTTGTAAATAACAAGTTGAAAATATATTTCATCAGAAAGTGGGGCAACATTTATTTGCTTTTAACACGCTTCGAAGAAGATGAGAAAACACTTAATATGATTCGCAACCACGCATCATTACTTGTGAGCTCGATGTCGATGCTTATATTTATTATTTGAAAAGGCGAATCAAAATATACGGCGACCTGATTCTGGATACAATCATATTGAGAAAATTACATTCTAAAGGTTGGTATATGAAATGAAAAGCATATTCATAAATAAACATTAAGCACGATATTAATTTAGAGTTGTTCCCAACGGAAATATTTAAAATCTAAATGGCGAATCAGAATTACGATGTGGTTCTGAATACAAT
Organism: Agriphila straminella; assembly: GCA_950108535.1. Classification (NCBI taxonomy): domain Eukaryota; kingdom Metazoa; phylum Arthropoda; class Insecta; order Lepidoptera; family Crambidae; genus Agriphila; species Agriphila straminella. The sequence goes on along the minus strand of OX467321.1, from coordinate 9,456,327 downwards.
AGCACAGGAATACCTAATGTTTTTGAAGCAAATCCTACTTCCTACTGTACGTACAGTGCCTTTGGTCTTGAACTAGCGATAATTTAAAGGCGTTAAATACACCTCATTTTATCGACGAAAACACACACATGTTGGGGTCTAACCCCACTTCTGTTGGAATGGCCGCCATTTAAATTTGACTTTTTATTTTAGATGACCCTGCGGAAAAATATTAATTTCTTCGGATTTAGAAGTCCTACAGTTATAACAAAAATACTGTCCGAAATCTTTTATATAATATCTTTTTAATATTACCACATATCAATTTTTTTTAAATGTGTAAACTTTCAACTTTGAATACGTCATAAAAAATTACTGAAGCAAAAATTTACACGAAATTTGTGTATTTTTTTTAGTTTTTCTAACACTCATATTATAATTGTGAAAGTTTGTGTGTTTGGATGTTTTTATGTTTGGATGTTTGTTCCTCAATCACGCAAAAACTACTGAACCGATTTGGTTGGAATTTGGCACACAGATAAGTGATAGCCTAGATTCTTTATTCTATTCTTATTTTTTCTTCTAATTTGTAATATTTGCAGACACGTCTGTCTCGTCACAGGTATACTACTATTATGCGACTACAGACAATTTTTTTTTTTTTTTTAATCTATTTTTATTTAGAGGCTTTAGTTATAATTTTGTTTTTGTAATCATTCATCATCTGTGTACATTTTGATGGAAATAAATAAATTATCTATCTAAATACAAAACTAACTGACCACCTACTAGGTTGAGTGGCTTGCCCACTGGTTTTCATATGAGGTTTGGATTCGATCCCCGGCTGCGTCAATTTATGTGTGTGTTACCGCACCACCGTTATCAGTCTCTGATTTCAGCATAACACAAGTCCCTTAGCTACTTACTATTGGAGCAATGTATGTGATGGTGTCAAATATATTTATCATTATTTATTTATTAATAAGAAAACTACAAAAGTTTCCCCTCCCAAAAAATATAAATCAAGTCACATTTACATATCCATTAAACCTTTTTTAAGCATGTACATTGTTTATATTTGCCATTCAACAAGAAAATAGGTTTTCATTACACATAAGTCTTATTATATTATTTCGATTACCGAATTTTGGTTATACGAGTATTAAACCATGGCTTAGCATTGTCTCCCATTGGATTTAAGGGATCGAGAATAAGACATTATTGAACAAAGAAAATTTGTTACGTCAGATATACCTAGGGTATTTATAGCTGATATTGCAATAAAAAGAATATTGTGATTGAATTGAAATTATGTTTATTTAAATAGATAATTTTTTTTTTAGATACCAATTAAGTAGTTATTTGGAATCGCCACCCTACTTATCGTTTAGTGAGAGTTTTCAGTGGTCCCTATTTAAGCGGTAGTATACACCGTGAAATTTTAATCATTTGGTTCCTGCAGTGGAATGGTTCCACTCATGATTACAAGCATCTTTTACTATGGGGCCAACTCTGATATCACGAAAAAATAATCAGCTGTTCCATACAAAATCGCAATACCTACTCGACGACTCGACCTTAAGGCGATTAGCTTTCTCACAGTGGCGCCCTCACTTTTCTGTGCCCTAAGGGTTTGACAGCTGTGCTTTTGTGACCCTACACGAGAAATAGTTATATCCCTCGTGGTCCCATTAATGGGACAAAATCATGGGACCACGAGAAAACAGGGCTAAAAACTTTATTGTTTTTAATTAATGTAGTACATGTTCTTACATACCTACCTACTACAAAATACGTTTGATAGCCAATTAAAAATTACTAGCATGCTATGCTACGAGATATAAAACATCACCTTAGATAACAAAATCCAAGATTTCAAACTCATTCATTAAACTTATTCACTTTATGCAAAACTTACTGCAATAACCAATTTCCCGACTTCGCTAGTTCTGCAAAATTGTAGAAGTCGAAATATGTAAATGCCGGTCAATAAGGTTGTGGTCTGGCTTTTTCTCGGAGAAAAGTAAAGGAGTTTACAAATTTTTTTTTTCATTTAATATTAGGATGAGGTTGGCTATTAAGCTATACTAATTTATTAATTGGATATGACTTAAACTAATTACAGTACTTATATGCATTACATTAGGTCCTTTATGCGAATGTGGGTAACCGAAAGGAAACATTTTAACTTTGATAGAGGCATTTTTTAAAGTTATTAATAACCGACCTATTGTCCATAATGGGGGTATTTACATGGAGCGTCTTAGCAGGCGACTTTAGTCAGTTAGCGCTTTTTATCGACAGTTGCTTCTAAAATCTATAATCTGCAAACCTAATTTTAATGAGGTAGCGATTCGATTTTACAAGCGATTGTCGCTAATTGACCAAAGGCTAAGTCGACTCGTGTAAATACCATAATATAACATCTCTGTCCCTTTTCATTTGAGGCAAAGATATAAATTAATAAGCGATCGTGTACATGGGACTGCAGTTCGACCCAAATTCAACCGAAACTTGACTAAAACCGGACCGGTTGTGGTTTCTTGGGACTCAATACACAATGGCTCGAATGGTAATAGTTTTTTAAAGGTAGCATACAACCTATCTGGATCAAGATGCATTACCAAAATTCAGAATTCAGAAGCCAGAATAATTGTTCATCGACGACCTGAGTGGTGCAGTGGTCAACATGCCGGGTCTACCATGCAAGAGGTCCCGCCGGGTCATCGTTTCAATTTCTGCCCGGCTGGGTATCGACCCAGCCGGGCAGAAATTGAAATGATGAATTGTGTGACGGGTGTGGGTTTTACTATAAGTAAATATTTAAAAAGTATATAAGTAGGTAATATAATCAACTGTCCAGCACCCATATTATTACAAGCTTTGCTTAGTTTGGAGCTAGGCTAGATGACGCTGTGTGAAATTGTCCAAGCATTGTTTATGCACCGTTAATTTTTAAGTATATCTAAAAAAATAAATGGGGATTTCAGACCACGTGAATGAACAACTTTTACTAAATCATCTGTTCCATAGAAAAGTTCACCATCGACTATAATGTATGGAACAGCTGATTTTTTTTTCGCGATAGTAAAAGTTGTTCATTCACGTGGTCTGTAATCCCCTTTTCATTTTTAGATATACTGAAAAATTTACGGTGTATTATATTATTTAGGTATATCTGAACATGGAAGCACTCGTTAACAGAGGCGGCCCCATAGTAAAACTTGTTCATTCACGTGGTCTGTAATCCCCTTTTCATTTTTAGATATACTGAAAAATTTACGGTGTATTATATTATTTAAGTATATCTGAACATGGAAGCACTCGTTAACAGAGGCGGCCCCATAGTAAAAGTTGTTCATTCACGTGGTCTGTAATCCCCTTTTCATTTTTAGATATACTGAAAAATTTACGGTGTATTATATTATTTAAGTATATCTGAACATGGAAGCACTCGTTAACAGAGGCGGCCCCATAGTAAAAGTTGTTCATTCACGTGGTCTGTAATCCCCTTTTCATTTTTAGATATACTGAAAAATTTACGGTGTATTATATTATTTAAGTATATCTGAACATGGAAGCACTCGTTAACAGAGGCGGCTAAAACAAAACAAAATAATTTCTATCGGTGAAGGTTCATCCCAGCTCATGTTGAGTATTGGACCCCCATGATTAAGATGTCTGTTGTGCACGCCAGACGCCTTTTATACCTTTTGATTAATGTCGTTGCGGGGCCTGAGACAGATTAATCTGCCCTTTAGACAACTGGACAGGTCTCTATTACGTCGCAAAATAGTGTCGATGTGAATGGTGCATAGCTGGATTATGTAATCTGTACAAATCAACATCAACATGGTACAATATAAGCCAAAGTACTTTTATTCATCACAAATCTTACTGCCTTTTCATTCGTGTATATTGTCAACTACACCACTGAACAACACTACTTGGGTGTCGTTTACATTTTTTTAGGTAGGTAAGGAAAGGAACCAAAACCACACCAGCGTAGTGAACTAATAATAAACTTGCATTTATCGATATAAATTATCTATCATGCGTAAGATCACAACATGACAGGAACCTTCGAAGACAGGAACACATCCATCACTAGTCGGCAGAGGAGTGGTTACCTAAAAAATTGTAAACGACACCCATGTGGTGTGGTCCAGTGATGTGGTTGACAATACACGTTTTCATTGAGTAAAATGAAAACGCTAATAAAATCAAGTTTCCAAAGGAAATGATTTTATTTAAAAAAATAAAAATGTTGCAATTTCCTTTTAGAACAAATTGTTTAAAAAAACATGAAAAGAACCGTTCTATGGCAGGTAAAAACAGGAAATATTCAGCACTAAACCAAAATAGGTAGACAGCAGTCAAGCAGTGGCGAGGGCTAAATGGCAAAGGTAAGCCGTTCTACAAAAATATGGCTCTGCAGGATGGGTGGGGTGAAATTTCTAAAACGTAAACCGATGGGAATCGGCTTGTATGGACGCTTCGCCACTGGTAGTAGGTACTCTAAAAGCAGATAAAGAATCTAGATATTAATGTGAACAATGCGTTACGTACCTATTGGAAATTGCAAGCACGACTGAAAGCGCACCTATAGCGAAGAAATCGATTTTAAATGTCGGTTGCATTGCATGGAGTCCGTGCCAGCAAAGAAGTCCCGTAGACGTGACGCTGATATCATTGGCATTGAAAAAAAGGCTTTATTGTAATAGTATTTAGACATTGTATATTTTAGTTCCATTAAAATTCAGGACTTTAAATCTAAAAGATTTTATTCACTTCTCAAGCTTACGCGCTCACTAGACATGAAATAAAACACTTTTAACGGATACTAGCGCGGCAGGCGTCTACAAACTAGATTGTGACTGTGGGCTCTCCTACATCGGGCAAACAAAGAGAAGCATAGGGACCCGCGTTAAAGAACATGTAGCTGACATGAAACATAGGCGCGATAACAAGTCTGCAGTGAGTGAACACGCCTTTGAGGGGCCCAACCATTATATTAGATTTGACAAACCCCAAATCCTTGCTAGGGAACGTAGTTTCATTCCTAGAATGCTCCGCGAGGCTATCGAAATAAATAAATATCCTAATTTCAATAGAGATGATGGTTGGAAAATTCCACCAGCTTGGGACCCCATCATTCACAAGCTAAAGCCCCAAACACACACTGTAAGATCTAATGATACGGTTAGTTCCTTTTGCAAATAAATTAATTAATATAAAAGACGGAGGTCGGCCTTCCTCTCCAAGTTTTCTTTCGCCATTTCTTTCTTGAAGGGGCCTCCCAATTTTTTGAAATGGTAGTAGTTTCAGTAGATTCTCTCTTTTTAACATATAAAATTAAATTAAAACCAAACCAAAACTTAAACTAAGTAATTAAAAATTTGATAAATTTTAATTTCTGAACGTTCTAAAAAATTCATCGCTTGAGGGTAGGCTCACAAGTAGCTTCAGTCCCCCGTGACCACGGCAGCTGCAAAGGTGCCGAAACGTCGGGAAAATAAAAAATCAAACCAAATACCAACTAATTACCAAAATACTTTCAATAAAACCGCGCTAGTATCCGTTAAAAGTGTTTTATTTCATGTCTAAAAGATTTTGATTAATTCCAATCGCTGACGGTATGTAGTGTACTATTTTTAAAGGTATTATAAAGTGTTGAATACTTACTTCCTTACTTATTTTATTTATAATAATATCTGAAATCCTAACTAATATTATACATTTTTTTTTAAATTTATTTATCCAAATAACATTACAATAATTATTCTAAAGATGCCTTCACGCTTATAAACCTACGAGGTTTGTCCAAGCGTTGCACATTCGACTCGGACGATAACAATTAAGTAAAAGCAATAACAATACTGCGACATGCGTCAGTCGCACGCAAACAATATTAAGATACAAATAAGTTGCATTGATGCGCATGAGTGAAATAGTTTCGTGTGCGTCCACCAGTTATCCAACAGGTTTCTGGTTTACGCGCTACAGGATGTTCGGAGAAAAATGATTGAACATTAGTTTAATAAAATTGTTGTTAATTAGTTATGTTATTTTTTTTTATATATATAGGTAAGTACCTACTTATTATTATGTTTGATTCAATTTTCTGGTAAGTAGTTATTACTTTGTGTAATTTTATTTAAACGAATTATGTTGATTAAAATAAACTACGTATCTGAAATTAAATTATCTATAAAATATGTTTTTAATCTTTGTTTGCAATTTTTTTCGTTTAAATTGTGTACGAAATTTTGGGGCATATTATTTGCTATTTTAGGGATTAAACAACACAGTCGTCTGCGACCATAGTAATTGTTAGAATAAGGTTTAGTAATTATCTTTTGTGTTGCTTGACGCGTTTGTATTTTATGATTAGTTATAGGTAATGCTGGTATAGTATGTAGGTTTTCTTTTATTATTTCACATTTTAGTTTAACATTTATAGGAAGTATTTTGCAATATTTGAATAGTTCTTTATATATTGTTATTTATTTATTACTTTTTTACCAGCTATAGTTTTAATTATTCTAAGTTGCAGGTTATAAATTTTGTCCGTGAAAGTCCGTTTGTTTGTTTGTTTGTTACGCCTTCACGTCCTAACTACTAAACTGATCGTCATGAAATTTTGCATACACATTCTCAGGGGTACAGAGAAGGACATAGCATACCTATCATCCAAAAAGAAGTACTGTTCCCAAGGGACTGCAAAAAACTTTCCCCGCACGCAGAATCGCGAGCGGCCGCTAGTTTTAGATAAAAGCAAAATAATTAACTCTCACCCACTTAGGTATGCAACTCAAAAGTGTATATAGTATATTTTGTTTAATCTGTGTTGTAGATCAAGCACGTAAAAATCTGTAATGATATTGATTATTATTGATAACGGTACGCTGCTGCTAAAAAAACAAATTCGTTACTGATCTGCAATGCGCACTCTCACACTCAAAGAAGACGGAACACACACATATATTCTAACTTTCTTTTACGAGTGAATCACATATTGTGGATTTTCATTTATTGATTTCAAAGCAAAGCAATCTGAAAAGCGAACTCTAAATTTTGGTCGTACGAAAGTCATATAAACCAAACGGTTGCTGGAAAACTTTTTGCATTTGTAAAAATATATTTAATACAATTCCTTTCTGAATAATGTACGGTCTATGGAGTGCCACTAACAAAGTGGACGCGACTGAGCGTAGTTCACTAATCAGCCCCCCTAGCCAAAGTAACATTTGCAAATTTTCGTTATCGTTTCGCTTCGAAACATGTATGGATTTGACGTTTTAAAATTCGATTGTTAACGAAACCTTATGTCAATCCCATACATGTTTCGAAAGCGAAGCGATAACGAAGATTTGCCAATGTTACTTTGGCTAGGCCCTCAGATGTGAGGTGACTAAATGGTAACGATTGACCTGCGATGTGATAGCATTCGGATTTATGTGTTTGAGTAAGGCAAACATCCAAGTAGGTACTTCATTTTTAAATGCTTGATGACCTTAAAGTTATTCTCATTAGTTACACAATATATTTTTTTTGTATATACGAAAGCCGAAACACGGGTCACATATTTTCATTTTCAGAATCATTATAAAAAATTATTATTTTACCTTAAAAACTCACGAAGTTACAAGACACACTTGCCTATATATCTTCGCTCAACTTCAAAGCTCTGTATATAGTGTTCCTATGTTTAACGCTACAAATATCAGTTGTTTAACAAACTACCTATTTCACTACTATACGTACAAGACTCCACATCTCAGTGCAAGAATTCGGCAAAGGAATGCAAAATACTTGAGCGAACAATTAACCCGGAGTTTCTGGAGCCCCGCCTGTTAAACTTTAATTAACCTTTTACTTTCTTGTGTGTTGCCGCACTTTACAGGTTAAGGCTGATACCAAAGAGTAATAATTAGAGATGTACCGACTAGTCGGTAAAGCCAACTAGTCGGCCACATTTGTAGTCGGCGACTAGTCGGCAAAAAGCACCGACTAGTCGGCCTATTACTTTATACATATTTTTATGTTAAAATTCATTTCAATTTTCAAATTTTTGATAAGGGTGATCGAAATAAAATCCATTATACATAGGCTCTCCGAAGTAAAATGTTTTAAGCTAATTTAACAATTTATTTGGTCAATGAATAAACAAGGATAAAAAATATTATTTGCACAAGGATTGTCAAGTTGTAAAACAGATGTTTATAAAGATTTGGGAGATGCCTATCATTAAGAAGCAGCTGTGCGTATGAACTTTTAACTAAAAAAAACAAAAAACCGACTTCAAAAAACCTGAAAAAAACAAAAAAGCTTCAAAATTAAATACCTCTAAAAAGCAAGAAATAATATTCAAATCACTAGATACGCATATCATTGTAATAAAACACGTCTATTGAAGTCGGGTGGGGCTGAAGTTCAATTTCTTTTTATATTCTAAAAGCGTATCTAGTGATTTGAATATTATTTCTTGCTTTTTAGAGGTATTTAATTTTGAAGCTTTTTTGTTTTCATTTTCAGGTTTTTTGAAGTCGGTTTTTTGTTTTTAAACATTTTTTTTTTTTTTATTTTTAGTGTAAGTACCTTCTGTATTTGGTAGATATAATTACTTTAGTTTATTTATATTTAGTTTATTTATATTATCTTATCCAGTAAGTATATTATCTAGGTAGATAAAACATGGGTAGACCCACGAAAGGTGCGGCATGCACGCCTTCAAAGTTAGGTTTTTTTTAATTTAGCTTTTTGTGGTAAGTATGGTATATTTAGCGATGATATTATCTAAGTTACAATAGTCTTATGTCGATGGCTCATCACGTTTTACAAAATACTGGTTTTCCCGACGCAGGGGCGCTAATTCTTGAGGAGTTCTCCTGGTACTTCACTATCAGCTCCACTTCACTATTTGCATTATGACGAACAACATAAATAGCCTAGCAACCATATTAAAGTAATCGTATCGCACCAGTGAGATACTTAGTTTAGTAAATGATGAAACTGATGTTTCACTTCACCAAAATGGTACTTTTCGAAAACAAATGCACAAGTTACATAAGAAAATACCAAAATCGCTATAGGTGTGCCTATAATATTTGAAGAGTTCCCTTGATTTCTCCAAGATCCCATTATCGGATCGTGATCTTATGACAATGGGACCAATCTGTAACTATATGCTTTCAAACAAAAAAAGAATTTTTAAAATCGGTTTGTGATTGACAAAGTTATGAGGTAACAAATATAAAAAAAAAAAAATCAGCCGAACTGATAACCGCCTCCTTTTTTTGAAGTCGGTTAAAAAGCTAGTAATAAATCTACCGAAAACAATGATCGGCTTAGCCGACTAGTCGGCCTTTTTATAGCCGACTAGTCGTCCAGTCGGCTAATCGGCCAAAGTCATAGTCGGCCCATCTCTAGTAATAATATCTCTTCCTATAGTGAAGTATCTCCTTTGTAACGGCGATAAATGACAACTGTACTACCAGTACCGCACAAGCAAAGACCCTTTCTAGGTCCCCCTAGGAAGGGCCATTGAAATGACAATGACTACACCGTTAATTTTTAAGTATATCCAAAAATGAGATGGGGATTTCAGTCCACGTTTCTGAATATGAACGTGCAGTGCAGTTAAAAGTTAATGAGCTGTAAATCCAGATATCAGTAAAATGTTGGGACATAAACAAACCTCAATATCTTGACTCTTGACCAATTATTAAATTATTAAAACTTTTAACTGTGCATACTCGATTAGAATAGGGAAGACTCACTACACTCATTTCATTTTTAGATATACTTAAAAATTAACCGTGTATACACGTGTAGATCACGTCGGGGTCGCCAGTGTAGGAATGATGTATGGTATTATGGAGAGAGGTAGCTATCTCGCTATCGAAGTCACACGGTGATGAATCTTGTTGCAACCGTGTGTTGGTAATGTGCGGCGTATAGGTAGCTGCCGCTACACACGCTATACCTACTTATCAGCTCGTCATATTTTGACGGTTTGTCTAATAATATACCTACATACGAAAACTACATCTTTTTAGTTTCGTACAACATCAAAGTATTTAAACAAAACTTTTAATTGAAATTCATATCAAAAAAAGTTTTGATGTTCGCAGTGTGTGAGCCTTCTTTTGTCTTTGAGCTGGCAAAATTTCAGAACTTTTAAACATAGGCTTTGATTTTTCTGTTTTTAATTATATAGTCAAATACAGATTTTAAGCGAGCATTAATATAAGTATGTTTTTAATTTTTTTTTTATACACAACATCACAAACATTGCTCTGATTTCAAAGTAAGTAGCTAGATAGAGCACTTGTGTTATGAAAATCAGAGACAACGGTGGAACTACAACACCTAGACCTGAGCCAATATAGAAAAGTTCGTTTTTCTAAATTGACCCAGCCGGGGATCGAAATCGGGACTTCAGAGATGGCGACACCTTGAAAACCGGTGTACAACCACTCGACCACGGAGGTTGTCAATATTTAAATTTATCTACTTCTACTATCTACTTCTACTAATCTACTTCTATCTATCTACTTCTTCTACTAATATCTACTTCTACTCTACTAATATTATAAATGTGAAAGTTTGTGGGTTTGGATGTTTGGATGTTTGTTCCTCTATCACGCAAAGACTACTGAACGGATTTGGTTGGAATTGGGCACACAGATAGTAGATAGCCTAGATTAAAACATAGGATAATTTTTATCCCGATATTCCCACGGGAACGGGAACCACGCGGGTGAAACCGCAGGCGGCCGCTAGTTTTCAATTAATTGGTGCTTAAATTAAAATTGTTCTAATTATGTACCTACCTATTTAGATGTTTAACATGTTGTTCAAATTTAGATTTTGCACGTCTTGAAGTATCGTTAAGTAGTTGAATTTCAAATCCCTTTAATCCAGTCGTATACCAGAAGTGATTTCAACCTTTTGGTGCCTTGTGTTATTCAAACCCCTTTTCAAACCTCTTGTGAGATAGTGGCGTAATTGTTGCGTAAGATAATCTGATGTGAGGATGTGGTACAAAAAGGGCACGTCGGGTATGTGGAGGGTCAATATGACCCTCTCATCCATAAGTTCTTTAATACTTCAATCACGTCTATATAAAACAACATTTTCATGATTTCAACAGTAACTAGTACCTACCTTTTGTTGAGTATTTATGAGATTATATATCACAAATTATACCTACATCACAAAATCAGTTTAATAAGCTACTAATTATCTCCATCTATGTATACTATTTTACTATTTTTTGTATGGTAAAATTTTTGTGTTCTTTACGCGCAGGTGGCAGGGGAATGCAATAACTACAGCTACTGAGAAGTTCGCCAGTATACTACATTTGGGATAAAAACTATGTCCAAAATAAAATTAACGGGTCCAAATGACCCACATCCTCGCCTCGAGACGAGTGTAGACATAATAAAAGGGTCACAACTATTATTCGAGTATGTCCATTTGAATGAAATTAGCACACCAAAACCTAATAACAGCTCTATTATATTGATAAATTACAAAAATATTAATTTGAGTTACCATGAGTTTTTTATTCTTACTTAATGTAGTTTCAAATTAGATTAGGAATACAGGTTTTTAACGCGCTTTTAAACTACGCACTACCTCTTTGTTCGCGGTCGGCTAGCAACCAGAATACGGCTATGATACGGAATAGGGACACCGTTAGTATAGTGTGCGGCGGTAGTTGGAAAAACTGTTCGACGGTGGATGAAGATTGCACCGCAGAGGAGGAGGCGTAACACCGCAGGTCCAGTCAGCCCGTGACCACGGCCGATGCAACTCGGTCGAAACTTCGGGATAAGTTAGGTGTCCAACATCTATGTTTAGTTTAAAAGCGCGTTAAAACCTGTATTCCTAATCTAATAAAATGCAGCGCGAAAGTTTAAAAGTATATGTAGTTTCAAATGTCTTCAGAAAGATTTACTATCTTCTGGAACCTTATCTCTGCTGTAATGTGTTTCGTTTAAGAACGCTCTTAATGAAGTCGTGTCTTCTTGGAAAAATGGTCTTTTTAATTTATCTTAACTTTTTATTCGAGTTTCAGAAATTAAACGACTACTATGATGCTATGATATGATACAAAATTTTGAATAAAAACAAGGGCGAAGTTATTTTACGTTTTTGAGTGATTTTCACGTTTTTCAAGCTATTCATTTAAACTTTTTTTTATCTCTGCCTGCCTAGCATGACCGATTTATATCGCGTGATATAGCGTTTTATCACGTTTAACTGTCAAAAAGGCAAAGGAGTTTGACAGTTGAGAGTCGATAAAATGCTATATCACGCGATATAAATCGGTCATACTAGGCAGGCTGGTCTGGGTAGAGTTTTTTTGAGCTGAATACTTAACTTTTAGATTAGCTTAGCTTAATAATCAGCACACACAGGTGAAAATTCTACACAACTTGTATTCACATACATATAGCGCCATTATATCTTTCAGTAGGTATTATGTAAGTAAAAATAAGTAGTCTCTTCCAAATATTTTACTTACCAATCAGCTTATCTAAGCATTTATTGTTCTGGCTTTTAGGAAACATTTATGTTGATGTATTTTTTTGGTTTGAATCTAAACTTGTGACCTTTACACACAATAATTAGCCCTCTGCCATAACAGGCTAGCCATTAAAAAATAAATTTAAAAAGGGTCTATTCGTGTAAAGGCTTTCAATTCACCCCGTTCCGAAACACGAGGCTACATCGACACAAAATAAAAAGCTAGTGTGTTTTATACAGAGGGTTCGCTCAGGGCCCTATTTAATAAACGTGATAGTTGTAAATTACAATGACAATAGGGAATATGCATATTTTTTTTAAAAATCAAAATCAAAAGTTTAATGCGTGAGAAAATCAAGTGTAATATTAAAACTTTTCTATTGTGTTTTTATCTCGTGATATAGTTATTTGAAGTTAGCACGCATGAGCACCAGCCGATAACGCTCTGCACAAAACGGTGACAAAACGTCACATGTCACGTTTCAAGTGTGTTTCAGGCGCGTTTAATATGGAGTTAGCCAATAATCTTCAATTATCTCCCTAAATATTGCGTTTAAGTACATAAGTGTAATACAATATATTATTTCTTATTCGATATTCTATCTGACTGTAAAGTGCATTATATCCAAAAATGAAAAAAAAAGTATCGTTATTTTCCCCTGATTTCATCGTGTGATAAAACTAAAATAATACATTTTTATTTTTTTTCTGTTCCATCATGTTTTTGTAAGTTTCCGCAGCGATCAAGCTCAAATTCATCAAAATCGGTGACTTATACATATTCCCTATTCGTTATAGGTACACTGCGATGTTGGGTAGGATAGGTACCAGATGGATCAGTATCAGTATATTTATAAATGCTGACGCAATGGACTGCAGATAATTTATTTTTTAAGGTCCTATTATGGATCCTTAAACTCAAACTCAATTCTTTGCGTGTTTTTGATGTTTGTGTGAAATACAAACTTTAATAATTCTATATATACGTATGAAATGGGCCAGAGGCCCTATTTTTGAAAGGAGTCGAGCGCTCTTGTCCTATACCTACTGTCCAATAAGAATGAATAAGTAGTAAACTTATTAATTTTCATTGGAAAGTATAGCACGAACAGCTATCGAATAAAATAACGCGCGTAAAAACATTTGTATAGGAAATTTCTACAGCGCCATCTACCGCCTAAAAGCGAAATGAAATTTTCCATAGATAATTAATCTATTGAGTTCTTTTACGCGCGTTTTTTTTTTCTCGACAGATGTTCGGTTCGTGCTTAGTAAGGTACAGCATGGCTTTCGAATGAAAATGATTCACAAATAGGGCCCTGGGTGTCCGGTTGCACCGTTGTCTCTGTTTACCATAGTACAAGTGCTTTACTTACTTACTTTGGAATCGATAAGTAATGTACGTGATGGTTACTATTCTCTGCTGATTTTAAGATTAGGGTGTAAATGAAAGTAAGCATTTCTAATTCGTATTTTTATTATCTACTCTTGATTTCAGTGCACACTCATCAAACCAACTATTATAATTAACTAAGAGCAGTTTTAGAATAAAATTGCCATTAAAGGTTATAAAAATTAACAAATCCGGGAAACTTACGCAATAGGGCCATGGAAATTAACGCTGTTAGGTACTAATAATGTACAACACATGTTTATTTATATATATTATATTATTACTTATTACGTTTTGAGTATTCCGGCATTTGTTTCGTCGCGCTAAGAACTCTTTTGCAACTGCTACAGTAGCACAGTAGTCGTTAGTACTGAATTTAGTCTGGATTGGTCTGAGATAGCCTGCAAGAAATTTCTGTGTGTGCTGCACAGAAAACCTTAATTTGTTTTGAGCTGTTCTTCTGTCTATTTTATATTTTGAGCACAAGGCAACATCGACCTATTTACATTTTTGCAATCATTGTTACTTTTGTCGTTCGCTTTTTGTTTTGCATTGAGTTGAATGCTGAATGGCATAATTAACACGTTGATATTCCAGAGAGAAAGAATGAATGTGACTCGTTTTCTGAAATATTCTATAATGTTTCATTCACATGCAATAGTACGTGATTTTTGCTAAGAAAATGTAACACTGCTATTACTTTATAAGTCTAAATCTCTAAAATAGAAATAAGATACTTTAGTGAGAAACTCGTAAATAATACTAGTAACGACACGATTCAAAAGTTTGGTAAATTGAAAATCAAATTTAGCTTGATTCAAGCTTAAGTTTATGACCTTTAACAATATGACTTCAAACTATATAACTAAAACTGTATTCCGATAAATAATAAGTGAATTTTCCTAGCAATAAACAGAAACTAAAATCGGAGAAGTGGAAATAACTTACTTACTTTAGTTATTGAGATTAAATTAATGTCCTTGCTAAAAAGACACTTCAGGTATGTAGCACATGCACTGATGACGTAAAAAATGTGGACGGTTGATGTGCCATATAATTTCTTAGTAAGTGGAAATGTATACTTTTACAACCAAACAATATTATTAAGTTTACTTCACTAAATACCAGCTTAAACGATGATGAAAATAGAGAACATGCATATTTTTTTTTGTATCAAGATCAAAAGTATAATGCGTGAGAAAATCAACGGTAATATTAAAACTTTTCTCTTGCGTTTTTTTCTCGTGATATATTCACATGAAGTTAGCGCGCAGCAGCACCCGCCGAAAATGCTCTATGTATACAAAACGGTCAACATTTGTGACGTCACTTATGCCACGTTTGTATAGAGTTAGCCAGGGAATTTTAAAATATCTCCCTAAATATTGCGTTTAAGGACATAACGGGTGTAACAAGACCTTCAACGAAGCCGAAATCCACGTATTCCGCCCATCATCAGGATCATTTTTGTCTTTTAGACTATACCTGGGAAACCAATAGTTACGAAGTTATTGAAGGTCAAAGTCAAAAAAATGTTTTCAATTTTTTTATGAAATCTTTTTTTATTCGTTATTTCCTACTTTTTGACTTAAGAAACATTATCAAAATTTTAAGTATTTCGTAACAAACAATGGCTTCAAAACGTCGTCACTCGATGTATCTCGTGAGCACGCACATAAACGTTGCCTTTCAACTCGGCCGCACGCAGCTGTGTAGCATTCTCTCGCAGGCGCGGTCTGTTGTACGCGTCACATTGCGTGGTAATGCATGCAATGTTTTTTTAACACCAAAAATCAAAATGGTTTCCCAGTAATAATTTTGAACAGAAATGGTCCTGATGATGGGCAGAATACGTAGACCTCGGCTTCGTTGAAGGTCTTGTTACACCCTGTATTAATGTGTCATACAAAGTATTATTTCTTATTTGATATTCTATCCGACTGTTAACTCGTCAACGCCCGCTGTGCCCTATCGGGCACAAACAACAATAGAAATCTATTGTTGTATTGTTTTCCGGGCGGTACATTATATCCGAAAATGAAAAAAAAATAGTTTTGTCCCCCTGTGTGATAAAACTAAAATAATGCATATTTTTTTTTTTTTTCTATTCCATCGTGTTTTTATACGTGTCCGCGGCGATCAAGCTCAAATTTATCAAAATCGGTAACTTATGCATGTTCCCCATTGTGGACAACATTCAGCAGTATAAATAAATAAGGGCTTACCAAACTTCGTGTTATTAACAGCTTCTTGATCAAAGGGGAAACACTTTTGGTGACGGTAAAACACACGAGAAGGTAAGGATATAAATAAAATTTGGAAATACTTCTTTTGTTCGAGTAAAACTTTAGATGGACGCTTACATTGTAACTTTGACTACGATGAAGTTTCAATGTACCATGAAAATACCTTATAGTTATTACACTTTTGATGGTCTATTCAATTTAATCATTAACGTAGAAAACAAAAGTATTTCAATAACGTTTCTCTTATTTGATCTCAACTTAACTCATAATAATAATAATTAAACTTGACTCGTAATAACACAATAATATTTCTACAAAACATAATACCTTTATCCTGCCTTCTAACTTAAATGCATATTAATGTCATTGTGTGAAAGATAAATGAATTCCTGTACCAAATTATTATGCATAGGTAATTGTGTTCGTTCCAGTTATTTCGGATTACCACGTATCATGGCGAACAAATCGGCTGAACGAGCGTTCGAATCAATACTTAATGTACTTAGGCTCTATTCTAGACCGCTGTAACTTGAACATACGTGACCTGGGCGATGCGGAGCCTAATTTGGTGCTAGATCGAAGCGAGTTCAAAGACATCGTAATATTTAAGTTCGTTTATTATAACTTTTCCTTTGGGTTTGTAGGCACTTTGTCATTTTAGGGTTAAAGTATGCTGGTCCGCTCAGGCTCAGTACCATTTTTTTTTCTTAGTCCTGTTTCGTTACTTCACACAAAATACATCGTTCACTAGACCGCAAAATCACTCGACTGCGTCCACGTTCTTGCACACATCGGTCAGTCGGTCGTCGCAAAGCGATATTTCTGCATCAGCAAACGGTATTTCAAAGCGGCAGAAAGTGATAAAACTATGAAAAATGTGGTGGTATGGGGTCTCGAAAGCATGCGACAACAAACTGGATCAAAAATATTACGACAGTTTCCAAATGAAATTCAGCTCCACTTGAATTGGATTTATGTGATAGGTACATCATAGTGAGAGTTTTCTTTAAAATAATCTAAATTTAATGTTAATATATGCAGTAAAGTTCTATCAAACCCCATTTGTAGTGGTATTATACTGTGACAAAATATGAGCATATATAATAAACACCACACATTGTGAAATCAAGGGACTTTGTAAATCCCTTCTCCTACTATTGTGGACTACATAAACTCATGTTGATGCCGACCCATGTCAAAACTTGCCCATCTAAATAAAGAACAATACAATATAACTTAATATAAGGCAAAGTTGACGGCTTCTTTCATAACAAAATGTTTAATATGGCATAGCTAAACAATTTGACTTACAAACATTTGTAATACGGAGCTTAGATAGGGTACATAAATTAGTTCAAATAACTCCGTCGTTTATTTCCAAAATATTGGTAACGTATTAAGTTGTCTGCTGCGGTAAATTACGTAATTGTCCTTGAAAATACTTAGTGATTAGGAAAAGTAAAGCCTTTCTACTATAGGAATTACTGTTTGGGTTAATTATACTAATAACATAAGTGCTTTTACATTTAGTGTTTTCTGATAAATTATTAAATATCAACTACACAACTCTTTATGAAGCCATGAAGCATGCATTTCACAGATATCCTCTGTGGCTTTTTATTGTTTAGAGTTTGTCAAACAATTCAGAGAATTTGAAATGCCTTGTCGTAACCAAAAATACCGCAGTTTTGTCCAATGGACAATACTAAATTCAATCAATATAGGTATTTTGTTTTCATTATTCATATCCGAAAGTCAATTACGTTTGCTATAGCCCCAATACCAAGCCGATCGTGACAGTCGTTTTTATCGCAGATTTTTTCTCTTTTAATATCATGCTATGATACATGCTACATTTTATTATCCTGTACACATTCAATTTAAACATAAGTAGCTAGCTACATACTTGTCTGACCCCTCTGACCCAAGAAATTAACTCAGTAAGTAGTTCGTAAACTGTTTCCAATAGACTTATTAATTACCTTAAATTAGGGTACTTCACAGTCGCTACCTAGAGATAAAGACATCCTAAGTCATCACTCAAGCCCTAATTAACATAGCAATATATTTCATGGAACCCTTTGCTAAGACATGGCCTAACGAGAGTAATTAAACTGTCCTGAATTCCGAGGCAAGGTCCTTGAGATTAGGCCCTTTGATACAGACAGATGGATATAGGATAGACTTTTGCCATTAGAAGTTTTTCTGGAAGTATTTACTACTTTTGAAATCAGGAACAAAGTACCTTAACAGGAAAAGTGGTGCCACTATTTTAGTCTCATCTTTCGTCAACCAGACTAGTTAGTATCGCGCTTTAGCGCATCAACCTGAGGGTGCAGTGGTTAGGTAAGCCAAAGTTAATGTCGCCTTTAAATAAGTTTCTAAACCGAATTTGGGTGAATATGGAATTCGGTCTGATCACAAGTGCAAAATGAGCGAAGGTGACTGACTTTGTACACTTTGGCACAAATTCAATCAGCTTCGTGCTAGTTAATATTGCTAGTAAACATGAAGACCCAAATTTTGATAAGCCAATATTAACATAAGTATCTGAAACTGACGCACCATTAAATTAACAAACCTATTTATATCCCTGTAGATGAATATTAAAGAAGGACTTGGTTGTAGTTATTCCTACAACCTTGCAGACTGACCCTAAATTCTTATGTTTATTTATTTATCAAGTTTTTTGTGTACATAACAAGGATACAAAATTCTCATCCTCAGCATTCTCTCCCAGGCAACATTTGGGATAAAACTATTTATATTCTAATATTATAGGTATGCCATTGTATGCGGTACAAAACAAAGTCGAGAGTATATAATATTATTTTTGGTACAATGACATTCAGAGTTACCTTCTCACTCTGTTTGCACATTTAAAATCAGTTTAGTCCCAAAATAAAGCACACAATTCACCTAATACCCAAAAATATTAATTGAAATAAGAGGCTCTTGATGGAGTTTTACGTCATCGATTGCGACTTACACAAAAACTGGTCCATAAATGAGGGACCAATTATTATCTCCATTACCTCCCTTAAGCCATCACACGGTAGGAATGTCGGCGATTCAGTTGATGATGCCGTCATTAACACCTACCCATCCGTATTGAGCTTGAGTGGTTGGTAATTTTCCACTCTCCTTACGTGCAATCTACCATCCGGAAGTAAGGCCTGTAAGAAACTGAGTCATGTTTGTTGAGAGCATCAAGGGGGCCGTATCTTGCAGAAAATCTATATCTATAACTGTAAATTATAATTCTTTATGCGCGAATCACGCAAAAACCGCTAAACGGATTTTGATGAAATTTTTAAGGTTTGGTAGCTTGAGGTCCAACTTAAAATCTAAGCCATGTTGCGTCTATATCGCATGGGTAGAACCAGGGAAACAGCTTAAACTCTCCGTAGTACTAGCTTTCATACACTAAGGAGATCATTTAATCTGGTCATCTTATTGTATGTCGCAGGCAAAAGGGATTACTGTCTACTGAGGATTTTCTACTGTCCATACGCGGACGATGTCGTGGCCTGGGTGGAGGCTAGTAAATTTATATTTCTGCTAGATTCTGAGAGCGTCACTTGTTTTGAAGGATACGCATACAGTAATGCATTCTGACAGATTCCCCTAAAATCAAAGAGGTCTGGATAGTGCAACACACAGACTTCCATTTTGTGATAGTGCTCTTGTTAAAGTCAGTAGGCTTTATCGTCGGTAGCTCGAATAAGCTAATCCTTTATGAAACGTGGAGAATGGGAGAGCGAAACATAATAATAATATACAGGTTTGTTTGGGTTTAACCTTATAGAGCCGAATATACAGGGTGTTTGGCAATAGCCTTATATAGCTGAATATGGTAGATAAGGATCATCAAACTGAACATTTTTTTATTATGGGACCAACTCTGAAATAGCGAAAAAGAAATCAGCTGTTTGGACATTTTAATATTTTCGTTAGGTATTAATTATTGTAAACAGCTGATTTTTTTTCGCGATTTCAGAGTTGCTCCCATAGTAAAAGTTGTTCAGTTTGATGGTTCCAATCTACCATATTCGGTTTATAGGGCTATTACCAAACACTCTGTAGATAAGATACCTACCATGCATACTACACTAGAAAATTATTTTAAAGGAACCCTGAAAAAAAAGTTTTCTTGTGTGAAACAAAATTATGTTTTGCTTTTGCTCATCAATAGGATTGATTAAGGATTGATTAATTTTACCAAAGCATTTAAAAACACTGCTGTTTTCTGCGATATTGAATTCAAACAATACATTTTGTTTTCACTCTACCCAAAAGTCAATTATGTTCGCTTGACCCGTTAACGGATCGCTTGTAACAGTCGTTTTTTCACAACATTTTTTCCTACTTCAAAAATTATGTTTACACTTTTGAGAAGAAAATATTTGAAGATACAGAAATTACAAGGTGAAATTTCAGATGTGGTCGTTTGTATGCACCTATATTGGCGTCGATTGTCGACTGTGAGTAAGGTCACGTACAAACTTCATTTCAGCAGTCAAAGTTGAAATCGAAGCTTGCTTTCAGGACGGCCGGCAGCGCTTTGTGAAAAACTAGTGAGCAATACAAAGTTAGGGCAAAAACAAAGTCCACTTTGAAGCTGCATCTGATGTTATTTTTACTGCGATAGTCCAACTAGAAAAAAAAACGCCGGGTTATACCAGATAGAATGTTCTGTGGATAAAAGTTTAAGTATAGAAATTTAAAGTTTTGCCGTGGTTGATTTGTGTGAATGGTTTTTTCGACAGTTTGAATTGTTTTTTTTTAGAATAGTCACTACAAATCTGTTATTATTTAGTTTTGAATACCTACATAGATGTTTTGTGTGCTTCTTCATTGATATACAATTGTGATGTATATTCATTATTAAATTAAGTTGCTTTAAACTAGAACCTTGGAACATCATAAATCATAATTTCTGTACACGATAATTGTTTTTAGAAATAAACAGCAAGTACTAATAGAGAATTTTCCAAAATAAAAAATACATTATATCGCATTTAAACGTTGCAAGAAATTTGCAGCAGGAGAACCAAAACGAGCTGTTTTTGAATTTTACGTTTAAACGGTTAGTTAATTATATCAATACAACCATAAAGTAATGTTTAATTAAATTCACTTTTATCTTCATCACGAAAATCATATAGGATCACACAATGTGATAGTCAGATTAAACCTGTCTCATTTTCAGCAATAACTACGGCACGTTTTAATCCCCATACATTTCAAGGATTTCCTTCAAAATTATTCTCGCAAATGTGCTGACATTTTATACGATTTTTTACCCGGAGTTTTTTGCTTTGGGTTTTACTTGGTTTTTCGCTGACACTTCATTTTCGGTCAATTTGTGTGATTCTTCATAGTCTCTCCCTGCGTAATCTCATTCGTTGGGTGTACCTAATTTCGAGACAGGGCCTTTTCTTAATAGCTAAAAATAAAATTCACGACAATTTCTTTATAGCGAAAGTCTGTAATAAAGTTTTAAATTAATGGTGAGTCTCGGTGATTTATAGCGCAACAGTTCTTAAATTTTCGGTGGTTCTTAATTTTAATTCCACGAGATGAAATAAAAATATTGAATTTACCAATAACCGGTATCTGTATTCTTCTTGTAATTTATTGATATAAATGTTAATATTAGGTAGTCGGTTTTTTGTACTAAAAATAATTAAAATACCTCAGCGAGGAACACCTTTATTATCAAAATTACCAGACTTTCAGGGTCAACAGCTTCAGCTGTTGAACCATTTTCTGTTGTAGTATTCGACAAAGCATATTTTCTGTTAGCGATTCTTTTTTTATCAAGGGTCTGAACCCTAATAAAAAAATGCAAAATGTATGTAATATACTTTTTAATATATAAAAGCAAGACAATTATCAATTACCAGAAAGTCAGCTGTTAAACAATATATTACATTCCCGCTCTACACAGAATACATGCATAGTTAATTCGTCCAAAGATACGCCAGTTTAGTATTGCCAGAAATTTAAAACGCAAAATTCATAATTTAAAAAGGCCGCGAACATTTCCGTCTATGTTTAAAGAATATATACCTAGCTTTAGATATAATATTCCATATACCTACTTACTATGTTTTGTTAACGCCTAATCTTTTGCAAGCGACACCGTTAACAGTAAGTTTACAGTTTACTTTGTTCGATCAAGACAGACATGCCTGCCCGAAGTCGGAAGGCAACGTGACACCCAACAACATTGCAACAAAACTAACTTTTCTCATTATTCTGAGCACAATAGAGTTATTTCGTGTAAAATTCCTTTATAATTAAGAGGATTCTTAGAGTGCGTCTTGAGTTTTATTATCAATTGTTGTAATTATGTAAATAATGGATTAAACTTGGTCTAAAAAGTGAACTTAAACTTGTAGAGTGTTTGGAAATAACCTTATAAAGCCGAATATGGTGGATAGGGGAAATTTCCAAACAGCATGTATAATAAAGTTAAAATACAAAACGTAAAATGTCTGAAATGATAAAATTTTAAAGTTTTATTTTACTATAAACGCCTTAATTCTAAACATAATACTGGAACTGGGTTTTTTTATTTGAACTAATAGTTTGGTCAAGACACAGATAATATAATACTATACTAGTAGTCAAGGTAAACCATATTATTTTCTAAAAAAAATTGAATTGTTATACCTCAAAGCATTTTTTGTTTTTAGAATTACATAATTATTATGGAAGTGTAAAACAAGCAAACTTTAAGTGACACAGCTTACTTTAAAGAAAATGCATTTAGTTGGTACAAGTTTGCATGTATATTCTAATATAATACTCTATTTGTATACTTATAAGATATATAATACTTCGAAGTGGCCCACTTACCCTAAGCCAATATCAAGTTAAGTTTGTAGAGTTCAACCGTAACCGACATTAGTAAGTTCTGGCAGTGACCTGGGTTAAGCTGTGATTTGGAAAACTTTAAAATTTCCCCTGTAAAAACTAGTTAGGATTTAGAGTCATGGATATTGAAAAATTATAGACTATGCTAGAGAAAATATTTAATATTTTCTTTTTGCGTATTGCGGCAAACGTTACTAATTGTGAACAAGTTTTAAATTTATTAGATCATGACTGTGATCTGACATTAACAAATCAGTAGTTTAGTAACTTTTGGGTTAGGAGTACTTATCAGTTTGAATTAGGTATGTACTAAATTCGTAGTGTATATTTTGATGAAATAGTTTTCTTGGATTATTTAACGCAAGTATTTTGATACCCATCGATTCCCATGTTCACTAGTGTATATTTGGATATATTGGGTTACATGCTTATCTTTGTCTCATTATGCCCATAATTGTATCATTTCCAATTATATCATGTGCATTTTAAGGTAGGTGACACTTCTTGTAAAAGACTTATCGTTGTAGTCTATCTATAAATTGAAAAGCAAAGTGCTATGAAATCGAGATCAACAAAGATTGCAGCAAAGTTGGAAGCTTTTAGAAAAGGTAAATTTGCTTTTCTATAAAAAAAACTGTGTAATAGCATAGTATGAAACCAAAGGAGCTTTTCAGTGCTCAGGTTACAACACAATACAAGGTTGTTGGTATCAACTTTATTTGATAATTTTATTACGAGGTTTGTTGAGGATGATGACGAAATAAGTTTTATTCCCAAGCATTTCAAAATTTCTGCCACGTTCAAAACTTTAAAGGACCCATTGAAATCACTCGGTTGAATGAGTCAAATTGCAGTTGAGAGATTATTAACACTAAAAAAGTGGCTTTTACAATCGTTTATGAGCACTTCATGCATTCAGCTCACGTAAGCTGGCTTCATGAGATAACGCCTCAGTGCCGTCCCACTCAGAGGCATCAGACGTGGCCGATTAGGCTAATCGGCTCACCGGGGCGACTTGGGATTGGGAGGTCCCTGAGGGATGCAACGCCTTTGCGTAGGTATTTCAGCTCTGCACTAAGGGTCCCCGCAAACGAGAGCAACGCCACAACCACAAAACGCCGCCACTGACCTATTCCTGTAGTTTTCATACATCGCCGCACACGGTAAAAGGCCGGTGGTCGCCACACGCTACAAATCGTCGCTTCTCGCTTCTTGTGGCCGACACTGACACTGGACACTAATACGCCGCCACAAAACGCCGACACACCCCTCTCGCCCTTCCTTCAGTTAACCTGTCAGTTCGAACGAAAATGGTTGTAAAACTTGTTTGGATGGTCTAAAAGATTATAGAAATGCTCGTTATTATGCGTTTACGTTTTTTAAAATTGGATGTATCCAATAACGGCGGCGGCGATTTTGTCTTCTGCGACGACGTTTCCTTATAAATAAAAAAATAAAATAAAAATAAAATACTTTTATTTCAGACCATAGTCCATATTAATAAAATTACAAATTCCAAATAAAATAAAATAAAATATGTTAGTAACAATTGGCTTAACAACTATATTAGTAACTAACAAAACAGAATGCACAACCACATCCCCCATCCGGACACTCACTGGCCTACACGTAGAACATGCAGTTCAGTGAACCTCCGGAAGACAGCTGCGTCCATCCTGTCCGCTATCATCTTCAGGATCGTGTTGCTGCTTCCTCTAACCTTGCCCACTATTGACGATGACTTCTTGCGCATGATGACATAGAAATCATCGACATGCGCATCCGCGAACATACCTGAAGCGCTACAAAAACGAGGAAGCCGCAGCAAGGCCCTGAAGGTATTATTATACTCGTAGGGCACTATATGATTTCAGGGTAAAGTCAGTCCATAGACCACAGGTGTAGAAACTCTGACAATACGCTCTGAAAAGTGTAATCTTGACTGTAGTGGTACACCTCATGAATCTACGAGCCAACATATTACCCCGTATCGACAATGCCCTACGCTCCCGTTCAATGTCCTCAACATCTTTTAAGTCCTCAGTAACAATATGACCAAGGTACCTAAACTGAGCAACACGTCTTAGAGGTAGGTACACCATTTAGATAGATTAGTGGTATACAGGCAGGTTCTTTTATTTTACCCTTGAACAACAGAAACTCACTCTTCTTTTCGTTGTACCTTAAGCCATGTCGCTCAGCATAGTCCTTACAATGGTCCAACAGTTTCCTTAAACCGTTGATCGAAGGGCTGAGCAGCACCACATGGTGCTGCTCAGCCCGATGCCGATGATATCATCGGCATAACTAATATTATTAACACTTATATTTTCAATGCGACACCCAACATTCATGCTGCTCAGCTCTTCGATCAGCTTGTTCACGTATAAATTAAATAATCTGGGTGAGGTAAATTATATAAATAATAAAAGGTATAAATTAAATAATCTTATGAGCAGCAGTGCAATTATAGCTTCTTCGTCGGAGTCAATTATGATACTGCAAGCAATGGAGGGTTAAAAAAGTAGCGGCCACCGACCGCAAGTGTCTAATGCCGACCACTTGTCGCTGTCGCGCGCTTCAGTTACTTTTGCGGCCGCTTCTAGCTTCAAGTGGCGGCGTTTTGTGGTTGTGGCGTGGCCCTGTGTGCGGGGACACTAAGTTCTTATTCATTGAAATGTTTATAACTGAAGTTGAGATAGAAACAGCTGTCTATTTAGTATTAATTTCTACCATACAGAGTACGTTTGCATGCATAAAATATTTTTTTAAATTAGTAACAAAGTATTATAGAAACATCACAACAGGTATAGGTACAATTTCAACCAGCTCCCTCAGGCAAAATTAATTGCATTCAGACGAAATAGTACGATTTTCCTGAAATGCAGGTTCAGTTCTGCCTTTGTAAAGATTTACAAAATGTATACTTTGAAAAACTTAACTATGTAGCTTATATAATAGACTTTTTATGTTCTTCTTTTCTGTTTGTTTATAAACCTTAACTGGTTTATAAAGTTGTCTACATTGTTGAATCTCGAATGAGGATTTTTATTAAATATAGGTACTTATCTGAGTTCGTAACTGAAATAATTAAAGTTGATACTCTCTTCTTCGCTTCGTGTAAAGTGATATTGTGGTGCTAGCACAACTAAACTTTGTTCACCGGTAAATTTCGGAAGATATTAATAATAGTCTGGAAGGAAGTTCTTTTATACTCAACACTATTGTATATATACGTACGTACCATTTTATTACCATGTGGAATAAATGAATGAATATGAATGAATAAATAACGTATTGGCTTTAGGGCAAATATTAATTAGATTTAATGAGTTGCCACTGTTCAACAGCTTTGGTTGTAATATGTTTTTAAATAATGTAAATCATCTTATAGTAAGCTCTCTATTAGATTGTCGATCGTAAATAGTAGTGTTAAAATAGATTTGACAGTAAATTGCACATGTTTTAAGACTGAAATTATAAAAATATACTTGTCCGTGCTCTGCGCCATCTGCGATGCGACGCAGAATGCGCGGTGTTTTACAGTTTCAAACTTTGCGAAAATTTTACTTCGTGTAGAAATCTATATCCATTTAATAAGAAATTAGGGTTCCACTTATAAGTGCCAGCCAAGACTACCCTTGGCACTACGCCACATGTATCCAAAGTGGATAGATATTAAGTTTGTGTGACTCAGGATGTTTAAAGTTAAACTGGGAATGGAAAAAAATAACAGTTTTTTTATGAATAGGGCTTATACATACTGATCTAATTTACATGGTATACAATAATATCGCACATCTAAAGTTTTAATAATTTTATAGCGTACTCATTGCGTTTATGGCAACGTCATAAATGTTCGCAATAAATTATAAAAACTTTAGTTATGTGCGACTATGTACCTATATTATATCATACATCTTTTAGATCATGACGAGTATGTATGTAAGCCATAAAATTCATTATTACTTTTCTCTACGGGATAATACAACAAATACATATTGATAAAAAATACGGTTGCAAAAGCTTTGTGTGAGTATTGTACAAATAAAATATTTTTTGGTGTTATAGATTTATTTTGAATTTTCCAGCATTATGAAACCTTTGGAAGACCCTTGGTAATTATGGGGTATTTACATGGAGCAGTTTGGCAGACAACTTAGCAAGCGACTTTAGTCAATTAGCATTCTTATCTACAATCGACATTGTAAAATCTAATCGCAAACCTAATTTTAATGAGTTGGCGATTCGATATTACAAGCTATTGTCGATAAAAAGCGCTAATTCACTAAAGTCAGGCCAAGTTTCTTACCAAGTCGACTCGTGTAAATAGCCCCTTTGTAGCGATATCGCGACGCGCTTGAATCCATAAAAGTACAAGTAGAATTAATAAAAATTAAAGGGCTTTCTTTTAAAGAATATTACGCCTAAAATTTTATAAATAAAACAAATACTATAGCAAGAATACATCAGATAAAAAGGCTTTACTTTGTTAATATCCTCTTGCTCTCATATAACACCACTTAGGCAATCCATCACATGAAGCATCAGGATTTCCTCAAATGACGGAACCTTGCAAAACTAACAAATTGACTCATCTACTGCCCAATATTACGCTCACTCTTATCACCCCTATCTCAACCAGTTAAAGGCGAAAGTCCTATGTAAGAGATGTTAAATATTTCGGACCTGTTAATCGCGGACTTGTTAGAGTTATTTTGTGTTTTATTCATAGAGTATTTAAGGCTGGTTTTCGGTTGCTTGCGTTTTATCAAAGCTTGTTTCGTAATATATTACGCGATCGTTTCCGTCTGCAAACGGTATTGACATTGGCCGGTACAACTTTCTCTAAACCAATGGCTTCTGACTTATAAATATTCTTCATACAAATTGGTTAAGTTTAATTACGGACCAAAATTAATCGCCATTTAATTAGAAACATATTTTTTTAAACATTAACAAAAGGTGTCCTTAAATTTTATTGATGGCATAATAATTTAATTTGCGTGTAAAACTATTGTGTGTCGATGTAATTAAGTTGGAACAGCCAAGGAGAATAATGTAATTTGGCATTTGTACAGTGATTATGCTAAGTACTAACATTAAATAATTGACTAATGATGCAAAATTGCATTTGAAGTCATCGTTTTTAGGCTTAGGATACATAAACGGCATGTACATATAAAAATATTTAGAATTTATGATCCTTTATGATCATTAGCTATTTTTAAACGCTAAATTTTATGTAAAGAAAAAAATTAATGCTCATGTTCATCACACAAACATTATTGTCTCTACCAGGATTCCAATCATGGACCGTTCTTTCAAGAAGGGTTTGAACGGTCGGTCTTATGACCATCAGCCATTTTTAATGTCCCCACTGCTGGAGCACAGCCCTTCCTTATGGGTGGATAAGGAAGACGAGCCATAAATAAACCCACCACGCGGTCCAAATGCTAATTGGTGGGTGTTAATGACTGCAAATGCAACCTGGACCAACGGCTTAACGTACCTTCCGAAGCACGGAGGAGCTCGAGATAATACATTAGGTCACCCATCCCATCACCGACCCTTGCGAAAGTTGCTTAACCAACACGATCGCAGGGCTCCTCGGTCGATCTAATGATAATGATTAATTATAAAATTATGATGAGAACAGATGATCTAATGATAATGATTAATTAAATTACCACTTTTATATACCAGTAGTCTGCCTACACTTAGCCTTAAAGTGCACAACAAGTGCAGTGGTGGGACATACGACCTACGCCAGTGTGACGACGTTTCCCAGGTACGGCGGTCGAGTGAGTGAAGTGTGGTGTGGTGATTTTAAAACACGGTAGGTGAAGCGCAGATGTTTGGTGGTGTTCGTTTTTGTGTGGTCGCCCTTGTATCATTTAGTGAGGAGTTTTTTTTATTATCACTTTTTTATGTCAAATACTAAGTTTATAAATAAAAACATGTGAGGTGTGGGATTTTTAGTAAAGCGTTCAGTTTAATGAAGTTGAACGAGGCTCAAACTAGTGATTTGCTATAACCACCGTGCTACATGGTTCCCTACGTATAATCTATTTATATGTAAATAATAATTAATTTTAATATTGACAATAGACAAATTAAAACTGTATATTTTTACCAATTTATTAATTGCGTGTTAAATGGTTATTAAACTTTTTTTCTAGTAAATTAATATGATATTATATAAATATTAAATAGCATTGTAAATGCAAAAACGAAAAAATTAATAATGAAAAAAGGAATTAAATTTGTATATTATGTTACTAAATATAATTGAAAATTTCTATTATAAAATAGAATTCGTAGATTATCTTATCACTTTTTAGAATAAAAGTCACTTAGGATTTTTTTGTGTGGTCAGTGGCTTTTGCGGCGAGATTTCACCTAATTTACTTGTTAATTCACAACATCATTTAATTCCTCATAATTTTAACAGACAACTATGTCTCTTGATTAACCCAAGAGTTAAGTGCACGCAAATAAACACAAGTGGTTCAACCCACACCCATGTCATTTCGAGAAAATGGCGTTTAAAAACTTTGAATTTGTTTTTACTTTTAGAAAAATATTTGTAGGTATGCTTGCAATTGCAAGTAATAATAATAATCATCAATTCGTTTGTTCAGGCGATTCATTTATTTGATCAAGTTGTAGGTTTTTTTTTCAATATTGGACATGTTTTTGGTTATTTTAAAATCATGTTTGTTGTTTTACGTAATTGCATTAAAAGAATTAATAAAAAGCTATTTTTTTATTTAGTGGCTTGACACACTTTTGCTTATTTGCATACTTAGTAATTTTAATTATTCCAGATATTTTATTGAAAACGCTTTCATTATTAAAATATGGAAAACATAGAGTCGAGTATTTATCTACAATTACGATTCTAAGCATTTACATTAAATTGAACAACTGGTATCAGTACGTTTGATATCTTTTGAATAGAAACTATACAGACCCAGACAATATTCTTGTATTGTTTTAACTATCAGCAAGAATCTGGCATTGTCCTGGAAACTTGGTACAATCGAGATATCAAGACGCTGGAATACATTAATATTTGCGTGACAAATAATAATGCAACGATAAAGTGTTAAGGCGCTGTAGGTAGTGAAACTAGCGCCGCCACTACATTTATTTTTATTACTCGTAAACCAAGTCAATATTTAAAAAAAGCTCATGTAATGATTTCTTAAATTGTCTCTTATATTTTTTGAATAACTTTTCAACAGTTTTAATTTTTTCTGTAAGTTTAACAATCCATTTTAGCTCAAAGTAGCCACTTTTGGCAATTATGGATTTTAAAACTTACAGAATAAATGATAACTGTTGAAGAGTTATTCAAAAAATATTAGAGACAATTTAAGAGATTATAACATGAGCTTTTTTTAAATATTGACTTGGTTTACGAGTAATAAAAATAAATGTTGTGGCGGCGCTAGTTTTACTACCACCGCGCCTTAAGTCGATTCGATCGCATTAGTTTATTAGTAAACGAAGCGTCTTTTGTTTTTAGAATGATCATTGAAATAATGACTAGGTACTAAAGAACGTTTGTGTTTTGTTTTAGCATAATAATTTGAAATAATGAAGATATTCAACGATCGATCTTTTCTCACACTTTATATTTTAAACTACGATAATAACAATGCTTACACTTCTTGATGATTGTGTTAAAATATCATTTAAATTGACATTGAATCTAACAGTCCGTAAGCCCGCGACAATATTGCCTACGTCATATGACATCGCGATGAAATGCATGGCACACGGTCAGAAATGTTGTGCAGAGCGAGGATCTGAAGATTATCGCAAATAAAATTGGCCGGAAGCTTGAGAAAATCCTTCACTTCCGGTCAAAATTTTAAGGTTATATTTACGTCATGTGACATCACTACGAGACCCGTAGCATCATTTAGCTCTACAATTTACATAAGTCTGTCAGTTATGAGATGGTTGGAAGTCTGTCAAGTACTTTCAGGCCATTTCAGAAGTGAGCGACTAATGTTGACTCTCTTTATTATTGAAGGGCTAAATGATGCCACCGGTCTCGTCCTCCTTGGTCCATTTTTGGTCATTCATACGGGCAATGTGACCTGCCCATTTCCATTTTAGTTTTTGGCAGTGCGATAATGCATCGATTACTTTTGTACTATTCCTTATGTCTGTATGTCGTATCTTTCTTTAATTTTCAAGTTTAGTATACTCCGTTCCATAGCTCTTTGACATGTTACAATTTTTCTTCTTGTGTAGCTATTAAATCTCCATGTTTGGCTTGCGTATGATAGACACGGCAGTAGGCAAGCATCCAAAATTTTCTTTTTAAGGCTTATAGAAAGATTTGATTTAAGTATGTCTTTATAGCTCCAGAACTTGTTCCAAGTGGAGTTAATACGTCTTGAGATCTCATCATGGTGTCTGGATTTCTCAAAAGAGATCTGTTTACCTAGATATATATATTCTTGCACGTATTTCAATATTTGGTTATCCACTTTGATGAGCCTTTCCCAGCTGTTTGTCATAACTTTAGTTTTTTATGCGTTTAATGCCAATCCTATTTTCATGCTAATCGAGTTAAGGTCGTTTATCATTTCTTCCAATTGAGAAGCACTTTCTGCGAATAAAACTATATCGTCAGCAAATCTTAAATTGCTGAGATAGTCTCCATTTATGTTAAGACCTTTTTTGGACCAATTAAGCTTTTCCATGATACTTTGAAGAACTGTTATAAATATTGTTGGAGATAATGGGTCTCCTTGCCTCACGCCTCTACAAATGTTTATAGGGGGGCCCTTTCTGTCTAGTTTCACTCGGCTTATACTTTTCTTTTATATGTCCTTTAAAAGTTCGATTGTTTCTGATGGTACTTTGCATTCTTGTAGAGCTGTCCACATGCTGCTGTGAGATATTGAATCAAAAGCTTTGGCGTAATCGATGAAAGCTAGGTAGAGTGGTGAGTTCGAAAACTAAAAATAATTTCATTAAATTGTTGTTAGAGACAGATACTAACACTATATTAAGTACAAAGCGATTAAATTAACATTGTACAACAGAAGTGACCATCTTCAGAGCGCTTTTTTATTTATTTATTTATTTACTTACTCTTTATTGCTTAATACAAAAACAGCAAATGGCGGACTTAATGTCCAAGGGCATTCTCTACCAGTCAACCGGTAAGTTTTTTCGGAGAAAAAAATCGTGGCTTGCGTTACAAAAAGTAAAAAAGTAAAATTTAATCTAAGATTATTATTATTAGCCGTCCACTCTTGAGTGAAGTTGCAGCGGAGCACTGTCTATTGTGAATTTAATCGCATTGTAATGTTCTCACTATTTGTTGTTGAGTTAACTATTTAACTAAACCCCAGTAATTTAGTCTTTTATTCCGTTCGAGTAACTTTGTGGCATCTGATTAATGTTTGTCATTCCCGTAATTTCACTCACAAAAGAGACACACAGTTAATGTAGTGTTGTTGTGAGAAAATAACCAAATTAACATCCCGGCTCCCGGGCCTCCCTTGGGGTACACTGGCTGATTTATTCTGAGAGATATGTGTTAATGTTTGCCTTCAACACTCTGGATTGTGAAGGATTAACACGTTTTGTAAACTCGTTACAAACTTGTGTTAAATACCTGTAATAAGAAATCAGCTGATTTAATATATAACTTTTATGTTTTTCTCAAATAACGGAATAGCATAAAAATGGATATAATTGGGAGTGCAACTTTCATTAGTTAAACATACAATTGATAATTTATTTGATTAGTTACATACTAATATAATATTATGTAATAATGCAAACACATTAGAACAATTTTATTATCGACATTTAAAATACTCAATTGGTACATACCTATTTCTTTGGAATACCGTTTTTTTAACCTTTACTAGAAATACAAAGTTTTGATTAATGAAATTAAAATTACAATATTATAATTTTGCCAAAAATAAAAGAACAAAATTATTCCCTAAACAAAACATAATTTTCGTACAAGGTTCTGGCTACCGTAATTTTCGAGAGTTAATTAATTCGCTAACTTAATTGCAACGATTAAAATAGGATTAATTTGTAAATCAAATTACAAAATGATCCTACTGGGTAATTTGATATACTTGAATCATCCACGGATATAATAAAATGGATATCATGTTATTATAATCCTGTAGGTACTATTTCTTAGTTACAAAGTACAAATGCAAAAAAAAACACAAGTTAAAACTTCTTTGTACATAGTCTTACATTTGAGTTATTGGTAAAATATACACACAAGTAATCACTTATAGAATCAAAAACACATATTTCTTAATGGGAACGTAAGGTCGAATGTTTAAGTTAAGCAATTTTAACCATTAAACACACAAAATAATATGACGTTTGACTTACCTTATTGCAAAGCAAGCATACTTTGTGAAATAATGTGTAGCCTTGTAATTTTTGTTAACATTACCTTTTTACGCATGAGGATGAAGAGATATGAAAAGAGCAATTTTCATACGTTCCCTTAAAAAAAAAAGGTTATTTAATCGGAACAGCATGGACCACATGGAGCCACACGGGGGAAAAAAAAAAAAAAAAAAAAAAAAAAAAAAAAAAAAGTAAAAACGGCTTTAGTTCTATCTGTAATTTCAGCAGCAAAAGGAAAATTATAATGAATAATCTTCGCGATAATAAATAACTAAAATGAATATTAACGTAAAATGGGCAATAACAAGCTTTTCAATTAAGTCTCAATTGACAGTGTGTTAAGGTGGTGAGCGAAAGTGGCGCCGCGGTGAATTATTAAAATCTTTTTCTATCGCCACTTTCGGTCATACAACCGCCTTAAGAGAATCTACCTATCACTTCGACATGAATGACGACCTGAATGGTGCAGTGGTCAACATGCCGCCTCCCACGCAAGAGATCCCGGGTTCGATTCCCGGCCGGGCAGAAATTGAAATTATGAATTTTAATTTCTGTGACGGGTCTCGGTGTTACCATGTATAATAAGTATATATTTAAAAAGTATATAAGTAGTATATCAGTTGTCTAGCACCCATATTACAAGCTTTGCTTAGTTTGGGGCTAGATTGCGTTGTGTGAAATTGTCCAAGCATTTATTTATTTTATTTATTACACGTAAACGAAAGTTAGTTTTTTTTAAGTAGTAGTTTTCCAGTACCGTGTAATGTCAGGGACATTGACTCGTTTCTGCTCGGCTACCCATAAATGATACGATGTAAGCCGGTTAATCAAAGTAAGAATTAATAACATTGTCATATATTTTATCTTCTATGTTATAAAAACCTAAGTCTTCTTTTCAATAGTTTTTTTTATTTAAAAATTACTAGCTCGAGCTTCTGTCCGCGACTGTGTCTTCGCGAATTTTGTTCCCAAGGGAGTTTCAGTAAGATCTATAATCTATTATTCCGGTTTAAAATTTAATTTATCTCTCTTTAGCGGTATTTTCACAATAATACTCGTATTTATCATCATCATATTAGCGCAAAACTATTACTAATATTAAATAAGTTAAGTCGGTTTAATTAAAATAATATTTTTTTTTAACTAGATTTAGTAAATTTCAATAATTGTTTGGCAAGTTCCACTGCTGATTCTACTCCTACATAATCCCATGTCATGTACTCATCTCTGAAATAAAGCTTTTAGGGTTGCGTAGTGAAGTCAACAAGGAACCCTTATAGTTTTGCCATGTCCGTCTGTCCGTCCATCCACGGCTAGCTCTGAACTATCGTAAACTATCATTTCTAGCTAGGCTTTACAAGTTGAAAAATTTTGGTTAATTTAATTAAATAATTAGTTAGGTTTTATACTTAGTTACATTATAGTCGTTAGTGTAAAACAGGGAGTAAATTAATATAAGTTTACAGCCAGCCGGTTTATTATGTTTAATCGAATGTGACAAATAGTCGTTAACTCTTCACAAATAAATAATAAAATACTACGTTATATTTTACAAAGTTTAACGCGAGCATTGACTTAAAACTAGCTGCTCAGTTCGGTATAAATCGAGAGTGGAGTTGAACATAAATTCTACTTTCCTTAGAACTTGTTCACTTTTGTTGATACACCCGACAAAAGCAAACAAGTTACAGTATTCGCAAACATGGTCTACAAGCATACAAGGATCTATTATCCGTTTGCGTTGTCAGTCTAGGATAAAAGCTAAAACAATCAGAGTAGCCATGGACTCTATCAAAATGTGATATTAGTATTTACTCTAAGTGTAGGTACATAATATCATATTATATCTGCTACCATCTTCTAATCTAAATATGTAAAAGGCTAAATGACTGACTGAACTATCAACGCATAGCTCAATATTTTATGAAGGCTTTTATGGTTGGAAACTAAAAACAAATAAGCAAACATTTTTCGTGATTTTCTGAAAATTAACCCCTTAGGGGTAAATCTTATAAAATGGTGACTGACTGGTCTATCAACGCACAGCTCAAACTACAGGACGGATCGAGCTGAAATTTAGCACAATAATAGTCATTAAGACGAAGGTATCCGCTAAGAAAGGATTTTGGAAAGTTTAATCCCTAAGGGGGTAAAATAGGGGATGAAAATTTGCATAAAAATCCTTCAGTCAGGATCTTCTAATTTTGCGGTTAAGCCGACGATTGATAACTAATATTTACAATTTTCAGCGTTTTGATAATTCCAGCGCCGATGGGGTGAAAAGGGGGATGAAGTTGTATGTGGAAAGTTTTTAATTTTCAAAGTAAAACTCACAAAATTTTATTTAGGCGTTCAAACATTGACAAATAAACATTTATTGACAGAAGATAATACAAGTTTTTTGTTATACCTGACACTTAGGTAAACTAAACATCTGTGCTGCAATCTTATGACATCTGCACCTGAACAAGTAAAAACTATATCTTAGGTGCAGCGCTCTTATTAACTCAATTCCTTAAATGCAAATAGTTCAACAAAAACCTGTTAAAAATAACTAATTGAAGTTTAACGTTTCTATGCATAAACTAGCTCACTGGGACTTTCATCGCAGATTCTTGTGCTTACAATAAACTAATTTAATCATCGTTACGCTATTACCAATATCATTCAATTAAATCAAGTCTTAATACAATGCATTAGCTAATTATTAGATATTGGATTAGGTATAGGTGTAGCAAAGTATATTAAAGTAAAAGCCACTTAACAAATCCTACTGCTAAATCAATAGTATAATTAAGTACAAAGATACCTTATCATACTTATCATGTCACAGATTTCAGAGAAAGCAATTTTTTTCAGTTATTCACCAAATGAACACGAGGAACTGAAATTTGTGTTTTCAGTTGGTGAAACTCGAAATAGTACAACAGTTGTTTTTTGGTCACATTTACACCAGAGTTTAAATATATATTTCTCTTCAGTCGAAAAAAGTCATGAAAATAACATACTTAGCTTTAATAGTTCCCCGAAATCTGATAAATTATATATTAAATATTTCACTTACTTAAATCATTATTAAAGTAGGAACGAGCTAATCCTAAATATTAATTACTCAGATAGAGCTGGTACTTTCATAATAAATTAATTCGCCCATCTCCATTCATCAGGCAGACTTGAGTTCTCCGAAAAGGTAAGACTAAATACTCAACTTCGTCTAAAAGATATTTCCGACTTTTGTAAATAAAGACAGAACTTCATCAAAAGCCATTCCAGCGATTGGTGAAGTTTCTATACCCCAAAAGTAAACTCGTGTTTCGAAATTCCAATTAAATACGAGACGGGAATTAATCGTCTCAAATTGACTCTTTACAGTCTTTCTTTAGACCTAAACTTAGTGATAAATGATACCCCACAAAATTACTCTACTATTTTCAACTTAAAACTTTACGTTTTGGAGCTGTTATCGTTTGGCAAACGACATTAAAATTATAAAGTTCGAAATGTATTAATGAGAAAATGATGCTGAATTTTCGCTGCTTTGAGTGTAACTTTGACATCATACCGACCAACTTCGTCTTCAAACAATTACTAAAGGAAGTCTATTATAATTGCTTGTTAAACTCTTAAGAAATAATTTCATATAATTTTTCGTAATTTCATTGGAAAGTAATTGGTCAAATATATCCTAAAAATAAATAAATTCTCATCATTAATTATTATTTAATTTTCTATTATAGGTACTATCTTTGATACTTTTAGATTAATTATTGAAACGAGGCATAAAAAGATTTTGTGAAACAAAATAATGGCACAAGCATTTATGGAAAAAACACAAGATTTTTTGCAAACAATACAGGTCGTTTTATGAATACAAAAGTTCATTACGGGATTACAATTGTAAAGCCTGATGTAATAACTACGTCATACATATTTAATACCTCCACGGTAGACTGACTCGGGATCATTGAATAACCACAACACTTCTACTAAAACTACTACAACACACCGAAGGAACACTTTTGTTTCAACACCATTGCTTGCATTTGCTTCTGTCGCATCGTCACTTACCGCAGGAGTGCTTATACAATTTTCAACGTATACCATTTTTA
The DNA here is from genome assembly GCA_950108535.1 of Agriphila straminella. Classification (NCBI taxonomy): domain Eukaryota; kingdom Metazoa; phylum Arthropoda; class Insecta; order Lepidoptera; family Crambidae; genus Agriphila; species Agriphila straminella. Next base: position 9,418,750 of record OX467321.1, on the reverse strand, counting down.
ACAATGTTGTCGTTTAGCCATGTTAAAACATTCACACACTTCGAGGCTACGCCTTTCACTTTCAATAGTTCGTCGTCTTGTATGTTTTTATGTCATACCAGAGGGCTTATTACATTAAAAGAATCACGATAGTCGGTCGATAGTCTTTCCACTCCGTCCACACTATAGTAATTAATAAAATATTGTAGAATATCACACAAGTACATTGTTCCAACTACAAAAAAAGAAGCTACAACAGTTATGTTATGGTAATCTGAGACAACGAAGGAAGCACACACGCTCAGACCTGAGACAATAAATGGAAAAGTTAGTTTTTCAAAATTAACTCAACCTTGGATCGAACCGGGACCTTAGAGAAGGCAACACCATGAAAACCGCAAGCCATACGACCACGGAGGAGGTTAAACATTGAGGTTCAAAATAAAGTAAATCGAACGACGAACAATTTTTTTAATAAGCCCTCTGTACTGTAGAATTGCGTGCATTCGCTCAGCGAGGACAATGCGAGTTTTCATAATCAGGAATATTCAGTGAAAATAATATGAAAATGTGAAGAATGATTTACGAACTTACATTAGAATATTTATGACGATGCAAAATGCTTGAAAGAGCGATAAAACATTCAATAAATCACTACAGTTCGGAATTTTGGATGGGATTCGTTTGCGTCTATAGTTTTCGATATCTCGACTAAAGAAGTTAACACAACTCTTGTGCCTCTATAATATAAAAATAGTAAATAAGTTTACTTTATTTTATTTTCTCAAAGAAACAATAAAAGTTTAACACAAGTAAACAAATTAAACACCCCTCTCTTGGCGTTGTCGGTGGCTAATGAAATTGATACCTATACCGCTCTGAAACCATATTGTACTAAGTCAGAAATAACGTTTTTTTACTATGATGCGATTGAAACTTAGCTCGAAATGAGACGAGGCAGACACTTTGCAATTCTATACTAAAGATAGTGCTCAACTAGGTATTCTGCATGTAGCTAAAAGATTCACTATTGCTGCTTCGAATGCTTAAAAGCTGGGGACTAAAATTCAAAACCAAACTCATAAAAGATTTTGCTATTCGCAGCATGAAGCCAGTGTCGCGATCGCGTCAAATATGACGTGAAAACGATGACTCGATATTTTTCTCTTCTGAAACAATTTCGGTACTCGGGAATTCCTTTTGTGAATTGTCTAATAAGTCGTATCATCGATGCGTGCCTCTCGTCAATTACGGATTGACACTTCATCCCTACCGGATTAGCTGGAATCTAGGTTGGTTAAAATAAAAAAATAATATTATGACGTCCAAAAATGGGTCGCTTTTCTTTTCTGATTGAGATCTTTTTGTGACTTCACTGACGCGGTTTTCCGTCTTTTTTTATTGGGTTGGAATGTTAAGATATTTTAATGAGATTTTAATGATTGATGATTTTCCTAAAATTACTATAGCTAATAAAATAATTATGTGCTAATTGCTATCCATTTTATTTCTTTATAATAACAAGAGTCGCTTATAATTAGAGAAAACAAACGCAAGATCACCCTCTGTCCATTTAATTTTCACACAATTATTTATGACATTTCTTGCACACTTGGCTCAGTTTAAAATGGAAAACAATAACTCTTTATTAATTGATAAATGTAATGATAACAACATAATCACAAAGAACTATCTACCTTATAGATTCTTAACCAGAATTCTTGTTTCGTAACAAATTTTCAATTTAGCTCAATCATTGGTTGCTAATTCATCAGCAATGTTTGCTTTGAATTAAGTCGAGACAGCTTTGATCTAACTATTTTGAGCTATAATTGTTTTGTTACGTGTTCATTTGAAATTGAATGCTATTGCTAAGAAGGGTATTCAGATTTATTGTGACTTGCGAATTAACTAGTTAATTTGCACATTAACTGATCGAGTCAGTAAAAACGCTTTTTTATCAAAGTAGCAGATTTCCGCACTTTAATTAATCAATCTGCATATTTACGGATTCTACACCTATAAAGTGCGGAAAACAGTGAACGAAATAGCTAAGGCTTCAGGAAATTTAAGTTAAAGACCTATATTGAAAGTAAATTTTACTGCCACTCCCGCGGCACGCTCGGTTCGCGCGTTTTGGGTCGCAATACTAACCTAACCTAACCTAATGAATTCTTCAAGACTTTTTCCATAGAATAGAATAGAATAGAAAACTGATTTATTTAGCCGCACAAAATAAATTACATGCATAAATTAAAATACAGAATACGACACTAAAAAAATTGTTTAAAAAAAAACAAAAAACCGACTTCAAAAAACCTACCTCTAAAAAGCAAGAAATAATATTCGTAATAATAAAAATACGTCTATTGAGTCGGGTGGGGCTGGAGTACAAATTCCTTTATTTTTATTCTAAAAATAAATACACTGATTCATTAATACACACATCCCCGCCACCACTCATTTCCCTCACACAGCTTAGTAAAAAATATATATTTTGATCAATACAGGCTTATTAAAATAATGAAGCAGTACGGAATTGAAGGTCTTCGGAAGGTAATTTAGTAGACCGTAAATTTCATGTACTCGAAAGCAAGCAATAAATGAATTATCTTAAAAGCTTCTCGTGGCAAAATGTCTTCCGGTGAAGTTCCAAAGCTTGTTATTATATGTTTTCTTGGTTAAGAATTACCTATAGGGAAAAATATTAAGAAGTTAATGACCTGGTATTGCCTTCTTTTTAATTCTTAATGCTTTATATTTTTCTTTGGTACAAATAGTTGTAAAATATTTTATTTGCACATACCAATGATGTACCAAATATGTTTGAATACAATTACTTTTTACGTTTCGGAAAGTTATACAATATTTTATCTACATATCTCATTTAGCTCACATTACTAGACAAGGTCCCCAACAAGACTCCTTATCCTTTTGAATAGATTCCCTATTCCCAGAAAAAGATCTCAAAAAATCAGAATACTTAAACCTTGTATAGGCCAGCTCAAGGCCAGTCATTTTTGCAGAGTAGTGAGTCGACTTTGAGAGCTTATAAAATGGCCGGAGAGATTTTATTAGATAAAAAGACGTACACATATTCAGCGAATTCAATTTGGATTACATATTAAATCATGTACTATCAAAATAAAAATGGAGAAATAGTAAATGACACGCAAAATATCCAAAAATACCACGATAATTTAATTAAATCTAAACTGAAGATCCCACAGTCAAACCGACTAGTTGGTTTTGTGGGACTATTTTGTAACCCCATATTGTATCCTCTTTGTTTATAATAAATAAATGAAAAAAAATAAAAAACAAAACCATGACGGTGCCCAGTAAACCTGGGTAAAAAAGAAAATATTCCTTCTCGAGTTTCACCCCGAATCGCATATAAAATATTCCATCAAAACATAGGTAACCAATAAACAGTTTTAGGTATACATCCACAAAATAAATAAATAAACTATATCTTTATAATTCTTGTTGTAAGAATCCTAATGCCGACCCTCACAACACAATAATAGGGTTCCTTCATGTTTTTAGCAAGGAAGTGATATGAAAAAGTTGTGTCGGCATTCATAAATATACTCTAACAACAGCCATACAATAAAAAGAATCACCAGTGTATTCAGATTTCTGTGCCAAAGAAATATAGTGGAGTTCTATTGATATTGGAATGCTTATATTGTATCCAAGTGACTCCACGTTGATAACGACGTCCTCATAAGAGGACTACAGGAATGTATTCTGTCGTTAATAACAATTAATTCAGGAAATGAGTTCATTTCTTTCAAAATCGGACTAGGTATTTCAAATATTTAAAAAACACAAAATATGAAAATATGACATATTTCATAGACTTGAAGAAGAAGTACCTACAAAAAAATGGATATTTATCTTTTTTATTATGCCAATCTCCAAGTTCCTTCTATCCTATTGAACCACAAAGAAGGCAATTTTTCTGCGATAAAAGCAATTGATCAGTTTCTAACCCTTCAGTTCAAATGAGTGCTCCATAATTCATTGTTACAATAAACAACGATGTACCAAAGTACGCGAATATTTGAAAGCATACGATTTCTACAAAGACGTAGTACTAAAATCTGTAAGCCGGCACATAAATAAAACAAACGACAATAGTACCATTGAGAAAAATGATCGTACCCATTCATATTTTATCGCATCGCCGAACGTTTGGTTGATCTCGAATTTCCATAAGAAAACAATGAAATAGAAAAACAGTTTGCACGCAGATTTATAGTTATACACATGAGAAATCGCTGTAACAGAGAACAATATTTTGGGAAGCATTCGCATTTACTGTACCTGGTATTTTGTAAAATAATGTTGGTTGGACAATGGACATTAATTAACGAATTGGAATTGTTAATAACGTAAAACAACATTATTATGTACACACTAATAAAATGATGCATGCCAAATCCAATTGTTAATTTTACTATTTATGTTGTGATTTCCTGTAAAACATTATAACATAAATAAAACGAGTATATTAACGGTTTGAGTACTCCAAAAAGACCTACTACTGCGTAGAGCGAATACTTATAGCGTAAAGTTGTATTTATTTTCAAATCTAAAAAGCAAAAAGCGCACATACTTGTATCAAGGATTAAGCCTTTCTGGCTCAACCGAGATCAAAAAAGTTAGTAAAAAGAGGATCCCAACACTTATTTACATTTTTATGCTCTCGCGTGCCATTATCTCAAATGGCATAATTTAAATAAGGGGAAGACCTTGTTGCATCACATGTGCCGACCATCAGAATTTTTAATGCGCCACTGCTAGCCAACCGAGCGTAGAAAGTGGTCAAGTAGGTAACTGAGGTGATATTTAGAATGTTACATCACACTTACAAAGGTCGAAAGTAAATTATAGAAAAAGAAGAGTGGTTGATTATAAAAATTGTAATAAAATATGTACGAACATTTTGCAATTATCAACTTTGCCAAGAGGTTTGCAACATCTTAGAAAATATAAAACTCCTCGGCGTCGTTAAAGATTCTATAAAAGTGGGAAACTTGTATTGCATTTAGAGGAAAAGTTTGGAACTTATCAAAAATTTATGCCATTCGTTTATTTACGAAATCGTCTCAGCAAAGCCACTGACCTCATTTTGTTTAGCAAAAAAGTAATTGAATTAAACTTCTTAGAAAATATAAAGTAAAACCATTGCACATCAATTAGTATCACTAGTTACGCTACAAATATCAATGCTAGTTTATTTAACTTTGTTGATAAAATTGTATATTTTTTTGTTTTCAGACTATGAAGTTGCTTTGGTGCTGCATGTTAGCAACATTCGTGCTGGCAGATTGCAAAACAGTGGATGTAGAAAAAACGGTAAAACAGGTTCAAAATATTCTTCAAGCAAATGAAGGATTACCAAGACTTTCAAGAGATGAGATAATACAGCTATTAAATGACATTAGGGCTGAAGATACAAAAAGTAAGTCATCATCGACTGAAGAATCGAAAGAAATAAAGACAACTACACCAGCAATTGAAGAAAATGAAATCAGTCCTATTCAACAACCCGTTGGCCAGAAAAACATAGTGCATTTAGAACATGAGTTAAGAGTTTCAGCTTCAACTCCATCTACTACAGTTGAAACGATTACTAAAAAAGGTGAACCCTCGGTCGTGGTAGTCTTACCATATACTCCCCGTGATGGGTCTTCATTACAAGAACTTTATACACGACCTCCAAGAGTTGAAGTTTTACCCATATCAAAAGTTACCCCTAATCCCTTAATAAGCTCACTTGAAAAACTGCAGCAAACCTTAAAAAGTAGTGCTAAAACAACTCAAAAACCCAAAAATGATTTGCCAGCTGAATTGCAAGCATTTCTTGAGGCTCATGGTTTGAAAGGTAAACCAGGTCAAGACAACTTTCTTTTGCCCCTGGAAGGCTTCAAGCCCCTGCCCCCGGCGAGAGTTATTGATGGCACAGTTCAGTTACCTGAAAATATACTTTTAACATATGATTTGGTATCTGAAGACTCTGATTCCAAATCGGCTGAAACTAAAGTACCTCCAACCAACTTTTTATATGAGCCATTGAGACCAGAATTTCCTTTCGAACTTGATACTTCACAATCTGAAACAAAAGAAACGGTTCTTCCACTGGCTTTACCAGTAAGAAAAACTAAATCAACTTCAAACGTAGCTTTACCAAATTATGAACCTATTGACTATGATGCAGTAAAAGTTATTCCTTTGAAAAAGGGAGTAAATCCTCTGGAAGATGTCAAACCCAATTTAAGTAGTGAGCAAAGTAAAAGGCAAGCAGATGAGTCGTCTACAACAACTACAACGACTACTGAAAAGGCATTAGCTGAATCAAGCTCAACTGCTCCAAAATCTGCATTAGATGACATTCCAACTGCAGATTCCGCTGCTTCTGATAATGGAGCTTCAATTGCTGACTTAGAAGATTCTTTTGGAGGTGCACCCCCTGAACAACCAGGTGACTCTGAATTGCCACCTCCGAGAAAAAACGGGTTTTACTGGATGCTCGATTGGAATAGCTTTTTAGAAGTTGGGGATGGAGATACTAAAGTAAATATTCGTTTTGAACCAAAACTAGGCGATCCTCAAATGTTTATACCGGTGAGCGTACCTTGATTTTTGGTATTGGAATGAAGCATTATTTATTGTTCTAGTCTTGTTGCCAGAAATTCAATAGAATTTTTGGAAAAATATTTAAAAACAAGTTTGTTAAATTATCCTGTTCTTTGGGAAAATGTTAATGTTGTGATAAAATGTTATGTGCCGAAAAGTGATTAGCTTTAGTCATGTGATTCAAATAATTCCTGCATTTCTTTTGGTTCCCAACCGGTAAAAGTGGTTTTTAATCGTTTGTCTTGTACTGTACTTACTCCTTTATATTTATAATAATTGGTGTGAGACGTTCTAGTTTTTAATCAATGACGGGTTAGTGAAATGGTAAACGATGTTTTTTTTCTTATACTGACATCTAAGTATGAACAGTAATGTAATATACTGCAATAGTAGAAGTTGTCGGAGCAAAACGATCAATCGAAAGTAGAGAAACTGTTGCGTGTTGTGTTACATTTGTAATTAGTTGATAGTGAAAAGCCATCTGATTATTTGTAAATTTTTATAGCGAATTAAAATAGTTTAAAAAATATTTGTTTTTATTTATTGCTACATTTAGTCTATGTAATTAAAGTTAAAAAATTAACTTAATTTTACCAAAAATAATTTCGCCTGCATTACATAATTGATTAACGATAAATGAATGAAATTATTTTAAGTTTAAAATAAAATAATAAATAATTATGCACTTAAAAGTTTCTTTCGGTAGGTACATACTTTGAATCCATAATTAGATGTAAAACATGTCTTGAAATCCGCTTATTGGTTAACTACAAATATAAAAGTCTTGGTCTGTTAATAAATTAAATTGAAATACTTACCTATCTTTATTGATGTTAATTATGTAATCTTGTTTTCCTGAAATCTAAAGAACAAATTCTTAACACAGACTTTATTTTTTAACAGCTGCTAATTTTATTGCATTTTAGTATCGACTTAACAGTTCTACGCAGGCTTATGCAAAACAAGCTACTTCAAAAGCGAAATGTTTCAATGTAAATTATGAGCTCCATATTATTCACAGCTGCTACGTAAAGTTAGTGCCTACAACGACGGTGCTAACATGTTATTTCAAAGTGTACTTGAATCCAACATCAGTGTAGTAAGAATAGTTTGTGTCAGTACACAAATTGCATTAAGTTGTGTTTAACCTTGATTTTAATTTTTTTATTTATAAATACATTTCTTTTAAAACATCTAAAGGTGGTCAAAATGTTATTTCTTTATCTTTTTTGTATAGTTTTAAATAAGTAGTGAGAGTGCAGTGACAAAAAAAAAGAGCTGCCTGCAATTTTTTAATCATAAAATAGTTTATTTTTGAGTTTTTGTCGAATAGATAAATTGAATACCTGTTCTAGTAGAAGAGTTAGTCTTCTGTTTATACTTGTCTCGAGTGAGTACATTAGTTTGGGTCTCTGAGACCGTAATTCTAATGTGTTTCGCATAATTAATGGAAGACATTGCCCTTCTAATCAAGTTCACATGCTAGGATTTCAATGTATCAAAATTCAAGGAGATATTTAATTAGTAATAAGCATTTCTCATTAGTTAATAAATTAAATGGCATTATGTTATACCTGCTTCAATTCTAAATGACGTGTGTTTTCATTAACATAAGAGGCTATTAAGTGGTTTATATTATTAACATTGCAATGCTTTTATTATTATCTTTGAAAAGCACGTGTAATGCATAAACTACTATGCGAAAGGAAGTAAGTTTATAGGGATGTGATGTGCGGCAAATACTGGACTGATAGGGTCATGTCCATCAATATCCGCCCTTTGACTTAACAGACTTATGACGCGAAAGGGCTGCACCAGGGACTTAGTAAGGGTCGATCGGAATCTTTAAACATTGGGTTTATAGTACAGTAAAATTATACATCGGACCTTGCGTTAAATCCGGTAGTTCTGATTTTTTTCAGACTTGTTTATGATGTTAACCCAATGAATAATCCAAGTTTGTGACCTCGAGCACCGAACGCAACTAAGTAAAAAATCGAAAAAACCACGTAAATTTCGAAAAAAACACCATAATGGACTAGTTTTTGATAGTACCTTTTCTGGACATTTTTAAAGTAGACTAAATTTGCTTCAATATAAGACTAAAACTGTCTCTATAGACTTAGTAGCTTCCGAGATGAAACCTTTCAACATTTATTAAGAATTATACAGCTGACAACTTGCAACTTTTGTAAAGCTAGATATAGGTATAAAATTGATTCATCGCGACGTGCCACATGCTAACCAACTTGATAACCGACGACGCGCAACTTTTTAACTAGAAGGCGTAAAGTTGCGCGCCCTCACTGACAACGCTGCATTATGGTGCGCAACGTCGCATCGCGCGTCAGTTATTGCGTGTCAAATATTGCCTTGATGAGGTGTTAAGTTCCACTTCGATTAAAGGAATTAAACAATACAACATAATAAAAAAAGATATTATTAGTCACTTGTGAAATAAAAAAAAATAAAAAATATGAGGAACTCTGTGGCGCAGACTTTAAGCAACTTTCGCAAGGGTCAGTAGTGGGATGGGTGACCAAACATTTATTATTTTGAGTTCCGCCGTGCTTCTGAAGGCACGCTAAGCCGTTGGTCCCGGCTGCATTCGTAGTCGTTAACACGCACCAATCCACATTAGGCCTGCGTGGTGGGTTTATGACCTATCCTCCTTATCCACCCATAAGGAAGGCCTGTTGCCCAGCAATGGGGACATTTAAAAATGGGTGATGTCGATTATGAAATATATTGCTCTCTTCCTTAAAAGCCCACCCTGTCTCCATCATACTAAAAGGTCCGTTTGCCTAGTACATAACACAATATCAAGCTACATGGATACTTCACAGAGGGGTAAGAAATCGGGTCAGATATCCGTGACATAGTTGAATACTTAGAATAATAACACCTAGATGGCGTGTCCTCGCATGCAAAGTGAGGCAACTAATACTAATCCAGAATGGCTTAGTTTTCAGATTTATATCCTTCATACGTTACCTAATCGTAACTAAAATCCATATAATATTGTAACTAATCTTAAAAATGTAGGAAAATTTAAACTGTTTTGTGCTTATTCGGTATGATTAGGTAATAATGGAGAATAAAAATCTGAAAACGGGGCCATTTTGGCTGTTTTAGTTGTCTCACTTTTGACAGTGCGCTTTGTAGAGTACTATCGTTCTAGGTGTTATTATTCTAAGGTTGAATATAGTTTACTGTGTAATGATAGAATGTTAAAAAGTAACAAGTAAGTATAAATAGGTAAGACGGACGATAAAATTATTTAGATAATTGTTACGTCACAAAATTACTTCAAACATCAATTTTTACAGATGTTTGTTTTTTATTCAGACAATTGATTTTTCGATATCGACCAAAGTTTACAAATTTGGTCGATATTGAAAATTGTATTTAACCTTTGAATGACCACAAAAATGGTTGGTAATTTGTTTTAAATTCTTAAAAGAATTGGTGACAATTTTAAATCTTATATTTTAATTCTAATTAGGTACTTATAACAATATTTTAATTACCGTGCTTCAAATTTTCCTATACTGTAAAGAAAATACGAAATTATCGATTCCCTTGCAGTATCTGTACGTAGTACGTTATTAAAAAGGTATGTGATGTGACTAAATTATTTGGATTTCGCTGAGTGGAAATTGAACCTTACAAGTCTTAAAACTCACGGTCTAGGGTTTACGTACTATCGAACTTTATTCTAGAGTAGTTTCAACCAAAATAAATTTATTTACTACATAAAGATCGTCGTCACCGACGACGGGGTTATTTTCTGTCTTCAAAGGACGCAGTACATTAGTAAACTAGAGCCAAGCTTCAGCTTAGTGCCTATACCTATTAAATATTTTAGCAGACTCACTGACTTTCTGAAACGCGAGTAAGTAGGCTGGAAGAATCAGCTTAAGGGGCCTACGTCCCTTTTTTATTAGGTTTTACTTTTAAACCAGGTCAATATTTATTTTATTTATATTATTATTTTTTATATGTATTGCGTCTATTTAAAAGTACGCTAGCATCAAGTGGATAAAAAAGGAAGTAATCATGGTTTCGAAATAGCTACTTAGGTCTCTAATATTTGTTGAATATTTATTCACTACTTTTCGTTCAATAGTTTTAAAACGAAAGTGAACACAAAAGTGGTAACCTAACCGTAGCCTGTTTAGTTTCGAAACGGTTTAAAGTCAAAAGACATTAAACCGTTTCGAAACTAAATATTTAGAAAGAATGATTGACGAGTCGCTCAATAAATTTAATATTTATTGAGTGACTCTTCAATCATTTGACAAATTTAAAAAACTTTGTATTGTTTCCGTTTTATGGGTTCCGTAGCCAAAATGGCAAAAAACGGATCCCTTATAGATTCGTCATGTCTGTCTGTCTGTCCGTCTGTATGTCACAGCCATTTTATTCCGAAAGTATTAGGATAACACTGTTGAAATTTAGTAGGTAGATGTATTCTGTTAACCGCTTAACGATTTTAACACAAAAATAAAAAAATAAGATTAAGGGGTGCTCCCCAACTCCGAATACAATGAAACTGAAACTGAAAAAAAAAATCATACCAATACGTGCGGGGTGTCTATAGATAGGTCTTTAAAAAAATACATTTAGGTTCCTAAGTCAATTTTTTCTCAAAGTCAACCGATTGAAAGATAAACACTGCCAAAGTGGCAAAATGTGTGTCCCTCCCCTCTTACTTTTGAAATAAGAGAGTGAAAAATCTAAAAAAATATATGCTTATAAATCTTAATTAATAAATTCAACGAAAATTGGTTTGAACGATATAATATATAGTCATTAGTTTTCGAGATATATCATATTTTACAAAACCGCAAATATAACTTTGTCATTCATACCAACACTGTGAAAAACAAAGTTATTTTTACAAACGAAAAATTATAGTGGTATTAAATACGATATGGTCTAAGGTAACTACGGAGGAACCCTACGGCGCGTGGCCCAACACGCACTTGGCCGGTTTTTTAATATTGACCTAATAATTTAAAAGTAACATAATTAAAATTATTGGCGGCGCTTGTTGACGCATGTAGGCCCCTTAAAAAACAAGGAACATGGATAAAACGAAAAGGGAAATGGTACAACGCAAGACGAATTGAAAAATGTAAAGGTTAGTAACAGTTCCAATATTCTGGGAGTTGTGACGGAAGATTTTCCAACACTTCGGCTTATAATTTTCCAGATATAGATTAATTCTCATCAAGGCCTGAATATTCTGCAACAGGGGTTTTCAAAGTGGAGGGCGCAGAGACTTTCCAAAGGGGTCACGGGCTAACTGTGTAGTTCATAATTGTCATGGTTTTAGGTCATTATTTTTCTAATTAGCTATTAGCCTAAAATTGTTTGGGTAGAGGTTGGTTTGGTAGAGGTAAAATCCGCACCCGCGTGCGGGTTTTTTTTTGGTAGAAAGGGGGCACGTCTCAAATAAGTTGGGAACCACTGTTCTATACTTAGAATTTAAAATATAAGGTCAGGATAAGGAATCACATCGCTTTGATAACTATGTAGATACTTATGGTACCCTGAGCGAAAGTGGCGCCGCGGTGAATTATATTTAATATTATAATTCGAAAACACAATTGGATTGGAGATTTTAGGGCCCACAGTCTAGTATATTTGGACGGTATCGTTACATTCCCTCGTAGTTACTGCTAGAAGTAGATAGCAAAACTGCTAAAAGTGGCCGTTTTTGACACATTTGCTATCTACTTCTACGAATGACTACGAAGGAATGTAGTGATACCATCTAAAATAATACCATGGGCCCTAAAATCCCCACGAATAACATTATTAAAATATTTTTCTATATTAAATAAAAACCTCTGAGGGCGCCACTTTCGGAGCGATTCAATTACAGCTCCCTTAAAAACTAAGCAATAAGCTATTATTACATTCGAGGCAAATTTATATTATGAGGCCAAAATTTTCTTTGAAGTTAGGGTAAGCTGTTTAGAAGCACTGATGATTGTTCATTACAGTTTCATAAATTACCAACTGTTTGCTATTCATCAACCGTAGGCGCTATCAATATTGATGGCGATGTATCCAGCTCCGTCTAGAAACCAAAATCTATCGTAAGTTTGTCTCCGTAATCAAAGTTTCCAAAGTGCTGTCATGCTATATCGCAGGGAGGACCCTTCAATCTAAGGATTAATAGCTTCTGCCTCCAAAGATGGGTTCGTTATATAATACACGAACTATCCGAATAAAGCATTCATGGTTCCAATAAGTAATAGGGTTAGTGTCCTTATAGAAAATTTGCACCGACAGAAAATCAGTCTCTGATTGTCCATCGTGCGTGGTTGGCTACGATGTTTAAAACATGTAGGTATTGGACGTTTCCTTGCGTCAGATGTGAATTAACTGTCGTTCTCAAGCTATATAAAAATACGTGAGGAATAGTATTTGCTTGCATTATTTGCATAGCAAAGCGTCACGCAAAACGGGCAAACTCCACGCCTTGTGCCGTCACCACCGCGCGCCACAGAGAAAGCAATACTATCCGCGCACCATTTTGCTTTGTCACGACTGGATATTGGACCCATCCGTATAAAAACTTCTTCATTATGAAAATGTGATGAAAAATAAATAACAAGCATAATTTTCAAGCTGAAAATGTTTAATGAACGAATGATTGATTTGAATGTAAGCGAAGAATTTAAATTCTTCGTCGAAACTTTTGACAAATTCGTTGGCCCACTTTAAATTGGCAAATTATTATAGATGGGGTAAGTTTCGGTCAAACAATGTTATGTAAGCAAAAAAGAACGACTTACTTACCGACTTTAATGGCCCCAGCTGCCGTAGGTCTTGATTGATATCGATAGTTTGAGAAAGCCATTACCCTTCTGTATACAATATAAATCAGACTTTAGTATAAACGTAGGAAGTAAAATTATAGTTTGATATATCGATCGCAGTTAGGTTTGTACGCATATTATCATAAGGTATCGATTAAAATTCCTTAGTATTTAGTTTTACTGGTGTCAGGCCTATAAGGTGTATTTAATTGTGTTTTGATTCTACAACAAAAAAATGTCATCATTAAATATGTATTCCTTTGCTGTAATTTCATACCTGATAAGCCAATACAATTACGGCCAAAGTATCTAGCACAGCCGGTAATAAATTAAGGAGATTGTATAAAAACTGGCAATATATCTCTGGATTAAGCTCCCTTATTTTTCCGCTCTGCTTCTAATAGATAAAGAAAGGCATTAACACTTCTCGCGCTCACATTGACAGGAGTTCCGGCTTTCTTCTATAATCTTTAATGTAATCCACTTTTGTTGGAAGTAATGTAACGAAGGTGTCGGTCAATTTTTCCTTTTTCAACGTCAAACAGACGCTTAGAAGAGAAAATGGTGTAGGTTAGGTTAGGTTAGGTTAGGTTAGGTTAGGTTTTGATTAACGCTAACGGTGCTAAAAATACAAAGAAAGATAATATTGATTATCTTTAGAAAATACAACGTTCTAGTTAAATTAAATTTATTTAAGGTTGACTTTACAATGAGATGAGAATGAGTCAACGTGCCTTACCTACCAAATAGTTGTTTTAGACGGGTAAAATAAAAACGGCAAGAAAAGAGCACCTACAATCTATCAAAATATTTTTATTTAAAAACAATGTCCATCAGCCATTTTTGATGTCCCCACTGCTGGGGCACAGGCCTTCCTTATGGGTGGTAAGGAGGATGGGCCATAACCCACCACGCGGGCTTAATGCGGATTGGTGGGCCCAACGGCTTAACGTGCCTTCCGAAGCACGGAGGATGTGGATTTTAAAAACAATAAGCAATTTTAATAGTCCACATTTGTTGTTACCCGGCCATATTTAAGTCAGATAAATAATTTCATGGAGCGCAGAGATTAGGTCGTATAGAATACGATTGTTTTACAAACTAAAGAGTTCATGAGCGGTTTCATTTTGTTTTGTTTTTTGCTCGTCATTAATAAACTCTACAATATCTTATGAAGTAGTGATATATAACCTTTTATAACGTTTCGCATATGATTTGATTATCATTATTACAAGGTACCGAAATGGTGTCACTAAGTAAACCAAATAGCTAGACAAATCAATATCATTCGTACGCCTACATAAAACTAGTATGTACCTAATAATACAATCTCGTACTTACTAAATATAGCATTTATAGTGCTTTCTGAAATCGTTAATGTATCAGAATTTAAAGCACTGAAGCATTTTCTATTTTCTATCGAAGAAGAATTTAATTTTCAAGAAAACTTTTCAAGTTAAAACTTTTAAAAGGCTAGGGATTATTCGTCATCTTGTTAATTCTAGTTGGAGGACACTTCAATGATTTCTTTCAAAAGCCTCTGGCAACACAGTCGGATTAGTCACACCCACGGGCGAAATTGACAAGGGATCTCGCTATCCCATGGATTTTCAGTATATCCCGATCAGAAGCAATACTGGTTATAATTAATATTATTTTACAGGAAAAGAGAAAACGATGGCGATGTTTGTTTATTAAAAAGCATCACATGCATTTGAATTATTTGTGATGAATTTCATACGCATGAAAAATCGCGCTACTCAGTTGACCATCAGCCATTTAATGTCTGCACTGCTGAGGCACGGCCTGTGCCTTATGGGGTGGATATATAGGGTGGGCCTAACCCACCACGCGGGCCCAATGTGGATGGGTGGGTGTTAACTACTGCAAACGAGCCACGACCAATTGCTTAACGTGCCTTCCAAAGCACGGAGGAGATCAAGATTAATAAATTTTTGGTCACCCATCCCATGATCGACCCTTGCGAAAGTTGCTTAACCTCTGCAATCGCTGCACCAGGCGCTATACTAACTACGCTATTGAGATCCGCAACTACAGGTACTCAGTTGGTATTTATACAAACTAATTGGCTCGCATGAGGCGCAAAATGATACCTCCAGTCCTCCACGCATAAATTCATAATTTACTATGTAGAGTTCTATTTCAAGATAAAAAAAAGATATGTGTTTCTATCCGTTATTTTATAAATTTATTACAATTTTTAACGTCGATGTCACTAGTGACTCGGTAGCTCAGTGGTCAGAGCATTGGACCGGATATCCAAAGGTCGCGGGTTCGATTCCCGTCCGAGAATTGATCTGGTGCGAGTCGTATTTTTTCTAGTATATCATTTAGTATTATACCATAATACAAGCTTTACATAGTTTGGGACTAAATAATTGGTATGATTGTCCTGAATTTTACTTGTTACTAGCTTTTGCCCGCGACTTCGTCCGTGTAAACGTAGAAAAATAAAATGACCAGTTTAAATGATCTCTGTAGTGTATGAAAGCTAGTACTACGAAGAGTTCAAGCTGTTTCTCTGTCACCCATCCGAATGAGATGAAACATGGCTTAGATTTTAAGTAGTGGACCCCAAGCTACTAAACTGTGAAAAGCTCATCAAAGTTTGTTTTGTTGTTTGTTCTGTTTTTGCGTGATACACGCACAGATCTGTATGTCAAACAGACAAACATAAAATAAACTTTTTTGGACAATGTTACGTTCCAGTTTATAATCCAACTGTTTTTACTGGAATATCTTCAATGTACAGACACAGCTTTTTTACAGTTTTATAATTATAATAGATGTAAGTATTAGTTAATAAATGCTCAATTACCTAATGAAAACAAAACTCAATGAAGCCACAGAGATGTTATAGAGTAAAGTTATTTTGACGGCCATGAATGCGTGCCTTTTATACCAAAATCTTAACCCATTTACACCAATACTGACCCAATTAATAGTCTATCAGTCGAGATCGTCGATTAACGATTGCTGAATAACGATAATTGCTGGGGATGGCTATTTATGTTCTCGCAAACCCTATCAAATGAGATGAAAGATTAAACCTACCGCTCCCTGCTCTGAATGTACGGATAAGTGACTTAAGATAAATTGAGGTTGTTAGTGAATTTTCGAAACCGAACTTAATGAAAAGGTTGGTTTGGTTGCCAAATCTGATTAATAATAATTGCTTATTGAAGAAATCAACTTTATTGTCAACTTCACTTCACAGCCGCAAGAAGCATTCTTCTGGGTTTTATGTGGGTGAGATGTCTCGAAAGCATTCTCGGGTTATGGGATGTGAAATTAATAAATTTATTAATAAATTAATATAGATTAAGAGTGTGTTGACGAAATCATCACGTTTGGCAGATTGGTGGTCGCAGTGTTGGGTCATTTTCATCAACAATTAGGCTGTTGCCAATTTTTTTATCCATTGGGATTTAGATTTCCTACTTCTAATTCATAGACTAATGATACCTATGGTGTGAAAGGTTGGTGTTTTGCTACTAAGCCCGATGACAGATAGGTTATCTAGCATTATCTAGTAGGTACCTAAATATTAATATCTTATATGAAGCTTAGATTATTTTTGAATCCATCACCGGTAATAATCAAAGTTTTAACAATGAAAATGTTTATTTTTAAATTTGAGATTTTTGCATTCACAATGCTATTTTTATAAAATACTAAATAATATACTAGAAAAAATACGACTCGCACCAGATCAATACTCAGACGGGAATCGAACTCGGTAGACATGGTCGGCGAACTAGCGCATATGTAATTCCTCTCTTAATAAACAATCTTGACCTGGAACTAAGAAATAATATAACGCATAAAAATATAAAACTAAAATTAAAACAATACTTTCTACAAAAATTGTAACAGCCTGTATGTGTGGCTGCACTATCTTCAGCGTCTGCGCCACCATCGCATGGCGGCGCCCATGTCACTCTTTGTTATTCTATTGTTTGCAACCTTGTCGAATAGTTTTTCAACTAAAAAATTAGCAGTGAACGCAATAGCAAAAATTTTGTACTTAAGTAGTATTAAGCCTTGCTTAGTTGTACCTGTGCAGCTCCGTTTGCTCACATAGGACCAACTAATCTCATTCCGTCAAGCCCCGCTCGCTCACATAGGACCAAACGGCCGAACGGCTTACAGGCGATATTTTGTTTTATTTAGTTTTGTTTGTAATGTTCTGTGACTTATAACGTTATGACATTGCCTTTCCAATATACACACCACGTATACACAGACCGAATTGAGTAAATGGATGCGTTCCAATTGCCAACCGAAACTAGTCGGACTTTTTCACTTGACTATATAACTCTTATTGTGATAAAGATAAGGTTTAGTTTTGTGTGACCCAATATCGAGCAGTTCAACATGTTATTGCGTATTATAAGGTTTGTTAGTATTATTGCGTATTATAGGTATTATATCTTTGTATTGGAAATTTATTCTAGATTCTGAAAAACAATACAGAATTAGAATTGGTAAACATATAAGAGCTGGGTCGTTTTTATTTACGTAACCCAGTTTTTCGTGGGTTTTTCACACTAGATGGCGTGCTGGACGGAGTTTCGTAATCAAAATGGCGGGGCTGCACAGTTCAATGCCTTTGATAGTTGCGCGTAGTGTGAGATCTGTAGATTTTTAGTACATAACGGAACGCGTGGAATTAAGTCCATAAAGTAAATTTATCTTAGGTACAGTGTTCAACTAGGACAATCCTTCCCGCCCTAATGCTACACCTTAAATTCTCCGTTACCCCGAAATGCAGACATAAATGTTAGTATAATCGGTAGTAGAGGCACATGGCGATGTATCAGTATCACATGTGGTATAGCTTAGTGAATCTATCATGGTGGGACTTCACGCTAGCCTCTGAAGTGCTCTCACGTTCTTAGAGGAACGGTCAATTGACTTTGAAACTAGAATCTGATCGCTCTCTTCAACTAGAAGGACACTTGACCATGCGTCGGGGTTTTGTTTAAGAAACTTTCGGGATGAGAAGCCTTTTATTTTAGTTCGACGGACTTGTCGGTGTAACTGGTTCAAGATGATCGTTGAAGGCAAGTTGCTGGATAGTTTTAAGGGCTTGGCTTTGGCTTTACTTAGACAAAATGATTTATTATTGAACATTGATAAACTTCAACACAGATACCAAGTAGCTACTATATTACATTCCTCAGTTCATAAGGCGAATTACTGAACTTATTAAATTATTTTTTCAGATTACCACTAGAACTTGTGCGCAAATTTATTTTCCGTCCGTATTTGAAGACGTCGGAACATAATAGTATCTGTTAGACTGTAATTAAATTACACTTTATAAGAAATAGGTACTATAAGTTGAGAATAAAATTATGGAAGCACAGTTACCTTAAATTTTTAGAATTATTTACCGGAGTTATACGCATGGTACCCTTAGAGTAAGACGCGCTTCTTCGCTGCTCGAAGCATGGTACCATATATACTATGTTCAGATTAGGGGTTTTTGTAACACGTTGTGTAGTGTTCATAAGCTACAGAGATCTTTCCATTACGTGGTTCATGCTTGCCAGACTTGTGAAAAGAAGATACTAGTAAATAATATTTCCATAAAAATATGTAATTATTGGAGGACATTTTTTTCTCCAATTTTAATTATTCCAAGTTCGTTTCCACGTCATCTATAACACCCATACCTAACCCGATTAACTTTTACACAAACTAATTTCTTATTGACACTTTCTAGATCGCGTAGTAAGTGTTCGGGCGATAAATATCAGCTGTCACGGTCTGAACCGAATAAGTTAACAAGTTCCTACCAACTCGCGAGTGGTAATGGCCACGAGGGCAAGAGCTATATTGATGTTCTCCGCTAAGATAAGGACTCGGATAAGTAGTCCCGAACTTGCCAACTTGAAGTGATCGCAAGTTCTTTTGGAATATCCAGAAATAGTGTTGGGACTTCCTGATTTTGCTGACGATGCTTTCGGCTCTTTTATAATAAGTGGAAATGAAATTATACATGAAAGCATAGAGAAACAAGCTGCTAAAGTATAATAAAAATATAATTCATTGGATCCTACTACGAATTTTTATTACCGAACAGCTGACGAAACACATTGTAAAATGTTTAGCCAAGTGCTATAAAATACCGAGATAGTAAAGTAATAGTACATTATGAGACAAGTTAGCTTAGGTTGCTCATTGCACACAAGGCTGTGGGTTGCAGCCCGAGCCGCAGGCGAGGGCGTAACTCAGCCGAGTGTGCAATAAGCAAGAGCTCACGAGTTTCATACGACGTTTTTCAAGACATTTGCGAGGAAAAAACAAAGTAATTTATCACCCAGCAACAAATACGACAAAAACAAAATATGATAATCATGGGAAAAGGCGCGCATGTTTTTTTTGTTTTTTTTTCAGACGCCCAACGCAAGAATATTTTGCGAACAAAGGGGTGAGGAGCATACAGCCTACTTCAAAATTATAATTTTAAGTGACAAAATGCAAATATTTTTATATTTTATAACAAAATATTGTGAATTATGAATAATTTGATAATAATTTAAATTTATTTGACTTAATTAAGGACTTACACATTTATTTATTCCAAAAATGTATATGAATTTTCAGCAGCATAAAACCTCTTTGTTGTAAAAAAAAAATAACTGTATTACCCGGCTAAATTGGGAATGCTCTGTTTACTCGCATAGAACTTGCAGTAAGGTACTAATACTAAGGTACTAAGTTCTATGTGAGTAAACAGAGCATTCCCAATTTAGCCAGGTAATACAGTTATTTTTTTTGACAACAAAGAGGTTTTATGCTGCTGAAAATTCATATACATTTTTGGAATAAATAAATGTGTAAGTCCTTAATTAAGTCAAATAAATTTAAATTATTATCAAATTATTCATAATTCACAATATTTTGTTATAAAATATAAAAATATTTGCATTTTGTCACTTAAAGTTATAATTTTGAAGCATTAGTAGTAGGCTGTATGCTCCTCACCCCTTTGATCGCAAAATATTCTTGCGTTGGGCGTGTGAAAAAAAAAACAAAAAAAAACATGCGCGCCTTTTCCCATAATTATCATATTTTGTTTTTGACATATTTGTTGTTTGATGTGGAAGAGCGAGGTCTCTTGGCACAAGTATAATAATACTTAAAAGGGGATCTCAGTATATTATTCTTTTGTAAAAATTTGATGTTACTGAATAAATATTTTTTGTTTTTGTTTTGTTTTGTTGCTGTGTGATAAATTACTTTATTTTTTCCTCGCAAATGTGTTGAAAAACGTCGTATAAAACTCGTGAGCTCTTGCTTATTGCACACTCGGCTGAGTTACGCCCTCGCCTGCGGCTCGGGCTGCAACCCACAGCCTTGTGTGCAATGAGCAACCTAAGCTAACTTGTCTCATAATGTACTATTACACCATTCAATGATCTCATTAATTCGAAGGACTTTTTTATCTTGATTTTGGTACTATTCACATCAAAAAGAAATAATTTTACCGCGGTAAGTCTTTGAATGCATATTATTTATGTGACGGATAAAAGGACTTCAAATTCAGACCCAATCTGATTCAAGTCAATGGGCTTGAGAGACCCAGTAAATAAAAAATATATTATCAAATCATAAAAGGTGATTTAGCCACGAGTATTTCACGCATTTTTTCAGTAACCGTTTCAGTGATTTCACATCCCTATTTTTAAAGCTAAGGGCTCCGAGATTCTATCGGTTGACGCAACAAATTTGCGATAAGTTTAAGGTAAGAATTTATTTTATGGTTGATCTTTATGATCTTCAGATTCTATACATTACTGCTAAACGATTTCTTGCGGAAATGTCTCAATAAAAGTTTCCGTTTTCTAATAAATGAAGTTTATTTTGTAGATAAGATAAGGTCATTTCATAAAGATGCTTGGAAATTCGAACATTATACTGACAACCTTCTTTGTGCTAAATCAGAGTAGCTGGATAGCTCTAAAACACGCCTGCAATTTTGTATGACTATCCATTTTACCGTGTTTAGTGACCTTAAATATAGTGATATTTTAATAGTGATGTAAACTCATATTTCGCGTGAAGGAACGTACTTTTTCAGTGAAACACTACAACCACAATGAGGCCTGTGACTCTCATCAAACTCATCATCATCATCATCATCATATCAGCCGCACGACACCCACTGCTGGATATAGGCCTCCCCTAAGGATCTCCACGACGATCGGTCCTGCGCTGCCCGCATCCAGCGGCTTCCCATCAACCTCATCATCAATATTTTAAAACTAGAACTGGCTTTGCCTGATACCGGTCACTCACATTCGCGCAAAAACGCGAACCCTCAAGTGCAGGATGGACATTCGCAGACATTCGCAAATGATTTTCCATACATAATTGAAAACATTCGTACAATGTACGAACCTTTTGCATGTGAGTGACCGAGGTTAGAGCAACGTGGTTTCGGAAGCCGCGTCGTTCTAAGGGCTTTGCAAGTGGAAAGTTCCGAATCACGCTAACAGAGCGTCATGAGCGCATTAACACACCCGTCCAGTTCTATTCATTGTAACAAAACTTAAGTGTAACATCATACGATTCGGATCGGGGCAGCGGCATAAAATGACGTCACACGTGATGGACTCACGTCTCTTGACTTCGCCTCGGCCCACATTTTGACGTGCGTTGACGTAATCAAAAACATATCTGGCATTGATGTCATAAAGTTTTTACGTACAAAATTGGACCCATATTCTATTCTAGTATACTTTCTCATTTTTTTTTAAAGTTTGGAACGGGTGGTAGAAATATGACGATTCAAAAGCGCAAAAATAGCTTTACATTATAATATTTTCCAGAACAGCAGTACTTAGTTCATTTTAAGCATCAGACCAGCTACAGCGCTGATGTTTATACAACGAATTTACATGAATATAAAAAAGTCACATCGACTTTTTCATAAGGGTTAGATGCAAACTACAAAAATGTACTTGCATTATATCAAAAGAATTTCCCTATTCTTGCACGAGATAATAACGTCTCGCTTTCCTCGTAAAAGCGTATAATACGCTTATAAAATATGTACGCAGGTGTCGTGACGAAGTCGTGTTCAAGTGCAATTTTTGTCAGAAAACCTTTAAGGAAAAGTTTATGACGTACGTAAGAGTAATAGCGCCTTGAAACTAACGCCATAAGCAGTGAAAGGCTGTTTATTCCATAAACTCAAAGTTACCATACGGATGCTCGTGAGGAGGTTTTTATTGACATCATTTCCATACCACACTTGCGCGGTATCTTGGAATAGCAATTAAAGGCAATCGCGCGAGTGACGTCGTATTTGTAGTATGGTGTGTGCCATCGTCAGATACATCATCAGATACATTGCTGGTTCATCATCATCATCGATCTCCAATTCGTCTAATATCCGTGGGGATAAAGCTTATAAAGATTTTTAAACGAATAAAGCTTTATCTGGGCATTGGAAAATCAGCCCTTAGTATTCTATAAGAATAGCATAGTGAATGCAAAAATCTTATATTTTAAAAACAGCTATATCCTATCCATCCTTAAGGAATACCTGTACCCCTAAACCCCCTAAAGTGGTTTATCCATCCTTAAGGAATACCTGTACCCCTAAAGTGGTTTATCCATCCTTAAGGAATACCTGTACCCCTAAAGTGGTTTAGGATGGATAGGATATAGCTGTTTTTAAAATATAAGATTTTTGCATTCACTATGCTATTCTTATAGAATACTAAGGGCTGATTTTTCAATGCCCAGATAAAGCTTTATTCGTTTGATAACGTAAATATTATGACTTTTATGTTATTCGGATTATAATTTAACTGACTGATATCTGTTATCTGAGGATTGAAAAGTCAGCCCTAAATAATATTATAATTATGTACTTAGGTACTTAAAACAATACGACTTAGTATGTATAGAAATAGCATAGTGAATGCAAAAATCTCAAAAAAAAAGTAGGTGGCTGTTTTATTTTAATTAACAGTCAATGAAAAGATATTTCAATTAAATGGCGAGGTAATTCCTCAATTGATGAAATAACGCTGGCTTGCACTAGAAGCATTTCGATGATGCCACTACTCGGTAGCTCAGTGGTGAGATCATTGGATCGGACTTCTTCGATTTCTGTCCGAGAATATGATCGTGCGAGTCGTATTTTTTCAAGTATATTATTTAGTATAGGATATAGCTGATTATCCACCACTATTAATCGTAAATCAAGATTGTATTGGAAAATGTTCCCATACATTAATGCTAAGCGAAATGATTGAAACAGTTCACATCACAACTGTCCGCTCTAGTATTTTTTTTTATTTTATTCACTGACTAAGAGATAAGTACTCAAACATACCTAAAGGATTGTGATGTTGATGATACCTCAAAAACCAATAAGCAAGTAAATTGTATTTTTAACCGACTTCCAAAAAAGGAGGAGGTTCTATGTTCGTCTGTATATTTTTTTTTTTGTGTATGTCCACCGATTACTTGAAGACGGCTGGACCGATTGAAATGATTCAAACGTTATTACATTAGGTACACTCCCAAGTTGGTACCATTTTTTTAAATTTGGAAATCGGGTTCAGTACTTTTCAAGTAATTTTGAAAAAAGCACGAAAATAGTATGATTTTGTGTGAATTACGAAAGATTTTGTGTGAGTCGAATTACTTCTTTGTTTATGAACTGAATAATATAATTATTTTTTTGTTGGAAGAGGGATATTTTAAGTGTAGTTTTTTAGCCGACTTAAAAAAGGAGGTTCTCAGTTTGACCCGTATTTAAGTATGTTTCTCCGCGATTTTCTTAGTTTGGCTGAGCCGATTTTTCTATTTATATAATATACCTTACCAACCAAAATACACAAGGTACCTACACTAAAAATAAAAAAATAAAAATTTGTTTAAAAAAAACAAAAAACCGACTTCAAAAACCTACCTCTAAAAAGCCTTCGTATAGTAAAAATACGTCTATTGAATAAAAAAATACGGCTTTTAGAATAAAAAAAAGGAATTTGTACTCTAGCCCCACCCGACTTTAATAGACATATTTTTATTATACGATTATTATTTCTTGCTTTTTAGAGGTAGGTTTTTGAAGTCGGTTTTTATCTTTCAATTAATATTAAAGAGAACAACTAAATACTGCTGCAAGTTTAATAAGAAATCTTTTGCAATTTCTGGGTTATTCTTATTTATCATTCGCAAATCGCAAACTGTTTCATTTTAACTTGAAAAAATATAAAGGAAAGGATATTTTGTAATGAAACGTCGTGCTTCTATTTCTTTATTTCTGGATTTTACAGACTTGAAGGTGTGTATAGTTTTGTTTTTTGAGTCCAATATCGCAGTGAAATTTGTCACCTATCGAATGGATGATCAAAAGTTTATCATCTCGAACTTATCTATGCTTTGCCGAGTTAATAACATCCTCTTATATACTATTATGCATTTGGTCCGCACCTTACCTATCGATAAGGACCGGCCTGTGTCCTGCAGAGTAGTGTCACTTAAGAATCGACATCTTTTGGTGATAACTAGTAACAATTAATATTCAAGACCAAGAATTGTTTTTCATAATAACTGGATTTGTTTATTGAAAGTTAATCAAATGTCGCGATTTGTCTAAATTTTAATATTTATGAGGTCGAAAATATTTATATTACGAAATCAAACACTAAATCCAATGATCAAAGTCTAAAAAACTATGCTTCACAAGTAAATAATGTTTTCATTATACAATTTATATTATACAAATTATAAAAAAAATATTTATACAAATTTAATTAATTTGAGGTGTTTGCCAGATACCGAGCGTTTTAAATTGATACCTACTACAGTTTATAATTATAAATAATGGATTTTATTAGAATTTTAACTAAATTTCGGATCTCCTGCACCAAACCTTATACCTAACTGATTCTTGGAAATCTACAAAATAGGTAAAGCTTTAGTGCTTCTCGAAACACGCGGAAGACTGCCACTGCAGGTTTTATTTATTATCCCTAATGTAAGCAAAGAGGTAAACAAGAATAAACAAATATAATGTGGCAGCTCTCAAACGGGTTTTTTTATATGACGTGACAAAATTGTTTGTTAACCCACGACGGAACGGAGACGGTAATTATGTTTTCAACACACTTGCTCGTAAAGTGAGCCCTAATACATCGCTTTTAGGGCCATAAACCGAGCTATAACAAACGCGTTCAATAATATTATAAAACACTAGTACGTAATAGAATTAACCCTACAAAGTTAAATTAGTACCTTACTGCAAGTTCTATGCGAGTAAAAACAGAGCATTCCCAATTTAGCCGGGTAATACAGTTATTTTTTTAGTAACAACAAAGAGGTTTTATGCTGCTGAAAATTCATATACATTTTTGAAATAAATAAATGTGTATGTCCTTAATTAAGTCAAAAAAATATTTATTATTATCAAATTATTCATAATTCACAATATTTTGTTATAAAATATTAAAATATTTGCATTTTATCACTTTAAATTATAATTTCGAAGTAGGCTGTATAAATGTAAATATTCTTGCGTTGGGCGTGTGAAAAAAACAAAAAAAAACCTTTCCCCATAATAATTATCATATTTTGTTTTTGTCGTATTTGTTGCTGTGTGGTAAATTACTTTGTTTTTTCCTCGCAAATGTGTTGAAAAACGACGTATGAAACTCGTGAGCTCTTGCTTATTGCACACTCCGCTGAGTTACGCCCTCGCCTGCGGCTCGGGCTGCAACCCACAGTCTTGTGTGCAATAAGCAACCTAAGCTAACTTGACTCATAATGTACTATTCTTGGTGGTAGACCATCAGGGAGAGCTGCAGCAACCCTGATAAGTAGCACTTGAATAGTTATCAACTAAACTGATTTCGATGCGGTTTTCTGTAATGGGATGGTATTGTAGGTTATCGGCGATGGTTTTCAGTACCCTTAGCACGAACAGCTTCGAGAAAAAAAACGCACGTAAAATTACTCGATAGACAATTCTCTATGGAAAATTTCATTTCGCTTATCGGCGATAGATGGCGTTGTACAAATTTCCAATACAAAATTTAACTATCGAATGATTTTACGCGAGTTATTTTTTTCGATAGCTGTTCGTGCTAAGGGTGATGACAGGTGTTATGGTGTTTAGCCGCGAGGGGGCGCTGCGTTGTCATTTTCCCATTTATCTCCAGAGCGGTTTTCTGTAATGGGTTTGTAGTTTGTCGGCGATGGTTCTTGCTGTCATGGTATAAAGCCGCTAGAGGGCACTGCAGTAATAATTTTCCAAACTGTTTGACCGATTTAGATGTGGCTTTTAGAGTAGATAACGTATGAATTCCTTAAAAAGTTTAAATTGATAAACAAAATCAAAAAAATTCTAACAACCCACGACGGTAAAAATTGTTACTCTTAATTTAAAAAGAGTTAAGTTTTACGAAAATCCCCCGAATAAAAGTGATGTAGGTATGATGTAGGTAACTATATACATATTTATCTACATTCCAGTTCTTAAAATGGAACAGAATATTCTCTCCTTCGTCCACATTTTATTTAATGCAACTTCATTCAATATTTATGCGCGAAGAACATAGAATCTCGATTACCGGATACTCGGATACTTCACGAGAATCTGTACAGTATGGAGGTGATCAATATCTGTTTATGTGGAAGTTTCTCAAATGATACACAATGAGCATTAAACATAAACTTTCTAGATACATTTTAGTTTTTTAAACATTGTTACACTTTATGTTTATATTTTTACTTTACAGAGGAGCTCGGTGGCGCAGTGGTTTAGCGCCTGGCGCAGCGATTCGCACGGGTTGGTCATGGGATGGGTGACCAAAAATGTATTATCTCGAGCTCCTCCGTGCTTCAGAAGGCACGTTAAGCCGATGGTTCCGGCTGCATTTGCAGTCGTTAACACCCACCAATCCGCATTGAGCCCGCGTGGTGGGTTATGGCCCATCCTCCTTACCACATAAGGAAGGCCTGTGCCCCAGCAGTGGGGACATCAAAAATGGCTGATGGACAGACACTTTATGAAATACTAGCGGCCGTCCACGACTTCGTCTGTGTGGACAGTTATTTCTCTATCCCTCTGGAACAGTAAGTACTTTTTTCAGGATGAAAGATACCAAATGCCGTATTTGTACTCCTGACAACGTGTAAGCAAATTTTCATGATGAAAGATTGAGTATTTAAGACGTGAAGGGCGAAGGCGTAACGAACAAATACCTATAAATAAACTTACTTTCGCATTTAAAATATTAAATAAAAATAGAAGTGCGAGAAAATTGAAGACAGCAATGTGATTAAAAAATGGTTCACTAAGCGTTAACTCACACTCAATGCAAAATCCAGTATAAGTTTATGATACACAGTACTTTATACCTCCATAAAGCGTGCCCATCTATTATAACATCGTGTCGTATTATATATTTAAATATCGTGTTGTGTAATCACATCTTTTTACATAAAGATTGCCATGTTAATATTTAATCAGATTGAAACTTTGACTTTACATACGGCAATGTTAATGTTTCGACGCTTATTGAACCAATTTCATTCAATTTCTTAATAGGTCCTTATACTTATAAGAAATCACCTTAATTAGAATTTCATGGAACACTAATCTCTTGTTCAATTATACTAATACTGACCCCATTCTGAATTAGGATTATATCTTTAGGCAGATTCAGCATAGGCAGGCTGATTGAAAGATACAATATTTCGCAACATTTATAAAGGATCCCACGAGCAAGCTTCTTATCGTCTTTGATTACTCAATAAACATACAAAAAGAAAAGATAACAATGATTTTCATTAAATAAATGATAAGCAGCTTAGCAATTTAGTAAATTTCAAGAAGCAAAGCTTTTTCACGGAGCAATTTGAGCGTGGATGCCTCGTAAGTAATTTAAGCATAATCAGGAAAATATAAAAGAAAAATACTCAGAAAGTTTATCCATAAATCCCATAAACAGATTTTTGAAAATGTATATATTATTTCTCAATGTTTTTTCAAGTAATTCCATTTGCATTTTTTTCGATGAATGACAAAGCGTATAATAATAAAATATCACTTCATAAGCAACCATTCGGCATTTCAGAGGATCTCTGTGATCTCATTTGTTTTCAATTATTCAAAGAATCTTTCTCGTGCATTTTAGATAGTGAAAATTTAATCATTCCGCCTCTTGAGTCAGCACTTTATTCACCGAGAATATTAATTTTACTTAGTCTTTTCCAAGCTGCTACATTTGCTGAGAGAAAATTTTCGGTCGATGCAATATGCAGAGGATTGCCTTTGATTCTTTAAGTCCGATATCGTTATAAATAATGCATGAGCACGCATCACTAATGAAGTCTAAAGAAATGTCAAATATGATACAAGATTAATTATGGTTATTACTAACACTAAAATGTAACACTAATGTGTTTTCCATAATTACCTATTATTGTATATTTAAGTGTATTGTATGTTTATGTAAGTTTATTAAATATATATCATATTTTATGGATGTTTGTGACTTTAACTTTTCATTTATTACTTTGTTCCGTCCGTGCTATTTTACACCGCCCTCTTTTTCATCTACTGTCAATATCTCCATGCCTTCGGTTGCCTGGAAGAAATCGCTATTAGCGATAAGGCCGCCATGTTTAGCACTTCAAGTTCTATTGTTAAGTCTCTATATGTATGTTTCACTTTTGGTGTTGAAATAAATAATTGTAATAAATAAGTGCATTGGGCCGGAATCCTAAGGGTGCGGGTTCGAGTCCCGTCTGAGCTGCTACGAGTGAGTCGTTTTTTTCTAGTATTTTTCAATTACCTATATTAAGCTTAATTCTAAAGGTAATAAAAATAATGAAACTTTTAATACCATTTTCAGATTAATTCGGTGAGATTAAGTTAGTACTCTTTGTGTTTATATTTTAATCTTATATTTTAATAACGTCACAAAAAACATGATTTTCAAAAATACTTTAATAAACTACAGCATTTAACTTAACATTATTTAGTGTTAACACTCTAAATAAACTACTAAACGTAACTACTAACAAAGATTAAGCTCTTGACTGTTTACGTGTGCGTATGTCTGTAGCTACCCGAAATTGGGTTGAATATTTAACGATCTCATTTGACAAGGTTCCTCTTTACACTTCGCCAATATAAATAAGACAACTTTGCTATTTACCCGCTTGAATTGTTGAGAAGATTATCTAGAAAGGTAATTGAACGCTTGCCTACACACAAATAAAAGCCATTTACCTTGATTTAACATACCTAGAAGCCCAATTGCGGTAATTCTGAACGATAAAACCAAAAACGTTACGTTGTCATTTAGGTTATATTTACCTAAAAAATCTTTGGTTTAGCTTCATAATTTTCACTTAAATTGTCCCAAATTGTAATCCTAAACTCCTTAGGCAGAGTATTCAACAATTTTAACAAAACTAAAGCAAGTATTTTTCTGTAAACGAAACTGAAACTGTAACGATTTAGCTTTGGTTTTATCAATGAAAATTAGCGCGATTAGGCCCCTAGTGTTGTATAATTTCCGCTACTCCACAGAATCCATACAGGAAGGGGTAGAGGAGGTTGTGAGTGAGAGGGAACGGGAGGGGAGGGGGAGAGTGAGAGGAAGGGGGAGAGAGGGGGCGAGGGAGAGGAAAAGGGGGCGCGCCTAATCACGTAAAAACGGTTGATCTGATTTTGAGAATACTATTTTTTATTTCAATTATCAACGTGGACGAAGTCGCGGGCAGAAGCTAGTGTAGTATATGGTGGATTCATATTATCCCAACAAACAAAATATTAAATCCGTGACTTTTCGGTTAAAATAAATAAGTGTTATGTTATGTATGATATAACACAATATTATTGCTTCGCAAACTGGTCGAATTATTTTAGTCATATGCCAGATGACCTATTCATTGTCAAAATTGTATTTCCTAACAACTCAAGTAGTTATATAGGTAGTTTGTAAAATAATTAAATACATTATTTGTGTGCTAGGCGAATAATTTATTGAATTAACAAACATAATAATATAATATTGATAAAAAGAATTTCTAAAAAAAATATGTTTTCAGAAAACGACCGCGAAAACACTATGCAGTCAAATCTTACATGCGTACGTTTTAATTGTAAAAGGCACTTCACACATTTAATATTTTTCATAGATTTTGTTTTTATAATAATTATAGTGCGCCTCTACATACTCACTTATTCTCCTAATATCGTAAACATTCAAAACTAAATCCATTAATTTATAAATATGAAAACCTATCGACCTTTTCGTCCCCGGGCACACACGTACGTATTATAACTAAACTTTGAACATGCCCTTTAAATAGAGTTAGCAGATAGTTGGATAAAGTTGTAAAAGCTTGAAAATTTCTAGTTAGCTAAATATCATAAAGGCGAACTAACTTTTCTCAATATCATATTAGCGTTAACGGTGTTAATATTAATGGGATTGTTTAGAAATTTATGTTTTAGAATTGTAAAATAGCTTTCTAATTTAAATGCATGTAGCTTTTAAACAAACGAAATGTAAGTAAATTCTCGTCTCGTTAACATACATTTCGATTGCTTAAACAAAAATCGAATCTAATCTAAAAATAGATTAAATTAACAACTTTAAAAATTATTGTAATTTTCCAAAATCATAAACTTGGTTTATGGCTTCAAAATTAACATTTTAATTAAAGTACAAAAATTTAGTTATGTGAAACGTGTTTATTGTGGTACTGACTGATTTGTGTCATACCTAATACATTGTAACCAAACAAGCTTTAAATTTTAGTCTAGTGCTTTAAAATACACAACGTATCAGAATAATTCTAAAACTAAGTCTACTTATCCAACGTTTCCATTTTTAATAAGTTAAAAATAAAATAAAATTTATCAGTATTAAGGGGATTGTCAAGCAAACGGTCTTCATACAAACGGCGATAACGTTTTCCATCGTCTAAACCTTAACCTACAGCAATGAATTTTTGGTATGTTTTTGAAATGCCTAAATACTAGGGCTGTACGTTTTGATTTTTTAAATATCTATAATAGATTTCGAAATATTTGCATTTTAGTGATTTCATACAAAACACAGAAGTGCCAATATTTTCAAATCTACAATGAATATTTTAAAAATCAAAACGTACAGCCCTAGTTTTTAGGCATTTCAAAAACATACCAAAAATTCATTGCTGTAGGTTAAGGTTTAGAGGGTGGGAAACGTTATCGCCGTTTGTATGGAGACCGTTTGCTTGACAATCCTCTTAAGATAGAGGGAGACAAATGATCTATGATAAAATCTAAAAATCAAATTATAATATTAATAGTACATTATGCGACAAGTTAGCTTATGTTGCTCATTGCACACAAGGCTGTGGGTTGCAGCCCGAGCCGCAGGCGAGGGCGTAACTCAGCCGAGTGTGCAATAAGCGAGTTTCATACGACGTTTTTAAACACATTTGCGAAGAAAAAAGAAAGTAGTTAACCACACAGCAACAAATACGACAAAAACAAAATATTATAATTATGGGAAAAGGCGCGCAGATTTTTTTTTGTTTTTTTCACACGCCCAACGGAAGAATATTTTGCGAACAAAGGGGTGAGTGAGCATACAGCCTACTTCAAAATTATAATTTTAAGTGATAAAATGCAAATATTTTCATATTTTATAACAAAATATTGTTAATTATGAATAATTTGATAATAATAAATATTTGTTTGACTTAATTAAGGACTTACACATTTATTTTTTTCAAAAATGTATATGAATTTTCAGCAGCATAAAACCTCTTTGTTGTTACTAAAAAAATAACTGTATTACCCGGCTAAATTGGGAATGCTCTGTTTACTCGCATAGAACTTGCAGTATAATTTAACATTGTAGGGTTAATTCTATTACGAACTAGTGTTTTATATATTATTGCACGCGTTTGTTATAGCTCGGTTTATGGTCCTAAAAGCGATGTATTAGGGCTCACTTTACGAGCAAGTGTGTTCAAAATAATATTATAAAATGCTAGCGGCCGCCTGCGACCTCGTCCGTGTGGGTCAGTATCCTTTGTTTGAATCCAAAGGTACTAATTTAAAGGTTGTGCCAAATTTTATCCAAATCCGTACAACTATTTAGGCGTGAAGAGGTAACAAACACACACATATTGATATTAAAAAGGTTGATCCTAAAAACCAAAAATCCTCAATTAATATTAAAGTTATGATCAATATTGTTAAGATAACAAAAAGAACACAAATTATGAAGTTACTCCAAGCTTATTATCCGGCTTGTCACCTTTTCGTGTAGTAACACGAGCTTTAGATGTGTCTTAAGGAAAAATATTATTTCCTCTTATTTTCCCGGTCACGCCTAGCGCGTTAATTTAGTTGGGCCCGAGGCACTGATAACAATAGAATTGTCAAATTTATCTTTTTATTCTTTTATATGCCGTATCCATGTCAGTCTAAGCTTCAGATGAATTTTCTACAAGATACACTTGAATTTCTTGACTATGGGCACAGCTATGGGTGTTAAAAAGCTTTGACAACTTGCTGTTGTTTAATTTTCGTTTTCATTTTGATTGGGGTAATAAACAGTTAAAATCTCATTAGTTTTATATTATTTTTCTAACATAATTTTAAAGTTTTTGTCAAGAGTATAATAATTTAAATCAACGATTGTTCAAGTTGAATTGATAAACATAAAGGAACAAAAAATCTGTTCAGTGGTGGTTGATTAGTAATGGAGGTTGATATACTAATCAGTTTGTAAATGAAATGAAATAAAAATTGGTAGGTACTAACCTAGATAACATAATTATTAGAAACATGCTTAAGTAGATATAGAGAACAGACGAATTAGGCTAAAGGACAAACATTACTTAGCAAAATGTATTTTAAGCGGATCCAGAAAATTACCGCCCATTGTAACAGCTCTAATTATTTTCACTCACTAAGGAATTAAAAAGAATTCCAGCCTCATTTCTGTTTTCTTTGTTCAGAACTATATTTTTGGAAGAAAACGTTCGCCGAAAATCTGTTTTACTTAAAATACGGCAGATTTACGACGTTTTTATATTTCCCCAGAATTGTATTGAACTTCGTAACGAAGGTTTCTTGAAACATGAATAGGTACCTCATTAACAAAAAACGTAGGTTCAACAAACATAATTTTTCAAATTCAATCATGCTACCCACATCTGCGTAGTCATAAATTAATATATAGGTACTCGTTTTTTGGCTTTCGTACGCGATGGAGCCAAACGGATATTGTTGTCACTTATGTGCCCGTCTGTCTGTCCGTCTGTCATTATTTTGACACAAAGCTCTAGCAGCTAAACCATTGCTAATAGCCAAGCTACAGTCTTCATATTTGCATCGACAGTGTGTATTGCCAACCCAAAGCCTGGGAAACTATAAAAAATAAATTTCAAAATATTTAATAGGGGGAAAATATTTATTCATGTACAAGTTCGGGTAAACATTAAAAAAATAGGAGACAAAGGCATGAGAAGATATTTTTTTCCAAAATTTTGTTCCAAAGTTTTTTTTACTTCCCGTTGAAATAAACTTGAAATTGGGTAATTTTTTTAATATTACGTCTATTTTACCAACAAATACCAATAGGACATTGATAATTATCCGTTTTTTTAAATTCTCATTTTCCTATTACAAACCAACTTAATTTTGCGATCAATTGAGTAGCACAGATAAAAAGATAAGATCTGCCCCTTAGCCCTATTTAGTACGGAACCCTAAATGTGCAACTGCAGTCTAACACTTCGTTCATGTGTTTCTCTTTTATGCGGAATAATGAGTGTTTTTATTATTTTTATACCAATAAAAAAGATGTAGGAATGATGAATACGTATTAATGAATAGGTAATTATTCTGTACATCAATTCTGTAGATCACTACCTTCTATCAGTTTGTAATCAAACATAATCATCTCCAATTACTCGTATTATTGTATCGTTCTCTTTTTTCGACACACTTTTTTATTTCATAGTCATTTTTTTTGTCAATGTTTGGAGTTCTAATTTTGTGCGACCTATAACTTTTTATCTGTAACACTTTTGGCTTTTGACTGAGTTGGACACATCTCTTTGTATATTACAAGCACTGCCTAGTTTTAAAATGACTCCTGCCAGTTATTTGAACACTCTAGTATTTGTACCGACTCCATTCATCATCAAAATCATCATATCAGCCGCACGACACACACTGCTGGGTATAGGGCTCCCCTAAGGATCTCCACGACGATAGGTCCTGCGCTGCCCGCATCCAGCGGCTTCCCGCGATCTTTACCAGATCGTCGGTCCACCTTGTCGAGGGCCTACCCACAGAGCGTCGTCCGGTGCGCGGTCGCCATTCCAGAACCTTTCCGCCCCAACGGTCTTCGGTTCTTCTCGCTATGTGTCCCGCCCATTGCCACTTCAACTCCATTAGGAGTAATTTATACAGTTTTAAAACAATCAGAATTATTTGAGTCTGGAAACTTGGCAAACATTAAAAATATTTAACCAAATTGCTTAAATCAATAATCTATAAAATTATTCCAAAAATAATTTTAAAACATAAGTACCTACTTAAAACTGAAAGCCTTAATACTCATTCAAAGTTTTCAATGACTCATCAAGCTTGTGCATATTTTTCTAGTAATAAGATCTTCAATCATTTTACGCCACTCGAAATCTTATTCGATTCTGAATTACTTGCAATAGAATTTTGAATCGAAACCGTGGTACACAGGGATGATGTAATCAGGTTCGTCCAAAATCGGATTTACCCAATTTGCTACAACATAGGCCAGGAGCTTAAATCAATAATTTATTACGTCATATTCAAAAGATTTGATTTGAGACATTCACTTAAGCGTTGTTTATTATTTCAGAAATTAGGCACATTGAAATAATTCACGGATTTAACGAATTATTTATTATTTTATTTTTTATTTTTAATGTTGATGTAGAATTTCCCATCGTTTCTGCACCTTTACAACAGACATGTAAGGTCACGGGAATTTGTTCAATTATAGATATTATATTTAATTAAAAGTTAAGTAGATCCACCCCCTTACTAATATACTACTCTGTGTAAAAAGTATCGGGAATATGTCAATAAAAAGACCCGCGTAAAAGAGGTCGTTTTAATTTTTTTACTGCATTTTGGTAGCACTGTACTGATTTAGCGCGCAAAATTTGAGCGGGATCTGTCATTTAATTTGTTTTAAACTACACTTTTTGTTGGTCATAGTTTTGAGTTCTCGGCGATTTTTACAATGGAAAATATTGTTGAACAAAGAGTGTGCCTTAAATTTTGTGTTTCGAATGATATTTCATGTGGTGAATCACTAAAAATGTTGCGGAATACCTACAGCGAATCGTGTATATCGAAAACAAGTGCTTATGAATGGTATAAGGCTTTTAAAGAAGGCCGAGAAGTAGTAGTAGACTTGCCTCGTTCTGGTAGACCTTCAACCGCTACGACCAAAGAAAACATCGACAGAATCAAGAAGCTAGTGCTCGAAAATCGACGTACGAGTCTGAGAGAGTTGGCTAGTGAGGTGAACATATCTTTTAAGTCCGTCCACAACATTCTCATTGACATTTTAGGCATGAAACGCGTCGCCGCTCGACTAGTTCCAAAAGAGCTCAATTTTGTTCAAAAAGCGCAGCGAAAGCATGTCGCTGAAGACATGGTTTCCCGAGCTTCTACGGATCCGACCTTTATGAAACATATAATAACTGGCGACGAGACATGGGTATATGAGTACGACATGCAAACAAGCCAACAGTCTTCAGAATGGCGTCTCGAATACGAGCCGAAACCCAAAAAACCGCGGCAAAGTCGCTCCAAAATCAAGGTGATGCTGACAGTTTTTTTTGACTACCGTGGTGTGGTTCACTCCGAATTCCTTCCAGAAGGAGAAACAGTGAATAAAGAATATTATTTAGGCGTCATGAAGCGTTTGCGTGAGAGTATCCGCCGAAAACGTCCAGATTTGTGGCAACACAACTCATGGATGCTGCACCATGATAATGCACCATCACACACAGCCATTATAGTGAAAGAGTTTTTAGCGAAAAATTCAACAAAAGTTCTCGACCAAGCGCCGTATTCACCTGATATGGCTCCGTCTGACTTTTTTTTATTTCCCAAGTTAAAATTACCACTTCGAGGAAAACGTTTTGAGTCGATAGAAGCCATAAAAGAAAATTCGCTGAATGAGCTAAAGGCCATACCGCAAATAGCCTATGAAAAATGTATGGAAGACTGGGTGAAGCGTTGGAGATGTTGTATTGCAAGCGATGGGGCCTACTTTGAAGGCGATAAAATAAATTTAGATGAATAATTCGTATTTTTTGTTTTATTGACAAATTCCCGATACTTAGTACGCAGAATGTACATAGATTGTATAGCAGATGTATAGTTACACAGTGTTTTGTCACTTTCTTTTCAATGTCAATCTCAAATAGTTTGACAGAGAGTAACCATTGTGTAACTATACACAATCCGCATTGGGCCCGCGTGGTGGGTTAAGCCCAACCTCCTTATACACCTATAAGGAAGGCCTGTGCCCCAGCAGTGGGGACATTGAAATTGCTGATGGTCATATCTAGTATAGCGTAAGTATTAGTATTAGTTTAAGGGTGTTGAAATTAAAAAAATATACATAACAAATAATTTAATAATAATAATAGATAAATAAAATAAAATAAAGTACGTAAAATAAAATCCCATATGTCTCCGTAATAGTGTTTTATTTCATTTAAATTTCATATTTACACTGAGATTGATTATGTTTAAAAAAATATTTACATTTAATTATAACACCAACTTGGCATTACTATCCCCACCATTTGTAATGCGCAGGAACCTTGTCACATTAACATAGACGTTAACGTCATCCGTAACTTAAAATGATATGAAACAAGAAAATTCTAATAGGTAATATAATATAATTAATGATTGAATTTTTCGTTTTTGAGGTTAAAAACATGGCCGCCAGGCGCATTACCTACCAATTGGCAGGTATAGTACATTTGTATATTGTTTCGAAGAATGCTATTAGTTCCTATGTGAATGCAGCCGACGATATTCCCTTATTTTTGTTTTTTATATCCGATCTTTGGTAGATGCTACATGATCCAAAAATATTGGCATTACAATGAGATTCATCCACTTGCATGACGACTACACTTCGACAAGACAAAATCTTCAGTCACTTTATCTATCGCACAATTGAAAAAGAGTGAAGATATTTTCTAGAGTTATAAAATACCTACCTAACATTCCTTAAAAAATAAAATCAAAATTCAAAATAATTTATTCAGTCTAGGCTGTTACAAGCACTTGTGAATGTCAAAGAAGCTACGCCATCGGTTCGCAAAACCTGAGCGGCGGAGCTAACAATTACTTAATCTTAACATTCTTCTATTCTCCTTTTTTTGCTCATAATACTTTCCGCGTATACTTTTATATATTACTTTTGCAGATTATATTGTTATAACATTTACTCATAGCTCTTTAACTCCATTACAGTGTCTCCTTCAAACTTCTTATATTATTATTTAAGTATCCATATTTATCGAAGCTTGTTGCTACTTCTAGTGAGGCGAAAGAGATCAAATAAAAATTGTACTCGAAGAGGCTTTCAAGGTACGTTGAAAAGTTTATATAGCAGATTAGTATTAGGTAATATTTAGGTTTGGAATAACATCTTACCACACTGAAATATTTACGCAACAGAAATTTATTTGCTCGATAAGCCCACATGTTTGTATTACCACAAAATAGAGAGAAGACACAGTATACAGTATGTCCCAAAATTTTTCCACATGGACGTAGGGAAAGTACCTTAAATATTGGAAGGAAATACTGAAATAAAACTTCATTTTGTTTTCAGTATTTTTGATACCCAAAATGGGAATTTATTTTAACCCGATTAAATACTAGCCTTTTTAAATGAACATAATAAGGCTCCGAATTACACAAAATATTAATCATTGGAAAATACAATTACCAACCTATTCATCGTATTGTGGTTGCGTCAACTAGTGCTCAGAACGCGTCATAGCTTTTCTCCATTGCCATTACACGATGTGTTTGTTTGTGATGATGACACAATGCAGAATTCGCTATGTGGTTCTTCTGTATTACTACAATGCGTCTTCCTACCTTTGTTCCTCGGAGATAACCATGGCCAGATAACTGGTTATCTGTGAATATTTTTTTTCTTCCAATATAACCAGTTATCTCTTAGGAATAGATTTTCCTCGCAGATAACTGTTAAAATAATTAGTTATCTATAAGGAAAATCTATTCCTAAGAGATAACTGGTTATATTGGAGGAAATAAAAACTTCATTTATAACCAGTTATCTGGCTATGGTTATCTCCGAGGAACAAAGGGATTCTTATAGGAGCTACAACACGAATTTTGTGTTATGCATTTTCGGCATTGACCACAACGTGTTGTGGTGAGTGTTTTTTCGCTAAATAATCAATTTCTGTCTTTGAGCCATACATATACATATAATACCAATCTTGGTACCATAATCTCTTATATAAAAGTGAAGGGGTGACTGACAGACTATTGCTAGCCTAAACCACTAGACCTAGAGACTTGGATGGTTTTATGGGATGTTGTTTTACCTAAAAATCGATATGGATGTCGTGTTGTCGTTATTGGGGTTTCATGAGATGTTGATTGCGAAAATGGCATTTATTTTGAAGTCCAACACGGTGCCATGATTCAACCCCTTAAGGAGTGAAATGGGCTTCATATTTTGTATGAAAAAATAATATTTAATATACCTACCTAGGTACATTTTGACATGAAACTTCGTATGAGTACTTCTGAACAAAAATTAGCAAACAAATCGATATGGATGTCGTTGTTGAAGTTTTATGGGATGTTTATTGCGAAAATGACATTTATTTTGGGGTCCAACACAGCACGGTGGACATTCTTTAACCCCTAAAGGTCTCAAATGAGGGTTCAGATTTTTAATGGAAAAATAATACGGGATCGGGAATAAGAGCGAGAACCGGAATTACTAAAATTTAAAATGTAAAAGTTTAATGTTTGGATGTTTGTTACTCAATAACGTAAAAACGGCTGAACGGATTTGGAATGGCACACAGATATTTACTTATAGACTGGGTTAATGATAGGATACTTTTTTATCCCGGTCAAAGGTTCCCTACGGATTTTCCGAATGTCCACGCGGACGAAGTCGAGGGCAAAAGCTAGTGATACATTATAATACCTATTATTTAATAGCAAACTTTAAAAATTATAAGCTATGTTAATATCGTTGTAATAGGATTGGTAAGATTACTATCGACGAATTTGGTGAAGTTCGCTCTAGTAAATTATTTTCATCTTATATTTAAAATTTTAGTTTTCAAAACTTTAACACTTTAAGCTATTTTTGAACATAAACTTAGTATTAAATAAGTTAATGTTTTTGAACTATGTTTGCATTAAACAAGCTGGAAGTTTTTGAAACTAAGTATGTAGAATAATATTTAGTTAATTTAATTTAAGTGCGGTAAGACTATTAAAAAGCATTTTGCTTTTGAAATATTCATTATTATTTCATAATTTCAAAGAACTTTACAGTCTAAAGGATTTTCTAAGAATAATTGACTAAAAACTAACCACGAATAATAAGATTAATTTTGAAAGCTTTTATTTGAATTTGTTCAGTAGATGTTACAATGCTCTTGAATGACCTTTCAAATAATCATAAGAAATTTAATAAAAAAACAAAAAACCGACTACAAAAAACCTGCCTCTAAAAAAAGGAAGAAATAATATACAAATCATTAGATACGCATTATCATTGTTATAATAAAACACGTCTATTAAAGTCGGGTGGGGCTGGAGAACATCTTCCTTTTTTATTCTAAAAGCCCCACCCGACTTCAATTGACGTGTTTTATTATAACAATGATAATGCGTATCTAATGATTTGTATATTATTTCTTCCTTTTTTTAGAGGCAGGTTTTTTGAAGTCGTTTTTTTGTTTTTTAAACAATTTTTTTATTTTTAGTGTAAGTACCTTCTGCATTAGGTAGTGTAGGTATATTATTTAGGTAGAAAAATCGGCTCAGCCAAACGTGAGATAATCGCGGAGAAACATACATACATACAAACTGAAACTTACCTCCTTTTTTTGAAGTCGGTTAAAAAGACTACACAACGGTATCCCTTCCCCAACAAAAAAAATCATCTAATTCGGTTCATAAATAACAAAGTTGTCAAGTTAGTTGATTTAATATCATAGTATTTTCAGGATTACTTGTAAACTACTAAACCGATTTGAAAAAAAATTAAATGGGACCATCTCGCCAGAAAACTCAATCGAACAAAAAAAAATTATGGAAATCGGTCCATAAATGTCGAAGATACGCGCGAACAACGATAAAAAAAAAAAAAAAAAAAAAAAAAAAAAAAAAAAAACATACATTCGAATTGAGAACCTCCTCCTTTTGATGAAGTCGGTTAAAAATAAAATGTGATGTTCTCGTTTCATTACAAAAAGTAATCGAAGAAAGCGTAGTCTATATAACCAAGAACTCGATTTTTCGCACGCACGTGAATCGCACAATCAATCGAAGGGTTTTTTACAAAAAAACCATAACTTAATTGCTACAAATTTTCAGGAGAGACAAAAAACCATCTCCCGTCTTACGGTTTATCTTTATCATCACTAATATTTGCATAACTGCTTTTGTAGAAATCATAATCGAGAACATTATTATCTTTTACTAATATTCCAGAAATTGGGAAAATGTAAGTTTAAGTTAAGCAGTTTTTGTAAAATTTGATAAGTAATGCTGTTTTTGTTGAAATTATACCCCCATTTCAGCCCTTTACAGATAGAATTTCCAAAAATCCTTTCATAGTGGGTGTTAACATTGTATAAAGTATCTAGGAGCAAAATTTCAAGTTTCTAGGTCCAATGGTTTGGGCTGTGAGTTGATTTTTCAGTCACCCTTCCTTCATCAATAACAATACCCATCGATTTTGCGCTTTTTTGCCCCATTTAACACCTAAGGGGTTGATTTTCGGAAAACCACGAAAAAAGCTTGGCGTTCTGGTAAAGGTGTGTGAAAGAGAGTGAGAGTACTTCACGCCGGAACAGCTGCTCAATTTATACCAAGCACAAGTTCGATTGTGTATTCTACATAATACATATACAAAACTTGATCAGCTGCTGTTTGGACATTTTTATGGAAAGGACATATCGGACATTTACTTTTTCGGAAAATTCGTAAAACAAACTTTGCCATTTATGATGTAAGTAACTATATGAGGTTGTTGCTGTTTTACAAAAATATGACCCTTCATAAATTAAGAAAATTTTAGTATGGAAATGCAACGTTCTATAATTCTCTATATAAAACAGAAATTTTATTGGTAAGAACATAACATTTTGCATTACCATTTATTACCTTAATTGGACAAACAATTCAGTAAAGTAGCATTAATTAGTAAGAGTTTCTAATAATATATTAATGGAAATAGTTTGTAAACAATTCTTGTTATCAATAAATTGGCTGTTTGTTTACGTAGGCTCTGTTTCCTTAGTGGTGTTATCATTACTAAGGGGTTTAATAATCAACCCCACTCAATTCAAGTATTTTTATATTGTTAAAACTAGTGATGTTGATCTTATTAATACTTATTATCTAAATTTTATTTTAATTTTATTTTATTGGTTTTTTCTAGTGATATATCGACGGCAGCAAAGTAATTAAAGTCATCTACAAATCTAACAAATTCTTTTTATTGTATATTTCTAACGAGAATTACCTATTCTTTAATTGTGTAAAATCAAAATTTTATATTTTTCCTTATTAACATAATTTCTTTAACGTATAAAAAGCCAACTATATCAACATTTTAAAATCCAACACTGTTAAAACGGACAACAGCTGTCCTTGTCATTGCTTACGTGGGACGGAACGCAGTTGTTTTATGGAAGAAAGAGATAACCGTCACTTGTCATTAATTTCACCGGCGGTAGGTTATAATGCGAAAATAAATAGGTTTTGTTGGAAATAACGCTTGTTTTATTTATGTTCATAGTGAGTGTTCATAATGAATGTGCAACGAAGAAAATTGTATAAAAAGATAACTACATTTTTTCCTAAAAAAATATATAAACAGCAACGCTTTTAATAAATTCCTATTGAATAATCAATTGAAATACTTCAAATTCATCAAACTTTCTCCCATCTTCTTATATTCTTTGTTTTTAGGATCTTTACAGTTTGGAATCATACAAAGTATTGTAGCAGTTAACTCAATACGCATGTTAAACAGTTGGAAGCATACAAAGTGATGTGGCAGTTAACTCAATACGCATGTTTAACAGTTGGAAGCATACAAAGTTATGTGGCAGTTAACTCAATACGCATGTTTACTTAAACAATGTGTATACGAACAACTGCATTATCTCTGAAACTACAATGATTTAAGCATAAACACTTATTCTATTTTGTAAACCATGTAATAATATGATTATGGAATAAATTTGAAACATTTTCGCTGGAAAACAAAAAAATAGTCCAAGTTTTTCGTTCTAAGCTCTGTCCTTAAAACTTTGATTTTTACAGATGTCCGTTTTTACTTTGCTGCCGTCGATATTCTCTTGAAGTTAGCGCGCAGCAGCACCCGCCGACAACGCTCTATACAAAACGATCAACATTAATTGTGGCGTCACTTATGCCACGCTTGTATGGAGTTAGCCAGGAGTTTTCAAATATCTCCCTAAATATTGCGTTTAAGTACATATGTGTCATACAAAATATTATTTCGTATTTGATATTCTATCTTACTGTTAAGTGCATTATATCAGAAAATGAAAAAAAAATATCTCTATTTTCCCCTGTGTGATAAAACTAAAATAATACATTTTTTTCTGTTCCATCATGTTTTTATACGTGTCCGCAGCGATCAAGCTCAAATTTATCAAAATCGGTGACTTATGCAGAGAAAAATAAAATAGAGAAAGAAAGAGAGAGGGAGAAGAGAGAGATCGATTTTTTCTGTGATCTTCTGTTCTCAAATTAATGGTGAAAATACAACGTTAAAAGTTTGCAATTACTTTTAAGACGTTATGTTATCACAAAGGTAGTTGTTAGTTAAATGTTTTAACTAGCTAGAAGTTCAATTTTATATTGTCAAGATCTTTTATAAAAAACTATCATATTTAGAGAGAGGCTTCCAAGAAGACGAACGAGAGTGGAATAGCAACAATCTCAGTTTGCATTCTTTATTGAAATAATGGCGGTGCCAGTGGCGGCAAACAGAAACTAATCTCCTTTTAAAATGGCTCGTTTATTAAGTCATGAGTTTCGCAGATATTTGCTTAGGAAACGGCCTCGGGGTCGGAATTGCCAGTTTGTTTACTTTATTATTAAGTTATATTTTAGATTGTTGCTAGATCAGGCAGTAAGCTAAGCTTTTCATATCAAACTGTTAGCTGACTACAAGCTGTCAGTGCAAAACGAGATAAAGGGTATCTGTGTAAAAGGCAGTAAGTCAACGGACGTAAGTTGAAAACAAATAGATGAATAAACTAGACTAATTTTAAAGAGAAAAATTTTAACGTGGTTTTAAAACCTCACCCGACTTCATAGGACGTATTTTTTATATATGCGTTTTTTATGAGTTAATACTTATGCTTATTAAAAAAAAGAAAAAAAAAATGCTTTTTAGAGCCGTTTAATTTTGAAGCTGTTTTTGTTAGATTTTTGAAGGAGGTTTTGTTTTTTTTTTACTTTTGATTTTCAACTTTTTTGTGATAGATACTGTTAAGTAAATTTAACTTAGTAACTGTTTCATGTCGACGATATGATCTAAGTTCCAATAGCTTAATGTACACTGCTCATCACTTTTTAAAAA
This sequence comes from Agriphila straminella, assembly GCA_950108535.1. NCBI lineage: Eukaryota > Metazoa > Arthropoda > Insecta > Lepidoptera > Crambidae > Agriphila > Agriphila straminella. Next base: position 9,374,328 of record OX467321.1, on the reverse strand, counting down.
ATTACTAAAGAATATAATATGCCTGTAATATTTAAAGAGTTTCTTTGATTTCTCCAGGATCCCCATGATCAGATCCTGACTTAATGACAATGGGACCATTTATGAATATACACTTTCACAAAAAAAGAAATTTCAAAATCGGTCCAGCCGTCTTCGAATAATCAAATAACATACCTAAAAAAAGATCTCGACGAACTGAGAACCTACTTTTTAGTGAAGTGCTCTATTTTCATCAAACCTGATGTAATACGTTGATAAGGCTGATAGTAAAAGCCTAAGCGCTCTAAATCTATCTGCCGAAATATCACAAATAGATTACGCTAAGATAGTTGAAGTTACCCAGAGTATTTTTTATTTATCAAAACTTATAATATAATAGCTATAATGTTAACAACCACAATAATATTGTGATTTGATTATAGTGGAAAAGTTAAGTTAAGGTGTTAATAGGCTTCCTTTTGGAAAAAAGCAAGCTTGCTCTATAGGATTTCTCAAAAAAGTCTAATTGCGGTTCTCACTTTTTCGATTCAATGTGATGGATGATAGACGTCGATTGGGTTTTTTTCTTTTTTTCCAATATGTGACGCAGTGGCGGTCCATTGGGCAATTTACTATACGGTCAAGTGACGGAAAATAGCTCACAAACGAAATCAATCTTCAGCACTTTAGCTTTACGGTCGAAAGTTCGATTTTCTAAACGAAACCTCTCTGGAAAGCGCTGGCATTGTAATCGTTTCAAATTCATCTAAAAGCTGAATACGTAGAATGTGTTCTCATAAATTACGTTTCATTTCGTTACAAATTAACGTTTTGTTCAATGATAGGGTTATGCGTTTTTTTGGAACATTTATTTTATTTATTTAATTATTATCAGAAACAGTGTAATACATTTTTTATTTTACAAAAAAGTACTATTTAAACTAGAGTTTGAGTATAGTACCTGAGAGATTCGTACACGTAGACAATAAGTGATTGTTAATTTACATAAATTATTTTTTTTATGTAGGGTAACCACGTAAGTAGCACTCAGAGTACCTATATTTATTAGTCTTTGAAAATAGGTCCTCGGCTATTTTTCTTTTCGAATAATTTGCATAAAGATCAAAAATGTTCTCCTCGTTGCGTTAAAATATTTATTTCTCACTAAGTATATCGCAATACCTATAAAGTGTTTTTGAGCTAACAAATTACGAAATACTCTATATAATCTGAAAAAATAAGTGTTATAGGTATATAAGTCGTTTTACACATTTTAATTAAAATGTGTAGGAAAACTTTCCATTCGATACTTCTTATAAAAAAATAATACTCGCTTAAAATTTAAAGTATCGTATTTTTCATAGTCACCCTATATTTTTGACTTACAAGATTACTCTAACTCTATGGTAATGACATAGCCAAGACAAAACACACCATTCACGCAACGACATAAAGAGCTACAACCAAATGGATTGTCGTAAACTTTAATCTTTAAGCCGAAACAATGCAAATATTGTTTTAAATCAAAGGAACCATATTACATTAAATATAGAGACATTCATAAGATTCTGAAAAATGTCGTAGCGTGTATGTTTACTTAAATCTTCGTGGCCTCCTCCGTCATAGACAACATGTGGGAGTGGTCAGTCGCAAGTGCTTACGCAAATGCACAATTTTGACAACGATTTCGTAAAAGATCACGAATTCCACAGTTAATAAATACCACTATCCAAAACCTTGTAGTTATCGTCAAAATGTTACCCTTATTGCGTATTTTTCCCTCAATGTATGGTATTCATTCATGACTTGGGGGTTTTTATTAATTAATTAGGGAATTTTGCAGTTCATGTCGTACTTTTCCCTTAAGGTGGCTACCCCACCGAAAATGGCGCCCTCAGAAGTTTTTATTTATTAAGTTATTAGTAGAAAAAGATTTAAATAATGTTTAACGTGGAAGCTTTAGGGCCCATGTTCTAGTATTTTTAGAAGCAGAAATAGATAGCAGATATGTAAAAAAGGCCACTTTTAGCAGTTTAAGCAGTTAATTATACCCTCTAAAATTACTAGACTGTGGGCCCTAAAAATTCCACGTAATGCACCATAAACGAAACTATGATATTTTTTAGAACCACGCACACGGGCACTAGCATGTGAAATAACGATAGAAATAAAGAAATAACGACACTCATGTATTGTAAAGCCGTGGTCGTCGTTAACGTTGTAATGTCAAATTGACGATCACGAAACGATCGCGATGGTGCTGTTGCGTAAGCCTGCGGTACACCCGTTATGGACGGGGCCCCTCAGACCTGACTCGTCTAGCTTTTTTATTAAAGTATCGTGATTCAACGTGTCAAAAGCACGTGAGAAGTCGATATACAAGGCAAGAACATGATTTCTGTCATTAAGTGCATTATTTATGTAGTCTGTAAATTTATAAAGTAATGAAGTTGTACTTTTATATGGCTGATTTAAAAACAATTGTCGATTATTGGATTGTTGGAAGAAAAAAGCGTAGAAAAATTGCACTTTTTATTAATAAGCACTTTTTATTTTATTTGATTTATATAGGAAATTGATCTTATAACAGAAGATAATGAAAAAATATTTCTTATTCCTTATTTCTATGTAAATGAAACAAGTGCTAATATTTTGCGTTTATAATTATGCTTATAATTATTATATATTATGTCAGCCACTAAAGTATCTTTTTTACGTATTAACAATCCTTATTTATTTACCATTATAAATGCGAAAGTCTATTTGTCTGTTACGCATTCACGCCTAAACTACTAAATCGATTTTGATTAAATTTGGTACAGACCTTTATATCTTTTTAACCGACTTCAAAGAGGAAGAGATTCTCTATTCGTCTGTATGTTTGCCGATTACTCAAAGAGGCTAAACCGATTGACATGATTCAAACGTTATTACATCAAGCTAACTCCCAAGTTGATGCCACTTTAAAAAAAATAAAATCAGTAATTTTCAATTATTCTTGAAAATACCACGTAACTACCTATAATTTTCTAGTGAACTGTGTCCAACTACCTTGACTATATGGCCGGTCGTATAACTTGTTTGTTTATGAACCGATTTCGATGATAATGTCTTAGTTGAAAACCTTAATTTTAAAAGGACTACCCTTTAATTTTATTGACATTGCACCTAGGATTTCTAATATATAATATACATACAAGGGAACTCCTCAAAATCAAATGAATATCTTAGGAGGTGTCGGCAAAAAAAAAACGCGCGCGGAACCCATAGCGTCAAATTCCACACTACATCGAAGCGAAACGAGGGCGGGTCGCTAGTATAACATAATCTACTATGGTTCCTAGCTAAACTAGCATTCACTCTCCATCTCCACCTATTGGACTTTTATTTTATTTGCTGTGGACAACTAGTTGCGACATACTGTGTCCACAATCTCGTTCTAATAGGTACTTAGTTTCTGCAAAACGTAGCGTCGTTTTAGTACTGAAATTCCATTATTCCACTTTGGGCTGCATCGAAATGTTGTTAAAAATATTTTTTAACAACAAGCTATCATTCTGATGCGTTTCTTTTTGAAATAAGCAAGCCAAAATATGACGTTTCAAATTTACATACCTTGTCATCATCATCATCAGTTCCTAGCCGATTTCGGCCCCGGCGACTATTGTACGTCTCATCTTCAATAGGTGTTGGTCCGACGGTCCGCCCTCTCTTGCGCCCGCATGTGACTCGCAAAACCAATCTTTGACTGGAAGGTCCGGGCACAGATGATACACGTTAGGACCCCGCCGCACTGCATAGGTGAATTCAGTGAAGAGTTCCTATATTATAGATTTAGTGCCTATTTCACAATCAAAAAGTTAGTTCTGAGTAGCTTACTTGACAGTTAATTTGACATATTTTTCATATCACAACTGTCAAATCATCTGACAAATAAGCTAGTCAGAACTTACTTTTTGATTGTGAAACATTAGTGTGGTAATATTATGTATATTAATATAGGTTACATTTAGGTATATTTACAACCTGAGGTTTTTTTTGTCTTAATTCTTCAGAAAAAAAAACAGAATTCGTAATTTTGTAGAAAAATAATTGACTGAACGAACGCGAAGCGCGAGAGAAGCGTCTCTGTTTCAGCTTGGACAAAAATGCTTTCGTATATTCGTCCGGCTGTCCATCTGTTCTCCTTTACAGGTGGCATTTCTCAAACGATTCTCGTAAAAATTTTTAAGCTTTTTTTTTGTCGTTTTAGTTTTTCAAAATTTTTCTAAATGGCGGAGATACGGTGAGCTGTATAGCTCACATTTTCAGAAACATATGGAAAAGAATAAACATTTTTAACCGTAAATATCTGGGCGGTTATTACAAGAGAGCCTCTCAACGCTTCCCAGAATGCCTAGAGAGTTCCACAAACACAGCACCGCGAAACAATTTGCCGGGCCACTAGTTTTAAATATAGAAAACTCTGCGGAAAAATGATTTTTTGTACCAGAACGTTTCAGCATCCAAACGCGAAATGATATAGCGATTTATCTCACTTTAAAGTGTTAAAAAGACAATGAAATTGTCAGTTGTATGTTGATGCCGTGTCAAAGGTTCATGACTCGTTTTATTAGTATGTTGTACAATCAGTGCCAAGTATAAAAATGGACACAGCCAAAACGAATAATTTAGGAACATTAACTAAAGTAATATAAAATATCGAAATTACTTAAGTCCTTGTACTTTGCTGAACCCGATACGTATCGGTGTTAGGGTTTTTAATGGTCTATTAAAGCCTTCATCAATGTTCGATAAATCTCTATACCTTTCACCATTTCAATGATTTCATCGTGAGAGGCTAACAATATTCATTTAATAATAGTAATAAAATACTAGGAAAAATACGACTTGCACTACAACTACTACTACTAGTGACTCGGTAGCTCAGTGGTCAGAGTATTGGACCGGACATCCAAAGGTCGCGGGTTCGATTCCCATCCGAGAATTGATCTGGTGCGAGTCGTATTTTTAGTCGTAATTTAATATTGTATAAAGTTAGCATTGTAAATCCAAATTATTTAGCTATTTCATCTTAATCAATTGTCACAATATTTGGAAAGATATTTCGATTGAATGTAGAGGTAATTTGGTGAAATAACGCTGGCTTGCATTTTATGACTGTGAGATATTTTATTTAGTTCTCATTTTGGCACATTAATCTTCAGAGATTCCTTGAATTGTTAAACTACGTTTACAACTACATAAACTAGTTCAGTAATTGTTGTGTTGTTTCTCTAAGTCACGTTCAAAGCATTTAGTGAGGCGTTTTGATATTGACATAGTGTGCCTTAAGGCATATTTGAAACACTTTGAGCTATCGTCTGTTTATGTTTTCTTACTATCAACTTGATTTAAATAAGGTTACTGATACTTGCCACTTTAAACCAACAAAAAGAAAATACACATACCTATTCAATAAATCCAATAATAAATTGGAATTGGGATACAAAGTCTGAACAAATTAAACTAAAAAATAGAATACAGACCTAAACATAAATTACATAACAGATACAAGGTTCTTAATAAGCTGTCTTTCTAACCTTTTTACTTGGATTAATTCGTCCAAGCCTTTTTATCGTAATATTAAGGCAAATGCTATAATGTAAATATAATAAAACTAATTCTAGTTAATATCGTTTGTTGTTTGTACATAAACAAACACAATGTTAGAGAGAACAAAGTCTCTCAGCAATTTATCTCTATAAACACTTTGCATGTTTGCATATTATTATGTGCTTATTGACCAAGCAACTGTTTGTAATGCAAAACGCGGCTAGGAAGTTCAAATAGCTTATAAAATGCAAATGCATATTTTTGTTTGTGAGCCTAAACAAAATATTTTATGGCAGTATAAAGAACCACATCTGATTTTTTTTTTTATTTTTTTTAAAAGGTCGGTTGATTTACGAAAGTAATCAGTAACATGTAAGTCTATAAAGTTTTGGGTATGTTTATTTAGACCTAACATCATTTCTGTTACCCGAATTCCAGGAAATCAAAGCGTAGTTATAAATACTGTTTCAGCAGAATGTAGAGTATAATTAAATACTGTTTAAATACTTAAGTAATTACACTTTCTCTAACCTATGTTTTTACTTACCTATATTTTTACCTTGTCTTGCTTCTGTAACTAAGCATTAATTATTTAAGTGAATTTCTTCTTAACAATAAATACTGTCATCTCATAAGCTAAGGTTATCTGCGGTGTGGGGCCTAGTAACCTGTGGCTCAGGTTCCTCTGGAACCTATTTCGGGGACTAGTCTCTTCCACTAAGTTATAAAAAGTTTATCCCAAGCCACTTATTGTAAAAAGAGAAAATAAATGCTTTAATTATTATTATTAATTAAACGAGAGAGCCATGTCATATTTCTTGATGTCAAAAGATTCATTATGGGGCATTTACACGGGTCCATTTTCGGGAAACTTTCTAGATGACTTTAGTCGACTATATAGGTAGTCGCCACCTCACTGAGATGAGACGTTTGCGATTCAATATTACAAGCGATTGTCGATAAAAAGCCATATTCGACTAAAGTCACATAGCGAGTCGTCCAAAAATTCAACCCATGTAAATGTCCCATTATAGTAAATTACCACTAGCTTATACCTTTTTACTTGTAGCTAACACCTTTTTGTTTTTCTCATGGCACATCATGTTTGCTGAAAATCAAACGCCTACGAGGATATTAATCAAGTTTTTCCTAGAAATCTCTATTAAGAAGGCTACTGTTTGTGTTTTTTAATGAAACCGCAGCTTTAACAGCCGCAGTCAGTATTTATTCACAAAAAAAGCAATGAACCCAGAAAATATGACAGAAGATACGACGATAAGTGCCTTAGGTGAGCCAGTTTTCTTTAATAAAACATAACAAGTGCTCGCAAAAACCTCGCATATAACAATTTTATGAAACATAACGAACGTTATTATACTTTCTTAATGTGATATACAGCGTGCGTGTTATTTATGTTGACTGGGAACAATAAAGTTTTTACGCAACCAGAGAAGATTGCCAGGAATGCACAGTACATACTTTAACATTAGGTAAAGCAGTAACTCAACTAGTATACAAACGTACGAATCAGCGCTCTCACAGATGCACCGAGCTATCAGAGCTTTAAGCAAGGTTTGCAATACGGTCCAATAGCCCGTCACGCCATCATCTGTGAGAATTAGAATTAGAATTCGTTTATTCGCAGAAAACATGTGCCGCGTCACCTCGGCCACGTCATCAGTGCGCACGCGTCCTGTGTCTTTCGTCTCGCAACCACTGCGCACTGTCTCGATGTCGGCCTCTCAGCTCGTCGTCGCGACTGCACAGTGGTTTCCGAGATGCAAGACGCAGGATGCGTTGTGTATCTTGTGGCGGCCAAGGGGTTAGTTCAGTAGCTACTAGGTAGTATCGCGGAGGGCGGAGCGAGCACACCCGACCGACGCCTGTGGCACGCTCTCTGAAAATGCAAACTCTTGTACTTCGACGCGGCCGCCGCCGGCGGCGGTGGCTTAACGAGATAAGGGCTAATTTGAGATACTGCTTTAGACAATTAACTGTGGTGAATGTTTCAATTTTAACCAAGCCTACGGCATGATTACTGGGAAACTGCTTTATCAAGTTAAATACTTTAGGGAATGGTAGCTAGATTGGTTGTTTTGACGGAACGTAAAAGTTATTATCAGTTTAATCTGATTTTTTGTGAAAGATCTAAGAACCTTTTTTATCAGTTGAGTCGAAAGATATTTTATTCATTTTGTCATTCAACTCAACAACTCCTCCGCAGTAACCAAGGAAATTATAAGTACTTCGTACAACAGTACTTATAAGTTCCTTGGCAGCACAGAATAGATATAAGTACTATCGTCCTTAATATTCTACAGAACAGAGATCTAAATATTATGTCAGTGTTGCCAAAAGAACTGAATTAAATTCGCGTTCATTTTTGTCCCAATTTTTACTCTAGTTTAGTTTAACCCCGTTTGATTATTATTATTACTATAATAACTATTTTCATTTTTTTTACCAAGAATTAATAAGTTAGATTAGGAGTTAAACTGATTTGTCTAGAATTCGTTATGTATGTTATGTACCTAAGTAACAAGCCTTCCGGACCCAAGGCACAACCACTATGCTCAACTGAGTGTAAAACGAAGTTATTGTAGTTGAAGTGAAAGCGAGACCTTATTGACGTTTGTATGAAAAAAAACCACATTAACTTAAAGTACACTTTATGAGCAGCTGTCGTAAGTTTCCAAATACTAAAACTGCTTGAGATTTATCACAAAAACTTGTAACATAAGAAATTGAAGGACCATGTTGTTTTCGCTTGTTCCTGAACGAAAACACTTTTATCACCTCTTCTAACATTTTATTACGTGAATAACGACTTATAAGCAGGCATAGCTTTACATGTAAAGCAGTTATATTCAAATTAAGTTTTTATAATCTCACTATTAAAATAACGGAATACCAATATTACCACGGTTTACCGTAATATTACAGCAACTTCGTAAAAGCTAAACAATTTTATTTTGATTTTAGATATTCAGTTGATAAAAATTAATCTAATTATTTTTGAATTTTTAGATTTAAGGCATTCACAATGCTACTTTTATATTAAGATAATTTATAGATGCTAGAAAAAATACTAGAAAAAATCCACTCACCACTCAAGCTGTGAGTGCTACGGGTGAGGGGATTTTTTCTAGTATTTAATTTTATTCTAATATATTAATTATCTTATTATTTTTCTTTCACTTAATTATTTGGTGATTAAAGGGTTGTAATACTTAATTTCATTAACATAGTCAGATGGTTCAATGACTTGTGTATCATATACCACTTTATAATTGTAAAATGGTATAAATAAACACAGCTGATTTGTCCTGTTGTGTTGGTATTCACCGTAATTCTATATGACATCATAAACGTTTTTCAAGTCGCCGACATTTTATTCCGGGTTCTAGCTCATAAACGAAATAAGATACGAAATTGTAATGTCCCGGTAATTCCATTTTCGTATTACAAGGGGAATATATCTGTGTTTCGCGCCAAGTTAAGTACGGCACTTTATCACTAGCTTTTTTCATATAACGCGAAAAACATACATAAGCGCCACCGCTCACGGGCGCTTAATCGCCGAGCGATTTTTTGTAGCCCAGAATAGAACATATGGAGTTCAATACGTAAACGCCCACGAGCTACAAAAAGTAGCTCACACATAGCTCGGCGACTAATCGCCCACGAAATGACACTGACAAGAGTGACAAGCGGCTTTAACCCTAAAAGACACCACAATTTTTTTCGCTGGCTGACATAATTATTTTTGTAATGGTAGAGTTTGCAATAAAAAGTAAGAGAATTATTATTACATGATATGCTTACCAATTTATATATTTCTTGAATTTGCGCATATAAAGTAAATGCAGAATTTTTGTTCTTCACACTATTTTGACGATAAAAGGATCTGTACCCTTAGCACGAACAGCTATCAAAAAAATAATCATTCGATAGATAAATTTTGTATTGGAAATTTGTACAACGCCATCTATCGCCGATAAGCGAAATGAAATTTTCCATAGAGAATTGTCTATCGAGTAATTTTACGTGCGTTTTTTTTCTCGATAGCTGTTCGTGCTAAGGGTACTGAAGACATTTGAATCGTATACATTGTTTGCTTCATTTGTGAAAAGTATATAATTACTGACATAAATAAATCATAAACTTTATTTTATAGAGCTTAGCAATAATAAAAGTGATTGTTCTATAATATTATAACCGGGTGCCCTTTAGGGTTAACCTACGTCAGCGACTAAAAAGCGCCGTGATTGTCGCCGCGATTATCGCCGCGTTTATCGCAGCGATATCGCCGCGATTAACGCCGCGCTTATCGCAGCTACAAAATAGCGCCCGTCAGCGGTAAGCATTAGTCAATTGTTGTTTTGACAGACGATACTCGTATTTTGTTTAAGTAAAACTACTGTCGTAACGACATTGGTATTTTGAAGAGTGGTTTTGTAACTTGAATACGAGAAATCATATTATGATTATAATTTTGTGTTATATTGATTTATTTTGCGTGGGCTACGTGTAGATGAAGGCGTGAAATTCAGTGTAAAATGACTTACCTTTTAGATTTCAGCTATTATTTAAACAAATGACGAATATACTTGTAACTGTAGTCAAATATAATTCCGTCTACTCTCTGTAGAAAACTAAAGTGATAGTATATTATATAGATTTAATGCCTTATTTTGTTGCAATTCAATCATATTTATTATATTGATTCTATATAATAAATACGAAAGCAGCAAAATAAGGCATCTTCATAGCAGCTGCCAGTCAAGCTATAGATGTAACTCCTAATTTCGATACTAAGTATAAATCTTATTTTACTTTTGATTTCTTGTATTGAGAAACCCTAGTTCAGGATAGCCATGTGTCAGAATGTTGCGCATATAGGTACTTATAATTTGAAACTCCTATAAGGACATTTCAAGTTGTAGACTTAGAGCTGTCGATGCAAAATGTCGTCTTTTATTCGCCTAACTGTACTTGGTCTGAGAAGTTGTTCCCAAATGTCCTTTGGCATTTTGTGAAATAGGCTGACAATGTGCACCCGTTCAGAATAAATTGATGCTTATCTCTTCAACAGCGTGTCGATTTCGAATGTGAAATTTTGTTCAAGCGGTACCTTTCTGTAAAAGGTTTTTGTAATTTTATCACTATGACAGAGGGATGACGTGATATTTTGTATCTAATTTCTTTATATCGACGTTTCAGTCTGAGTACAACAACAAATTCGTCAGTAGGCATCTTTTAACATGATCGATTAAGTTAAATTTCTGGGTTTTTGTTGAGCATTGTCATTTTATGCTAACATGATGTTAACGTTCAAAGATTCTGAAGGCAGGCTGAAGCTATCTCGGCATTGCGGCACCAAAATGTAGGGGTGAACCCGCAACTAATTAAAACGATGTTAAACTTTAGCCCAAGGGTACCGTAAAAACTTTGCACTCTACACGGTGCTGTTATGACTGCGAGGAGGATTTCGGTCACCTAAAACAACCCACAATTTTACATAAACTTTGGATCCTGTGTAAATATGACGAAAGATATTTTAAACCATATTATTATCAATGTGCGTTTAAGTTTTTTAATCCCCAACAGAATAGTGCTTAGCATTCACCTATTCTGATGTTAAGCGACGATAATAAAATTACGAAAGTGTAAGCGCATTACACCCGGAATCCTCACCACTGAGGAACTGGCTGTCTTACCTCTAACTTTGCCTTGCCTTTCGGTTAAAGTGAAATTAATACTTGACAATTAACTCATTACCGACTATCTGAAAATTAAATAGCTAATTTGAGTCCCCCTAACACACAAAAGCTAATATAAAATTTTGAAAATTTATATGGACGGCAATAAAAAACGTCATTTTCAACATCAACCTTTAATGAAATTATTTAAAGTAATTAATACTTTACAAAGGTATTTATGTACATTTATAATGTGTTCAAAGTTCGTATTAAACATAACATAAGTGTACTTTGTACACAAAACAATAATAGAATTTGGAATAAATCAATTATAAAATACACGTACTATTTTAATAACATATTATTATATTAACCTGTCGGGCCAGACAAAATACTTGACTTACCGGCCTCATGCGACCGCCTCGCGTTTAATGAATTTATAATGACATCAAAACGTCAAATCCATACATGTTTCGAAGCGAAGCGATAACGAAAATTTGCAAATGTTATTTTGGCTAGCTTGGGGGCTGATCTCTATTTCAACGCAGTGCGTTCTCGTGGGCAAGGGTTGTTTGAGTATTGTTCTTGAATACAGGTGTTACTGCACGAATTAGCTTTATTTGCGTATAATGTATAGACCTTCGCAATACGCACACATAATTATATTGAGTAAAATCTGTGGGTATGTAATAAATAAGTAAAGCTTAATTCTCCAATTAAATATGACAGTTTGTTTAAGCATATCCGAATGAATATAACTTAATTCATCATCTAGCCAGCTGTAGACGTACTCAGGTAGATTGTCATCTATTCAAATAGAATAAAAAAGGGAATTTTGTAAAAAAATATATATAAAAGAAATAATCTGAAACAAGCCTTGAATTCTTTGAAAAATATTTTTTTTATCTCATTTGTATGTATCTGATAAAAAAATTAAGTACAGAATAAAGTGCCTTGATTGTTTTCATCTCGTATTGTTTTCTATATGGTGTAATAACACACTATTTAATATAACGTTACATTATTTTGTACTGTTTACTATTATTATTTTTGCGTCAAACCCGCACAGAATTAATCCGCTTGGTTGAATGAATAAAATAATTAAAGATACTCATTCATTTCTAAAAATAATGACCAGTACCTATTCAGATTATGAATTCAGTGGAATCACAAATTATATAGTGATGAGTCGTTATTGTACTAAAGTTTACTATTGTACTGGGATCGAGTTATACACGCTGAAATTTTAATCATTTGGTTCCCGCCGTGGGGTGGTTCCGCTCATGATTACAAGCAACTTTTACTATGGGGCCAACTCTCCTCGTCGCAAAAAAATCTGCTGTTCCATACATTAAGGTCGAGTAGGTACTGCACTTTTGTATGGAACAGCTGATTTTTTTTTACCACCCCACGGCGGGAACCAAATGAATAAAATTTCACGCTGTATACAGCCAGATTTATACCTCAACTTGTGTATCTTTCCACGTTAAAATTTTCTTGCTGACCCACAAACCAATTATAACTTTGAAAACCAAACCGGCACTATTAAAAGTTAGCTTCATACCCATTTTACAATATTTTACAACATTTTTTTTAATACTGACTGACACACTTTAAAGCTTATCTTTATAATAAATAGATAATAATAAAATATTCAACACTGAAACACCAATCACTTTAGAACTGAGTAGGTATTTACGCACATATATATTAGGGAAACCATTTTAGGGTTCCGTAGTTAAGTTAACAAGGAAAGTTACGCCCACATTACCCATAGGGTAGGGTGTCATTGGATATATAGGCCTTTTGAAAATATTGAAGATTTGTGAAGACCACTTTTCGATTTAGGCACAGAATAGCTTAGCTAATAGTACAAGTAATTTAGGGATTTAGCGAAATAGGCTTTAATGTACAAAATTTTATTAGAATCATGTGCCCCCTCATACTATCGGCTGCTTTTGGATACCTTAAAAAAAACAGAAAAGTAGTACATTATGAAGTTAAAAGAAAAACTATAACTGCTAGGTAGGCTTTACAAGTTGACGGTAGGTAATAGTCGATCAACTTATATTTATTTTGGTATTTAGAAAAGTTTTCGTAGATTCAAATTCCATTGAATATTAGGTATTTTAATTAGTTATAGTCATTATTTGTGTAAAATATAAGTGTATAATAACTATAATGATATTATTATTATGGTATAAGGTAACTACCCTATACCATAAGTTTTATTTATTCTTATGCCTATATTGCACGTAGCCCGACACGCACTTGGCCGGTTTTTTATTACAAGCACAACCCACAGATTCGATTATCTATTTCTATTTGAGAACACAATCTGAATAATTAAGAACAACAATGAAATTATTCAAATGAATTCAGCAATATAAGCGTCAAACTATACCCAATTTCTGTTTTTGGGTCTGTTGTTGAATTATTCGAACATATAATCAATTCCGGATTCAAAGGGCGGGATATATTAGAAAAACTTTTGTTCGCAAATTGATATTCAATATAAATAATTGGATAGTTACTGCTTTTGTTTCCGAGTTGGAAATAAATTAATTTTCCTTTATCAAAATAATGACAATATGGTTTGATAAAATCAATTTTTATTATATTAATTAATGTATATCAAAATGATCTTTTTGTCTCCTTTCTTGTTGTGTTATATTGTCTTAAAGCTAAAACCATGAGCCGGCTGTATTACTTTAAATGCTTACTTTTATTCGGTAAGAATTAATAATATAAATAAAACAGAAAATAAAGTATGTGACAAGGAAAGTACTAATAAGCTGGCCACATACAGAAGGAATCCTGCCCCCCTAGCCAAAGTAACATTTGCAAATTTCGCTATCGCTTCGCTTCGAAACTTGTATGGATTTGACGTTTTAAAATTCGATTGTTAACGAAACCTTATGTCAATCCCATAGATGTTTCGAAAGCGAAGCGATAACGAAGATTAGCGAATGTTACTTTGGCTGGGCCCTCTGATTTGGAATTCCAAACGGAACATCGATAATGTATGAAAATTCCGTACGGAAAAATCCCGCATGTGTGTTGTAGGTCCATAGATTTGTATGGATTAGCTGCGTTTGTAATTACGTAGGGTACTTAATTCCGTTTGCTTGTGGCCACCCTTATTCGAAGATTATTCTCATACAGTCAGATCAAAAGGTTGTTTCAAATCATTATGATTAACTTAATTAATTTTATGTTCGGTCATCTATACCTATAAAGTGGCTTCAAAAATTTGATGAAATAACGAAATTATTACATTGTTATTCCCACCGGAATGGGAACCACGCGGGTGAAACCGCGGGCGGCCGCTAGTATTCCATAATTTTACCCTTAGTATTATGATTTATGTGCTATCTATACGTATAGATGATCGTTAATTATCTCAAATAGGAAAATAGAAGAATCTAGAATGAATTACGTTTTTTTGAATGACATACAAAACTTAAAGTTAGACTCTTACAAGGTACTTAGACTTTGTTATTTACATTTAAGATATTTTTATCAATATGGTTTATTATTTCTCAATATTTACATTATAAAAATTTCTAATATTCGTTTTGTAAACAAAGATAATTACGGCTTACTTAATTACGGTTGATCTTAAAAGAGTTTTGTAATTTACATAAAAATAAGGTTTAACTTAATCTCTATTTAAATTTTAATTATACTTAAATGTATATCACATTTTTACAAACTTTAACCAGGAATGAAATATTTACAATATTCATAAGTTCACCACAATCTTCAAAATTACAAGTTTCATTCAATGTTCATATTAATATCATGACAAACAATGTAAGTGGAATAAGGGAAAACGAAATTATTACAGCGCAACCTGTCGACGTGGATGATAGAATGAGATTTCGGTAATCTTTTGCTTCATTTTGTGAAGGGTACGTGTAAGTCCTGTCTGTAACGCTTTTGACATCTTGGGGGCACGGAAGTAACTCGATAGGTATTTGGAGTAGCGTTTTTTCGTTCTCCTTCCTCGCCAATTTCGGTTCATCTGCGTAAGTGTCATCTATTTCATCGTGAAAAATATCGTCTGATGTATCCGAGTAATCTTTTATTTGGTTTTTTTCCTCTGTGTCATATAAATTGTTAGAATTTACCACTGTCCTTTCGAAATACGTGTAGTGGGAGTTTGATGATGGATCGATGCTGAATTTGCAAACGAAATTCTCGAGTGAATTGCGCACTTTGATGCTTTTAGCTTCATGCCGGAGTCTATGCATCCAAGCCAGGTGACAATCGCAGGAAAATTCGTTGCCTGAAACAATCGAAGACTTAATTAAATCCTCTAATTGGAGTAATGATCACTTTTGAATACGCCGTCTGGGACTAATTGATTTTTATTCGATAAATGAATTTGCTCCTCTCTACCTACTCGACATGAAAATCTTTTAATTAGAATGAGATTATTAATTTCCTTTAGCGCTACTTTATTTAGAGAATAATATTCGAAATTGCTTGTAGCTAGGCTTTCAACATTATGTTGCTCAATTCATTACAGGCTAACTCGTTTAAAATTAATCACAGTTAATGAAGGTAGGCAGTAAATCATTAAGCTCAAGCATTTGTCTCCACATGTCAGTCACGATACAAAACTCATTAATTCCGCTGCTTAATTTTGATTCATTATTACTATGTGTAGATCTTTTAGTAGCTAAGTAAGTTTAAACGACCTTTTACTGAAAAACTTATTATGTTGTTTAATCTTTCTCAGATTAGGTGACGCTGGCTTAAATGAAAGCCTGCCCAAAATAACATTAGTACTTACCATCTAAATTGATGTAGCTATTTTGATTTTTCAGATTATCGTAGATTGGCCGCACATTATCTAGAGTGAATCTTCTCAACTTGTTATGCCTCAGATCTAGCGTTGACAAGCCCCTGACACCTTCAAATAGTCCACTAGTCAAAGTCACAAGTTTGTTGTGGCTCAAACTTAACTTTCGCAACTGTGATAATCCATCAAACGTCCTTTGTGCCAAGACACTAATTTCATTATAATCTAATAATAGTGAATGAAGATTCCATAACTCGATGAATGTAAATGAGTTGAGAGTAGTAATTTTATTTCTTCTTATGTCAAGTCGTTTGAGATTGGCGAGTCCATCGAAACACTCTTTTCTTAGCTCACTAATATTATTTCTATCCAATTCTAATTCTAATAAATTCACAAGATGTCGAAACGCTCCATCTTGAATTACAGTAATATTATTACTAGTAAGGTACAATTTTTGAAGAGCTGGAAGCTCATAAAATGTTTCAGTTACTAACTCTTTTATTAGATTTTCATCCAAAGTGAGTACAGTTAAATTCGGTAGGTTGTAAAACGCGTGCCTGTTTATATAATGTACTTGATTTTTCGTCAGGGTTATTTCTTGTACCGAAGTAAGATTGATGAAGGTATAAGATTCCAATTTTGGTATTGAGCTGAATTTTATGCTAAAGTTTTTTACTTTTCTCAAATATCTGAACACTTTTGCCGGAACGAAATCTAGACCACCATCTGCTCTTACGTTGAATGCTAAGGTTTCTATATTTGATTGGGAGGTGAAACTTGTCCATAGTGGGTCTGTTTTTTCAATACCACCATTAAAAACCCAGCATTCTGTCTTAACTGCTTCGTTGATTTCTTGACTAAATTCACAGTAGCAGTGTACTTTGGAATCTCTGTCGTTTATGTCGCAAATGTTGACGATCATCGGTAATATTTTCTCTTTTTGTTTTCGCCTGTTCGCATCTAGTGCTTCTATTGCAAAAAGCAACAGCAGCAACGCCGCTGGCACCTTTTGAGCCCGCATGCCTTCCACCTGCAACAAAAAAAAACAATATTATATAATTATACATACGCAGTAGCATTTTTATCAACCCGGAAAATTTTAAAAATACCTTGAAGTACCTTTAAAGGTCATACAATAGATTTCAAGAAAAAATTGAATAATTTTGGTAATTTTTTTTGTTAATCCTGAAATTGGTAATAAGTCCATTAAAGTAGGAAGGAAAAATTTGTATCATCTAATAACATGCGTCTGAATATGCTACGTTGCTATTTTGTAGTCGGTGAAAATGGAGTGTTTATAGGATATTTTGTGAGAAGGTTGGCAGAATTACCCTAGTGTTTTTTTTTTATTTTTTTTTATGCCACGATGGGAATTGGCCCTGAAATTTAACCTGGGTGATAAAAAAGTAACCGTGTAGGTATATGTATTCGCCAATACACGTTTAATGATTGGAACGTAGAGGTACCTACTCGTACTTATATTCTTACATTTTCTCCTCTCTCTCCTTTAGTATTTTTTCAGGGTTCAAGGGTTTCAAGGAAAAAAGAACCTAGGACCATTTCGTTGTCCGTCAGTCCGTCAATACCTACTCTTTTCTCAGGAACGTGTAGAAATATAATTTAAAATTATATAAAATACACAATTGCAACCCTTGGAGCTGTGAAAAAAACAAACTTCAAAGTCAATGCAATCAAAAGATACGGCCGTTTATGTTGCATATTTTGAGACTCTCAAAGGAATCTACTGTTACCCAGAATCATGAAATTGGCAAGAAGCAATGTCTCATAGCACAAGTAAAGGTGTAACACTAAAAACGGTGAATTTGTATTGACATCACAAAAAAATACGAAACTAACCTAGAAGTTTGTAAGGAACCCTAGCTGCGTGAGTCTGACTCGCACTTGGCCTATTCCTCATAAAATGTATAATTATGTTAATTGTTTAAAGAGACTGTTAAAATATGACTTAAAGATGTTTTTAAAACTTGCCGCGATTATTTTAGAAGTAAATCATACTAAAGAAAGAAAATAAGAAAGAAATAATTTACAGATAGCAAAATATGTCTACAAATAATAGCTTAGAGGCCTTGGTATAAAATACATAAGAATTTTGACCTAGATTTGCACGCGTTTCAAAAGAAGGAAAGTAGAATAAGCAAATTAGATGGAGCTCCTAATTCTGAATGGAATTTTCAATTAATAACAAATATTAAAGATTAATGTAACATAAAGTAATTTAAGGCTAATAAATAACTATGAAACTCCAACCAAGGTATTTAATAAACTCCAGTTAGGTACGTATGTTTATACAAAGACCTGTTTAATTGAGTTGGTGATACCTAGAACAAATTATTAGAATACTTAAATTATTTATTGTACTTACATAGTATTAAAACATAATGTATCTTCATATCGACACTATCATGTATAGTAATAGAAATCAACGGATGGATAAGTAATTTCTGCACTTTAATAGGTTAAAAAATAACAGCGTGAAAATTCCTGTTTCAAAAACTATTGTCACTATATCATTTTATATAGCATCATTTTCAATATCAGCATGAGCTGATTGCAAATCCATAAAAATCTGCCAAGGCTGATTTATTATCTAATCTGGTGAGATCACAAACAAAAAACTGAAAGCATTCGTTCCTACGCGAGAAAAATATGTCAGAGAGGATTTACGGTAGCTACATAGGTAGTAGAGCTATAGAAATATCTTCGAAGGAAAGTTCGCTTATCCTCTGACCGTTGCTAAGCCTTCAAACGTAGTGTACAAGGTGAATAGTATGCAAACTGTTTTGTGATTATTTATATTTAAGACTTTTGTAATTAACGAAGGATTACTACTACATAAAGACAGAAAACTAAAACACCATTTTACTCATGATAAATTATTTTGTGCCAATTAAAATACAGCACAGGTGGAGATAATATATTTACTATAAGAGTCAGTGTGAAACAACAAGAGAATCCATCACTGCGACACAGCTCGTTTTAACAAAACTATAGCTATTTGTATAAAAAATTCAACTATTCCATCACTCTTTTCAAATGCGTGCATAGATATGAATCTGGCGGGTCCATGGATTTGGTAGTCTTGTCACGTTGTAAACGTGGTGACTATCATGGGAATAAAAATTACTAGAGCGTGCTTGCACGGATTTTTTTCATGTATTTTATAGTCAGACTGTAGTTTCATACATAGAATAAGTAAATACAATTTTATCTTTTAAAAAGGTTTCCCTACTGTTAACCACTGTTCTGAACAGCTAAAGTGGCACATTTATATTTAAAAATCTTGGTAGAATGTTCGGCTATCCTTCGACCGCAACCGGACCTTCTGAGATTTGGGAGATAATCAGTCATTCAGTTCCGTCGGAATTAAGATCGATGGCCAAGCGAAGATCCGTTCTCCTTTTACGGATTTTGTTTCGATTATTTTCAACTTTTTAAGTAGAAATACCTGTATTTTATCTCAGTCTGCAATACTATTATTGAAATCTATAAGAAATAAAACTTAAATATAAAATATTAGCTATAAAGGCTTAAGCTATAAATATTATAACCTATTACATTCTATATGAAAGGTGTTTTTTTGAAACAATATCATCAAAAGAACAAAAAAAAATTACCTATATGTTGTTTTTATCTTTTAGCATGTCAATCAAACAGTAAGTGAACAAGACATATTAATAGGAATATTTTGTTTAAAAGCTTCGCAAATAGATAGAGCCTTCAAGATGGAGTTTACGAATATATAGGTCAATATAATAATATTGAAAACTTATGTAATCATTTTGTTTGGATCTTGGATGGAAGGTTGGCTCAATTAATGTTAGACTATATCAATCTTAACTTCAGAAGACCAAACTTTAGTTTTAATCTATTTTAAATGTAGGGATCCATTAGCATATTAATAGTTATTTAGAAAGGATCTCCTATACCTATATCATTATTTATATTATTTTTTATTTATTTAAAAAAAAAAAAAAAAAAAAATTATATTTTATCATCGCTTTCGTGTCACAGATCATGGGAAATATCTGCTAAAGGTTTCCCATTTCACTGAAGAGTGATCAGAAAAGAGAACAAATAAGTACTTCTTATGACCAAGTGTTTTCGATATTCAGAAAATAATGAAATGCACCTAAGTTATCGCAGTCATCCATCATTGTCCTGACACAGATTTTGGACAATATCTGATTAACACAATGCTTATGTTTACCGTTTCACTAATTAATGATGTTGTTTTTATTGCAATACCGGGACTTATCTGTAATTGCCGCCCATTAATGATTTACTCGTCTTGATTTGATTTCATGCCACCATTATAAGAATAATTTCTTGTAAAAGAGTATGTTTACATTTTGAAAATTAATTGTACACGGTTCGTTTATTTAAAAGGGAAAATCTCCTTAATAAATGAGTTATAGGTACATAAATTCACACCTCTCTTCCATAGGGGTAGACAAAACATAGCTTACTTCATTTTCTGCTTAAACCTCTCTCAACACAGTCCTCATTGATATCCGTCGTTTCAAAGTACTTTTGAACTGACCGTGTAAAAATATAATTTCAAATAAACTTCAAGTAGTTTTCCGTATTTCAAATAGAGTAAAATCTCAGCCACTCTCAGTTTCATACTATCTGTATCTATCCGGTTTATATGTATATCTATTCCCCTTCGCCTCTCAGCTAGGCCCAAACTGCGTGGTTTACCGAATCATAAATTATTCAACCCACTCATAACCGACCAATGTGCGAGGAAAGTTGTATTGGAAAATTTATCGCGTAAACTTCAGACTTGGTGAAATATAACTACGTGTTCAGGCATATTTTCGATAGACACAATATGTAGTTTAATAACCAAGCATGTTAGTTATACTATAAACTAGTTAAGTTACATTATTGTGTAACATGAAGTATACAAATCAAAGAAAATCATATTAACATTCATCAAGATTATGTTAAAAGTGGACCGGATTTACAAACGTAGTAGTAAAGATAACTTTACTAAGGTAATTCTACAACGTTCAGTCTCAATATGAAAATCCACTCCACTCTGAAAAAAAAGTCATCAAGACAGCAATACGTATTTAAAAGTAAAAGGAAAAGTAAATTCTGTCCATCTGTCAACTGTTTGAAGGAAATTGTCCCCGAAAAGTGGCGTAATTAAAACTTCAATCTGTCAGGGATATTTTCATTCGTCTCACAAATTGATTTTGAAGTGAAAGAAACGGGCGTTTCTCGTCTTGGCTCCTTAACCTAATTGTTTCACCTTTTATAAATTCCCCCACTCTCTCGTACTTCGTTTGTCTTTAATTTAGATTGTCCCATTGAAAACAAAAAGACTTTTATTCCTGACATGAATATCTTTTAAGATAAAGGTTCCGAACAAACCTGTATCTTATTGCATTTTGAAAGAATTAACAGTTAAATTGTTGTTGCTAAATAAATGAATGCGAAATATATTTATAAAACATTTAATATTTAATCTCATAAAACTTCTTCAGCTTATTTAATTCCGAAATCAACATCAAAAGTGATTGAGAAATGCAAGCATAGAAATATCCACACAGTTATGAATCCTCATATCAGTGAGTTAAAGTTATCATCCAAGTTTGAAAGCTCCGTACGAAACTTTGGAGTTTAGCAAACTCCTCGAAGAAACAACAAAGATTATGGGAAGTATTTATTTTGATCTCATTTTTAGGGTCGTGGATTTAATACTTTTCTAAACGAGCGTTTTCAAAATAAATTGCACCTTGTCAGAATTAATTTTTTGATGGTTTATTTCATTTTGATATTATAAGGATACATACTAGTTTATGAAATGATATTTAATTTCTTACAGATTAATTTATTTTTCGAGAAATCGACAATTTTAACTATTTATTTCTATGAAAAAAATTACCCAAAACCGATGTGACTTTATCATCCTATTTCATATTGAAAATAACATTCTGACGAAAACATTTACCAACGTTTGTTATCAAAATATAAATAACGTTATAGGAGGATATTGTTCGTCTTCTGAAAACAGTTAAATGATATAAACTAATCTGAATCTGCAAAAAAAAATGTGTCTCAATCCCAAAAGCAGAAATCTGGACGGTGGTCTTAGCACTTATGTATTTAACAACAAGCTTTTTTAAAAAACATGGCGGTTTATTTCTTTTAGTTGTAAAACCGTCACGGGCGTTCGGTACCAGTTTTAACGATTTTATTACATAATCAATCTGTATTTAAATACACACATCAACTTTGTCTAGGGATACAGGTGTTATTTTCATACAAACGAGGTAACTTTGAAGCCTTGGTTTTCTGCCAGGGATGTACTGTGCTGTGATCTGATGATGGCTATCCAGGGAGCGAATGGAGGAGATTCAGATCGCTATACACACCTAACTGATCTGACCAGCATTCTAAAAGATTAATGGACATGTTTAAAAAACCGCGAAAATAGCATGAAAATTGTATGGAAATCCTGAAACTGAGAACTCTGACCCATCAATCTTTTAGAATGCTGATCAGATCAGTTGGGTGTGTATAGCGATCTGAGTCTCCTCCATTCACTCCCTGGATAGCCATCATCAGATCACAGCACAGTACATCCCTGGCAGCAAACCAAGACTTCAAAGTTACCTCGTTTGTATGAAAATAACACCTGTATCCCTAGACAAAGTTGATGAGTATAAATATAAGACCTGTCAGTTGCGACACAAAGTTCATTCAAACGATACCAATACCTACTCAAATTAGCCGAATATCATTTTTACTTGTTATTAGATTTCAAATATGGGGTCAACTCAAAAGTTAAAAAACGGCGGATTTCATATTTTGGTTACTGCAAGTCTGGATTAAAACAATGAATACTTTTATACTAGCTAGTCAAAGGTTTTCATAAAAAGTCGAGGTTGAAAGCTAGTAAGTACTATAAATAATGATTTAAAAGTTAAATGTTTGAAGCCTAATTAAGGTTAATGTTAATACAGGCTTAGATATAAACCTGCGTTGAAGATTAGGTAAGCACCAATGAACGTTAAGATAGCAATATATCTTGTTTATTTCTTGGGAAACGAGTAATGTTAAGTAAATTCCAGTAAGTAATCATTATCGCTCGAACGAATTTTAGATACATTTATAATATGACAGAGATAGATTATATTCCATCGGCAAATCTTAATGTAATTAAGCTAACATTTATCGGCGACCGTTTTGATTGCTCTTTGATCAAAATAGAGGTTTAATGCTAGTTAAATAAAAGATAACTGATTTTATAGTAAAAGATTCAAGAATAGAAATACCAAAGGAAACTAAGGTAATTTTTTGAGTGTTTATTTACTTATTAATCGCGGCATTAGTCCCGGCCGCATTTTCAGTTGTAAGTAGGTACTGTCACAGTATAAATATTAGTTTAATTCTGATGTACTGTGATGCATTTCGTATTCGAACTATTTGGAAAGTACATTTTTCGTATTGTACACATTTTGCGTACCTATCGTAGATTTTGCAAGAGGTGCACATTTTTTTAATTGTACAATGTACATTGTGCTACGAAGGATTCTGAATAATTTCACTTCTCATGCTCGTAAGGTTCATCTTTATGTTGGGTATAGGCTGCATAAAATCGCTTTTTATACTCTAGTGCATAAAGTAAAATCTTCGTCTAATGACTGGTTTACATTATCTTAGTCTTTAGTAGAGTGCTTTAGTAGCGTGCGAGTAGATTCGAATGCGAGTGCTTTAGTAGTTTTGGTGCCTTGCCAGTGAGCGTTTACACGCTTCCAGTACAGTGTCATTTGACTATAGCACTCTACTAAATACGCTACTAAAATGTCGATTTACGTGCTTACAGTGCGAGGAAAGTGTCGCGCGGGAGGTGAGCGGGCGGCGCGGGCGCGCAGGGGGTTCTACTGGAAAGCGATGATTCAAGTTGAAAGGCTACCAGAACGTTACTCTCTTTAGTCATAAGACGACCGTTTACATATTTCAACTAAAGCACTCTACTAATGACTAAGATAATGTAAACCAGTCTTAAGTCTCAAGACAAAGTTTGGCAGGATAACAGCCACACACGCAATTAAATTTCGTTAATAATAAACTTGTTGTTGCAATCTGTTTCTTAATTTTTATATAATATAATCCATGTTATTTATACTTAATACTATTTTCACTCTATTTTCATTCGCACTCACTTAAGCATAATATCAAATTTAAGGAATAATTATGTTTTAGCCTAGTTAGAGCATTTCTAAATACAACGCTGTTAAGAATACTTTATGGTTGAAATCTTATTCTGTTTAAATCGTATCTCATTCATTGTTTATGTATGATAAAGTAATGTTATTGTTTTTTGTATACATTATTCATTATTTATCATAACAATGGATTGTTAAATGAGTAATTCATGTTCATGAAAATGTATATTAATACAAAATAAATAAACACACCGCCATCGCTTTTTAGCGGAACGATTAGCTACTAAGCAAGATTGTTTTCATTCGTTATAATCAGATTTGTTTATTTAAACTATGAAATAACATTATCTAATTCTTTGAAAATCTCGTGTTGATTTTGAGGTCTCATTTTAAATTCAATTGAAATTCAAACTCGTCAGTGAAATATCAACGTAATTTAAATTTGTGTTTGTCTTTCAATCGTCTTGGATACTTGGACACAATTTATATTAGAACTTGAAATTTGTCCTTTAAATTGCAATTTGTTGGTTTGTTTCATTCTCGATTATTTGTTTTATATAATTAAAATCATGTTTATATTTGCTTGTGGCAGTATAATAATTTCTGCCATGTTATTCAAAGGATCATGCCGGATTCTGGGCCATGATGCGTCTTAACAATTCATACCTTAAAAAAAGGAAATAAAAAATGGTTTCATAATAAACAAGAAATTATTAAAACAAATGTGGCGTTAAGAAGTTTGCAATTTATCACGCTTAAATGCAATTTGATCGTACGTAAATCGTAAACAGAAATCTGTCAATGACAACTGGTTGACACTCAATTGAGATTAGAATGAGTGATTGGAATCCTGAAATATATGACTATGCAGGAGTTTTTAAATTCATAGTATACTCAGAAGCAAGGATTGAAATACGTTGAAAAATATATTGATACCAAAAACTACAGTAAAAACCGTAATTTTAACGGTATTTTACCTGATTTAACGGTACTTTACAGTAAAATAAAGTAATCTTTCGTTAAATAACGAAATTACGGTAATTACAGTTAACTCTTATAAACGTTGTCTTTGTGTACTAACGAATGTAGAGTGTGAGAGAGAGTAGAAAATAGTGAAGTCTTCATTAAACCAATGCATTCGTTATAGTATAGTAGCCCGTGGTACATTTAAATCACGAAAAAATAGCCATTATCGCCATTTTAGATACTAAAACCCAAGTTTTACATATCGCAACCCGCCGAAACCTATTTTATATGATCTCCAAAAGTAATATTTTTTTTTTCTCGAGGTTACCACATGTGGTAAAACCATGGTTTAGCTATTGTCGTGTTCTACAGCTTTGATCGATTGCCACAGATATTAGTAAAACTACAGAAAGTGGCCATACACAGATTTAAGACCAGATAAAGTCCAACCATTTTCAGTTTGGACTTTATCTGGTCTTAAATCTGTGTATGGCCACTTTCTGTAGTCTTATTATTACCTATCAATGGAAACGAAAAATGTTACCGTTTGCCTTTGTGATATAATTATTTATAATTCAACTGACTTGTATGAGGAAACTCAGGTTCTGACGGTTCGCTAACTATTCCTGCTAAAAACTTGTTTGACAACACATAAGTGTATTATTAATTCAGATAACTATACAACTCTTCTAAATAAACGTAAATTTAAAATACCAATTCCCAGTATAAATTCACATTTTGCTAGCAGATTTCGCGATTCGATTAGAGCTCGATTTTAAGTCGTTGAACTTCAATAGTTATTTTTTATTACAGCAACCAATTTAACTAGTACGAACTTTCTTCTAGGCTAAGTATATTTTTAACAGTGATACAAGAACTATTTGTTATCCATGTTTTTGTAAAAAAATTTTTTTTATTAATAGGTAGGTTTCACAGTAGCAACTCGAGTTGCTTGACCATGTAAAATTAAATTGGTTTCCCAAGATACAGGCTCTGCCTAGTTTGGGGGCCTCTGTTCACATTTGTAAAACTAATCTTCTGTGCAATAAACATTTATTTATTATAAAATATTTCATCGAATTATCAAAGGCAAACGGTAACTTTTTTCGTGATTTAAATGTACCACGGGCGTTTGTACTATTAGCAGACAATGGCTCACATCGAAACCTGTTCGAAATTATTGGAATGTATCGTTATGATATGATACGCCGACAGGAATTTTACATTTTGATACGCGAACGCCATTGTTCCTGGCAGTAATTAGCCTGTATCTCTATCTACATGAAACTTTGAAATACATTGTGTCTGCCAAACAATGTTTCGAGTTCATAGGTACTAACATTCCTGAACTGACAGTTATTGAAATCATTTTTATGTGTATGATAAATAAAATATTATTGGTACTTACCTACTTATCTACTCGTATGTTGTAAAATTTTAATTTTCAAGAGTTTCAGTTTTATATCTGTGGCTTTGTGATTAACTTTATTGTAATGTTACTTTTTTATATTATAGAGTAAAGGTTAACCTTATATTAATATCTGCATACCAGAAATCTGCAAACACACACTGAAGCGTCACAAATATTCACAAAATTCTCAAAGTATTTTTCGTATCGACCAATTAATTAACAATTGGTAGTTAGTTAGAGGTAAACAAAATCCAGGTGCCCCCCCCCCTCGCTACGCCCATGCCTGCGCATTCTCCTTTCTTTACTTATTAGGCTGAAGCACTAAATTGAAAAGTTCTGACATAAGACGAGTATACCTGTCGGGATTGTATAAACAAATATTTTATTTATTTATTAAGGTGGTAGTGGTTTCCCTCGTAGTCACTGCTAGAAGTAGATAGCATAACTGCTAAAAGTGGCCGTTTTTGACACATTTGCTATCTACTTCTACGAATGACTACGAGGGGATGTGGTGATACCTTCTAATAATACTAGACCATGGGCCCTAAAATCTCCACGATAAACATTATTAAAATCGTTTTATATTAATAACTTATTAAATAAAAACCTCTGAGGGCGCCACTTTCGGTCATACCGCCTTATGTAGTGTAGTGGCTCAAATCCTAATTTGTATATGTGATCGTCTAGTTATAATGTTTTTCTATGTATTTGGTGGTCTTGGTGAAAGTCGATGTTACTGGCATCTAAGTGATCTGCGAATCGTGTTTATGTTTGTACTATTTAGTAGCTGCGTGTGAATGGAACGGAGGCTCATCGAGATAAATCCATCATTCCGCAGGCCTATGGTTTTAAATAACATTGCGAAGCTTGTTAATATTAAAATGCAAATTGTTTTAATCTGATCGCGACTTTCGCCTCTCCTCTACACTAATTACCTAAGCTATAACCAAAAGATGTCTGCTCATGATGTGGATTACACTCTGGTCGTTTAATAGCGCCTACAAAACCTTCTAGGAAAAACCCTTCTGGGGTTTATTATTTGGGGAACGTCAGCCATCTTTGTTACGCTGCGGAGCGTTTGTCAGACATCTCCAGGATGTGGACATTTATTTACTTTACTTTATAAGGTGTTCGCTAGACACCTTTCCCCATAAAACCATGGTAAACTTTATTTATTCATATTTGTATTAATTGAGAAAGTTCGATTTGGCCAAATCGGGCGATGGCTGAACGCTATGAAAGTGCAAATGTGACGACGACCCAGAAATGCTTCTACCCGTTCGCTGAATCCACACGCAGATAGCCTTTAGGCTCAATAAGGCTGAGCTCGCGAGTACCGGCCATAGCATCCCGTACAGTCAAGTCTAAGAGAATAATCTCTTATAGTCAAGAGCCCTCATTCGATTAAAGTCAGTGGGTGGAATGCCTAGCTCGCAGCCTCAAGCGGTCAAACACCCCAGGATCTAAACATCCTGTGCAAGTTCTATTTCATCACAGATCACCTAGTATACCTATCCCTATTTCCTATCCTAAATACAAGTCTATAAGTGCACCTAACAATGTCTATGTCCTGTGTAGAGGCAAAATGTACTTACACATTATACCTATTCAACACTAATACATTATACTTCCTTCTGCTCAGCTCCTGTTGTGTCCCTCGTCCAAATTCAGCAGCTAGACTCCTTTACTAACACGTTTAAATAAACTACCTATACACAAGTAACCTCAACGGTTTGAATGTAGTCTCTTCCTTAGTCTTTAATCACTCCCTACTATCCCATGTTTATTTAATTAGGTATATGTATAGAAATCTACCTAGACCTAGACTGAAATCTAACGAATTTAGCTCATAGAAATCGTGATTCAACTGAAAGGTATATGTGTGAGAACGCAAAGTGTTAAACGAAGCCAAACAAACTAGCTCAAAGGTTCTTCTAAGTATTTCTTAGTATTTAACACGAGTTTGACTATGCCTCACACTGTGCCTCCTCTTAGGAATCTTATCTCTAAGCAGTAAAACATATAATTATGGAAAAAAAATATTATTTATTTAAATTAAATGTGTTTAGTTTAACTTCGAAATGGCAAAAGAAACTGGTTTGATTATTTAAGCTGTCACCTATAGGTTGCTATATAATGACAGCTAGATTTTCAGCTCCTATCTTAAGACCACACTAAATAGAGAGAAAGCGAAAATCCAAAGAAAAAACTCTCTAAGGTCATCTAGATTCACACTTAATTTTAATTAAACACACACTAAAGTTTCAATAGTTATTTTACAAATTAAGTCTAAAGTGATATACGAACACATTTATAGAACTAACCTGATACATTGATTGAAAAATGGAAAGAAAAAACTATTTCACATATTAGTCTAATCTAGACTTGATTATTAACATTCATAATAGATATTAGTGTTTCGTATTCCACCAGGCTACATAAAGTTACAGTCTCTAGAGCTTTAATTAATACTTTCACGTTAACCATCCTTATCTCTGAGGTTAACTATGTATCAAGAAAACGCTATCCAATTCAATCTAACCCGGCTCTTTGCATTTCTATCTCATTCGGTAGACCATCTTGCAAATACCTCCGTCTATTTAATATTCGACGATTGCAATAACTGAATATCTTATATCCACAACACCCTAATACAACTAATGCGCATATTAAAGTCAACACAAAAATGAGGTGTTCTACCGAGTTCCATTCGGTTATTAAAGCGAAACCCCTAGAATGGAGTTGTTCTTCGTATTGATACATTTCTACGTTGTATACGATATTCTGCTCGTTAATCTAGAGATTGTACCTTTATTGACACACGAAATAAATCACAATGTACACAATTACATACCCCACTCGACGTTGTTTGGATTCACTTTGTAAAATAGTTACACTTGTTTTAATATTCAAATCTACAATTTACTTAACAAAGTTAGTATTTATTTAATAGTTAACTCTTTAGTCTTTATTTCTCACACAGTTAGTTACAATGGAGTCACGAAACTCCCAATCTACCACTCCTAAAATATTAAAAGCGTCTGCGCCCTCCTGTCTGTCTTAGCGTCTGTCTCCCGAATCCCCGTTGCATCGTCGTTTTATCTCTTCCATTCCTACTGAAGTTTTTCTCCGCCCGCTCTACGCCCATTTAGACCCCTCATTGGTCAGCTTGATGCTTGCAATCTTCACGGCGACGCCTACGCACCATTTCTCACGATCCGCCCTACCAATTCTGAGAACTCAAGTTTTTTTCCTTCCTTCGACTACTTCACCCATCTGTAACACATTTAAATCTACCAAACTCTTAGAAATCTGTGCATTTCAACTAAAATTGTCCATCATTCACCAGTTTGAATAGTTTGTATGACAGTTGAGCGTAATTTACGGCCTACCCAAGACTCCATTTGTCTTAGTCCCCGCTGTGCGCTAATAAAACTTGTCGCTCTTAATCTATTAGAAGAAATATTCGAAACAAAATTTTTTATTCCTAGTTTTGTTTTACGAGCCCGGCCCTCACATCTGCTAATAATACGAATGCCATCACACATTCCCCTAAATAGAATCTTAAACACCTACATCCGAATGTACGGTCGTTTTAAATTATATTTCCTATCTGTCCACATTTCCAAACTTTCCCACGGTATTCGTTCAGTTCTCACGTTCCCTTTCTATAGCTCTTATCTGTCCATTGTATACCCAAGTAGGCAATAAACCCCGATACTCCGCCTCCTTTGTTACATAATTATGGCGCCTCACAAACCATTGTCCCTACTTTTTTTCTTTTATTTTATTTTTTTATTATTTTTACCTATTCACATAATAGCGAAACAGGTGTATCGCATTGTAATTCCCTTTTATCTTGTTTGTTTGTTTATCTATTAGAGTGTACACGTTGCTACTGGGAATAGCACCAATGACGTATGGTCCTTCAAACAAACGTGCAAACTTCTTAGTCACCTTTTTAGATGCATCCGATTTCGCAAACTTTTTCAACTTCACTAGATCACCTATGTCAAAACACACTAGTTTATGATTTTTGTTATAATGAAATTCTCTACTCTCGGCTGACTTCAATATGTTCTGTCTCGCTCGTTCCCGAACTAATTCTAATGGCTCTTGTTGTAGGCCTAACCCTACTCCAATAATTTTGTCGTTATCCGTAGATAAGCGAGTTCCTGTACCCCATACTATTTCGTTAGGTGTGTAACCCGTCGTGGTGTGTATAACTTGATTGTAACAATCCTCTATTTTCGGCAATACGTCAACCCAAGAACAATGTGATTTTTCACAATACGTCCTAAACATTCTTCCTAGCTCTCTATTGACCCTCTCCGTAGAATTAGGTCGCGGGTTTCTGATTGAGGTGTGCGTTAGCACGATACCTAACTGTCTAACACCTGACTCAAAAATCCTTGATGT
The DNA here is from genome assembly GCA_950108535.1 of Agriphila straminella. Classification (NCBI taxonomy): domain Eukaryota; kingdom Metazoa; phylum Arthropoda; class Insecta; order Lepidoptera; family Crambidae; genus Agriphila; species Agriphila straminella. The sequence goes on along the minus strand of OX467321.1, from coordinate 9,343,242 downwards.
GAAATTTGCACCTCTATCCGAACATAAAACCTTTATTTTGACCTGTTCGTGAAATTTTCTAACACAAGTTAACGAGGCCCTGCCACTCGCCTGTCGTAATGAGTATAATCTAATTAATTTGCTGAAGGCGTCCTGCATAACAAACACGTACTTATGACCAAAGCGTCCTGCCGGTATTGGTCCATAAATGTCACAAAATACTCGTTCCCCTATCTCCCTAGCTATCACCGTCTTAATTGGTCCTGAGTGTGCCTCCAACGCATGTTTCGATTTTTGACACACGTCGCAAGCCCTAACTACCTGTCCTATTTTGCGTGCCATATCAGTGAAGTAGTAACGTCGCTTCATTAACGCAAGCACCTTGTATCGCCCAAAATGTCCTACTTCCTCGTGTATACTAGTAATCAATTCCGTTTGTAAGTTCTCGGGAACATATAATCGCGACCTACCCGAACCTATCTCTATCCTATAGAGAATCCCGTCTATTAGTCTGTAATGTCTAGCCTCAGACTCGCTCTCAGCTTTTATACGCTTAGTTATTTCGCTAACAACACGATCACGCCCCTGATGTTCTCTTATCTCTTCCCACTTATTCTTTATGAGTCGTCCAGTTGGTATTTCAAACAAATTCATTTCCGGTCCCACAGTTTTATTAGTCAAGGTATCGGTGGCTCCACTTATATGTCGTGACAACACGTCAGCTACAGTGTTCAGACTACCCTTGACATGTTCAATCGTATAATTGAACTGTCCTATATAACTTACCCACCGTATCATGCGAGCGCTTAGTAATTTACACGATTGTAGAAACGTCAAACTTTTATGATCGGTCCTAATTACTAACTGAGCACCCCTTAAATACGTTTCAAACTTTGATAGACTATAAATTATGGCCCACAGCTCTTGTTCAGTGACTGTCCATCTGCGTTCCGTTTCTGATAATGATTTACTACAAAACCCTATAACTCTCTCTTCCCCCTCACTCGTTAGTTGGTAGATGTATCCTGCGACACCTATATTCGAGCTGTCCGTTTGTAAATAATATATATCCTTCGGGTTTGGATGTGCAAGAAGCACGGTATCTACAAATAAAGTTTTCACCCTTTTAAAACAATCGTCTACTTCCTGTGTCCATGACCATCTTTTGTTTTGTTTCAATAGGTCACACAGAGGCCTAACCTCCTCACTATACTTTGATATAAATCTACGAAAATAGTTTATTAATCCCAGAAATCCTCTTAATTTTTTTATGGTTCGAGGTGCGGGGAAATCCAATATCGCCCTTACCCTATCCGGATCCATTTGTACCCCTTTGGTATTTACAATGTGTCCTAATAACTTTACCTCCACACATAAGAATTTACATTTTTCCTTCCTACTCGTTAGTCTAGCCGCCTCTAACCTGCTCAGTACTTGATCTAGGTGTTCTAGGTGTAACTTTAGGTCCCCCTTAGTGAACACTACTATGTCATCTATATAATTTATACAAAACTCGCGCACCCCTTCTAGTACCGAATCCATAGCCCTCGAGAAACCTGCCACCGATGTCTTAAGCCCTTGAGGTAAAACACAATACGTATAGGTTTTCCCCATAAAAGTGAACCCTGTATACTTTCTAGAATCGGGATGTAATGGTATCTGAAAATATGCATTATTGAGGTCAATAAGACTGATGTAATTAACCCCATAAAAGGATTGTATGATTTCTGATGTAAGTGGTGGCGCCCCCGCGTCCCCCACCATCTTCTTATTGAGTTCGCGCGCGTCTAATAAGAGTCTAATTGTTCCGTCTCGCTTTTTTGTAAAGGTAAGCGGACTACAACACGGTGTCGCCTCCTGACGGATAACTCCTAAACTCTCTAACCCATCTAGTTCTCTTTTTATCTCCTCCCTATATGCTAAAGGTATTGGATAACTTCGCTTTATAAAAGGCGTGTCGTCGATTAATTCAATAACATGCTCGTATCTGTCCGTCAATCCTAATTCGTCGGTAAACACTCTACTATATCTGTTTAAAACGGGTAACAATAGTTTCTTTTGTTCGTCATTTAAACCCATCTCGTCCAAGTAGGTAGCCACCTTTCCGCTATTGTTTATTTTCTCGCTCGCCTCACTATACACCGCCGGTTGGGCGTCCGTTTCTAACATCGTATTTATCATGTTTGCATTGTCTCTCCCGCCTAACCGTTTTAATTCGCAACTCGAATTTATTTTGACACTAGTCCTGACTCCTAAGTGCTCAATTGATAACGTCCTTTCTCTGCCACACTCCACTATCCCCTTGACACGTTCCAACCAGTCGTATCCTAATATCATTGACCTAGGAAGCCTATGCAGAATTAACATTGACGCTTCAATGATTGTGCCACCCAAACTTAGCTCTATTAGTACCATACGATTCGCACTTTCACTCCGTGATCCAAATGCTCCCTGCACCTGTATAGCCGGGATAGCGATCTCGGGCAAATCACCTCTCTCTTTCCGAATAGAATCGTGTAGTTCCCTAGTTATAGCGCTTATTTGGCTCCCTGTGTCTATCAATGCACTTATACGCATCCCGTACACATCCACTCCTATCTCGGGTAATCTAGGCAACGAATAATCAACACCTAAGTAATCTGACTCGTCTAGCTCATGTGATATCGACAAAACCTCTCTACCCCTGCTTGTACAAAGATCACACGCAAGCCCTTCTTCGTCACATTCTATCACATGATTGAATTGATTTTCCAATAAGACACCTATGCTACACGCTATTGCTCGCAAACTGTTGCTACTCACTGACACTCCCCCGGTCAATGGCCTCTTCAATCCCTTTCCGTCTGCTCCTAAACCCTGACCTGGCTCCCATCCATTTTTAACTAAAATCTTATACGCTATATCGTCTTTCCTATTTTCTGAAGTCCATTCATTCCCCTTCCTACACTTTGATAACCGATCGGACTCCGCTTGTGTAGGGGGTATTAGTTTTTTGTTTTATCCTCCCTCACAGACGTTGATAATGTTGACCCCTCACCTTCCTTCGTGAATGTTATAGCTGGCCTAGTATTTATTTCACCCAACACGTTCGACCGTGATGTATTCCTATTAGAATATGATCCGTAACCTATCCTGCCTCGTCGGTGAGCCCTTCCCCGAGTCGAACCGCCTCTGCCTCGCCATCTTTCCGCTAAAATCGTTGCCGCAACTGGATAATCTGTCTGTGTCCTACTGTAACGACCTCTCTGATTATTTCCTCTCTCTCTAGCATATCTACCTATCTCTCTCTGTCCCACAACTACATTTTGTTCGATACTCCTAAGAAAGTTCGCGCCTTTCATAATAGTGGGTTCCTCTGCTCTCGTAAACCACAACCGTTGAACATCCAAAGGATAATGACGCATTATCGAATTTACTAAATCCCTTTCACTAAAAGATATGGTCAAGGACTGCATCGACTCAACATATTCAGCAAAATGTTCGGACATCGAAATTGCTGATTCACTTGTGTACACCGTGTTAATCAACCTATACCTAACGGATTCTTGTATTTGTTCAGTCCAATAAGTCCGTCTAAAGTCGTCCTCAAAATCACTAAAAGTATTCCATCTCCTTGAGTACATCTCCATCAATTTTCGTGCATGTCCCGTGATGCAACCTAGCGCTATATCAATTTCGCGGTCCTGTCCGTTCACTTCTCTAATATATTTTTTTAATCGTTTCAAAAACGCAATAGGGTTCGTGAATGGTTTTCCGTCAAAACTCGGCTTCGCAACTGAAGGCTGTATGACGTATAAGTTTCTAGTTTCCGAATTCGCGACACTACCACTAGCTATTGTGCTAATCGACTCTTGTCTAATCGTCTGATGACTATTTTGCACATTCCCGCTCGACTCTATCCTCTCGTTTAATCGCTCCGCGCTCAACTGCCGTAATGTATTTTGAAATTCATCCATTCTTTGTGACATCTGTTGTAAAGTTATGTTATCTATATTTCCCGTTTGTTCCCCTATGCTTCCGTTACTCTCGCGACTTTCCCCTGTCCTATCTTGACCTCTAACCCGTCTCTTACTGCGCCTAGGCATTATAACGTCACTTAACTCAACTGCCGACAAACTAGTTTCGATTTAAACTTTCCCCTACTCCTAAATGCACAGATCGTTCTTTATGAGAAAGGTAGATAGTTCCACATGTGATTAAAATACTCATGATAACAGACTTACATTGAAATGTAACAATATCTTGAGAATCTGCTCCCGCCTTTGTCTCCACCTAAATCACACATCTTTATTATGCTAACCTTTTTACGTACAGTCAAAATCGTCAAACGCGCTGCTATGCTTTGAATAATATTGGAAAGTATTTTTATTTTACTCTTTTATTGTTTATTTTGTTGGGTAAGAATTCTCCACGTCCTTCCCTTTTGTCTTTAATGTACAACCGTCAAATTTTACTTCAATGGACAACAGCAGTTAAGTTGCAAACCAATAAAACATTACCCTAAGGTTTCCTTTGTCTCGCTTCCCATTCACAAGCTTGTCAGACAGGCTTTTGTCTTCCGTGAACAAATAACTTGGCTATACAGTTGTCTAAAAATAAATTCTTTTAATTTTATAATTTACGAAATAGGTATGTATATATTTTTTTCTTTCGATCTCGTTGATAACATTATGATGAATTCTGACTGTAACTGTGTCTTTCCCCTACATTCAAAAGACATGTAAACAGTTTAACACAATAAAATAATCACACCATGCACATAATTAAAATAATTATTCCACGCACAATTTATCTCGCCTCCTTGTTTCGCATCACGATGTCTCGTAACATCCCTGTAAAAGTATTCCTTTCAACTGACCACGATTTCTACGTTGTGTTTATTTTATTTATTTTTGTTTTATTTATTTATTGTAATTATTTGGTCCTTTTGATCCAATCGTATCGTTATTTCGAATACGTATTTGGAATCCTGGTCGACACGGCATCATTTTCTGTAGTGGCTCAAATCCTAATTTGTATATGTGATCGTCTAGTTATAATGTTTTTCTATGTATTTGGTGGTCTTGGTGAAAGTCGATGTTACTGGCATCTAAGTGATCTGCGAATCGTGTTTATGTTTGTACTATTTAGTAGCTGCGTGTGAATGGAACGGAGGCTCATCGAGATAAATCCATCATTCCGCAGGCCTATGGTTTTAAATAACATTGCGAAGCTTGTTAATATTAAAATGCAAATTGTTTTAATCTGATCGCGACTTTCGCCTCTCCTCTACACTAATTACCTAAGCTATAACCAAAAGATGTCTGCTCATGATGTGGATTACACTCTGGTCGTTTAATAGCGCCTACAAAACCTTCTAGGAAAAACCCTTCTGGGGTTTATTATTTGGGGAACGTCAGCCATCTTTGTTACGCTGCGGAGCGTTTGTCAGACATCTCCAGGATGTGGACATTTATTTACTTTACTTTATAAGGTGTTCGCTAGACACCTTTCCCCATAAAACCATGGTAAACTTTATTTATTCATATTTGTATTAATTGAGAAAGTTCGATTTGGCCAAATCGGGCGATGGCTGAACGCTATGAAAGTGCAAATGTGACGACGACCCAGAAATGCTTCTACCCGTTCGCTGAATCCACACGCAGATAGCCTTTAGGCTCAATAAGGCTGAGCTCGCGAGTACCGGCCATAGCATCCCGTACAGTCAAGTCTAAGAGAATAATCTCTTATAGTCAAGAGCCCTCATTCGATTAAAGTCAGTGGGTGGAATGCCTAGCTCGCAGCCTCAAGCGGTCAAACACCCCAGGATCTAAACATCCTGTGCAAGTTCTATTTCATCACAGATCACCTAGTATACCTATCCCTATTTCCTATCCTAAATACAAGTCTATAAGTGCACCTAACAATGTCTATGTCCTGTGTAGAGGCAAAATGTACTTACACATTATACCTATTCAACACTAATACATTATACTTCCTTCTGCTCAGCTCCTGTTGTGTCCCTCGTCCAAATTCAGCAGCTAGACTCCTTTACTAACACGTTTAAATAAACTACCTATACACAAGTAACCTCAACGGTTTGAATGTAGTCTCTTCCTTAGTCTTTAATCACTCCCTACTATCCCATGTTTATTTAATTAGGTATATGTATAGAAATCTACCTAGACCTAGACTGAAATCTAACGAATTTAGCTCATAGAAATCGTGATTCAACTGAAAGGTATATGTGTGAGAACGCAAAGTGTTAAACGAAGCCAAACAAACTAGCTCAAAGGTTCTTCTAAGTATTTCTTAGTATTTAACACGAGTTTGACTATGCCTCACACTGTGCCTCCTCTTAGGAATCTTATCTCTAAGCAGTAAAACATATAATTATGGAAAAAAAATATTATTTATTTAAATTAAATGTGTTTAGTTTAACTTCGAAATGGCAAAAGAAACTGGTTTGATTATTTAAGCTGTCACCTATAGGTTGCTATATAATGACAGCTAGATTTTCAGCTCCTATCTTAAGACCACACTAAATAGAGAGAAAGCGAAAATCCAAAGAAAAAACTCTCTAAGGTCATCTAGATTCACACTTAATTTTAATTAAACACACACTAAAGTTTCAATAGTTATTTTACAAATTAAGTCTAAAGTGATATACGAACACATTTATAGAACTAACCTGATACATTGATTGAAAAATGGAAAGAAAAAACTATTTCACATATTAGTCTAATCTAGACTTGATTATTAACATTCATAATAGATATTAGTGTTTCGTATTCCACCAGGCTACATAAAGTTACAGTCTCTAGAGCTTTAATTAATACTTTCACGTTAACCATCCTTATCTCTGAGGTTAACTATGTATCAAGAAAACGCTATCCAATTCAATCTAACCCGGCTCTTTGCATTTCTATCTCATTCGGTAGACCATCTTGCAAATACCTCCGTCTATTTAATATTCGACGATTGCAATAACTGAATATCTTATATCCACAACACCCTAATACAACTAATGCGCATATTAAAGTCAACACAAAAATGAGGTGTTCTACCGAGTTCCATTCGGTTATTAAAGCGAAACCCCTAGAATGGAGTTGTTCTTCGTATTGATACATTTCTACGTTGTATACGATATTCTGCTCGTTAATCTAGAGATTGTACCTTTATTGACACACGAAATAAATCACAATGTACACAATTACATACCCCACTCGACGTTGTTTGGATTCACTTTGTAAAATAGTTACACTTGTTTTAATATTCAAATCTACAATTTACTTAACAAAGTTAGTATTTATTTAATAGTTAACTCTTTAGTCTTTATTTCTCACACAGTTAGTTACAATGGAGTCACGAAACTCCCAATCTACCACTCCTAAAATATTAAAAGCGTCTGCGCCCTCCTGTCTGTCTTAGCGTCTGTCTCCCGAATCCCCGTTGCATCGTCGTTTTATCTCTTCCATTCCTACTGAAGTTTTTCTCCGCCCGCTCTACGCCCATTTAGACCCCTCATTGGTCAGCTTGATGCTTGCAATCTTCACGGCGACGCCTACGCACCATTTCTCACGATCCGCCCTACCAATTCTGAGAACTCAAGTTTTTTTCCTTCCTTCGACTACTTCACCCATCTGTAACACATTTAAATCTACCAAACTCTTAGAAATCTGTGCATTTCAACTAAAATTGTCCATCATTCACCAGTTTGAATAGTTTGTATGACAGTTGAGCGTAATTTACGGCCTACCCAAGACTCCATTTGTCTTAGTCCCCGCTGTGCGCTAATAAAACTTGTCGCTCTTAATCTATTAGAAGAAATATTCGAAACAAAATTTTTTATTCCTAGTTTTGTTTTACGAGCCCGGCCCTCACATCTGCTAATAATACGAATGCCATCACAGTAGAATAAGTACTGTGTAAAATTGTAGGTTGTATTCTTTATAAAACAGAAACTTGAAGATTTGTAGCCTGTAACATACAATTTACAATTACAATTAACAATTTGTAACAATTATTAATTCATCAATACCCGCCGCGGCCAGTGCGGCCGGACAACAATAGAAAATCTATTGTGTCTCATTTTCCGGGCCTTGAAGTGCTTTAGGCAGAATCACTTATTCCTATTTCCAACTAAACTCTACCTTTCTTAAGAAAGAACTTCAAAACGAAACGTTTATAAGCTATTTAAAGAACAAGTCACTTAAAGAAACATGGATACTGAGATGATAGGAAAAGGTATGTCTTTGACAAGTTGAAAGTTATATAAAGGGGACAAGTGTTACGTCGCAAATAATATGAAAAGTAAGTACCTATTATCATAATTAGTAACAGGTAAATAGATAAATAGCTGAGTTTCAGGTTTTTTTTAAGCTCTAGGTGTTTCAGAAATGTTTTCATTTGAATTTTCGACAGATAAAATCGGAGTTGGTATGGTTAGGTACTTTTATTACACGACTGACCAAAAACAGAATGTACTGTATTCATTTTAAAATGAAAAGCTTTAGTTATCTGAAAAGTACCTGTATATAAATACCTGTATATAAGTACCTAAATTATGACCTATTGGTATAAGTAAAACAAACCAGAATAGTATGACGCGCGCTGTGTCTAAAACCACTGCACCTGACCTCCTTCTTTATTCTGTAATATTGCTAAGTCAGGTAGGATTTTAAAACTCTTTAGGCAAGTCAGCAAGAACTACTGCTTATTTAACCATAAAAATTAGGACGACCGAACCACAAAAAACCACATGCATGCAGGATTTAGGAGGAACAAAACGTCAAAACTACTCCGAAATAGAATAGTTTCATACAAGTAAAATTAGCCTAACTTTTAGTGTCATACGTGGTTTGTGGTTGTTCTGTGTTCCCAGCCTCAAGCTAAAGTATAAGAGGTATCATAAAAGTGCTGTAGGTAATCAGTTCCTTTTGAAATAACCCCTTTAAGTAATGGCAAAGTAGAATACCAGATATAAAAAAAACAAATATTAATGTTCATACAGTTGGAAACAAAAAGGAACACTTAGCTGGAAAACTGCCCCAAGGGCACCATTCGTATCCCACTTCAAGGTATATTCCATTTGTTTTATTTTCTTATGAACGGAACAACGGAATAAAAGAAGTTTGGAAAATTCCGAGATTTCCGCACATGTATTTGCAAAATGAAATATGAGTTTTCCGCATTCACCTGTATCGAAAATGGGTGCGCTTTTATTAACACTGTGCTTGCGCTTAGGGTTAGTACACACAGGATAGGTTTCTCTCTTTATATTTATAAAATTTATAATTGATTCTGTTCCATTTTTAAAAAACTGGGACATATGTGATTATGGCAAACAGACCTTTAAAGAATTCAATTCATTTTCTAACAGTTTTTCGTAGATTATTAAGTGGGTAAAGTATCTAATCTACCTTAAGTTCTACCATTTAATTTTATTTCCGTTGTTTATAGTACTTTAAATATCACTGTGTTTTCGAGTATATCTACGGACCTTACAACAATAGTACCTAATCTATATATTTTTAGTATACGTTTATTTGATGACAAACTTTAAGTTTGTAACATGGCCGTGCGACCTCTTTCTTTTCTCTCTTATTTTTGTTTTCAATTATACTAACTTATAATTCGAAACTATGTTAAAAAAAATATTCTGTTTAATTTAAAAATGATGTGTTCGCTGTCATGGGACTTGGTTTAAACAGCCATCTGTACATGTTGCAGTGAATTGTAAAATGTTTAGATAAAATTCCATAAAAATGGCTTAGAAATCATCACAAGTACTTGTTGTATGGTCTGTGGAAATCATAGTACCTAAACAGTAAAACAGTTCTGTTCAGTAAAACTGTTCTGTATATTGTAACTTGTGACGACTAAATGATAAAGTTTAAATACCTAGCAGTCATAGGCAGATAACCTTTTAAAAAGAACCCTTAGGACAAGGGTCTTCAACCTTTTTGATGTCAAGGGCCTAATATACTCTAACTAAATAGGTATAATTTGTAGACATGTGAATTTAATTTTGGCAATACAATGACGGGCCGCCAAGAACGTAACCGCGGGCCGCGGGTTGAAGACTCTTGCCTTAGCAGGTTCTTTATTTCAAAATAGTGCTACTACTGAAAGAACTTTAACACAACTAAGGAAAAATCGCGCTCTAAAAAATACGATACATGAAAATATTCCGAGTGCAAAATTAATTAAAAAAGGATAACCGTAGTCGCATGCCACCTCCAGTCTACAGTCGTTCGTGTCGTTAGGACAAAGTAGCATACGACTACGGTTAATATTTTTATTTGAATTTGAATTCGGAATAATTTCTTGTTTCGTACTTTTTAGAGCGCGATTTTTCCGTAGTTGGGTTTTAGTTTTTAAACTTCTTTTTTCACTGAGAGAACTTATTTTATTATTTAACCTACCTTCCCTTTCACTATGAATTGTTTTAAAGTAAACAATATAGTTAAGACCGATATAATGACTTGAGTGACCATTAACAGAATGGAATTCAGGTTTTTTTTTATTCCCTGTATAAATATTTGAGGAATTTTTCTACAGACAGCCTCATATTGAATACCCACAATCCACATTAAGATGAGATATTCAAATTTTAATGGACGGTTCTCCCGCCGCATACCGGGATTTCATGGTTGATTACCGCTTCACACGAATTCGGTTTTCATGAACAATTCCATTACGAACGGTGGTTGGTAAACATAATATACATAATAGGGCATGTCTGTTCAGTTTGCACCAAACACAATATTATACTTATGTCACGAAAAAGTGAATGTTATAAAGTGAATGAAGAATGGGAACATTTACGATATTATCCACCAACGGAATTATCAATGAATATCGAAATTCCGCGGTTAGCTATATATCGTTTAATACGGATTCGTTTTCAAACGTTTCCATATCCAACTGGAGCGATATATTATGTTTGACCCATTTCTATGGACTTAATGGTTCTTTTCATTCGAGTATGTAGGGCTGCGTATATAAACTTTTATTGGCACATAAATAAGTGATATCTCGCTCAGGCATTTCGTAATCTTCTCGAGTTCATCATTCTGGTTTATGAGTGACGGGACAATATTACTCACCTAATTCTGAGGACATGTGAAGAAACACCCTTATTTTATGAACTAAGATATGTAATAGTTTAGTAGCGTGTAATGTGAATCAAATCTTTTTTGTTTAGTCCAAAAAATAACTGTTGCTAGAGCAAAAAAAGGTAGTTTAGGATGCCTATGGCATAAAATACCTGTTCACAATAGTAAAAATTGCGGGTTTATGTGAGACTTGTTCTATAGGAAACTTTTATAGTCAATAAATCGTTTGAAAATGTACTGTCACTTCATGGTTTATGACCCTAAATATAGATAGCGATCATTTTGTTAAGAATAATAAAATCAACAGTAAGACACTTACATTTGAAGCTTTTTTATTTTTAGCTTTCATTCTTTCATAGCACTATTTAAAAGGTAGACTCTAAAATCATTTGCATTAATAATAAAGTAAAAACAAATTAACCCCCACACAAATGGAAAGTAAAACAATCCCTGAATGAGCTTGTTTAGTAGGTTTTGTGTTACCGGTAACAGAAAAATATTTAAAATATTTGTTTAAGTTAACGATAAATTCAAGCGATGCGTCCTCTAGCTGAGAGTATCGGAACTGCAGCCGTCGCCCATATAATGAATGTTAGTGGTGCAGTAACCGAGATTTATGAATCGAGGCTTTGGTTACCCGCCTCGACGATCTCGACGACTATAGCTTGAGATTTAACAACGATTATTATGAATGGATCAACGAACCAATTTAGTGCAATCGATCGAATTTACTCATTAGACTCATCTCATGCAAACTATTAAGCCTGGATCCATTGACGTCATGTGGACACTGCATCCCTTATTAATCTGTGGCACTTTCCTGAACTTTTGTTGACAGAATAATTATGATTATTTCATAGAAATTATGATTTATATTATACGGATATAATATAAATATATATTATTATTTATAATTATATACTTATCATATATTTTTGAGGTACACACTGTCTGCCCTTCTCAATGTTCTTTCCTGTCCCGGGCCTGCTGGAACAAATTTCAATGTGAAATAAGTTGTGCCCTTGTACAATTCTTCTGTCCATTTCTTTTCTGTTTGTAATTGTGTGTGTACAGAACCAATAAATAAATAAAAAAATGAATTATCTTTAAGTATTTCAGAAGTTATTATTTAATCGTAATTTTTAGCATAAATCGGCAGTAAAGGTCATAATTATTTTATTTTTTTTGAGGTCTAAATGAATTAATTTTATCACTCAGAATCGAATATCCTAGAACCGTTACTAAATAAATAGGTCTAGTAGAAACACACCCCCATGTCAACCTCAGACCAAATAAAAAAGTAAAGACGGAGTCTTCCGACAAAGCGGTGAGGCATGTAAAACTACGCCTTGGCTGTGTACATACACAGTACACGCACACACATGTAACGAAACTACGCCTTGGCTTTCCATATCGAACCCTGCCGCCCGGCCCCCGCCCGGACCATAGTACACACACATGTACCATCAAAAACCGGCCTCACTTCGTTGTTCCTCACTCCATCTTCCTTTTTTATTTGATTTGAGGTCATAACTTATTGTGAAATAGGTAATATCTGTGAGATCAATGTTTTAGATTTTCAGAAATATCATACTGGATTTATTTTAGTCGCTTGCCTGACATTCTGAAAAATAGTATTGAACCATTGAAATCATGCTTAGCGACGATACCACAATTCATGTTGGGTTCCCAGTTCAATTAATGTATTCGTGACTGTGAATAAGCGAACCTACTTTGGTATCATCACGAATTCTGTTTGTTTCCTACTTATTTTGGGTATCGTTTGGACGTTAAAATGAAAATAATACGTTTTACCTAGATTCGTGGGATATCTGTTTTTATATCTGTCTGTTTCTTTGTTTTTTGTTTTTTAACCGACTTCATCAAAAGGAGGAGGTTCTCAATTCGATTGTATGTTTTTTTTTTTTTTTTTTATCGTTGTTCGCGCGTATCTTCGACATTTATAGACCGATTTGGATAATTCTTTTTTTGTTCGATTAAGTTTTCTTGCGAGATGGTCCCATTTAATTTTTTTTCAAATCGGTTTAGTAGTTTACAAGTAATCCTGAAAATACTATGGTATTAAATCAACTAACTTGACAATTTTGTTATTTATGAACCGAATTAGATGATTTTTTTGTTGGGGAAGGGATACCTTTGTGTAGTCTTTTTAACCGACTTCAAAAAAAGAAGGTATTCAGTTTGTATGTATGTATGTTTCTCCGCGATTATCTCACGTTTGGCTGAGCCGATTTTTCTACCTAAATAATATACCTACACTACCTAATACAGAAGGTACTTACACTAAAAATAAAAAAAATAAAAAATTGTTTAAAAAACAAAAAAACCGACTTCAAAAAACCTGCCTCTAAAAAAAGCAAGAAATAATATACAAATCATTAGATACGCATTATCATTGTTATAATAAAACACCTCAATTGAAGTCGGGTGGGGCTTTTAGAATAAAAAAAGGAAGATGTAGGTACTCCAGCCCCACCCGACTTTAATAGACGTGTTTTATTATTACAATGATAATGCGTATCTAATGATTTGTATATTATTTCTTGCTTTTTTAGAGGCAGGTTTTTTGTCATAAGTAGTGAATGATTTAGGTTTTTGGCAAGTATTTTAATTATTGTTTAAATGTTCCGCATAAATAAAATTTACACACCCGCGAGGGTAGGATATGGCGTACTTTGTTAATTTTAAGTCATCTGTATTGTTTATACCAATGTATTGATTGATTGATTGATCCGAGTTTATTTTACAAGCTTTTTAGGGTTTCGTAGCCTAATGGCGAAAAACGGAACCCTTATAGATTCGTCATGTCTGTCTTTTCGTCCGTCCGTCAGTATGTCACAGCCACTTTATTCAGAAACTATTATGAAGTTTGAAATTTGGTACGAAGGCATATGCTTTACGATTTTTACACAAAAATAAATAAAGGATTAATAGGGGCTCCTCATTATATAGAACTGAAACTGTTTTTTTTTATAAAATCTATCCTGCGGGGTATCTAAAGATAGGTCTTTGAAAATGACATTAAGGTTCCAAAAATTATTTTTTCTCAAAGTCAACCGTTTGAAAGATATACACTTCCAAAGTGAAAAAATGTGTGTACCCCTCATTTGTTTGAATAAGAGTGAAAAAAATAAGCTGTAGATCTTAATAAACGCTTTCCAACAAAAAAAATTTGAGATATATTTAGCAACTTTAGAGATATATCACATTTTCCAAAACCGCAAATATAACTTTGTCTTTTATACAAACACTATGAAAAACAAACTTATTTTTGCAGACGAAAAATGATCGATGATATGGCATAAGGTAAGTACGGAACCTCAATTTAAGATAAATACGGAACGCCGGTTTTTTAATCAGTAAAATGCTACCGTAATATTTTTAAATTTCTTTCTTTTTTGCCGTAAGTCGCTCATGAATATTCGAAAGTACACGGTTGTATCTTTTTCAAAGATAGAAGACACTTTTACTCTCTAAATACCTAACATGGTAAGAAGTTGTCATTTTTTAAAACTCTTTCTGCCCAGAATCATCGTAATTAGAAATCGTACATTATTTATTTTTACAAGGTAGTTTGTACGCGTACATTATCTTTCGTTCGGGAAAGATCACTTACTTGAAACGGCTCAGGGGATTCATTCCAAAATGGTTCTGCCGTATATTCACTGGTACTTGTTTTATTTACAAGGCAATACGAATTTATACGCCACTAAACACAACAATCGAATAGAGACTTTCGAGTAAATCGATTGAATGACAACATTTTAGTTCGAAACAACACCTAATAATAATAATAGCCTTTATTCCAAATAAACTTAAAGAATTACAATCATTTTTACATGAAGATCGCAGTTCAAATTAAAAAAGTAATTATAAGTATCGTATAACTTAAAACATATTAATTCATTATTTAGGACAATATACAATTTACAATATAATTATGTAGATAGGTAATTATTCAATTTCATTATTTTTGGTTCATTCATTATTCATAATAACATTTTATAATCATTAAAAAAATAAAATATGACGAAACAACACCTACCTACATCTAATTACAAAAATACATACTTTATTAAAATCAGCAAAAGTTGAACGAAGTATTCCACTTACAGAAATTAATCGGCTAAAATTGGATTACATAGGCGTCATAATAATGTTACACGTTTTGAAGAATATTGTTTTAAACTTCAGCTTACGAGTATGATACTTTTCACTTCAGTAAACTCGTAATAAAATAAAAGCAATTTTCTTAGAAAACATTGTAATTCTTAAACTTTCTTCTTACTTAAGACGTATATGAGCAAGTTTTTTGTTAAAGTTATAGCAAAGACTTTCATCATACTGTTCAGTCTTTGTATACTTAAACTCAAGTTATCAAGAATAGGATCGTCATATTAAAAAAAAACTTTTTTATTTGTAAGGGAATTTCAAGAGACTGATGTTTCTAATGTTTGATACTATAATAAATTTCCCAATGTAACACTAGCCTTTTTTAATGGCCTTTAAATCCCAAATTCAGTCAAATTTTGAGAGACAAACAAATCTTAACTTGACAAATTATAAAATTTTGATACTTTTTACTGCATATTTATTTATTAACAAAAGGAAGAGATACGACTATTACTTTTTAGATGTACTTACAACGTGTATTAGATCACCAAGAATAATAATTATTGAGCTTATTATTTAATGTTAAAAAGTGAAACTGGATTTTCTATTTCAGCTTGTACATATTTCCGTGAATTGAATCAGAGAAGTTGTTCGGTGATGTCGTTTACGTTCAATTTTCCTTGAAAAAAGTGCTTGAATAAAAGTCCTATATTTTTTCCGTTTTGCAACGAGAATATCTGGAGCGTGATTTCATGTGGCTTCATTTTTTTGTTTTCACTACGAAGACACTTTTAATTTAGCTTTTTATATTATAGTTTACCTCGTTTTGCGTCTACAATTTATTTTAATTTTGTTCTTTGTTTTTTTTTTGGGAATCGTACTTCTTTTTCTGTATCATTTTCGTAATGTGATGTTATCATCAATTACTATGGGTACATAACGTAATAAACAATAATCATATTTTTTAACTTCTTTTCTGTTATAGATAGAGATTAAATAGTGTCTCTTTCTGTTTTTTGTTTATTGATGCACGGTCAGTTAATTAATCAAATAATAATCAGGTTTAGGATGTGTATACACGTTGTATACATACAAAAATAAATCCGGCATAAATAGACAGCTTCATTATTTGGCAATAATCGAAAGCTCCCACTGAAAGCGATCGCCAACTCAGCAAACTGTCATTTCAATGTCGACCGATGCCGTCGCGTCGTCGTCATTTATATACATAATGGGAATTTATAAGTTGTTTTCGCTCGACTTAATGCGTTTCTGTGTCAGTAAATTTGGGACAAACATTAACCTACTATTGTGAGACGAAACAATTTTCTTTTATTACTGAGAAAGCCAAGTTAAAGTAACTACCTATCAATACAAAAATTAAGAAAAATATTTCATCATCATCATATCAGCCGCACGACACCCACTGCTGGGTATAGGACTCCCCCAGGGATCTAGACGACGATCGGTCCTGCTCTGCCCGCATCCAGCGGCTTCCCGCGACCTTCACCAGATCGTCGGTCCACCTTGTCGGGGGCCTACCCACGGAGCGTCGTCCGGAAAAAAATAATATTTACATTCAGTTAATACCATAATGGGTCGATTTTAGTCACCTGTGACCGTCGACTTTAGTCACCTAGCAAGTCACTTTCAAAATTGAATCGGAGGGTAATGCGTCGCTGTCATCTCATACCTATAGTCGATGGCGTAACCTAGGTAACAATTATGTAATAACGTAGTTCCAGTTTTGGTCACCGGATCAGATAATTTTGTTTAGTCACCTGCGGCCTAGGCCGAATTGCCATTTACACGGTCGATTTTCGACGTGCAGCGAAAGTTGTGCGGCTTTAGTCACCAATGTAAATACCCCATAAGCTTCTCAGTAAATTATCTCCCAACGGTACCAAAATATATCAATGCAATTTATACAAGTACATTATGTAGATTACATTAGATAAACAGGAGAGCATTTCTACGACCCACCGGGCAAATGGGCCTGAAACTTCGCCTAATGGTGACCACACTCGCCTTCCAGGATATTCCGGATATTATACCGGTCCCTGCTCGGAATGTAATTCTATGTATGAAAATATCCGCCGGATATTTTATAGCTCAAGTAAAGGTCGCAACGAATTTATTTTGAAAATGATCAAGAATGTAAACTTAATCACTGTTTTTTGATTGGATAAACAATTTTGCCACTTAACGTGAATTGAATTTGTGTTGTCAAATAATTACGAAACCGTTTAATTTTATTTAGTTAAATAGTAATTTAATAGTTATTTATGCAACTGGACTATAATGAGAAGTATTCGCCTCGTGTGAAATAGTATCACATGAGTGTTTTAATACCTAATTATGTACAGTTGCATACAAGACTTTATCAACACCCATTTTTTTATTTATTTGGGAAACAAACAATATTTTAATACATAATATGGATTACAAACACCCATGATATTGATCTACACCCATGATATGTATCCTCTATAAAGGTTTTGACTTTGACTTTGTCATTGACTTTCCTCCCCCTCCTCGTTACTATGTCATCCGCAAGAGTCCCCTTTTAATATACTATATCTATGGCAAGAGTGTCATAATGAATTTCATTGAATGCAACGCATCGCGCGTGGGCGCGCAGCGCTGCTGGACCTCTTGGTCGGGATATTGTAATGATGGCAGTAAGCTAACCGTTTGAGAACCCTTTCCAGAGGATTTAAAGCGTGTAGATAAAGGATGTTATAATATCCCATTTCGTCCACAACGAGTCGCTAAGGTGGTTTCATTCATTGCAAATAAATCAGAGACGCAACTAAAATTTAGATTTAAAATACGCCTGATATTAGAATTTATTTTTGCATTGATCATGCAAAAATAAATTATATATATATATCTCCTTCTCCTTAGATTAATAAAATTGTAAAAGTAAGTCTTTGATTTGGTCGCAAGAAATAGTCTCAAAGGAGTTTGTTCCCATTCGTTTCATAAATAATTTTAAGTAACTAAGTCCCTTTTATATTTTTTCAAAGAATTGTAATCAAATCAAATCGTAAGATAGACTTGTTTAATTTACTTAACATTAAAGTATCATGATATCACAAATAATCGCAAAACCTAAATCCAAAATGAGGTTTTCTTTTAATATCTTTAGATCTGAATCTTTTCATTGAACATGTAACATAAAAAGGATAAAAAAGATTTTAATCTTATTCCCTAACTAGGTTAATCTCCTTTGCATGTATCAATACAGTGAATAAACTCTTCGAAGACCCCTTAAGTATCCTATTGAATCAATATAAATGAAATTTGAGTTACGAGAATATGATGTTTGCAGAAAATGTTTTATGGAAACGAACCGGATTACTTTCAATAGGCTTAGGCAGTCGTTCCATTTGGTAGCCGCCATCAAGTAATGGAAAATTCCATGAAAGTGATGTAGAAGGATTCCTGTCCATTACGTTGGGTAGAAATATCAGATTTTATTCAGTAGAGTTATACAGAGTGTGTTCCTCGTTAAAGTGCAACCCCGTGAGAATAAAATTATCGTTAAAAAAATGAATGAATGAATAAATACTTTATTGTTCACCATAATAAATACATACAAGGACAGTACAAAGTGGAACAATTGGCGGCCTTATCGCTGAAAAGCGATTTCTTCCAGCTTGAAATGCTTGATTAATTATATTTATTTACTAATTACTCTATGTATTAAAAAAAATCATATCATCCAAATAAGTGAGCCGATTTCTTTAAAATAATATAACATGCTTGGCAGTCACATGCTATGCAGCTTACAAAAAGAGACTACACCTTTACCGGTACTGTTTTTTTTTAATCAAAATTGTGATCTAGTTTCACCCCTTTTCAGGGTTCACTTTATCGAGAGATACGCCTGTATGAAAGCTTTTGATGATGCATATGTATATTTATGTATTCTTAATTTATTTGTGTGTTTAACGATGTTCTATAAAAGTTTTGCAATTATAGTCTTGGTAACTTAAGCAGTGCGTAAATACGAAAAGTTAGAGATATGTGAGCTCTAACTTTTCATGTCTACGCTCTGCTAACTTTTTTGGCGTGAAAACCTAATTATTCCAAGCCACTGAACTATTATCCTGCTGTCACTCGTAAAGATAGCATATTGACTTAGTCTTGAGCATTTTGGTAAAGCTGGTGAGCTTCAATGGAAAAATAATCCACCCGTTGCCAGTTATGCTGATAGAATTCCACATTTAGGGTGCCATCAAATTCCTACGCAGGGAGTCAGAAAAATGGAGCAAAGTATTTGCTTTGAATGATAAAAACCGGTACCTTTAAATATTTTCAGCGTTGTTTATTCGCCAACGTTTGGCAAATACCCTTTCAATTACATTTTAATTATGACCTAAAATAATGTTTATAGAAATTGATACCAAAGTCTTATGTTAAACACTTCATTAGTCAGATTTTTTTAGTAATTGTTGTTGTTTTTATTGTTTGTATTTATTTTGTGTGTCTCGAATAAATTTTATTTCTTACTTTTCTTTCTTCTTCTTCTAATTTAAGTACTAATAATATTAAATAATTCAATTTTGTTAATTAGTCCGAAACGAGATAACAAACTCAGAATGTTTGCTTGGACTAACAAAATGTATTGAATATTTACCTACTTTAAATATAAAATAGATTGTTACATAATAATATCTGTATTTATATCCCAATTGGATACAGAAACGATTTCCTCCTTACACTAAAGAGGATAATACCGATTTATAATCGTTTTAAATAAATTGGAGTTCCAAATTCAAACCCAAATATTTGAAAGTCAAAGTAGGTTTGGGAATATCCAGTGACTTAAAGCCTATGATCGATTAGGGCTCAAGGCTTCCACGGAATGGACAAAGGGCAAACGCAGGAATAATTTCGAGCAACCGAATAATACCAACGCAAATATTTCGTGCTTGAGGAATCAAGAATTTAATTCAATAGACAAAGAGTCCATTTCGAATTGTCTTCCAATAATTGTATTTATTTTTTCTTTGAAACAATCGAAACAAAGTGAGTTTGTATTTATTATTGATTTTATTCAAATGAAATTTTATTCGTATCATTTTTTATTTCCTTTTTGTTATAGATTTTTTAATTTGAGATTTTTGTACTTATTCACATTTTTTTTATTTATTTCAATCTTCAGAAATTCATTCATAACATAACTGATTGATCGTTGAATTGTACTCTCTCATCAATCTCTATAAAATGATGGCACACATTTTAAATTTACAGCGAAAAGCATTTTTTTGTAATATTTACGACAAAGCGTCAATTAAACTTCAACCTGTAAGTGCGGTTTAATCATGATTTATGTTTAATCTTCAATACGGAAACACGATGACTTGATTGTGACGAAAGATCAATCATAAACACTCGGGCGTGTAAGTGCTCGTACGTCTCAAACTGTATGGAACAGGGGGTCTATTACGAAAAGTTTAATGCGATACACGCAGCTGCGTCCGTGCTTCGTTTTGATTGTTTCCTATTACAAAGCACTTGCGTATGCGATATCGCGAAGTGATTGCGTAAGTTTGGCAGTTTTTCTCTAGAGTAAACGACACCATTCGTTCAATAGTCTATGGGCAACGATAGCCAAATTCAAAATGTTTGTTATATCTATAACCGACGAACTGCGCACGATTATCGTGGCCAAGTGACTGCGTTACGCAATTGCGTACGATATTTTTATAATAGGCCCCCTGAACAACAGATAAAAAGTAAATACCTACATGGTTCTAATGTTGTGTACAATTTCCCTTCCATGGATGAATATTATTAGATTACCTACCTAGATATAAGTCAATGACCTAGTGAGATAATAATTTCGCGCTCTACTCTTGCACTACACAAGAACACCATCACGCACACAAACTGCGCCTGTTTTTTAGCTAATGAAGTATTCATTATTGTCACCCTTCATACTTGTCCCCACTGTAGACAAGAAGATTTTGTGATGATTGATACAGACCTACTTGATTTTTATGAAAATTGTGATTGTATCAGTGATATCAATTGTAATGAAAATAGAAGTTCATAATATTATACAGGGCGGATTTTTGTGACGGTACATTAAGGGCAGAAAAACGTTCATATGAGACCAACCATAACTTTTTAACATATACTGAACTGCATTCACAAATTTTGGAAAATGTTTACAGTCAGCAAAATGATTAAATACCAAAAAACTGTAAACTTTTTCTAGAAACTGTAAACTAGAAACGTTTTCCTGTACGTTATAGTTAAGCCATGTACCGTTTCAAAAATCCATCCTGTATACCAGTTGATATGATTCCAAAGAGCGCTGAAAGGTCTTTATTATCGAAGAATAAATACAAAAATAAAAGTCCAAATGTTCGCAAAACACATGAGCCAGTCCCTTCTAAGTTCAACATAATTTGAAGTAGGGTTGGCACGCATTATTTTTATTTATAGAGTTATCCCGAACACAATGGTTATTGCTAGGGAGCTGACATAGATATTGGGTTTCACCTTTCTCTTGATTTTCTTGTTTGTTTGCCTCGAAAATGGTCACGGCGCGTCGGCTGAATTAGATATAAATAAATACATGACTTCGAATCAAATTTGATCTTTTTTATTTTGAAGTAGGACGTAACTTCAATAATAATTAATAACTTAAACATTCTTGTTAAGAGATTCGTTAAGATTTTGTTCAAATGAAAGATTAAATGAACATTTAAGTTTTTAATACATTTTTTTCCCTTTACGAAAAAATAACCTTTATGGGCGCGCCGTCTAAAATGCAACATGCCACCGCTGCAATAATACCTAACACGTAAATTGACTAAGAAGCAGATTGTCTAAAATGAAAGATGCCACTACTACAATAATACCTAAAACGATAATTGACTAGAATCAGATTGCCTACAATGGATCGTGACTATAATACTTATGTGATCTGTGCTATCATTTTGCCTGACAGCTGTCAATTTGTAATCTTTAAATATTATAATAAGAAAACTAAAGTTTTTTTGATATTACACCCTTGGTTTTATAAAAGCGGCTTTTGAACGGCTATTTTCACACGACGAATTTTTGTGTCAAAACCATGACACAGGCGATGAAACAGTGTGTGTGTATGCAGAAGATTAGCGGATGTATGGCTGCAAAAAAAAAATCATCGTGTGAAAGCACTGCTAACTTATTCTATTTCGAGTGTTCTATGCTTTATTAAGGCAAGAGGGCCCGAGGTCGTTCGCCAACCAGATAGTCTGACCAAGTAAGAGTAGCAACCTCCTCAAGCAAATTCCATCAAGCAGTGAGAGCAACTATGGACCGAGACCGATGGAGGCAAATCGTAAAAATAATAAAATAAAATAAATGCTTGGACAATTTCACACAGCGCCATCTAGCCCTAAACTAAGCAAAGCTTGTAATATGGGTGCTAGACAACTGATACACTACTTATATACTTTTTAAATAAATACTTATTATACATAGTAACACCCAGACCCGTCACAGAAATTAAAATTCATCATTTCAATTTTTGCCCGGCCGGGAATCGAACCCGGGACCTCTTGCGTGATAGGCGGCATGTAGACCACTGCACCACTCAGGTCGTCAAAAGCAGCCGATGATCGCGATCCTCAGTTATGAGGGAACGATTAAGAGAGAGATGCTTTATTATGTACAGTAAGGTTACAAGGCATTAAGAATAGTATTTAGTTATTGTAACAGAATAATTACTTGTAATGTAAATAAATAATCCCGTATATCACTAAATAAATTAGCCTATTTCCGTTTGTCCCCCACTGTTTGTCCACCAATGGTGGACATTCGGAAATATAGTATGGACGGTCTATTTCCGTTGTCCATAACTGGGGGGGGGGGGTATCGGGAAGAAATGTATACTTATCGAAAAAAATGTTTTTCCCGATTGCCCTGGTGGAGGACAAACGAAGCAACGAGAATAAGCCAATAAATTCGTTTCTTTTTCAATTTTTTTAAAACGTTGATAACGCAAATGCAGCCGTAGAAATGGGCATTTTTTTGTTCGTCAAAAATTAAAACCTTTTTTCTCCCTTTTTCCTACATTTTGTTGTTAACATATTACAAGTAGTGATATCCGTAAAGAATTGGTCTGTTAATACTTAAAATTCATATCAGTTAGTATCCAATAAACAAGACTGTTGATAGGTAGAGGTAGGTACCACTTCGGAGTGTTTCACAATTTTTTTTTTTAAATACAGGATTATTTTTAGTCAAATTTCAAGGATGACGTGTTCAGTTCATGAAACTAAACAACTTTTTCCAACAAACATGTGTCAAAAATCACCTCCAAAATATTGGTTAGTAAGGTACTAAACTGATCACGTGATCTCTTTGATTTGTATGGATAGTCAAAAACTTTTCACATATTAAAATTTGGTCCTATGTTTCTTAGAGAAAGTTGTACACTTTAAACACACCCTTTAAATTTGGATCGTAAATAAAAAAATAAGCATATATAGGTATCCAGAAATATTGTTGTTGTATAATCATTGTTGTTGAATATGGTTCACGAGAACTAAGACACCGAAACGGCAGTATGTGTCGACTGTAAAGTGAATCGCAACAGTCCTTTTAACTGCACAACGCTTTTAGGGAGGTAACTTAGTTATAACTGTAACATAGTATTTCCATGTCGACCCGCGAACTTTTGCAACACGATCGGAATGATTGTGAAAATTTATCGTTTTGCGCCATTTTAAGTTGGGACAAGTTTTTAACAAGATCGAAATTACGTTGCAGTTGAGTTTCATTGTATGTTCCGTTCCTTAGAAAAGTTATGAGTTCGCTATAAGGATCATTTACAAATTATAACTTGTTAAGGTTATTAATGGTTGGTACAGTAAATAGGACATATTAATTACGTCGACAAATATCTCAAATAACAGTTTGTCTTTGGCTCTTTTTTTGATTAGTAACCAGTACTCGTAAGCGTATCAAATAGGTTATGAAAATGGAATATGAACTCCAAACAACAATTTATCATAGTAGCAAGATCTGAAAAATAACATTACCTGTTATTAAATTCCCATCAATACTTTTAGTGACTGATCAATACTTGAAGAAACTTTCTGATAAATTTAAAAGTACTAATATTATGACAAAAAACTATATAAACTAATAATATTGCATTGTCTTCCAATTCTGACCCTATTTTTAAAGTCTTTAGCTCAACGGAAAGCTAGATTAAAATCGTTTCCAAAATTTGTGGACAATTAAACATAAACAATTAAATAAATAAACGAGAAACCAACCTTTAAAAAGTCGCAAGCTCTTGAAATGTTTCAATGTGCTGCTAAGCGTTATGTTGTACTATCTTTTCAAACTCACAATCCTAATGCTTTCAGGGCAGATCCTCTGTAAGCTAATGTTCGTTGTTGCTAGAATTTACACGCTCCATATTAAGCTTTCACTTTCAATAATACCTGTGTGTAGAAATTTTAGTAAATTGTTACTGCTAACTTTTGTCTCTTCAAAACTATTCTCGGAACGTAACTTTCAATAATTTTTAATCAGTTTTTTGTGACAAAGTCATGTAGAAATAGACGAGGATGAACTAAAGGGAACAATTACTTGCCTTGCCCTTAAAAGAACTAGCATTAAATGTTCCTAATATGAAGGCTAAGTAGCATATTCTGGGACACAGTAAGCCTTTCTTAGGCATGTAGAATTAGAACGGGCCATAACCAATCACGCGGGATCAATGTGGATTGGTGGGTGTTAATGACTGCAAATGCAGCGGTGACCAACAGCTTAACGAGTCTTCCGAAGAACAGAGCTTGAGATAATACATTTTCAGTCACCCATCCCATTACCAACCCATACGAAAGTTGCTCGAATGCCGTAATCGTAGGACAGTGCGCTAACTCACTGCGCCATTGATCTCATCTAACCAACAACATCTACCAATATTATAAATTCGAAAGTTTATGTGTGTGTGTTGGATGAAATTTGGCCTACAGATAGTTAATTCATAACCTTAATTAAAACAAGATATTATTTATCAAAATATATCCTAATCAAAGATTCCCTAGGGTCCTCGCGGATGAAGTCGCGGGTGGCTGTAGGTAAGGTATCCATTTAACTTATCGTATAACGAATAAGTATCTCTAACTCGACGTAACGATTTGATTTGGGCTAGAGCCTAGACCTAATGTAATAGGTGGTATAATACGAGTATTATCCATTGACAAATAATAATATTTTTGATTAACTTCAGCAGGTACGACGAAAAAATTCCCAGAATCGTAATGAAAAGGCATGTGTATAACGAATAAGTATCTCTAACTCGACGTTACGATTTAATTTGGGCTAGAGCCTAGACCTAATGTAATAGGTGGTATAATATGAGTATTATCCATTGACAAATAATAATATTTTTGATTAACTTCAGCAGGTACGACGAAAAATTTCCCAGAATCGTAATGAAAAGGCATGTGTATAACGAATAAGTATCTCTAACTCGACGTTACGATTTAATTTGGGCTAGAGCCTAGACCTTATGTAATAGGTGGTATAATACGAGTATTATCCATTGACAAATAATAATATTTTTGATTAACTTCAGCAGGTACGACGAAAAAATTCCCAGAATCGTAATGAAAAGGCATGTAGTAAACGTGATTTGAATTTTCCTTTCTTATTTTATTATATTTCTCTTCTATATTATTCTATTGAAAATTGAGTTTATTTATGCGAATGCGAATAGGTATGTGCGTTAATTAGCTGCTATTTGGCATTAATTATTTGCTATTTGGCGTTAATTGTCTATGACGTAGTTGCCTAAAATTCAGGAGCGCTGCCAAATTGAAAACATCTATTACAGTTACTCTTACGACATACTGATTATGCTATCACATAATATGAAATGTCAGAAAACATGATTCGCACTACAGTTGGTTATAAAAACCACAACAAAAAAAATCCTCAAAAATATTCATCTGTTTTTCGTCTAGAATAATCTTTCATGTTTGCCTCATGAAATGAAACTTAGCATTATTGATAATTTTCCTAAAGGTACTTATTTGCTTATTATTATATCAATAAAATACATATACTTACCTACATTGGAAGTAAAACCTACATATAACTATAGTCACCTACAAACAATTTAAATCTACTTAAGGTGATGTTCATATAAAACCAACAATATAATATATCGCGTTCCAAATTAATCATCGGCATTGAAACATCGTGTCCAAAATGGTAATGTATGTACATTTAATTAAAACAATTCCCTACAATCTACAAAACTGTGAAACTAAAATAATACCCGAGCGAACAAGTCAGTTTCCATTAGCACATCTTAAAGTTGCATTGAAATTTATTACTATATTGTTATCACTAGTTGAAATTGTGCAAATGTATGCTGTAGAATATTTTAGAGACCAGTTACTTGCAGCGAAACATGTGCCAAATTTGTGTCGTTCGTTGATTAGGTGGAGAGTGCATCCATTTTTATTTATGCAATGTTTTTGAATTATTTAAGCGAATGTTTATTTAGTTTTATGTGGTATTACTTTTTCGAACCTCTTGCATGGTATATTAGTTGTATTCAATTTCATTAGAAACAAAACACTTTACGAATTACAGCGTGTATATTATTAATTCAGGTGTTATTTAGTTGGTTTCCCGACGTTTCGAAATATTTTCAGGGGCCGTGGGATGCACGGGATGACTCTCAAGGGTCACATCACAAGATGGTTCCGTATTCAAGTTTTTAAGATAAATTTGAGCTCACTTTTAGAAAAAACATGGTGATTATTTTTTTCAAAATAGGGAACATGCATCAATTTTTTTTGTATCAAAATCCAAATTATAATTCGAGAGAAATCCACAGTAATATTAAAACTTTTCTCTTGCGTTTTTTCTCGTGATATAGTTACTTGAAGTTAGCGCGCAGCAGCACCCGCCGAAAACGCTCTATTCAAAACGGTCAATATTTTGTGACGTCAATTTATGCCACGTTTCAGGCGCATTAGTATGGAGTTAGCCAAGAATTTTCAAATATTTCCCTAAATATTGCGTTTAAGTACATAATAATAATGTGTGATACAAAATATTATTTCTTATTTGATATTCTATCCGACTGTTAAGTGCATTATATCGGAAAATGAAAAAAAAAACGCTATATTCCCCTGTGCGATAAAACAATTTTTTTAAATTTATTTTTCTGTTTCATCATGTTTTTATACGTGCCCGTAGCGAACAAGCTCAAATTTATCAAAATCGGTGACTTATGCATGTTCCATATTAAATGTAGGTATGTAAAAAATAATGTGGATACTCGTACCAACAAGAAGTTCATAAGTAACACTTTCTTAGACGGTAAAGGAATATAATTAAGTTGATACCTACCTCGTATTTTAGTAAAATCTCTTATAGAAGATGCTCTTAATAATAATTTCTGCTAAAAAGTAATATTCTTGATAACGCAATACCTAAAGCTGCCTAAAAAGATCGTGACTGAGCAAATATTGCTGGCCCGCTTAATTAGAGGTACAATATACCAAAAATACACTGTGAAATACGCAAGGGTGATTGTTCCAACGGCTTTCAACGGGGCGGTATTTTTCATTTAACCCTGCGGAAAACGCGCGAACATTAGTTGGGTCAAAAGTGGGGCGATCGTATCCAAAGGTTAACCGGCCTTTGTGAAAGGCCTTTCTAACTTTTTAAGAAGCTTTCTGGTGAACCCCAAAACAAAAGCCAGTGTTAAATAAACAATGCAGATGGTGTTTTGTTTTCTGCCTGGATCGGTAAAAGGTTATGTTAGCAAATTGGTAATGGAAGTGTTTCTTTGAGTTTTCTTTATGTTGAATTATACTTTGTGAATTACATTTAGGAAAAGTTTACTTGTGGATGCTTCATGAAACGACTTATAAAAATATCAAGATAATGCTGTCTCAGAGAACATTTAGCTGCCAGGATGAGGTTCGCTGATTTTAGATTTTTTCAAAGTAAAACATAACCCCTTATTGAGGACCACAGCTGAGTCAAATAAGTATAATAAACTCGTATCTTCTTAGCTACTATCAGTAGGGCACAGGGAGGCATCAAAAGGAAATTGGCTCTAACCCTTACTTGCCTAATACGGGTTAACGGCGGCCATTTTATTGTCATCGCCGCCGCTGGTTGAACTAAACGTGTCCTCCGAAGTCACAACAAGCCATAAAAACTTTTCATGTAAATACTATTTTGTTACTATTTTTGTACGCATCATAAAAGCTTGCCTCTGTAGACTGCTATTGATATTTTATTCAATTTATGATAATATTTTATTGTACAATTTTCTGTTAGGGTTTCCGATGTGCTCACAAATCTCAGAATGGATTTTCTACCAATTTTGTGATTTATTAATTTTTGCTTAAAAACTCAAACTCAAAACCTTTAGGTATAAATTAGTCACACGATCTTAAAACAGTAAAATAAATTGAAGTGAAATACTTTTATGGACGAAAGAGTGATTTTATTTAAGGTATTTTATGAATTGTAAATAATAATAATAATAATAATGTTTATTTATTGTTTTCTCCAACAATCTTAAGTATTACATTTTTAATATTACATTTAAGATCTAATTAAGTGTAAAGATTGCGAGAGACTGGCACCCGAGCTAAGCCATAGGCCTGTGGTTCAGAGCACCAGTTCCCTCCCCTCTTGACGAAGCAATTGTGCAGTTAACAAACAAAAGTATAATAGAAACATAAACAATTGGAGAAGCATTTACGTTATACATAGTAACAGTGAAAGAATTTAAATATTAAATATTAATACTATTAAGGATTATAGATTTTAAGAACCTATTTAAATCATACAAAGTGGGTGTAAGTTGTGAGTGTATAGTGTTGTGAGTGTGTGTGTGTGTGTGTGTGTGTGTGTGTGTGTGTTATTTAATTAACAAAAGTGACCCAGAAGATCTTCCGTTTCTTGATAATTTAAGTTTTCCAAATAAGATAAGATTTTTATTTTACAGTTAAATTTATGCAAAGGAGCTAGATCTAATATTTTGTGCAGTTTATTGTAAAGGAAGGGGCCAAGATAGTGATAGAACCGGTGGGAAAACGAAGTTCTAGTGCAAGGTAAAGTAGCTACAAGATGGTTGCGTCGTGATGCCAAGACGTTGACATCTATAACACCGTGTTGTTTGAGAACAGTGTGTAAAATGAAGAGCTGACGGACTGAGAGGACTTGGCAAAACTGATATAGGTCATAAGTAGGGTATAACATGGGCTTTTTTGTACAGACCTTCAGCACGGCTCGCTGAGCCCTTTCAAGTTTAATCGCGACTGTTTTGGAGGCACCTCCCCATGAGGTAATGCAGTACACTAGCACAGACTCACAGAGAGATTTATAGATAGTCTTTACGAGGTAAGGGTCAGCAACATGTCGAATGTTCCTAAATACGAACATTAATTTACGGAGCCTATTCGCAGTTTGTTCCACATGACGTTGGAAGGTAAGTCTGTTGTCAATAAAAATGCCCAAGTACTTAACCGACTCAACTATCTTTAAAGGAGAACAGGTACAGGGATAATTTGGGTCGTTGGGATGGGAGTGAGCGATAAGTGTAAAATTATTAAGGATGTTAGGAGGGGTATTCCGAATAGATGAGGCAATAACGTGGGTCTTTTGAGTATTGAGGGATAGAAGATTCACACGAAGCCAGGAAGATACGATATCAAGGCCATGTTGTGCATGTGAAAAGGCTTCTTGCCAAGTTGCACCAGAGAATAGTAACGCAGTGTCATCGGCGTAAGCTATAATCTTACAGTGAGGAATTTTTAAAGAGGCCAGTCCATTTATAAAAACTAGAAAGAGGGAAGGCCCAAGAATACTTCCCTGAGGAACCCCATACTCAACAGGACGTTCACAACTCTTGGTGTTATTAACCATGACACGCTGTGTACGGTCTGAGAGGTAACTACGAAACAGAGCCAGTTGATTACCTCTGATTCCTAGTCCCTCAAGTTTGCTCAGCAGTATAGGGATTGACACGGTATCGAAGGCCTTGGCCAGGTCTAAATAGATGGATACACACTTTCGACCCCCATCCAAGTTCTTGACGATGTCACCAGTGAGCTCATGAACCGCGTCTGCCGTTGATTTCCCTGTTCTAAAACCGTATTGTCCCGGTGACAATGCATGTGAGTTTTCCAAGAAGCACATCAGCCGTTTATTTAAGATGCGTTCAATTACTTTAGACAGGGCCGAGAGAATAGAAATCGGACGGTAATTGTTGGGAAGGTTCTTATCTCCAGACTTGTGAATTGGGAGAATGATGGCTTTTTTAAAAGCAGACGGAAAGCAACCTGTTTCAAAAATGAGGTTGCAAATGTAAGCGATCACTGGAGCTAGGATTTCTTTATTCCGCTTAATAAATCCTGTAGAAATGTTGTCCCATCCCACTGCGCAGTCATCTCGAAGAGAAGTAATGGTTTTATCAACTTCGTCAATGGTAGTGTCAAAAAGAACAAAGGACTGTGGGGAAGAAGGATTATCTTCCGAAAAGGAGGAGCTCTCATTAGGGTATGCGGGAATACTTTCCGCAAGGGACTTACCTACGTCAGAAAAAAAAGAGTTAACATAGTCCACAGACTCTTCTGGGGTACTCTTGCAACGAAGAAGATCTTGGGTAGCGCTATTTGTTTTGTTTAATTTAGCAACTTCGCGTATTGCACTCCATATTTTTTTATTGTTTTTACCAGCTTTCCCTATCAATTCTCTATCGTAATTCCTTTTGACTTTCTTTAACAAAGAGTTACAGAAATTACGGTACCTCAAGTAGGTAGTCTTTAAAATTTCATTTTCAGGTTTATTTTTCAAACGCTTGTGCATCCGGTCTCTGTTTCTGATGGATCTAAGAAGTCCGGGTGTAATCCAAGGCTTTATAATTTTGCGACGGGACGAGAGATTAACTTTAATTAAGGTCGTGTGAGAATCAATTAGAGTCTGAAATATTTCAATGAGTCGATTGGCGGCTAAATTTGGGTCAGAAGCATTAAAAATTGAGGAAAAATCAATTCTGGTTAGAGACTGGCTCAGTTCAATATGGTATAAGTATAAGAAATAAATGCTTTTATTATTATTATTATATTATTATTAATTGTTTTTTAACCGACTTCCAAAAAAGGAGGAGGTTCTCTGTTCGTCTCTATATTTGTTTTTTTTTTGTGTATGTCCACCGATTACTTAAAGACGGCTGGACCGATGGAAATGATTCAAACGTTATTACATTAGGTAAGCTCCCAAGTTGGTCCCATTTTTTAAAATTTGGGAATCGGTTCAGTACTTTTCAAGTAATCTTGGAAAAAGCACGAAAATAGTATGATTTTGTGTGAATTACCTCGATGATAATGGTCGTATTATCTACTACTTTGTTTATGAACTGAATAAGATAATAATTTTTTTGTTGGAAGAGGGATATCTTAAGTGTTGTTCTTTAACCGACTTAAAAAAGAAGGTTCTCAGTTTGACCCCTATTTAAGTATGTTTCTCCGCGATTATCTTACGTTTGGCTGAGCCGATTTTTCTACATATATAATATACCTTACCTACAAGGTAAGTACCTACACTAAAAGTAAAAAAATAAAAAAATGCCTAAAAAAAAACAAAAAACCGACTTCAAAAAACCCGTCTATTGAAGTCGGGTGGGGCTTTTAGAATAAAAAAAGGAATATGTACTCCAGCCCCACCTGACTATTTTTATTATTACGAATATTATTTCTTGCTTTTTACAAGTAGGTTTTTTGAAGTCGGTATTTTGTTTTTAAATTAGATTTTTGAATTTGCTGAAGTTTTGCTGACTGGTTACCCACCCATGACCATAGTAGCTGAAAAAAGACGCCGATACTTTGAATATTGCAAATATGAAATAAAACACCCAAACAAAACACCAAAAAATCTGTAATAAATTGAGTTTAGTATGTACACTTAATAATGTATTTAATTAATGTAAATGTAAAATTTTCGAACTGAAAACTAAAGTAGGTACTATCACACGTATTTCCTACATCGAAGCATTATTTAGGAATCGGATTTGTACATGAATATACGAAAATATATTATGTTAAATTAGGTAATTACCCTATTTAGGCACCCACTCGAATGGTTTGTAGCACGAAAGGTTTTGTATTGTACTTTGGTAGCAATGGTAGGTACTAATTTACACGTGTGTATAAAACATTAGAAACTAGGCCCACGCATAATATTTCAAGGTCAAATTTAAGTCTATCTGAACATTAAAATACTTATAAAAGTATTCGTAGTAGAAAAGTGTTAATTTTATTCAGAATAATGTCTTCAAGTTCAAACATTTGAGTCAAAATTTTTGCGAAAAATTCACGTTTGAAAGTTAGTTTTTGTGGAAAATTATTTCCCTATATCCATCATAATTATTATACCTACAGTGGTGGACGGATAATTAGAAACACACACTCCTACAGGGGTTTTCGAGCTGTGATCTGATGATGGCCATTCAGGGAGTGAATGCAGGAGATCCAGATTGAGAAATAATACTCCACTCAACTAGCTATTGTCTTCAGCCTTACCCGTTGATTTTTATAATAAAGTACATATACAAAAACAATAAAGTATTTATATACCAAATAAACAAGAACGCGACTTAGTAGAACGTAGTAAAAAATTTAAACTACAATTTTGTATTAAAAAATCGTATTCCCTAGCAGTTATAGGTAGTGATGTACAAGACTCGAGTCCTCCGAGTCCTTTTGTTTAGAGCTCGGAGTCGTTTTACAGGGCTCGCCTCGTTTGTATGAAGCTCGACGACTCGGGAGTCTTTTTCAGAGCTCGAGCCTTCTTCAGAGCTCGGCCGATTTCGAGCCATTTTTACGGCTCGAGCCTTTTTGAGAGCTCGGTCGATCTCGAGGCTTTTTTACGGCTCGAGTCTTTTTCGGCGCACTAGTTGTGGTGGGCTGCTGATGAATGAAGATAAGTAGAGCTAACGCACAATAGATTAAGCATCTACGGTGCTCTTTATAACATAAGACATTCATCTTTTTGAGTTCTAATTTTGGAGACTAGAGTCAGATTTTCAGGGCTCTGTGAGCTCGATATGCTCGGCTTTAATATTTACAATATTATTATTTACGGAGATAATAAAGTCATAAACATTTATGTTGAGTTTACTCTATGCTTTTTATGAGGCTCGCGATCATTTTAAGACTCGAGCACTTTTGAAGGCTCGAGCTCTTTTGATAGGTTCGAGCTCTTTTGAAGGCTTGAAACTCTTTTGAAGCCTCGAGGCGTGGCTCAGAGAGCTCGTTTCTCGACTAGGCTTGGACTTACGAGCCTACCGAGCTCACCGAGTCCTATCTGAGTCGAGTCTTCAAAAGTAGAACTCAACGACTCGAGTTTTGTACATCACTAATTATAGGCTAACAATTTTTCACTATTTTTGAATAGGAAAATAATACATTCGCTTTCATATGTGTTTTTTTACTATAGCATAAAACATAGTCATGTTCTATGTTCTATTTAATGAGCTATCTTTGACAGATTTGAAGACATTTAGAAATAAGTGTTCCGATAAAAAACATCAAAAAAATATAGATAAAGATGCATTAAATTATTTATTTTTATGTTATTTTAGTTGTAAAAGAAATGGATTTGTGGTGGAAAATAATACCCAAATGGCTAAATAAGAACTGTTAATATAGGGAAATAATTTCCCATCGAAAAAAAACCACTTGCCACCAGTGTTTTTAAGATTCTTGTCTTTAATCTCAATGCAATCCTATATGTACCTATGTATGTTGATTTTGATCAACTTGTTAGTATAGTCATGGCCGAATAAGGGTAAAATTCAGCAAAAAAAAAACAAAACGTCTAAACCAAAACGTTTTGTACTCCCCTATTTCCTTATCTCTGAAGATGACCAATAAGTACCTGAAACGACGTAAAAATAAACATTAGTAACACGAACAACACTAATACTCTCACGTGAATAAAAGCCCATTACATGTCTTTACAGGGGACATAAATTTGTCTTACGTTTCGTCAGTCCCACTGTAAATAACACGACTCGTACGAAACGAAAATAAGGAAAATAGGTTTTCCCCTTTAGAGGCTTTTATACAGCGTTCGGTATAAGATTCGGGTGTTTAGAATTGTATGGATGTGAAATTCAGATGTTTCTCAGTAATACGAGTAAGGGTGCTTCTGCACTTATTCGTCTTCGGTACGTGTTCGTTTCTGATTCGGTTTGGCTGTCCTAGTATTGTATGGTAATTTCCGAATCGAACACGAATAGTATAGAGTGCAAAAACGTCCATAAATTACTAGGACGGCCAAACCAGATCAAAAACGATCAGGAACCGAATACGTAAGAACGCAAAGTGCTAATATTATAAAAGGGCATAGAAAGCCGTATGACATCCAAGAAGAATAACACCAAAACCCTTAGAAATAAAAAAAAATATTTATTTTGTATTAATTTCATTATTTATAATAATATCCTTCACATTTAGGGGTGTCAAAAATTCTTCTAATTATTTAGAGGTCCAATATTTCAGCTGACAATAAAATGGGCAACAGCATTCCAATAAAAACGATCCAACTCTTAGATCTTCAATGCCGCTAAGCTTAGAGATGATGGCAACATCCTCCCACGGGGCAGACCTATCCTGCAGTTGGCTATAATGGGATGATATGGTGAAGGTGAAAGCGTGTAAGTTTGAATAAAAGTAATATCTAAAACGGCTTAACAGATTTTGAACATTCTTTCCACAATTACAGTAGGATTACACTATCTCTGAGTATTTTCCCAATAGAAATGAATACAATAATAATATTGCCTCTTAAAAATGAATTTACATTATTGACTTTCACAACAAGGATAGGGTTGGGTTGGGAGAGCAGTGACCCAGATTATGAATACGTAACGCACTGTTTCAAAGAATACTGCGTTAACTACTTACATTTTTTTTGTAACCATCTGATCACTCGATACTACGACCGAACTAGCAAACTTTTTTAAAGTTTATGGTACTCGTAAGCACTGTACTGCACTTGTACCTTGTACCCCTCAATTGGTCTATTTGGTCTGGAATACCTACTGCTTTTGTAGCTCTCATTTTTAACGCTAGCTGTTAGTTGGGCGGTAACGCATCGCGTGAATATACATCCATAGTACAAAGTAAAGTGGTGAGCGTTTCGATCGCACAATGAAGATATAATTCTCGCATCGCGCCGCTGGTCGTCCCTTTACATGGCCAGGCTGAAACTTTATAGTTAAATAATAGTACATTATGAGACAAGTTAGCTTAGGTTGCTCATTGCACACAAGGCTGTGGGTTGCAGCCCAAGCCGCAGGCGAGGGCGTAACTCAGCCGAGTGTGCAATAAGCAAGAGCTCGCGAGTTTCATACGACGTTTTTCAACACATTTGCAAGGAAAAAACAAAGTAATTTACCACACAGCAACAAATACGACAAAAACAAAATATGATAATTATTTTGGGAAAAGGCGCGCAGGTTTTTTTTTGTTTTTTTCACACGCCCAACGCAAGAATATTTTGCGAACAAAGGGGTGAGGAGCATACAGCCTACTACTAATACTTCAAAATTATAATTTTAAGTGACAAAATGCAAATATTTTTATATTTTTATAACAAAATATTGTGAATTATGAATAATTTGATACTAATATTAATATAATATATTATATACACATTTATTTATTCCAAAAATGTATATGAATTTTCAGCAGCATAAAACCTCTTTGTTGTCAAAAAAAATAACTGTATTACCCGGCTAAATTGGGAATGCTCTGTTTACTCGCATAGAACTTGCAGTAAGGTACTAATCTAACTTTGTAGGGTTAATTCTATTACGAACTAGTGTTTTATATATATAATTGCACGCGTTTGTTATAGCTCGGTTTATGTCCCTAAAAGCCATGTATTACGAGCAAGTGTATTGAAAAAAAAATAAAGATTCAACTCGTAAACGTCTCGTACGTTGTCACGAAAATTAATAGGAAATATTGATTTTGATGTCAATATCTACTAAAATTAACAATAAAGATACTGTCCAAGGGTAACTGAACTTTGAACGAAAGCTTAATTCATTGGACGAAGGTTTAACCATAGTTTGCTTTCTGTTTGATTGATGGCAACTTAATCATTTTAATGGCAGCGGCGATACACAAGTATTATTTTAGACTGATTGTTTTGGAATTGATAAACTTCTAGTAATATTATCAAAAGCTCTTTCACTCAATTACTTACTAATGTAATTAATTGGTGTGGGGGTGTTTGATTAATTTATTTTGTTGATTTTTAAAAACAACCATTTTGATATCTGTGCCCTGTTTATCAAAACTTACAAGTGTAGGAAGTTCAAGTTCATGTAAATTATATCTTTTTCCAAATAAATTATGTTAGACACTTGTCAAAATTGTCAGACGGAATGGCGAGTCGAAATACTTAGAATTAATAAGATTTTCCATAGAATTTTTAGAAGTTGTAAGTTTTTTACAAGTTTAGATTTTATGATTAACGAAATCAGTAATACAAGGTTGAAAACATATTAGTTAAATAAACAATTACACGTGTAGTGATTAACGGATTTGTGGAATAGTGATTTTCACAAGGAAAATTCTTGTATATAATAAGTACAAGACTTGTAAGTTTTTTATTTTATTTTTAAACACAATTACAGCTATTCTTACAGGGGTTCCTAATGCAATAGTGTAGTTCACAAAAATCATCATAATCATGAGTCATATTATATTATTATAGTTCCAATTGCTGGAGCATATACCTTCCTTACCTATGGATGGATAAAAAAAATTCTTCAATAACTATTATAGCCCGCCACCCGTATGACTATACAAATGCAGCCCGAAGTTTGGAGCTGAGCTCGAGATATATTCGTAGTCCAGGGGCCTAATCGCGCTAATTTTCCACGATAAAACCAAAGCTAAATCGTTACCGTTTCAGTTTCAAAAAATACTCGTTTAAATTTTCGCTAAGGAGTCTAGGATTACAATCTGGGATAATTTAAGTAAAAATTATTAAGCTTAACCAAAGATTTTTAGGTAAATATAACCTAAATGACAACGTAACGTTTTTGGTTTTATCGTTCAGAATTACCGCGAATAGGCCTCAAACTCCTCAAGATTCCTTAAAAATAGCTTATTACCAATAAAAATACATTGTATTGTTTACAGCTCGTAACATTCCGTACACGAACTTGCAACTCTTAAGTTGACTAAAGTTTACAGCGACAAGGGAAGAACACAATGAAGTTTAGCTCCCTCAAGTAGGTAGTTGAAAAATGCAATTGCAACGAGAAAGTTTCAAGTCGTATTGTTTATGTACACTTTGTATTACTGAGAGTAATGTTTTGATATTTTAAACAGCAAAGGAATTATGGGAATCCCAAAATATTATTAAACAACGAAGTAAACACTAATTTCTAGTTTATTTTAATTTAATTAGTTTCGTTGCACCAAATATTCTAATAAGTAACTTTTTATGAAGACCGTTAATTAAAACCTGTAAACAGTAAATTTGCTGGCTATTCAAAATATGTCAAATATCTAAAAATTAAGGGCGCTATATATCTGCCCGAAGATGCGTCGGGCGTAGGTATCATAGTAGTATACGACGATACGCCCAACGCGTCATCGGTTGTGTGGTTTGACGCAATGATCCACGGCACATCTTCGGTCAGATATGTAAGTACCGTTAGGATTCCTTAGATAATGCACTTGAAATACTTCAGTTACACAGATGCATGTTGCTAATCGTAGTTATTGATGTCTTACAATTTGGCGGACTCTATGTAAGTTCTTTAAAAAAACTATGTAAACACTCGAACATTATATATCTTTTTTTGCCAGGTTTTGCCAGAAATCAGAACAGTTATAAAAAAATATTGTGATAACTGGTGCGTACGTACATAAACAATAGGGATGTTGACTATTTTTTTTTATTTTATGTTACATAAATTACCTCTCAAAAAAAGAAACATTGGTAAAAGAATTAATTCGCTAGCATGAAAACTGCCCGAGATATCACAGTGTGAAATGCACACAAATGGACTCGATCAAAAACGCTCCATACTAATGGCTTGCAAGTTATGACGTCACGCCTTGCAAGTTTGTATGCAACGCATAGGAAATTTCTTCAGCAGCTATATTAAATATTGTGTTTATCAAAATGGTTTCTTCGACAAATTAGCTGTACATTTTACGGACTAATTAAAAGTATCATTTATTTTAATAAATTTTATACTTTTTAAATGGACTTGTCCACCCAACTTTGAAGGGTCATAAAACAAATAATATGCAATATATAAAACCAAGAGTTATACAAGCTACTCTAAAAGTTTAATATGTTTAGGATTTTTATTAGTATTTCGTTATTTTATTCATTAGTCAACATACCTATTCAGTTATTGGAGCAACCTTTTAAGTTAAGAACTACTTGTGTTAGGTTGCTCCGCTCTTCATACCTTTGACAAGTAAAAATTAGTACCTAAGAATTCAGAGTTACTACTTGTTTTCATAAGGAAAACAAGTAGACATAACTGTGAAGTTTGTTATTTGATCTAAGAATCATTATTACATTTCACAAACAAAATTGGCTAAACAGCTATCAAACTGTAAGGAGATTCAAAGGGATCCGGTTAGGTACATTCAAAAGCTTTTAATTCAGTGAGGGTTGAAGGAATGGACCCGAATACATCTTCACAAGGATCGGGTACTCGCAAACCACAGACCTCCGTGGTAATCACTTCAGTTATTTCTCGCCAGACCTTTGAGATGCAGTATGAACCAAAGAAGATAGCGTTTTTCTTTCCCTGTTGTAATTATCTGGTAATGATATATTCAAGTTTGTAAATATCGTTACTTATGGCTGTTACAGCTGATAAGTTTCTTGCGCCCGTTCTTCTTGTCAGCTAAAAAAGTCTGGAATTGGTGGTAGGAAAATATAGACGATTCCAAAGTAATTAATAATTAAGTTTATTTGAATAAAACTTATTTGACTTTGACTTTGACTTATATAAACTACGTAGCAGTAACTAGCTAGTGTAACTACATAAACCTTATTAAGCTACCTCTTTCGTAGTAATAAAAAACATGTTTGATTCAAATATGTATCTGAAGGTTGAACAAAGGACAATAGTGCGATGAACGTTTGTGGTAAAGATAGATTGTGCGATGTAGGTACCTTTTTGCGAAAGAATATCCTCAGGGAAAGGTAGTAAGTATGTTTATTTCTGAGCATCCCAGCTAATAACTACATTTTTATCATGTATCTCTAATAAAAGAGTTCTATGGTTTCGTCTGCTTTCATAATATTACTCAGAAAGAAAAAGATGCCTACTAATAAAATATGTAAACGATTACGGTTGATAATATTTACTTCTCAGCTAGTATTCAGGTATTGAGGTTTCATAGAATTTTCATTACTTACCTACATTAAATTCACCTCTTAACAAATACGGCTATGTGTTTATGTTCTTAGTTAATGACCTCGTTTGCAAGTCTATTAAAACAAAATTAATAAACACCCTTTCATAAGGAAATATCTTACATAACTGCAACGTAAAGTTTAAGTCGTAAACTCTCCAAGTTCCAACCTCAGACCAACCACCAACGTATTCTTCAGCTCATAAAAGGTAACCAGTTCATTTCCCACGTAAATATGCCCAAGTTAAACCAAAAATAGGGCAAAAGGCTATATTCAACCCTAAGGTAGCTTGTCATGATAAATCGTGATAAGGTAATACCTAGGCTGAATGGATTTTGGCAACAAACATCTTTGGTGGTTTTAATAAGTGAAAAGTTTCGCAAAAGGGTTTAGTTAGAGGATAATAGCATTAAGGTGGCAAGGGTCTAGTTAATAAAGGTGTTTCAGAAAAAAAATAGTAAGTATCAAGACTTGTGTGAAAAATAATGTCTTTGTCAAATTGATCTTGCCATTGTGCAGCATTTGCAGGTGTGGCACCTGCTAGACAAATTCACCTGTCCATCAGCCATTTTTGATGTCCCCACTGCTGGGGCACAGGCCTTCCTTATGGGTGGTAAGGAGGATGGGCCATAACCCACCACGCGGGCCCAATGCGGATTGGTGGGAGTTAACGACTGCAAATGCAGCCGGGACCAACGGCTTAACGTGCCTTCCGAAGCACGGAGGAGCTCGAGATGATAAATTTTAGGTCACCCATCCCATGTCCGACCCATGCGAACGTTGCTTAACTTCCGCAATCGCTGGGCCAGGCGCTAAACCTCCTCCTCCTGACAAATTCACTTCATGTGCAATAATTAAAATTGTATAAAGATCGCAGATTTCGAATGGGCACACACATTTTCTTTGTAGGCACTCAAACTCGGTGATTGGCACTTTTGTTTGATATATAGGGATAAGCAACTTTCGCACAGTCTGGACAGATGGGTGACCAAAACTGTATTCTTTCGAACACCTTACAAATCTTACATCAACTTCTACCATGCAAACAGTGATTCTACATTTCTGTCTAAGTTATGAGGATTTTTTGTCTTTTTTATACACAACGGGATAGTGCTTGGCCTTCACCTCACCTGATGTTAAGTGACGATAAGGCCGAAGGTGGAAGCGCACTATACCCAGAATCCTCATTGCTGAGGAACTGGCTAATCTTACTTCCGACTGCCGGAACACAACAATTTTTAAATTGTTGTTATGGCGTCAGACTTAGGTAAGATGGTGGTAGCTAGCCAGGCGGGCTTGATATAAGCCCTACCACCAACCGAACAGAGTACAAATTGTACACCCCCTGGGAAACAAACCTGATACCCCCGCATCTTACACGGTTGGGAGAACCACTGGACCACAGAGGCGGTTAAATCTAAATAGAATGATTTTGTATTTATAACTCTCTTCTTGTTTTCTTAGGTGTTGCTCTTTACATTGCTTGCCGTACGTAGCTCGTAAATCCTTTCATTCGCTATTTCTAAGTAAATCCATTGCGGTGCCGCAGTCGTGCATGGTTAGGCAACCAAAGTGATATATGACGATTGTGCATCTTCAGTAGGTTACTCTTAGAACGAAATAGTATTCGAATCTAGTCTAGTGATCTTGTATGGGAAGCAAAACACGTCCACCTAACTGCAAGTGAAACTAAGATTTCAAAGTTATTTTTATCCTCAATTTGATCTTGACTAATATAATGTGCTTGCTAAAAAAACGAAAATGCAACTATAAATGTTTCTAGTAATTTATGAAAAATCTTTTTTTTATTATCTTTCAGCTAAGAATAAGAAACCTGTGAAACTGGACTTTATTATTTTAAATCTGTGTTATTTTTACGAAACAGTTCTTGTTTTAAGGCTTCCCACCTTCGCGATTAAACACTAAGCGATTTCTTTGTCACCGAGTATCCTATTTGTAAGTTGGCATACTACATTTCAGTTTGCTATGTTGCCATTTATTTATCGGCCTCGGCTTCCGAATAATTGAAAACCTTTGAACTCAGGTGCAAGGGAGGTCTATTTACGTAATATTATAAGGGTTCGGTGTGAAGATGGAAATTGCGGAGGGAGCTAAGGTACTCCAAGCTAATAATGGCTAAAGTTAGAAGTAAATTGTATTCTCGATTACTAGTTCTACCTACTTAAAGCTATATTCAGTCTAGAGGTCAATTTTTTTTTGAAGAAATATGATGTAAATACCTTAATCAATATTGGACAATGGATATTATTATGAAAGCAACCAAAGTATACTTACTGTACGTAGGTAGGTAAAGAATAATAGAAAAATACTATACTAATACACTTAACAATACCTTCTTATATTATATTGTGACTAGTGATACACAGTTCAAAACTATGTATTTTTTGATATAATAATAATTGTAATTTGTTTTTAATAAGACGTCCTCTCCTACTTTAATTGCTATACCCTAAAGGGTCCATAATGTTCTCTTTCTATAAAACTACCACCTATGTATTCACTTAATAGTATGCAATAAAATATTGAATTGAATTGAAAAATCAGAAACAAGGACGGTGCCATGACGATTTGTGTATTATTTATTATTCTTGCTTTTTGCTTTATTTTTCACTTCGTTTTATTTATAATGCCATTTGATTTTTATCACTTTATTGAAAATCGCTTGTATAATCAAAACGCTAACCTAATTTCAATGAGGTGATTATTCGATTTTACAAGCGATTGCCACTAAAAATACCCTAGTCGAGTAAAATAGACCAGCAAACCGACTGGAAAATCGATACGTGTAAGTAAATCCCACATTAGGTACTTAAGGGGGGCTCACTCCGCACTTAAACTACAATTATAATATTAAGGGGCCATAATAGGAAAACATGGTTTGCGCGGGCCATATTTTTATATAGAAAACGTTGAAGAAAGTCGTAGTCGTCGTCGTAACGTCGTAGAAAACATAGAAAAAGTTGTAGCCACAAAAAAAAACATACGACAAGCTAAAGAGATTATCTAGTACCTACAAGTATTAAATTGCGTATAAACCTCACAGATGATTGTAAAAAAAAATCAGAATATCATCAAAAGCGCTTGTCGCCGGGCCATATTTTTGGCGTAAATAATAGCGGAAAAGTATTGAATTCTACATCAAAATACACTTTAACGTACTGAGCAGTTGCTCCAATAACTTTTTTTTAAGAAAGATAATTGTGCTAAAGATTATGATGAAAAAACTACGAAAAACATCGAAAAAGTGCAGAAGTCCATACTCTTTACACATAAAGAAAAAGACAGAGACAAGTGATTTCGCGTAACGGAGCCTTAACCTACTGCTTGCGGCTCACTCAGTCGAGCCAGTGCGCGAGGGATGTCATGTGTCGGTTGAGACAGAGATACGAGACTGACGCGACAGAAAGAGAAGGTGCATATAATAATTGGCACTCAGCGCTCTGCAATTTGAAATTCTACTTTATTGCCGTGCTGAGAAAGTAGCTTATTGTTTGATTGTCCTGACGCAGATGGATTTCTGTACGTTAAGTACTCTTAAATATTATGTGACATTACCGAGCTGCCTTCTTTTACAAAATTACTAATGAATCATTTTTATTGTTTTATAAAAACAATAATGTATTTTAGAGCAGCACTGTATAAACATTATTTTATTTTATAGTTTTACAGGAAACTTACAGCTATATTACTAATAAATTTATGTATAGATACAGAAGGCCATTACAAGTTTATACAAGTTATTAGTTAATAATGGATGTTTATACAGTGCTGCTCCAAATATATCCATCGCAACAAGGGTCTTTGCTACTTTACTAGTATCTAAGGAAATAGGCGAGCCTAATGGAGAAACAAAAGCGTACTATTTGCGAAACATCGGTCAGAAACACGCCTCTACTTGTCCTTGAACATCCAAAATGACCCCGCCTTGTCCCCTTCTAATGTGTATTTACTGTTTCAACCGTCTAGGGAATATTCGGCAGTATAATTTGAACATCAAAACGTTTCCTACCAACCATTTTGTGTGAGGGTTAAGTAATTGCACGTTATGTTTGAAGCCATTTTGTGCATTAGTAAAAACGGTTACTGTTACAGCTTTCCCGTGGAACACAAACTTGTCACGATTTTATTTCTCAATAAAGTACTTTTGCTGGTATTGGTTTTATATACGGTAAAAGAGTTCCGTTAATCTTAGCTACTATGTTCTGTTAGCTAATACTTTGGTAGAGAGGTTAACCTGCTTATATGTATAATGTATATAAGTGGAGGTGTAACCGCAACATTGCTTAAGGGATGGTTTAAAATACCAGCGGAGAGGATACAAGAGATGTACAATAAATACTTCCATTTTGCTAACACTTTTAGTTTTGTATAGCATATAATACAAGTGTCGACTGATAAATAGAAACACCAGTCGATTTTCATAGAAACGAGGTAACTTTGAAGTCTTGGTTTTCCGCCAAGGATTGATTGAGCTGTGATCTGATGATGGCTATCCAGGGAGTAAGGGGGGAGATCCAGATCGCTTTAAACACCCAATTGACTGATCAGCATTCTTAGAGCTGTAAGGATAAGAGGTTGTGAGGTACATGATTTCCATACATTTTAATGACATTTTCACGGCATTTTTATAAACATATGTTTGGATATGTGAGCTCTGGGTATAGCGATCTGGATCTTCTTTA
The DNA here is from genome assembly GCA_950108535.1 of Agriphila straminella. Lineage (NCBI taxonomy): Eukaryota > Metazoa > Arthropoda > Insecta > Lepidoptera > Crambidae > Agriphila > Agriphila straminella. Next base: position 9,298,850 of record OX467321.1, on the reverse strand, counting down.
TTCCCTTTCCTTCTACATAAATAAGAAGGAAATTAAGCTAAGGACTAAGCTTCTCCTGTATGCTACCATAATGAATAAAATATTATATTTTTTAGGAATGTGTAAACAATAAACGTTAAAATAATTTTCCTTATACTTCAAAGTGAGATTACCTGAAAAAGGACGAGGATAAACGAGCCCAGTGAATCAAAGTCAAAACTCGTTTAGATTTTATAAGCTCCCATAAAAGTCAAGTGGAGCCGCGCCGCACCCGTAACTAAGCTAAATAAAAATTTAAACTTAAAATATCTAATAAGAAACTCGGCTTTTTTACTGGACTGGTTTAACGATTTTTTGCGGCAAAAACAATACTCGTTTCAATCATAATTTATACAGATTTCTTTTGAATAATCTGGGCTTGTTTTGAGTGTCGTGTCGGATTTTTTGGAGAATAGAACAACGTGATTGCCTAGAGCTTAGACTCTAGCTAGACACGTTAGTATTATAAATATAGACAGACGCATCATTTAGTTTACAAACTGCCACTTTAGATAGATAAGGTGGGTCTAACTAGAAAACCTCTTGACTGTTTTAACGTAATAATACTGTGTGGTAGTAGACTAACCGACTTATGCCTAAAAATCTTAAAATAGATTTAGAATATGTACTTAATAAAATTGTTAAAACGCTTATTGAACGTTATATTTTAACTTTTATTATTCATGGACGTGTTTGAGAAAGTGTTCGCATTGGGCTAATATAGGGTTAATTATATTGTCGGTCCAACGAATCCATAGACAAAACATGTAAATCCACCAGCTGATATTCACATCTTCCAATAAAAAAAAAGAATCTGTCATTAGTACTGTCAATGTCTGCACATAGTTAAATAAACCTTAGTTTCGGTTTCAACCTACATTATTTTATTTAAGTTCACTTGATTGAAATGTTACATCCTGTCGTGGAAACTGTTTTGGCTTTTGTTATTTTTTAGGTAATATTGTATGCTGTTTGTTTCCCTTAACCAAATAAAAAATAAAATAAATATGTAGTTAAATAACGTAAAAGCTGTCACTTCAGTCAGCTGTTGTATTCGGCCATTTAATTCAGTAAAAGAGGTACATAGAAAATAAAATAGACAGCACCTTTTATAACTTTATCAAAGGTTTATAGAGCGTTTATCTCTATTGTACGAATATGAATAATGATTTTCAAGAAACTCCTTATAATAAGCTTATAAATAAGCCTTCCAAAACTTTTTATGAATAAGACGGTACTAATATAATATATTTTTCAACACACTTGCTCGTAAAGTAAGCCCTAATACATCGCTTTTAGGGCCATAAACCGAGCTATAACAAACGCGTGCAATAATATATAAAACTCTAGATCGTAATAGAATTAACCCTACAAAGTTCAATTAGTACCTTACTGCAAGTTCGATGCGAGTAAACAGAGCATTCCCAATTTAACCGGGTTATACAGATTTTTTTTTTAGTAACAACAAACTTCAACAAAGAGGTTTTATGCCGCCGAAAAGTCATATACATTTTTGGAATAAATAAATGTGTAAGTCCTTAATTAAGTCAAACAAATATTTATTATTATCAAATTATTCATAATTCACAATTTTTTGTTATATAATATTTGCATTTTTACTTAAAATTATAATTTTGAAGTAGGCTGTATGCTCCTCACCCCTTTGTTCGCAAAATATTCTTGCATTGAACGTGTGAAAAAAAAAAACCTGCGCGCCTTTTCCCATAATTATCATATTTTGTTTTTGTCGTATTTGTTGCCGTGTGGTAAATTACTTTGTTTTTTCCTTGCAAATGTGTTGAAAAACGTCGTATGAAACTCGTGAGCTCTTGCTTATTGCACACTCGGCTGAGTTACGCCCTCGCCTGCGGCTCGGGCTGCAACCCACAGCCTTGTGTGCAATGAGCAACCTAAGCTAACTTGTCTTATAATGTACTAATGTTATGTATAAAAGTATCAGATAAAATTAAAAACGAAATCATAAGGAAAAAAACACAGGTAACCGTAACACAGATATACTGGAAAGAATAAGAAGTTTGCAATGGAGATGGGCAGGTCATGTATCTAGAATAGAAAGTGATAGATGGACCAAAAAATTGACAGACTGGTTACCAAGAGAAGGAGCGAAGTAGAGGTAGACCGAAGAAAAGATGGGAGGATGTGTTTAAGGAAAAAGTTGGATCGGACTGGAGGAGGAAGGCGAAGGACAGAGAGAACTGGAGGAGGCTGGGAGAGGCCAACGCCAAGGAGGCGACTTCCACAATATAATATCTTAATTTTATTTATTATGATGATTATAAACACACTTTTTATTTTAAATCATTTGAATTTTATATACCTATTTAACAATTCTTTATAAAATATTTATATTTAAATCAATGTTTTTTTTTTAAATCAAATTGTTATTGTCAATTATTGTTAATTTGTAAAGCATGTTGAATATTGTGTTAGAATAAAGGCTATTTTTATTTTATTTTATTTTATTTTTACCATCGCCACTCAAAAAAGTGCGTCTTATTCATTAATAACAGTGAATAATAAGCGTTTTTATTCACCGAGTGAATAAAAATATTTTGAATTTGGAACAAGCGCGCATCGTATGAATTAGGTACAAAAAAAATAAAAGGTGCTGAAAGTATGGAGCTATTCCATAGATACAGATATAGTTCTACAATTAAATGACAAAAATAATCCCGCCAATTTTATTTAGGTTCTTTTTAGTGTCTTATCTTTGGGTTCTTTTGTAAAAAATATCCCGCTAAATCAATTAGGTCCTTTTTAGTGTCTTATATTTGGGTTCTTTTTTATATATTTGAGGGAGATTAGTTGTTCAGTCTTGCATCAGTCCATTATATCAGTCTGGTACGATCTTCAGTCTGTAAAAATTCAAAGTCTATATATATATATATATACAAACTGATGAAAGACTGATCATGTAGTTTCCCTCTTAGTTAGCTCGGTGGCATAGTGGTTTAGCGCCTGGCCCAGCGATTGCGGAAGTTAAGCAACGTTCGCAAGGGTCGGTCATGGGATGGGTGACCAAAAATGTATTATCTCGAGCTCCTCCGTGCTTCAGAAGGCACGTTAAGCCGTTGGTCCCGGCTGCATTTGCAGTCGTTAACACCCACCAATCCGCATTGGGCCCGCGTGGTGGGTTATGGCCCGTCCTCCTTACCACCCATAAGGAAGGCCTGTGCCCCACAGTGGGGACATCGAAAATGGCTAATGGACAACTATAAATACTATAGGTACTGCTATTTTTTTTTCTCGCAGTCAATGGTAAAAAGTAGAGTACACAACTCGTGAAAAAAAAAATTCATCTCGGTCCTTTGTATCCCTCGCTTCGCTCAGGATTCTACTTTTGAATCCCTCGCTACGCTCGGGATTCAACTCTAGAATCCTTCGCTGCTCTCGGGATCCAACTTAGTCCCTCGAACTAAATTCCCTCTTTTTTCACTTGTTGTATAATCTACTATTATAACACTGTGCATTTTATGTATAAAACCACCACATGTTTAAAATGAAATAATAATTATAGCCAACCGCTTAAGTCTACCGCAGTTAGTAAAAGTAAATACCAAGTTTAACGTTTTTAGTTTATATTGGCTCGAAACTTTTGTACAGTGTGTATTGCCCTGTAAACCCTGTAAAGGGCGTAACATCTTGAGTTTTACTTTAAAAATAAATTTCAAAAATTTGATTGAATTCACATTTACAAAGAAAAAAATTCTTCAGAATGATTTAGTTTGCTATTGCATTTATTTTCACCAACGTTTCTCAAATCAATCAATCAAAATCAAAAAATCATTTATTCAGTCTAGGCTGTTACAAGTATATAAGCCTGTTAGCACAGCAGTTTGAATTTGCCGTTGAGAAAAGCTCTTGTTATAATAATATAATAGCACAACCCAACTCCACATTCATGTTCGATACAAATAGACTCATTGTGTATACTCGGATATTCGTGTTTCAATATTAATGAATAGCTCAGTAGAACAACAGCTGATGTGCGAATGCCAAGTATTATTATGATGATGGATCATTTTTAAGGAGCGTTCTTACGAGCGCGGAAGTGTTGTGCGGTTGTTGTTTTTCGGTTATATTCTTTTGTATAATCTTACCATTTAAACATTCAAAAATTAAACAACAAAAGAAAATGACGAACGGCTTCAGTCCCCCCGTGACCACGGCAGCTGCAAAGGTGCCGAAACGTCGGGAAAATAAAAAATCAAACCAAATACCAACTAATTACCAAGCACGCCATCTCGTTCGGTGTTGTCCTTTTCTCATCCAGTTTTCCCCGCTACTTTGGTGATGTCGTCTGACAATCTGGATTTTTGGCGGCCAACGCTTCTAGTACCGGTCCTTGGTCTCCACATCACCTTTCTGCTCCACCGGTCATCGGTTCTGCAACATATGTGACCGGTCCATCGCCACTTCCTTTGTGCAATGATGCGCCCCACGTCAGTAAGTAGTTAAAACCGAGCTAAATAGTATCCGTTAAAAAGTGTTTTATTTCATGTATAGTGAGCGCGTAAGCTGAGAAGTGAATATGAGATTCAGAACTCACCTCATTTCTATGCAGCAATCTGTTTCTTTCTTGAACTTGTTATTGTTGTGTTGTGTGAACTTGAAAGTGTTGTTTCTTTTGACAACTTGTGAAAAGCTCATAGGTGTTTTAATACGACGATGAATAAGTTTTACTATCGCGCCATCATAGCAGTTGGTTAGACACGTTAGACAAAAGTTTTATTAAAATGCAGACTATTAAATTCTTTCACTTTAAGAGTTGTTCAAACACAAAGTGAAATAGTTTTCTCAGTAAACAATAATTCTTGTATAATTTCTACTGTGTGGTGGGAAAGTAGATATTCTTATCTGTAAAATTAAAAAGATTTTAAATCAGTTTTTTATAAAATACAACACTTAGTAGGTAGCGACTGTTAGCCAACTGTATGTGCAAGAAGACCTCATGTATTAAAACCTATTTAATCTAACAATGTGTACCCAACATAATTTTATAATATGGGTCAGCTTATTTGCATATCTTCCGAGTTACTAACACAAGAGTTTACGGTAAATTTAATATCTAGAACAAGACATTTCACACTACCCGTTACACAGTAACGTTATAGCTAGCCGCAGATTCGTCAGACCCAGGTCAAATTCGTGGGTAGGATGAAAAGGTCAAACCTCAAATCGGTCACGCCTTGAACCTTAAGCAACCTTGAATTATGACCACCTTAACTCTTGAAATTTCTACCTTCAGAAGGTTAACAAAAGGGTTGACCACAGATATTTGTCTTGTGATCATTGAATGCTAAGCGTTTGATATCCTCGTCAAATTATGTAATCACCTTTCATCGAAAATTATAAAAATAATAACCATAAGTGATCCATTACCAATGAGTCGATAAGTAACTCAAGATTACAAAAAACATTATGAACTTATTTTACTAACTTTTTAAAATTTTTAGATTTTTTGTTTTTCTTTTTTACCTCTTATAAACCGCTTCCTCTTGTATTACGTGCAAATAACTTTTTCCATTGTCAAAGTATTTCAATACAAATATCGTATAAAGTTACGGTAACTCAAATATTTCTTCCTTATACATTGTAAGGTAATGCAATAAGAATGGAAATAAGTTTGACCCTTATCTGTCACGGTTTTGAAGGTTATTAACAAGGAAGGAAGGGTTTGGGAATTATTTACCAATATAATATGCTGTATTGACAAAAGATGATCAGTCGAAATTACCATATTATTTCCTAATGTGAAAACAAATGACGGACGATAAAAGAGATCATTGGTATTATATTAATGTTATTTCACAGGATAGCTAATTACCCAGGGCAAGAGATTCTCTTGCCCTGGGCCAACTCTCAGATAAATTACTCACCTCACCAGGTAAACAAGCAAGTCCAAAATTTCCTACAATGCTCTTGTCACCTACTACAGACTATTTTAATATTTACAATCTATGCAGGATCAATCAAAGACTTTTGAAAATTCCCGATAAAGTATATCTAAAAAAATATCTGGCGTGTTTGGCGATCTGTCTATATAATCTTGATCAGCTCAAGCTCAAAAATCAAGACATATCCCTCGGAGTAAATTTTAAAAATCTTATTACTTCTATGTGGAATAGAACCGTTATGGTAATACATAACGTATTTTACCTTATTTTGTTATGCATGGTATCAATTTTGAAAGTCTACTTTAAATAAGAAGATTGTTTTAAAACTTTTAACGAATTGCTATCTATAACAAATCATTAAATTGAAATGGAGAAACAATGGTAGCTTTGAATTTTTAAAAATGTCTAATGCATTTTATTCTGAATAGAGCAATAAAGGGTACCATTTACTATGGTTCGTACCCACTTTTATTATTTTAAGAATAGTTTAAAGGACAAACTTCTCAAATTAATTAGGCTATTAATTGTAATGTCAAGGGAAACCCGTAATTAGCTTTACTATAGATTTATTTCCTTATACGATAATTTGTCACGCTGTTGGTTTTCTTACAAATAACAAAAAAAAAATATATAACAGTGCAGACGGGGCAGGAATTGTCTTACAATATGCGGCCGCCCTACATGTTCAGTTTGGCAGCAGTACATTCCATCAGTCTGGTACAAATTTTGGGTAATCTGTCTAGAAAAAATCAAAGTCTATACGGACTGATGGAATGGATTAATGCCAGACTGGTCATGTATCTCCCTCTAAGGCAGCCATTACACGGTAGGTTTTGCTGTCAGTTTAACCACAGTCACCGTCAGTCACGGAATTGACTGACGATTAACCTACCGTGTAATGTAATGACTGATGGTTGCATGAAGTTGCTTTCTTCTTTCCATCAGTCTGTCAGTCAAACGTAATTCATGACTGATGGAATTTGACTGACGCTTACATGCGCGTGTAATGGCCGCCTAAATGTCAATAAATATCACGCCATGATAGCACCCCCTTTTAATATACTATATCTATGGATAGCACAAAATAAAAAGTACTCATTGGGCCCGCTTGGTGGTATTCGAAAATCTTTACGTCTTTTGTTTTGTTGCTAGGTTTCGACATTTTGATATTTTTTGACGTCTAACATAAGAATATTAGACTTTAATGCTCTCGCTGGAATACGACTGACGAATCCGGAACAAATTGTTAGCCCGAGATGACCCATGACATTTGTTAAGCATCGCAATGGGGAATGTCCGAAAAAAAACAAATTGGCTGAATATTTTTATAGTATGTTATATTTTTATAGAATATGTTTTACGTACCTATAAAAAAATATTTAGGCAATTTTTTTTTCGGTCATTCCCCATTCTATGCGGGCCTTATAAGACATTAGAATCAAAGAAAGAAACGTCAAAGTTATGTTAGCCACACATTTTTATTCTTTAATCCTGGAAATATTTCCAAATAACAATATTTAACTACCATTTACACAGGGCGGTATTATTTTTGTTTATACAACGTATAGTAATGTAACGCTGACAAACTAGTTATTATCCTTCATGCAAACAGAGAAAGCCGGGTTTCAAAGAAAGTCAGCGAACCGTAACATAACTTTAATGTAACAAACACAATATATTACGTACGTCATCCGCCATGTTTAATAGGGATGGAAGTCCAATAACTACGATTATGGAAGAAAATATTTTCTTAATGTTGTTATGACCGTGAAGTTTTACGTAATAATGTACTTTTGTTATTATTATTATTATTTGGTAGTACTTATTATGACTAAATATTCATAAGTTTTTTTATTAGACAACATCGCACAAATATAAAGTACTACTTTGTGCTTTTTCTTTTTTCTTATTTTTGGTACTCAAAACACATAATTTTTCATTGTATCCGTTTTATACGTAGACGAATAGAAAAAAAATCCTTTTAGTTCTACTAATTTCTGTACAAAGCAGCTTTTCAGAATGTATAATATTCAAGTATATTCATTTTATTTTAGTATTAGGTAAAAAAAACTATATTAAAGCTCAAATAATGACGAAAAATTACACCACACGGTAAAAACCACGGCGGCAGGTGATCAGTCAAAGCAACATAGTCTTGCTTGGCAACCGACGTTTAATAGTTCATTCTTTATAGGTTCAGTAATAACATGTTAATTTTTGTAATCAATTTACTCTATTACTGTGAGCGGCCTAAGCATCAGCCAGCTCGTTCATTAAAGTTATATGTTAGACGAGTTGGCTAAATGTCATTCAGGCCATTGATAAAACGGCGCCGTTTATTGAAAGGCTAGGTAATTAATTAAAAGACTCCTTTGTTACCTGTGGTCCTACCAAGAATGATTAAGCAAGTTGGCTGACACATACACATTCACACACTTCTCCTTAAATGAAATCAACTAATGTATTGGTCTGTCTTCACCTAAACGCTTCAACTTTGCCTCCAAACCATGCGCTTTCCCTTTCAACTTTCAATTCAACTTGCGTCAAACGCATGCAATGTTCATTGCCCCCGAACCGTGTTTTTACGTTCAACTTTCTGCAATAAAAGTTTTTGAAAGATAAGGCATGCCATTGTTAAAAGCAAAAGAGAAAAACGAAAGCGCACGGTCAGCGTGCGCTATTGAATACCTTGAAGCATGCGTCAGATGAAAGTGAAAGAGAACGGGAAACAGATCGTATGTAAACACACCTTATAAGCAACTCCAATCCGAGTTTATCCATTTCAATTTCCTTTGATAAAATCACAAGCCCCTTTGTGGCCCATTTACATTGGAAATAAGATGTTCCGGAAAACAAACATGTTAATACGTTCCTTTGTTTCCTGATGATTTAATCCGCATCACAAACTTTTTCATTGAAATGGATTAAATACTCGTATATTACGCCAGCTTAAGGCGCTTTCCTGACCGAAAGTGGCGCCGCGGTGAACTTTATTTAATATTGTAATTCTAATACACAATTTTAATAAAATCTTCTCGTGGAATTTTTAGGGCCCATAGTCCTGTATTTTTAGACGGTATCATTACATTCCCTCGTGACTACGAGACTGCCCAGTGACTACTTACTGCTAGAAGTAGATCTATAGCAAAACTGCTAAAAGTGGCCGTTTTTGACACATTTGCACTTATCTACTTCTACAAATTACTGTGAGGGAATGTGGTGATGATGATACCTTCTAAAATTACTAGACTATATGACCCCTAAAAATTCCACGAATTTTCTATTGACAACTTATTAAATAAAAAGCTCTGAAGGAGCCACTTTCGGGCAGGGAATTGCCTGAAATGGTAAGTCATATCCATTGATTTTATATTATTTTATTTTACGAAAATGCAGTCTTAAATGGTTTAAGAACTGTAAAATAAATTTTGTCTTGTTTGGAACCGGCGACCCCGAGAAATATAATATCTCAAAATTTAACGTTCGTTCCCGAAACGGATCCTTAAATTTTATCCAATAATATTCTAATGAAAAGCTCTATATTCGACCTCCACCAGGCCATTTGCGACTAATGAGACTCCACTTCAAATCACTGTATTAATTTGTTCGGAGGCTTTAATCATAATACCCAAAACGACTCATCTTAAATTCGCAGATGAAGTAATAATATTAACTCTGATTGAGACTGGCTCCAAAAATGGATAAGAAAAATTGTGCTGGCAAAATTTTATTTCCATAATCAAATTTTGCTGTTTTTTCCTTTTTTCATTTTTTTATTACTGCTTAATTACAGTCAGTTATCGTTTAGTTACAGGTTAATGTTCTTTAGCTTCTTTAAAATTATACTATTTTTCAATAACTTTTTATTAAATTAAACATAAAAAAATATTTTGCTTTTTGATTGTCAGTAACACAGCCTACTACGTCAAAGGGCCTTGTTCGCGAGAACGCGAGAACATAAAAAAATATGCTAAGGGCAAATATTTGCGTCAGTATTTGATCTTAAGTCATAATTTTTTGTATTCTTTCACTATTTTATCTGATACAAAATCGAAAAGGTTGATAAATAATGAACTTAATATAATGTAAAAATAAAAGAAAATCATTCTCTCCCATAAATACAAAAGCAACATGTTGTGGACAAGAAATATTAATTCACCTTATAATATATTAACTGCGTTGTTCTGTTCACTCATTTGTGTTCTTATTTCGTACAAATGGCTATGGAAAGTCTTCGACTTGATCTACGTCGGTGAGCCCTTGAGGAATTCGCAAATCCCTTTTTAATGATCGTCTACATCACAAAAGGAATATATCATTTTTGGGTCCTTTACCTTCAGTAGTTTCGGTCTTATTAAGCGTGTAGGAATGTTCTTTTAAAATAAAATAAAATATACACATATGAGAATTCAAAAGAAGTTTTCTCCATATAAAGTAATTAATTTGATATTTTATTACGGTGATGTAACTTTGGGAAACGAATATAGCAGTGAAACCGATTATAATAATATAACGTACTTTAATTACATTGGATCCAAAAATATTTAAATGTTCTTCATGAAATTAAAATTTAAATCATTCGCTATACATACGTCACATTCGTTATAATTATTGTATAGTGCAATTATAGCAGTTAATTTTCCTATAGGATAAAATAAAAAGGTGAAAATTCTTATCAGCATCTAACTGAAACTGAAAAAAAACACGATATTCGGACGATGTTCCTTGATCGATTTACTTGATTTTGAATCTTAGATATGAGTTAATAATGACACGGAATGGGACGAACATCATGCGCTTGTCGCGATGCTATTTTGAAATAGGACCTCTGGAGACCAAACTCTTCTGGTTACTAATAGTTTAACGTTTTGGTTTATTGTCTTAATGGTCTTAGGTTTCATCACTAACACTAGATATAAGCTATTATGTTACTCACACATAATGGATGTTTTTCCGCAATAAAATTATTATTTTTATTTTATTCAAAACGTAGACCCAATTCGCGTATTGCACGTATAGGTTATTTCATAGCTACTCTTAACGATCAATCTGGCAAAAAAAAACATTTTTGCTTTACGAATTTCAGAGTAATATTTGAAATTCCAACGAAATGGCTTATGCCAGACATCGGTATTCCGTTTGTCAATATCTCGTTCATAGAGCATCAGATAGATTTCACATTGGTTTTATTACTATCACATTCAGATTTCTGGAGCTATCTGGAGCCATATACTCAGATATAGATTTAGAATAGAATTTCAGATTTTTGCTCATTTTTATTTTTTGACAAGTATTTTAATTGGACAAAGGTCATTGGGCATTTTGTTCCCAATGACCTACGGCGTTCATAAATGAAATAGGGCTTGGTATGTAGATAAATGTATCTGCTACTCAGTTGTATGGGTCGCATTCTTGCAGGCCATGATTCATTTATTATCATTATATCATAGCATTTCATTAATAAATAAAATAAAATAGATAAATAATGACAATATAAACGTTTATTATGCTTGTACCACTCATTTTCACCTTTTGTTTTATTACCAAAAAGTAATACTTTAAACATATACTCACACACATACTGTAAAAAACCTTTTTTCTGCCGGTCGGTATATAAAAAAACATATTTTGAAAAGTGGGATTGAATTCTTAATTTTAAAACTGGTTTGGTTTCTGTACTTTCATCTTGCACTTTCATCTTGCAACTTTCATAATGTAGGTCAAATATGCCCAATGACATTATTTTTCAGCATTGAGCAAACAGTATTTGTTGCTCATTTGTAACGTTCTCAAATAGCTTTAAATTTAAAAAGGTGTTATTACAGAGCTCTCTCCCTAAATTACGGAAGAACATGATCACACAAACACGGACAGGTGAACCTTCATAAATAATAAATGCGGGCTCGCACGCATGATTTCATGTTACATTTTTATCGGTATTGCTGTAATAAAGGCGTAACATATTTCTTCATATCTTACTTTGTAATCTTAATCGAAAAAACGTCGATTAGAAAAAGAGAGAAACGTCTTTTGTAAATACAATGAGGAAGAGGTACCAATTTAAAAGGTTTCTTTTCACTTTGTATTATTGACAATAGCTTACATTGTATAGGTGGTTGTCAAGGTAGGTAGCCGAAATAGGCTGACTTGACTTTTAAATTTAAAAATTAAGAAAGTCTGTTTAATGTTAATTAAGGACGCTTAAAAATCTCAACTGCAAACATAATAATAACAAGTTTACCAGGATTCACCGACAGGGTTGGTTGTGATGCGTATTAATTAATCCTTTGGGTGAAATAACGCAACTTCAACGCTTAATAACTTTTACTGAAAATGTCCACCTGGGATGCTTTGAGTTTTTATATTACTTTACGGAAATTTGTTCAGAATAAACAAAGAATGGTAGATTTCAAAATTTCAAGAACTTTCGGTAGTAGTCGATGAATCAGGAGTTGGCGAATCGGGAATTGGCGAAATAGGAGGTTGGCGAATGTGGAAACAGGGGATGCATCGATGTGCTCGGCGTGAAGTTCGAGCGCAATCCAACGAAACACATAATTCACTTTTTAAAATTTCAAAAACAGTGTTGTCTAAATGTTAATTTTATTTACCTACAGAAAATAAGATTGGTTACGGTCACAAATAATATACTGTTAAATTAAATGTTTTTCGTTGGTTAAACATTCAAAATATTTATGCCTTTTGGCAAAGCTGTAAAACTGTATCTACATGTGTGACAGAAAAACAAATGTTTTTTAAAATTATTTGATATTGTATAAAAACAAATGCTGTTGTTTTATAACAAACGCTTTAGAACTACTTATTCACTTAATGCTTTTGCCAGTTACCTTTTGACGTCTTTACCAACTCGGTAAGGATTCGTGGAACTGTAGGATAGCTCAAACAGAAATAGTTTATAGCTTTGTATAAAACAGGTCAAAGTAGTGGTCTAAGCTGCCTGTCAAATGCATCAATTGGATAATATAAGGTCAGTTCAATATTAATTTCTCCACATTCATAGCAAATAATAAGGCCGTATTTAATTCTGAATATTTTTTTGTTAAACAGACACAGTAACAAAGTTTTAGCATCTAATCAAAATATAAATCATACGAATCCCACTAAGAAGATCTCGACCCTATCAATGTCAATTTGCTCAAGAAAAGTACAAATGCGAAACAATTTATACAGATGCCTCTGAAAGCAATCACTGATTACAACTTTCCAATTCAGCAAACATTTCTTCATTCACAGATAAATAACTGATTTAAACGAACACTCGACTAAATCACCCCAAAACCACTTAACTCGCGAATCGTTGCTTGGAAATCTTAAAGAGCTATTGTTTTAAACAAAAGCCGGTATCTAGTTCGCCTCGATATTTTGAAGGATACTTCATTATCTAGTGGAGGGACAAACAAAAGCCTTTTATACCGTTAGTAGTAATGAACGGTCCGTGAAAATGTGGAGTATGTGAGCTGTTGTGCGTGGAGGGGAGAAAAATTCAATTTATCCCCTTTTATGAGTTTTGTTAGATAGGGGAAATTAATTAACACGATTATGACCGTCATGCCATGCATGCTTCGTTTTTTTTTCAAATGGATGGAATAACTGGCGTGATTCGACTGTTTGATGTTAATGCTTAATTAATTTTACAAAGAAAAGCTTAATTTATTTTATTTTATATTTATTATCACAAAATCCACCACATAAATATTAACAATATTATTTATCTTAAATTTTTTCTTAATGCCAAAAATTAATTTAGGATTCACATTTTATTTTATTAATTTATTCATTCATCATAAAATTTTATTCATTCATTTATTCAGTTTATAATTTTATTAATTATTTTCTATTATTTTATTTAATAAAAGCTGTTTATATTTTCAGGCTTATTATATTATTTACTTGCTTGCCTCTGATTAAATATATTATTTTGAATTTAGTAAACGCCAGTTCCCTGTCAAGTTTTCTAAAAAATTCTCTTCCATTTTAAAATCAACCCAAAAGATTTGGGAACCTGTAAAACTAGCTCTCAGTGTATTTATTAACTATCAGGACAATAGTTTAATTCAAAATTTCACTTTGATTATATCTCTGTGTAAAGTTAAATACGAATCCTATTGATACATCTTTAGAAAAGCACAAGTCAAGTTAGAAAAATAAAAATAACGACCCATGAAAAGTTACTTAAGTTTTTTAAGGTTTTTTGTGATAAAAATCACACTCGTTCCACAATACAAGTGAGCCGCAGCCCCTCCAACCCTAATAGCCATAACAATTGCTTAAAAGGAGTGTGGCATTTCACCATTCTCAGAGCTCATAATGAACTTCCATTGTCTAAAAGTCTAAGGCACCTTAATAGGGTACAAGGCATATGAGTTAAGGCCTAAGAGCGTAATGTTGTTTGTTGAGAATTTACTATTATACAGAATTACTTGAAGAGGAATAACAATATTGTACAAATGTAGCAGACGGTAGCATTAAATTGGGCTTAGGTTGTGATTGAAGCGAATGTAATTAGAACGCTACAGATTTTACAACTAAAACCTTTGTAATTTAAAAATGTATGATACATTTTATCATTAGAACGCTAACAAATTGAATTTACATTTTAAATCTCTTTAATTTAATAATTTGATTTTTTTAATAAATAATTATAAAAACTTAGTTTCATAATGATTTATGATACAAAATTGTATAGACTGGATTTTGACCAGATGTTGGGCGGATCGCATTCCATTTCTATTTGTTGCATTTAAGTTATTTGTGTTGTTGACAGAAACCTGCACGTATCAGTAATAGTTAAATCATTCCAGTATTGTGTCTATAAATTGTAACTTAGTTTAATTTTAACTCAACTGTATCATTAGCTATACACCTTGTTTCTATCAGTGGATACTTATAAATGACTCTTTGTTTCAATTTTTACCCGACTGCGGGTTATGTATTTCGCGCGTATCTTGTAAGTATGTATGTTTGTATGTAATATTCTTTATTACCTCATATCTCTCAAACGGCTGAACGGATTTCTATGATTAAGATATCGTTAGATTGCTCTTTTCAGCCCAAGTGTTCTTAAGAAGGTGGCGTTATAAAAAAACCAACATGGCGGCTGTACGGTGCTATTATACGTAGTGAAAAAAAAAATTTTTTTAGAATACTGCAATATGGGTGTCAAATTAAAGGGCTTATTATAAGGATTTCAAAAAGGTATATCATGACCGAAAAATATAATAACTAAAAAGAGATAAATAAAAAAATAAATTAAAAAAATTAAAAAACCCGCCTGCATAAAAAGACAAGTCGACTGAAAAGATGGAAACAAGATTAAATAAATATTAAAGGCAACATGTCATAATAACATGCAGTCGGAGGCATATAATTCAATCATTCATAATGTCACTTTCTTTATGCATGCCTCCGACTGCATGTTATTATGACATGTTGCCTTTAATATTTATTTAATCTTGTTTCCATCTTTTCAGTCGACTTGTCTTTTTATGCAGGCGGGTTTTTTAATTTTTTTATTTGTGTATTTAGAATGTATTAGTCGATAGTCTTTCAAAAATTAATACTTAAATAATATAAAAAATGTGACAAAAAATAAAAAAATATGTTTAAGGTTTTGTAAACGAATGAGTACTTACTATACATGTTAAATTTTCCCGCCTCGTATGTAACAATTGTATTTGTGAGGTTTGAGTAAAAACGCTTTCATCCGAGCCACCGTCATAATGAGTCAAATTACCAAAATACACGGGCGCGACACGAAAATCACGTCGTCAGACCCTTTTTGCTTTTAGCGTAACATGACTGAGAAGCTTATTTCGAGGAAAAATTCATTTTGGAAGTAGCTTTGTTACATTTCAACATAAATTGCCTAATTTCATTGAAGTCGTGATATATTAACGTTGATATTAAGCTGAGATTTTCCGTAAAAACGTGTATTCCTACGGCTGTTGAATTTGAACCGGGCTGAATTAATTCAATGACAAATTAATCTCCTGCGACATGATAATAATATATTATGTCGGTCTTTTTCCGCGATGAGATTATTTTTTATTTATTTATTTATTGGTTCTGTACAAACACAATTACAAACAGAAAGAAATGGACAGAAGAATTGTACAAGGGCACAACTTATTTCACATTGAAATTTGTTCCAGCAGGCCCGGGACAGGAAAGAACATTAAGAAGGGCAGACAGTGTGTACCTCAAAAATATATGATAATATAAGAGTTTTAATACACATATTTTTCATAATCATAATAAACTTTTTTGTACTTAATCGAGCGTAGTCTGAGCGCCGCCATTGGAACTTTGTGGCTCAAATCAAAAAGCTTTGTGGTACTTTTTATCGCTTAAACAATTTTTCTAGCCTGTCGTTTAGTTTAATGGAGTAAATTAAACTAAACGACAGGCTAGAAAATATTGTTAAAGCGATAAAAAGTACCACAAAGCATTTTTCGGATATTTCGCAATTTATTCTTTATGTAAGCACTATGATTTTTTTGCAATGGCGACGCTATAGTGTGCAGACTACGCATAGTAGCCAGACATTAAAATAATTCTAACAATACCATTTATAAAATAATATATGTAATAGCTTTAGTTTATACACAGCTAAACCATTTAATACCAACAATGAGTAACATTGCCTGCTCTAAAGTTTCAGTTGTATAGGGTTCTAGGGTTGATTCCTGGCTAGGTCAAAGTGGAAAATCTACTTTTGCCCCCACTGTCTTGCCGGTCTCGGCGAGTATTACCTCAACGATTATTTTAATTTTCAACAAATAAAACTATTGTATAGTTAATACAAGTCGCAAGCTTTGTTCAGCATGTGTCAACTTAAAAAATAAAACTAGCCACGTTTATATGTCGACATCAAACACGTTCACGCGTGGTTGGTATCAAATCATTTTACTTCGATCAGAGGGCCTATTACAAAAAAGCATCGCGATAAGCGTACAATATTTGTCGCACACCGTGGCACTATTGACTCACAAATAAGGTTCAATAATCAAGTAAATTGCACGACGAATTGCGTCCGACTATCGTGATTCTGTTTTGTAATAGGCCCTCAGCATCGCTAGGAAATGTATCGAAAAATTTCCTTGATCGTCAGATGTTATTCGCATTGTCAACTCAACTGGCAAAACCAACTCTTACTTTCGTTTTGTATGAAATTGTTTTAAAATTCTATTTACAGATCATACAAAAATCAATGTATGGATAGCTGTAACCATGCCTGACATTTACGTTACCTATACTGAATGTTCACTATTTATTTTTACGTACCTACCAACTTCTACTTCTTATAAACGAAGTCACGTATATTTCAAATCTGATAAAGTGTGTTGGGTACGTTCAAAGTTCTGTGATTTCAAAGGAACGCCGAGTGTTAGGTACGTATCAACATCAGCTGCCTTATTTGATAAGTTTTCCGCATTTCGAGGCTTTTTATCAACTTTTTTTTATTTTGAGGATGATGACTTTTTGTTTATCAAAGTTATTTGTTATCAAGTCAAAGTTATTTGTGCCAAGTTATTCGTCGTCTTACAGCACTCGCTTAACTTTATAAAAAACAACAAAATTGTGGTTTTACGTTAGTAGTCGAGTTGGCTATACTATAAAATAGTAGCTATCATTCACGATTGTATTTGGATGAGATTGGTTTCAGATTCAAATACTTTCATTTTTCAGGAACTTTCATTCCCTAATTTATAAGTAGCGTATGACTATCTGCATTTTCCGAATGTATCTCTTTACTTAAATTCATCAAAATTGGTTTAGTCGTACGACAGAGTTGCTTTCACATTTGAAATATTAGCAATCATTAACGTGTATATTTATTAAATCAAATCATGCAAACAGTAATTAGCTCTAAACAGAATAACTTAATTAGGTACAAAATTTCGCCAATACAATACTGAATCAACACAACATTCGTTTTTATTGAATCCCTAATAAGATAATAAAAAAAGGATAAAAAAAGTTTTTATCGTGTGTAGCTCGCTTCGCTCTAATTTGCGTAGCGCGCCTAATCTTCGCTTCACAAACAAACTGGAATCAAGACGGAGAAAACTCGTTATTTATACAAATGTACGTGACTCGAAAGGATGTCATATCGTACGTGGAACTGTGTTCCTTAATCTTAAAATATTCTTTGGGTAGCTGCTCCTTGATTTCCACCCAGATTGTGTGACACAAATTTATTTTGCCAGTGGAAGGCTCAGGCGACGATAATTCAAGATTTAGGCACGCAGGATTAAGATATAGCGTTCGAGCTTCAAATTTTACCGGAGAATAAAAAAAAACACATTTTTCTCTGAAACTAGGGATGTTTCATACTGTTGAGTATGATTGCAATTTTTTGTCTGTTTCTAGAATTTGAAAAAGATGGTCACTAAGTTTCTGTATTTTCCCCCTTCAGTATCAATGTCCATCAGCCATTTTTGATGTCCCCACTGCTGGGACACAGGCCTTCCTTATGGGGTAAGGAGGATGGGCCATAACCCACCACGCGGGCCCAATACGGATTGGTGAGTGTTAACGACTGCAAATGCAGCAGAGACCAGCGGCATAACGTGCCTTCCGAAGCACGGAGGAGTTCAAGATAATAAATTTTTGGTCACCCATCCCATGACCGACCCTTGCGAACATTGCTTAACTTCCGCAATCGCTGGGCCAGGATAAAACATTATGTAAAAAATTCTAAGAGTTAATAAAGTCACTGTGTCCTAATTTCAACTAAAACATATGAGGTAGAATTACTTTTTCTAATGATTAAAATGAAACAAGGCATATTTACGGAAAACATTTTGATACAAAATTATAAGAAGAGTAGAAAATTAAGTTAACGTTAAGTTAAATTAAATTAAAGTTGACTTAAATACTTCCACCATAAGCCATACGTAAAAACAATCTTGAATATGAAATGAAACTCGAATAGATAAATAATTTCTAACATAATTTAAAATATTGAGAATAAAAAAGGTTTATGATATAAGTTCTTTCTTTGCTATATCCAAAAACTTAGTTTCAATATAATCCCATTTCTATAACCTTTCAATTCACCACTATAATACTTACTCTATATTTTGTATCAATCGTAACACCTAGTACCTAGACCCCGACCCTTTTTTCGAATACGTATATCAAATTATGTAAATAGAATTCGCGACTGTTTTTTGCCCGATAACTGAATTAATAAAACCTATATAAAATGAGCCTTATAGCAAGATGATCACAACTCATAAATATTTTTTTTATTGAGAAAAGTCTGAGAAACTAATAATAAATGTAAGATGATTTTTCGTGATCAACAGTCGTTTTGTATAAGGATCCTTGTGAAAAATAACTACATGTTAAACAACAAATAGTCAAGGAAGTCGGTGCTCTGTACTTTAAGGTCAAAATTTCTTGCACCAATGGCGTAGTTATCTACGTGCTCGCACCGAACAACAACCGACAAAAACCGTGCAAAGCATTTTGATTGTAAAGTGGTAGAGCGTCGATTTTCCTGACTGTATACGCACATACCTTACGAACAAACAAATTTAGCGAAGGATCTTCATTATTTTACAATCAATTCTGATGAATTTAATATTGAAAGAGTATAATCATTAACATGTTTCATACCAATTTTTTTTTCCTTTTGAGTGGCTCAAACACTAAATTAACAACTAAGCACAATATTGACTCTATAAAAATAAAATAACATATTCGCAAAAATCAGGTAGGTAGTCAATCCGAAATAACCGTTAGTTTAACGAAAAATGTATTTATTTGAGCTTAAATAAACTGAGTTCTACAAACACCGAATGCATTCAGCAAATAAAAATAATACTCAAAGGAAAGTAAGTAAAGTACCGAAAAAAAGTAACACTAAGCGTATTCGGGTTAAGGCAAAAAGAAAAGGTATCTTACATACTCCATTTGGCATTATGATAAGTTATCTCCTTAAGAGGCGGTGAGAAGAAAAACACTAGGGAAAAAGCTGCCTGGTAAAGTTACGAGCTAACTCTCTTTTAAACAAAATGTTTTACTTAATCGTTGTTGTAATACATACAGGACTTACGGCTAACCTCTATGTATATTAGAAAAAGACTCTATTGAAAAACTATATGAATAAATAATAAATAAAAAACACAGTTCTTTCGTATCTTATTAGATAATAATTTACTTGTATAGATATTCGAAGACCAAGTGGTGCTTTACCTGAAACAATAAATAAATTATTGTAGAATAGAATTAAATACTTTTCAAAAGAATTGAGATATTTTAATTCTTGTTGGCTATACAGGGTTATTTGTAAAACACCGACAACCTCGCAGGAGAAGATTACTAACATCATAAGCTTTAGTATGTCATGCTCACTTTAAACATTTCTGCGGTGGTGTCATGTGGGGCGGGTCGTTACGTTCCCTCAAATATGGTTGAGCGAAGCGATGGCTGGTCCATGCGTCATGCTCGTAAACGGGTGCTGCCAGTGGGAATGGGTCTGCTTCTGTCTGCTTGTACTAAGGGCGTCGTATATTTATATATTTTTTTCTGTTTGATGTTATCAATATGTATGGCACTTCTTACTCAAAACATAAAACTAATAGGCAAGTAAACCTTGTTTTGATTTCTCTTTTTTTTATTGCAATCATTTTGCTTTCTATATTCAGTAGTTTTTGTAAGTAAAGGCCTATGAGCTTTTGGATATTAGTTTTCAATTCAGTGCCTTAGGATGGGTAGCCTAAGTATGTCATGCTCTCTTTAATCATTTCTGCGGTGGTGTCGTGTGGGGCGGGTCGTTACGTTCCCTCAAATATGGTTGAGCGAAGCGATGGCTGTTCCATGCGTCATGCTCGTGAACGGGTGCTGCCAGTGGGAATGGGTCTGCTTCTGAGTACCTATCTTAACGCATATTGAATTGTAAGAATTGCGTTTTTTTATTTTTATTTTTTATGTCTTGTATCAAGTGTTTTTTGGTAAATTGTGCCTACTTAGGTGCACTTTCGAGTAGCATACATAGTGATTACTGATTTCTCAACTAGTTGAAAGTTATTTACTCTCACAATTACCTATCCGATATGTAGTAGGTATTTAATTTCAACCTACCTACCCATTGGGTGCAAACTTTTGTTAATTATTGTGATGGAAAATGACCTCACTTTAAATGTGGAGCTCATTTTTTAATGTTGACGACTCTGTATGAAATATACAGGGAGAAAAAAGCAGCCCTTGACGAGTTTCTCGCCGGTTCTTCTCGTTACAAGGTCTCCCGCTCCGGGGTTGCGAACTGATGGCGTAGCTTCTTTGACATTCACAACAGCCTAGACTGAATAAATTATTTTTTGATTTTGATTTTGATTGATTTTGATAAACAACAGCATTTTCTCTACGAATTTTCCTAAAACAGAAAAAAAACCTACCTTTCATACAAAACTCGATTATAATAATGTTCGGACATTTGTAAGGAATGACAAATTTCTTTTGTCTGGAAAAGTCGTAAATACCTACCTTGTTGTTTATGATGTTAGTAATCTACTCCTGCGAGGTTGTTGTTGTTTTACAAAATAACCCTGTATATGCGTAATAGCTGATTAATAATAATCCATCCACATTCACTCGGTATTCTTTTTTTCACCTATAGACGTACTAACTGTAAGCTTAACCATAATTGTATGATAATGCGTATTTCATTGTTAATAATAATGTTTACTATGGCAACACTAGAAAGCCGTCTAAAATAAACTCGTCCTTTGTGACGGAAATCAACAATACCGGGTGTAACAAGACCCTCAACGAAGCCGAGGTCTACATATTCTGCCCATCATCAGGACCATTTCTGTTCAAAATTATTGCTGGGAAACAACTTAAATTTTTGGTGTTAAAAAAGCATTACATACATTACCACGTAATGTAACGAGTACAACAGACCGCGCCTGCGAGTGTATGCTACACAGCTGCGTGCGGCCGAATTGAAAGACAGCGTTTTTGTGCGTGCTCATGAGATACATTGAGTGATTGAAGCCATTGTTTGTTACGAAATACTAAAAAAATTGATAAAGTTTCTTTGGACAAAAATTAGGAAATAACGAATAAAATAAGATTTAATAAAAATATTAAAAATACATTTTTAATTTGACCTTCAATAAATTCGTAGCTATTGGTTTCCCAGGTATAGTCTAAAAGACAAAAATGATCCTTATGATGGGCGGAATGCGTGGGCTTTGGCTTTGTTGAGGGTCTTGTTACACCCGTTATACCTAACCAATACAAACCGACATAATAATGTCTTGCAGACGTTTGGTCATACACTCTGTTGAAATTAGCGCCGCTTTTCAAATTGGTGTTTATGTTACTTAAATTCCTCAGCTTAGCCAAAGTATTCGCCACTTAGAGACCCATCTTACTTTTTGTTTTGTTCCCGACACACTGTAACGGCGACGTCAGCAAACGACAGTTTTGCACCAGTTCGCTGCGTAAACAATTTGCTAACTTTCGCAGTTGGCTGACTTTACTGTCTTTCTCTGGAGGGAATAGTGATGACCCAGTTAATATTCGATATTTTTATTGCAAATTAAATAATCCTTCAAGTCACGAAAAATTAAATAGATTTTCCACTGTTGTACGGCCCGATCGGACCACTCGCTCGGGCGTTTGACTGAATAAGTCAATGTTTCAAGTGTACCTTTCAAAAATAAATATATCCAATAGGTATGTAGTTGTAATTTTTATTGAGCTATATTGATCACAGTAGATACCAATAAGATACATGATGTTTATCCCGCTTACAAAATGTATATAGGTAGATATTTTTATTTCTGCCTTTCTTTGAACGAGATTGATTCAATATACGTATCAATTTAAAGCCGTACCCTCCATAGATTATTAAATTTCAAAAGGGATATTGCATTAGAGTGTGATTGACTGAATCAGTGTATTTATTGATTCATTGTATTTGATTGTAGGTATCTGTTTTTATTATAAAATTAAATTATTATTTCTTGGTAGCTAAAAAGGCATTTAAAAAATTGGTTATTTATGCTGAAAATATATTTTATTTAGTATTTGGAATTAAAGTGCAATAAATCATCAGCAACATTGTGTTTTATTAAATATTATCAGGTTAGTATTGTATGTATTTAAAAAAAAAACATAATTAAGGCCAAAACTAATAACAAACTTAAAAGCCTCAAAAAACCTGATAAATAATAAAAAAATCGACGTTTAATAAAATAATCTTGAATAATCACATCACTAATTTGTACTGTTCTAACTTATCCAAAAGAGATGCTGTTGCAAGGGAGGCCTCGAGAGAATCTCTAGAACTCTTGTTATTGTTTTAATTCATGAAAACTGACACTTTTGTACAAATAAAATGAAAAGTTTAATCATTCGCTCTTAGTTTTGTTTTCACATTTAAATTTTCAGACTTAAACTATTTGTGTTTTCAAGCAAGTTTTGCGATTTGTTTTTAAAAAGAATTTATATTTTTAAATGAAATTGTTATTTTGAAATAACAGATTTTAGAATTGGAGTTTGAAATAAGAAACGGATAAAAAGTTTTTTTATAACAATGTCAGAAAAAAATATATTTATGCCTTAATTTGAAAATAGGCAAAAATAAAATCTCGAAAGAAGTATTTGTTCTAATAGTGTTAGTTCAGTGCACATCAACTATGGCGTGTAACTATAATTTAAAACAAAAAAGATAGCTTTAAAATGTATGATCGTGCCAGAAAAAACTTATGTAATTTAGTTCAGTTTAACTCAAATCTCGTACTTATCTCTCCATAGGAGAGGCCTGTACCCAAGCAGAGGGGACATTGAAAATAGTGCATAATTCGAAGCTCAAAGGATATTAGCAGTTCGCCTAATTTCTAACTATTCGTTATTTCAACTACGTGACCAAAATGACCGCTGGGACCCAATGATTGACAAAAATTATTGACATCGCGCTAACATTCAACGATAAACCAAAGCTAAATCGTTACCTACCGTTTCAGTTTCGTTTACAGAAAAAATCTCGCTTTAGTTTGGTTAAAATTGTTAAAAGCTCTGCCTACGGAGTCTAGGAATCATGGAAAATTAACGTAAGAATTCTTAAAATAAACCAACGATTTTTAGGTAAATATCGTTCAGAATTAGCTGTACGAAAGCTTTAGAATTCTTATTTAAATTGTCCAAGATTGACATCCTAGGCTCCCTAAAACTAAAGCGAGTTGTTTTTCTGTAAACGAAACTGAAACGGTAACGATTTAGTTTTGGTTTTATCGTTGAAAATTAGCGCGATTGGGCCCCTGGTCGTGATCCTTTGAATTGCATTATTGCAAAGGATCACGATCAAATGCATAAGCCATCTCCCAAAGATTTGTCATCTGCAGGTCACTAGTATAGGCCGCGGCACGTAAGTTTGAGTGAGAGAAATTGGAGGGGATTACTGCGCATGTTTGCAGTAGCCCCGCACCACGTCTCCCGCCAATGAGACCCCAAAAATTATTTCTGCGCACAAAATGGCAGCGCTAAACTTACATGAGGCTGTTGTAGTACCAGTAGACTGAAAATCCAAATGTATTTTATATTTAGTTTCATGGATTGTGGCATTTTCATGTTAAAAACATGGAATATAATAATGTTGTGGTGATAACAAACAATGATTAATTTGTGTACTTTTTGTGTAGTCGAACTGCGGTCTCATAGCGGTACGTGGCATTGCATTTTTATTTTATCAATCATTGCTATATTTCAACTGCGATATAAATTCCTAATATAACTTATTTATGTAAAAAGGTTATCTTAGAATTAATTCCTTAGGTCCCTAATCTAGTCCTACTAAACACCAGTAATAAATATATTACAACACCACGTAAACAAAACGCAGTTCAAAACGTTACGGCAATTTGTTGCCCCAACCATATGGCACATGAGTTACGTTTTAATACTTAGTATTCCCGTGTTGTGTGTTATGAACAATATTGCGGAATGTGACACTGTGGGGTTAAAAATACTCGGTAATGTGGGGAATGACAAAGATATCTTTTGTGGGAATTGTCGCTGAAGACCTACAGCAGTTTTTTACTAACAAATATTGCTATAGAATTTATAAAAGTTTTCGTAGCCATTGTATGAAATGGTAATTGCTGTACTTCTTTATATACCACCATCATACATTTACTTCCCATACCTACTAATTTATAACAGTTTAATGTCCCCACTGCTGAGGCACAGGCCTTCTTTATGGGTAGATATAAGGAGGATGGGCCATAACCCACCACGCGGGCCCAATGCGGATTGTTGGGTGTTAACAACTGCAAGTGCACCCGGGACCAACGGCTTAACGTGCCTTCCGCAGCACGGATGAGCTCGAGATTTTTAAATTTTTGGTCACCCATCTAATGACCGACCTTTGCGAAAGTTGCCTCCGCAATCGCTGGGCCAGGCGCCAAACCATTGCGCCACTGGGCTCCTTATCACATTACTTGTATTCATTACGTAATCAAGCATAATCAAATTAATTTAGTCAAGAAGAATAATAAACTTATGTTTATTTGATAATTTTTAAGTTGTGATTACTTCTCCATAACCTTTCCATAATTTATCTCTACCGTACAAAGAAGCTTACATAAAACATAAAGGTAATTTATTTTTAATAAAATTCAGTCAATACAGACTAGCTAGAAAAGAGTTAATATCTGTAATGTATGAAAAGTAGCTATTAGAATTTTATTATTTATCCTACTCTGAAAATATCTAGCTTTATAAATATTCTAACTACATTATAAGATATGCAGCCTTTCTAGTTTATTATTGCAAACTTTGACCTTCATACTGCCTTTACATCATATACAAGGAGATTCAGTTATTGGATTTAAGTGGCGATAAAATATATACTTTTATCGTGAACTAGACGCAATGCGGAGTGTTTGAGTGCACATTTATTGCGAAACTCCCAAAGGGTACTTATTATACTATATTTTATTTATATAGTTTAGTTTAATATTAAAGGAGAAACTGACTGTCATATCAGCGCAAAGCCTTTACTATATTAGCCCTAATATAGTGATATTTGAATAAGAGCTCGAAATTTGCGCTAGTTTTCCTTTTATTATGTTAGGCATTATGAAAGGATTTAGGAAAATTCTTTCGATAAGCGGAATTTTTTTGCTTGGAATAAGTCGTGGGCCACCCGCTAGTATCCTTTTATTTATGTGGCAGAGTGGAATAGTAAGAACTCTTCCTACTTAAGTGTATAGTAAAAGGCGGGTAAGTAATGATAGGGCATGCATGGGCAGCA
Source organism: Agriphila straminella (assembly GCA_950108535.1). NCBI lineage: Eukaryota > Metazoa > Arthropoda > Insecta > Lepidoptera > Crambidae > Agriphila > Agriphila straminella. The sequence continues at coordinate 9,272,618 of OX467321.1, read as the reverse complement.
GCGCCTGTACCGTATCGTATAAAACTGAGATCTATAACCCGTTTTCTAAGCGGGATAGATTAGCCCCCCTACTCTTGGTGGGATTGAGTTCACATCAGGATCGAATAAACGTAAAAAATCTGTTATTTTTACACGACTGCAAAAAAAACAGAGAGTTTAATGTGTTCAGAGTTCATGTATGTTAGTAATAAATGCGTAATGACTTTTTGTAAGTTGGAGGATTGAGGGCCCATTTTGAACTAAGATTATACAAAGAAGGAAAGCGTTTTGCGATAAATCTTACTTCCACAATTTTTATTCGGGATTAACTTAGATTTTGGAGTTAAAACTTTTACTGTAATGATAATAGTTTGTTCGCAACAGCCGGGCCCTCAATCCTCCATGTGAGAACAGAGGGCCCGACTCTTCAACTAATAACTAGGTGAAGATGACTTTCACAAAATCGATTCCAAATTCCACATTTCTTTTATGATGTTTACTAAATCATTACTATACTTTTATTGACTTTCGAGGTAGTGGCCCTCAAACCACACGCACGCCAATGTTTCAATAGAATTGTTTATTGTCTTTTAGTAATAATGACTGTGTCAAAAAGCGATACCGTTGAAATACCATTGATGCGTTAAATATAAACAGAAATACATTTACCGCCTCTGTGGTCTAGTGGTTTGCCCTCCCGTCTAAGACGCAGGGTTTCCAGATCCGATTCCCAGGGGGGGTACAATTTGTACTCGGTTTAGTTGGTGGTAGGGCTTATTTTAAATCTGCCTGGCTAGCTACCACCAACTTACCTAAGTCTGACGTCATAACAACTTTCCGGCAGTTTTAGGTAAGATAGCCAGTTCCTCAGTGATGAGGATTCAGGGTGTTGTGCGCTTCCACCTTTGGCCTTATCGCCATTTAGCATCAGGTGAGGTGAAGGCCAAGCATTATCCCGTTGTGATTAAAAAAAAAATCGAGGCCAAGATTATGAAAATAAACATCCACAGGACCCGGGCTTCCGACCTGCAGTGGACTATAATCGGAATTGGGGAGTGTTATAATAATAATGATAATAACTCTACACTTACACGAGAACGGCATTACACGAAATAACATGCTTTGACTGGTGGTGTCACGATATTATGCATTTTATTTTCATTATTCAGTGATTATTATGTTTAAGCACGCTCGTAATTTTATTTGAAATTCTGTGTAAAATTCTCAATTTTCTGTGCACAACAGTAAAAACCGGACAGTTAATTGAGTTATGTGGGTTATCAAAATATAATTTTATCTTGTTTCATCTTTCCAGTGTTTTAAAAATCTTTTTGGTTTAATTCTCTTTATATAAAATAGAAAAGGTTATTAAAGGTTAATAAATCAATGTTAATTTTACTTTTATGTTATTTATTTCAAACCCGATTTCCGGCTGGTAAAATTTCTCTGCTCAAGTTTGAGTTTCGTTTTTATGGAGTAGCGACCAAATTCTATGAAATACCGACTTACTTAATAATTTTATTTTTTTTAGTTTCAGAATAGTTTTACAGCCACTTTTCGAATGGTATTAAAAAGCTGTTTACGTAAAATCTACCAAAGTGTTGCTTGTTTATGCAGAATAGCAGCAATTTATCAATACACTTATGATTTTGTTCAAGTGAATGATTGCCGTAATATCAAAATAGGTATATCGATTTAATTTCAAACTGAGTTTAGAGGTCTGATTGTAACCTTTATTTATTTAAAATAACGACAATTTTGAATAAGAATATACGAGTATCATAGACCCGTCACTTTCACTCCCCAATAAAATTGCATTGTTACACAGGAAAAACTTTCTACAAGACGTATCAAATAGTTATTATGAGTAAGAGGTAAAAGCTACAATCCTCCAATGGCTTATTAGTATAAAAAGTACGTAGCATATTATAATAATATTATTATATACCGTATATAATATTAAAATCTGTACACTAGTACAAAGGTAACAAATTGTATCCTAGATCTAATTATACAGTCCAGCGGTTAACCTGCGGTTATAAGCTGGTACTGCTGACACACCTGTCAGGTTAAAGTTGTTCCTAAGGTAGAAGTTGAGCTAATTAGGCCTAATAATGTGATGCCTGGATTTTTTTCTTTTTAGTATCCATTCACATCTGCGCGGAATCAAAACATTAAAACCTTATCTCCACAACAATACACTAATCCCCATCTTTACCGTTTCGGTCTCTTGTGACTTTAAAACATCTTGCACAAAAGTTAGCTGTATAAATCTAAGCTCACCTCCCTCGGTAAGTAAAGGTAGTAACGCAATATTCTGTTCACGTAATAACTGTATGCAATAGTCGCAGTCTCGAGGGACATTTATATTCAAGCTGTCCTGTCTAATTGCCATCTGCCGTGAGCAGACGCAAGCCGACTGTGTAACAAATGGCAGATTGAGATGAGAAATATTGCCACAAAAATGATCTACGACTATTTTAGAAAAACATTGTTAATAACTACAGATGTTGTAATACAGTAAGTTAATATTGATTCACATAAGTAGTGCAAAATACACCTGCCTTATTTCAGTAATAAGCACTTAGTTTTTTGCTTTATCATCCGTACCGCTAGAGAATGGAACTCTGTGTTTGCCGATAGGTAGGTACCGATACAATCTGGGGGCCCTCAAGTCAAGTGTGAATAGGTATCTTCTAGGCAAGTGCGTTTCATCGTATATCACACATCATCGCTTATCATCAGGCGTGATAGCGGGCACTTGCCTAACTATCATAAAAAATTTATGTCGTAACTTTTTGAATAAAAATGTTAACTTACGTAATCTGCTATTGAAAGCCGCAATATGTGGCGAGAGTATAAAATAATAGTGTAGTAACAAAAAAGTTTTGGCATCTCTGTATTGAAGCTAATGGCTTAATTCCATATTAAAATAAAAGTAATTGTATGGAACCTAATAATTGTTGTGTACGTTTTTCTCTTTTCGAGGAAATCAAGAGGTGTCAGTATGTCTGTTGACAAGCTTAATTGACGCTTGAATACCCAAATCATCCATCAACATAATATAAATCATAAAGACTGTGAAGTGAGCATATTTGTATGAAAATAACGTGGTGATGGTGACCAGTGTAAGTACTTATTGTCTAATTCCAAAATCTATTGCAATCGCTTTCAGGATGTGATACATTGATATTTCTTTTTGGCACAAATAAAAACGTACCAAGGAAATGTAGCAATGTGTCACATCCTATAGATTTTGCACATCTATAGCGATTGCTATAGATTTTGAAATTAGACAATACGTACCCAGTTTTCTTTGTCCGTGAGTTTATTTCTAAAGAGGCGTTTGAAATATAATAATTATATAATTTGTACATTATCTAAAATAATTTAAGTGTGTGGTTTTCGGGCAGAGTAGCTCCAACCCTCTACACTTAATGGTGTCGTAAAAAGTGACTAATGACTTAGAGGTAACATTAATACCACCGTCGACAAGAAAAACGGAAGCAACATTTTTCAATAAAACATAAAAACCGCCTGCCGCGTGTGTAGATTATTGCACTATCCTTCCACCTGAGTGGTCTATGTCCTGCATTGCACTTCAATGAACTTTTATGATAACGATTTTAAAGGTATAAATTACAACTGTTATATCACAAAAATCAAAAAAACAAATTAATGTAGATGAATATTTCATTGTAGAACTGTCGAGCTTCGTAGCACATTTTTTGCCGAAGATTTCGTAGCGAGCTTCGTAGCACATTTTTTGCCGAAGATAACGTAGCGAGCTTCGTAGCACATTTTTTGCCGAAGATAACGTAGCGAGCTTCGTAGCACATTTTTTGCCGAAGATTTAGTAGCGAGCTTCGTAGCACATTTTTTGCCGAAGATAACGTAGCGAGCTTCGTAGCACATATTTTGCCGAAGATTTAGTAGCGAGCTTCGTAGAACATTTTCTGACGGAGATTTAATAGCAAGCTTTGTAATTTTCTGACGAAGATTTAGTAGCAAGCTTCGTAGCACATTTTCTGACGGAGATTTAATAGCAAGCTTTGTAATTTTCTGACAAAGATTTAGTAGCGAGCTTCGTAGTACATTTTCTAACAAAAATTTCATAGCGAGCTTCGTAGCACATTTTCTGGCTAAGATTACGTAGCGAGCTTCGTAGTACATTTTCTAACAAAGATTTCATAGCGAGCTGCGTAGCACATTTTCTGGCTAAGATTACGTAGCGAGCTTGGTAGCAAAATTGACGGAGATTTAGTAGCGAGCTTCGTAGCACATTTTCTAACGGAGATTTCGTAGCGAGCTTCGTAGCACATTTTCTAACGGACATTTTGTAGCGAGCTTCGTAACACATTTTCTAATGGAGATTTCGTAGCGAGCTTCGTAGCACATTTTCTAACGGAGATTTCGTAGCGAGCTTCGTAGCACATTTTCTAACGGACATTTTGTAGCGAGCTTCGTAACACATTTTCTAATGGAGATTTCGTAGCGAGCTTCGTAGCACATTTTCTAACGGACATTTTGTAGCGAGCTTCGTAACACATTTTCTAATGGAGATTTCGTAGCGAGCTTCGTAGCACATTTTCTAACGGAGATTTCGTAGCGAGCTTCGTAGCACATTTTCTGACGGAGATTTAATAGCAAGCTTTGTAATTTTCTGACAAAGATTTAGTAGCGAGCTTCGTAGCACATTTTCTGACGGAGATTTAATAGCAAGCTTTGTAATTTTCTGACGAAGATTTAGTAGCGAGCTTCGTAGTACATTTTCTAACAAAGATTTCATAGCGAGCTTCGTAGCACATTTTCTAGCTAAGATTACGTAGCGAGCTTGGTAGCAAAATTGACGGAGATTTAGTAGCGAGCTTCGTAGTATATTTTCTAACAAAGATTTCATAGCGAGCTTCGTAGCACATTTTCTGGCTAAAATTACGTAGCGAGCTTCGTAGTTCATTTTCTAACAAAGATTTCATAGCGAGCTGCGTAGCACATTTTCTGGCTAAGATTACGTAGCGAGCTTGGTAGCAAAATTGACGGAGATTTAGTAGCGAGCTTCGTAGCACATTTTCTAACGGAGATTTCGTAGCGAGCTTCGTAGCACATTTTCTAACGGAGATTTCGTAGCGAGCTTCGTAGCACATTTTCTAACGGAGATTTCGTAGCGAGCTTCGTAGCACATTTTCTAACGGAGATTTCGTAACGAGCTTCGTAGCACATTTTCTAACGGAGATTTCGTAGCGAGCTTCGTAGCACATTTTCTAACGGAGATTTCGTAGCGAGCTTCGTAGCACATTTTCCGACGAAATCTTCATAGCGCTTCGTAGCAGATTTTTCCGGTTCTATATTGAAGTTACTTAAAAAACGACAATCACAATCACAAGACAAAATACAAAAGCAAATATGCCAATCATCATTGATGTTTTCTCGCAATCATCAAAACTCAAGCTATTCGTCTAAAGTTTCATGGTAAGCCATTACTTGGCTTCCAATGCGGTCATAAAAATAAAATCAACGACTGTGGATTCATGCCATATTTAAATGCAAATCCTGCAAAGAATTACTCCACTGCTATAAAAAAACCTATGCTTCTGGATGTATTCCGAAGTTCGCCACCTTACAAGGAAAAAAGTATCAGGTTAATAATAAACTTAAGCTACACAAAGTGCTGTGACGAAGTTTTCTTCATTACATTCAACGTAGCCACATTCAGAGATAACAGCCACAGAGTATTTATGTACGCCCAAATGTATCTGTGACGCTGGCACGTCGCCAGGACCCACCTTACAAGATTATCCGGGGGTATTTATTCTTTGAGGAAGGAAACATCTCGAATACAACCTCCTTTAAATCATTCGATACAAGTCCTTTTACACGCGGGATTCTTAGGAATTTTATTAAAATTATGAAAAAACATTTTGGAAAGCCATTATGATACGTAATTTTAGAACGTGGTAGATATTTTGTTTCAGTATAAAATAAAAAAAAGATAAGGCCTTGTTAAAAAATAAGGATATTGGAAATGGCTTTATAGCATTACTTGACAAAAATATAATTACGAGTATGAAGTAAATTCGGGGAAAACATTTTGATGGGACTGTGTTCTCAATAATAAGTAAATGAGTTAGCAAACATTATTATCGTTAATACACGTAATAACGTATGCGGAATGAAATCTAGACAAAATTCAAAGTGACTTGTAATTATTAGTTAATAGTGAAAGTTAGAAAACTTTAAGGGGAGGTTTAAAATGTGTCCAGATTTTATTCCGCATACGTTAGACTATCATTTAATATTGTACAATGATATTGGTAGTTATCTATCTATATAAGTATGATCCATTGTTTGATTTAGGAAATATAAATAGCTATATCCCAATAGTCTCGTTCTCCACTAAATGAGTTTGTTTTTTAACATAAAGTTACATTGTTTTCTCAAAAAGTATTTACAATAAAAAACTAAATTAAGAAACTAATCCAACAACTATGATACCTCTTTTATTTCTCTATCGTTAGAGCTCACATAAAGTTCTAAAGAACTAACAGATTGCACCTAGCTATTCAAATAGTACGAACAGAAATCTGTGCATCAAATCCTAGATTTTTCTAACATATATGTAGGTAGTTCCCAAACATCCATCTATGATCGTTTTCAGCTTGAACTTTCTTGTTCCATTTTGTTATGTTCCGATTAAATATCCTCTAAATGGACAGGCAGACACATACTTTATTTGTACATTAGAGGGGCACATTTTACAATATACCTGAGAAGGTATTACCGCACTAAAAGCGAAAACATGTTTTCAGGATTTTCATAAGAGCTTATTAAAACTCACAGCGAAATCTTATCTAGAGGTCCACTGTGACTAATTAAATTTCAGTCCTGAAACAATATTATGGCCATGATGAAAATCATTTGCTAAAATCATATAAAATAAAATTTATTTTCTTAGGTGATTACATAAAAATTGTGTTTGTACGAGCCGCTTGTTATTCTTGTAAAAGTTAAAATAATTTATGCGGCTTGGGTCACTGTCTGGCGTTAGGTAAATATGTCTTAAATTAACGAGATACTTACGTCATAAAATATGTTTTAGCTATTTATCTACCTATAATATAAATATTAGACAATCATCACAAACATTGCTCTGATTCCAAAGTAAATAACTAAAGCACTTGTGTTATGGAAATCAGAGACAACGATGAAACTACAAACACCCAGACCTGAGCCAATAAAGAAAAGTTTATTTTCCTAAATTGACTCAGCCGGGGATCAACCTCAGAGATGACGACACCTTGAAAAACGGAGTACAAACCACTTGCCAAAAGATAAGTAAAAAAAACTTTGCCTCTAATGTCAACAGACAATAACTAAGATGTCGGTCGTAAATTCATCTCAATGTTTTTAATTTTGGTTTACTTCAATCATTATTTAGCTAGAACTATGTAAATTGCTTTTCCTTAGTTATTTAAGTAAAGTGACTGACAGTTCCAAGTCACTTATGAAAAAGCACTTAAGAATAAAAAAAACTGAAGAGTCTAATAACTAATAACAGCTATAAAACCGAGACAGTCTAAAGTGCATCCTATTATAATAGTGTTTTTTAATTCTAAAGACGTTACGAATTAAAATAGTGAAAGTCATAATGGCGACATTTTTCCAAGTGCACTTCACAGAGAGCATTCTTAGGTAAAAACACTTAACAAAAGATTCCATCCCACTTCTAAAGTCAGAACAGAAGGTGCTATAATCTTGGCTTGGTGCTCTTTCTTATCTTACTTATAACATAGGTACTTATATTTACCATCACTTAATATCAAGTGAGCTGAAGACCTATTGGTAGAAGAAAAAGTCAAATTCTATTATTTGCCACATATTCACACGCCATCTAAAGCACAAAAAATGTTAATGTGGTTGAACAAACTTTGCTTAGTTTGGAACTAAATATTTGGTGTGATATATCAAGAATATTTTTTTACTTGTCCATCTACTATTTTTAATGTCCCCACTGCAGGGACACAGGCCTTCCTTATGGGTGGATAAGGAGGATGGGCACCTCCACCACGCGGGGCCAGTGCGGATTGGTGGGTGTTAACGACTGACGACAATAATAAATGTTTGATCACCCATCCCATGACTGACCCTTGCGAAAGTTGCTTAACTTCCGCAATCGCAGGGCCAGGCGGTAAACCACTGCGCCACCGAGCTCCTCTTTTTTTACCTTTTTTTTAATTAATTATTAACATTTATATTTTATTTTATATTGTAAATGCGTCTAAATTTAAAAAATCAAATTAGAGACAATTTTTCAAAGCGCCATCCACGAAGGTAAAAACACAGTTAATAAACGGTCCCATCCCATCTCCACAGCCACAGATAACATGAATGGCGCTAATCTTGCCTTGACGCGTTATCAAATGAAATAACTCATAATTTATCTCGCTGACGAGCGGCGCTTGAGCTGTGCTTTGGAGCGAAAATAGGCATAATTTACAGCCCGTGAATAATCATGGTGTAACTATAGCTTTCTATTCTTAGGTATAAGAAAACATTCTTCAATTTTGATTTGTTACAAAAATAGTTGGGGGTTTTGTTATTGTTCAATGTATGCATTTCGTGAATGTTGCTATTGAGATAACCAAAACATCTGCCAAATTGATTATCCATAACCATTGCCAATATGAAACTAATAATAATAATAATAATAAAAGCACTGAATAAGCAATCCCAGTATTATTATGTAGTGGTTGTTCGTGTTGTTTCTTTTTAGTTTTCATGACATTGCTGGTGATTTATTATGATTTCAGAATAATATGAGTAATTTATTTCAATTAATTATTTAGTAATGACACGGTATGTTAAAAAATCTTAGTCACTTAATATCAATGAGCGTAAAATAACAATAGGTAACAATGAGAATGAAAATATTATTAAAGACTTTTCTTGGCTATTTTTAAACTAAGCTATTATTTCTCATAACGGGCATCTGTCCAAACTATGAAATAATTTCCCATTAACTGAAAGACGCTTCGCTTGCTTTCTTATCTGACTCAGCGGATCTGACTTTAAAAATCATAAGTTGGAAACAATGAACCACTATTAAGTGACTGTTAAACTGTAAAGCTTTAGTAAGGTGAAATGAGGAGATATTTATCTTATTATATAACTTTATTACTTACAGCTTTTAAGCTCCATACAATTAACAAAGGTTTCTCTTTACAAAGAAAAAGAAAATGTGGGATTGTCGTTTTGACAAGTCAGGTCAGGCTCTCTGCCAATTCGGCCACCTTAACATTGGCAAGCCGTTTATCCTGGCTTGCCAGAAAAAGCGGGTTCAAATCCCGTCCTTGGGAAATTTTTAGAACACTTTTTTATGCATGCACACTACACAAATTATTTACTACTAAAAGTCTAAATAACTTTACTAATTAGTAGTAATATGATCTATGTGTATCCATTATAAATGAAGCTATGTGCTATGAAATATTTTCCTATAAAAATGTGCAAAGATGTTGAGCGGAGCGAATATGCGTAGTGGATTACATCACATTCACACCACCTTCTGTAACTCACGTGCCGCACTGTATTTCTTTATTTAGTTGAAATAAAAATTAAAGTGATGCTCTTCGTGCTTGACTTCGACCAGCTTGCTGACTCGCAGCAAGCGTCATTTGCGCACTAATTGCCATCGTCAAGCGCTATCGTGCAACGTCATAATGTCATGTACAGCAACGTTTGTTTGTCAATTGTTGTCTAGTGAATTGGCAATCTTTAGTAAATGCCCAACCTTCACCCTTTATGTTGAAAAATCAAGAAAAGGTCCGACTAAAAAACATTTCAATTCGGTTAGATTCCACTTGCCATAATATACATAAAAATGAGCCGGTTCTTTTCCCTCTGTACAGTCGCAATCGTTAACATAATGTCTCGTTGCAACTAGCTTAGTCAGACGCGGGTCGTCACAAAGAATACGTAATTTTATGAAAGGACCTTCGCGATGAAAAGACGAATGAAGCCTCCTTATAAACGAAAAACCACACGCGAAATAAAATACGGAAGGATATTCCGCCTACTTTTGTGGGGTTCCCGACTATAAACTTCAAATAGATACGCCTGTCCCTTCTGCCCAAAAATATTATGTTGAGAAGAGTGAATGTTATGAAGGAACTGGGAATATATATTATGATAATAATATAAGCCTTTGAAGTGAATCGGGGCCAATTGTAGAGTGTTATATTAGCATCCTTTTTAACACGTTTTTAATAGGTTGCTTTTTAAACATAACTTTATTCATAAAATTAGATGATAGGATTAAACATTTCAAAACTGTCGTTCTACAAATACTCAATAAATAATTATCTTTACCTAACCGTCATCATGACGTGAAAGTTTTCTCTAGTACCCACACTAGCGCAACTAGCAATCTTGTTGAATCTTGACATCACTCTCTATCCGCCCACATACTTTCAGAATTATTATAAAAAATTAACAAGCCGCAATTATAAACTAGTTTTTTTTTGTTGCTGCAACTGGAAACCGTTAACGAAACCTAAAAAATTGTGACAGCTGTGGAGTGTCACATCAGAAACACCAACATTTCATAACTTACATTCTCAAGACCAATGGAATACTGAAACGCACAATTTAGAAGTAATATCTATTGAGAATATTGAAATCACAAGTTAATTGGACACGAGCACTGTGGCACACGTGCCTTCCGGCATAAAAACGGCGACCACGCGAAGCGGCAAATTGCGAAGCGACCGCGCGAATTCTATCATAATATGTGGGTGTTCATCATATTGATACTATAAATCCTCTCTTCGTGATACAGGTTTTTGACTAAAGATTTTCTTTCTTTATCTTGATATTCATTGAAAAATTAACAACGTTTCAAATACCTACGCTAAAAATATTCGATGGTTGCTTCAGACTACCCTGCCGTAAAAATGAGAATGATATATAAAAAAAAATAACATAACTAATTAACAACAATTTTGTTAAACTAATGTTCAATCAGTTTTCTCTGAACATCCTGTAGCGCGTAAACCAGAAACCTGTTGGATAACTGGTGGACGCACACGAAACTATTTCACTCATGCGCATCAATGCAACTTATTTGTATCTTAATATTGTGTGCGTGCGACTGACGCATGTCGCAGTATTGTTATTGTTTTTACTTAATTGTTATCGTCCGAGTCGAATGTGCAACGCTTGGACAAACCTCGTAGGTTTATAAGCTTAAAGGCATCTTTAGAATAAAAAAAAAAAAAACTTAAAATTGACATTGATGTAGTTCTATCTCATCATAAATTAAAGCTCGTAACCTTGTTTAGATTTTCCATTAGCCACATCGTTTCAGAGCGAACAAAATTTGTATTTATCATAGAACCCCAATCCCCTAAGTCTATATCAACATGTCCTATTTTTACGACAGGAGATTTACAAGCTCATGAATGACAGAGTCTAGCTTAGGTACTTATTCCCAGAATTTTGGGTAAGTATTTTTAGGTTAACCGTATGTTCTTTAGCGGACTCATAAAATTGCAAATGGCAGATATGTAAATCCCTGGGAGGTATTTTGCTAAAGGTTGTAAAGGGACACTTGTCCTGTTATTAAAGCCTGCCAGATATTATGTGAGAAGGTCAAGTTTTTATCTTTATTTTTTTAAGTGGTTTTATAAGTTAATCTGTAAACATTATACAGAGAGTATCGAGCAAAGTGTTTAAAAAAACATAAAAATAAGCGAAGAAATTAAGTGAGATCATATAAAATAGGTTTCGGCGGGTTGCAATATGTAAAACTTGACTTTTAGTATCTAAAATGGCGTAATAAATAACTATATCACAAAGGCAAATGATAACTTTTTTCGTAATTTAATTGTACCACGGGCAACTGTTCTAATAGGTCTGGCATTCCGGGATGACACTTGGTTACGTTATTAAGTTCTACTATAAGAATAAAGGATTCAACTCTATACAAATTCTCATACAAACTTTAACAACCTGTAGCACCCTGTATAACAGGAATATTCCAAAATGGTATCTCTACCTTCAGCCGTTAGGGCTCCACGCCTAACCCAACAATGAATCAGTGAATCAGTCAATCAATTTAGAGTTTTATATGCATAGATGTATGTGATTTGTTTCGCTTACCAAACGAAATGATTGGTGGGTGTTAACGACTGTAAATGAGACCAACGGTTTAACGTGCCTTCCTCTTCCTAAGCACGGAAAAACTCTAGATAGTAAATTTTAAAACTGCGCCATTATGTCTTATTCGTCTTTTTTCTATTCTTGTTAGCGTCATAACTTCGGTATTCGACTCAGACAAATAGATAACAATCAGTGTTTGTGAATGATAAAATTTTAAAGTATCATTGTAATACAAGGATCTCAATGGCTGCGATGCGACGGTTAAGTTACTATTGCTAAAGTTGTTCATCAATAGGTGTGCATTCTACTCCATTGCTACTTACTTGAACTGCTAGACTTTTTACAAAACATTCCTTTTTGTGATACACAAAAAAAATGATTCTATAGTATATTCAATTGACTAGATACATGTAATATTACTAATATTACACAAGTAATATTATATCTAGGTATAATGAAAAAATTTCTTCACGTCTACGATGTCACTTGTCCATCAGCCATTTTTTATGTCCCCACTGCTGGGGCACAGGCCTTCCTTATGGGTGGTAAGGAGGATGGGCCATAACTCACCACGCGGGCCCAATGCGGATTGGTGGGTGTTAACGACTGCAAATGCAGCCGGAACCAACGGTGCCTTTCGAGATAATAAATTTTTGATCACCCATCCCATGACCAACCCTTGCGAACGTTGCTTAACTTCCGCAATCACTGGCCCAGGCGCTAAACCACTGCGCCACCGAGCTTCTCACTCAATGATGTTACTAAGTTTTATAATTAAACATTCTAAACTCATTGATACGTACCTGGCCGTAGTTTACCCTTTATAAATAAAAGCCTTTATACCTAAAAGCTATTCATCAAGCCAACGAAATAAAAAAACAAAATATAGGTACCTACATCTTGTGTCCGAAAAAAATATGATTTATAAAAAAATATGATGAATAGGAATAAAATGAGACCATTCATTAAAAGCCTTTAACAGGAATCTATGTAATCTTTTGCTTATAAACATAAAGAGATTTTAAGAAAAGTTATATTTTTCTAGTCGCTATCACAAAGTAAAATAGGGAAACAAAACAAAATCGTAAAGCTTTTCCGATAAAAAATAAGCTCAAATGAATTTTAATTAATATTTTTTTCCGAGAATTCAAAAAAATATAAATATTTTTTCTATTTATCGGCTCACTTTTTGCTCTACTTATTTTACCCATCATCTTTGGTCGCAAAAATAAAGTGATTTTATGAGGCTGTAATTATTTTATTATTATTATTATTTATTTCCAGATAACAAAGATCCATTATTATTAGTAACGACTTAAAAATATGTTAGTTTAGTTAACGTTTGATGGAAAATTACATTACAGATTATTGGTACATGTCAATTACTTACTTAATTAAAATTATCACAGCTACAAATGTCGAAAAATAAAATGATTAAAATAAATATAATTAAAAACAATAATTAAAATTAAAATAAATGAAACTGTAATTAAACATATTAAAATAAGATTATTAAAAATGTAATGTATGTTTATTATGGCATTTTTAATGACGTTTTGTCTTGTCTAATAAAACAATACATTTCTCAGCAGCCTCATGTAAAATCTTATTATCAATACTTAGGTATTTGTAAAAATTACATTCAGCAATTAAAGTGCAATCGCACTTATCGCATTAATCCTAAAACTCAGACTCGAAAAGCCAACCAGACCTTTTGTAGCAAAAGCACAGTGCAGGGAAACATTCATCTCGAGCAAAGAAAATAATAATAATACACTCTCGAGCGAGCGAATTGCAAAAAAGTTCCGCAGGTTCCGCATAGATGGCGCACTCTACGGTAACTGGGAAAGAGAGGAAAATTATTTGGTATGTTTTTCGTACGAAAATAGAGTTAGGTAAGGTTCAGTGGTTCACAAAAATCAACACGATAACAGCATGGAATTTGCTTCGTTATTTTTTATAAACGAGGTTCTAGGTTTTCGAACGATATACATTTTATTTGATAAATCAAAGCGAAACGCCACGATGCATAAAAATAAATGGATGATTAGGCGTACTTCATTTAATTTTCGATAAGAGTAACATTTTTTACGAATCCCTCAGTAAATAAACAAAAGAAAAAGTGTGACGGATCGCTACACACAATCATTGAAAGGAATAAGGTTATGTGTTTGAATTATCCAATAGTAATATTATTATCATATCATAATATACCAAATATGTGTACGAAAAATACTAGTACCTACATACGAAAAATCACGTATCAATTAAAAAATACGTGTTTTGGCGTTATTTTCTTGCACACCATTTTTTATTAAATCTATCGTATTTTCTAGAATTTGTCATGTAATTTAATAACGCCATTTAAAAGTCCACCTTTTGGGATTACTTTGACAGGAGAGGTTACATTGATCAGAACTTCTCTTATTCTCTTATTTTAGTGCAAACAAAACACATTAGCCAATTTCTTTTTTAAACAGGCAACACAGATAGTCGGCCATTTTTTCATCAGAAGGACAATCAGGCTGCGTACAAAAGATAACACACGACCCGACCTCAACCCGAACTTTGAGTTTTATGACACATAAAATAGGCTCCATTGTAATGTTCAGGTGAGTTTGAGGTGAGTTCGGGTTGAGTTCGGGTAGAGTTTGAGTTGAGTTCGGGTTGTGTTCGGGTTGAGTTTGAGTTGAGTTCGCAGCCTCAGTGTGTACTTCGGCGTCTCGGTCGGTCCACTTCAACTAAATTTATTAAAATTATTGACTACTATGACTGACTGACTGATAAACCACTATTTATGCTAATCGATTGTATTGTATTGAGATAACTGTGTTTAAGATCTATAAAAAAGACCAATTTCCCTTAATTTTATTTATTTACAGATTTCTTGCGAGCAGTAATAAATATACATGCTTAACAATTAGTTTGAGTTTAAAAAAACGCGCGTTTCATACTTACTAATAAATAAATAAGTACATTTTTATCGTTTCTACATCAGCCATGTTTTATGTCCACTGCTGAGGCACATGCCTTCCTTATGGCAGGATAAGAAAGATGGGCCATAACCCATCACGCAGGCCCAATGCAGATAAGCTGGGATCAACAGCTAAACATGTCTTCTGAAGCACGGATGAACTCGAGATGATAAATTTTTGGTCACCCATCCCATGAACGACCCTTGCGAAAGTTGCTTAACCTCCGCAATCGCAGAGCCAGACGCTAAACCACTGCGCCACCGAGCTCTTCACATAATAATCGTTTCCTTCTTTGTAATTGGCCTAAAACATTGCTGGATACATGGCTTAACTTTGAATAGCTTTTGCGGACATAAATTTCCCTCGGGGTAGTACTAAGAGTTTTAGTTAATAGTACTTACTACTTAGATTAATCGGATTTGAAAAGAGACTATATATTTAAAAGATTACATATTTTAGTAGCACGTAGTTTAGGTGTGCTTTGAAAACCTCGTGAGCAGTGGGGGAAAGGGGTGGCGACATCTTTTAGATTATTTAAAAAAAAACAGTTTAGAAAAATTAGTATACAATTTAGTCTTCCTTTATCTAGTTTAGTATTTTCAACAGTCACTGGTGAGTATAAAACTTTTTTTTGTCCTTTAATTAATTATATTCTACACACACATATAAAGTACCTACTTCAAAACCAAAGCTTGTATTCAATTATAAAATTAATCAATCAATGAGTAGGCTTAAAATTACGTTTTTAATTAATATTTTTAATATCAGTTGAGGAAAGATGTAAATAAAAATTGTAGTAAGTTTGATAATTATAACCTACTGTATTTAAAGTTAACTGTATAGAAGTTGAAATTTTTATATTTTTTCGTATAAAAATGGTGCCTTTGATCAGAATCAGAAAATATAAGATGTTATTAAAAAAACACTATATCATTTGGTTCTGCATTGTATAAAATAAGTGTACTTACGTTGAATAAATCATTTATGCCTTGCGTAGCTCAAACATTTTTACGCGAATAAAAGTTTTATTTTAATGGTATCAAGTAATATAAAGTTAAACCTATTTATCACTGTATTGTAAAAGCAGCAGGGTGCCTGGCGACGATGCAACTTCGTAGCTAGTAGTGTACTTTTCTTCTTTTATTAATCGTTTCTTAGTTTCTCGAGTGCTTTTGAATTACAGACTCTTTGGATTGGAAACGATTCTTCATATCGCATTGCAAGCCTTATTTTTCAACAGCATTGCATTTGCTATTCTAAGATCTTAAATGCTAGTTTTATATTTATCCCAACTCATAATATTATGGACTATTTACATTTACATTTGGTCGACTTTAGTCATATAGCAAGTCGCTTGTAATGAATCACAGGTGACACATCGGTGAGGACGTCGCTGTCATCAATGTAGAGTACAAATTGAAGAAATATGTAATATAATAACTCTTACACCCGTCCGTATTCATAAACATTACTAAGAGTCCCAACCACCAATCACACGTAACACGGAAACCAAACGAACCAATCACTGACATATTATTTCAACGCAGAAAATGAGCACGTTAATCTCAATCTCCAGTCTTCAATCTCCATTTTCTTTTTGAGAAAATAAAATATTCGAATGTCATGCCATTCAAAAAAAAACAAAACAATATAGGTTCGAAATTCAAACGCAAAGGGATCAAGCGTTCGCAATTTCATCGGACGGTCAACTCGCGCGTGACATGCCAAAAAAGGAATTAACGCTGAAGCTCTGTGATCATTATGGCACAAAAAGAAGAAATAAAAACAAATGAACGGACCTTATAAAGGAGGTCACACACGTCTCTGTACGTGGCACCACGCCAAATAATACGTGCGCTATGGACATCAGTCAATGTCAGGTACCACTAAAGACTTTTTAGTTTTTGCACCATGTTTTATTATTTTTTTACACGCTCTCGTTGACTTTTGTATTGAAATATTTGAACAATATAATTGTTTATTGAGCGTGTTTTGGTATGAATTGTGTAACAAGAATGTCACAGTAGTGCTCTTTCAGAAATAACAAAACACAAAGATATTTTAAGTAAGGTTATTGAACATAATTTTATTTAAATTTAGTGTTTTTGGCAACATGATCAAAGTTGATTTTCAGTTGATCTTTCAGTTGCTTGTTGATTATTTGAGAAGAAAATTGCCTTCCACTCTTAGGCTGCGTTCAAACACACGACCCGAGCTCAACCCGAACTCAACTCAAACTCACCGCAACCGCACCCACCTTACATATTTGAGTCCTTTGACACATTAATAAGCTCCTGTGTATGTTCAGATGAGTTAGAGGTGAGTTCGGGTTGAGATTGAGTTGAGTTTGAGTTGAGTTCGGGTTGTGTTCGGGTTGAATTTGAGTTGAGTTTGGGTTGAGTGCGGGGCGTGTGCAGTTGCATCGACAAAACATAACGGAGCTTATTAATGTGTCATAAAACTCAAAATTGTAAGCGCTGTATTTCAAGGAGTGGGCTCCGGTTGAGTTGAGTTTGAGTTGAATTCGTGTTGAGGTCGGGTCGTGCGTTATCATCATTATTTATTTGAATCTACCGTACTCCAGCGGTTAGTGATTGTTTGAGGGGCCATACTTGTACCGTACACGGTGTCCAAAATCTTTCTCAACTAAAGAAAATATGGTACCTATAGGAACTTCCTCGAACTTTTGAGGTATTCCTTGAAGCGCACTCGTTTTGAAACGCACCTAATGAAGCGCACCTAGTTGTTCCTCGAAACTAACTCAAATAGGTAATTAGTTTTGTTAGTGCATAAATTTAGGTGCGTATCGAGGAATAGTTTAGGTGCGCTTTATTAGGTGCATTTCAGAAATTTCAAGGAATACCTCAAATCTAACCGCCTACAGCGTTATTTTCATACAAACATGCTCACTTCACAGTCTCATAAATAAAAAATATTGTGCATCTCTGCAATGATTTGTATGTTGATAGATAAGTCAGGTGCTCATTTTTCTAATAAAAATGTCAAATAAGTATAGACACCTCTCAATTTATCCAAAAAAGGAAAAATAAACCAATTTTCTCGATCCATACAATGATATATGGTATTAAAATTATGCATTGCTTTACTGCATTTTTGGCGAAATTGAGAGATGTCTGAAGAATGTTGCCAGTTTCAAATAAAAAAGAAAAAAGAAAGAAAACATGTTTTTTAATTTAAATCACCTACAAATAAATTGATATACATTAAATAATGTGTTTTATTAATAAGATACTTATTTTTAAGAATTATTATTATTTGAGAAAATACGCAGCAATGGCGAGGAAGAGACGTCAAGTTGATTGTTCAGTATGGTTCCATCAACATTGTGTTTGATAATTCCTAGGTTTTCCAACACGTTCAGTCGTAGACCTTTACTACAAGTATGTAAAACCTCATAGGAATGGCCATCAGATAATTGATGTCCGGTATTTAATAAATGTTCGCGAAATGAGATCGTTCCGGTCGGCCATTCCTATAGGCGGAAATATGTTCTTTATAACGTATATCAAAACTACGGCCAGTTTGACCAACGTATACTGAATTACATTGGTTACATGTTAACTTATATATCCCCGACTTCCTGCCAACCTCCGTTTTCTTGGATTTAACTATCTCACGGGAGCATTGTCGCCATAACTTTCAAATATATAGAAAACCCACACATACTGATGTAGTTATCCCCGCAACTTCTTGTCATCCTTGGCAACATAAATTAGCTGCTTTTCACTCATATATTAATCTTTTAATGACGGTACCGTTATCAGGGCAAACCTATAGTAGAGAGTTAAATACAATTTATAACATTGCCATTGCAAATGGTTATGATCGGCGGATGATAGATAATATGGTTAGGAATAAAGTCAACAAACAGGTGACTGGGCTTTTATATGCGGTGCCACGTGAGCGCGTTATTCAAAATTATCAGTCAAGTATGGCTTACGTAGGTAAAATATCAGATAAAATATCAAAACTCTTAAAAAATAACGACGTTCACGTGGCTTTTCGTACTACTAATACCGTCCGGCGTGCCATTTGTAATGGCAAGGAAAAGTTGGCAGGAAGTCGGGGATATAAGTTAACATGTAACCAATGTAATTCAGTATACGTTGGTCAAACTGGCCGTAGTTTTGATATACGTTATAAAGAACATATTTCCGCCTATAGGAATGGCCGACCGGAACGATCTCATTTCGCGAACATTTATTAAATACCGGACATCAATTATCTGATGGCCATTCCTATGAGGTTTTACATACTTGTAGTAAAGGTCTACGACTGAACGTGTTGGAAAACCTAGAAATTATCAAACACAATGTTGATGGAACCATACTGAACAGTCAACTTGACGTCTCTTCCTCGCCATTGCTGCGTATTTTCTCAAATAATAATAATTCTTAAAAATAAGTATCTTATTAATAAAACACATTATTTAATGTATATCAATTTATTTGTAGGTAATTTAAATTAAAAAACATGTTTTCTTGCTTTTTTCTTTTTTATTTGAAACTGGCAACATTCTTCAAACGTTGTCACTGTCAGTCACTCGATGCGCAGTGGGGAAGAAGTGACAATAAATACGGTGTCGGAGGGCGTAGTTGCTCATTCGGTGTTGGTTTACGCACGATCTAACTCCTGAGGATGCTCCGGGTTGGGGCGAAACACGTGTGGAGTAGCCTAATTGGTGAAGGTGCAAGGTGTGTTGCTGTCTTGCTAAATGCAGGTATTGTGCACTTATATTTTGTGGTGTGCTGCATATTTTTGCGGGCGGGCGGGCGGTGCATCTTGCATATTTTGTTTGCGGAAGCAAGCTACATATATTTCTTTTTTCAAAATGGTTTGGGACTTCCGCCAAGTGACGCCTGATTCAATCAAATAATGTAAATATCTTATAAATATCTTAGCAAGTTTTAAAAGAGTTACCTTTTATTATATTTAATAATTTCACGATAGTTAGTCGTAACTCCCATCATTGGCTGAACGTATTTTTAAGAATTTAAGCAAGTAAGACTACTGTAATTAATATAACAATTATTGTAATTCATTGGGATTTAGTTTCAAAAAGATTACAACGTATTTGTATTATAAAATGTTATCTCTGATATATCTTTTTCGTACAAATAGTATAGTCGATTATGATTGGTTGAAAAGTGGTGAGAGGGGTAAACTTTTTGTGTTGAATTTAGTGGGTATTTAAGGAATGGAAAATTGAGCATACGTTTGACTTTTAAGTTTGGAGCACCACGGGACTTAAGTTAAGTAAATTCTTCATTGTTATTGTGTTATTTGAATTAATTGTTTTGTGTGTGACTTAGTTGTTGTTTAATGGCTATCCGCTGTTAATTTTCATTCCCAATTTTATGATTATTCTGATAATTTGTAGTAACAATAAGTAAAGTACATTTATTTTGCATTTGCTTTGTAACTAGTATCCATAGTTGAATAAAAGAGATTAACTGATAACTTTCAAGTTAATATTGTTGTTGTTTGTGACGATTTAATTGTAAATATCCGATTTGATAAAAGCTGACGAGTTTCTTTCGCCTGTTCTTCTCTCAGCTAAAAGAAGACGTCCTAACAGGTGGTAGGATAAAAGAAATTGGACGATTCAATTTAATAAACATTACTTTATTTAAATTGATTTATTTTGTTTTAATTCTCTCCATGTTTCTGACCATTTCTGACACAGGCATAACTGGGGCCTAATCGCGCTAACTTTCAACGATAAAACCTGGCGTTTCAGTTTTGTTTACAGAAAAATACTCGCTATAGTTTTGTTAAAATTGTTGAATACTCTGCCTAAGAAGTCTAGGATTACAATCTGGGACAATTTAAGTCAAAATTATGAAGCTAAACCTAAGATTTTTAGGTAACTATAACCTAAATTACAACGTAAGGTTTTTGGTTTTAGCGTTGAGAATTACCGCGATTGGGCTCCAGGTTACCGCCCACAGCGTACTTTATTTCTTTTTTTTAAACGTGTAAATGAAGCGACTAATTATAAGCGTTTATGTTGAAGTTTCGCAGTTGACCTTTCTTTTGAAGTGGGTGTTTTGTCTTTTTTGTAACCCTATAGTTCTTTTTTTAGTCTGTCCTGTGATTTAAAATAATTTTAACCCTTATCTTTGGGTACCAAGCCATGATCTTCTAACAAAATGACGTAGTGACTTTAAGATGTGAGCCATCATTTTGATACTCTTTGATATAATTATCTTTTTATAAGTAGTTGTGGTGTGGTCTTAGTATTCAAAAATACATTTCTACTGTTACTTTTATTACGATGCTTATCTTTTCACGCCTAAAAGGCTCTACGGATTTGGATGAAAACTTGGATTAAAACATAAAATACTTTTTATATGTACTGTACAAAGGTAGTGATTATATAGAAATCGTAGGCTATTAGTTAGTGATGCACTTGGTGTAACGACTCTTTATATGCTAAAGAGACTGTTTACATTCTCATATAAAATAGGTTTTTCAGCTTTCAAAATAAACAAAACTACACTGAGCTTGTTTATTTTTAGAATATTAATACAAACCAAAAGCTGGCTCTAATTTAACTTCAGTCAGTATATTCTATCACTTCGGAACATTCATAAATGTAGGAAGGAAAGCAAACTAAATGAATAATATGGATATTGATCAGTTTGTTAGTCTAACCTCAAACCCAAAAGTAATTTTGATACCGAAACTATACTAACTTGAGCAGCTTACTTTAAAGAATAAGATCTAACTATTCAAATACTTTGGCATATAAAATAAATCATTAATTCATCATAATGTCAGATTTAAAAAAATCGGTTTCGGATTGGCAAAATATTTAACGGTTTTTTCCGAAACATTTCAATTTTTTCCGATTAAATATTTCAATTCAGTTTTACAATTTTTTACTATACTTTCATCATTGAAGTTAAAACACAGTAGGAACTTATAGGTGAAACTTTTAACTTATGCTACTTTGCGCAAGCCCACCCCCTTTCCTGATTACATAAAGGCAAATAAATTCACCGAATAAGAAGTGATTCCGTACCTCTGTACAAATTTTCCTTCTCACCTACGCCCTTTGTTCGTGTACTGAAACTTTTAAAGGGTTCCGAAAATTAGGTAATCAAGTAGCCTGTAGATAAGTAACGTTTCATTATTTAGTAGCACGAAAATGTAAGCCGAGTCAGTGAAACTACAGTATTACCTACTTAGTTTCTACTGGTTTTTATAGACCTGATTTTTTTCTACTACTTATGTTATAAAGAAGAAAATGGTAGGTAGTAAAATGTTAAAATTAGTATAAGTGTTCAGTCTCATGATATTCATTTCTGATATTACCTGCGTATAAATAGAAGCGAAATACTACAGCTATATAATTGTGTGTCTAACAATTTATGCCATATTGGTTCTACGAAAAAAAGGTAGCTGATCATAGTATGAAGACACGAATAAATAGAATAGAATTATGATATTTTTCTATCAACATTTTATGTGTTTATACGTGCACACAAGAGGTATATAGTGGCTTTATCTCAATATAGGTAAGAGTGGTTACATAGTAATTTCTCAATTCAATAAAAAATCATCACATGAAACTTGAAAATTAATTTGGCTGTTTTGTCGCTATTTGACTTAAACTGAGTAAATTTAACTTTACTGTCTGCTTAACAACTCCATTCAGGGTTATTTTTTAATCACCATTTAAACACCAACAACCTTGCAGGTGTAGGTTGATATTAACAATAACTGTTCTACGACTTTTCATACAACACTTTTGTGTGAAAATTCAAATTTCTTTTTCTGTTTTCGGAAAAGTCATAGAATTAATGTTGTTGTTTATGATGTAAGTAAACTACTCCTGCGAGATTGTTGGTGTTTTATAAATAACCCTGTATATTATGTGAGCACAACGTAACTTTATTTTCAAACAGTTTGGGCAAAATCCTAAACAATGTTACAACGACTTACTTTTATCCCAAGACTAGGGTTGAAAACGATACGATCTTTTTCAGGGTAACTATGTCTTTGCTCTTTTAACAGGTGGGTAAAATGAACATCGTTTGTTTTATTCGCACTTGGGGTGTCACAACACAGTGTGTTATGTCAACCCTTACCCCATCCCGCTATATTTTGAGTTTTGTAACCTTTCAGGGTCTTTCAATACCCTTAGAATCATAATAAGTCATGTTATAACGGCTGATGAGCGGTGGTAGGTAAAACATTGACGATCCAATAGCGTTTAATTTTTCTTGGAATTGGTTAAAATTCTTTCAAGATGAGTTGATTAGATCCACTATACGCAGCGTGTCAACAACGACCAAGCGAGCTCGAAGCGTTTCCGTTTCAGCTTGGACAAAAAATCTTTCGTATGTCGGTCTTTCCGACTGTCCGCTGTTCTCCACTACAGTGACTGTAGCCCTACCATGAGTTGATGCGAACTGTTTGCGTTACCGTAAACTATCGTTTTGTCTCTTTCACTCGCACTGACTGTGAGCAGTATATCCGATAGTTTACGGTAACGTAAACAGTTTGCATCAACTCATGGTAGGGCCACAGGTCGCATTTCTCAACCGATTCCCGTGTAATTTTGTGAGCAGGGGGCTAATTGACTAATTTCAAAATCTATCGCAATCGCTTTCAGGACGTGATATATTGATGCTTCTTTTTGGCCCAAATAAAAACTTACCAAAGAAATGCAGCGATGTGTCACATCCATCTGTCAAACGAAAGCGATTGCGATAAATTTTTAAATTAGACAATTAGCCCCCTGGTTTGATAATCATATTTTTTATGCCGAGCCAGTTACTTGAAATTTTGAGAAAAAAATAATTAAAATAAAACGCTTTTAACGGATACTAGCGCGGTTTTTAACCGACTTCAAAAAAAGGAGGAGGTTCTCAGTTCGTCTGTTTTTTTTATGTTTGTTACCTCATAACTTTTATTGAAAGTACTTTGGTAATTAGTTGGTATTTGATTTGATTTTTTATTTTCCCGACGTTTCGGCACCTTTGCAGCTGCCGTGGTCACGGGGACCACGTGACCCACCCCGTTCATGTCTGGTAAGCGCGTAAGCTTGAGAAGTGAAAAAAATAATTATTCACAAAGTAGGCGTTGTGGGATCTGAAGTATGCAATTTTTATAATGTTGTCTTTGTGCTACAGATTGTATGAACTATTAAACAATAGTGCGATAGTAGGCAATATTCAAAATTAGAAGTGCCATCTAGCTTCGAATAGATATAATAAAATAATACCTAACTTACCAAACAGCACAAAGTACTTCTTTTCAAAAGCAGTGTTAAAACCTCGTGGTGTTAAAACATCTATTATATTAATTTTATTAATAATAAACAATTTGAGCGTGGTCTACAGCTCACTGAGCCACCAGTTACATTTTTGCAACAATAACATTGCTATTAGAGCTTGCAGTAAAGCCCAAGATTTACAGAAGAAATATCCGACTTATAGACCACTTACAAACCACTTTACAGAAAAAATATCCAATCATTTGTCCTTTCGATGTTCTGTGATAAACTTCGTCCTTGTTTAAACTAGCCGTGGTACATTTCATGTGGTCTTAAATCTGTGTATCGCTACTTTCCATAGTCTTACTATTATCTGTGGCAATCGATCAAAGCTGTAAAACACGACAAATAGCTAAACCATGTGGTAACCTCGAAAAAAAAACACTTTTGGAGATCATATAAAATAGGTTTCGGCGGGTTCTTATGTGTAACACTTGGGTTTTAGTATCTAAAATGGCGTAATAAACAACTATATCACAAAGGCAAACGGTAACTTTTTTTGTATCTTATATGACGGGCTAGTGTGCTATAAGCACTTATTAGTTATTTTCTTAAAAGTACCCAGGAAAAACAATCACGGCAGTGAACTCAATTCAGAATAAACCGGGCGTGTGCGGCTGAGACGTGACCACAGGCTGTCCTGAATAATTGGTGTGGTTTTGAGTAATTATCCAAGACTTTGTATGGAATAGAGAAACGGTGCCTAAATCTGTGGTACTGCCATATAACACGGAGGTAATCTGTATTGTAGGGAAGAGGATTTAATTAAGCATCGCTCAAACAATGGGTAGTTTATCTTACCTTTGTAGCAACAGACACTGTAGAACGGCATTAATAGGAGAACTATTAAGCAAATTAGTTGCCTGAAAATTTACAACTAAATTGGGTTAAGATAAATGTTTTTGTTTAGATAGAGAATGTTTGCTTGTAGGATATTAACATGCTAAATTTGATTGCGTCTACTATTAAACATTAATTTAAGTTCAATCGAGTTAGGTACCTACTTACTTTGTCAAGTATAAAGTTTAACATTTATAATAATCAAAACATTGCAGTATGACTACATGTTATAAAACAAAGTCATCCGCCGCGTTTGTATGTCTGTCTGTTTGCGATAAACTCAAAAACGACTGCACGGATTTTCATGCGGTTTCCACCAATAAATGGTGTGATTCATGAGGAAGGTTTAGGAATAAACGTAATTTGTCAAGGTTTTGTGTAAATTGGTAGAAAATTATTATGTTATTATAATAAAAAGTAATTTTGGTCATGAGTCTAAAATATTGCCTGAAGTTCTTTAATATCCGTAATGGCGGTAATCGCAAATATTTTGTGTTTGTGTTAATCGCACCAATCATTATTTTTAAAATATTTTTTATTATTATTATTAGTTTATCAGATTCAGTAAATTACTTCTTAAAATAATAAAAAAAAAATCGCTATAGTTATTTCCGCAAAATGGTGGTAGTGTCATGCCTCGTGACAGTCGCGCACATTCAATAGGTGCATTCCAGCAGACCAATCGCTCACCGATTATCACAGAGTAAAATTTAACCATTTGGCAAAAAAGGAAGGAACCGAAGCGATTGCTTCGCTTCGGCGAATCGCTAGTAAATTCTATAATCTATCCAATAATTAATCAAAGTTAGTATATCAACCGGACACTAAACTTTGAACTCCAGAGACTGAATGCATAGAGGCGATTCTAGTCACTAATCCACGTCGGAGTTACTCTTATTTGCAGCTAAGTATTTTGTTTTTTATTTCCATGAAACAACTTTGGAAGATTTTATCTCCTAATTTGGTTCTTGGAAGTTTTTCTTTGAAAGTCATTATAAGTTTAGATCAGTTTTGATACTTCAATATTGTCAATAGAATTAACCTGCTTTTGTTACTAATCGAAGCAATGCATAACGTTTTTATATTCTTTAATTTTTTAAATGACTGTTCTATTTAGTCAATACCAGTTGTTATGATCCGGCTCGAAGGACCATGTTATGATGCGAAATAAAACAAGTGGACTGTAGGTATTATGATGATGGATGTAATAAAGTTCAATAGCAAATAAAGGGGACAGTAATTAAACAGACGTGTGCGTGACCGTTCGATTGCGAAGAGTGAAGCTCGTTGGCGGACCCGCCGCCGCCCCCGCTCCCCGCTCCGCTAGGGTTGGGATGCCTGTTCTTGCGTTTGCGCGTGAACACCAGTTACGATTTTTTTTATAATAATATTCGAGTTTCCTTAGTAAGAGTAACAGTAAGTAGAAATGATAAAATAATCAAAAACACAACCATACACACATTTGTATTACCATAAATAAATACCCGTAAATTAAACGTTATCAAATATGACTATCAATTAAATAACAATAATATCAAAAGAGTTACTGAAGTTAAAGACTTGGGGGTGATCCTTGACAGTAAACTGACTTTCGAATCGCACATAAATAGTATCACGACTAGGGCTTTCCGTATGCTTGGTTTCATCATTCGAATTGGCAAAGATTTTAGGCACTGTTCTACTTTGGTACTTCTATTTATCTCCTTCGTCCGTTCTATCTTGGAGTATGCATCCACAGTATGGAGCCCGCAATTTAATGTACACATAAATTCAATTGAAAGAATTAATAGTAAATTTTATAAACATCTAAACTACAGAGCACGCTGCTCTAACGTACCTGTTCCTAATATCCCTTCATTGGTAGATCGCCGTACAGAGAGAGATCAAGTGTTTCTTTACAAAATTTTAAGAAATATTATTGACTCTCCCTATCTTCTGGAAAATATAGGTCTGAGATGTTCTCGGTCAAGCTCGCGTCTTAAAAGTGTGTTTTGTTTGCCCACTACTAAAACTAAGTATGCTGGAAATACTTTTTTACACAGGTCATGTAATGTTCATAACAAAAATTTTACGTCAGTGGACATATTTAAATGTACTCCTCCTCAGTGGAAAAAAAACATCCATGAGCTGATTAGCAGCGATAATAATAATAGTGGTGGGTAGGTAGTTTATAAATAATGATATCATTTTAAATAATTTAACATTAACTTTTTTTTTTTAAATTAACTCAGTTTTTTGTTTTACCTATTTTAGGTCAATTGTTTTAATTTTCTCCTTTTGCGCCCGTTATTGGATAAATTTAGGTACTTTGTGTGTGTTATGTAACAGTGGAAACTTTGCTGATATATGCGTTAAAATTTAAGTTAAGTTTATATAAGTCTTATAAAACATTGTATGTTTCCCTAATAATAATAAAATAAAATAAAATAAAATAATTTTATAAATACTAGCGGCCGCCCGTGACTTCGTCTGCGCGAAATGTTGCTATCCCTCGGGAACAATACTTTTTTTTGGTATGAAAGGTTTCCTATGTCCTTCTCTGTATCCCTGACAACGTTTATTTGAAATTTCATGACGATCGGTTCAGTAGTTAAGACATGAAGGCGTAACAGACAAACATAAAAACAAACGGACTTTCCCATTTATAAATATTAGTAAGGATAAAGGATTGAAGAAGCACTTTGCAAGTTCAAATATGGTATTTATTTAAATTCAAGCAATGTTTAATCTTAGAGATTATATAAGATAAAATTGTGATTTTTCTTTTGTAGTTGAGCCTAAAGCTTTGTAAAGTAAACATATTTTTTCAAATTTGTATTTTATATTATTTGAAATCCAACACACGATTGCAAGGCATAGTATTAAGAAAGAGAAATAAAATTCTACATTTAGTAAAGATAAAAACAAACGATTCAATTCTAAGTCGTGATGTAGAGGTTAAACTCAAATATTTGTAGTGATGGGACTCGAATCACAGTTAATTCGAATGACTTCAATCCGAGCTCGATTCGAATGAGTATTTATGCTGATTCGAATCATCACCTGATTCGGATTGGTTGGCAGATACGAATCACCGTTCAAATTCAAATCAGTTTTTTTGATTAGAATCTTTGATGGCTTAGCAAGCTTACCTTAGGGGATGAGAATTACTGAAAAGTCAGTTTAATATTCGTTGTTTTTAATTTCTTTAACCATATTTAGTAGTTTCACTCACGTGAATTTGAATAGTACGTAAGTACGAAGCAGAAAAATGACAAATACAGTATTGATTTGAATCATCACATTGATTCAAATCATCATAGAGATTCGAATCATCACATTGATCCGAATCATCGTTAATTCAAATCGACGATTCGAATTACTTACTGGTAATTCAAATCGACTCGAATACTTTTTTTTTAACTTGAGTCCCATCACTAAATATTTGTTTAAATCTGAGAAATGTTTCCTTAAAGCGTTGGGTTGAAACGGCCCCTTATCTGAAGCGCACTCACCCTGCTTCAGTAGATTACACTTGACGCAAAAATTTCAAGATTTTATGAAAATTATTCCATACCGCGTATTATTTTCATACTCAGGAAAATTTTCCTGGGATTGAAGTGCGGACATTTTTGGAATAATAACAAAAGCATTTTTTAAATATTAAAAACACAAGTGTCTTTTGTTGAAGATGTTTTAGGTATAAGTACGCATATTTGACAATGATTTTTATGAAATATTTTTTTCTAAAATTTGTTAGTAAGTAATAAAAAAGACTTATAAACATGTCTGAAATCAAACGGATATAGTCACAGAAGAAAAAAAATAGTGCCTCTTAATGAATACATTTTACCACCCTCTTGCATCAACATATTTAATACAGTCATGAAAAGGTATAACGACGGGATAACAAGATGTTAATAGGTGCCTTTATTTAAATAATATGCATCTATTCTAGAGTACAAACATTAACCTATCTTTTTGTGTTACTATTTTCTTGCGAGAGCCGAATCTTTGCAAGCTTTCTCAATTGAATCTTTGCTCAAGCTTTACACTCAGGGTTGTTTTTAAATTAAACTATAGTGGTAAATTAATATGGTCGTAGGTATTTGAATTGGTTAAAAACTCATCTATACTTCATATACCTACCTAACTTATGTAAGTAAGCACTGAATAGACTTATTATCTATTTGTTTTTACATCTCACTTCACTTTTAAGTTGTGGGTTAATTAATACGAAAACCGTTGCAAATAATCAATACGGAAAGCTGCTGCAGCAGAATAATTAATGTTCTAATTTGATACAAAATATTTATAAAGTTAAAAAAATATCCGCGTTATTATTACCAATATGGTCAAAAACTCACCTCTTTCTAAATCCAACGAAATCAGTGAAAGGTGTACACCATTGTTTTTTGCATATTCACGTCAATCACTTGTTTAAAACACCTCACACCGCTGTAATCACATCTGATTCACGAAGTCCGCGAGCGCATATGTGCGTGACGACACGTGTTGACGCCACGACAGCCAACGTATCACTGGCAGACGCGCAGTCTCCCAGAGGAGCCAGGGTTGTCAGAGCTCAGCTATCAGTGTGACGTCAAAATACGAAATTGGTAATTTTAAATTCGTATTTTATATCCGGTACCTATTATCTTGTTAAAAGAAGTATTAAACTGTTTTAGTGGTTTTTCTTTGTATTATACCGCAGCGTTTAAAAATAAAATATGCTTTGTTTCGGGGTTTTTAATAGTGTGTGATGTGGATAATGTTGTTTTTAGTTGAAACCAAAATTTTAGTCAACTAAAGATTTGATGTGTGCTGTTTTGATGCAAACTGCCTTTACTGTTGTAAATAAATACAAACTGTACAATCATGATAACCATTCATTCATTTAATTTTCGGGATTAAGTTTATGGTAGAAAATGCTATTACCTCTGCAGGCTTACGCAACAGCACGAAAAAGTGAGTTTAATAGCGCCGAAGAAGAAACTCTTGAAAAATGTATACCAAAAATCTTGTATAAGTACAATACAAGGTATTGAAGAGGTACATTGTGAAATTTTTTGAAAGAAAGTAGTTTATATCAATTAAATTTTGTATTACATGAATAAAACGTTTCATTACAAATCTGTGTGGTATAATTTGCTGGGATAGTACTTAGGTATGTTTTTTAGTATTGTATAAAAACATTGAGAATCCTAAATCTCAAATTTAAAATAAAAAAGGTATGACAGCTCGGCTGCCCTAAACCAAATTATCTTAGATACTTGTATCTTATTCCAGACATATTTTACAGGAGAGCTTGAGATATTCTGAACACTAAAATGTTAAAATAATTGATATCATTGGTAAAAGGGCGAACGGTGACAAAATATGCCTATTATAGTATTATAATATTATCTGTGCTTTTATAGAGGTAATAAAGTTCTCTAGCTATCTATTATGTAGGTACCTATAATGTTGATATTCCTGTTTGTCAAAATTCAAAATTCCCTATTGTATAAAAACCCCCAAGTTATTAATGAATACCATACATTAAGGTGGCACCCTGAGCGAAAGTGGCGCCGCCGTGGTGAATTTTATTTCATATTATAATTCTAATACACGATTATAAAAATGTTTTACGTGGAATTTTTTAGGGCCCACAGTCTAGTAATTTTAGAGGGTATAATTAACTGCTAAAGTGGCCGTTTTTTACATATCTGCTATCTATTTCTGCGAATGACTATGAGGGAATGTAGTGATACCTTCTAAAAATACTAGAATATGGGCCCTAAAGCTTCCACGTTAAACATTATTTAAATCTTTTTCTACTAATAACTTAATAAATAAAAACTTCTGAGGGCGCCATTTTCGGTGGGGTAGCCACCTTAAGGGAAAAGTACGAAATGAACTGCAAAATTCCCTAATTAATTAATAAAACCCCCAAGTCATGAATGAATACCATACATTGAGGGAAAAATACGCAATAAGGGTAACATTTTGACGATAACTACAAGGTTTTGGATAGTGGTATTTATTATCTGTGGAATTCGTGATCTTTTACGAAATCGTTGTCAAAATTGTGCATTTGCGTAAGCACTTGCGACTGACCACTCCCACATGTTGTCTATGACGGAGGAGGCCACGAAGATTTAAGTAGACATACACGCTACGACATTTTTCAGAATCTTATAAATGTCTCTATATTTAATGTAATATGGTTCCTTTGATTTAAAACAATATTTGCATTGTTTCGGCTTAAAGATTAAAGTTTACGATAATCCATTTGGTTGTAGCTCTTTATGTCGTTGCGTGAATGGTGTGTTTTGTCTTGGCTATGTCATTACCATAGAGTTAGAGTAATCTTGTAAGTCAAAAATATAGGGTGACTATGAAAAATACGATACTTTAAATTTTAAGCGAGTATTAATTTTTTATAAGAAGTATCGAATGGAAAGTTTTCCTACACGTTTTAATTAAAATGTGTAAAACGACTTATTTACCTATAACACTTATTTTTTCAGATTATATAGAGTATTTCGTAATTTGTTAGCTCAAAAACACTTTATAGGTATTGCGATATACTTAGTGAGAAATAAATATTTGAACGCAAAGAGGAGAACATTTTTGATCTTTATGCAAATTATTCGAAAAGAAAAATAGCCGAGGACCTATTTTCAAAGACTAATAAATATAGGTACTCTGAGTGCCACTTACGTGGTTACCCTACATAAACCATAAACGAAACTATAATATTTTTTAGAACCACGCACACGGGCACTAGCATGTGAAATAACGATAGAAATAAAGAAATAACGACACTCATGTATTGTAAAGCCGTGGTCGTCGTTAACGTTGTAATGTCAAATTGACGATCACGAAACGATCGCGATGGTGCTGTTGAGTAAGCCTGCTGTTTTCTATTCACATATAAGTAATTTTTATCCACATACGGGATAGTGCTTGGCCTTCATCTCACCTGATTTTAAGTGCCGATAAAACTGAAAGTGAAACGCACTACACCCGAAATCCTCCCCACTGAGAAACTGGCTATCTTACCTCTAACTGCCGGAAAAATACAATTCCTAAATTCGATGGTGGTAGCTAGCTAGGCGGACTTGAAATGAGCCCTACCACCAACCCAACCGAGTACACATTATTCCCCCCTCCTGGAAATGGAACCCGGTACCCCTGCGTCTTACACGGGTGAGCCAACCACTAGACCAAGCAAAGAGATGGAGCTGAGCGAAATGTAAAAAAAAAGACTGGAAAAAAGCAACGTGGAAATAATTTGATGACTTAGTTTTAGCAACCGGCTAAATTCAGGGATAATTTTGACACTGAGAAAAACTTACTGAATTAATTTGTAAGCATCCTCAAACTTATTATAGTCGGAATTAATTCTGTTTTTTGATTATTTTTTCATCATATCGGCTGAAAGAAACCTAATGATAAACCACAATAGGCATAAGCACTATAGGCATACTGCACTATAAGCCTATATAGATCTGGGGCCTGATCGCGCTAATTTCCAAAGATAAAACCAAAGCTAAATCGTTACCGTTTCAGTTTCGATTACAGAAAAATACTCGCTTTAGTTTTGTTAAAATTGTTGAATACTCTGCCTTAGGAGTCTAGGATTACAATCTGGGACAATTTAAGTGAAAATTATGAAGCAAACCAAAGATTTTTAGGTAAATATAACCTAAATGACAACGTAACGTTTTTGGTTTTATCGTTCAGAATTACCGCGATTGGGCTCCCGGACTACGTGAACGCTCGGCAGTGGGTTGCCGCAACCTTCGCTAGATCGTTGGTCCACCCTGTATCGCATAACAGATCTTTCCGTGGGCATATCCCCTATCCACAGACCGTCGTCCGGTGCAGGGTCACCTGACAAGAAATAACCTTTTCGCAGAACACAAGTGCTTTAAGCTACTAACTTTGGGATCAGACAGAGCAATGTATGTCATGTTTTAAAAAAATTTTGAGCGTCTAACTATAATGAATAGCAAGTTAAAAGGAATGTTGAATATCTCCAAAAACATGATTAAGGACAAATCTGATATTTTATTATTTAGATGGAATCGAAATAATCTTGTTTACTGCCAGCGATAAGACGGCGTAGTAAAATTAGCTGACGACATTTATTTATTATTTAACTTTAGGAAATACAATCACTTTCAATTGGCTTTTTAAGGGCTACAGTTACGAAGAATTGTACAATTAATATTTAGAACAAACATTAATTAAAGTGAGTTTCCATTTCGAAGCCAAAAAATAAACAAATAAATGAGTAAGAATAGTAAAATTTAAAGGTTGGACGTAATTTTCTATTGCTATAATGTTATACTTGTACGAAAAAAGGTAATTGTTATTTGTGTTGTGTTAAAGTAAAAATATTTCTGAAATATGTAACTAAAAAAAAGATAACATTACTCAATGTCTGGCTCATGCGTCATGCTCGTGAACGGGTGCTGCCAGTAGGAATGGGTCTGCTTCTGACTGCCTATCTCAACGCATTTTTTTTTTGTAACAGATATAAGTTAATCATTCGAGTGTAAATTGCTTCCCACAAAAGGCTTGTATAATAGTGCTTGCTATTTCTTGAGAAATCATGTGGAACGGCCAGTCATGCAGCACGAAGCCATAAAATTTTATAAAAATAAAGATAGTTGATGAGTTCTACCGTTTTGAATTTGATATACTACTTCCCGCACTAGTGCGGGAAGTAAATATTAAGATTCATTTCCGCACTGAATTTCCAATTTAGAACATAAGAATCAGACCACCACGTAAATGTGGAATATCCCGCATTCTTTTTTCTTATGTTGAGCATAAGTAAGAAAAAACTATTACTTCATCTCATTATATTGTAACATTATGTTGCTATTTTTTTTTATTTATTAATTATTTGAACAATCAAATAAAACTTATATAAAAACTTTTGTCGTTGTAATTATCAAATTAAACTAAATTAACGAAAACCACTGCAAACCGAGTGCTGTAGCAACGTAGCAATTTCGTAGCACTACGCTACAAAATTGCTACGTTGCTACAGCACTCGGCAACATTACGACGAGCCACAGAGCAGCTTACCTGTGCGACAGTTTTTGTGGGTGCTGCAATTTTTGTAACGTTTTTATCTGATGCAATCTTCTTTGAGAAATGTGAGCCAGCTAAAAGTTTTGGAGATAAGCATAGCTGGAGGCGGTAGGTACTCTGAAATAACTGAACTCTTTTGTTTTTTGTCACACAAAACTATACATAGGTTATTGATAAGATAATAAGTAATCAAATGTAAATTCAGTTACCTACTTTACGTGCTTTATAATAAAAGCCTTTTTGTGAAGTGTTAACATTTATTATTGAATTTCACTACATCAAGCTGATGAAAACCAGCCGTATAATTTTTCTCGAAAATGATTTTATCATTAGGCGTGTTTATAGAAAACCAATTACCTTCTTCTCGAATAGTTCGTGACGTTATTATTTTAAAAATGCCTTCGACATCAGCCATCTTTGATGTTCCCATTCCTGGCCTTCCTTATGGGTGGTGTAGCGTGCTGCCTGTCGCTCCTGAATTCTTAGTTTTAAGCTAGTTTTAATTAGTTTAAGTTTCTTAGGGAATAAGTATTTTTGGCTGTAACTTTCCAAATTCTTTGAAAATAAGCATTTGCTTGGCAGCAATAAATTCGTCTCTTTACGGCGATTCTTATTAGGTTTGTAGTTTCATCCTTTCTCATACAATTTTGTTAAATTTCATACATAAATTTCATACTTAGTAGAAAAGTGAGGTTATAATTTTGTATTTATTTTGACAGCTGCTTGTTTACATGTGACAGCTATGTTTATTTGCTTTTTCTCAATTCTATTCACACCTCGCGTAGGTTGTCTATCAATTTATTGTTCATCCCGCTCTTTCGTATTGCTGCCGAGCGAATACACGAATTCCCATTTTGAAACGCTGTATTATTTTTCTTCTACGTTTTTCTTTCGATTTTTCAAAATTTTCTGTGAGTATAAAAAGATTGTCAAACGTGTTACGTGGCTCAGTCAGTCTTCGTGATCTACAGTAAAAACAAGTAGTGGCCGTTCCGGGCCTTAGGCAAGGCCCGGGACTCAAGAAAGCCCGTGCCGTGTGAGACTTCTAACAAGTTCTACGGGTGCTGCGAGTCTCCAACTCCTGCTGGTCAACCCCAAGCTAGTGAAACGCTCCATCTCCGGCCTGGCTACGCTGCTCATCAACGGTATAACTACGCTACATTGTGTCCCCTCTCCACGCGCAAGAATACGTTTCCTCTCCGCGTGCCCGTCAACGGTTTAACTACGCCCCATTGTGTCCCCTCTCCGCGCGCAAGAATACGTTCCCCTGTCCCTCTGCAAGCCTCTGAAGATCCATCCACACCCCTTACCTCCCTCGTAGTTTTAAGTTCCTTATCATCCTCTTTGTTAATTTAAGTGATATTAAATGTTAAAATTCCAACTTTCCGCATTTCTCTTTACTAGTTAGATGAAATCCTCCAATCTTAGGTAGGCTCTCTTCCCTCTTACTCTGTAACGTTACAGTGGATAAGGAGGATAGGCCATAAGTGCCATAACCCACCACGCAGGCTTAAAGCGGATTGGTGGGTGATAATAACTGCAAATCCAGCCGGGGCCAACAGCTTAAAACGTGCCTTTCGAAGCACGGAGGAACTCAAGAGAACATATGTTTGGTCACCCATCCCATGACCGATACTTGTTCAACCTCCAAAATCACAGGCCCAGGCGCTAAGCCACTGCGCAACCGAGCTCCTCTAAATCTTAGTTCAAATTATATAATAAGCAATTTTCAAAAATAAAAAATACAACGCTAACTATTTACAAATCGTAAACTTTGTATCTGCTGTTATTATCAGAAACTCTTAGATAGGACATAGGTATTTACTTACCTACCTCTGATATCTTTGGAGGCTTGTACATAATCGAGTTTCAGTCAAAGCCAGGTGCTCTTAGACAAGATTGCTTCTCGACTACTCAAATAAAGGGTTGGAGCTTATGATAAATACACACAATCTTAAGATTTTGTGCAAACCTCCAAAATGGTTTGTATTGGTGATTTATTAGCAGTCCGTGCTATGATTACAAAAGACTTAGGCGAGGTGAAATTCAATTAATCTATTAAAAGTGGAAGTAATGACGCAGTGTTAGGTTATGTGACGTCATTAGTTTTGCTATCGAATTAAAAGGTAGTGATTACCGCTAAGGGTCAATAATTTTACATGTTGCAGAAATGTTTTAAATTGTAGGTTTTTTTTCAAATGGTTTATATAGGTTTTTTTTTCATACGAATTTCATACAAATTCTGTTCCATTTTAAAATTAAACTTGGAGATAGATGCTATCCAGAACCGGTAAAACATGGCCTAAGTGTTAGAAAAATCTTATTCTATGGCTACTATATTGGAGACTACACACTCACAAGCCCGGCCTGCAGGCTAAATCCTTCGGGTTGGCACTCACGTGTGTAAGCAAGAGGTACGAACTGAATGCGCGACTTTCAGGCCACGATTTATGATACACGCGTGACATTTCGCTGTTAATGCGAGTCTGTGCGTGTGTAGGTAGTCTCTGTAATGTGGTATTTACACGGGGCGACTTGGCAGGCCACTTGATAGTTGACATTAGTCAACTAGAGCTTTTTATCGACGGTCGCTTGTTTGCAGGTAATCTCTCATGAAATAACAATGTTTTCAAATCCCAATTCCCTTTTTTTCTTGTATCGTTAACGCCTGGATAAATAATTTTATAGCCGACTTATTGCTTTCTAGCTTTTGCAGAGAAAAAATGACTTACTTTAATATAATTATTATTTATTCGAGCACACCCATTACCAAATATTCTTAATCAAACATGTCAACATTTGAGTCACAAAAGCCAGGTACTGTTGACAAAGGCAACGTGTATGGTCAAACAATTCAACAGCAATTACTCTAAGTAAACGTCAGAACCATGTTTGCTGATGCTCAGTAGTTATTCCCTTTCCAGCATCTAAATTTCAGATTGAATACAACAGCTACAGGGTGATTTTTTGAACAGTGCACAAATTTTGTCGTCTGGGATATTCCGTCAAACTACACAACATTGTCTGTGGGACCGATTTAATCAGAGCAAAAAATAATCAGCTGTTCCATACATTTTGGTCGAGTAGATATTGACGTTTTCTATGGAAAAACTGATTAATTTTTTGCTCTGATTATGTTGGTCCTATAGAATTATCAGCAGTGAATTTAAGCACCACATAGTGCCTTTCATTCTATGTTAACGTAAAATAACGCGACTTGGTCTGTTGCGTATCGAAATACTTATGTTACATAAGTCTTTCTATCTTAAGTAAGTTGACAGAAAAATCGATGTTTATACAGCTTAGAGAGACTTTGGTTAACGATATTAATATGAGTTAATTCTGTGAAGAAGACAAGTGTTCAGAAGACTGATGATGCATACCGAAATAATTCATGAGGTTTTGTTTTCCTTTTGAGGCAAGGAATCTTTATATTGTGTCTCTCTCTCTCTTATTTTACAGGTTCATTTATTATTTTGGTTTCTATAAAAAAGCTCAAGCTTTGTAATTACCTTATTTTCGTCAATGAAAAAAAGCATACTCAGCCTATAACATCGTAAAACTTTAATCATTTTGTTCCCGCAGTGGGGTGGTTCCACTCATAAATTTCAGCATGTATAAATTTCCACCTAATATCCTTTCGTTAAATAAATTCAGTGTAAGGTTTTGATAAAACAAAGTTTGTACACATTAATCAGGATTAAATCGGGCTATTGGAAATGTAATAAAAGTAGCTGGTTCAATTTAAAATTTTAAAGTTAAAACTGATGTTGAAATACTTATTCAAAACTAATCGTGATTTTTTATTGGTAGTACCCAATTAACGTCAGTCGCACTCCAAATTGTTACAAACTAGTCCAACTTTGGAGAAGAACTGGAATTTTTGCTGGTAAAATATTGCCGCGTTTTATTAAGTTTGCTAGGTTTTTGCAAAAAATAAACGGTTTGATTTTCCCCAGAAAAATTTGTGATTTATGAGTGACTAGCGGCCGCCCGCGGTTTCACCCGCGTGGTTCCGGTCCCCGTGGGAATATCGGGATAAAAAGTATCCTCTATTTTAATCTAGGCTATCTTCTATCTGTGTGCCAAATTTCAACCAAATCCGTTCAGTAGTTTTTGCGTGATTGAGGAACAAACATCCAAACATCCAAACCCACAAACTTTCACATTTATAATTTTAGTAGGAAGTAGGATTATAAATGGCACTAGTAAATAAAAAAAATTTGTATGCTGGACTTGTATAGTTTTTCATGGAAGTTACCTATCATAACACGTATTCATCAAACTTTTACAAACCAAATATTTTTTTCAAAGGTTTAATTATTATTATTTTTTTGTATATCTGCTTTACTGCCGGTAGAGTAGCACTCTCACGACCACACTAGTTGACTAGGAGTTAATGCCTTATTTATAGCATTAAGTCCGCCGTTTGCTGAACTTTTGTAAATAGCAATAAAAATATATACATTTTCGAATAAATATGACATAACTTACCAAACTAAGTAGTTACATTAATGACATTAGTTTTATTGGACGTACCGCCAAAGACTCTCCTCTCAATTGTTTCACTTTCAAACATTTTGTAAACTACCTCTAAAGTTGTAATGAACTTTAGAAATGATTATTCTCTGTGCACTGTTAATTTTCGTTTATTAGACAAAAATATTTACGAGTATGAATTTCGTCAAACTCAATTAATATAAAACGACACTTTTTTATTTTTTAAATTGACCTTTCGTCTACCGTAAGTTCATAACTCTCCTACATCACATTGCATTATGGTGCTCTGATACAGCTAGTTGTTTAAAAATATTTTTAATATTTTAGCTTCAATTCACATTTTTAAGCTTTTTTATTTATATCAATAATTATATAAAATTCATCATCTTTGTCAGCCACACGACGCCCAATTTATGGGATAGGCCCATGCCCAGCATTAACTTTTAGTCATGTACTACCAACATAGTATACTGCAACAGAAAAGAGAACTGATTCAATTTCGTTACTGCAAGTTGGAGCTATCAGCAAGTAAAAAACAAAACAAAGCCCTCGAAACTATACTGTCACAGAAACCAGAAAATAAAAACAAGAAAGCATCGCGTTCGCACTTTCATTACTGTATCCAGAAAAAAATCCTTACCAAGGAGAGAACGACGTAATTACAACTCATTGTCTGTGGCGCCATCGAACGTTCTATACGAGTGATAAAAATAAAATTGCCCCTTATATTTTCCCACATGACAATTGAAGTTCAACTTTAATTTTCACAAATAAGGCTGTATTTCCTATACGCTGGATAAAGGGGTGAATGCATGAATTATTCGATTACGACAGTGGGCTAACAGTAGTCGGATGCAATTAATGCAATTGATTAAAGTTGTAAGCGGTCTATACTACAACGGCTGGGAGCTTAAGTATTTAATACTGGTAATGCGTAGTGGTCTTTTATGGAATAAAGGTCAACCAATTTATTCTTTTCCAATACAAAAGTATGTATTACTATGAAATATCAGAGAGATCCTATTTAAATTGAATCGAAAAATCATTTCGCGTATTTCTTTATGAAATTCCAATTTCTTACTATTCTAACTGACACACGGCGAATAGGAGAAAATAGTGGATTCGACCGTTTCTATATAGCTTTTAAACAATATCAAATTAAATAAAATCTTTTAAAAATTAGCTCATCTTTTATTTTATTTTATTTTATTTATTGAACATTGTTACCACAGCATTTACAGAGCATTAACGCAGGTATAATTATACAATACATAAGCCAATTACGGAAACAACACTTTGTAAATCTGTATGGAAAACCATATAATGGCCCCTATTTTCTTTTGAGTAGTATACACACTACAGGGTGTCCCAAAACTTTGCCACAAGAAGGAAAAGTACCTTAAAATTTAAGGTAGAATTTATTTTCATTTTAATTTTAAAAAGAGTTGGGACTGCATTCAAAGATTTAAATTTTTATTTAATTTTGGCCCTTATAAAGACGCCTCATAGTTTTTTTTCTTATATATCTCGCATCTAGAGACATTGTCCAGTTACAATTTGATTACAGGTATAGATGTTAATTATTTTTATGTATTAAACCGAACTAACCACTCTAAAGCGTATTCTACGCGATTGTTTTAAAGTTAATCCCTCCTCCAATGCACTTATATCTGATGTTAAAATAAAAGAAGTACCCATAACGAAAGATACATTTACATTTTCAAATTAGACTAATTACTTAATTACTACCCGAACAAAAGGAGATAGGTTCAACATAAACGAATTGAAAAGGTTCCCGAAAAAGTGTTGTCGAAGGAAATACGATGTAATTACCGTATTGTTTGTGACACAATACCGTATCGGCCTTTGTTGTTCTGATCAAAATACTTTTGCTTTTTACACCGGATAGCGGGGATCTGAAAGACAGGCGGATTTCGATAGTAGATGTTACGTCAGGGTCTAGTTTTAATGTGGATCTTTGAAACATTTCGTTCTTCACGATAATTTTTTTCTTGCAAGCGATGTCAGCCAGCATACAGTTCTGGGAAAACTGTTCCACTATACCACAGTCTAAATAGGCTGTGAAAAGTTTTTTCGAATATCTCAAACAGTGTCAATGTTAACCAAAATGAGGTATTTCAAACAAAGAAACCTATTGTTTTATTTTTCGTTGTACTTAATTGAGAACATAACTATATTAATGTTTGAAATAAAAATGAATTGATATATTCACGTTAGAAACTTCGCTTCAAACATAAAAAAAATTTAGAAACTTCCTTTTTAGACCATAAAATATAATTTTGTTACGTTTAGAAATATTACTTACATAATGTTTCATTTTTTAAACCCATCAAACTAAATATTTTATTAATAATGTGTAAAATATTGATACCTAAACCATGAACGAAAAAATTAAATAACACGGAGGTGAAATAAATTACTTAATGAGGACCTTTATAACTGAAAAATGGTTTTCAATGAGGTGCTAAGGTACTTTGAAACAATATATCACGTTTACTGCTTCTGAAACAATCTTAAAGCTTTATTAGAGACCTGAGAGCTCATAAAATTCTTTTAACTGACCCTTAAAATTACGAAATAAAATTCGTTAACGATGTTGGGCTGTTCAAACTTAATTTTTCAGATTGTAAAATATTTAGCAACTTGGTTTTTAGTGCATAACTAAACCGCATGGTCTATGAGTTCAGACAAAGAGTTAAAGTTGATGGAAGACAAATTTTAATGTGTTTATTTTACTGTTATTTTGTAAGCATTTAACATAATATTGTTATTTCTTGTCGTATGCATTTCTTATTTCTAGTAGCCTGTCATTGTATTACTGTGCATGAAATAACCAGATTACCTCCCTTCCCCGCACAACCCGGAGCGCATAAATCGTATTTGTTTAAGTCGCGGCGCAGACGTCGAAAGCTCGCCACGCGCCTGTCGTCGAAAAGACTACGCGCTACCCTCAACGCAAGGTATTTTTGGTTATAGTCGATTCTATTAAGCTTATATTAGTGTTTCTTTTTTATAAAAATTACTTGTTGAGAGCAAATAAAGTTTAAATATAGATTAGGCGAAGGTATTTGTAAGAATTGGGAATAAAACTGACAATACAGTTTTTTCAAAGAAGAAACCTTCCAAACCAAGAAAACTACATCAAAACATAAGAGAACATTTTAATATAAAATTTCTGAGTTTTAAATTATTTTTTGACATAATTTATATCCTAAATAGTGATAATGTTTGTGTACACAAAAATATAAATTATTATTTACTAATTAGCGTTTTAAATCCCTGAAATATCCCACAGGTTTTTAAGGTTACGCGCGACCGCTTTCGTTACAAATGACTGAAAATAAATGAAATTATTTTAATAATTTCCAGATATTAAATATGTATTATGTTTATGTACTAATTGACCGAGCAAGTGCGAAGCCCGAGCGAAACGTCTCCATTTCAGATTGAGCAAAACTTATGTTGAATTTTGCAACCGCTTCTCGTGAAGTTTTGTAAGCAGGTATTTTTTCGATGATACATAAGATTTTCGAAATTTTTGGAAAAAAAAATTCAGCCATTTCAAAAATGTCACAAACGCGAGGTCTTAAGTTAACAAAGCCACTAGTTATTATTATAGTTAACTTAAAACAATTACTTTAAACAACTTAAAACACCATGGCAGATGCGACATCAACCTGCCTAGCATGACCGATTTATATCGCGTGATATAGCGTTTTATCACGTTTAAATGTCAAAAAGACAAAGGAGTTTGACAGTTTAGTGTCGAAAAAATGCTATATCACGCCATATAAATCGGTCATGCTAGGCAGGCTGGTGTGCAGTCGTGCGACAGATATTTCAATTATTCTCTTACTTGGTAAACAATCTTCGCCCAACACTTTATTGAAAAAAAACTATTACTTATAAAATGCTCGTGCAACATAAATGGTTTTCCACACATAGATTACCAAAGAAATTACTATTTATTTGTATCAATTTTATTTAATAAAACAACATATTTTTAAATAACTATTCAAAATTTAAAAGACTTAAGACAATAGCTGTCAAAAGCCGTTGACAAAATAAAACAAGTTAAACAGACTATAAATGGTCGCTGATAATCAAGAGGTTAACGTTGAAGAAATATTGGTTCTTTCAATGTTGTAATCCATAAGACTTCCAGTTTCCCTACCTCCCTCATCTCGAACTAACAAGGCTGCAGGCTTGGAGGTAATTGTATGACAAACGATATCTCCCGTGGCTTTTTATATTTAGCCTCATTTGCTGCGAGGTCACGTTAATAGTAGTACCAAATTTATGGCGCTGCAAATCATGGATGATGAAGAGCCTCTTACGAAGAATGGAACAAGTTGGCTACATGCTGATCTTTATGGGATACAGCTTGGATAAAGAATAAAAGT
This sequence comes from Agriphila straminella, assembly GCA_950108535.1. NCBI lineage: Eukaryota > Metazoa > Arthropoda > Insecta > Lepidoptera > Crambidae > Agriphila > Agriphila straminella. The sequence continues at coordinate 9,229,365 of OX467321.1, read as the reverse complement.
TTCCAGCGAATAACATAATATAGGTTGTAATAATGGGTATTTTAGACTGTTTTAGGTTAGGTGACTAGGTTTGGATCATATTAAGGCACGACAGTATAATATATTTTTTGGTTGTATTTGGGCTGCCAATTTAGGCTGGAAAACCCAGCCATGGGAATATTATACATATTTGAGAGATTTAATTCATCAACTTGATCATCCATCCTCAACATCAAATTCAATCATTCCAAGGCCAAGGGTTAGCAATCAGTCGTGCGCTGAATGTAACGAGCCCCTCCCCGTGACCTTAACCAGATCGTTTGTCCACCTCGTAGGGGGCGTACCTGCCTAGAACGTTGTCGACATCGTTCCAGAAATGCATCGCTCGAATGGCCATTGGTTTTCCACTAGCACTTTGGCTAAGATAACTGTTGTTAATAGTTTGCTATATATTTTATTTAGTTATTTTGAAAATCAAAATCCTTTGTATAATTATTGTTTATAATATCCTACGGCTCATCTAAATTGGCAATTTAAGTTTCCTTACTATAAAACAAAAACTTGAAATCTCATCGCTCTTATCATCTACCACAACTTAGGTTTAAATATTAAAGTCAATATTAAAGGTTCGCCAATATTGGTATACCTTAATTTATTGGCAATTTCTTGACAGTGTTATTGGTTTCCAGGCTGTCGTATAACAGACATTGAGAATACTGAACGGCATATTTTAGAGCAAAGGCGAAGCATAATAACTTTGTTATGTCGTCGAGTTTGAACTTTAAGAATAAATATTTTTTTATCACTTGGGAAAAAAGAAAAATAAATATACCGCAGTGGATTTTTCTAGCTGAGAAATCTGTAGCGCGGTTGTAACAGTAGGTACCAGATTTGAAACTTTGAGGGAATTTTGAGACGATTTATTTACTCATAATACAAGTAGGTACCTACCACGAAACAGGTTGTTACTAAAGGTATGTAAGACTAATACACTTTCACTATCCGCAGTCAAATTAATTCCGTGCCAAGAGTGTGTTGAGCTACAAACGTTTAATTTACACGGGCACCATCTGACAAGTATTCCAATTCTCGAAAGCACCGAAGACAGATGCTAAGGATTGCAGGCGAGAATTCAAAGGCTTGCATTTGCATTGCACTGAGCATGAATGAGTTTGTGCAAACATGAGTTAGGAACAATCGTATTTTTTAGATATCATCATAATTTCCAACGTCAATCAATTCTAAAATAATTTTCTTCAGGCACATTTAAGTTGAAAAATAAAACAAAATTTTATTTATCAAAGTTTGAGGTAGGTATAATTTATAAGTCATATTTTTCGTACAAAAATAGTACATTGCACAAAAAGTTAAAATGATTTATAAAATAATATAATAATAATGTATTAGGATTAACAATTTATTTAATGACTGCGAAAACTGAATCTATTATTAAAAGAAACATCGAGTTTGGATCTTCTAAAATACAACACTCCTCGTTACCTTCTTTACTTTTTGACGCAATGCGGGCCTCATCAAAGGAAGATAAAGAACAAGATACACTCAAATTTAGGAGAAGTAGATATTTTATATCACTAGTATTTGTCCAGTAGTGGTCAAAATTCGACCCTAACAATTATTGAAAATTTATTTGAGACAAACATGATTTTGTCAATTAAAAATAAAATAAATTATTGGGTTCGTCAGGCTCGTTACTCGTAACCACGGCAGCTGCAATTATGTTGAGACGTTGCATTGGGAAATCCAAAAATCTAATAAAAAGGAAACGAAACATAAACTAAAAAAATATATTAATCCGCCCTAGTATCTGTTAAAATTATCTTATTTCAATACTAGTGGAATGAAAATATTTTCTACCGGCTTTCACTTTCCAAAAATAATAATTGGACGCTATAAAACATTAAATCACCTTCATTGAAAGTATCGGCAGCCTGACGACAGGCTTTTATTGCGGCTCGGGTAGCTCAACAAAGCCCTAAATAAACCCTAAAGCAATAACTCATGGCTGACCGGGCTCATGGCAGATCATTTCCAATCCGCAACAGCGGAGTCCAAATCCACCATATTGCAATGTACGATTGTGTGAATTGTCATTTAATACTTTCCCGGCAAATCCAGAGCATTTTTATTTAGGACCCGGTTACACTGCGCGCAGAAATGAGACCCTCCGAACACTAGGCTCTAGACTTAGCTCCCAAGGGAACTAGGATAATTTAAGGGAGCCCCTCGCAATGAATGATGCAGTCACCGTGACTGAAATCGGTCAAGAGCATTATTATCATTAGTATTAGCACAGAATAAATAATATTACACAAAATAAATAATAGTACTGGCGTGTATTAGATCACTGCACGCTTTGCAGTGATTCAGTGTGCTTATTTTATGGTGGCACAACTGATAATGTTTCACATGTTCTGTAAATCGTAAATGAATTTGGATCTGAATTCACGTATTTTTTATAAAACTGGTCAGATATTTTAAAGCAAATCATTAAACTGGCGTTTAGTGCGACGTTTGAAGCCGTCTTGAAAAGTGACGAAGAACACCTTTGGTCTTTCCCTCTCAGTGTAACACTATCCTTAGTGAGTTACCGGGAGTGATTTAGGTGCAATTCTAGGGAGTGAAAAGGGTTGTTGGTTTGCTCCATTCTTTGCCATTGTTCATGGAGTTGTGTTTTGATTTTTTTGTTTTGTATCTTCAAATGATTTGTGATTTAAAATTTTTGCCTTTTGATAAACTGTTTTTTGTTTGAATAGTGCGTGAATCAAATTAAATCAAATTGAATAATAAAAGTGTATATAATTTATAATACTAATAACCACAATGCAATAATCATAACACTTTAGATCGATCGTTATTCATTAGTCTGACTGTCTAGTTGAGCAGATAGTAACAGATGAATTTGATATACTGTTCCATTTGACTGATCCAAAGCTATTAAACTGAACATTACAATAGATTATTCAACTAATATTGAACTATATCAGACTATTCTGTGCCAATGACTTGTTGCGTTTGAAATTGATTCTTGGTTCATAGTCTCAAATTACGCCAAACGTTTATTTTGGGTTTTGTTGCTCGCGGAATTTGCAAATATCGAAAAACCCCTTTGTCTTTTTCATGTATCTACATCAAAGAGATACACCACTTTAAGCATTGTAAGTACCTTCCTTTTTTTTGACAATGTTGGTAATGTTACACGATTGTGTAGTTGAGAGGTTGAGTGACCCAATTTTGTATTTTGATGAATGTCGATGACGTAAATATAACCTATTATCGTAGCGGTATATAAATGGTAGTCTACGTTTCTCTAACTATTTTGCTATTCTTATTTACGCCAAGTTTACAGTGTTAACAAAGTCTGGTGTAGAATAATATACGTTCATTACCTTGTTTCTGAGTTTGTGTTTACAAAAGTTAGATGAGTCGCTCTTTAGCTTTAAAATACGTGTAAGCAAGACAATATACGAGTAAACATAAACTTCTATAGATACCAACAATTATATGAGGTCAATACGAGTGAAAAAAGACAACACGGTATTATATAATACCCTGCATATTTTTAGTGACATAAGTATTATAAGATTAGTAGTATTTTAGGATCGATGTATTTTAAAAATATAAATAATAATAACAATAATAAATTACACTTTATTGCACACATAAAAATAATTACAGAAAGAAGGACAGTTACAGAAAAAAATCATATAAGAGGCGGCCTTATTGCTAAGCAGCAATCTCTTCCAGGCAACCCTTGGGTGAAAAATAAAAAAAAGATAGGACTAAAAGGGGAGTGTGGTGAAATTATGAAAGGAATAGTGCGTTTAAAAGTAAATACATCTAAAGATAAATACGAATAAAACTAAAGGAGAATTATAGAAATAGTCAGACAGAATAAGAGGAAAGGAAATAACTTTTAACTCTATCTCGGAAGGAACTAAGTTAATGGGGTATTTACATGGAGCGACTTGGCACAGGCAGGTGACATGGGAGGTGAATTTAGTCAATTAGCGCTTTTTATCGACAATCACTTGTAAAATCTAATTGCAAATCCAATTTCAATGAGGTTCTTCTTCTTAGTCGTACACTCCTGGCGGAGTGGTCGTGGTCATGGACTGTCGGGTGGGTTTGTTGCGGCTTTCGCGATACTCCTCCATCTCTCTCTGTTCGTGGCACTGCGTGTGCATTCAGTGAGAGAACACTTTGTAGTAGATTTTATTATGTCTGTCCAGGTTGCGGGTGATCGGCCGCGAGAACGTTGAACTTCCACTCTCCCTTGTACCATCAACCGTTCTAATGAGCTTTCGTTGCGGATGATATGCCCAAACATCTTTAGGATTCGTACTTGCACAATCGACGAAAGTCTTTGTTTGATACGAAGCTCTTTCAAGATGGAAAAATTTGTACGGTGAGCGGTCCACTTTATCCTCAGTAAGCGCCTCCAGCACCACACCACTGAGGTAGCGATTGAATAAAATGTATTTAAGGGTTATTCAAAAAATATTAGAGAAAATTTTAGAGTGCATGATATTTTTCTTTTTTTCATATTGACTTGGTTTACGAAGTAATAAAAATAAATGTATTGGCGGCGCTAGCTATTGTTTTTTAGCACTACTTTTAATAGTTTTTTACTTGATAAAAACATAGGTGTCTCTTGACCTTCAGCCATTTTAATGTCCCCACTGCACAGGCCTTCTTTAAGGGTGGATAAGGAGGATGGGCCATAACACACCACGCGGGCCCAATGCAGATTGGAGGGTTTTAACGACTGCAAATACAGCCAGGACCAACGGCTTAACGTGCCTTCCGAAGTACGGAGGAGCTCGAGATAATTTTTGGTCACCCATCTCACAACCGACCTTTGCGAAAGTTGCTTAATCTGCCCGTAATCGCTGGACCAGGCGCTATACCACTGCGCCACCAAGTTTTTTCTTATTATTTTTGAATAGGTACTTCTCAAAAAATTTACTACGTACTTAGGTACTGTCGCCGCCGAGATACCATTAGCGGCATCTAGCGAACGCTCGAGGAAACCGCGGTGCCTGTGAAAGAAGCGTTGAAAGAATCCTCTCGCAAACAAAACAAGCTACCTATATTATAGTATTATTTAAAAAATTACGCATATTTCTAACGTTAGTAAGCTATTGCAATTATTGATAATATCGTTCATGTAAACATTTAGTAAGTATCCACTGATAAAATGAAACTATCGAAATTATTTCTTTATTTTTTTTATTTGGTTTACCAACAGCTATTACATTGACACTTATTCTAGGTAATTTAGATTGTGGTATTATGCTAATTGCACAGCCAATTACAGGTAAACACCTCATGCAAAATGGCAAAAGAAGCCTTTCTTTACCTACTTAAATATAAAAAAATGAAAAATTCTTAATAATATAGTGCATAATATATAAGTATGTTTAGTGCATAATGTAGGTAAATATTATGTACTACTTACCTTCAACTACAAATCAAAAACAAAATCTATTTAGTGACAATACTTGTTTTAAAATTTGGTAGACTATCTGCATGTACAGAGTTTTATAGAATGACTGTTATATTTTAGCGATAAATTCAATTAACACACACTAGTTAAAATAGTGAAGATAGCACAGTTAACACAAAATCCCAGTTTACAAATTCCTGTTCAGGAATTTTTGCAAACTTTTCGTGAAGTAAGTGGTGTTAGTGAATTCTGTTCATACAAGTTGCCTACTATGCCTGTGTCGGGACTTCGGCAGTTAGGAGAAACGCTTTGATCGGAATTTGCGAGTTGGTGTTCGTAGTGTTGACAGTTGTTGCACTGAAAAGTTTGCATACTTGTCTGCATGTCCTTATTAGGAACGATATGAGGCATAGGGCGAGGCAAGGAGAACATAACAGTGGCTCTTTAGTAGCTACAGTGGAAATATAAACGCGTGGGCAATGAAGACTAGCTGTTAAGCAAATAAAAACTGTCTCTAGGGTTAACTTCTGTCACTATGACATCGGTTTTGTACTCTAACTCCGTTGTCCAGGAAATGGGCAACCGGTACATCCTCATCCGTCCGTCATCCGTCCAGAGATCTCATTATCATTACCGCAGGACCTAGGCCATACTGCGATGATGATTTTGAGATCTCTGGAATAGGTCCTACTAATTGAGACATTCTGTTCAAATCAGGGGTGGAATTGCGTAAGGTAATCGTATACATTTGACAGTTCATATCGTATTCCATCGACTGCAATTTGTATGGGATGACATATATTATGATACAATATGAACTGTCAAATGAATACGATTGACTTTACGCAATCACCTAGTTGATTGCAAATAGGTTGGATAACATTAATAATAACGGGATAGCATCCTAAACGATAAGTAAACCACCCACGCTTGTTTAAGTTTGTGTGTGACGTTAGTTATACTTATAAGACCGCCACTTCATCCCCGAAGACATTCGAAAAATTCATGTCATCAAAATCCATCAGCTGTTTTTGCGTGATTTGAGTAACAAACATTTAATACTGTACATTAGGTTAGGATAGTAGGAGTACCACTTCTGTGCAACATTTAAAATTTCTCAGATGAAATTTTAAGAATTTTCGCTAAATGAACCGGAAAAATAAATTGTAAAATGGGCGAAAATGCCGTAAGCAATTAGTAGGGCTTATGAGTGGATATAAAGACACTAGAAGGTTGAAATTTAAACAGAAAAAATAAGTTAACTAAATAAAACATAAGAATGATTTAATAATAATAATAATAGTAAATAATAAATGCTTGGACAATTTCACACAGCGCCATCTAGACCCAAACTAAGCAAAGCTTGTAATATGGGTGCTAAACAACTGATATACTACTTATAATATACTTTTAAATAATTACTTATTATACATAGTAACACGTAACACCCAGACCCGTCACAGAAATTAAAATTCAACATTTCAATTTCTGCCCGGCCGGGAAACGAATCCGGGACCTCTTGCGTGGTAGGCGGCATGTTGACCACTGCACCACTCAGGTCGTCGATTTGAGTCTAATATCCGGTACAAATAAAAAAAACTAATTTAAAAGTATAAATAATTATAGGTACCTACCTATCTCTGAATTTAGAATAAAAAAAACTCTAAAAGCTGCTCCGTTCAAGAAAATAAAAAGGAAGTTGTCGAGTGTTTTCATCAAAAACGTTACTTTCATACATTTTACTTCATTCAAAAGAACTGTTACCTAGCGCACACTTTTTAATTGCTTGGAAATTCGATCATTGTTTTGAAAACCTTCTTTAATATAAATCGGAATTCGAAAAAAAAGTTAGTGTGAAAATACATCGGTATTTAATTTTGTCGGGTTTAGCGACCGTCAATTACTATGAATTGAATAAGAACTGATTCTGTTGTATAATTAAAAAAAACTCAACCCCGGCAACTGTTTTTCTTCAATTTCGAACTTGTCTTGCATATATAATGGACTTACTTTTGCAGGTCGCGGCAGTAAGCGTTCTATTTATGGACTATACTTGGGTCGATTTTAGTCACCTGTGACCGTCGACTTTAATCACTATCTATTCGCTTGTAAAATTGAATCACAGGTGACACCCGTCGACTTTAATCACCTATCTATTCGCTTCCAAAATTGAATCACAGGTGACAATGGTGACGGTGGCGTGGTCATCCGTGTAGTTGCGTTGCAATGGCGTAACCTAGGTAACAATATGTACTTTAACACTATGTTCCAATTTTGGCCACCGGATCAGACAATTTTGTTCAGTCGCACTTGGATTAGGCCGAATTGCCATTTACGCAGACGATTTTCGCCGTGCGGCAAAAGTGTGGTTTTATTCATCCGTGTAAATCCAACGTAAGTGAATTAGAAAACTGGCTTCGTTTGCCAGAAAAAAGTTGTTGTAAGAAACAGTGTGTTTATTCCAACGATTTTTTAGCAAAAACTGTCTTCCAGCAATACTGTAATTCCGTGAAGCTCACCGGGGTGCCTCATAATTAGGCAGCGCTAATTTTACGCATTATTTACCCACCTCCGGTTCTTGAGGGGTAATTATTGTAACACCAAATTTAAATTTGTGCTCCACTTCTTTGATATTCGACCATCCAGAATGAAATTGTGTAGTTAGTTCAATAATTTTATCGCCTTTAGTAAAAGGTAAATTACTATATTAGTAAAACTAATTTTGTGTAGCCAGGTTATTATCTTCTTTTCGTGTTTTTCTTTGCCTAAAAATTACTGTCACCTATGCATTGAAATGTCAATGATAAACAAGAGGCTCGTTAAATTGACTGTTAGTTAAAGACAATACCTCTTCTGAGCTCGACTAAACACGTAGAATACTCATATTCAAAGTTCGTAAAATGATTTAATTATTTTGTACGTTAATAAAAAGCGTATTTTCAACACAGTGTGTAACAAAAAAAGTTTGTTAGCTTTCAACAAACATACCGAGTCCGATGTAAAAAAAATCGTTAACAATTCTTTTGTATGGGTTTTATATGGTTAGTTAAAACATCGTTTGGACGGTCGAATGGAGATTCAAATTAAGCTGCGCTTTTATCAAAGCCGTTAAAGGTTTTTTTCAGCAGAAACGGCCGCATCGCTATTGCTATAACAAGAACGACATTAAAGTTTGAATGGATTATTCATAACAGGGAAAAAATTACAAAAGAGCTGTTGAGTTCGAAGGCGGATGTATTTGTGCATTAAATTTACTTTTCATTGTAAAAAATTATATACAAAATATGATTAAATATTATTTGATCATGGTGGATCAGTATATTATGATCACATCATAATTTATTATGCAAGGTAATAAAATAACAGTAAAGTGAAGTGTGTAGGTATCTAGTTATTTGAGAGATGATGTCCCGAATACGCGCCGTGCCGGTAAGGAATGTAAAACACACTCTATATTTTGACAGATTAGTTTCTTTTGTTCGCTTTTTCAAACTTTGTAGAGCAATATTTTTTTATAACGCTCGCTTGGTTGATCACCTTTTAAACAAGCTGCTAAATTCAGAATCCCCACTAGTCACGTACAATATTGATCCTGAAGCAAATCACACTTTACTAGGAAAAACGACCTATTTTATAACCGGGAACAAAGGATAGGATGCGATTTTTTTGCGATAACGTGACATTTCCTACATAGCAGTCCGAAACGTGACGACTAAGACGTGACGGAATGTAACATACGTTTGGGTAAAGTGATATTGCAACAATATTTTACGTGTTTATTCTTGTAAAAAATTTGCCTTTGGTTTTTGGATTTTTATCTATAAGTACTCAGATGTTTTAGATCTAAAATAAATGCCCCGGGTTGGTTGGGGCGAAACACGTGTAGAGTAGCTTAATTTTATTGGTGAAGGTGCAAGGTGTGTTGCTGTCTTGCTAAATGCAGGTATTGTGCACTGATATTTTGTGGTGTGCATGTGCATATTTTTGCGGGCGGTGCATCTTGCATAATATTGTTTGCGGAAGTAAGCTACATAGGTGAATTTCTTTTTTCAAAATGGTTTGGGACTTCCACCAAGTGACACCTGATCCAATCAAATACTTAAAATACTTAACGTTGCGGTCACTACCTAAATCCACCAAAATACGTTGACGTTACGCATTCTCAGTATATTTTCGTCAGGGTAAAAAATACAGGCAATGAAAATAATAGAAAGCAATAAAAACAAACGTTCTAAAATAGAACACTCGTGATAGACCATTACTTATTTAAAAACTTACACTAGAATATAATAATGAAATTGATCTTGTGTCTCCGTGTCGCAGGGATCGACGGGAGCACCGTAAATTGATCCTGAACAATGGGCTTGAAACATCCCCGAGGCAATCTGAACTGTCTCCGGTACCGCCAGGAATTAAACGGAGCTAGGTGACGGCTGGCATTTGAGATTTAGAAGCAAATAAAATATATTTATTTTTAGAAACCAGCGGTAACCGAGGCCACCTCCTTAAATTGATTCAATAACGCTGGCTTGCAGCAAAAAGGAAAGAGTAGTGGAAAATTCAACGAATCTACTTGCAGCTCGGTAGCTTAGCTTGGATGAAAAAGCATCATGGGTTCGTTCACGTCCCACCTAAATAGTTTGAGTCGAGTTGTTTTTTGAAGTTGTGATTCATGCAAAAATTTAAAAATTCAATCATCATAACCAGTTAATAAAATAATTTTGAAGTAAACTGTGGCACGCACGTGGTTACATAAAAGAATAAAAAGATGAAACATTAGCCGCTCTTATCAAAACGTCATGCCTAATGTAAAATTGAGATCATACATACTTACCTAAAGCTAAGTAACCCGTTGTTACTTTCTTTCATACACAGAACTGCCCCTCTAATCAATTGGCCAACATTCGATTCGTTCGTTACTTAAAGCTTAAATACATACATGCAGGTAAAAATCATATACCCTCCGTTTTGGTTTCGCCGTAGTCGGGTAAAAAATTAGCAATTAAACGATAAGTTACATGTCGCAAGCTTATTTAAATCAAAGATATTGTTGTATTATATGGAATTGACAAGCCTACGACAAGTACCTTTTGAGAGTTTGTGGCTTAATTTTAATTTTTGGGTTAGCGGTCGAATACAATATTGGGCATTTGAATAAGAAGATTAGGAAGGCTGTATGACTATCTGTCATCCGACTCTTTTTCATATAGACGGCAAACTGTCAAGGCATATGTATAGTTATGCACACGCACAGTCTTTCACCGATTAGTCTTAAGTGCTTTTAATTTTTTATGACATGTTGAGACTTGAGTACACAGTCTGACTATTTTGTGCTTAAGTTGAGGCTCAATCTAAAGCTAAGTATTTATTATTTAAATCTCTAGGCAGTCAAAGGTCTTATGTCAATTACTTTTTAGTAACTGTATCTTCGCTTCTTAACGATAATAAAATGCAAGTGTATAATGTTTTGTTTAATAATTGCTACATTTCATACACATTGTATTTGTCTAAGACGGTTTTAATTTTATCAAAAACAGATAACTGTTATACTTGATGGCACCCAGATCAAACAAATTTAAATAAGTCTACGAGAATTTCCTAATTTGATCTAAATCAGTAAAGTTATGATCAATCTATTATGCATAGTACGAATAATGGTGTCGATTCGGTTGGCAACGACTTAACTAAATTGACAGGACTAAACTAAATTTAGTTTTCCATAATCGACACCATTATGTAACTAATTTATCAATATTTTTATATAAATGAAATCAATAAACATAAAAAATATAACACCTACCTACTCAGCTACAAAACAACACTACAACAACATAGAAACAAAACAAAAACAATGCCAAAATAATTACGGTTCCTTACGAGCAAGAACAAACTATAACTCATTTTAGTTTTCTTGTAGCAAACAATATTAAGGATACAAATGGGCTTTCTGATATCGTCTTAAATTAATGGGCCCACTTATATCTCGGGATCAGTTTTGGCATCGAACTTGAATACGGCACAATACTAATGTAAGTGCAGTTTGAATAAGCAACCAGTATAAGTTGAAACGTCATTGCATAAACAAAGACATTGGGAATATAGGATCTCGTTCCCTAGACGACATTACAGGGGTTAAGTTATGTTGGATGTCTAGGCAATATTGCAGCAACGAATGAAGTAAAAAATGAAGGTATGGTCCAAAACAAAGGGAGATAATGAGTTTCTTTTCAATATTAAAATACAACATTACAAACAACTTCCAACATTCCTTATTTTTGTAATAGAAAATGTTTTATCTCAAATATAAATAAATAACACCTGCACTAGCGTTTTATTAGTCAAAATGCCATGATATAGCATCTCATTAATCATTTTCCTATTACTTTTCACAACAGCCGTGGTCATCAAACCGGCTTATAAAGTCAAAACCAAACACTCCGTAGAATAAGCTTATTAAAAGCTATTGGAAACCATAAAATTAGAGATCGAAATATTTGGTCACTCATTGTTTGTTTTAATAATCACGAAACTAGGTACTGAAATCTCCACACATTATTAATGTCACCACACTGACTGTCCAAACAATTAGTGCCAATCAACATTGACGTTCGAATAGTTATTGAGTGCAAATGGATATGAATACAGACGTGAGACTATCTGCGCCAAAGCAGTTGATAGCTCAAGTAGCAGAGTTAGGCTTTTAGGCTGCAAAGCGTGGTTGCAAGATTCTAACATCGCTTTGCCGCCTAAATTAGTAATAGTAGAGACTGCAACAGATAAAGATAAATTTCAAAAAACAAAAAATAATTATATCATTTTCAAACCTGCTTACAAAATTTCACGTGAATCGGTTGAGAAATGCGACCGGTTGGAACAGACAGCCGGACATACGAAAGAATTTTTGCCCAAGCTGAAGCAGAGACGCTTCGCTCGCACTTCGTGCTCGCTCGGTCAATAAACTGTATAGTGTCAACCCTAAAACGAAATGTTACTTTGCTTTTGCCCATTAATTGTGATTGATTATAGAAAACAATTGTATATTTCCGTCGTTGTCACTTTGCAGTTTTTGATACAAATAAAAAACCAAAGTTTCAAGAATGGTGGTTTTCAGGTGGTTTTCCAGATGTTGTATATACCTTATCTAACATATTCGGCTTTATAAGAGCATTACCAATATGCTTGTACAAAAATGGCAAAAACATGGACACCTTGGAAATCGCTTTTCTCTTGTAACTCAAAAAAGTCGCATTGTTTCGAATGTATTCAAATGGAATCCACAACTCCACTACGATAGTTATGAAACGGCAATCATTAGCTACGAACCAACCAACAGTGAATGCTTTATTATGTTAATTTTTATCTCCATTTCAGACAATATATTGCAGCGCTAAAAATAGTAAATTTATAGGAATTTTGATGTTTAAACACTCGCGCACCTGATAACAACGAACGTCTGATTATTTTGTTTCTACTGAACAAGATCTGGTTGGTAAAGTACAAGTTGATTAATGTTTATTTATAGTACCTAAATCGAAATTCCTTTATTTCTTTAGTAAGTTAAAACTAATAAGATTTAAATTTTTATCTTTGGGCTGGAAAACAGCAAATATGTTATCTTACCTTGGTACAATGCACCCTCTGCAGTTTTCTTATAATATCCTTTGACGGCAACAGTAAAGATTATAATATCCAAAAAAGCTGATGACGTTCTTAAAATTTAATTAAAAAGTATGACGACATAATTTCTGGCTTCATATTAATAGGCGAATCACTCGCTTCTCTCCTTTCATAGAAAAACAATGAAAGATGGGGACAAAGAAGACTATTTTCGATAATCCATCAAAGCTGAAGTGTCTGCCAAGGGAACAATAATGGCTGGTGTGTTTTTTGTTACAGCCGCTGAATTCAAGAGCGCCATGGGAATTTGGCAGAAAGCGGTGAGTCGCATAACGGAATATAGATTTATTTTGTATAAATAGGCCTTGTTGGAAGGATTGAAGGTTAAAAATCTTAAAGTAGGTGTAATGATGAAACTTAGTTTTTAATAAAGGACTGTTTTCTGTAAATCAATATCAATTGTTATTGTTGTGAATAACGTGTGATAAATCTAGCTAACGGAATTGGAATCAGTCCGTAAGATACAATCATGTTCCATACATTTTTGTTTTGTTCGACATAATGCGTTAATTAGAAAACCTTCTTACCTACCAACATTGTGTTAGTTATGTTTACACAATTGACCAAAGTTAGTTTTTCTCATTAATAATATTCATATTGTTGCATTTCTTGTTTCCTGTTTTTATGAAGTCAGGAAGTTAGAAAATAAGATCTGTCTTTGAATTGTAAGCCCCCATTGTCTCAATCCTTTGTAGAAACCTATTAAAATGATAAGGCTTAAGTGTCGGGGTACTGGTGGAAATAAAATAAATTTCCCCAAAGGCTCGATCGCGATTACCAATGTTGAAACAAAGAATTTCGTTCGATACTTTGCATTCTGAGAGACTTTGGAGAGGTTTTAAACGGTTAAATGCCTTTTTATTACTTGGACAGTTTCTTTTCGGTGTTTTTAGTCCCCGTTTGTTGATAAAAGGTCTTTGCTAATTTTCTGTATCTGTTTAACGTTACTTTTATTTTAGACTTAGCCAGAAAACATTAAAACAACCAGTGTCGTGATAGCCGTAATATCCGAGCGAGTGGCTGGCTGGTGAGTTGATAGTGATGCAGCCATTTTAAAATTAATATTATAGTTATACGAATTGATATATCCTCAGAAATAAAACCGAACAATCCTGTAATAGCTGGTGAAGCGATAGTAATGAAATGAACAATTAAAATTCAATAATGTTTCATGGTTGGATGTACAGAGCCATTGTTTCATTGTTTGGTATATAACTATTGTTATACCAAACAATGATAACAAACTCCATATTTTCATAATTAAATTATAACATTAAAATTTGGTAATATCATTTTTTATTTTAAAATAACTTCCGCCCGCAACTTCGTCCGCGTGGACATTCGGAAAATCCTTAGGGAACCTTTGACCGGAATAAAAAGTATCATATGTTTTAATTCAGACTATAAACCATCCGTGTGTCAAATTTCATCTAAATCGGTTCAGCAGTTTTTGTGTGATTAAGGAACAAACATCAAATCCCATAAACTTTCACATTTATAATATTAATAGGATTGCTCTACCGTTAACCTAACAATCACAGAAAACAGAACACACAAAAAAACCCAATAATTTGTATACTTTAAGATAACCTCATAGATTCATAAATATTTGAACAATATTTGATTGAATCAGGCGTCACTTGGCGGAAGTCCCAAACCATTTTGAACAATGACAGTTTTGTATACTTGATGTGCTGCTGACTGTATAAGTATTATAAACTAAATAGCTTAGTACCTTTGATGGGATACTGTCAAAAGCATGAAAATCGTTTGATATTATCGATTTCCATTCCAAATCTAACGTAACTCTACATTTGGCATTTCAATATGTAAAAGTTGTACCTATATAATAAGAATCCATAACAGTAAGAAACGTGAAATGACTATCTGAAATCCTCTATTGTATAGAAATTAATGAAAACCCACAACGATACCCAAATACATAGTTACGATTGCCTTTATTGTACTCTACAATCTGGATGATATTCATGAATGCTCAAGTTATATTAGGCAGTTTCCTTTTGTTGGTGACTCAATTACACTGACGGCTCTTTTGTTGACTGACATTATGTCCAAGTTGGATAATGTGTCCTGGATTAAATGACAAGGCTTATTCTACACACGCGTACAATGTGATTTCGATGTTAGTATGGTTTCTGGATCTCTAGTCTCTAGTCAGCATTAGTAATGATAGAAAATTTTACCGTACCTACCAGTTATAAGTGCATAATATTATATCTATACTTATTAAAAAACAACGCTTTTACTTTGGAATACATCAGTATTTTTAACGAATACATTATAATGCTGTATAAATAGGTACGAATGTAATATGCCTGCAGTGAAAGCAGGGCCCTATTTAACCAAGTCGACATTAATTGTTCCGTTTCACTACAAGTATGTTGTGAAACATGGATATTTTTTACAAGTCGACATATTTGCAGATTTGTCAGTAATTCTTGACATGAGTCTATATTAGAGATATTTTAAGTTTATACTTTGTAATTTAAAGATATTGTTGTGTAAGCTGATGATTCACCGAATAATAAATAAATAAATGAGATTAAAGCTGAGTCAAGTTAACGTGACAATTTTGTCGACTTGTAAAAAATATACTTGTTTTCATAACATAATTATTATCCCTTAATAAAGTAAGGAAACTCCAATAAATCGCCGACATAATTATGTCACTGACAAATTAATGTCAATTTGGTGAAATAGGAGCCTGTTAAACTATAAAGTTCCACCATAGACCAAGCTCCTATTGCAGAAAAAAAATTGATTTGTAATCTTATGAGGTAATTTTGAATCAAAATTGGAATTAAGAACTCAAAAAAAACATTGTTCTTCCAGGTTACATCAAGGCAACCTGTCATAGACCAATGCTCCTAAACATTATCTTTCACTACATTGTGCTTCCCTGTTGTAATCGGATGAGGTAAGGATTTCTGCAATAGGAGCTTGGTCTACCACCTACATAGCTGTTGGCTTGATATAGCAAAATGTACTATATTGGACTCCTACTAATAATATAATTAATCCGCGAGTTAGGATGTTTAGATTTTTTTGTTTGTTACTCATTCACGCAAAGACGAAGGAACGGCGTCGGATTTGGCAAGTTTAGAACGTGGATTTGGCGCACAAATAGTTTAAGGCACGGGCAGAAGCTAGTCAATAATATTCCCGCATTTGGTCAGTTTACCGTTAATTTGGTTTTAATAGGCTTATTTATAAATTTAATATTTTCAATAATAGTAATAAGAATATAAACTCTTACCCCCTTACTAATAAGGATTGTATAGCAGATGTATACTTGAGTTTGACATTGAAAAAAAAAGTGACAAAACACTGTGTAACTATACATCTGCTATACAATCTTTATTATTAGTAAGGAGGTTACTGTACATCTCCTATGTAAAGTAAAAGTTTTTATTATTTAAAGAGACTGCAAGTACCTAGTAGTGAACTAATTCAGAGCAAAACTTTTCAATTCCTCGTCTCAGCTGCATTGAATATTGAAATGCAATAATCAGTCGCCCGGGAGAGCTGTCGGCTGCGGACTTGCACTGTCAATTTGACCCGGTCACAGTACATTTTGTAGCGATTTTAGCGTTCGAACTAAATTGGAGAAGGTATTAATTTTTTTTTTCAAATATTGGCCAACATCACATACATTGCACCGATTCCAAAGTAAGTTGCTAAGCACTTGTGTTATGGAAATCAGAGAAAACGGTGTGGTACCACAAACACCCAGACCTGAGACAATATAGAAAAGTTCATTTTCTACATTGACCCGGCCGGGGATCGAACCCGGGACCTCAAGAGATGGTGACGCCTTGAAAACCGGCGTGCAATCCACTCGATCACGGAGGTCGTCAAACCTCCGTCAGGTATTATTTCTGGATCATTTCTTTGAAAGATACAAAATATGGATTAGTCTCGAACACGTTTAAAATTAATAAGTGTTACAAGAACAAGTGCTACATTTAACAAGACTGTTTTTTTAAATAACTATGTTAAGGTAACTAATTTAATTTAAAACATTAAATCGTGATGGATTTCTATTGGTATTTCAGCGAAATTCGAAATATACAGACTCATAATTAAATTGTGTTTAATAATAGACTAGAAAACAGTATCTTACTAAAATGAGCTACTTCTTTGAGTCGCTTGTAATGTTCCAAATCAAACCTAAATATTATTTTCCAACAAATTTTGAAATTAGATGACAATCCAAAACTTGTACAACAGGTCTAAAACATATTTTACAAGACTTTTTGCTTTTTACAAGTTCCAACTGTTATAATTTTATTTTGGTGATATTCGCAGCAATGTAGGATGATAAATGCCTACTTTGATTGCATCCATATGGTATAAACGGCTGCCTATTACAAAACGATTTATCTTAGGTACCTCGTCAGCTGGTTATGACACGCAACTTGAACTGTCATCGCGCTTAAATTGCTACATTGATTAAGGATAACTCATGCCTTCATTGTTCTCATAAATTATGCTAATCATATTGTATGATCCTTAAGTTTAAAGTGGTTAAATGAAATGGTACATTTTTAATGTTTCTTTATACAGAAACATTTAATTTTGTCCGATAATAATACACGTGTCCAAATATCTCTAAAACGTGACATTTTTGTTCATCTATGTTCGCCATTGAAAAATATAAGTCTTATTGTGACGTTTTAGACCATTATGTTATTTAACATTTTTTGTTCGTCTATATATAAAAATATGGCGGACTATGCAAAAAACTTTTAAACTACATTGTACAATACAGTTAAATACATACGCGGCCGAAAGGATACATACTGCTTTAGCTTGATTTTAACTGGTAGAAATTTATTATTTAAACAAAACTATCTCTCTCATCAATCTGTTTCATAGCTCTTTGTCATTTTAAAATAGAAACCTGAACTTGTCAGTTCTCCTGCTTTGGAAATAGAATGTCTCAACTAGCCAATGTACTTAATCCTATTTAACTATAGAAATAGTTTCCAACATAAATTTTTCATTTGGTAAAAAAATGAGCTATGTAAGTATTTTTTAAATTTGAGATTTTTGCATTCACAATGCTATTTTTATACAATACTAAATAATATACTAGAAAAAATACGACTCGCACTAGATCAATACTCAGACGGGAAGTGACTCGGTAGCTCAGCGGTCAGAGCATTGGACCGGATATCCAAAGGTCGCGGGTTCGTTTCCCGTCTGAGTATTGATCTGGTGCAAGTCGTATTTTTTCTAGTATATTATTTAGTATTCTATGTAAGTATTCCATTTTCCGTTTGTTAAAATTTCACATCATAAACGTTATTTCCAGAGGCAAAAGTGTCCACAACAATTATTATTGTTTTGTTGTTCAACTGTGTTTTAGAAAAAATAACGATTTTTAATTATTTAGTTTAAAATAGCATACTAAATCGAAACTTAAAGACCTCGTAAATAAATTTCAATAGAGTTATTTATAAATTGCTCACACTCTAAAATCTCTAAAATTGTCTGTAACGTTAATCTTTTATGCTGGAAACAAAAATAGTACATTATGAGACAAGTTAGCTTAGGTTGCTCATTGCACACAAAGCTGTGGGTTGCAGCCCGAGCCGCAGGCGAGGGCGTAACTTAGCCAAGTGTGCAATAAGCAAGAACTCACGAGTTTCATACGACGTTTTTCAACACATTTGCGAGGAAAAAACAAAGTAATTTACCACACGGCAACAAATACGACAAAAACAAAATTATGATAATTATTATGGGAAAAGGCGCGCAGGATTTTTTTTGTTTTTTCACACACCCAACGCAAGGATATTTTGCGAACAAAGGGGTAAGGAGCATACAGCCTACTTCAAAATTATAATTTTAAGTGATGCAATGCAAATATTTTAATATTTTATAACAAAATATTGTGAATTATGAATAATTTGATAATAATAAATATTTGTTTGACTTAAATTAAGGACTTACACATTTATATATTCCAAAAATGTATATGAATTTTCAGCAGCATAAAACCTCTTTGTTGTTACAAAAAAAAAATAACTGTATTACCCGGCTAAATTGGGAATGCTCTGATTACTCGCATAGAACTTGCAGTAAGGTACTAATTTAACTTTGTAGGGTTAGTTCTATTACGTCTAGTACGTGTTATATATATGTTTTATATATTATTGCACGCGTTTGTTATAGCTCGGTTTATGGCCCTAAAAGCGATGTATTAGGGCTCTCTTTACGAGCAAGTGTGTTGAAAAATATTTCTTATTAATGCCCAAAACACCTTTCCAAGCCATTTTGTGCTAATTAAAACGTCGTTGAATCCGTTGTAATTGCAATTATGTTATTGGACACCCAAAACAATCTACATCAATTAGACAATTAACAGACCAATGAGCTAGACGTTGCGTAATGGCTATGTTTATTGCATCCAATTTCAAAACTGTCTTAATTACAATTATTGCGACGCGAATAGGTACGTTCTTAAATTAGTTCTATTGAATCCTTTGTAATTTGGGCTAAGGGATGAGAACAAAGCTCAGCAGTGGGCGTAGTGTGACAGAAAAAGAACCAAACTGCTTGTGAAATAGACCTCTAGGCTACCAGTATAATAATTAGAAAAATAAAACAAATCTGTCAGTGAAAATAAATATTAATAGGCTTTCGCAGATTCTAATATATAATGATAATCCCCAAAATTTCGTACACAATTTAAACGAAAAAAATTGCAAACAAAGATTAAAAACATATTTTATAGATAATTTAATTTCAGATACGTAGTTTATTTTAATCAACATAACTCGTTTAAATAAAATTACACAAAGTAATAACTACTTACCAGAAAATTGAATCAAACATAATAATAAGTAGGTACCTATATATATAAAAAATAACATAACTAATTAACAACAATTTTATTAAACTAATGTTCAATCAGTTTTCTCCGAACATCCTGTAGCGCGTAAACCAGAAACCAGTGGCCCTACCATGAGTTGATGCTAACTGTTTACGTTACCGTAAACTATCGGATATACTGCTCACAGTCAGTGCGAGTGAAAGAGACAAAACGATAGTTTACTGTAACGTAAACAGTTTGCATCAACTCATGGTAGGGCCACTGTTGGATAACTGGTGGACGCACACGAAACTATTTCACTCATGCGCATCAATGCAACTTATTTGTATCTTAATATTGTGTGCGCACGCACGACTGACGCATGTCGCAGTATTGTTATTGTTTTTAATTAATTGTTATCGTCCGAGTCGAATGTGCAACGCTTGGACAAACCTCGTAGGTTTATAAGCGTAAAGGCATCTTTAGAATAATTATTGTAATGTTATTTGGATAAATAAATTAAAAAAAAAAAAATATGTTCAAATTAACTTCTTTGAATATATATTTTTTGGCTACCAGCGTGGGACATAATTCAAAATGACTATTAGAGACTTAGATTAATAGCATTATTTTTGATGGCAATTATAGATAAATCATTACATATTTAAACATAACAGTTCAAATGATAGTTACTTAATATCCTCTTAACTTCAAAGTATAATAAAATTTTGTACTTACGAGTTTTTCCAAAGGCCACAAACAACTTTATACTGGAGCGGAAGGGAGTGTTTGTCTCTCAAACCATTTACCTAATCCGGTGAAATATGGCTGACACCTACGTACACGGCGCCGGTGGAAAAATGAGCACTTTGCTGTAACAATTTCACCTTTAGTAACTTTATGTCACTTAAATAGGCAAATGTTTCTTAGTTAGTGGTTTTTTTAAATTTCTGGGTTGATCAATCCAAAATGATTACTACTCAATGATAATATTTACCTAACTTTTAGTGTAAATATTTGTATATCCTACTCATATCATAGATTTGAAGGTTTGTTTGTTTGGATGTTGTTTGTTTGGGTGTTTGTAACACAATCACGCGATTAATACGGCTGAGTGGATTTGGATGATAGTATGCGGACGCTGTCGCGGGCGGAAGCTAATTTGTTATAATAATAAGGTATATAGGTTTTTGGAATAAGAATTTTATTGGGTTAAGTGTAACGTGGTTTCTTGTTGACTTTATCTGTATTCAACTAATAGTCAAAGAAATTCACGAATAAAAATGTGAATGTATGTAAATAAAAACACGCTCATTAACTAATAGGGAAGTTTTATTGCTAAAATATAAATAAGAGTAGCCGTATTCTAAAACATAGTGACTAACAATTATTTACATTTATAGGATCTTGAACGGATCAGCAAAGTAGAATTCGCAAAGACTCTTCTTTTTGAATTCTTCTAGAAGCGCGGGGTCAAGATGTCTGTTCACAATGTTTGAGACTCTGCTGTCATGAGGAGCTAAAGCATGATCAGCTTCTATGTCAAACACTTTGACTTTCTGAGTCGTATATTTAGAAAGACCGTAGTCATCCTCCAGTCTGCTGGCGTTAGGATGTGGTATACCTTTGATGAGGACCAGTTCAGATTCTAATTTGGAACTAGGTACGTATTCTTTAGCCATAGTGATTTTGTTGTAAGCTGCGTTGAGCAAAGATTTCTTGTACTGATGGGAGTAGGTGACTAAGCCTCTAAGTCTGTTGACACAAGCGTCAACTTTGGAAGACCAGTCTTCCGTCTTCTCCAGATCTTCTTTCAGTTCTTTGCCCTCTTTGCCAGACATCAGTTTGTACATGTGCTCTACTATGGCATTCTGTAGTTGTGTCTCTGATAAATTCCCTACATAGGCATCCAATTGAACACGTAGTGAATCAGGACTACTGTCAAGACAGAAAACTGTACCGACGTGACCTGGAAATATTAACTAAATTAGTCGAGTTTTTTACAGTTTTACAGAGTCCCTAAATTGTTTTCAGTTCTGTAGAGTGTCAGCCTTAAATGTAATAAAACAATATTTTAATTCGAGGATGACGTAAGTTTTTTTTATATTTAAAAAACACAAGATTATTACCTTCTTTCTCTAATAATAAAGCTAATTCCAAAGCCACATTCACGCCGAAAGAGTAACCCAGTATGTAAAACTTAGATTTTAATTGAAACCGTTTCTTCATTAACTGTAAAATAATAAGAAACAATAATTTTAATGATAAAATAAAGATATTATATTTAATCTATATATACGATGTTATTTTTATATATCAATTTTGTATATCACATCAAATACAATATCAATAACTGAGTAAATCTCTGTTTAAATTTCTCAAATCCATCAAGAAACGACAAAACTATTGAAGTTTTAAAAAGTGAGTTTAAAAAAACGCGGCCGGCATGCGATGACGTCACGTGCCACGATCGCCCGAACAAACACCCGCCGCACCGCCGAGCGGCCAACGTGGCTGATGACGTCAACAGCGAGGGAGCGTTCTTGAGAATGCGACACGAAAATCGCTCTATCTTCGTCATTTTTGGTCCAATTTCAATAATTCTTTCACTGAAATAATTGATTTTGATGTGACTGTAACTCTACATATTTAACTAAAAACCTCGTTGATCCTCATTGCAGACTATGCGGTTTCGTTGCATTTCTCATTTAAAAGCAAAACAAACATACCATTGCATTTAATCAAGATACATTTATTTACCAACCACTGAAGATTTAAGTAGTTAGGATTTTCGGAATCTAAGCCATTGTATTTAATTTTACTATCTGAACAAGTGTTTAATTAAAACGTTTAAGTAAAGTCAATATTCACGACGAGTAGTAAATTTTGAAATTACCTACCACTAGAATGTGAATTACCCAGATTTTTCAGAATTTATTAAAATGCATATTTTCGTTATTTACAAAAACTGGCTACGTAAGTCATACACTTACTGGTTATTAAAAATCCACCAGTCATAAACAACTTATAATACTTACTTTTAAGATAGAACTAGCCATCTCTTTTATCTTCTCATTAGCTAAATCAGGGCCTAACTGGAAAGCTGCTGCCTGAATTTTCAGTCTTTCGCATACTGATTTGAAAATCTGATAGTGACCTTCAAAACCTGGTATCAGCATCAGGTATTCCGCTTTCCTATCAAGCTCTTCTTCTCTCTGTCAGAAAGAAAAGATGGTTATTAGTTTAAAAATATAATTTATTTATTAAGCAAAATTACGAACATATTTGTTATTTTCCACTCGAACCGTAAATACAGCAATCCTTTCAATACTTGTATTTTTAGTAATAAACATAATACTGACCTCTACGGCACTAGAAAATTTGGTCTGCATTGCAATCATGGGCTCCGTCGCTAGACATTCATCATCGTCTATGAAAGTGAAAAATGCGCCTAAACCACTATTGAACTTGTCTTTCTGAATGTGGCCTTCTGTGAGATTTTTAAGTCTAAAATGTAGTTAAATAATATTATAATTATATGGTCAGCATCATCATTGACGTTGATAGAAGTTTCCCTGTGATTAAAAAAAAAATATCAAATTAAATGAACACATACTCTCCAATTTTTATTTTCTTCGCTTCCTCCTTTTGATAAGTAATGTTGAAAGCGTCTTTGATAACAGCTGTTATTTCTTCAATATTGTATTCATTAACACTTAAATTTTCTAAGGTAAACTGTTTGGGGACATCATCAATATTTTTTATTCCTGAAAAAAAGTTTAAAATTTATTCGCTTTTCAATTGAATTTATCCATAAAATACACATTTAAATGTTATTGGTTTTGTACGCTTAAGTATTTATTTTTCTAACAATAAAAAAATATTGTAAAACTGGTGAAACTTTAAATTCAAAATGTTATCCAAGCAATATTCTTTTTTAAAAAAAACAGCAAGAGTTAGCAAGATACCTCTTAACACTTTGAATGTACTTTCAGAATACTCACCGAGAATTTTCTCGATTTTCCTAAGAAAGTCGGAATCAGTTCGCTTCTTGAGATTGAACGCCTGGACATTTTTATAATTAAGTTTTAAGCTCGTCTCAAGCGCGCTGAAAATCGCGGAATATGATAGTAGTTGGGACTTCGATTGGAGATCCGTTTCTGTTGGGTTATACTGGAAATAAAAAGTTAAGTAATAACAGTTTTTCAATCCCCAGATAACAGATGTCAGTCAGTTTAAATATTAACCAAATATAATAAAAGTCATTATAAAATGTGACAGACAAATGAATGACAAGCAAATTCAAATTGGCAGTATAATACGCTATCAAACGGATAAAGCTCTATCAAGGTATTGAAATAAATTTAGTGGGAACCTCTATAAAATCAGAGACAAAAATAATGGGATATTAAAGTTATAAGTTGTAATAAATAAGTATTTAAAATGTATTAGTCGATAGTCTTCCTAAAATTAATAAATAAAATAAATAATAAATAAAATAATAAATAATATAACGTTGGCTGGTAAGTAATAGATAGGTACCTCATTGAGTTGTCCTAGTCGAAAAGCTAGGCCTGGTAAACCAACTTTATTTCGGATTGAACAGATTTTCTCTGATACCGAAGCAGTGTATTCATCTGTTACTTTTTCTGAAGAACGTGTCAGAACCACGAAGTGTCTGAAAATAATAATAATAATAATAAAAACACTTCAATGCACACTAAGACAGGACATATTACAAAGAAAAACAATAAACAGAGAAAGCACACAAAAGGCGGCCTAATATTTAAAATAGTTTTTAAATATTATAAAACATAAATATCAAAAAGTTTTATAGAAAAATCTTAAATCGATACAACATTTTTAAGTTTACATAGTAAATCGTATGAAATTATCTGTCATATCTAAAAACTGGAATCTGTAAAAACTAGAAGATGTAAAATTGGCCCCAATTTGTTTTGTTGTGTAGCAATTTAATCGCTATGATGTTTATTCACTTACTTCATTTCAGTACAAACGTTTCTAGACATGAGATCTAAATTAGCGACTACCATTGCTGTATCGTTGAACTTCCTAGAAACATCTGTCGGTTCAAAACTTTCTTTAGGATCGTCATTAATACTTTGTACGACGTATATTCCATGAATCGGTCCCAATTTTGAAGCTTCACTCAAAAGATATACGGTGCTTTTCTCAATATGTAGGTTTTCTGTGTAAATTTGCAGAGACGCCCCGAGTTTCTTCCAAGACCTGGCAATGATATAGAGTTTTAATTTTATAATAAGTTTCTAATTTTATACTCATGATGGCGATAAGATGACATCTTGGATCGTAGTTAAACAAGAAAATAAACTAATCAACGTAACGTATCGTAACTAATATAACTTTTCAAATGAAAACCTCCTGATATAAAAAATAATCAAAATAGTGATATTTACCACTGGATTAACGTTTTAAGGAACCAATGTAGGTAATATATAGTCAAAGAAATACAAATTCAATGCTGCTGCTCACACAACAGTAGTTAAGATTCTAGTAGATGCTTTGTTAAAAAAAGTACACTTACATAGATTTAGCATAGAAATATCCTCCGATGGTGTTTGGTTTAACATTTATAACAAGTTTTCTAGCTCCTCGTCGAATAAGGTGGTCTAAGAGCTCAATAGCGAAGCCTTTTTCATCACACACAACCAAGTGTGTACCTCTTGGTGAATATGACAATCTATAAAGTGTAATTGTTTAATTCACATCTCAAGCTTACACTCACTAGACATGAAATAAAACACTTTTTAATAGCGCGGATACTAGGCTCACGATCCTTAAACGAGAAGCCTACCAAAAGCCTACCCTCACGAGCTTCAGTCCAAAAAATCAAATCAAATTGTACCAAATATTTACCAAAGTACTGTTAATAAAACCGCGCTAGCATCCGACAAAAAGTGTTTTATTTTATGTGTTATTTATTATTCATTTATTTTTTATATTAAATTGTTTTACTAATATTCTTCTTAAAATACCCACTTAATCATATTTACATTACTAATTACTGGTACTTACAGTACAAAAATGCAACATTAACCTACATGTGCTGAACCGGTTTGACCTATTTTACTTACCACTGAAAACAGATAGCGATCGATTTTTGAATTTAAGTTTTAGGTAAATAATTCAATATGTTGTTCAATAGCTACACTTTAAGGTAAAAAAACAACGATGCTACTGGTTTAAAAATCTACGGCGAGTTTGTTTTGAAAAAATACTGATTATTTTATAGTATTTTTTGTTCAATATACCAAAACATCAAAATAATTTCAAGGGTATAATATTTATAATAGTCCCTGTTTGGCATGGAATGCATTCCAACACGGAATGATATTGCATTTTCTTTATCTTTTTATCGGTTCTAAATGTAAATTGTTGAATAAGGTTTATAAATCTACCTAGGAAGAACATTTAGTCCTTGTTTTGACGTTTCAGTATCCGTCAATTTTAAGACCACCCTGCCTCGATGTTTGCTTGAAGATAGCAATCGAAAAGCTCTTGTCACATCATTTGGCTCATAGACCACACGGCTGAGTGGCCTAACTGCACCTGACTTGATGCCTTCAGCCATTAACAGTTGGAGTTTCTGGAATATTAAAAAATAATATATCTTGTAGTCTTTAGATTGATAACGATGGTAATAATTAGCTAGTCGTCTTCAGAAGTAGCTGAACATATTAATACTGTGTCACACCAACAACTATAAACGCAACCTTAC
The DNA here is from genome assembly GCA_950108535.1 of Agriphila straminella. Lineage (NCBI taxonomy): Eukaryota > Metazoa > Arthropoda > Insecta > Lepidoptera > Crambidae > Agriphila > Agriphila straminella. Next base: position 9,202,641 of record OX467321.1, on the reverse strand, counting down.
TAGTAACTTGGTATTATGAACGCAAATATTTGGCGCGATGTAGTACTAAATGTATCTAGTCAGCTATTAACCGTACAAATGTAAGTAGAAGTAACTATGCTATAAATTATTGCTTCTATCCAAGAAAGTATAATAACTATTGCAAACAGTTCATAACGCACTTCGATAGACTTTTTTATTAAAACTGAAATGCGTATCTAATTATTTGAATATAATTTTTTTGCTTTTTAGAGCTTATTTTTAATTTTGAAGCCGTTTTTATTTTCGGTTTTTGAAAGAGGTTTGTCGTTAAAAAAAGCTTTTATCACCAAGCACTCACCGTTTTTTCAACGTTGTTGTTGGAAACGAATACGTTTTCCAAGTTCACACTCAAATAGTTCTTCTCGTAAGACAGGAAGAACATACCAAAGTCGCAATTTTGCTTGAAGTCATAATCACTAACATCGAGGAATACCGCCTCTGCACCACAGCATTTCATTGCAGCCTAAAAAGAAAAACTATTAAATGTAAATAAAAATTCCAAATGCAAATAAAAATTCCAACAATATTTATTTTGCAAGGAGCATGGTTTTGAGAATTAAGTAGGTAAGTATTAAATACAAATTATAATTGAGACTGAATATATTACAACAGAACGTTATATTTCAATCATTCAAGCAGATTAAGCTAATACGTGATTTGTACCTACCTATGTTTTCTCGGAAGAAAGTAGCATTAAGTTTAATGTTATCAATGGGCTTTATTACTCTGATTTTATTTTTTAGCTTTCTGTCTATAAAATACCTAACCCAATGTGGCGCCCTCAGAGGTTTTTATTTAATAAGTTGTTAAGGCGCTAAGAAGGGTCAAATCCCAATATTCAATTCAAATTATTGAAAGATTACGCGCGTGAAGCTATCATGGAAGAAATATATAATGTACTTGGAATAAAACACAATAGATTTAATTGAAAGCATTTGTAAAAATGTAACCACCTTTGACGTACAAAACAATATTCCGTGGACCCTATTTCTGGTCTTATTTGCAAAAATTCTCGGAAACAGAACATTCGTTTATGTTAAAACCAACACATAAAAATAGGCGATGTTAATACCTTCCATCTTGAACAGATTTTTTTAACTAACTTGAAAGCGAAGAAATTTAATAAAAAGATGTAAAAATTGAGAATTCGGTGCTAGTTCTCAACGCAACCGCCGCGTTGGAACGCGCACTGATTTGAACCCAAAGTGAGTAGAGTTACGTTCGATTTCACATCATCACGGATTGAGGCATGTCAAAGCCTTAAATGATTTTTACTTGCCTGACGTAAAATGCCACTTGCACAGTTGACCACATATCGGCAACCAGTCCCTTTAGTATTGATATTCACCATATCTTGAAAAGATCCATCGCGAGAATTCCCAATATTTTTTTCTGAAAATAAATATTTACTTAGACTAAAGATTTTTTTCAAGATTCAAACCATGGACCTCGTTGACCCAAATTACAGAATAGATATAAGTACTATCATACAGAAAGTACACTCTCAGCCCCGCCCCAGAACCAATAACCTCACCCCACCCGCGAGTTCGTGTGCCGAATCGTGTGCTTATTCAATAGCCTAGACTTCACGAACACAGTTGCGCGTGTGCAAAAACGTCATCTGTGTAGCGTCTGGGTAATAGGTAGTTGAAACGCGGCGATTGTGTGGAGTGCCCGGGGTGTGCCCAAATACGAAAGTCATCGATGATTAGATTTACTATTATTAAATCTATAATATGTTGCAATAACTTCCACTTAACACATCACACTTTAACACTTTTAACACTTTAAAATTCATTGTTTAACATATTTATCTTCTTTAAAACTTATCAAGATACCAAATTCAGCCCCCCTATCATGACCGACGACACTAAACTGTCAAAATCCATTGTCATATCGCGTTTCAGTGGCTATGCTAGGTGGGCAGAGCACTATAAATGCCAGTAAACATTTGTTTAAATGTATATCTTACCATCTAATTCAGGGAATAGTTTCATTAAGAACTTCTTTTTCCTCAAGTCGCTCACGGAAGTAAAAACGGTACAGTTCGCAGCAAGACATAAAGATATGACTGCTTGTCCTAATGCTCCAGTACCGCCATTTACAAACACGTTTTTTTTGTACATAGTTTTCCATGTGGTGCCTTTAATCAACTAAGAGAAAAATATTTCATTATCATTTTTATTGGGTAAAAATGCATGAATGAGGCGCATAATAAATGAATCGCATATTGCAGAAAGGGCATAAGTCAACATAATGTTATAAAAACAACAAAGTTTGTTTTTATAACAAAATATAAAAACAAACTTTGTTAAACGAAACGTACCATAACCATAGCCGAACCGAATCATCATACATAGGTACAGTGTGTGTTAATACAGTCCATCAAAATTTGTTATTATAAAATTAAAAAGTTTTTACTTAATTCCCTAAAGTAAATTTAAATGGACTAAGGTTCTTTCTGCAATATGCGATTCAAATAATAATAATAGCAAATCTATATTTCAGGCAATCAACCCATACATTAATAAAATTAATTTTACTCAAATAAAAAACTACACTAAAGATTCGCTACACCAGCTGTCATTCGCAACTCTGAATTTTAAACCAGTTTCTAAAAAACACATTATGTACATAATGTGTTTTTTAGAAACTGGTTTAAAATTACATCAAGAGAGTGGATACAAATACACCTTGTATAAACTTTTTACATAAATCCTAAAAAAAATGATTAACCTTTAACCATTTTATAAGAATGGAAATAGATAATTAAATTAAAAATTAATTTTAAGACATAAAAATAAGTATCTTACTAGACAATAATATGCGTAAATATACGGCAAAGGAACAGTGGCCGCATCTTCAAGAGTCCAGTGATCAGGGACTGGCCATGTCAATATAGGATCGGCCACAACAGTCGAAGACGTTGCTCCTGTAGGTATAATACCCATCACTCTCTTACCTCTATAAAAATAAGAAATTACCAATATTATTAGATCCTAAAGCGAACATAAAAGAGTGTAAAATAAGGAAATAGCGCTTACTTAGCACAATTTTACTTATCATATACTAGCAACCCGCCCTCGCTTAAGAAACGCACTTGAATTTATTTTCGCACGCGTAATTTTTTTACGACAGCTCTATGGTGTAAAAGAGTAAAATAATGTGCATAAAATGCTTAAGGTAGCTAACGGTTTTAAATTGATAAGGATTAATACTGTATCCCTCTAAATAACTTTCCAAATTACCGCATTGTTTGTGACAATTTTTTTAGAAGATATAATGGTTATGGTTATATTCTTAAAAGATTGGTATATGCTATCGCAGACTTTTTTGTAGACCTATAAAAGAGGAACAATTCCATAATACGTTATTTTTTATGGCTCAAAAGGTATGCAGCGTTTTCGATGCAAGCTCCCAGTCGCCTTAATTTTTGCCGACTTCTATAACAATTATCGTCATATTTTTACCAATTTTTACAGACGCGGCAAAGGAACTTTGTTTTATAATATGTAAGGATCTGTGACGTTCCACCAGTAAAAGTACCTTATGTAATGGTAGGTAATCGAATTATGCATATTTCTGTAAATTGCAACTGATAAGCTATTCAAATCAAAAAAGAATATCCTCGTAAGATGTGTAGTTACCGAGTTATAATTTTTTGAAAATGTTAGTCGAAGTTGTGCACTTTCAGGAAGAGGCAAATTTTATGCCAAAGAACACGAAAAACTATGTCATCGTTGTTGTTTTGAGTTAATTACTTACATAAAATAAAATGTAAAAAAAGGCTCTATGTTTCTACCCTGGCCGCGCGCATGCTTCCTAAAAAACCAAGCCGATGTCTAACATGTTTGTAATGATGCCACCTACAACCCTGTTCACCATATTTTATATCCAATATGCGATCGATTATTTTTTGCGATTGGAGATCATCGTATGGGAGGCCATATGTTCGGGGTGACATATAAGCTTCCTACTTCGAAACCCAGACGATGATATTTGATAACACCAAACTAATGGCTATCTTGCCAATGTGGTCTGGTCCCAATATGCGACATAGATAGAGGAACTTGTAGTTTAGTAAAACCGACTTCAAAAAACCTGCCTCTAAAAAAAGCAAGAAATAATATACAAATCATTAGATACGCATTATCATTGTTATAATAAAACACGTCTATTGAAGTCGGGTGGGGCTGGAGTACATCTTCCTTTTTTTATTCTAAAAGCCCCACCCGACTTCAATTGACGTGTTTTATTATAACAATGATAATGCGTATCTAATGATTTGTATATTATTTCTTGCTTTTTTTTAGAAGCAGGTTTTTTGAAGTCGGTTTTTTTGTTTTAAACAATTTTTTTATTTTTTTATTTTTAGTGTAAGTACCTTCTGTATTAGGTAGTGTAGGTATATTAATTAGGTAGAAAAATCGTCTCAGCCAAACGTGAGATAATCGCGGAGAAACATACATACATACAAACTGAATACCTCCTTTTTTTGAAGTCGGTTAAAAAGACTACACAAAGGTATCCCTTCGCCAACAAAAAACATCTAATTCGGTTCATAAATAACAAAATTGTCAAGTTAGTTGATTTAATATCATAGTATTTTCAGGATTACTTGTAAACTACTGAACCGATTTGAAAAAAAAATAAATGGGACCATCTCGCAAGAAAACTCAATCGAACAAAAAAAGAATTATCTAAATCGGTCCATAAATGTCGAAGATACGCGCGAACAACGATAAAAAAATAAATAAAAAAAAAACATACAATCGAATTGAGAACCTCCTCCTTTTGATGAAGTCAGTTAAAAACGCATACTTTTTTGGACTTTTAACGTGTGTCACTAAAAGAAGCGTGCTTTTAAAATGGGGAACGTCACATTGTATTTGCCCCGCACTGTCAAAATTTCTTCTTGGCACTTTGAGGTAGGTTCTCGTAAAAGGGTTAAGTAAGTAAAATAATATATTTTTATGAAAAACAATAGTCTGTACTCCTACCTCTCTGATCAGCCATTTTTATTGACCCTTCTGCTGGGGCACAGAACTTTCCTTAAGGGTGGATAGGGAGGTTGGGATAACCCATCACGCAGGCAGAATGCGGATTGGTGGGTGTTAACGATTGCAAATCCAGCCGGGACCAACGGCCTAACGTGCCTTCCAAAGGACGGAGGAACTCTAGATAATACGTTTTCATCACCCATCCCATGACTGACACTTGCGAGAGTAGCTTAACCTCCGCAATCGCTGGGACAGGCGCTACGTCACCGACTTCCTCTGTAGGTACTCTTACTTACATACCTGCTATTAATTCCACTGTAATCCATGCCAAAGCTCTTGTTGTAATCAACAGATTGTCCAAGAGCTTTCTTCACATCTTTCAATGATAAACCAGAATAATGAACCTAAAACGTGATAATAAAATTGTTGTTGGTAGTAGCCCGAGTAAGATGAAATATTAAACCCAGAAGCTATTGACTTATCAAACAAGCAATATATAAATCAACCGTATAAGTTTAAAATAACAAATGTTTACTTATTGCAAGTTACTTCTAACTTCAACAATAATAAAAAAGGAACTACAATTGTATTAATTACCTTAAGTTGTAATTATTTGGTCTATATTTATTCAATTGAAGACCTCAAATACAAAAAAAGGAAATAAATAAAAAGTAAAATACCTTCACTATATTGTCAGTCGTTGTTGGAAGTGGAGCTTCTACCCATGTCAAGGACTCCAAATTGGCTGGTATAATGCTGGTTAGTGTCGCATTTCCCAGTTTGATAAATTTTTCACTCGGCAAGTAGTAAAAGCCACCCCATTGACCCTAAAAATATTGTCTACCGTAAAAAAGAGTAACCATTGCGTCTGTCCGCCCCTAGCGTATGCTTAAAGCCCATCTAGTTCCACTAGGTCATGTCCTCATTAGGTCATGCAATTTTTGTTCATACACCTTATTCCCATTAAGTTATGCCTAACGAATTTTGTGGATGATGCAATGCCACAGGGTAAAAACTATTCAGAGTTTGAAGTTACGCTGATATTTTTCTATTAATGCAATGAGGAACTTTTTGGTATATTTTTCATTTTGTCATAACCTGGGTCCAAATGTAACACAGCGCGTTGCGTTGCGTAGCGTGACAGCAATCGACATTGTAATGTATGAAATGATATGGTATATGTCACACCAAACGCGCGATTGATGCGCAGCAGCCGCGTGACAAAAACAACGGTGAAGGCTTCGGCAAACCAAACGCAGGTCAGAAGCAGCGCTGTTTGAATGCGGGCCCGCGCAAGTTGTAATACAAGAGACTCCTTGAACCACGTTACACCAAATTTGAGCGCGGGCCCGCGCTCGAACTGCTCTGCGCCGCGCCGCACTGCAACTGCCGGGCGACAAACCAGGCGGCGCGGGAGCGGGGCAGAAGCAGCGCATGTGCGGCGCAGAGCAGCTCGAGCGCGGGCCTGCGCTGTTGTATAACTATGGCGGCCATGTTAGCATGATACACTGGGGCCAGGGCGTTCGCAGTGCAGCGCAGCGCGTCGAAAGCGGTTGACGACTGTTGTATTTTTTTACAACCGCGTGATGAATATCAATGAAAAGATAATCGAATTAGTGCGTAAAAATAAATGTTTGTATGATTTTTCATTATTTCAAGCCGCAATAATTGATGCAGACATTCGAAAATATGTGAAAAATTTATCCTCATGACTTTCCAGCTCCCTGCATAGACGATGATATTCCCCATATTCTTCTCTTCTTATTAATATCATGAACCCAAATTATTTTGTTTCGCCAAAGCCAAAAGCAGTACGAAATCTTCTTCATCCGAGTCCGTGTCTTTCGGCAGCCTACTGCCTGCCTAGCCCGTCATACTGAACACGGTTTAGACGCGGTTTAGACGCGGTTCAGCCTTGTAACTGCTTTAAAACTGCCGCTGCGTTCAGTGTGACGACTCCCGCGCTGCTACTGACCTGCTCTGCTTCTGACCTGCGTTTGGTTTGCTGAAGCCTTGAATGCAACGCGCAGTGCTGCAACGCACACGCATTTGGAGTGACCGACCCAGGCTTTATTATTTTCAATATTTTTTGTATTGTTGAAAAATTTAAATTCAGCCTAACACAAATTTTAATTTAGAATAATTTTTACCTTTTTCAATATGTTGAACGAAAGATGCTTTTGCATTTGTTCCTTGTACATGTGGTTATCGGGATGGAAAGATGGCGCATGAAAATCATCAACAACAATCAATCCAACCTTGTTTCCATATTCTTCTTTAAGCTTTCTTACCAAGCCTATAAAAATACGTCAAATCACGATTTGTTTAATCCTTAAAAAATCTAAAGAAACTTTGATTGAATTTGAATTGAGTTTACCAACGAACCTAATAATCCACAATAAGGCTGCTTTTCAGATACCAACATAATCTTGCGAGTTTTTTGCAGCTCACTTTGGACTCTAGGAACCCATGAAAATTTCTTATCATGGGTAATTGGTATGTATGTTATATTGACATCTTGACTGTCGTCTGCTTTTTTCAACAAGACCAAATTATGGTTTTGAATTGACATTACAGTGATGATACAGAACTCTTTATGATTCGGGTTAATTTGTTGAGCATCTTTCTCCAAAGTCAATACAAAATTATTTTTCGATAGGATGCCGTGCATTAATTTCCTTTTCTGAAACACATTGAACGGTTAAAAAAACTCTTTTACCTCGTAATTTCGTTAATAAAGAATGCCTGCTATAAATAACATTCACCTTTTCGTCATTCAATAAGTTATCGGTTAAGAACAAATTAGAAGTTTTGATAGATTGTTCTTTCGCCAGGAGAGTATTCAGTTGAATGTTTTCTGGTTCAATTTTATCAATGGCGACATCAAATAAAACATCATTATTGGCTGCATCTTCCATAGCTTTAGATAAATATTTGTATTGCTTTGTTAGCATATCAGTTACGTTTATTTTATTTTCTGGAGTATTTTCTCCTACAACTTGCATGTTTATTTGGAGTGCTGTGTCGAGCTAAAACAAGTTACATTTTAGTACAAAATATGCTAGTAAGTACTAAAGATTTTCACCAATAGTAAGGAACGTTATTGAGTATACCTACATTCAAAAGACCTTTTAAGAAATGTGGGATAAATGTTTGAGTTAACAAAACATCTGGAACTTCTTCTTTCACCGGATTGTTGACAAAATCAACTTTTTCAAGTTCAATACCACCGCATCTATGTGGCAAAATGAAAACCCATTAGATAAGTTTTTTTTTATCCAGGTTTATGAGACTGGGACAAACAATCATATTATTATTATTAAGTGTGTTACGTTTGAAATATTACTAAAATATTTTTTTAAAGAATGTCAAAATAACAAAAAAGATATTTTTAAACTAATAAACATATTAAGAAAACCTAACAGATTTCTTAACTTAAATTTAAAAACCTTTCCTAAAACATTCTACATTATCTTGTGAAACGTAATATGAAAAATGTAATAATAATAACTACTAATGATTTTTTTTAAATAGGTTCGTAACTTTCGTTCGTACCGAGATATATTGTAAAAATGATAAGCTTCTGCTTTCTGAGTTGCGTTGTCAATTGCTTCTGCTCTGTGTTTTTCTGGATCAATATTCAAATAGCGGATTATCTTAGGAACAGATATTCCATCGTGATCATTTACGAATGAATTAAATTGTAAAAGACCATCCAAACAAGTAATCCAATCACCGGTCCATTTGATACTTGCTTCAGTGCGATGACAGTTAGCCATTTGAACAGATTGGAACTGGTCTCTGAAAACAAAAAAGAACATCACTAATTTATTAAATTTCACATGGAATAAAAAATAGTTTTGCTGGTTTCTATATGAATTCGCTGCACAATCAGCTAGGTACTGAATCAACCAAAAAAAGTAAGTACAAATCAAATTACAATAATTTCAAATTTATAAAAAAAAATATAATATTCAATTGCATAATTACTTGTAATTGTATCCTTTTAGCTGCATAATTTTGTAAAAATCTTGATTCGTCAGAACCACACTGTTGGCCATAGGTGGTTGTTCAAGAGAACGGAAACTGATATCCGAGCTATTCACGGCTGTAATATTACCACTGGCTATTTTAACCGATTCCCAGCTCACCTGAAAATGTTAAGACTTAAAAATGAAAATTATATTTTCTTTAAGACATTGTTTATCATAGTCAAATTAGCTATTCTATTTTGAAACTATTTTGGACCAAACAAATGATACAAAAACTTTACCTCAAATTCGTGATTTCCCTTGTAAATCATTATGTACAACCTCAAAGGTTTTTCTTTGTCAATAATAGGCTGAGCATGAAATTGAATATTCTTAAAGGACACTGGCATGTTTCTGTAGTCCACATTTAGGCTCATAGCCAAAGTTTCCCATACCAAAACTAAGATTCCCGCTTCCGGAAATACGTTTATACCTGAAAAATTAAAATATTTTACAACTAATAAATCTCTAATTTTGATCATATTACAGCTATAGTTTTAGTAGTAAATGCCAAATGTTGACTTAAGATTGTCCAAAATCGTTTATTTATATAATTCAGTTCAATTCACTGATATCCTCACCATCCCTGATATGTCCCTGCAAGTATTTATAGTCATCGTCGTGGATTGACATCACAAAAACACGACTTGTTGCAATTACTTTATCTTTGTTGTTATACCTAGCTTCTGGCCTGAATAAAAAAATAGATTGTTAACCAATTACATTTTTACTCAACGAAATCAAACCAATCACAAGATATCAAGTGAAAAAATCAGTTTACTATGCCTACCAATCTTCACTATGCTCCCAGTCAACAAAATGAGAAAGTAGTGGGGTTTCAGTTGATACAGGGAATTCAATCTTGGGATACAAAATATCAACTTTGGGGTTTAAGCCAGCGATGTACAACCTGTAACATAAACACGCGAAACTTTAGTTTAATAAATTGAACCTATAACAGGTATATGTAAATGGTAATGGTAATAAGTATAGACAATTATTAATAAGCAAAATTGGCATGCAATACGGCATAATGGTACACAGAGGTAGACCAAACCCTATGGAACCATCATTACTATCTCCAGACTTTTAATATCCTCACCGCTAGGGCACAGACATTCTTTAGATGGATAAGTAGATTGGATATGGATTTTAAATAGACATAGGTCTCTACTAATCTAAGCCCAATGAGCTCCGAATACATGTATAGGTACTACTTACTTTCCAACAGCTTCCAGTAAATATTTTACTGGGTCTGCATTACCTCTTCTTGTCAATGGTATATGCGTACAGGCTGTTAAGGACCTTTTCATAATCGCTTGAAGAAGACCGTGAGGGGCAATCTCAATCACAATTGCGTTCTCTGGGATAAGCTTAGAAGTTTCTTCAAAAAGAACTGAATTCTGAAACATATCCGAGCCAATGTTATATGACATGCATAATTTTGTGTGACTTAGATTTTGAGAAATATTTTTATAAAACACAAGATCTTACCAATAAGTTATTAGTGTGGTATTCAGCAGAAGAATATTTTGCCTTTGGTGCATCCCATTCGTTTTGCGAAACAGAAGTAGAGACCCATTTAGAGCTTCGAGCTTTGGGTTCTGTTATGACTTCGCTCAAATACTTCATGAGTGCTGGTCCTAAAATAAATGTGAAATTTAGAAAAACATTATTCGATATTTAATAAACTGTCTTATCTCGTTCTTAATTTTCACAAAGTTATTACCCGCAGATGCAATATATCTGGAATGGTAAGCAATGTTGGAGCATGGTACTTCTTTAGCAAATACTCCTTGCTCACTCAGTTCTCCAACAAACTCTTTCATGATGTCAGCTGGTCCTGATATGGTCGAGGAATCAGAGCTATTGCGACAAGCTACTTCGATCTCCGGTGGACACATCGGGAGAACCTGAACAAAATACGGAGCATAATAATATTTGTCACAGAGATGATGTATCAGCTGCCCATTGATTGACAATAATATAATAGTAATATAATAGTGGTGTATTTTTGTAGTCTTTATTACATTTTGAACCTTATTTATGAACTAATCTTACAATGCGTCTTCGTCTAATTATCGTGATTTGATTTTTTGAGTTGGCCCTTAGCAATCTTTTCCTTATAACGGGTGTAACAAGACACTCAACGAAGCCGAAGTCCGCGCATTCCGCCCATCATCAGGATCATTTTTGTCTTTTAGACTATACCTGGGAAACCAATAGCTACGAAGTTATTGTCAAAGTCAAATATTAATTTTTCAATTTTTTATTGAAATCTTATTTTATTTGTTATTTCCTAATTGTTGTCTACAGAAACATTATCAATATTTTATGTATTTCGTAACAAACAATGACTACAAAACGTCATCACTCAATGTATTTCATGAGCACGCACATAAACGTTGCCTTTCAACTCGGCCGCACGCAGCTGTGTAGCATTCACTCGCAGGCGCGGTCATTTGTACGCGTTACATAGCTTGGTAATGTATGCAATGCTTTTTAACACCAAAAATTAAAATCATTTCCCAGCAATAATTTTAAACAGAAATGGTCCTGATGATGGGCAGAATACGTAGACCTCGGCTTCGTTGAGTGTCTTGTTACACCCGTTATTATTACGATGTAATGCAATCTGCCTTGTCTATTAACAATGATGATTTCAACTGTGTTAACTTACTTACCGTCTTATAACCCAATCCAACAGCTGCCATAGATCCTTTAATGAAAGGCGTTTGGATTGAGACCAACCCACGACTGTACGCAGAGAGGATCATTTCTTCTGCGGTGAAGCAACCATCAGCGTATGCGCAGCCTAGTTCACCGACACTGTGCCCTGAAGTAAAATGGGTTTTATTACTTTGATCATAGGATTCAAGTTAAAGAGTGGAATTTTATTAATTATGTTTATTAGCTTCATGTCTTCAAATCTTATCTATATCTATGTCATAAGTATAAAGAATAGGCACAATATTTATAAATCGACGTTCCAGGCTGTTTTCAATGCCATCAAGACAAATCCATTAATACCAGAAAAGTAAATTACTAAATAAATAACCAGGAGTATAAACATTACTTACTTACATAAAAAATGTTTATGAATCGAAACACAAAATTGTGTAAAAAAAATAATCCAACGTTCAAACAGCGCTATGAAAACGGAGTGATCCCTCTTCAATTTATTATTCTTATTCAGTAACGTGTTTTACCTATAATATTATCAGGAACGATTCCCATTTCCTTCAAGACGTCAGTAAGACCAATCTGAACGGCGGCAATACCGACGAACGAATGCAAGATGTTATCGTAAATGCTCTTATCGGGATCAGTGAGGATCTTCACGAGGTCGATGCCTTTTGGCTCCAAAACTCTACGGCACCTGTTCGATTAAGGAATGAAGGAATAATAAATCATGGAATCCATACAAATTCTTCACGAGGTCGATGCCATAAATCATGGAATCGATATAAATAATACCTACAAATACAAAGTTTCTGTTTTGAAAATACACATCTTTCAACTTCGAACATCAAATATTAGAACAATAGATTATTCAAATATTCTTATTCTCTATTTATTATCTTATTTAACTCACTTCTCAATCGCAGCAGCAAATATAGGGATCTTCATCAGGCCTGCTCCCATAGTAGCCCATTGAGACCCCATACCACTGTACACGAACCAAATAGGCCTGACGTTACCAGGGAAGTGGGCTACGCTCTGCGCTAGATTCACTGTCTCATTTTTTTCATTGGTGTCTGTGGAGTGGAAGAAATGATACTACGTACCATCGGCAAATCACGTGCTTTACCATTTAGCAGAAAAAATCGTCTGAGAGCGCATCGCCCCAACGCGAACGCCGTGCAAACGATTTTAACCTTAGGAGCGGCAAATCGCCGGTGTGGTCAACTGATCTTACTTTTCCTTTTTAAAAAAAAATCAGAAATGTTACTTTAATCTCTGAATTAGTGGTAAGTATAATGAAAATAATTGGTAACAAAATATTTGTGTTTAGTAAGGCTAATACAAATATTTTCTTTAACCTGAATGCTGGTTAAATTATTGTCAGGTAAACAATAAATATATTTTGATAGCTATTTGGGGTTAGTTTTTGGGTCCCAAACAGTTATTTAGGTTCTTTAAATAAAGTAAGTAGTGCTAGGTATCAATCGAAAGATATTTCTGTGATCGATCTAGCCATGTAAGTTTTAGAGAAATATAGTAAATGTACTCGCAATAATACTCATAAATCTTCTATATTCATCCAACCAAATAACTGTATTCCTCTAGTTTTATTTGAGTTTTCAATGAGGTAAGGTATACTAAGACATTTATCTACACTCACAACGTAATGTTCCAAATATGAATTCAAAAAAGGTAATATAAAGACGTACTTTATTTTCGTGAATAGGTAAAATTAAAAAAAAACTCATTACGATGCAGTCAGCTGCATCATAATAGTAGTTTATGATACTGCCACATAATGAGGGGTATTAAAACATGAGTGTGTGTTTAAAAACCGAGCCGTAGGCGAGGTTTTTAATAGTATCACACGAGTGTTTTAATACCTAGTTATGTGCAGTTTCATACACTACTTTATCTACACTCATACATTTAGGATTGAACCTACTAAATAAAAGATCAACGTTAGAAAAGAGAGTGAGACATTGTTTGTATTAGCTAGGTATTACCTTGTAATAAGTTATTTCCTTAGCTGCATCTAAAATATCGAGCAGAGTCAATTTTTTTTCACATTTTAAATCAAGAATTAAAAAAACCTACGAAATTCATTACAACAAAATGTTAAAATTGAAATCAAAACATTTTTGTAAAGCTCTAAAAATGGCGCGCATTCCATTAGTAAAAAATAATGAGATGAGTGCACTGGGTTGCGTTCAGAACCTACGCTCCGAGTGCAACCGAACGCTTTAACGGCGTTCCAAACATTAGAGCGTGACTTCCGGTTGTAACAGCTTTCCCATTTCAAACGTCAGAGCGTTGCAACTTTTTAACCATCAAAATCGGTGGTTGAAAAACGCTGACGTTTGTCTATAGCACAGAATACATAATAAAAAATGACAATGCCATTTGACATTATTTTGTATTTTGATGTTTTTGTGTCTAATTTTTTAAAAATATTCATGGTAGCTTCTCAGAAACAGATTTAATTTCATTTAGAATAAAGGATAGTTTAAATTATTCGCATTCCAAATGGAAAACGATGAATTTGTACTATTAATGTCATTTAAAGTTCTTGGTCGTTCCGAACCTTAGAGCCAAAAACCAAACAACCGCACTCTAAGCCTCTAAACGCAACCCTGCAAACTAATCGCACTAATGTCATCGATCACCATAGAGTGCATTTTAATCATGGAAAATGTGTGGGAAAATATCGTTGTTTTTTTTTAATATCACGGCACTGCCTACTTCTTGGATTTGCCCTGTATCGTAATGAGAAAAAAAGTTATTTTATGATTCAGTTGACTGCATCGTAATGAGTTTTTTTTTTAATTTTTCGTGTCCACGAAAATAAAGTACGTATTTATATTACCTTTTTTGAATTCATATTTGGAACATTACGATGTGAGTGTAGATAAAATAACTTTTTTTCTCATTACAATACAGGGCGAATCCAAGAAGTTGGTAGTGCCGTGATATTAAAAAAAAATACGATATTTTCCCACATAATTTCCATGATTAAAATGCACTCTATGGTGATCGATGACTTATTACGATTAGTTTGCAAGAATGCACTCATCTCAATTTTTTTCTAATTTTGTTATACTGAATTTCGTAGGTGTTTTTATTCTTGTTTAAAAGTGTGAAAAAGATTGACTCTGCAAAATTATTTGAGATGAAGCTAAGGAAATGACTTATTACAAGGTTGGTACATAGCTAATTCAACCAAAGTCTCTCTCTCTTTTCTAACGTTGATCTTTTATTTAGTAGGTTCAATCCCAAATGGTATGAGTGTAGATAAAGTAGTGTATGAAACTGCACATAACTAGGTATTAAAACACTCGTGTGATACTATTAAAAACCTCGCCTACGGCTCGGATTTTAAACACATACTCATGTTTTAATACCCCTTATTATGTATCAGTATCATAAACTACTATTATATTGGATGAATCGTTAAAATAAAACTTGGAATACAGTACGGGCGGGCGGGAGAAGGACGCGCGCTACTGGTGGCTCACAAGTACACATCCCCACCCCGTCGAAAAAGTGTCAAAACGTTTGCCTCGTACTGTACTTGTCTGTTCGTTTTAGTAATTATTGTTCTTGACTATCATTACTTTTGCACCGGCAGTCAAAAAGTAAAAAAAAACAAAGTTACCTAACAGTATGTACCCACGGCACATATGGCCAGGGATCTCATTCTCATGGATGTTGTGCATCAAACCAATTTGTTCTGGGTCCACTGATTGATTCTTTAAGATATTGAAGATCTTCTTGACGCAATCGTCTTGCCTGCCAGAAGCTAGCACTATTCGAGGAATGCTAGATTGGTATCGTTCAGGATCCTAAAATGAAAATATTTTATAATAGGTATAATATAAGAACTTGTTGCATTCATACCCCAAAAAGCTATGTTTGTAAAATTATTATGAACATTTATTTTAAGGCTCATACCCGCATAATAAGGCCAACAGTAAGTTATGGTAAATAATCATGTTAAGGAAATATTTAAACCATAATTATGTTCAATAACATAATGTTGCTGACTGTACCATATCCATTGTTGAAGTTACTATTGATTGGCAAATTACCCTAAGTATTTCTTTAAAACAATGTCGCAAGTTTCCAGCATTCAAAGTATAAATCTATTTTATAAAATTGATTGCAATGTATTAATATTTTATTACGTATATAACTAATATTTAATATCAAAATAACGTGACCGAATGAAACGCTTGTGAAAATCAAAGTGAATACTAGTCTCTTAATTTGTTTTTGTTATTCAATAAATGCCAGAACGTACGTGCAGAACTGCGGATTCAACCGCATGTGTGAGTTTATACACGTCGTGTTCGTTTAGCTAACGTGACGTTTATAAATTCTGAATATAGGAATCGAGTGCAGGACTATAAAAAGCTCTAACAGTAGGAGACTGAAGAATATTTTTCTAGATTCAATTCTGATCTCCTGGATCAGTGTGCAATACCAATAACTTTGATAAAAAATGCCAGTAGAAACTTCTAATAAAGTTATTATAACTTAAATACCTATGTCTCTCATTAAAACTAGTTTTACTTCTTTTTCTACGCGTAATATTTAGTGAAATAAAACACTTTCGCGGATACGCATTGTTTACTGTAGGAAAATAGCAGATTTTCAGTAATTCCATGACCACCGTCCATCGAAAGATGAAGAAAAAAAACTTGCACAAAATGCAACGCGCCTATACGGGTACGTATCAGAATGTCTAAAGTTAGAATGTCTAAACTTAAAATGACAAAGTTCAAAATGTCAAAAATCAAAATTCAAATGGTTTAAAATGTCGAAAATCATTATGTTTAACTTCAAAATAGCAAAATTCAAAGTATCAAACGTATCAAATACTTGACGAGTTGATATATCAATGGTCATTAAGTCTAAAGTTCACAATGATTTATTTGAATTGGGTTGGATCTTAAAACGAATCGCTTTCTTTGAGGTTAATTGAGTCTGTGGAGGTCTTTGGGCTTCGCCTGAAATGCTTTATAGCAAATTTAGCTGCCGGAAATGAGCCTAAACTAGTCTACTGGGACTTAGGAACCGTAAACCATAGGTCACGAGATAGGTGCGAGGAGCGTAGCGACGAGCATGTTAGTTTGACATGAACCCAGCGCGCAAGCCGAGCGAGCGAAGCGAGCGTGCCGCGGCAGCGGCCGGCGAAGCGCCAGAAAAAATCTATTTCAAACTCAATTGGTGGATTTTGTTCGGCGGCTACTTAATCAGTGACTGGCACCGGCTACCGAATCAGGAAGCGGCGTGGCTATGGTGATGTGCGGCGGAGACACAGAGGTTAACATGCAATTATTTTACCTAATTAATTAGGTACCTAAATGAAAGAAAGGCATAAGTAAATTCTTTACGTCATTATATGTATTTTGACTATTAAACATTTTAAGTTTTGATTATTTGAACTTAGACATTTTTAGTTTGGACTATCTGACCGCTTGACATTTTCGTTTTTGACATTTTGAACTTTCGACATTTTAATCGTTAGACATTCAAATTTTTGACATTTTGAACTTTGCCATTTTAAGTTTAGACATTCTAACTTTAGACATTCTG
Organism: Agriphila straminella; assembly: GCA_950108535.1. Classification (NCBI taxonomy): domain Eukaryota; kingdom Metazoa; phylum Arthropoda; class Insecta; order Lepidoptera; family Crambidae; genus Agriphila; species Agriphila straminella. The sequence goes on along the minus strand of OX467321.1, from coordinate 9,185,306 downwards.
ATACGTACCCGCCTATACTCTTAAAAGTGTTATATTTCAACGTTTTATTTCTGTATCCAGAATGTTCACAAAGGTGTATCTTACCTTCTTTTTGTAATGTCCTTTGAGTAGCACATGTATATTTGCTCCGGAATATGAGAATCCATTGAGAGCTGTAAAACCTCTGTTGAAAGGGACGTTTTGTTGCAGCACCTCGATTTTTCCCTCTTTAACGGATGCTATGTGATCTTGGGGTTGAGAATAGTGCAGATTAGCCGGTAGCTCTCCTTTGTGGTAAGCCAAGCAAACCTACCAAAGGAAATATCGTTTTAAAATGTGTATTGAGCATGCCGTTCTTTTCATAGCATTTTTAAGCAACTTAAATATATTTATAAAATATAGAGAATATTTTAATGACAATTAAAATTAATGACAATTAATTAATTATTTGAGTGAAAAAAATAAGTTAATTTTAAAACTACACGGAATAAATCATAGTTCTATCAAGTTTTAACTGATGTTTAATATAACTGATTATACCTATTCATGTTGTATAAGATAACTAGTGGCCGCCTGCAACTTCATCCACGTGTCCACGCGGGTCCCTTAACCAGTGCCTTAGGTCCCCTAGGAAACCTTTGACCAGGATAAAAAGTACCCTATATGTTAATCCAGGTCCTTATCTGTCTACCAACCAAAATCTAAATCCGTCCAGCCGTTTAGGCGTGAAGAAGACAAAGGCACACAAACTTTCGTATTTCTAATATTAGTAGGAAAGGATGCTTTTCGAATCATACCATATTTTCACTGAAGATAATAAGCTAATCCTCTTACCTTAGTCAGCGCACAAGCGCCCGAGGCGGGCTCACTGTGTCCCATATTCGATACAACGCTACCTACTTTAATAGGTTTATCCTTTGCGAATACATTTCCTATAGCTTGCAGTTCATTACCATCGGCTTCTGCGTTAGCTGAAATTGATACACTTGTTTCGGTAGCTATTCAAATTGAGTTAAACATTTCCTTGTTCTGTTTCAATTTACATTATTTTTCTACACTCATCTATTTGAACCTAGTCTTAACTGGCAAATTTATTGTTACCTAATTTTATTAGTCTGTTAAGAGTAAAAATTGTTTAAAAACAAAAAAACCGACTTCGGACCGAAGTCGGTTTTTTTGTTTTTAAACATTTTTTTATTTTTAGTGTAAGTACCTTCTGTATTAGGTAGTGTAGGTATATTATTTAGGTAGAAAAATTTAGGAAGAAAAAAACGTGACATAATCGCGGAGAAACATACATACATACAAACTGAATACCTCCTTTTTTTGAAGTCGGTTAAAAAGACTACACAAAGGTATCCCTTTCCCAACAAAAAAAATCATCTAATTCGGATCATAAATAACAAAATTGTCAAGTTAGTTGATTTAATATCATAGTATTTTCAGGATTACTTGTAAAGTACTGAACCGATTTGAAAAAAAATTAAATGGGACCATCTCGCAAGAAAACTCAATCGAACAAAAAAAGAATTATCTAAATCGGTTCATAAATGTCGAAGATACGCGCGAACAACGATAAAAAAAAAAAAAACTACAATCGAATTGAGAACCTCCTCCTTTTGATGAAGTCGGTTAAAAATAGTGACCCACAATAAATTGAAGTAGCAAGATTATGCAAGAAAGAGTCGTATATTTACCTGAGCCATGTCCCTCAATGTACTCAACATCTTCCGGGGAGACATCGATTTCTGAATAAAAAGCCTGAAGAAAATCTTCAATATCCTTAGGATGACGGACGGACATGAACTCAGCATCGCCCTTCAAGCTATAACTTCCCTTAGCGTGATAAACTTCCGAGTATATTCTAAAATTAATTAAGAAAATTAATTAGCAGTCGCTTTGAAAAGTTTTGCCAGAGTGTTTGTATTTAAAAAGTTCTGATTGTAATTCATGGTAACTTTTGCATATTCGGTCGAAATATCCTGTGTCTGATTTAATCGTTGTAATTAAACGTCAGAATTACTTTACTATTCATTTAAAATTATCTACCTATTATGATCTTACAACTTTATTTAAAACATTATATTGTATTCTGTTAAAACTACATAAGGCACTATTCCTAGCATTTACGGAAAGGCATTCCTAATACTTATTATTGTACTGTCTCAAACAGCAAAGTATTTATTTTCAATTACAAAATATTTTATATTATCTAGAAACCTTTTAGCATCCTTCGCCTTCTGAAGAAACAGGACACTAATGGCATCAGACCTGACGTAGCCATCTCCATTCTTATCAAAGCATTTGCTTTTACCATCCAAACACAGAAATCCCGCTCTGAAATAAATTAATATTTGTACAGATCATAAAGTATACCTACCCAATATTTTAGTAAAAAGCGTATAATTTTGCATCTCATACTCAGCTCATCATTATCTTTGATTGACTTTTTTGTTTTTCAACCTATTAATCAAGTAGCCTACAAGCTTATTAGGATTAATGTTATAAATAAACTTGATTTCATTACCTCCTGAAGTTCAAAGACACGTTAGGGTGCATACACAAGTTGCATCCGCCGACGATCGCAGCATCACATTGTCCAGTGCTGATGCTTCTGTAAGCATGCTCCAGACATGCCATGGAACTGACACAGGCCAAGTCAAGGGCATACGAAGGACCCTTCCCGTCGATCCAGTAGGAGATGCGGTTTGCGTACATGGCTTTGTTGCATCTAATAAAGACATGGGTAAATAAGTTGAGTATTTCAAACCTCTATAGTTAGGTTCTATTGGTACATCCTATTAACTACTTAACATAAATGCTCACCAAATACAGTTACAAAACTAATAATACCGTTACAAAAGCGAATTAAAAAAATTGTGAGCAAAGGTGACCTAATATCTGTGAAAGGGATATATTTCAGCCAAACTAAGATGAGTAAAAGTGAGAGAATCATAAAGTGCATTTTTTAGTAAAGATAAACTAAATGTTAAAGTTTTAGCAAGATTGCGTCAAAGTAAAAACAGGCTACGAAAAAAGATTGTGTTTATTCAATATTCTGATCTTACGAATCGAGTCGTGAAAAACGTAAAACGAAAAGAATCAAATTACGGGAGTTCACCCCCAACCTAATGTAAGAAAATGATAACAAAACCTTGTTACTTAGTTTAATGAACGAAATTGTGGAAACTTGCTACTTTTGGCGTTGAAACTTCCCTCCAGAGTGTACGTTTCCTATTTCTTATTCGCTCTCCCCAGAGAAAAATTGGTAAATGTTTCCGAAGTTCCAGTAAACTCATAAATCAAGAGAGACACAAAGGTCGGTTGGATATCAACAAGTTCTAAAATCACAGCTCACTTCACTTCTACTAAGTGGTCACAAAATAAATCTTGCCGAAATAAATGAGACAGATTTTTCGAACAACACGAAGTAAGATTAAAAAAAGACAAAGCTATAAAATTTATGTACCTACTTACTTGAAATATAGATTTACTTTTTATTATACGCCTTAAAGTTTTGTAGTTACATATTTTTGTGACTTATCAAGTATCGTTTGAACATGACCATCGATTGGTGGACTTAGATTAAGAGCCTGTAGGCCTCTTACATAATCCCACATAAGCGGGAGATCTTGTAACGCGAATTTAAGAACCGGCAAGAAACTCGCCAAGGGATGCCATTATCTTTGGTTTTATAAAAAAATAAAAATGGAAAAAACATTTACGAGGTTAGAAATTGACCGTAATATTAATTTTATCGTTGTAACTTAGTAAAACAGGGTTAGGCAAGCTACGGCCCGTACGGACAAACTTCGGCCCGCAATAGGCTTCAATCACCCCCTTATCAAGTACCTTAGTAAGTAGTTGCTAGGCAACTACCTGATATGCCGGAGTTGCATCTACCGGTACTATCACTATCATATTTTGTATAAGGCAAGTATTGTATAAAGTTTACTATATGGAGAAATCGAATGAAGTTGTGCCTTCATTTGAAATTTTATGGCTGCAAGTGCTGCAACTAGTGATTTCGATAGTTTGATATAAATGTTTTTATAAAATATTACTAAAATTATGAACTATGAATTGATATACCTAGGTACATAATGTAAATCGCAGTGTTGAAACAAATGCAACTGAATGGTTTCCTTACCTTAATTTTCAACAGACATTGTTTTAAAATAAGAGTAGGTACAGGGCAATGGCATTGTAATTTTCAAATTCATAAATATTATTATGTTGGTACCAAAATAATTAAAGGCAAAGCGCATTTGGCTAGTTTCCAAAAATTAGCTGTGTACGCCACAAATTGAAATTCAATAATAAAAAGCTATACGAATGGAATCGAACAAACCAAATAATGTTTCAATGAACCGAAATATAAATGACTGGATAAAACGCATTTTAACAAAAACGGATCGTGGTTAAATTGCAAAGTAGGTATTAATTTTTATGCTCGTATGTACGGAACTTTAGATGTACGTAAAAACTGATTTAATATATCAGCAAAGAGTACAATAAATGGTTTTAATATTATTTAGACACTTCTAATACACCGGTTCACTTTGATAGTGTGTAATTTTAAAACTATGTTGTTAATCATTTTATACTCGCATTTTATCACGATCAACTTTCTATAATAGCCCTATTTTTTCCCTATTTATGTAAGCCTTAGGCGTACTTACTTACTGAATTAAAAAATTATTTCAAGCGTGTGTATGTTAATATAACTCATTAAGTTTCAACGGGTATTAAGAAGGCGACCAGTTTATTATTGCTTTCAACGATTTCAGTTGCCAAGTTACCAATTTTTGGGGAAAAAATCTTTTTGAAATACATTTTGACTAAGTAATTTGCTTTTGTTTCTTTTTAGGAGAAGACAGAAAAAAACAATAAAAGCAACTGAAGTAAATACGAGTCTTAACTACATCAAAGGATCCTTTAAAGCGGTAAACCGAATGAATTTTCCTTTTTAACTTGAAAAGCAAGATGGTTCCTTGCTTTTATTGTCACTGTAATAAAGTGGTATTTAAAAGATATAAAATTATACTACAAAGAAAATTCCAAATCCAAATTGTGAGAACAGAAATTAAAATTTTAAATTGTTTTTATATTAGAGTGAATAAATACGTAAGTGATAAACGAAAATCATTCAGCGAACTTTTACAATCGGTCAGAATAATAACAACTTTCGGATATTTTTTTGTTAACAGCTACAATGCTACTTTTAAGTCAACATAAAAACGCTTAGAGATGTTATTGAAATATAGTAAATGCGGCAATGATACTAGGCTATTTGAGACAAGTCTATAATCGTATTTTTACGGATGGCATTATACTAGTACCTACTCAAGATAATAGCCATAATACAAATCTGAATATAAAACTCTATAGCAAGGTGCTATGGTGGAATAAGGTTTCCAGTTTAAAATTGTTATAAATGCTAGTTACCAAAACCTACTAGATTTAACATTCACCACTGTCATTAGCAACTACGCAATCCAAACAAAACTTATTCAATATTCACGACAATTTTCGGGTAGCAAGTTTCGTTAATACATGTCAGTATTAATAATTCAAAGTATTGAAGTTGGGGAGTGATGGACATGATCAATATTTTCAATTTTAAATAAATTAATAAATTAAACGTGTTATTCGAAATTAATTTTAATTGAACGATCGAATCTGAACTTATTAGTTATAAAATATTATAGTTTGTTTATTTATTTATACAGGTTGTCCCCTGAACGCCGGGACGGCCGCATGCGGCCAGGTAAAAAAACAATAAAGCTATTGAATAAACCAAAAAAGGGAAAATCGTTTCTTCGGACCATAAAACTGAATACAAAGGGGACCTACTCTGAAATCGCAAAAAAAACAGCTGTTTCATACATTTAAATATTTTTGTTATTAATTTTTGTATGAAACAGAGGTTTTTTTTTCGCGATTTTGGAGTTGGTCATATTAAAAGTAAAAGGATAGTTCAAAGAAACGGTTTTTCGATTTATGGGGTTTATTCATTAACACGCTGTGGAAATATTGACACTTTTTCAAATTGAGAAACTGATAAGCGTAATTTTTACCTTCTATCACATCATTTTAACACAGCGACCAAGAAGTGTTACATAAATTTCAACCTTTCCAACGTCCGTCTAAATCCGTCCGAAATGGGTAGAACTTACCCGCAAACTTGTGAAGACAGTTACTTTATCGAGACTATCATTTCGATCGACGGATGGCAATATCGTTACCTCAACCCTTCGTCCAAAAAAATACCTACCATTGCATTGGCGGATATCAGTGACCCACTTGGAAGTAACGAATGACTTATCGTTAGGTGAATCCAGATCGAGCGAGTCGCGTCATTATCTCTGGCGAATAGTGACGTGACCATTTGAGAGTGTAACAAAACATAATTTTTTGTTACTCGTTTTTTTATCCTTACTATACCTACTAATAATTTTGATTGTTACTCTGTTACCTATTAATTATTATTATTTGAGTGTTAGGGGCTATGTAGCTCAAGATGAAGCTGTAGTCACTGCGACCTAAAATATCTATTGTAACTCGCCACCTAATTATAGTAACTCTTTAAGCCTAGCGGCTTTCAAGAAATCTAGTATATTCCTGGTTTTAAGAGTTTTTATTTCCTCAGAGTCGATTACGTGTCGCCCCAGATGGATACTACGCCTGTTACCTATTAACGCCTGAACCACTGAAATAGTTTTGATGAAATTAAGTCTATACAGGGTCATTTTGTATTCACCATCCAAATTTTGAGGATGTGTTCAGTCCATGAAACTGAACAACTTTCTCTAAGAAACACATGGCCAAATATGTAAAAAAAAACGATTATCCATACAAATCAAAGAGATCACGTAATCAATTTAGTATGGGTGACCAAAATTTTGTGGCGAAATTCGACACATGTTTCTTAGAGCAAGTTGTTTAGTTTCATAGACTGGACACATCCACGAAATTTGGATGGTAAGTTCAAAATGATACATAAACCCGATATAGACTAAAATTCATCACACGGCGTAGTTTTGGTTTGGCGTGGTTTTCCTCCTCAAGTGCATTAAGCATGGGAAAAAGATCAAGAGCAAGTTCCCAGTTCCCATTATGTATAATACAATCATCGGATAACATGGTTATAGTAAATCTGCAACTTCTAAAATATACTTCTAAGAATTTAATTGTAAAATTTATTTATTACAATAGTAAAAAAACAGATTTGTCTCAAAGAAAAAATCTACAGATCTCACACTACGCGCAACTATCAAAGTCATTCAAAATGTTATTTAGAAATAAAGCATACGATAAAATTTGACAAATTTAAGGCGAGGCCAGTTCACGATCTGATGAAAAGTCTGATTTTTGAACATCCAATGTGAAGAACTGATGTAAAATTCTACTTCACAAAAATTATTGTAGACTGAAAAAGAAACAAAGAAGCAAATTAACCAAACAGAATATTGAAAAATGGCATGGTAACTCTGTAAAAAAAATCCTGAATAACACCATAAAAACTTATAAAATTCAAATCGTCAGATTTCGTAATTTTCAACGACAGTGATATGATTTTTTATGCAAAAAGGATAGCTTTTTTATTGATCTAACACAATAACCGAGTACATTTTTAATAAATGATCCAGTATTTCAGAAATCAATAAAAATGTACTAAAATTCGTCAAATTTCTGGCGAAGCGTCAATTAAAGTTATGCATTATTCAACCTTATTCTAAAGACATAGTGAAAGAGTAAATTTCGTGAACTGGCCTCGCCTTAATAGGAATTCATTATTTATCGTACTGACGATGAAGTGTACGGAGCGCAGACTGACTGACGCGAATAAGGGACCACGCGCTACAGCCTACAGTATTTGTCCGCCCACCTCCTAAGATGTAAGATGGCTCAAACTGTAGCTTTATTCAATCCTAAGATACATTTTTGTCCGTTTCTTGAATAGCGAGCTCAAAAATAAGTTATTTGGAAATTCTCGATTCAAGTCGGCGAAAACATTTTGAAATTTTGACAACTTTGAAAAATCTCAAAAGTTACCGACCGATTTTGGAAATTTAAATTGCACTTTGAAGCCCTCCCGCAGATACATAATGACATATAGCTCATCCGCCTACCTCTCATACCTATCTGCAAAACTACAAGCAAATGTCACAATTTCATAAATCGGGGCACTATATACCTACTCGAGCACGAAAACAAAAATTTTCAATGTTAATATTTGTTTCAAAAGGAATATCTGTACTGTACATCACTAAACAAAGTTGGCTCCAAGTATCCTTAACCTTCAAAGGCATCGTTATATTGATAGATAAGCCCATTTGTCCCGGCCATCCGATGGCGACTTAGCGCTAGTAACTTTTTATTTTTGATGCAAAACTATAAATCTCCGATATGAGAGCCGATGTTCCGATGTTCCGATTGCTATCGTTCATTTTACGTGGGCGTTCCTTTTCTTATTTATGTTGTTTTTGTTAGTGTTAAACTAAGCAAATGAGTTTCCATTTGGTTATTGCCTGATTTTGGTTTATGTGTCGCTGTCTATCTATAGTTTGCGGTCTGGTCAAGAAAAAATATATTTTTTCATGGTGACGAAATACAATAATGATAGTATAACATTTTGTCTTTCAGGAAATATGTCAAAGTAATTTCATAGTTTGTCTAAATTTATACATCTAATCATATTCAAAATAAACAGAACCGTAGTAACTAATGACAAAATTATAATGACAAATTAGACGATCAATCCAAAGTACTAGAAGAAAAATATCTTATTGAATAGGTATGTAATTCCAAAAAGTTCTAATTGTATTATGAGTATCATTACTTGTATAAGTCAATCAACAGTCCTGAAATAGCACAGAAATAGTACCTAATTTCTCGAACTCATGTTCACTTCTCAGTACAAATGTAATTAAAACTTGGAGAGTAGGTACGGTTACATTGGCTTCCAGAGTTCCAGTATTAGGTACTTAGTTGTTAATCAACTCGCTACTAAAACATAGTTTATGTGAAAAACCAACACCTACCAGTTCTGTTATAATATTGCACTTTCATAATCAAGGATTCCAATAAATCCCAACGTTCAGCTAGTAAGCTAATCACTTTTAATCAAAATAGTATTAAACCTATCAATTTCACTCATAATTTTATCGTAGCGACCTCTGACAGGTTATACATAATACAGAGAACACTCTATAGAAAGCGTTACGTTTATACTCGAGTTTCTAAAGTTCTCTACTAGATGGCGCAACTGGTAGCTATTTCGTCAGCGTGCGGCGGTGTTGGAACAAATTATTTATTTTCACTTTACAAAATTAACTTAGGGGAATTGTAGCAATGAGTTTTTGATAAAAATTGGTAAATTAATTTTCTTTTAAAAATACATAGAAAGATACAATAAGCTTGGGTACTTATCAAAGGTTTTGTCCTTTTCATTGGCGGAAACAACAAATCCGTAATCTCCGTAAAATAAATGAGTGTTCAAAACAAAATATTTATGTGATGCAATATATCATTTTCATTTCGTTCCTTTTCTTTATTTCGTAATTCATTTGTCTCTGTAACCGTACCTTCATCATTAACACACGTGATAAAGAGGTAATGTATTTCTGTTGTCGTAAATCTTGGGATGTTCAGGATAAATTATGGCCACCGCTCCGAACTTTACCACAAGGGCTGTCTTTATAAATTTCGAGTATTCTTATTAGTAACGAGGGTAAGGAAAAATGTGAAATTATTTTAGTCCGGCGATATACCTAGGCTGAACCTTTTTAAAACCTTTCTAGAACCCACAATGTTACTTGGGTAGGCTGTTATTTGGGATTTTAGCTAGCCTCCCCCTTACTACTTAATAAAGATTGTATAGCAGATGTATAGTTACACAATGGTTACTCTCTGTCAAACTATTTCAGTTTGACATTGAAAAGAAAGTGACGAAACACTGTGTAACTAATACATCTGCTATACAATCTTTATTAGTAAGGGGGTTAATGTATAAAACCACAAGTAATACTTACCTAATATTAACGCAATTAGTTACACTGTCCATTATAATAATAAATTCAACTGATATACAGGATATCCCAAAACTTTGCTACGCGGAGTTGAAGAACCCTAAATATTGAAGATAGGAAATTTATCTGAAAGAAGACTTTATTTTGTTTAAAAAAAAATTGGAACGCCCTGTATATAATATAGTCGTAACTCGCGAGTATACTTATAAACGTAAAAAGAGTTAATTAAGTAGAGGTAACTTTGACCGATTAGCTAAATATCCTATTTTTGATTTAAAAATTATTAGTATAGGCACTCAACCAAAGTAATTACTGTTGTTCTCAAGATATTTTTTTTAGTGTGTTGATTAATTTTAAGACTACCGAGATAATCGTATTGCTTGTAATAGTTATAAAATCGTAAATTCTTAGAGGAAATCGTCCATATCAAGATTGTTTTAACTAGTGTTAAAAGTCCCTAAAATAAAGATAAAAAAAAATTGTTTTATAAGTAAATATGTACCTACGAACTAAAATTTATTTCATATTGCCTAGTCAACACACAGTAAATTAATAGAATAACCCGTACGACTAAATAATATTATAAATATCAGTGCCTGAGGACTATTTTGATGAGTTTTAGAAATTAAATTCAGGGCGACCTAGGGTGTCTAGATTTAGTTAAGCGAAACGGAAATCACGAGTAATTGAATAAACTGTTTAATTTAGTTCTCGATTTGTTAGTAGTTGATCTAAAACAGGGTTTGTTAATTACGTTAAAAGTGTTTACCGTAGAATATTAATAATTTATTATATTAAAATCGAAAACTGGATGCAGGCAGCGTGGTACCGATCGTTGTGAAGATCTTTGGGGGAGGCCCGGCAGTGGGTGTCCGATATGATGATGATGATGATTTAAAATTAAAGCTTTTCTTCATCATTCTTATTTAAAAGAATAATTTATTTTAAATCATAAAGTTAATAATTAAGTTCATTATGGCAATATAAAAATTGTGTCAAACCTAAAAAACTATACTTACCTAACAAAATCGTTTTGTCATTCCTCTCGAATCTTTTACGTAAATATGAAGCAAAAAGCCTTTTTTAGATAAAATAAATTGAATATTGGTAAAGTAGCGATCGTCTTTCAATGGGAGGAGTAAGTAATATAGCATCCTCTTAAGCTGATATTAGATTTTACATTCTCAACTCTTTTTACAAACCACTTCAGGTGTGAGGATGACAAATAAATTGTATTTTTGGAACCGTGTTTCGGATTATCACATGTCAAATTAAATAATAATATACACCTCTTATATAAAAGTGAAGGGGTGACTGACAGACTATTGCCCAGCCCAAACCACTAGATCTAGAGACTTGAAATTTTGTACATAGATACTTTATACAGTGTAAACACCCACTAAGAAAGGATTTTTGGAAACTCCACCCGTAAAGGGATGAAATGGGGTTCAAAGTTTGTATGGGAAAAAAATGGAAATTTCGACCTGAAACTTCGTAGGAGTACTTTTAATAACAAATAAGAAAACATGTGTTTCACGGTTTTCTGAAACTCAACCCCCTAGGGGGGAAATAGGTAGAAAAATCCCAAAATCGATTGATAAATCAACGCACAGCCCAAACCACTGGACCTAGAGACTGGAAAATTTTCACCTACATACTTTAGTTATACAGTGTAAACACCCACTAAGAAAGGATTTTTGGAAATTCCACCCGTAAAGGGGTGGAAAAAAATGGACCTTTCTACCTGAAACTTCGTAAGATTACTTCTAGAAACGAATAAGTAAACACATGTTTCGTGGTTTTCCGAAACTCAACCCCCTGGGGGAAATGGATAAAAATCCCATAATTGATATGGATGTCGTTATTAAGGTTTTCTGAGATGTTGATTGCGAAAATGGCATTTATTTTTAAGTCCAACCTGCTATACATTATTCAACACCTAAAGGGATGGGTTCAAACTTTGTATTGAATAAAATATAAAATAGATAAGTATTACGACTTGAAACTTCGTTGGAGTACTTCTTAAATCAAATAAGCAAACACATGTATCATGGTTTTCCCGAAACCAACCCCCTAGTCAAATCAAAATGTGTCGTTATTGAGGTTTTATGTGAAAGTTTTGATCGAAATGTAACGTAAGTCCATCAACAGTTCAAGTCTTGTATACAAACTTGTTTCATTTTTTCTGCATAAAAATATCATTATTTTTTCGAATAACGGCATAAAAATGATGCCCTTTAGCCGTCAGGCGCAGGTGCTACGAAAAGAACTAATAAAGGAATAATTATGAGAAAGGGCCGACCACTTGGCAATTTCGACCGTTTATTAAAACGGTAATAAGCCAGGTAAGGCGAGATGACTTTTTTATTTACAATGTTATTATGATATTTTTTGTTTATACAGCTTTCGGAATGAAGTAGCCAGGACTTAAGTGGTTTTACGGTTCGGAATATATTACAGAGTCCAATTGTAAGTCTAAGGATTAAGGTATTCCGCTGTTTATCCGCGACTGTGAAAGAAATTGTACTCAAATAAGTTTGAATTGGTAATATTAAATATTTAACCAGTTTGAATAATTTTAACGTCTTCTTTAACAAGCGCACAACGGCCACTGCTGGGATTATCTCGTTAAGTATAGTAGGTATAGGCGTAAACATTTCTGAAGATTTCTACGTCTTGTATAGCCGCTAACATGAATTAAATTGAAATAAATTATAAAATTATGATACAATTGTTGTATATTTTTTATAAGATTATGAGAAGATTTTTGAGATTTTTAGCAATCCACAGATATTAACTTATTATTATTTCACTTCTTAACCGCTGTTCATCATATTCGGTCAGCATATTCTCCACAGCCCTCAACAGGAGTCCTAACTGCTAGAGACTTGGTCTTTACTGGTAGCAAATCAAAGTACAGAAAGTCATTTTGTTTCATCAGTCAATTACGAAACAGTTGGTATTTTGCGTAAATCAAAGTTAGTGTTCTGCTTAGTTGGTATTTTGCGAATATGGCGTATTACCTACGTAAAAAGGTGGTGTTTTACGTAGGTGGTATTGTGCGTCTCAAGCGCACCACGCTATGACAAAAGTATTTAGAAGCAACTTACCCCGTAATACCAAAGCCGTTCCGTTGTATTGTCTCATAAATGACGATCTTTTCCGATTCAGAAAAAGTTGATCCAATGAACACTCCAACTTTTTTGCCGCGCAACTGTAGGGGGTTGATTCCTAATAAAAAAAACAATAGTAAAATCATAGACTTATTATATTACTATTGAGTAAAATATGAATATTATTTTGAAGTGGCATGAATTGATGAAATTAAAATTTACACCAATTGGAATCAAGAAAACCCATGCTTAATTTGTATCTATAGGTATCTTTTTATTTTTTGAAGTCATAAAAGCAGCCAGTGATCACGATCCTCAGATATGAGGGAATGATTAAGAAGAAGAGAAATACGTTCAATTAAAAGACATCAGCAATCATCGAGAAACATCTTCAGCTACAGGTAAGGTAATACCTGAATCATAGATGGCGCTGTAAGCATGTTCCAGTAGCTTCCTACTCATCGGTTCCATAGTACAAGCCTGCTTATAATGCACCCTGAAGAACTGGGCATCAAACTTCTTCATGCCATTGACCTTGCCTAAGTGGGTAGGAACCTCCGGGTGGTTGAAGATCCAACGAGGGTCATCAGATGATACCATGTCAACCTATATTTTCATCATACGATAAAAAAAGTACAACCAAAACTATAAAATACTAGGAAAATCAGAATAGTCGGATATGCTCCAAGCAAGCAAACCATACATTACAACCATACCTTCAACTTCAATCAAGTTTTTTTTCTTTACTTAAAACCTAAAATTATCTTGCGTATCAGCCATTTTTAGAGGCACAGGTTTTCCATATGGGTGTATAATAAGAATGTGCTTAACCCACCATGCAAGCCCAACGCGGGATGGTCGGTGTTAACGTTAACTACCACAAATGCAGCCGTGACCAACGGCATAACGTGGCTAGATAAACAATTTTTAGACTTTTGGCTACCCATCCTATGACCAACCATTGCAAAAGTTGCTTAACTGTCGCAATCGCAGGGTGATGCGCTAACCCACCGCTACATTGAGCTCCTCAAAAAAAGTATCATTAAAATTACCTTATTGTACAGATTTTCCATAAACTCCAACACACTGTCCGACTTGGGAAATATCCCGGACATCCCGGTGATGACAACTCCATCACCTGACAAGGGCCTGGTGATAGGAGAAGGAGGTTGTTGTTCGGTCACCACTTCCTGAGGGGTCGGAGCCATGTTTTTTCTTATTCTCCACTACACCACTAAAATGACAATTGGCTCAAGCCGATAAACAATGAATGAGCACTTTTTTTAATTTAACATGAACTTAAATAGACATTGTAAGATGTAAAGATTTGTGTACACTGAGGGCTACTGAAAAAAACATAATTTATTATTATACATATTTTTATTCCCAATCATCTTGTATCTCTTAGTCTTAGTACGATATTAGGTGTACAACCAATATGAATAAAAATTGCATTTTCTGATTTCAGCAAAACAATATACCAATCTTATTATATTAATAACAAAATGCAATTAAAAGGATATAGAAATCAATGTATTATAAAAATACTCATTCATAGCCATTCTGAGTAAATAGCCTGCACTCAGTGTGTTAATAGCTTTTTTATATTTTGATTTCCATAGTGTTTTCTATTAATTTGCATACATTTGATAGTGTAATTAAATGGATTGTTTTTTTAATTACCTTAAGGGTCACTAAAATTTTAACTGTTAACTTGATTTGACTGCTAATGACACTCAACAGCTTGTATTTTATTTATTTAAATATCGAATGTGCTATTTACATGGGTTGACTTTAGTCACCTATAACGGTTGACTTTACTCAACGAGCAAGTCGTTTGTAAAATTGAACCGCAGGTGACACATCGGTGACGGCGTCGCTGTCGTTTATGTAGTCAATGGCGTAACCTAGGTAAAAATATGTAATAACACTAAAGACATTGCCAAACAGAACGCGTCTTAGCGCCGCGCTAGAGCGCTAGCCAGCCCCCCTAGCATGTCCGATTTATATCGCGTGATATAGCGTTTTATCACGTTTAACTGTCCGATAGTTTACGGTAGCATATCCGATAGTTTACGGTAACGTAAACAGTTTGCATTAACATTAAGGGCCACTGTTTGGCAAAGCCTTAAGTTCCAGTTAAGGCCACCGGATCAGATAAGATTGTTCATTCACCTGCGGCCTAGGCCGTATTGCCATTTACACAGTCAATTTTTGCTGTGCCGCTTTAGCCACCCGTGTAAATCCCTAAACGATTATAGCTTGTTTTGTTTTTAGTTTTAGCTTACAAACATAACTCAAAAAAATGTTCTAATTTTATTTTCTTTGTTCTTTATTGTGGTAGGACAACAATACGTTTGATTTACACAACTAAAATTAAAGTAGGTACCTAGTTAAATATTTTTTCTCACTTATGCTCTGAAATCTTATCATTCCATTTGAAAAAGGAATGCGGGGCGTTCCACATTTCCGAGGGGGTCTGGTTCATCACATTCTAAATTTAAAATTCAGGCCAGGAATGAATTTCAATACTTACTTCCCGCACCAGCACCAGTGCGGGAAGTAGGTACAGTGCGAAGATGATCTGGGTGGTCTGCGGCAACTTCTTTTTTTTGTTTTAGTTGTTCACAAAAACAAAAAAAGCAAAGGCACATTTGCACCATACAGCCATAACTTTAGTTCCTTTTTTCTGGCACGCAAGCCAACGACAAGACAGTTAATATTATAAAGGTAAAATTATTTAATAGGTACTATAATAACGATACAATAAAAAAAATGGTGCGCACAGAGTATATTACTATAAGAATAAATAAATATTACATTGTATTGTACCAGATTTATCAGAGACAAATCCTCTAAGTAATCTTGAATTATGTACAGCGCCATCTACCGCCGAGAAGCGAAATGAGATGGGTTTTTGCTTCTCGGCGGTAGATGGCGCTGCACGTAATTCAAGATTACTCAGAGGATTTGTCTATGATAAATCTCATTTTGCTTTTCGGCGCTTCGAGCGATTAAACTGCTGGAATGCACCCAAAAAAAAAAAAATGGCGGGAATTAAATTTAATTAAGTTTCAATTGAAAAGTTTTTTATTTCCTCGCATTTCTTGAGAAAAGCACTATACAAGCCTTGTTCTGGAAGCTACTTGCATTGCCTCGAATGATTAAAGCCCTCGCCTGCGGCTCGGGCTTCAAACCATCCTCGACAATGCAATCGCTAGCTTCCCGTTCACGGCTGTAATGTACTAAAGTATTATTATTTCTGTATTACTTCTCAATAAATATTTGAAGCAAGAAGTAGGTAACAGACTTCGAAATTCAACAGCCGTTTTCTTTTATCTGCCTTCCTATTACACCGGAAGAAGTTTATTTGAAATAAAATGCACCTACACAGGATTCAGTCATTTGGTTTTACTGCATTTTTATGTGTTCAAGCTCACGTGACTTTTGTTAGCAATCACCAAAGAAAATGCATTCGATCGCGACTGAATGGTCTTACGTACGCTTATTGATCTTTATTTGAGAAACTTGTTCTCTTCTTTCATACTTTTTATAATAATACCGAAACATTTCATATTACAAAACAAATCGATTCAGGGTAAATCAATATAATTATATGTTGAGAATTTTTAATAATAAAATAGTTTTTTTTTATTTGCGAGAAAACTATATGAGAAAAGCTTTTAGTTTCAAAATCTTAGGTTACTGTTATAGTAATCATCATAAAAATATTTTCATAATATTTGTTTTCTATAAATCATAAAGTAACGACATCAAAGCACAGAATAGATAATAGTACTAACGTACAGAAGTTGCACTCCGAAAAACCGTTTAAATAAATTGCGACTCTTGCTCCGACACAATAAGGTGCAATTCAGGTCGCACAGCTCTCCATTCGCTCCAAAACATTCACTTAGTAGTTGCCTCTCTTTCTATCGCATAGGTCTTATCTTTTCTGATGTATGAAATTTGTCCTCTCAGAGGACAGGTTCAGACTCGCGCGCGGAGTGACAGAGCCCTGATTAAAGAAACACGTTGTCCCAAAAGCCAAAAAAATAATTAAAACAGAAAATAACGTCAGTGGAATGGAAAAGCGACTAATGATGTTATTACTTACTATGAATGAAGCCAGTTTCATTAGATACCTCTGTTTATTTATGAGTCAGGAAAAGCCCGTTGGAAACGAGGTATTCCTCGAAGCGCACCGAATGAAGCGCACCTAATCTATTCATCGAAACGCAACTAAATAGTATATAGGTAAAGGAATATTTTGGGTGCGCTTCATTAGGTGAGCTTCAAAATAGGTGGGGTTCGAGGAATACCTCTCGGAAACGTATCCTTGGACTGCAGCCCGTATCATAAATCGTGGGACACTAACTGCAAGCACTTAATTAGCTAGATCCGGATGCAGTGAGTGTGAGATAATTACCATAGAAGAATAGTCTAGAATTAATATAGAAGGAAAAAAACTTGTATTGCTATTCATGCTTTCACATACTACGTTTCTACGTGAGGGCTATAAACAACTGATATTAGCATAACATTTTAAGCTAAAATGAAAATCATCACGTAAAACCAATAACAGTTTCGCACTAAAGCCCAAAGTCACAGAATAACTAATAGTGAAAGAATAAAACAAATAAAAACCCGACAGACCGCATCTAATTATTTTATATTATTTACTTACAACTCTCAATTCACAATGCCAAATCATTTGACGAGTTGCTGGCATTTTTGTAGGGTTGACGTTAAGCAAGGGATTGTACAGATCTGGGGCCGTATTATGACCTCTAATTTCCTGGCAGTTTTCTGACTGGCTATCAATCTATCTCTTTTATTTGCTATACAGCGAGAAAGAGATGTAACTATAGCAATTCATAAACCTGGCAAGTTTTAAGAGGTTGTAATACCCCCCCTTGAATGCGACGAGTCAGGAACACGACGAATCCGTAACAAATCGGCGGTTACAAACGAACGACCGTTTGTACGACAAAATGAAAAAAAAACAAAAATATTATGTTTTCTAATGAATAATAAAAATATAATATAAAAATAGTTTTTGCTTACAAAACTAGGTAGCTTTAATCCATAAAATAACTTGAAAAAAAACAATGCTTAAGGAATTGTACAGCCCCTATTTCTGCTAGCCGGAGAAATTTCGAGTCTGTGAAGATTTAATCTTTGTCAAATTATAGTCCAACGGGACAGCACTGAGCGCTAATTTGTCGTAAGTAGGTGACAACAGGCAGAGATTAGTTACCTTCATTGTTATGTTAATTAAAGTTATGTCAAGTTGCTTAGCTCAGTGTCAGCGTACTTCATCATCAGATGTTGCTCTGTCAGATCTGTCAGATGACATGAAAATAAATGTTCATATTAAAAAAAAAAATTCATGGTTCATAGAGAAAATTGTTTAGTTTCATGGACTGTACACATCCAAAAAATTTGAGATGAATAAAAATGCAGCCTGTTTAATATAATACTAGAAAAAGTGTAAGTATATTTTATGCGTGATTGAGTTACAAACATACAAACTTTCACATTTATAAAATTATACGAGTCTAATTTGTCTATAGTAGGAACACAAAGTTGGTAGTAGGTTAAGTAAGATTGATTAACACAATTAAATAGATAAATAAATAGAAATTTTATTACACATTTTTTTTTTTCCTTTATTTACCATTTTAAAAAAAACAAGATAATAATAATGTTTATAATCACAATTTTAAACCACTAAGGTTTGTTTGATGCGATTTCATTCACTAATAAAACTAAAACAAAATTAAAAACTAGGAATTGGGTAGGTAATACTCGTAAGTGTAACAATGACAGTCATTACATAATATTTTTTAAATTACATAAAAAATAGACCTTCAGTTTGTTTTTTATATAAGTGCTTGTTAAAGTACCAGATAATTCATGCGGCAGATTATTTATTAGTCGGGGGACGAGATAGTTGGCAGTTCTTTCGCCGTACACATTGTTCGCACGACACGTCTGGAGCCGGTTTCTAGCTACCGCGCGCGTATACACCGGGTGATTTATTTCCTTTTTAAAAACGTCGTTGAAGAAATGAGTTTTTAAAAACATATATTTGAACTGGGTTTGAACCGGCAAGATTTTGCAATGCCTAAAGAGACCACTATCGTCACCATGAAATTTACATCGGATGTTATTTGATACAATGTGTTTTAAAATTTGTACCTGCAGGTTATATATTTTATTTAGGTATGTGTTATAGCTACGGCCGTAACTACATAAACCATACTGAACATACGATTCAGCAAGCGAGTTGTACAACATTAGTTTAACTTTATATGGGATTCTTCTTTTTAATATTGTTATGTAGGCTAAGAATTGTCTCAGCTTGTTGCAGACATGTTCAATATGATTGCGCCAATTGAAGTTATTATCTATTTGTAGTCCCAAGTATGTATGGGTGTTGACAATGTCTATACCGGGACAATCACAAATGTTATTTTTTTGAGAGTGAAGACAACTGTGATCGTGAGCCACGACGCTACTTAAGTCAGTGGTCTTTATGTAAGGAGATTTAATTACGAGCAGTTTGGTCTTAGAAGCGTTCAAAACCAAACCAGCATCGTGGCACCATTTTACGACCGCATTGAAATCTGTCTGAAGCCGATAGCGTGCAACATGAGGGTCTTTGCCTGCAACCACTAAACATGTGTCATCTGCGAATTGGTAACAAGAGCTGTGGTTAATGCAATGACTCATTTCGTTTACGTAAGATAGAAAGTGTAAGGGCC
This sequence comes from Agriphila straminella, assembly GCA_950108535.1. NCBI lineage: Eukaryota > Metazoa > Arthropoda > Insecta > Lepidoptera > Crambidae > Agriphila > Agriphila straminella. The sequence continues at coordinate 9,165,410 of OX467321.1, read as the reverse complement.
CAAGCACAGATCCTTGAGCCGTGCCCTCGGTTACTATTATGGGACTACTATACGTGTCATTAACTTTCACAATAAACTTCCTATTTTGAAGATAGTTTTTACACCATTCAAGCAATGGTCCCCGTACACCACAGGTGTCGATTTGTGTACCATTATCCAAATGAACCAATGTGAGAGCAATTACTAGTATCAGACAGATGGAGAGTTCGCAAACAACGCGTAAGTAATGACGTGGACACGACCAAACGCACTTGTCGATTAATTAATTTCGATCAATTGGTAGCGTCTGAACAGAGGTTTAATATTTCATCATTGCTATCTATTAGCGTGTGTGTGTATAGGGGGGGGGGGCATGAAATGAAGCATGAAAAACCATTGAAGTTATTTTATTACTTATTTGATCCTAAATTGTTTCTTGTACAACAAAAGATCTAACGGCCAAGAGTGTTATTAAGTTTCTGCATCCAAAAAGTTCCAACAATAAGCGATTGACCTACTGGCAGATAAAGCGAGAAACTCACCAAGTGTTGTTAACAAATTAACTTTGTTACAACTCCGTTAAAGTGCGAGTGATTTGTTAGACGAATGCGTTAACAACGTTAGTTATCCTTAACGGTTTTTCTATAGAAGCACGTAGATCTAATTGGGAGATTGTTAACTCGATTCCAAGCGTCGATCCAGTTGCTGTATTTTCGTTGTTTTCTGTGAAATTGTTCGGATTTATCACGTTAAAATCAATCTGTAAAAATACATTTTGAAATAGGTACTTATGATGAGTATACTTTATATTAAAAAATAAAAACACATTAATTATGCTTTTAACAAAAGAATATTTTAAACAAAATTCCATTTGAATTTGGAATCTCTAAATCGTTTGCAGATTAGAAAAATTTACGAGATCTCCGCTAAGATAAAAGAAACGGTCGTTGCTGCAAAGAAGTCGGTCACTTATCTAGACGTGACAAGGGTGACCCGGATTTATTCAGGGTGAGGGGGAATTCAATTTTTGCAAAATGCCGGTTAGTACTATAATAAAACCGAGTTTGGAAAGAATATAATATATCCTAGACTCTTTAAGATACAGTTTAATTAATTGACCATCAGCCATTTATAATGTCCCCATTGCTGGGGCACAGGCCTTCCTTATGGGTGGATAAGGAGCATCCTCCTGGTTGGCAGACAAGGGTTATGGCCCATCGGCCATAACCTTTGTCTGCCAACCAGTTCGGGTTCCGCAGGAACAGGTCGACTGTTGATGCGTTGATGACGCTGAAGGAGGTCACGGAGCGTGCGATCCGGAGAGGGGAGCAGGTTGCTGCGGTATCTCTCGATATCCGTAACGCTTTCAACACCCTCCCCTACTCCGTGATAAAGGAGGCACTTAAATATCACCGTGTTCCGGCGTACCTCAGAAGGATTCTGGAGTCATACCTTGAAGACCGGGAGGTTATCTTTGTAGACGCAGAGGGTCGGTTGGCAGGCCGGGGTATGACGCGTGGGGTCCCGCAGGGCTCCGTACTGGGCCCGTTGCTATGGAACCTTGGCTACGACTGGGTCCTCCGCGGAGCGCCGCTTTCGAAGACGAGCCTCCTCTGCTATGCGGACGACACCTTGGTCATAGCGAGGGGGCAAGATTATTGGGAGGCGAGGCGACTGGCTGGCGTGACAACTCAGCTGGTCATGGAAAGGATCCAGTTGCTATGTTTGGAGGTGGCGGTTCACAAGACGGAGGCCATAATTTTTCACGGTCCCAGGAGAGGGCCTCCTGTAGGGGCCAATATTGTCGTGAGGGGGGTGCGAATTCCTCTGAAGCCCCACATTAAGTACCTAGGGCTCATCCTGGACGGGCGCTGGCGCTTCACGGAACACTTCCGTCAGCTGGCGCTCAGACTAGAGCGGGCGGCGACGGCATTAGGGCGAGTTCTGCCGAATATTGGCGGCCCGAACGCCAGCTGTCGCAAGTTGTTCGCAGGGGTAGTGCGCAGCATGGCCCTATATGGGGCACCAGTGTGGGCGGACGCCCTGAACGGGGAGAACTGCCGCCTCCTGAGAATGCCGCAACGGGCTATTGCCACCCGCATTGTACGCGGCTATAAGACGGTCTCTGGGACGGCGGCATGCTTACTCGCAGGTACACCCCCGTGGGAGCTGGAGGCCCGGGTCCTCAGCAGGGTGTACCTGGACAAAAGAGAAGCCAAAAGGCAAGGGACACGGTTGGCCCTGGTTGAGGTTTACCAGATTAGACGGCGGGCGGAGGAGCAGCTACTGGTGGTGTGGCGGCTCCAGTTGGAGTCTCCGACGGCGGGTGCGCGGACGGTGGATGCAGTGCGCCCGCTATTGGCGGAGTGGATGGAGCGGCGTCATGGAACGCTGACGTTCAGATTGGTGCAGATTCTTACCGGGCACGGATGCTTCGGTAGGTATCTGCACCGAATCCAACGGGAGGTAACACCGGAATGCCACGAGTGCGACGAGGCGCTGGACACCGCGCAGCACACACTGGAGGTGTGTCCTGCGTGGTCGGTGCAGCGTCGGGATCTCGTGGCGGTGGTAGGGCCGGATCTCTCGCTTCCCGGCATCGTTAGCCGGATGCTGGACAGTGACAGATGCTGGCAAGCGGCAGTTTCTTTTTGCGAGGATGTGGTCCTCCAAAAGGAGACAGCGGAGAGGGTGCGCGAAGAGGATGCCCATGCGGCCCTTATCCACCGCAGACGGTTGGGGAGGAGAAGGCGTCAATATGACCGCCTTATCCCATAGTGTTACCGGCCGGCGATGGAGCGCCCTGTCGTTGACATTGCACGGTGCACGCCGTCTGGGAAGACGATCACACTTGCTCGGTCGCCTCCCGCCGCGTAGGGGCCAGGATGCCTAGGCCACCCGTCTGGTCAAAGGGGTGACTATCACCATATCCTCCGTGACCGATTGACGGAGAGAGAGCAAGAAGTGAGGGGTTTAACTGGTAGTGGTGCCTGCTCTCGATCGTCCCATCTGGTCAGCCCACTTGAGTGGGTAACCTTATGGGGGGATCGGGAGGAGGCTCTCTCCCTCTCCCCCCTGGGGAGAGGTTAGAACCCCCGGATCCCCCGCCGATCCCCCTACTATTCAGGCTCTACGGGAGACCCGGGGGCGGTGAGAGACAGAACAGGAGTGGCTTCCTGTGCCTGACCGAGCCCAGAATACATGCATAAAAGCATGTATACGTAAAAAGCGTATTTACCTTACTCTAATAAAAAAAAAAGGATGGGCCATAACCCACCACGTGGGCCCAAAGCGGATTGGTGGGTGTTAACGACTGCAAATCCAGCCAGGACCAACGGCTAAACGTGCCTTCCGAAGCACGGCGATGCTCGAGATAACAATTTTTTGGTCACCCATCCCATGACCAAACCTATAATGCGCCTGTATGTAGTGCCTTTGTTGTACTAACCTAAAATTAATTGCCAATATTGAAGTGGAACACAGTGAAAAACGGTGTATATGGATTTTTTTTGTTATTCATTTAATGTAAGTAATACTTACCTCACTTAAACTCACTCAGCTCGCTATAGAGATAGCATTTACTTGAACAAAACAATGCATCACGCGGCCACTAGCCGAACATTTACTATAATACTCGTTATTTTGTTACACCAAAATGTTACAATACATGGAAATACTCAATACTCACATTACTCACCTTTAGACGTTGACTGGTCGAGAGTCTAGCCCCACGAAGCAAGGATAGTTATTCCGGTGCGATCTATTCCTTACATGAAATGGATGCCACAGCCTATCGCTCGTCGATAAATAAATTAACCGTGCGCCCGCTAGCGGGACGATTTTATCTGAATCAGGCCTGCATTATTCAAGCGTATTGAAAATTCCAGCCAAGCATGGAGTGGGATGAATCGGTAATTAAGTGGATTGCCGAAATGACCCAGGGCTGTTCATTTAAGCGATAGTGTATTGCGAGTGTAACGAAAAATTTAACGCAGCCTGCCTTCTGCTTTTTTATATTGAAAATTATTATTGAAGCTTTGAGAGGCAATCTGAAGTCCTCTAGCGCCTGGCCCAGCAATTGCGGAAGTTAAGCAACGTTCGCAAGGGTCGGTCATGGGATAAATGACCAAAAATGTATTATCTCGAGCTCCTCCGTGCTTTAGAAGGCACGTTAAGCCGTTGGCCCCGGCTCACGCATTGGGCCCGCGTGGTGGGTTATGGCCCGTCCTCCTTATCCACCCATAAGGAAGGCCTGTGCCTCAGCAGTAGGGACACTGATGGACATGGACTGAAGTCCATTTTAAGGTTAAGGCAGCTATTTGTAGGCACATAACGTGGTTTTCTAGGATTTTAGCTTTTACACAATATTTTTGCGTGTTTCGAAAACAAACGGCAATTGTTCACTAACTATTTATGTTATCAAAGCAAAACATATTTCATTAGTGCATCATGTTTGTAGTATTTGCCGAATACAACTTTAGTAACTTTAGTGCGTACAAATAAGAGAATAAGTAAACACTAATACTAATAAAGATTGTATAGCAGATGTATAGTTACACAATGGTTACTCTCTGTCAAACTATTTGAGTTTGACATTGAAAAGAAAGTGACAAAACACTGTGTAACCATACATCTGCTATACAATCTTTATTAGTAAGAGGGTAAAGTTATAACATATATTGTGTAAAAGTTAGAATCCTGGGAAACCACGATAAGTGCCTACATTAGCGAGTAATTTGCTAATCTTTACCCTTAACGTTGCTATATGAAATGATTATTGATCTTTTCCTAGCTCAAATAGAAAGTTTCGTGTCAACAAAGAAACGAACGAAACTTTTAGGCCTCTTTTTAGTTGGATCTCATTGCAAAGATGTGTAAATGAGTTCTAGAGGGAAGGAAGACCCTTTATATCGAAGTACTTTAAGCATCGATTACTAAAGTTTTTGAAAGGAAAATGTAGAAATTTCTTATGTACGCAGTAATTTTTTTAAAGTTAGTATCCTACCAACCAACCAATGTAATTTGTTTTGTTAACACTTTGACGGTCATCGACGATGTGCCATTATAACCCTCCTCGTGGGTTCAATACGTATTGATGGGTCATTCCATAACCATAATGGCGTATCATCATTTTATGTGCTGCTATGCTATTCCATAATATTATATTATTTGCATACGCAAGCGCACGCGACGGATGAAAGCCACTCGCCCACTCGAGTTTGATTTATACTTTATCTTTTTTTTATTTTGGTAAATTAACAAAAGTGCTAAATTACTTTGCCATTAGAATTTAGTCATTGTTAAAAATATTAATATTCTGTTTTCAGTTACATAACAAGAGTTGCGTTTCCTTATGTATTTAATCTTCCGCTTCCTCTTCCGCTTCCGCTTCCCGCTTCAATTATCAGATGCACGATGCACATGAATGCATTCGAAAGATCAAACAAGTCAAGGAAAAATCAACACAATTGAATTAAAATAATATCTGTACTAACGAAAAGCCGATTTTCATTTTTTCTGCAAAAGCTGTAGCTACAAAACAAAAGACTATCCGACTCGCGGATTAATATGGAAATAGAATCAGCTCACACGGGAAACTGGAAAAAGCTTTGAGACTGTACACTTTTGTTTCATGGATGCTTTTCGACTTTCCTTTTTCTAACCTTTGGCAGTTTATGCACGTACACAATCCAAAGAATACATTTTTTGATAATCAGAAAAGTAAGTTTTGATGTTTTGTTGCATTTTATTAAAAATCTGCGTACGTAAATAAAATACACAAATAAGTAATTTAGAACTTTCTGACATGATGTTAATATTTATAAAGGTGCGTCGTCGAATTAATTAAATAATTACTTATTTAAATATTTAAACATTTACCCCCTTACTAATAAATAATGTATAGCAGATGTATAGTTACACAATGGTTACTTTCTGTCAAACTATTTTAATTTGACATTAAAAAAGAAAGTGACAAAACACTGTGTAACTATACATTTGCTATACAATCTTTATTAGTAAGGGGGTAAAAATGTTTTATAAACATAGGCACAGAATATAATAGTGCTACATTGATACCTAAACCATGCAAAGAACATAACCACAATTTCAAAAGTACAACATTTCGATGTGATTTGCGTTTGACGCCAATCTGTAATTTCCTGTAAAAAATATTTTACAGGTACAAATTAGAGCCCGCAAATGTGTTGTTGTTCTGATGTTGTCATACGTGAAATACTACCCTTAAAAGTCATTGCTAAACCAACCTTGTTACCTTAGCGAACGTGAAGTTTTATTGTTATGTGTGTTTTTCCAAAATAATAGCAAGTTTTTTCTGCTCTCGTTAATTTTCATGTATCTTTTTGTGGGAGTCAACATAATAGGTCGCGTTTGTGCACGGGGAATGCGAATGTTTCACAGTACTCGTTATAATGCTTTGATAAAGAAGAAATAATGTTTTGACGACCTCCGTGGTCGAGTGGTTTGCACGCCGGTTTTCAAGGTGTCGCCATCTCTGAGGTCCCGGGTTCGATCCCCGGCTGGGTCAATGTAGAAAATGAACTTTTCTATATTGTCTCAGGTCTGGGTGTTTGTGATACCACCGTTGTCTCTGATTTCCATAACACAAGTGCTTTAGCTACTTACTTTGGAATCAGAGCAATGTATGTGATGTTGTCAAATATTTATTTATTTAAATATACAAAGGAAGTACAAAATTTATGAAATGTACGAACATGTAAATTAAATCATCATACATACCTGCATAGGTATAATTAAAATTTATTCTGCATAGAAAAGGTTTATAGATTTATTTTTAGAATTTTAAACAATGAAATTTAAAATTGAAATTACTTCAAAAACATATTTTGCAACACTACTTGTGTAGATCGATCGATCGTGTATGGAGTACTGTTGTCATCTTTGGTATATGGCTCTGTGAAATACCAGCTCCAGATGCTTGCATCCATTGAGCGGATGGCCAAGAAGCTCATCGGGAACAATAATCTTTTCTGTAATAAGCTCAATAGCCTCGAGCATAGACGGAAGGTTGCAAGCTTATCGGTTTTTTTTTCGGATATATTTCAGCAAGTGTGCAGTGGAATAGCACAACCAATCTCCCTTCTCCCATCGCAGAACCAGACGTACGAATCAGCGCCACCGCATTTTGATGGATATTCAAAAGACTCGTACAAGCGTTTTGCTTCAAATTTTGTCATCCATACCCAGGCTTTGATAACGTTATTTTTAAATATAACGTTATTTTTTTTTACCGTTACTTTTAACATTAACGTTATGTCAATAAATAACGTTACTTTAGATAACATTACATTGATATTAACGTTATTTCAGTAAATAACGTTAATTTTAACGCTATTTCTTACTTTTTGTTACCGTCACTTTAATATTAACGTTGTTTCAATTGATAACGTTACTTTTTTACCAATAATTTTACCGGTACTATTAACCGGTAAAGTTTAACGCTATATTTAACAGTAATTTTAGCGGTACAATAATTTTAACGTAATTTTTAACGGTAAATACCGATAAAATGTTTCAACGGCAATTTTCACGTTATTTTTTGTATCGTTATTTTTTTTACGGTATTTCAATCCCTGTCCGTCCCACTAGAGAGTGGAACTATTTGCCTGAGTATGTATTTTCCGATACGTACAATCTGAGGGTCTTCAAGTCGCAATTGAACAGGTACCTTCTAGGTAAACGCGTTTCATCGTAGATCGCATCATTGCTTACCATCAGGCGTGACAGCGGCCAAGCGCTTACCTATCATAAAAAACTGGGTCGATATAGAATCACAAACAAACAATTATGTCAATACAATTAAAAAAATATATATTCAAATGGTTATTCTATTTTTGAAAAAAACGTTGATTTTTCATGAAATTATTTAAAACACAGACAGCTTGATTTATATTCAAATGTTTATCCGAGTCTTATAAATGTTCAAAACTTTAGCTTTAAACAAAGTTAATCTATCTTTTTATTGCTTTCATTCTAAACAAAGACTCATTCAGATTCTATTGCGCCCTTTAATACCCATTTCATTCATTACACCCCGATTCTGATCTGAAGCCCTACCGCCAATAAATTATAGCACTTATCTTCAGGCGATAAAAACGTGAATTCGACGTGTTTTTCGGAAATTCGATTTTATTATTGCCCTTTGGTTTTTTTATATTTTTGGTTGTTTAATGACAAGCAGGACCTATATTTCTTAATCAAATTATTGTTTTATTATAAATGATTTTGAATTAATAATTTTGATCATTATACTTAAATAACAACCTCATCTAACACAACCATTAGCGCGCCGCACACGACCGACTTTTCGGATCGGACTTATGGCAATAGTAGGAGTAACTTGGAATTTGATATTACTATAATTAAGTATCAGTAAAGGCCTTCGAGCATCGCGGCTTCGTATTACTCTAAGAGTAAAGGCAATACTAACCTTTTAAAAGAATTCTATAAAAATAATAATTTGTAAATGGTTAAATCTTTTGGTCAAATCACAATATTTTTTTCACTCCTCTTGCTCAAAAAGTGCGTCATTGTAACGTACAAGAGTCGAGATAAAATAGCATAATAAGCCCTAGGGGATAAAGTTTTTTCTTTTTTAATGTTTGTCTATTACCAATGAGCGTACTAAAACGAAAAAGTCTTTATTCATAATTACGAATAAAAACTCGCTCGACTTAATACTGGGGGTCTATTACGAAAAGTTTAATGCGATACACGCAGCTGCGTCCGTGCTTCGTTCTGATTGATTCCTATTACAAAGCACTTACGTACCTATGCGATATTGCAAAGTGATTGCGTAAATTTGTCAGTTTCTCTCTAGTGGATCCGTCATTATTCGTTCAATAGACTATGGACTACGATTGCTACATTGAAAATATTTGTAATAACTATAACCGACGAACTGCGGACGACTATCGTGACCAAGTTTCGTAATAGGCCCCCAGTTTCTCATTCTTATTTTTGAAAATGGAACTAAAAGCATCTCTTCGGTGAAATCATAGACTTATTTATACTCTGTGCACAGAGTGAATCGTAGAATGCGTGTTTGTGTTGCTTAGCTGCTACAGCAGAAATTAAAAAAGGTACCATGGCGCGAAATCTTTAGATTTTTTTATAATTACAAACTGATTGAATTGTGTGACTGTAATAGGAAAGAAATAATTTTAATCTTCTGCCGTCAAGCACAAATCATTTATTTAAATATTGTACAAAAAGTTTATGAAGTGGAGGATAGAAAAACGAGTGGATTCGTTTACGGAAGTAAGTAGGTATAAACTATTTAATATTGTATTTTATTTTCTCGCAATCGTAGTGAAAAGTATAGTGTAACACTCGACGCTAAAACCCATTGTAACTCGGTTTCTATTTATTCCCTCGCTAAAGCTCGGGAATAAAAATACCTCGTATGCAATGAGTAATTTTAGCGTCTTGTATAACAATCTACTATTATCTCATCATCAGTGTTGATGGTACGATAATATTATGATAATAATTAAAAACTGTTTAATGATAATTATTATTATGTTATTTAACAAAATTCCATAGCGATCTGTATGTATAGCCTAATGCCAATTTTTTACGATATAAAATGCCATGTAATACGATACACAGCGCTAGAGTGTGCAAGGGTTATAAATCTAAAACCCTTTTCACGGTAGATGGAACCTTTGCGCAGGGAGGCACGTGACATGTCACCGGATATATGATGGCCCCGATAATTTTTTGTCACATTTGTTCGATATTTTATGTTTAACCTACCGTAGACTTCTGAAACATACGATGTGCCTTTTTTATGGCTTCTGATAAAATTTAAGATACTTAAACCGAAAATTTTTTGGTCAGAATTAAAAAACGAATGGTCAGATAATAAATATAAAAGCTCACGGTGTTATTGCAAAAGATTTTTAAACACCAATTTAACTTAGCACTGTTTAAATGTGACGCTGTCACTTTTTGACAATATTGTTTGTCTTTCAAACAAATGTCAAAAAAGTGACAGCATCACATTAAAACAGTGTTTTAGTTAAACACTTGTTGAACAGTGTTTTAAAATCTTTTGTGGTAAGGTCGTTAACGTCCAAATGATGTTAAACATTTCATTGACAGGATCAGCATTTTCCTTTGTCATTAAACGTCGATTGAGAATTTTAAAACGCATTGTGCCAGTTCGACTGTCCATTGTTTTCACATTAATCAGGCTGTGGATGGCCGACCAGTGATGAACGTAGTGATAACTCTAGCAAAACTTTGCGCTGTATTTTCGATAAAAATAGTAACAGTTCAATCACACATTTTCTTAATGGAGTCGTTACACCGCCTGCAATATGCGCGACTGAACTACGTCCGATAAACGCTGCGTCATGCCGAGCTCCACGTTAGTGCGGAATTCCGACCACGACATCCCCGTTGCATTGAAATAGAGCTCTGTGATTGGTTCTTTTGTTTTACGAATTACTGTGCGTCCGCGGGCACTGTAAAACTCATAGTAATGTTTTGTGAAGACGGGTGTAAATTTCGTTCAATTTCTGGCGAAGCGACAATTAGAGCTATGCTATAATCAACCATAGTGCAAAGAGATCAGATAGTGTAGTAGATTGAAATAGTAGATTTCGTGAACTGCCTAATATCCTTAACATGTCCTGTGCTTTGAGCCGGAGCCATGCATTAATGCATTTACAGATCAATAAGCAGTTAAACGCTGTGATTTGGAAGTTGAGTTAAATTAAGTTAAGGTTTGACTGCCACTGACTGTACATCACCGTTATCAATTTTAGTCTATTGTCACCACAGAATATATAATAGTACTAACTTTGAGTCACCATCGGCGACGACGTTGTCACTTTCGTCTATGTCGTCGTTGGCGTAACCTACGTAACAATAATGTAATAACACTTGTTCCACAGTCGATTCTATAGTTTCACCGTGAGGCAAAAGTCGTGCGGCTTTAGTCACACGTGTAAATTCCACATTACTTGTCACTGCATCCGAAAAAAGTTTGCAACATCACTATCGCATATGATTCACTGCACCGTTACAGTGCAAATTTTCTGCATAATACACGTTTATCGTACGCAAAGGTGGACAGTTTGTTACACGAAATATGCAATGAGACAACATTACGTTTTATTTCAACCGCTTAATCATATTCATGTGCATTTAAATGCCATGATGCCATGCCTGCTTGGCATATTCGCGAAATTTGCAACGAACACTGTTCGCATGGCTAACTAATATTTTGGCTTTATGTAAATTTCAATTATTTCTGATTTTGATGCAGGATTAATATGATGCGTGAACTCGTCAGTCTTTTGTTTTGTTTATGATTTATTATGCGTTACAAAGTGTAAAAGGTCGATAGAAATAATACTTAACGGTTAATTTGAAAATAAAAACTAGGTACCTAGCTACCTAACTAAGCAGTAAAAATAACTTAATGGATTACTTTCCAGTTACAGGAGTACATTTTCTGCCTACATTTCTTCATTACTCCTCTATATTTTTTCAGACACCGAACAGTGTTTGTTCGATTTACCATGGAATACGTTCATATTAAAGTCGTAACTATAGCTCCAGTGAATAGGTTTACCTGTAAAATGAAACTTATTGCATAGTCTTGTCATAGTAGCAATACTAACAGTATGTTCCGGATCTCGCAACTGGTAGTTTTCGCTCTGCCACCCTTAGAATTAGTTAAAAACTTGAGCAGTTTAATAGCTGGTCACATTACACGCTTATTAGTTTTTAAGACCATATTTTGATGCAACACTATAAGATTCCCTACCCATTATTTGTCATTATTAGTTCTCGTTGTTATACTTGCGTCTATTAGCATAACCTTCTGACTAATATGTTAAGACTTTAGATATATAAAGTGTTATAAATTATAACTTTTATTAGTCTGTGGTACAACTAAATTATGAGAGATATTTTTAAAATTTAAATGAGGGTAGTCAGTATATTCTCTTTTATTTTGTTTGTTTTTTTACAAGTACTTCTGTGTTCTTTTTGTTTTTTGCTTGCCACGTTGCATAAATATTATTATCAATGACGGCTGATGACGTGTCCACCACGTGTCCACCCCACTACGTGTCCATGTTTTGTTATAATTAAAATGTGTGGAGGTATGGTGGTAAAATTAAATTATTTCTTCCTCTGTCTACGTTTCTTGCAGAATAAACCAGACTAGTCTGACTGAACTGAACTGTCATGTGTCAAAGTTTGCGTTTGTGTGCGCTTGACCACAGACTATGAAATGCACTGCATAGATTAAGAAAGAATGTGTTTATTCATATTTTTTAAAAAACTTTTTATATAATTATTTGTTTAAATTCTGTGTTTTTCGGTCCTGATGTCATTACGGTGCTCGGCGGAATATCAGTGCAGCTGGCCTGTTTTGACATCATGCGACGATGCGCAATGTTATTGTTAATTAGCCTTTGATGTGTTTTAGTTTTTGCATTGTCTTTGTAATGTTGTGTATCGTTGTGTGCTGTTCAAAATAAATGTATTTTCTTTCTTTCTTTCTTTATATTTTGTTTTTCGCGTCGATGAAGGATGCGAGTCGCTTTTTAATTAATTTGTGTGTTGATATAGTAATAGTGGTGTTAAGTGAAAAACACACAATAAAAACTATATGAGGTGGTTTGTGCAAAGTACTGAACCTTTTAAGGAGGAACCAGCTTTCGACGGATATGAAATATATTCTCAATTCTATTTGGATCGCAGCTTCAATGACCTCAGGTATTTATTATTTACGTTTTCTTTGTCATTCATTATTTATCCCTCCTCGCTGTTACTGTAAGCATTAACCTCCTTAACAATATGTTTAGATATTGATCGCATAAGTACTTTTTGCAAGTATTACAAGCAATATGTACTGCACAGCGGCTGCATACATACGGTGTGGTGTTTTTCATAGAATTTTCTCATGAACTGCATCAGTGACGCAAGCTGACTGCAATAGATCTGAAGTGTTCCAAACTTTTGTTCCTTAGTAGATCTATGTCATATCGGGATATCAATCCATTAGTAAATCACAGACTTCTATGCACTGATAGTTGTACCGACCGATACCAAACCATCTGTCAAAATATCCAAAGTCACATACAATTTCATATTTGCATTGTAGCATCTGTATTATCGGCCACTTTAATTCATCAATGCCCGCGCGGCCGCATGCCGCCGGACAACAATAGAAAATCTATTGTGTCTCATTTTCCAGGCCTTGGCTCTTGCACTACTGCTGTGTTTAGTTGATTGTGGAGTCACAAGCGCTTAACGAGTATTAAGCGGTGCATCTTAATGGGCAAGTTTATACGCAGAGATTACAGCCTGTTGTTATCGCTTATTGTTAAACTAATACTCTTGTACGAGTATTAACGCTAAAACGATAGTATGTAGTAAAGTTAGTATTATTTGACGATAGTATAGAAATGAGAGGGACTGGAAGCTTTATTGATTTTGGTTTTAAATGGATATTAAATGAAAAAATATTCCTCAGTAGATAGTCCTTAGTTATGTATGCAAATACACACACCTGATATGAATCACAGCATTACCTTGAATAAATTATTTGCTCCAAGCATTATCGTAGAACCTGAGGTATTTTATAAAAGGGGTTTTATTAATTTATGTGCTCAAGATAACTCTTGATAATGTCAATCGTGTTTTAAAAGAGATAAATGAGAATTATTTGAAACGCAGACGTGACAATTTTCTTTAGAGTAGTTAAGTTATTTTTGCAACTTTTTGCTGTTAATAATACTGTAGTTAAGTTCAGTTTTGGTACTTAGATAATATAATATCTTTTCTAGATACAAATCACACAATATCTATGGAAAAATATTCAGTAATGTAATTTTATCATAATGTATTTATAATACAGAGTTCCAATCTCCGGAAACTTAAAAAAGCTAATAAATATAATACTTTATCAGCAGTTGAATATGTTTACAACGGTTTCACTCTTTACTAATATAACTTGACTGGAATATTTTTAATTATTGAAGTAATACTTTTAAATACACAACTTATTGAAAACATACTATAGTCATTTAATCGAGTGACAGTCCGATGACAAATTCACAACGACACTAAAAGTTTATGGTATGAAAAAGGTTAGTATATAACAAGTTCCCCCCCTTAATTTTCTCGGTGAGGTTGCACCAGCTTAGCCGGTAGCATCTGGTTAACGTGACGGCGCCAGATTTCACCTCCATCCGTGGTGATCGTGTAATGAAGGCGTCCCAGCCGGCGGGTCACGGTGCCGAATTCCCATTTGCGATTGGGATTTGTGTAACACCTTGCTTGAACCCTCTCTGTAACATTTTGTATCTCGTTTGAAATTTCGTAATCTTGTAGTGTACTTACGTTGAGTAATTGGTTTTCCTTTCTTGTAAGTAAACCGCGCATACAACTTCGCGATTTTTTATATTTACTGAGGTCGGTATTAGCCATTGTAAATAATTATCTCGTCGCCAGTTTTAAATACACAACTTATTGAAAACATAGTCATTTAATCGAGTGACAGTCCGATGACAAATTCACAACGACACCAAAAGTTTATGGTATGAAAAAGGTTAGTATATAACAAATACTATTTCTGAAAGTCCAAAGCATTTGTTATTATTATGCCAACTAGCGTTCCAACATTCCCGAGTAGCAAATATTTCAACATGATACGTACAGCCTGCGTGGAATTACTAAGTTGCACAAATTAACTCAGTTCATAAACTCGGACCCTTCCTAGAGCCCTTAGCCGTAATTATGTTTTATAGCATGACGCCACTCCATTACCTTGGCTTGGGTAACTTCAAATATTTCCTTTACTAGTTAGGTATGCATTTGTTTATGTCCTTCTTGAAGTTTTTGTTTGGTAAACACATTCTGTTCATCAAGAACAGGTAATATAAAAGTTTTAAATAAAATAAAATAAAATAAAAATCATTTATTTCAGGCTTCACACCCATAAATCAGTTTAAAATTGACACACTAAGAACAATAATAAATTAAATGACAAAATAAAAATAAGATTAAGTAGGCATTAAGAAATTAATTCATTAAATAAAGTAATTCAAATTAAAATAAAATAAAATATTATAATTAAAATTCCTTACATAACATTTGTTACTATGAAAACAACTAATAAATTATACCTATCTAGTTTATAAATATCGATTACCCACCGTCCTAAACGTAGAGACATGCTTATTACAGCAGTGACGGATATAGGATTAAAAAGTTTTGTTTGTGTCTATAGGTATTTTTAAAGTTCTAATTTAGACTACTGGTCATGTTTATGTGATTGAGTAACTTATAATTTTAGGTAATTTAAAATATCACTATGGTGGGTTGTTATAAAAAGTCTCCAGTATGCCACACTTTTAATTTATTATATTAATAGGTATATTTTTTAGTTTATTCCATGATAAGATAAGATCACTAAACCACCACTAAAAAGATAAGTTCTCTAATAAGATAAGAGAACCAAACCATAAGCTTAAGCCACGAACCAAAGCCCTAGCTTTATTCAAGTCCGCCTGGCTAGCTACCATCATCTTACCTAAGTCTGCTAGGTGATTGCGTAAAATCAATCGTATTCATTTGACAGTTCATATTGTATCATAATATCTGCATCCCATACAAATTGCAGCCGATGGAATACGATATGAACTGTCAAATGAATACGATTACCTTACGCAATTCCACTCCTGATGCCATAACAACAATTTAATAAAACGACTGTGATCTGGCAATATGTCCTATCTCTAATTTGACGATTTTATAGGACAGACAAAAAACATGTTTTCATAGAAATTATAAGGATCTTGATGAAACAAAAAAACACGTAAATCTTTATTTATGTTTATTTAGCTCTAGAAACTACAATACTAACGATAAATTTACTCTTTGACATTTATAATCGAGATATGACTAATTACGTTTAAATTGTGTAGTACTTTGGTCAAGTTATGACATACTGCTTGAAGCGTTTTATCATATCTTAAAATAACAAAAAAAAAACAAGTCTTACACAGTATATAGGAACATTTGTACTTAAAAAAAGAATAAAGAAAACTGACTAAGTGCGAGTCAAGGCTTGGGTTCTGGGGTTCCGTAACGTATTAAACAGGGATAAGTAGGTACTAATAGGATCTTTTAGAGTAAAAATTGACTAATAATATAATGCAAATAAATAAATGGCATTGAGTACTACGCATAACCGATGACTTTTTAATTATTATACACACATCAACGCTGTCTAGACCTAAAAGATCAGATCTAAAGACAGAGGGCAGACATATTTTCTGGGAGTACGGAACATTCAGTGCTCGAGTCCAACTCGCACTTGGTCGGTTTTTTCGTGAATTATTCCTGATATAGTAAATTATCATAAAAACTATGACAGTCTTGGGGTATGACCGATTTTAACTCTTGAAGATGCAACCATTTTGTTTTTGTAATCTTGCACTTTTGGTTAAAAAGCGTAGGATAGTTATTTAGGACAGGTTGACGCTTAGGTCTTTGGGGTAGGTTTATCCAGTCATCGTCAAAGTTGAGCTTTACTTGGATTATTCCAGAGGAGTCATAATGTATGGCTCTTATATCCGTAACTGTTGGGTCATTTTTTGCGCGTCCAGGTCTAATAGAACTGTAGCGTAAATTTTGGTTGTAGTCTTTGAAGAAGTCAAAGGTCAACTCTATGGCTTCATACGGAGTTGGGTTTCTTCTTGCTTCTCTTGTTAATGTTACATAGTCACTGGGTAGTTTTATCTCTTTGTTTTTTAGTTTTCTCTCAATACAGGCGTGCACTGAATCCACTTCCATCTGAGTGTGCCCAACCTCCAGATATTTATGAGTAATTTTAACGTCATGCAACATACTAAAGTTCAACAGAGCATTAGCAATAATATTGTTGCGGTTTTGCGCGGTGCAACCATCAGAGAAAATTACAATTGGTTTTTTCTCGGGCCCAATGCAATATCTTTCCAAGTAATCAATAAGACATGATACAAACGTTGATGCGATCATTTGATTATTTTGGTCCTCTGAAAACCAGTAACAGGTCGCATGCTTGGTTAGTGGATTATAGATTGTAAAATCATGGCACGCCAACTTTGTTTTAAAATAAAAAGCGTTTGCCATAGTAAACGGAGCAAGTTTTACAGCTTGGAAATCCATTTGTATGAGAACAATGTCTTTATTGGCAGCTTTTTCGATGTCTTCTTGTTTTTCTCTTCTAGCCCTTTCTTTCTTCTCTGTATGTTTTTTCCAAGTCTCTTCAGAAATATTGCCTGTTTCGTAACTGGAGCATACATTGCATTTATCTTTTTTTACGTTGAACAAAGACAGGTTCTTTTCATTCATCACTTCTGTAAATTTTTTGCGACCAAGAGCTTTCTGATTTTCTCTCTGACATTTTTCCAAATAAATTTGATAAACATCTCGTATCGTTGAGAAAATTGGCTCCAAATATAGTTTTGCTGAGTTCTGTCTGTTGTAATGAGAAGGCATTTTTGGAAGACCGTCAAAAAAGTCTGTTAAAAAATTGGATTGTTCGTTATGTCTGTTATCTGTAGATTGCTCTTTACAGTTACTATTGGGAATCCCATGTAAACTTCCATCTATCCACGCATGCACCATTTTGTAGCCAATTCCAAGCGTGTTCAAAAACATATCTCTGCAAACCTGATAGTTCTGGCATCCGTTATTGAGTTTATACTGCAAGGTATAGTTACGTCGTGAACCAATGTTGCCAGTACTTGCTTGTTTTTCAACCTTCAAGACTGAACCAGTCACAAATGTTTTGCGTTCGCCCCAGGTAAGTTTCCAAAAACGATCATGGATTTCTCTTCTTTGTTGGTCCGTAAATTGAGAACAATTTCTTTTCACAGACTTTTCACAGAAACTACTAGTACACGTGGGCTTCATTGTTCGTTCTTCTCTTTCCGTATCTTGAATTGTAGTACTCCCAACCTTTCTAAATCCTAAATAAGGCTTTCCCTCCATTCGAAGATTTTTATTCAAATTTCTCTTCCATTGACTAGGATCAGCTTTCCTCTTTCTGTGCCTTCCTTCATTCATATTGAAGTTATTCGGATCTTGTAGTGAAATATTAAAATCATTCTGTTCTCTTTCTTCGTCCACAGTTTCGTCGATAAATTGGAATGAAGAAAGGTTCTCCTCACTACCAGCGCCGTTTGATATCAATATAGAAGGAGATTCTGATCTTGATTCATTGTTTAACTGAATAGTAGTTTCTGCATTGACCGCCACTGTTTCTTGTTCTGTTGTACTTATAATTTCTTCGTGATCTATATTTGGCGAGGGCACAAATCTCGGCGAAATGCAATCCAGCGGTAAAGAATCATAAAGATTTGTGGGACTTGTACATAAAGTAACTTCTTCAACGCGACAGGAATCTTCCGACAGGACGATTAAGGATATCGTGTCTTTAGTCACATCACTCAATGCGATACCATCCTCGCAAAGTACTTTATTGCGATTTTTATCCACACGATCTTCTTCATCTTTTTTTGCAGCACTACTTGCTTTTGTGCTCCTGTCAACCTGAAATAGATATTAAATCAATCATCATCGTAAATATTCATCTACAGATGGACATAATAAAACATCATCATAAGTAAAACTACGGTAAACATACTACTATAAAGCTACAGCCCTTTTTAGGTAGGAAAAACAGACAGACAAACAGACAGGGCGCTTAATCGTAAGGTCACGTTTGGCTTGGCACTTCACGGAACCCTAAAGAAGCCAATAATTGCAAGGTAAAGGAGTAGAAAAACGACCTAATACCACAGAATATATAATAGTACTAACGTACAGAAGTCCGTCCCCGCGAAGACCATCAAATAATAAGCTACTCTCGCTGCACGGCAATAAAGTACAACTTCAAACTGCACAACGCTGCGTGGATAAAATTATATGCACCTACGAAGAAGAAAGAGAGGCGTCTCTTTCTGTCGCATAGCTCTGTCTCAACCGACACATTTCGGGGTTGCTACTCGCTAGTTACTGATATCATAGAAAACATTCGTTATGCCCATGAATAAACAATGAAATTGCTAATAGGTACCTACTTATAAAATAAAATAAATCTACCTAATAGGTGAGCTGAGCATATTTAAAGAGCATAAATAATAAGTATTTCTAAGTAGTTAGAGAAGCTCGATGGCGCAGTGGTATAGCGCCTGGCCCAACGATTGCGGAGGTTAAGCAACTTTTGCAAGGGTCGGTTATGGGATAGGTGAAAAAAAATTAGTATTTTTTAGCTTTTTTCTTTACTGGTGCCATATTTCGAACTTCGATACAACTAAGTATGTAAATATGTATACAAAAAATACAATAAACTTTGGTAGGTAGGTAGGTACGTTAGTAATTAAGTATCAAAAACGAAGTGCATGCAGTTTCGCATTCGGCGCTTGACTGACTCGTTTCGTTGGTGACGTTCACGCGCTGCGCTCTCGTCGCTTGCACACGCCGCGCGTTTCGGTCGGCGCGGTGATATCCCTCGACAATGGCCCTCTTGGAGTGGGCCGCGAGCAGTAGGCTAATATAAAAGTTTAAGCGCGGAGTGATACCCCCCTGCTAATACCTACCTTACCGACCTAAATAATATCTACCTAGATGCCTAAGCGTAGATAACAAAATAAATGGAAGAAAATAACTCAATCCTCACATACCTCGTGATGTTTCTCGATACGATGGTGATCAGCATCTCGTTGAAGTACTTCCCGTACCAAAAATTTACCACGCGTAAACTAAAAAATTAACAAAACAAAACAATATTTTAAAAATTATGTCGTTAAATGTAATAGCATAAAGTAATATCTCTAAAGGTATCCAATGCCCTGGGTTCTTAGAAGAATAAAAGTTGATTCAAAATGTCCTATCTCGATTCTCAACTTGTAACTCAAAATTTATTAAAAATACGATAAAAACATGAAAAACACTTACCATTTCAGCAAACTAATGTTACTAATAATGTCTTTAAACATTCAAAGTAACGGAAAACCACAAATTATCCACAAAATAAGATTTTTTTCACAGAGCGCGCGAAATCATGTTTGAACTCGTACAAAAGTGGAAGTTAGGAGATTATGCAACCAATTTCATAGACAAAGATGATAGGAGAAGTTGAATGAAGTCGATTTACGCGCGAATTTTCAAACAAATGTCAAAATGTAATAATGTGGCAAGCTAAAGCTTGAGACTTATGACAAAATGAAGGCAAAAAGTGTTTTGCTCAAAAAAATTAGATAGGAGGTATTGCCAGATCACAGTCGTAAATGTTGTGTTCCGGCATTTAGACGTAAGATAGCTCCTCAGTGATGAGGATTCCGGGTGTAGTGAGCTTCCACCTTCGGCCATCAGTGAGGGCCTATTACAAAAAAGCATCACGATAAGCGTACGATATTCGTCGCACACCGTGGCACTATTGACTTACAAATAATGCTTACCGCTGACGGGCGCTATTTTGTAGCTGCGATAAGCGCGGCGTTAATCGCGGCGATATCGCTGCGATAAACGCGGCGATAATCGCGGCGACAATCACGGCGCTTTTTAGTCGCTGACGTAGGTTAACCCTAAAAGGCACCCGGTAATAATATTATAGAACAATCACTTTTATTATTGCTAAGCTCTATAAAATAAAGTTTATGATTTATTTATGTCAGTAATTATATACTTTTCACAAATGAAGCAAACAATGTATACGATTCAAATGTCTTCAGTACCCTTAGCACGAACAGCTATCGAGAAAAAAAACGCACGTAAAATTACTCGATAGACAATTCTCTATGGAAAATTTCATTTCGCTTATCGGCGATAGATGGCGTTGTACAAATTTCCAATACAAAATTTATCTATCGAATGATTATTTTTTTGATAGCTGTTCGTGCTAAGGGTACAGATCGTTTTATCGTCAAAATAGTGTGAAGAACAAAAATTCTGCATTTACTTTATATGCGCAAATTCAAGAATTATATAAATTGGTAAGCATATCATGTAATAATAATTCTCTTACTTTTTATTGCAAACTCTACCATTACAAAAATAATTATGTCAGCCAGCGAAAAAAATTGTGGTGTCTTTTAGGGTTAAAGCCGCTTGTCACTCTTGTCAGTGTCATTTCGTGGGCGATTAGTCGCCGAGCTATGTGTGAGCTACTTTTTGTAGCTCGTGGGCGTTTACGTATTGAACTCCATTGTTCTATTCTGGGCTACAAAAAATCGCTCGGCGATTAAGCGCCCGTGAGCGGTGGCGCTAAGGTTCAATATAAAGTAAATTGTACGACGAATTGCGTCCGACTATCGTGATTCTGTTTTGTAATAGGCCCTCAGGTGAGGAGAAGACCAAGCACTAACCCGTTATGCATATAAAAAAGAAAACTTATCTTGGCTATTGCACACTTAATCACATTACTTAACCCGTAAATCGTTTAATCTGTTGTAAAATATTTTCTTATTATTAGACTTATTACGTAGTTGTCTTGTCTACGCCCTCGCCTAGGTAATATATTTTGCTTATGAAGCTTAAGGAATAATTATGACAGAGTTAAATAAGTACTTAAGCACTTTAAGGCTGGAATACACATGCTACGTAGTAGCACATAAGCATGCTAGTTTCGAGCAGATGCTACTTAGTAGCATACAATTAGCACGTGTATACGAAAAGAGCATGCTTGTGATTAAGCACGCTACTTAATCGCACGCCGGTCTATTTTTCGTGCTAATTAGCACACGGTGTGAGGTGCGGGTGAGAGGGGGATGGCTCCAAAGCAAGTCTGAACGCGTTCTATCCGAGCATGCTACTAGATTGTTTTGCTACTTGATTTGTTTGTGTAGGTAGTTCGATGGGGCGATGATAAAACTTTAAATTTTATAGATCTTTACCGAAATTATGAATGTTTCTGGAAGACCTTGTCTTCTGCTAATCCAGTTCCGCGCCCAAATTCTTTTCTTTCGTTTATTTTTCTTTTTCATTAAAAGTTTTTTTGTTAAATGCGTTGAAAGCGATAGTATAATTGAGTTTAATTCATTCCGCACATGATTCCGCAAAGAAACGTCCATTTTGAATGCTCTAATCACAGAGAAAGCAAGGCTGATGAGCATGTGTATTTCAGACGTGCTAGAAAGAAGTATGCTCTTAATAAGCATGCTTCTGAGGTCGGTGTTTTCATGAGCAAATGTACACACTCGTAGAGCATGCTATAAATGAGCATACTATCTAGTAGCAAACAAGCATGCTTTTTTAGTAGCATGTGTATTCCAGGCTTTAATTAAGTTGCAAAAAATAGCAGAGAATCAAAAAATCTAGTGTTTGCGTATGTCCCTATTCATATTATGTAAATTGTTTAATCTTTGGCAATAGTTAGCAAATTTTTTTTATGTTTGCTTCTAGTTTTTTTTAAATAAGTATTTAAAATATTAGTTATATTGCCACTAATTAAAATAATATTTTAAATCTAGTTAAAAAAAACTTTTTGTAAGTAATGCATTCACGTAGATTCTCTACAAAAATGAGCCAATCTTTAAAAACTAATACCAATTGGCCACTTTGCGGCTATTATTCATTTTTTTTATGCTTTCCAAACACCGTGGATTATGACCGGGTAAATTAATTAATGAAAGCTAAACAATAGGCATCATATATAATAACAGACAATGGAAAGGGTGTGTGAAGTGAACTGGAATAATGCCGAGCTCGTCCACCTTTGTGTGAATGGAGCCTTTTATTTTTTTTATTAATAAATAAACATGCTTTAATTTTTTTTCATTTGTCTGCGGAAGAGCCGTAGTTGTTACCTACGTGCTTTTGAGAATTTTTATTTATCACTTAATTTTTTTGTGACTTTAAATAGTTGTGGGATTTGTTAGTGCTACTGTAGGTCTAAATAAAACATTTATGTTTACCTTGAGTACATAGTATTTTTGTCTATTCTGTGCCTTGACTTGAGTCATCCCTGCATGCGTTAGAACACCATATTCATTTCTAAAAATACTTGAAAGACTAAAAATGTACATGAACATTTGTACATGCCTACTCAATTCCATCTTAATATGAGTGATGTTAAGCCGGCCTCAGTTACCTCTCATCCTTTCCTTACTATATACTTTACTATACATACTAGGTATACTATCCATACTAATATTATAAATGATCCTTACTTATATAAGTTTCTTGCGCCCGTTCTTCTTGTCAGCTAAACTCCTCCTTTTTTTTGGAAGTCGGTAAAAAGTCTGGAACGGGTGGTAGGAAAATATAGACGATTCAAAAGTACTTAATAATTAAGTTTATTTGAATAAAGCTATTTGAATTTGACTTTGAATGCGAAAGTCTGTTTGGATGTTTGTTACGCCTTCACGTCTTAGCCGATCATCATGAAATTTTGCATACACGTTGTCAGGGTTACAAAGAAGGACAGGTAAGGTACCTTTCATCCCGAAATAATGGATTGTTCCCGAAGGATAGCAAAAAAACCTTCCACGCAGATTTAGTCGCGGGCGGCCGCTAGTATTTATAAAGTGCATAAGCTTACTATTGAACAAGTCCTTGATAGGACCACCCTGTCGTAAGTGCAATATTGTTAGTGCTACGGCTTTTAACTTAATAATACATATATCTATCTCCTAATACATGGTAAAAATTTTAATGACTCCAGAAAAGAGCATTGATTTTTTTTTTGAAAATGCTACTTGATTATCAACTTCTTAATAAATATCGTAGCTATTCATCATCCGAAAACTAAATCAATAAGTACAAGGCAAAACGAGCAATTAAATTTCCGCTCCACGGTTACAATAGCAAACAGCGATTTATTTGTGAAATCAATGATGCGATGTTGTTTTATTGAAAAACACGTTCTAACGAGATCATAATTTTTGCTTGATTTTTTTGTATTTTGCTTTCAAACTGTGTAGTCTTATGTCTTTTCATTGGCTGCTCTGCTAGTGATTAAAAATGCAATCGCTAGAGGAGTCAAGTGACAAAATTGTATCATGGTTAAGAGGATTGTCAAGCAAACGGTCTCCATATACAAACAGGCGATCGTTTCCCACCCTCTAAACCTTAACCTACAGCAATGAATTTTTGGTAGGTATATTTTTGAAATGCCTAAAAACTAGAGCTGTACGCGTTTTGATTTTTAAATATCTATAATAGATTTCGAAATATTTGCATTTAGTGATTTCATACAAAACAAAAAAGTGCCAATATTTTCAAATCTACAATGAATATTTCAAAAATCAAAACTTACAGCCCTAGTTTTAAGGCATTTCAAAAAAACACACCAAAAATCATTGCTGTAGGTTAAGGTTTAGAGAGTAGGAAACGTTATTGCCGTTTGTATAGAGACCGCTTGCTTGACAATCCTCTTAATATTAACTCTTGTAACAAAAATAGCAAAAGGAAAATGAACTAGTAGCTCTGTGAGCTGTAGACCTCACGTTTGTGTTATTTTTGAACAAAATGGCTGAAATACGTATGATTTTATTTTCAAAAAATTTGAAAAACTAATTCGACTCAAAATTTAGGTATCTATTATCGAACCTGCTTACAAAAATTCACGAGAATTGGTTGAGAAATGCAACCTGTAGAGGAAAACAGCCGGGCAGACAGACATACGAAAGCATTTTTGGCTAAGCTGAAACTACTTATCCCTATTATCATACTTAAAATGCTTAATCATTATTTAAATGTAGTTTTGAAAAAGCACAGCTTTAACATATTTTGGATTATTTTCTGGTTTGGTGCCCTATCTGCATAATGACAGCGCCATTTATGTTTTGTAGGTAGAATCACTACTTTAACTGATACTTCGATAAGACTTCTTATACGGCTAAAAATGTGATCCCATCCATACCGAGAGAATTCCATAAAACACTACTAAAAGACGCTCATAAATATTTGGCCAATAATACTTTGACAAAGTTTGGGTCTGACGAAGAGTTCACTTGAAAGCCACTTCTCGAAAGGTCGCCTATCGAATTTACATTTGGTCATTTACATGAAATTTATAATGCGGGGTATTTCAAAGGGAATGATATCCGGGGAATAATTTACTCTCTGACCAAGCTATTATTTGATTAGGCATTCGTGACTTTTTGAATTGAATCCCTTGAATGTTTATTAGTAAAACTTTGAGTCGAATGATTAACATGAGTACAATGACACGTTACACGTGTGTGCTACTTTAAATTGTCTGTTTTCAAAAGTCTTTGTTTGTTTTGATGTAAACAAATGCGTGCTAAACAAGCAAAGATAGTGTAATCTAGAGCTAGACTGCTTTGCCATCTAATTACTTGATGCCAACATAGCGACTATCTAAATAGTCCGACTAAACCATGTAGTTTTAGCCAACTAGTGATAAGACAAGCTATCGATAATTCATTTCGTTCATATCTTTCTAGTAAGTAAAAATGCAAAAAAATATTAAATTAGTTAATTGCCATCAATTTCTAATATAGACTTCTTACTTCATGCTCATAATATAATTGTACTAACATGTTCAGGCTCAGATAGATTTTTATATTTATCTCCACAATTTCCATAAAAAATAAAAAACTCATTTTCAATCAATAACTATAATAATGGTTCCATTAAACATTGTTCTTGTATTGTTAATTTTCTATTGGAGTAAAGCAGAATTTCCATCAAAAATAAAAAAGTAATTTTCTATAAAAAACTATAAACTGATTCCATTAATCATTGTTCTTGTATTATTCATTTTCTATTAAAGTAAAGAAGGAGTAAAGTGTCAATTTCTCATAACTTCATGAAAGGACTATTAACACAGTTTGTTCACTTTTCTACATTTTGATCTTGTCTAAATTGACTTATATACTTAACTGTGCATAAATAAAATATCGATATAATAAAGTGAAGATAAAACATCACTACACGCTCAGTCAATACATATCCCAAATGATACGAAATATTGTCTCGATCTACACAAAGGTATCGTAAATGCATAATATCTGTTGAGCAAATGCTTACGTCTGCTCGGCTTTGTATAATATCTCTAATTCGGTGTTTACGAAATCCTCAAGCTAGACAGCAGTTTGATCCCAAAGCAAAGGAGGATTACTATAAATAATATTGAAATGTCTGCTTAATGCAGCAGAAATTCATATTGTAACTCAAGCATTTTCAAAAGAAAATAAAATGGATTATTATTTTTTCTAAAGAATGATGTGAAATATTTTTATCGAATCTGCTTAAATAGAAGTTATATTGTGCATTTTCAATACTGATTCTTAAGTTCTTTTTGCAAATCAAAAACTAACTATCGCATTTGCACCATTATCGTGAATCAACCCTGTGTTTACTGGCACCCTCAAAAACACCTCGTCCCCGATTTCCGTTCGAATCAAAAGTCACATACGTTACGCTAAAACGTGTGACCACATTTGAAGATAGTTTTGATAAGACATTTACACCATACGAGTTTTAGAGTCGTCATAATAATTAATGCCAAGATGTCATGGTCTGATTTCTCAGTAGAAACACCAAAATCCGGATCTACAAGACCGTTATCGGGCCTATTTTATTGTATGGGAGTGAGGCCTGGACATTAACACTTAGCGAAGAAAATAAGCTTCTGGTTCCTAAAAAAAAATTCTTCGTAAAATCTTTGTCTTAAACATGACGATGATGGAGGATCTTAAAAAACGCTGAAGTTGAACAACTCCTAGTATAGCTTTGCCTAATATCATTGGAGAAACGAAGGCACATAGACTCCGATGGCTAGGGTACATTAAAAGACTGGGATTAGAGAGAAACGCCAAAAGAGCCTATCTCGGTCAAGCAACTGTCCGATGCCCCCTGGTCGGATGCCCCCACTACCGATGGAGAGACGTGGTGGAGGCCGATCTACGTGAGCTCGATGCTGGAGACTGGCGCGACAGCAAAAGATGGCGAGCTCTAGTATCGTAGGCCAAGACACACTATGGGTCGCTGAGCTACCGCAGTAAGTTAGAGTAAGTAAGTAAGTAAGACGTGTTCTGATAGATCTGATGGATGGAACTGGATACTAAAATCTACGAATTCAAAAATTCGTTGAAAACCTAACCGTTATCAAAGTATATAACTTATAGGTACACTAAAAAGGTATAAATAAATAATTATAGTGTCGCTGAACTCTAGAAGGTATAAATAATTAATTATAGTGACGCTGAACTGTCTATGAATTAACGCGTATGCATAACGTTACCGATAGCATGTAGGTAGTTCATTATCATTACGAAAAATAATTGCATCTACATATTATGTCAATTTGTAGGGTTATAACAGCAGAGGTAAACATTATGATCATTTTGAAGAACTTAAAAAATTCTGCATTATTAAAAACGTTTTTTAAGATACTTACTCCGATTTTTGTTTTACTCACCACGCATGAGAGGATAGAGGATTTTTGGAAACTTTAAGTATGAAACCACTTTTGGGAAACTTAAGTAAGTAAATGTTTCATTATCTATAATGATTTGGGATGTTAAATTCAAAATTACAACTTATTCAAAATCGGATCGCGATCGTCCCTCCTAAATAGCCTTCAGTCAGAAGCCAAAACTGTGGAAAATAGAAAGAATACGAAAAATAAAACTGTACCCAAAGCTAATTGGAAAGCCGAAATATAAATCAGACGGCACTCTAACCCTGACGCCAAAGAACAAAACATCCGAACGCCAAAATGGCCAGGCGTCGGCGTCGGTCGGCAAAGGAATTCTGAAATATGGTGTCGATTCTGGAAATTTTGAGGAAACGGGGATAAAATACGATGCTGTAGTTGATTCACTGTTTTTTATTGTCTGGTAATGATTGCAGCAATACATGTTTGGAGATAATTTTTTGAAAAAAATACGCGTGAAAATTTTTTTTTTATAATTTATGCGAATTTAAGAAATATATTTATTATAGTTTACTTAGAAGCCAGGCATCAAAGTAAAATAGAAGGTAGGTACTGAGATACGTGTAGATAGGCGTATGCAAAACACGTTAAAATATGTATAAGTTTCTGAGAAATAGGTATATGATGACAAGGTAGTACAATAGAAATAAAATATTCATACAAAATAAAATATATTATAACAAGACAAGTTAGTTTGTAAATAACTTCTTTGAAACTGCAATAGAAATAAAATATTCATAAAAATAAAACAAATCTAACAAAAATGGCGCGTTACTTCACCGCTAAAAAAAGATAGATCGGTTTGTCCACAGTAAAATTAATTTCACAGTCAGTACACCTGTTAATTGTATCAGTAACACAAAATGCAATTAATTAAACGCATATAAACTTGTTTACATTCCGCCTGATGCGTCACCCGCCCGCCCTCTCTTTGTGATCCTGAATTCGATTACTCGCAAAATAATCGGTTTAATTTCCAAATTAATTAAGTGAGGCAACTGAAAATATCAAGTTTTTATCTGTAAAAACTACAATGAATTAACTATTTTCGTTTTGCGGTAGAATGGTTTGCGGCAAACACCTTTTCATTTGAAATTAATAAAATATTGTCTGGTGTTATGTGGAGGTTTTAAATATTTAAGTTCATAGAACTACCTAGTGAGACATGTGCATATTGTGATGTCAGTATGATTTGTTTTTACTATTATGTAGGTCCAAAAAAAAATTACGCCATGTCATTGTTTATGTAGGACAAAATAGAACCTATCGTTAGTACCATTAAACTGGAGCCAAACTAAGATTTGACACCACTAATTATCGAGCTGATGTTCCTTATGAACATATGTTTAAGACCCATTATGGCAAACATAATTGGTTTAAGCCTTCTGTGGCACCGAGCAACACAAACTCAAGAAGGAGGAAATACCAGTCGGCAGCGTAACAAACTAATTTGATAACGCGTCACCCTACCAACAGAGGGAGTTGTTAATAAATTATTCGACCAATTTATAGGTTAAAGGAATAACCAATGAATTCCTGTAATACCCACAAGGGGTAAATAATATGAAAGTTAGAGGGTTACAACGTTATAACGTGTTAGCATCGGTGGACTGGATAGTGCAACTGGGACACTTTTGGAATAAAAGATGGGCAACTTCCTTAAAACTTTGCGGTATAATATCTAGATATTATTTAACTTTGGTGTGTATTGTTTTTACAGAAAAAAAACAAAAGAACTAAATAAATAATACTGCTTTACATTTGAGGTTAGTAAATAAATTTAGGGTTAGCTATTAGAAAATATAACTTGCAATCTTAAACAAAGTAGCACCAAACTAAAACTGTGGTAACTGAAAAGTCATTCCTTTTATCATGAATACTTCAACTTTGACTTTAAAACTGAAATCTCAGGGCTCTTGAGACTGTAATAAGCTGTCTTCTAGAGTTTTGTCACTCCCAGGATGGCAATATCTTGATACCTCGGTCATTATAGTTTAATATTAGCTAACCGTTTTCATCCCTCTTACACTTCCATATAGTTATCTTAATGTTTCTGCCCATGCATCTTACTGCTATAAACTTACAGTCGATATTGGCTTGCCGTTAATCCGCAGTTTTATAGCAAAAGTTGGGCTTTGTCACGTACGACTGAAGATAAATTGCTATTTATTATATGATTACGTCCTAGTAAAGTGTATGAGCTTGTAAGATTATACGGTTTCTAATTTCCTTGTGGGTTCGAGAAAACATTTAAAGATTATTTATTTATTGAAAACATAAATGGAAGCACTTTCTCAGAAAACTGATTTATTATTTTTTCTGTAAGGTTCCGTTCACAATAAATGATAGTGGTATGTTATTCGTTAAGCTAAGCTCCGGTTCTTAAATTTACCACTAAGACTTGTAATTGTACTCAATCATCATTATCGCCCCGTCAAATATTACCCCTTCTATCTTTTTGTTGAAAAAGCGGGAATGCTGCTTTTTATGCCTGAGGCTGCGTTCAGACGAATACACACGACCCAACCTAAACCCGTACTCAACTCGAACTCAACTCAACCGAAGCCCACTCCTTGAAATACAGCGCTTACAATTTTGAGTTTTATGACACATAAATAAGCTCCGTTATATTTTGTCGATGCAGCTGCACACGCCCCGCGCTCAACCCGAACTCAACTCAAACTCAACCCGAACACAACTCAAACTCAATTCAAACTCAACCAGAACTCACCACAAACTCACCTGAATATTATACAGGAGCTTATTGATGTGTCATAAGACTCAAAATTGTAAGCGATGTAACTATTTCAAGGTGGGCTGCGGTTGAGGTGAGTTTGAGTTAAGTTCGGGTTGAGGTCGGGTCGTGTGTTACCGTTTCAACGCAGCCTAAAAATTTCATAAAAATATGACTTACAAAGTATTTTTTTTCAGTTTAGGTACCTAACTAATTTCTACGTCCAGAAGAAGTAGAAAATAACATGAGACTACAGATATTTGTAGATACAATAAATGTCATTTTCCGTGGTGTGCTGCATATGGTACAAAATTCTGTAACTTTACTTTTCATAAATCTCAAAACATAATCTGCTAATAAATTAGCTATTGTATTGCTAAAATGGTTAGTATACAGTACAAGAGGAAGTTTGAAAATGGGACCGAGAAAGTCTTGCACGTCAAAATATACGTAACTAGGACTAGAAAGAACAGAGAAATGTGTGGAGTAACCAATATGTTTAAGTAAGTAGTTGGTGGTAATTTTATTGATTTGAGAATAAACAGACACTACAGAAAGTATCTGTTTACTTTGTATTGCTACAGAAATTTATGAATTAAATGCACAATTACTCGTAGCAATACCTTTATGGCGATTTTCCACACGTAATAATCTAAGGTTTATTCTAAGTGGTAGGCAAAGTTGGCAATATTGTATCGAGCACTATGAAGCTTGTTTACGTATGGCGGCGATACGGCGAATAAACCTGAGATTTTTAGGGCCATAAGGGCTATTGCCCACAGATGGTTTTTCAACCATCTGTGGGCAATAGCCCTTGTGGAATTGAAATTGAAATATTCTTTATTTAAATAAGCTCACATAATAAGCGTTTTTAAATCGTCAATTCTTTTACCCTACTACCCATTATGACGTCTTTTAACTGACAAGAAAAATAGCCGCAAAAAACTTACCAGCTTTATCAGATGGAACGATATTTACAAATATATATATCGTTTCCAGACATTATGTTAACATAGATTAACAAAAAAAAATGCATTGTTTAATTAACACATTCAATTTACAGGGTTCAAGCTAAGTTCATTTTTTTAAGTACAGTACAGTACAGTCTATCCTCTTACAAAAAAAATCTATTGATACAATTCAATATGCGTTAAGATAGGTAGTCGGAAGCAGACCCATTCCCTTATGTGTCCCATATGTGTGTGAAGAATGAAGGGTGATAATAATGTTTTCAAACGCGAGTTAAAAATATCGACGGATATGTAAATTAAACCTTATCTCTCTACTCCATATATTGCGAAACTGCTTCGTCTAATTGTATGCAAGAAGTTTAAGACGTACGTTAGCATTGTATTGGCCTAGAACTTTTAACAATCCTCTTATAATGGCTTAGAATAAAATGCGCAACTTTAATTTTATTAACTCACTACTTATTGAAAATTTCTCTTGAGGATTTTATGCAAATTTGTTATGCAAAAAAGTTAGCACAAGAAAAAATCTCATTTAGTATTTGCACGGTTAAAATGCAATGTGCATAGCTTGCGCTGATTATTAAAATAAGTCACACTTCTATGTACAGTCAGTAGCATATCAAGCTATACAAAACTGTCAAAAATCTATAATGAATTTTGAACCATAAATAGCTTGAGTTAAACTTTAAAAATGATTGAAGAAGTTTGACACATTGTAAAAGCCCAGCGTGCCGTTGACCGTACGAGTAATTACCTAGTAATAAGAAAAATAACTTTATTATACTTTACTAAATAATATTAAATAATATGCTAGAAAAAATACGACTCGCACCAGATACAATACTCAGACGGGAATCGAACCCGCGACCTTTGGATATCCGGTTCACCAATTGAAATATCTTTCCAGATATTATTAGAATGTCGAGGTAATTCCTCACATTGGTGAAATAACGCTGGCTTGCAGCGTAAGAGTAGGATATACTAGAAGAAATTCGGCGATGTCACTAGTGACTCGGTAGCTCAGCGGTCAGAGCATTGGACCGGATATCCAATGGTCTCTCGGGTTCGATTCCCGTCTGAGTATTGATCTGGTGCGAATCGTATTTTTTCTAGTATATTATTTAGTATTGTATATAAGATACTTATTTACTTATTTAAAAATGGCCACGGAGTTAAGTTTTCTCGACTCGATTAAATGTTTTGAAAAATAGAGTGTAACCTCCGACACCCGCTTAGTGGCTGGCTTGGGAAATAAGAAAAAAAAATATCGTTTGCCCATCCCATAACAAAGTTAATGGCCCTCACCTACAGGCTTAGGCGCTGGTGTAAGTACAAATCTTTTTGACTTAATTATTTTTCATTATTTCAAAATAATGCGGTGTCTATCAACATTATGTAATCAAATGTGACGCAGTTTTGACAAAAAAAATTAAAAAGGAGCATAATTCTAACAAATTTTTTTTCATAGAAACTTAATTATAAATATTAATATTTAATAATTTTATTAATGAATTATGTATTAATGTTAATTATTATTATTATAATTGAGTTTCTTTAAAATAATTATAATCATAAATAATAATAATATTATATTTTTGTCCAAAACGGTAAGTTTTTCTCTCTATAAATCAAATGACACGTAGGTATAGCAAGTAACATTAAAACAGAGGTTATTTTTCAAGTATTCTGCGAAAACAATATTTAAAAACAGTCTATGTCAAACTCGCTTCATTCATTAAATTAAACCAATGGCAAAAGATAACTTTCAGTTAACCTGGCTATGCAATCAACTGTACCTAACCAACCTAGCTATAACGATCGTTCTAACATTCGACCAGTAATTAACCCGGGAAAACATTTTTGCGAAATCATAAAGAATGCCAAAAACTGCCCAGTGATGCGTCATAACCAAAGATATCTCAAAAAAAATCATTTTAATTATAGTTTCGTATTGTTTAATAAAAAAAACAGTGCACTTTGGGGTTATAAAGATAAATATTACAAATTACCACTGTTTAATTCATAAGAAAGGCAAAGGCGGTGGTCTATACCATCACCCATCCGATACTTGGACAAAACGTGATGGAATACGATCAGTGTGTCAAGTTCCTCCATGAGAGCTTCTCAGGTGGTTAAAATAATATTTTAACATCAGTCTTTGCATGCCACTAAAGTGATTTAGGTACAGATAGTCAAGTCTTTCTGCAAATGCGCTTAGGATGCCATGGCGGCTTATCCGCAATTGGCGTGCACACTATTGCACACCCCTTGCGCATGGTTGCTTATAAAAGCAGTCCACACGACTTCGGCGAACATCACCGACGCGCTACAGAAGCAGGGCAGCCTCAAAAGCACCCTATCTGCATTATTATATTGGACACGTAATGCGCTATACTGATTTTGCGTAGTTATACTCACCTACAGACTGCTCGCGTAGGAAAACGTACAAAATGCACTACAAGAGCATTTTGACGCCACTTGAACAACGAGCAAATCTGCGCATGAACAAACGTAAAGTGTTAGATTTTTCACGGTTATGTATACTTATAATAGATACAGAGTCAATTTAGTTTTTTTCATTCACATCGGGTCAATTGTTGAAAGAAAAACCCACTAGCAAGAAATACCTGACTGTTTCAGCAACAAACTATTGTTTTAACTACTATAGCACTTGACAGTTCTATGCAAACAACGTTTCGCTCTAGATTGTTCTACGGTTCATTGTCTCCATAAACTGACCACTTCATTTTCAGAACAAGCAAGCAATAAGCGAAATAGTTACAACATTCTAGATACCTACCCAAACTGTTCTAGATACATTTGGAGTTAAAGTGAAAACACTTTATTCAATGTACATTTAATACACTGTTTCAATAAATGGTGTTCGTGTTTTTTTTTTAAATACGAGTAAATGATTAAAATATACTTTAATACTTTCAGTATCTAACGCTGATAACAAACTTATTTCCTACCTTATTCGGGTAATGAAACCTACCACATAAAATAGTACATTATGAGACAAGTTAGCTTAGGTTGCTCATTGCGCACAAGGCTGCGGGTTGCAGCCCGAGCCGCAGGCGAGGGCGTAACTTAGCTGAGTGTGCAATAAGCAAGAGCTCACGAGTTTCATACGACGTTTTTCAACACATTTGCGAGGAAAAAACAAAGTAATTTACCACACAGCAACAAATACGGCAAAAACAAAATATGATAATTATTATGGGAAAAGGCGCGCAGGTTTTTTTTTTGTTTTTTTCACACGCCCAACGCAAGAATGTTTTGCGAACAAAGGGGTGAGTGAGCATACAGCCATTACAGCCTACTTCAAAATTATACTTTTAAGTGATAAAATGCAAATATTTTAATATTTTATAACAAAATATTGTGATTATGATTAATTTGACAATAATAAATATTTTTTTGACTTAATTAAGGACTTACACATTTATTTATTCTAAAAAAGTATATGAATTTTCAGCAGCATAAAACCTCTTTGTTGATACTAAAAAAATAACTGTATTACCCGTTTAAATTGGGAATGCTCTGTTTACTCGCATAGAACTTGCAGTAAGGTACTAATTTAACTTTGTAGGGTTAATTCTATTACGAACTAGTGTTTTATATATTATTGCACGCGTTTGTTATAGGTCGGTTTATGGCCCTAAAAGCGATGTATTAGGGCTCACTTTACGAGCAAGTGTGTTGAATTCAATTTCACAAGATAATTAGAAGATTGGTGCTATTATTGCTATTCAGAACCTGTGAAACGGCCCTTATTCTGACTGACCTATTACACCCTTACAGCTTGCCTTACGGTTAAATGTGGTTGTAATACTAATTGCTATTGAGGAGCTCGATAGCGCAGTTGCTTAGTGCCTGGCCCAGCGATTGCGGCGGTTAAGCAACTTTCGCAAGAGTAGGTCATGGGATGAGTGACCAAAAAATTATTATCTCGAGCTTCTCCGTGCTTCGGTTGGTCCTGGGTGCATTTGCAGTAATGTTATGTGACCCATCCTCCTTATCCAGCTATAAGGATGGCCTGTGCCCCAGCAGTGGGGACATTAAAAATGGCTGATAGTCATGTTCGTTCATACTATTGCAAACCGATTCATAGAGTGTTCTTTTCTGCACATTATGTTCTGATAGCGTCCCAGATAGTAGGTATTACACGCTGTAACCGCAGCTGTGTCTTCGGAAGAAAATTTTTTACGTCTCGTTACGACTTTTTACATAAGCTTAAAAAAGTCATAAGCTGAAATATTTGATTAGAAATGTGGAACGTATGTATTGTTTATTTGAAAAATTTGGCCGTATATTTTTTATTTTTATTTTATCTAGGTATTTTCGCCAAAAACTATTTTTTTTATAATATTATGACAATCTTCTTTTTAGAGACTTCTTTGGACCAAGGGCGCGTTTTTTCTAGTTTCGGTTAAGTTCCAGATAACTTACATGACAGATAGGCAATTTTATAAGTGTTTTTTTTTAATTAAACTAGACTGAAGATGCTATCCAGAGTTCCAGACCATTTAAAACCGACCTGCATAGCAAACCAGCAGACCTAAACAAGCTTAGTTTTTACATCGTTCTATAGTAGTAGTTTATTAGAGTATTTTAGTAGAGTATTTCCCAAAACAAATTAATAACTTCTTTACCTTATATTATTATAACAGTACAAGAGCTTAGTATTAAAACTTATACGTTTTAACTTATAAGTTAAATTCCTTGTGCATTGTTATATTCATAGTTTCGCTGAAAAAGACGCTTAAGTTTTACTTTATCCTACTAATATTATAATTGCAAAAGTTTGTCTGTTTAGATTTTTGTGATGTTTACTTTTTTGTTAACATGCAAAAACGGCTGAACGGATTTGATTGATAAAAGTTTACAGTTATCTGAAAGAAAATCAAAATCGTTTAATAAAGTCGCAAAGTATAAACAGTACTTATTTTCTACATTATCTGGCATCGTTACAGCTGTTCAAGTTTGCATATGGCAGATAAACTTACACTTGTACAAGTTGTAAAAACGTAGTTATTTTAGGTAAATCTGAAGCATTGCTAGTTACAATATTTTAAAAACTGTTTGAAATAATGAAAACATAATTTTAACCGTACAATAAATGGTGTTCTGGCAGTTAGACGTAAGGTAGCCAGTTCCTCAGTGGTGATGATTCCGGGTGTAGTACGCTTAGACTTTCGACCTTATTGTCATTTAACATCAGGTTAGGTCAAAGCCAAGCCATATCCTTTTGTGAATAAAAAATACAACTGCAAATAACTACCTACGACTTACTGGAAGCAATGACGTCATAAGGTAAATAATGTGTGATAACCATACTAAAGTGTGATTATCTCTTCCTCAGTCAACACAACACCCCGATCGCCTATCTCCAACTCCAATTATTACCAGGTTGCTTAAACCTTAATTAACTTGTATCGAAACTATACCCCTAAACGATGAGTTACCCCTACATGTGTTGGTCAAAGTTGTTTACTTGTAACAAGAAATTTAGTAAAACTACGAAATTGGATATGGTAACATTCCAACTTAGATGGAAAGATTAGAAGAGTTTTGGGGAGACTTTTGTGGAAAGTTTTGGTATTTGGTTTGGTATTGCCACAAATTAGTTCAGTGCAAATTAACTAACTTATCTTACATTTTGCGAAAAGATTTAAAGTATTAACTTATAGGTAACACTGGTTTATTCAGTGGATTATTTCTCAAATTTGTTATTATCTTTTATCCGTTTTTCTTTTCATAAACAGAAATAAGAATAAAATTTATGAACTTTTGCACTTTAAATTTGAACGCAATAGCTGACTATTGGTTACATTTGACACACACACGGCGTTTTCTCAGTCTCATGTGAATCAAAACTATAATGATTTAAGTTTTAAAACGTACTTATATCCTAATCTGTGGCTTAAAGGGTATGTGGAACCTTCATCAAAAATATGTAGTAACATAATTCACTCTTGGAGAGTACAGACAGTTCTTGAAAGATAGATTTGTAGTTATTTTGTCCACCTTAATATTTTATTTTCATTTATTTTATGCACAACGGGATAGTGCTCGGCCTACACCTCACCTGATGTTGAGTGACAATAAGGTCGAAGATGGAAGCGCACTAAACCCGGAATCCTCATCACTGAGGAACTGGCTATTTTACCTGTAACTGCCGGAACACAACAAATTTTAAATTGTTGTTATGACGTCAGACTTAGGTAAGATGGTGGTAGCTAACCAGGCGGATTTGAAATATTTTGAAAAAAGAAATATATGTAGCTTACTTTACCGGTTTTCGGTAAATTTCGGTGTTGGTTTACGCACGATCTAACTTCTGAGGATGCTCCGGGTTGGGGCGAAACACGTGTAGAGTAGCCTAATTGGTGAAGGTGCAAGGTGTGTTGCTGTCTTGCTAAATGCAGGTATTGTGCACTTATATTTTGTGGTGTGCTGCATATTTTTGCGGGCGGGCGGGCGGTGCATCTTGCATATTTTGTTTGCGGAAGTAAGCTACATATATTTCTTTTTTCAAAATGGTTTGGGACTTCCGCCAAGTGACGCCTGATTCAATCAAAAAAGGATTTGAAATAATCCCTTCTACCAACCAAACCACATTAGTTCTTCCTTCCTATTTGATTATACGTTTCTTTTTTTGTTGGTAGTGCGTGAATGGAGAACGTACTCCAAAATCTTCGCACATCTCGGTAGCATAGATTACTACAGATCAGACGTCGTAAGAAACTTATCTCGTTAGTTCGTAATCTATAAACTGACCAAGTGGCTTGTGGTTTAATATATAGAGATTATTGCCTCTGCTGTTTTATGAGGGTCCTATCCCACATTCTGTAGATGGGTTGGCAAAAGTTTTTCGCTCACTCGTTAGTTAACTTTCTGATTGTCTTTGCGTTTTGATTTTCATGTTTCGATTATTGTTCCATCAAATTATAGTCTAGTATGTTGTTGTTTTGAATCACTATAGTCGTCTCTGCATGTTTTTACTGTGCAAAGCGATCCTTTTGTTCATCTTATTATTCTCTCGGAATAAAAGAAAATATTATTTTCATCGTAAGCAAACTGAAACATGTTCTTTAATAACTAAAGGAAAAAGAACATCCTTTTTCAAGATTCTCGGAAGGTAAAGATAAAAGTATGATAAAGATAAATTTTATCGTTCAATAATTGCACTGGAAATTAAACTCACTTTGACTTGATCTATTATAAACATATAAATGACAATTATATTATTATTATAAGTACCGACCTACATAATTTTCTGCAAATCTAAACATGAGTATAAAGTTTCAAAGTATCGAAATGATCAAGTTTTTAGTTTTTAATAGAATACTTACCGTTTCCTTATTCTCAATCGTTGTGTTTTCGTATAAGAAATTTTAATCTCTCTGCCGCTGAATCTGAGTGTGAATTCACGTAGAAAAACAAGTAATTTATTTAGAAAAGAAATGAAAGCGGATGAATAAAAAACATAAATTATACAAGAATGTGATATCGGAAACATTTTACTGTATTTTAGGCAAAGAGCAAATAAATAACTTTTCTCACCTTGTTGAACAAATAAATATTAAATACGTTATCCCTAAAAAAATCAGCGAAAAATGTAAAAAATATTTACACGCGACGAATTGATAACCACCTTTTTTTTTGAAGTCGGTTAAAAAGTGGCGGCCCAGCGATGGAATTAATACTTATTATGAATTGGCAGTATACGAGTACCTATAGTAAGTCTGCTGGAAGTAAAAAAACAGTCTTCTAAACGTCTTGTAGATTAATATTATCTAATCTGTTTTATTAATATTATCATACCTAACCTGGATAAAAATAAAAGAGTATGTAGTTTGGCTAATTTAGTGAATTTTCTACAAATTACTAAATGTCTGTCTATTAAACGATATTTGTTTGAAAAAAAATAACTCTGTAAGTATATAAAATTGTCGTTAATAGTAGTTTATGATACTGATACATAATGAGGGGTATTAAAACATGAGTGTGTGTTTAAAAACCGAGCCGTAGGCGAGGTTTTTAATAGTATCACACGAGTGTTTTAATACCTAGTTATGTGCAGTTTCATACACTACTTTATCTACACTCATACATTTGGGATTGAACCTACTAAATAAAAGATCAACGTTAGAAAAGAGAGAGAGACTTTGGTTGAATTAGCTATGTACCTACCTTGTAATAAGTCATTTCCTTAGCTGCATCTCAAATAATTTTGCAGAGTCAATCTTTTTCACATTTTTAAGCAAGAATAAAAACACCTACGAAATTCAGTATAACAAAATGTAAAAATTAAAATCAAATTTCAAAACTTTTTTGTAATGCTCTAAAAATGGCGCGCATTCCATTAGAAAAAAATTGAGATGAGTGCATTCTTGCAAACTAATCGCAATAAGTCATCGATCACCATAGAGTACATTTTAATCATGGAAATTATGTGGGAAAATATCGTTTTTTTTTAATATCACGGCACTACCTTCTTCTTGGATTCGCCCTGTATCGTAATGAGAAAAAAAGTTATTTTATGATGCAGCTGACTGCATCGTAATGAGTTTTTTTTTTTAATTTTACCTATTCACGAAAATAAAGTACGTCTTTATATTACCTTTTTTGAATTCATATTTGGAACATTACGTTGTGAGTGTAGATAAAAATGTTTATAATATATTCGTGTACCTGTTTTGTAAACAGTAATAGCAACTTTAACGATCACGTACTCAGGACACGTTTTTATCGATATTCCTTGTTTTGAATATGAAATTATTTGTGAAACATGTAGATGGATATAGGGACTAGAAATAAAGGTTTTTATCATAAACGTTGAAGTTAAAAACAGGTTAATATTATAAATGTATTGTATAGGATATACACTTTTGAATTGACAATTAGGACATACTGTCTTAAGTATCTAGATATTCATTGGTTGGTAAACGCATAATAGTAACAATAGTAGGAACTGTATTTTTGTAAATTAATCATATTAATCTCGAAAAAACTTGCGGTAAATTCTCGGTGTATATGTAATCGAAACTTTATCAGAGTTGCCTAGGAAACAACATTACATGAGATATAATATTATTATTTCCTTTCCTCATTAACGAGCTGTCAGGTAACTTTATCTGGATCGAGTTAAGACCCTCCATCTTCTGATCCATAACGGTAAATTGATATTTTTTGTATGGATAAGTTATAGCTCTCATCAAATAATGTTCCGGGTGAAGCGTATTTGTATTGATGCGTTGTTTTCAAGCGATTCTGGTGGCTACTAGTAGTTACCGAATAACGAATTCAGATTCGTGGGGCTGTATCTATGGCTGAGTTGATTTAATTGTTTCTAAAATTTGTGAAATATAAACCCATGATTGTAGTTCTTAAAGTGAATTCAAAACCCGAATCATCACCAATCAATTCACTTTATTAAACACCAGCGCCATCTTTATATTATCATACAATCTTTCCATCTTTTCTTTAGCTTACTATACTCATACACTCACGCGATATTTTAAAACTCAAAATATGATATCATAATAATAAAGTCAAGGGCCTATTAAAAATCACTGATAAAAACAAATGACAACGCGTGACGTGACACGTTTCATCATCAAGCTTCGTCCATAACTCAACATTCAATT
The DNA here is from genome assembly GCA_950108535.1 of Agriphila straminella. Lineage (NCBI taxonomy): Eukaryota > Metazoa > Arthropoda > Insecta > Lepidoptera > Crambidae > Agriphila > Agriphila straminella. The sequence goes on along the minus strand of OX467321.1, from coordinate 9,124,604 downwards.
GACAACAATTTGTGTCCATGAGCGGCCGATGCGGCACAATGGGTGACGGAAGACGGATGGCCGTAGTTCCTACTGCATTTATAAATTTTTTGCCATGCAATATTCAACCTACTAGACAAATAGTTAGGAGGTAAATTGTGTCTGTTGCAGTTATAAATTCTACGGCAACTTCAGGGTTTATTTAAAATAATAAATGTACGACTTTTTTTACTTATAAATATTTATTAAATGCATTAGTCAGTTATTTGTTTCGTTTACTTTCTTTTGATAAATGTACCTAAATCATAATTCATCCAATAAATTACTCAGTACGTGTCAGTACTATCTAATTAAATTAAAGTTAGCGTTAGAAATTGCCGAATCGATGCTTTTGGTATTTTTTTTATAAATGTCAATTATTGTTTGTTATGATAGAAATAGAGAAATAGAAAAAGAAATATTTTTTATTTAAATAGACTTATTAAAAGTTCTTTTAAATCGTCCAGTTTTTTTCCCCTACCACCCATTCGGGACGTCTTTTGCTGAGAAGAAGAATGGGCGCAAGAAACTTATCAGCCTCATCAAAAGTAACGATATTTACAATTTATTATATCGTTACCTAACCAAACACAATTAATATATAAAAAACACAGATTTCAAAGACCATATCTAAGTAAACATGTAAATACAAAAGCAATTTACTCCCATTTAAGTCATAAAAGAATATTATTACACTTTACAATAACAATTCAATAACATGAAATTTGAGTACCGAAACTCCATCGTAGCATAGTAAGACCGCGGTATTCTACCATAGGCACAACTCCGTAGAATGAAACTTCGCTTTTTGCTGATTACTTGTGCTTAAGGCGAGGCCAGTTCACGATCTGATGAAAAGTCTGATTTTTGAACTTCCAATGTGAAGAACTGATGTAAAATTCTACTTCACAAAAATTACTGTAGACTGAAAAAGAAACAAAGAAGCAAATTAACCGAACAGAATATTGAAAAATGGCATGGTAACTCTGTAAAAAAATCCTGAATAACACCATAAAAACTTATAAAAATAAATTTCAAATCGTCAGATTTCGTAATTTTCAACGACAGTGATATGATTTTTTATGCAAAAAGGATAGCTTTTTTATCGATCTAACACAATAACCGAGTACATTTTTAATAAATGATCCAGTATTTCAGAAATCAATAAAAATGTACTAAAATTCGTCAAATTTCTGGCGAAGCGTCAATTAAAGTTATGCAATATTCAACCTTATTTTAAAGACATAGTGAAAGAGTAAATTTCGTGAACTGGCCTCGCCTTAAAGCTACACTTTATGCCAGGTCATTATAAAAGAGTTTGTTTCCATTTTTACAGGGCCTGCTGATTTAATTAGCAGAAACACAAAATAACTCGTTGCAAAGCCAGATCAAAGTAGTCGTAATCATTAGAAAAAGCTATACGTGCTTCTGGTAAGCGTATTATCGTTGATATTTGTTGTAATTTTTACCTTTTCAATCAATATACTCGTATTATGCTTTATTGACTGTTTCACTAAAATCTTCATCAGTCATTATTTCATAGACTTTTGTAATACATCCTTTCATCCTTAAATCATTCATATTGTAGGTACTTATACTCATTCCATTATAGTACTTGTATGAATAAATTCTCATTTCAATGACTTACACATAACAACACTCCAAGAACCACACCACACTGAGGTTAACTTGGTAAACACTATAAAATACCAAGCACGCTAGCTTGAGAGACAAACAAACAACCACGATCTATTCAGCGGTTACTTTAGACAACATCAATATACTCCTTATAAACCGGTACTAAAGATCAAATTAGACTAAACCTTATCTCCATATGTGGGTACGTAATCGAAAGTCACCCGAATACTGGCAAAACCGAATCTACTTCACTTGTCTCCTATTCTACCGATTTAGCAAAGTTAACGAAAATTAATTGCAATGCAAAATAGTCCTTACAGTAAATCATTAAGATTGAAGTCGCTTGTACGCGTAGTGTTGCCTGTTCAGAGGTGCTTGGTATAGCATCACAGATTAGGGCAGCTATCAGTCGATTATCGATTATCGAATCAGTTGAAGCTCCTATTATATACGCCGTGTTCGATGAAGCATAATCGACAGATACTTGTGCCACGTTCAAGTACTTCTGAGAATTCTGGCCTCATAATCCAATTGCACTGTATAACAGAGCTTACATAACAACGAATTAGAGCATTATTTTTAAATTTGAAAATCATTATTACAAAACAAACTGAAAGTAAATAAAAAATAGCTCTTAACTTAATATTTTTTTTCATTAATCTAAAGAATAGGTATTGTTTTTCAGTAATTAATGATTTATTTAATAAAAACTAATCTCTATATTATATTCCATCTTAAAAATCATGCAATCCTATTTCATAGTACCTAATCATATCGAGCCAAGTACGTAGGTACAATATTGATATCTAACTTTTCAATTAATCTTAATTATTAGTTCCATTTTTCCTTAACCCTAGAATTCTAGAGTTTAGTAAACACAAACTTTTCCCACAAACCTGACATCGATATCGACAGATCTTTCTTGTACAGAACAGAACAACACTACAGAAGCGCTCATCCGTGTCCGCATTCAGTTTGCCGCATATCTTGAGCTCAAACTATACACATCACCGCTTTCTGCTAATTTCTAACTCACTGTGTTGATTTTCTTCTATTAATAATAATAATAGCTTTATTGCACACGACAAAAAACAAAAACAGAAAGAAACAAAAAAGGCAAAAGAAAACATACAAAAGGCGGCCTTATTGCTAAATAGCAATCTCTTCCAGGCAACCTTGGGTGAAAGAAAAATAAATAAGCAGAAGTAGGGGAATGGGTGCAAATTTAAAGGACAGGTAATGTATATAGATAGAAAGAGAATAAGTATATATAGGTATTATAAGTTTATTATTATAAGTTATTAGGTATATTACAACTTAAATTATTGTTAATGCGATTATTATGAATATCTCGATTCTAATCATAGTCCTACTAATTACGAAGATTGCATTTGAAATAAAGGGATTAATTTTATGATAACTGTCTCATTCAAATGTAGAAGCTTAATATAAGTTAAATAATGACTTTTTGTAGCTTTAGCGCCACCGCTCACGGGCGCTTAATCGCCGAGCGATTTTTTGTAGCCCAGAATAGAACATATGGAGTTCAATACGTAAACGCCCACGAGCTACAAAAAGTAGCTCACACATAGCTCGGCGACTAATCGCCCACGAAATGACACTGACAAGAGTGACAAGCGGCTTTAACCCTAAAAGACACCACAACTTTTTTCGCTGGCTGACATAATTATTTTTGTAATGGTAGAGTTTGCAATAAAAAGTAAGAGAATTATTATTACATGATATGCTTACCAATTTATATAGTTTTTAATCCTGTTCCAAAAAAGGTAGGAACACACTACGAACCTAAGGTCGGTTATAGGCAATTATTGTTCTGGGATTATCATAAGTTTATAATTTACCTATATTATTATGGAAAACTTAACGTAAACGTAACAAAAGAAACATCAAGTTAGCTAAAGAATTTTTAAATATGAGATTTTTGCTTTCACAATGCTATTTTTACACAATACTAAATAATATACTAGAAAAAATACGACTCGCACCAGATCAATACTCAGACGGGAATCGAACCCGCGACCTTTGGATATCCGGTCCAATGCTCTGACCGCTGAGCTACCGAGTCACTAGTGACATCGCCGAATTTCTTCTAGTATATCCTACTCTTACGCTGCAAGCCAGCGTTATTTCACCAATGTAAGGAATTACCTCGACATTCAATTGAAATATCTTTCCAGATATTTGGCAATCGATTAAGATGAAATAGCTATATAATTTTTAAATATGAGATTTTTGCATTCACAATGCTATTTTTACACAATACTAAATAATATACTAGAAAAAATACGACTCGCACCAGATCAATACTCAGACGGGAATCGAACCCGCGACCTTTGGATATCCGGTCCAATGCTCTGACCGCTGAGCTACCGAGTCACTAGTGACATCGCCGAATTTCTTCTAGTATATCCTACTCTTACGCTGCAAGCCAGCGTTATTTCACCAATGTAAGGAATTACCTCGACATTCAATTGAAATATCTTTCCAGATATTTGGCAATCGATTAAGATGAAATAGCTATATAATTTTTAAATATGAGATTTTTGCATTCACAATGCTATTTTTACACAATACTAAATAATATACTAGAAAAAATACGACTCGCACCAGATCAATACTCAGACGGGAATCGAACCCGCGACCTTTGGATATCCGGTCCAATGCTCTGACCGCTGAGCTACCGAGTCACTAGTGACATCGCCGAATTTCTTCTAGTATATCCTACTCTTACGCTGCAAGCCAGCGTTATTTCACCAATGTAAGGAATTACCTCGACATTCAATTGAAATATCTTTCCAGATATTTGGCAATCGATTAAGATGAAATAGCTATATAATTTTTAAATATGAGATTTTTGCATTCACAATGCTATTTTTACACAATACTAAATAATATACTAGAAAAAATACGACTCGCACCAGATCAATACTCAGACGGGAATCGAACCCGCGACCTTTGGATATCCGGTCCAATGCTCTGACCGCTGAGCTACCGAGTCACTAGTGACATCGCCGAATTTCTTCTAGTATATCCTACTCTTACGCTGCAAGCCAGCGTTATTTCACCAATGTAAGGAATTACCTCGACATTCAATTGAAATATCTTTCCAGATATTTGGCAATCGATTAAATAACGCTGGCTTGCAGCGTAAGAGTAGGATATACTAGAAGAAATTCGGCGATGTCACTAGTGACTCGGTAGCTCAGCGGTCAGAGCATTGGACCGGATATCCAAAGGTCGCGGGTTCGATTCCCGTCTGAGTATTGATCTGGTGCGAGTCGTATTTTTTCTAGTATATTATTTAGTATTGTGTAAAAATAGCATTGTGAATGCAAAAATCTCATATTTAAAAATTATATAGCTATTTCATCTTAATCGATTGCCAAATATCTGGAAAGATATTTCAATTGAATGTCGAGGTAATTCCTTACATTGGTGAAATAACGCTGGCTTGCAGCGTAAGAGTAGGATATACTAGAAGAAATTCGGCGATGTCACTAGTGACTCGGTAGCTCAGCGGTCAGAGCATTGGACCGGATATCCAAAGGTCGCGGGTTCGATTCCCGTCTGAGTATTGATCTGGTGCGAGTCGTATTTTTTCTAGTATATTATTTAGTATTAGCTAAAGAATTTGACTAGTCGCTAATAAAATCGTATTGAAAGCACTGTCGGATTGTCTAAGAACAAACATCTAGTAAATTTTATTTATTTATAAATAATGAAAATCAAAGAAGTCGCCGTTTAAATATGTTTTCCATAACAATGCCTACCTACCTACTTCTGTTTTGCGTAAAAGAATCGCAAGATTCAGTTTTTAAGTAAGATGATTTTGGGCAGGGAATAGGGGATAATACTGAGGAAGTAATGGCGCCACATGCGACTGTCCTAAATTCGTTAAATTTGATGTTTCAGATGTAAAATGTAATTTCTGACGTATTTTAGCCAATCAAAACCATTTTTGTTTACCACAGAGTACAATGGCGCCATCTGCGAAAAGTTTTACGTATTATTTCCTATTGCGAGTTTTTACACAAAAAAAGAAAAACCATAAGCATTCTATGGGTTCTTTATAAGGGTTCCGTAGCAAAATGGTAAAAAGGAACCTTTATGGTGTGACTCAGTCTGTCTGTCTGTCTGTCACAGCTGGATATCTCGATAACTATCTATTAATGGTATCAACTTGAAATTTGGAATAGTTTAAGATGACGTTTGCCCAAATATTTTGCAAATAAGGATGTTTTTTTTACAGCAGGAATTGAAAAGGGGTCTTAAAAATTTGAAGTGAGGCTACTAGTAGGGCATATGGGTATCATAACATAATGAAAGAGTGTTGTTAGCACATTTTCAAACATTTCTCTTTTTTTAGGCCGCATAGTGTTCGACTTATAATGAAAAATGTAAAAACATACCGTTCCTTCCTTATAGTATAGAACTTATAGTAAAAAAGATAAATCTAAAATAATTATATGTGATAGTAGTTTATGTAAAGATTACAGGAAAAATAAAACGTAATCTCAATATAGCACACTTTTTTACACGACGTCATCGTACGCGAATACAAACGAGGCAATTTACAATGTTGGTAATGAAGAATGATGATGAAAGGATGAAGAAGAATTTGGGAGTAGCCCCGCTACTCTTCACGTAGCGGGGGCCCACATCGCGGTGCTCGCGGCGGTCATCACTTCAGGCGCAATGGCGGGATGTATGTACGATGGTCGATAATGGATGGTAAGGAATACATTTCCTCATATTGGTATCCTTATGAGTAATATAAGGTTCCACTAATGATAATAGTTCATCAAAAGCATTGGTGGACATTATTTAATATTTATAGAATTTGTCCGGCTGTAATCTCAGCTCTTGGTGACGGATGTAAAATAATCCCTTTAATATTCTTGTAGAAATTATTGGGTTAACCCAGTACTTTTTTTTCTTTCTTTTATTCTTCAAATATAGCAAAACACACACTTTTCTTTGTAGATCGACTTTCTTTCGTAAATCCATTACGTGCACAGAGAGAGAATTTTTACTATATTACGTGCACTCTTCACTATAGCCAACTACAAAATGGCGGACTAGTGCGTTGACGTTTGACGACTGACGTTGAGTCGCCCACAAAGCAATATTTTCCGTGAGGTCCACACCACCCATACTATTTAACCCATTTGAGGCTAACGTACTTTTAAACGGACGCTACATTATAAAAATTTTTAAACAAAATATAGGGACTTTTAATAAACTTTTTTATGCTGTGGCTTGACACATGTATCATTCTGTTAAATATTTCTGTGATAGAATTTTCTTTGTTTCGTGTTATGATTTTGATCGTTTGTTGTTATTATAACTACGTGTTTTTCGAGGTATTTAATTATAATTATTCAATAACTATAACGTTCGAAAAACATGAATAAAATATTCTATTGTACTGTTAGCCGATCGGTAATTATAGGGTTTGAGGTTATTTTTCGCACAAGTCATCACGAAAATACGAAAATGTGGTATCGATGCATTCAATACGATGCCCCGATCACCAATATATAAGATGAAAAGCGTGAAAATGGCGGGGGTAGAAACTGTGATGTCATAAAGTTTTCAGTACTTACAAAGATTTTTTTCATACCATGTGGTATATCAAAGCCCTTTGGCTTTGTGAGTATATTGCGAATATAAAACACACTATAACATGTCATCAAAATCTCATCATAGTAACATACACAGTAACAGTTAAAACACATAAAAAATACCGTTTGTGGAACATGGATAAAAATATTATTTTTTAATATGTCATAAAATGATGTAATACAAAAACTAGCTTATGTCTGCAAAACAAACACTTCGAGCGACTCGCAATATTTTTTCGGGGTCAAAACCTTCCAGTAGGTATCGAACAAATTTTTATTAATTCTTGAATTTGCGCATATAAAGTAAATGCAGAATTTTTGTTCTTCACACTATTTTGACGATAAAAGGATCTGTACCCTTAGCACGAACAGCTATCAAAAAAATAATCATTCGATAGATAAATTTTGTATTGGAAATTTGTACAACGCCATCTATCGCCGATAAGCGAAATGAAATTTTCCATAGAGAATTGTCTATCGAGTAATTTTACGTGCGTTTTTTTTCTCGATAGCTGTTCGTGCTAAGGGTACTGAAGACATTTGAATCGTATACATTGTTTGCTTCATTTGTGAAAAGTATATAATTACTGACATAAATAAATCATAAACTTTATTTTATAGAGCTTAGCAATAATAAAAGTGATTGTTCTATAATATTATTACCGGGTGCCTTTTAGGGTTAACTTACGTCAGCGACTAAAAAGCGCCGTGATTGTCGCCGCGATTATCGCCGCGTTTATCGCAGCGATATCGCCGCGATTAACGCCGCGCTTATCGCAGCTACAAAATAGCGCCCGTCAGCGGTAAGCATTACTGTACAACAGCATTAGTTTAAAACTATCACTGGCATATTGTAAAAAAAAACAATCGTGAAGAATCACGATTGTTTTTTTTTTAAGAATAAAAAATATTGATACTTATTAACTGCGCACTAACCAAATATCATTAAATTTCAGCCATTTAACGAATAAATACGACGCTCTTTAGTTCAGAAAAAATATCTATCGATATGTCAAATGCAGAGGACATCTTTTTCCGAAGTACAAAGCGTTTACGACCGGTTTTTCTGTCGCCCGGTTTAATTGGAACAATGCCTTGTGGTCGGATATTGAATTTGGACAAACCGGAATTGCGTATTCTTATTGGCATTTCACAAACTGCAAAAGGAATATTGGGGTTAACTGGAGCTTTGAGATTTCATTTTTCTGACAATTATTTTTCGCATGTCGTTTGTCTTTATAAATTGATTGTCTGCCCTACTCAAATGGCAAATCTTCTATTCGTTTGCTAACTTAAAGCTTAAAAATAAGCAATTAGACGGTCAAGTAACATGTCGCAAGCTAATGTAAATCACAGACATTGTTGTATTGTATGGAATTGACAAGCCTTCGCCACGTTATTTTAGAGATTATGGCTTATTTTTAATTTTTAAGTTAGCGAACTAATAGAAAATTGGCCATTTGAGTAAGGGGTCTATGTTACTACTGTTACACTAAGTACTACTGTTACACCTCGCATTGCTAAGAGTCAAGTTACTCACTTAATGACTGATCCTTGTGAACCGATGTATTGCGTCACACTGCAAGCGACCGACGCGTCCAGCCCGCTGATTTTGTAACTTTGTTACAATCAACTCTGACAGAAATCGCAGTTACATTGCTGCTTTTTTATGAACCAATGTGACAACTATCGTATTTAAAGCAGCAATGTAACTGCGGTTTCAGTCGAGAATTGTGAGCAACAGAGTTACGTGATCAGCCCCCAAGTATATTTGGTATTCGCCACGAAAGTCGCGTAGTGTCTTGGCTCGTTTATTGTGGCCCTATAAAGCCTTATAGCCAAACTACACAGATAATATCATACATTGCTATACAGACACCGTATCCTTGTTACCGAAACGTCAATGCTACCATGGATTCGAATTCGAATGCATTGATGTATCACATAATAATAGAAGTACCCAGTCAATGAAGACTACCTCGTAATATAGTAGGCTTTAAATTCCGTTTGATTTTTCCATGCAAACATGACTTTACCTATTTCTTGGATTTTGCATGTTCAATAAAAATCTGGATAAAAGATCTATTATGTTATGTATCGATTCTAAACTATTACATACATATTGTGTTCTGTTATTAAATTAATGCATATGAACAACCTAGCTCTTGCCCGCGACTTCGTCTGTGTGTACATTCGAAAAATCCCCAGGGAACAAAGGTTCTGTACTGGGATAAAAAGTATCCTATATTTTAACCCAGGCTATAAACTATCAGTGTACCATGCCAAATCTGTTCACTCGTTTTTCCGTAACTGAAAAACAAACATTAAACAATTACATTTTATAATATTAGTAAAATATCCATTTCCCGTTCCTGTTCGTTCCCGTTCCCGTACCCGTTCTCTTCAGGGGGCCCATACGCGTAATTTTCAACGTAAAAAAAACAAAACTGAAACGATGTCAGTTCTAAAGATATGTTCACGTATATTAATAAATACTCATTGAACCTGTGTGTATGTGTGTTTGTGTGTGTGTGCGTGTGTGTGTGTGTAGCTTGGAACAAGAATTATTATTATTTATTTATTATTTTCTTCATTGTTTCTGTAATTGTTAAGTGTTAAAAAGCTCGTGAGGTGCATTTTATTATGATAAACTTTTGGTGTATTTACTGAGGTGTCATATTATTATTGCAAATAAAATTAGAGTCATCGATTTTAACGTCGTTTTTGGATTTTAGCTTGAATTATAGAAATTTCAGTCTATGTAAGTCTATTTCCAAATATAAGTGCGATCGAGTCCCTGCTTCAACCATTTGTTACGACCAAATCCTTAAAGTCAGTACGTGTTGGAGATTTCATGCCCCTAGAAACTGCACCCTCGCTGCTCGAGCGGTAAAAGTCCCATATAGTACAACTATCAGATTATCTAAACAATGTAATGAGACTATTCGTAATCCAACGGGCGCCTCTGCCCGAAATAAAATTTATGCGATCGGCTTAATGAGATTTAGGGACGGGCCAATGCAGACTTTTAAAGTGAATGTAAACTTTATCTTTTTGGATTTAAAGCTTTATTTTTCGAGTTTCAGATCAGATGCTATAGGAAAGTGATTCAAGTTTAATTATATAAGGAAGTTTATATTAAGAACTAGCTTTCGCCCGTGACTTCGTCTACGTGAACATTCAGAAAATCTCTAGAACCTTTAAATGTACAGAATCGGACCTGTTGCAGTCTTATAATGTGTTGTTTTCACTAAAATAATTATATTTAAGAGAGATTTAAAAAGTGCCTACAGTGAGAAACTTTCTAAAAGGCACTTTTTAGATAGCGATTTCTCGATACCATTATGGATGTTCTAATACCATTCATTCGAAGCAGAAAAATTTGACCCAACAAATCGAAGTAGAACAAGAATAAAATTGAAGTCCTAGGATACCTATTATTAATGAAGCAAGTCAGTGTCTAAAATGTTGCCAGTAAACAGACTGGTGGCGTGGTTCGTGCCGCGGTTAGCTCCACTCACGAACTTGCGAACTAAAGCCTGAAAGCGGTCTGGCCGAATGTCAAGTAGTAAGTACATAGTCGTTGTTACTAGACCACATTTCCAGCGGCCTACATTTTGATGATTTGGCAACAAAATTTAAAAAAGAAATGAAGTTAAATGAGGTCTTGCGCTTTCATGTTCATGTTGTGTTTTTGACAGATGCATTAAGGTAAGATCTGTCGCATTAGGACAAGTTAATAAAATTCTATGCAATCTGGAGCCTCGTTTTGCACAAAAAATATATTAAAAAGCCCAATATCTACCATTGATATTTCAAAAGCAACTTAATCCCTCCCTTTCTCTCCGTATCAAGCAGTGAGCGATCCGTACATTTTCACTTCATTTATTCCGAATAATTCCACTATCTCGGTCCATTCCTTCTAGTAAAGTTAATTCAGAAATCCCCTCCAAATCTGCCCGGGTCTCGAATAAAATTTATGGGCTCCTTTAATTTGCAAGAGCTCAAATTAGAGTTAGATGAATTTGCCTAGTTGACAAAGGGTCTATGAGTACCTATTGTATTTGAGAAGTGGGTCTTGGCAGTATTAGTTAATTTACAGATTAAAATAAAGATGTATTTTTTTATGAACAACAGGAGATTTTTAACAACAACATGAGTTTTGAAGAACAGGACATTCCTTGCACAAACATTACCATTACCGCCTGGCTATCTACATCATCTTACCTAAATCTGACGCCATAGCAACAATAAAAAAAAATTGTGTTCGGGCAGTTAGAGGTAAGATAGCCAGTTCCTCAGTGATGAGGATGCCGGGAGTAGTGCGCTTCCACCTTCGGCCTTATCCTCACTTAACATCAGGTGAGGCGAAGGCCACGCACTATCTCATTGTGTATAAAAAAAGATTCTTTCGATGTAAGTATACATATAATTTTGGTCAAACTTACCATCCTGCGAACGAGACCAGTTTCCATTTCCTTTAATATCTTTTTACGCTAAGTGGAACTTGAGTGCAGGTATGAGCACTGAAAATGTACACACCAAAGAACTATGGCACACTACATTAGTAGTATGTAGTTTCTATGTGATCACACTGACACCCGTATTCATTAACATTACTATAGGTGTCACAGTGACCGCGGATGCACAGCGCGAGTCCCAATTACTAATCACACGTAGTAACGTAAAACAAACGAACCAATCAATTTCTATGCACTGCGTTCGTATAGGCGAGGGTCGTTTGAGTATTGTTCTTTAATACGAGTGTAAATGACTGACAAATTTTAATAGAGATTGATACTTTGTACTATAGTGTGTACTAAGTAACGCAACTACTTTTCATAGCTAGTGCGTGGCTATATACACACTGTGCGTTAATTCACCAGCACAATTTTTGGGTTCATTCATCAATGTGTGCGTGATAAATTTATTAGTCAGCCAATTTGATTCTTAAACCACTATGAGACATACTGTTTTGAATTTGGGTTCCAACTTACCTATTTCATCCATAATTATGTAGTATCACTTTCCGTGAGAGTTTTCAAAAGTCCTTTTTCAGTGCATGCCTATACAGCATCCTACTTCCTACTAATATTATAAATGTGAAAGTTTGTGGGTTTGGATGAAATTTGACACACAGATGTTACAAAAATACCCCTAATGCCGAATATTGTAGAAAGGAACCATCAAACTGAACAACTTTTGCTATGAGACCAACTCTGAAATCGCGAAAAAAAAACAGCTGTTTCATACAAGACATTAATAACAAAAATATCAAAATCTATGAAACAGCTGTTTTTTTTTCGCGATTTCAGAGTCGGTATTATAGTAAAAGTTGTTCAGTTTGATGGTTTCTATCTACAACATTTGGCATTAGGGGTATTTATGTAACACGTTATAAAACGTAATAAGGCTTGAAGAATTTATTATAGGGTAAAATAAAACAACACATATAAAAATGTACAGCGTATTTCATACAAAAACACCTCGTCAAAATACTTTATACAATGTTACAGACAAAATTGAAATAATAGTTATATGACGTGATGAATATCATAACAGAAAAGGTATGAGCACTTTCGTTCCGTTTGTATCTTTGACGTAAATCTCATTAGTGTGTTTGTTTAAGAATAATTATACTCTTAACTCTAATGGTATGGTACTTACAGTTAAAATGATTGCATAGATTTCATTATCATAGTACTGGAATTTATTATTATGTTTGCGTTTTATTAATATAATTACATCTTACAAAATTATAATATACTTATGCTACGGCTCCAACTGCGTCTTAACGCATAGCCTAAAGCGTTAATCGAGGCGTTACGCAGATGTGGCCAAGACTTTAACGTGTTAATTTACAAACGACAGTACTAAATTTACTTAACGCCATAGCTAAAGCGTAGTTGGACATTACCACTAACGTTAACGTTAACGCAGGTGGAGCAGTAGCATTAGTGTGAGTTGCACCAAAACGCTGTCAAAGTTAAAGTTATCGTCAAATGATAATGCTACCTAGTTGTCACGTCCAACTTGTCAAAGGACAACATGCTGGCTGGCAACCTCTTTTTTTGGCTAACTTGTGCTTAACCGGTACTTTAACAAGCTTGTTATCGTTAAAGTTTGATGGTGTAACTGAGCCTTAAGAAACAGTTTTATTAAATTCATCATTATCTTTTTTTATGTCCCCACTACTTCCTTGTGGATAGATAAGGAGGATGGATCATTCACGCAAGCCGAATACAGGCTAATGGGCTTTTTCTATTACTGTTTCTTACTTACTAGTACGATGACAAATTTAAAAAAGCGAATAGCAAATGATCCTAATTAGTGGTGTTCTTGGCAGCTTTCAGCTTGGGCAAAAATGCTTTTGCATGTCCGGCTGTCCCTTTGTTATCTTCTACAGGTCGATATCTCAACCGATTCTCGTGAAATTTTGTGAGCAGACTCTATATTTTTTTAGTCAATTGAATTTTTCGAAGTTTTTCGAAATGGCGGATATATGATAGAGGAAAATCATATTTCAGCCATTTTTTAAAATGTTCAAAAATATCACAAACGTGAGCTCTGCAGAAAGCCTAGCCAAAGTAACATTGGCAAATCTTCGTTATCGCTTCGCTTTCGAAACATGTATGGGATTGACATAAGGTTTCGTTAACAATCGAATTTTAAAACGTCAAATTCATACATGTATCGAAGCGAAGCGATAACAAAAATTTGCAAGTGTTACTTTGGCTAGGGGGGCAGAGACATAGCCATAGTATAATAAATTAATGTTTGAATCCAGAGTATTCAGTTATAATACAAAAAATACCTTAAAATAAATCAAATTTTAAATAAAGGCATAAAATATAAATAACGACAAATGTTCATGCGTGCACCTTATAATGTTAGTTATGCATGATTTCTTTTCCATTTTCATGTTTTGTTCTTTAGAAAGTATGTATGCTCAAAACTTGCGAACTCTCATGGGCACACAAACCCTAGTGGTTTTGCTAATGAGTAATGTATATTTTAATATGTATCGATGTATGTCTTGAACAATAAATACATAAATTAAAAAAAAAAACTACTAATAAAATTGTTTTTAAAACAAATTATTTATGCTCTTTAGTTTTATTTTATTATCAGTTAATAGTATTTAAAACCGAGTAAGCTTAAATTAGTTATCAAAGCATTATGAATAAACTCATTTTCTAAAGTAAGTAATTAATCAAATAGAATATTAGTAATAGGATTTAAAAAAAAAAACAATTTCAATAGCTAGTAAATTAATAAACTATTTACTCTTCTAAACAAAGTTGTTATGAACGATAATTATTTTGCGTAAGTAATCACATTTTTGTTCTAGGGATAGTAAACTGCCATAGACTTAATTCACATAATTATTACTGTTAATAATCTTAATTCATTTAAATGTTGTTACTTGATAAAAATTACTTAGTTCGTCAATAATAAATATGGTCATAAAAAAGTAATAGACATTTTTTATGTATTACTGTTACGTATATACTGTTACGCTCGGTGGCGCAGTGGTTTAGCGCCTGGCCAAGCGATTGCGGAAGTTAAGCAACGTTCGCATGGGTCGGTCATGGGTTGGGTGACCAAAAATTTATTATCTCGAGCTCCTCCTTGCTTCGGAAGGCACGTTAAGCCGTTGGTCCCGGCTGCATTTGCAGTGGTTAACACCCACCAAACCGCATTGGGCCCGCGTGGTGGGTTATGGCCCATCCTCCTTACCACCCATAAGGAAGGCCTGTGCCCCAGCAGTGGGGACATCAAAAATGGCTGATGGACTGTTACGACTTATGGTAGGTAGGTACTTTTCAATATGACCAAAACATTTTGCGATCAATTTTTTTAATCACAATACAAGTTTTGATAATGGTCTCGACTCTTGCGTATTACCAATGCTTAAAGCTATTTTCACTTGTCGTGATTTGGATCTTCATTTAAGTGATCCATCATCAACTACTTATCATTATAACATTTCCTTGATTGAATTGTCCATAAATATTAATAGATGATGTTGTTGATCTCGATCGAGTGGATAGCTGTTAATGACATAGCAATTATTTGTCAATTTATTGTTTCGATAATCCTCTAACAAATAGTCCCATTCTATGACGAGTTAGAAAACTGTATTTAACTCGTCATAGAATAGAACTGTACGTACTGATGATAGGCATACATGCCAAACATACATTTATACAGCATACATTTTTCATGACAAAATCAAAAATTGTTTTCTCTGCTACATTTTCCTGAAATATTTTTAATAATTACTGTCGTTGTTATAAAGCTTTGTTCAAACATACAAAATTTTGGGCTTAATCTTATAATAAAATTTAAATAATAATATCACATAAAATTACATACAAAACAAAGTCTTAAATCTAAAACATGTAAGCCCTGCATTTTATCATTTAGTAGTACAGTGTTAAGATATTATAAATCAATCTTGTAATAATTATGATAAATCTTTATATCCATAATCAATTATATTGGATAGGCGATCCATCCTAGTTATTATTTCGAGTATTAAACATTAATTAATAAATCATGGCACAGAATAAATAATGATGCAACGAAAGAGCTCATACTTTATTCAAAACTAAACCTATTGTTGATGATTTTATGACTCAAAACCGCATGAAACGATTTCAATTTACATTTTTAAATCTACTTAAAGGTAAACCGGTAATTTACAACATTTACGGTGAATACAATAACATTATCGTTTGAATAAATGTTAAGTGCTCATAGAATTAATCCCGTATTATACAATTGCTTATTTAAAGGGACATAGTCTGTATCTCAATTACATAATTAATAAGTGACTACCCTATACTTAACAATCTAAGTGAAGAAAAATGCTATACAACTCCATAATACTGCACTAGTTTTGTAAGACAGTCTACACGCTGTATTCATTTCTTGAAATCTGTATGTTTTCATTTCATTTTGGATTGGTATCACAGGATCAACTATAAATGCTGGTGCCTCTGTCGTCGTTTTCGTTTCTCTTGGACACGGTAGATTATCCGGTGGGATTTTTAATACGACTCTTTTTATAACTTTTTTAGTCATTGTTATTCCATTGCTTTGTTCCTTATTCAGCTCCTCGGGAATAGTTTTCTTTTCAGTGACGTTTATTTTGTCGTTTAAAGTTTCAATCGTTATTCCCGCGTGCAGAATTTCTTGATTGAATTCTATTTTGTTTTCTATAACATCAGACATTTTGTTATAAGCTGAACTAACGATAGGTGGGTCCATTTTGCATGTGACACTCTCCAGTGATAATTTTGTGTTCTGACTTTTTGTCTCGTTTCGCAACAAATGCATCCACTTCAATCTGCAGTCACAAACGAAGTTGTTTTCTGTGAAAATCAAAACAAATTATGTTAGTAATGAAAAACGAGTAAAATATTTCTAAACCGATCAATAATCGATTCCATGCAATTTAATAAAAGCAAAATATTTAAATCACTTAAATCTGATTCTCTCAACCAATTATTAAATCAATATCTTTCAGCTACTCCAAATTGGATTAAACTTCACTTTACGCTTCAATCTACTTCATCTTTTATAATTATCATAAAGAAGCCCCAGGGAATCATAAAAGACCAAACTTCTTAAGTGTGTTAAAGTTAATAATAACGCCTGTGTTTCCGCTCATTTAATATTCAGCGTATGTTATAAGTTTATGAAACTCAACATGATACTGTATTAAATATTCATAATTACCTTCGAGGAGCAAATTGCTGTTCAGTGGCTTTAAGTTGTCCAATATGGGTTTGATGTTGTCAAAAGTTAATGCGTGCAGTTCGTTTGAACGTAAATCTAGAGAACTGAGACCCCTCACTCCTTCGAATAGGTGCGCAGGGAGCGCAGCCAGTTTATTATCATCAAGGGACAACTTTCGGAGTAGGGACAAACCGTCGAAAGCCCTTTCTGAAATGTACTTCAAGTCGTTCTTGCCGAGCAAAAGTTCCTGTAAGTTCCACAGTTCTGCAAAAGTGTATTCGGTAAGATTGTAAATGCGGTTTCGCCTGAGATCCAATTTCCGCAAGTTGGCCAATCCATCAAACGTGCGTCGCCTCAAATGGATTATGTTGTTTTTATTCAGGTCCAATTCCAGTAGATTGAACGTGTGCAAAAACGCCCCGTCTCTTATCGACGATATGTTATTCTTAGTGAAGACGAGTTTGTGTAACTTCGGTAAATCAAAGAACACCTCCGAACCGATTTCTAGAATCATGTTGTCTTCCAGATTTATAAGTGTTATGTTTGGGAGGTGAGCAAAAGAGTACTGTTGTAAGTTTTCTATCTGATTTTGTGACAGAGTTATATCAGTTAAGTTTGTGAGATTGGCGAAGGCGAAAGAAGTGACATCTAGAATGTTGCCGTATCTTATATTGATGGAGCTGAGGTTTTTGAGGAAGTGAAGTGCTTTTGTCGGGACGTACCCTAAAGCTCCATCGACGCGGACATTAAAAGACAAAGTTTGTAAAGTTGGTTGTGAAGCAAAACTTTGCCAGATGAGATCGTCCCGTGGTATCCCGCCATTGAATACCCAGCATTCCGCCTTAGTTGCATTCCTTGGCTCTCTAGTGTTTTCGCAATAGCAGTGGACCTTAGAATCGCGGTCGCTGACGTCGCAAATATTCTTTTGAAAGCCTCCAGCTTTATCCTTGGGCCTTCTCTTGTTGTTGTCTTTTGCTTGGACGTTAATTGACATTTCGTTAACAAGGGCGAAAGTGATCAGGATGTAGATAATTCCCGCGATTCGTCCCTCCATTTTCATTTTATCTGAAACAACGAAAATCATTAAGTTAAAACGAGGAATTAGAATTAACATTGTTTCGTATTCACATTGTTAGATTACGACGGATTGGGTGTTTGAAAC
Source organism: Agriphila straminella (assembly GCA_950108535.1). Lineage (NCBI taxonomy): Eukaryota > Metazoa > Arthropoda > Insecta > Lepidoptera > Crambidae > Agriphila > Agriphila straminella. The sequence goes on along the minus strand of OX467321.1, from coordinate 9,106,394 downwards.
GAAAATTGTAAGGAAGTTAACACCCACATTAAAATTCATGAATATTTGTATGTGACCCAGTTAAAAATGTCCATTATAATTAATTTTATGCTGTTCACTAGTTGAATTTCGTTCATTCATAGTACAAAATAAACGCCAATGACTAAACAAAGAGGATACTATTTTGTCGTTGTTGCACAGCAATAATGTATTATTTTTGAATTAATTCTTCACTTCTTTCTTTTCATTACAGGATGTGACCGGTATAATTTATCACTGACCAGAAAAAAATCGACATTTAATTTCGGTAAGTAACTAATTACTATTATTTTTACTAGGCAGTCATTACTTTTGTTTCTACACATTTTTTATAATAAATCTGTATAAATAATGCGCAAGTAAAGCCCGATAAATAGTTTATATTGTCAGTTAATAGGCTCTTCCCTCTAACGAATTTGTTGCTAATAAAGGCTTTTGCATCCCAAAGTTTACAACACTAAGTAATTTATTGATCAAACATCAAGTGAAATTCAATATAAACCAAATATTGGTTTAATATCTGCATATTTGTATACAGTTTTGATGTAATTAGTAACATAAATAATCAAAGAGCATGTGTTCAACACATCAACTCCTTTTGGTAGGTATATAACTGCGGTGGCAGTATAATTTGAGGAGTGGAATCAAGTGACGTAATCCAAATGAGTTTCAAATAATTAACATGTTGAATATTTTACAAGGCAAACACTAAGAATGTTCATAATTAGTGACTGAGTAACATTGAATAGGATTTTGTGTTATGTTTGTAGAAGCGGAGATTTTGTTAGGTCTATTCATTGCTTTCGCATAAAGTTAATTTACTATTCTAACGATAGACGTAATGTGAACTTTAATTTTATTTAAAGGCATTTTTTTTTAATAAAAGTCTATTTGAAATTTATGTGATACCTATCCCAATATTTAAATAAAAATGCTGCTTCCAATTCAAGTGTCGACTGAATAAAACTTAAAAAAAAAGAAATTACAGAGAATTTAAATGGAGACGTCTACATAACAGTTCCCAATATATTATCTCTATTTTCTTGTAAACAAATAATAACTCGAACAAACTTTCATGAATATAAAAAAGATGGAGGAGACGAGGAGCTCGGTGGCGCAGTGGTTTAGCACCTGGCCCAGCGATTGCTGATGTTAAGCAACGTTCGCAAGGGTCGGTCATGGGATGGGTGACCAAAAATTTATTATCTCGAGCTCCTCCGTGCTTCGAATCACCAATCCGCATTGGGCCCGCTTGGTGGGTTATGGACCATCCTCCTTACTACCCATAAGGAAGGCCTGTGCCCCAGCAGTGGGGACATCAAAAATGGCTGATGAACAACAACAACAACAGGTCCCAATATATATATTTTTCTATTTTCTTCCAAACAAATAATAACTCGAACAAACTTTCATGAATATAAAAAAGATAATCCCATCTTTTTTCAACCCCGAACCTTCGAAGCATTTTAAGACTGCGCCCCTCAGATTATTTGCAAACAAATGACGCCCATTCAAAGATTTAATCCTACAAGTGGCCCATCAATCCACATAACTGTAAGAAATAATATAAGGAGAATCACCCTGTTCCCTTCAAATAGTACCCAAGGGTACGAAGATAAACAAAAGTCGTGGCTTGACTTCTGCGGAAGAAGCAGTTCACGAGGGAATTTTAACATTTTAGGGCAATTCTAACCTTTGAGGTAATAGTCTTAATGGTGAATCAACTTCTTTACTCATTCATTAGTATCGATAATTTTTCAAATATCATTACATTGCACTCAACATTTTTTTTTACAATTGTATTGTATTTATAAGAAACATAAACAGTTATGATTTTATTAATTTATGCCATTATTTTACATTTGTATAAATTATTGTGTACGAGATATTAAATGTAATAAGATACTTATTTTCTTAATTTTATGATTCTTTATTTTAAAGTAAGATGAACTCTCTCATCTGGCAATTAGAAAATAGCAACGAAAATCTTCAAAACACTTTTAATTGAAATCTCTTATCTGCAGTTAGAAATAAGATTTAAATCCAACGAAAATTCTCAGAACACTTTTAAATAATCTACTGCTTAAAACAAAAACAAAATAAATCTGAAACTTCGATAAAGCAAAATGAACATAAAGTAACGAAGTTTATTTTATAAATTACATTTTCAATAGTTATGACAGCTACATAAACGAAGTGACATCCAAAGTTACTAGGTCATGACAGCTACATATTCTAAGTGACAGCCAAAGTTACTAGGTCAGCGTTTTCTCTTAGTCTAGTAGTCTAGTCCCTTAGTTCTATTATATTATAGAAAAACTGATATAATGTGCTAGTAGGTACAACTGTGGGCACGTATCAAACGTTTATTGTTTCTGCACACTTTACAATATTTATTTACTATTATTACTCGCACGTCAAAATCGTGCGACGGTCGAAAATTCCTTGTGTCGTGGTAGCGCGCATTTTAAAAAGCTTTTTCTTTGGTCTCTGGACCGGGTGGCATGGCCTGCGCGCGCATGCACGCAAGTCTGTCGAGACTTCAACACGACGTTTAACATTTGTCAAAGAATTTTATTTAGTTGATTTAATTTTTATTTCTATATTGAATGCTTTGTAAATAAACTGCTCTTGTGCTTGTTTATCCTGATAACACCTTCTTCATTTTGTTTGTGTGTGCTGAGCTGGTAAATAAACCATCAAGATAGTAAGTCGAACTTATTTATTTCGCCACCAACTCCTAATCCACCCACAACTGGTGACCTCCTCAAGAACATAGTAGATAAGACAAGCAAAAATGAGCGAAAGCAATGACTCGGAGAAATCGGCAGCATCGCAAGCCGCCCAGCATCATAGTCAAGAGCGCGTTTCCATTCCACCTTCTGACATTTGCCGTGTCGGTGTACGAGTTCCGCCGTTTTGGCCTGAAGAGCCGGAGATTTGGTTCGCGCAAATAGAAGGTCAATTCACCTTAGCAGGAATCGCTTCGGATGTCACAAAATTTAATTACGTGATCGGGCACTTGGATCCGCAATATTCGAAGGAAGTAAAAGATGTCATTGTGTCCCCACCTGCCGAAAATAAATACGAAAAGCTGAAGTTTGAGCTCATTAAGCGCCTGTCAGCGTCGAAAGAAAAGAAAGTGCATCAACTTCTCATGCACGAAGAATTGGGTGACAGGAAGCCGTCACAATTCCTTAGGCACCTGCGGAGCCTGGCTGGTTCAGAAGTGCCAGAAGACTTCATTCGCACCATATGGAGCAGTCGTTTACCCAGCAACATCCAAGCGCTTCTGGCATCGCAACCAGCTACACCTTTGGAAGCATTAGCAGACCTGGCAGACAGAGTGCAGGATATTGTATCGCCTATGCGCCAAGTTGCAGCCGCCTCCACACCTACACCATCTTCGAGCACTATGGAGACAATGGCACTGGAGATAGCGGAATTGAAGCACGCCGTGAAGAATCTGACGTTGCAGCTCAGTGGCCGCGAACGTGAGTCCAGATCACGCTCAAGAGTCAACCACCGAAGTCGTTCGTCAAGCCGATCCAGTTCGAATTACCGCAAGTTTCCCTTATGTTGGTATCACTTCAGGTTCGGATCGAGGGCGACCAACTGTGTGGAACCCTGTGACTATGCAAAGTCGGGAAATGCTCAAGGCAGTCGATAATGGCGACAAACGATTGCCCTATTTCCGGTGGTCGCCTATTTGTCACAGACCGCATGACCAAGACCCAATTTTTAGTGGACACCGGCAGCGATCTTTGCGTTTTTCCACGATCCGCACTGCGCGAGCGACGCACGAAGACCACGTACCAGCTTTCGGCGGCCAATGGAAGTATCATCGATACGTATGGTTTCATCCAATTAAATTTAGATTTAGGCCTAAGACGTAGCTTTGCCTGGAACTTTGTTGTGGCTAACGTTACAAAAGCTATCATTGGTGTAGATTTTCTTAGACACTATAATTTAATTGTGGATGTACGTAACCAACGCTTGATAGACAATACTACCTCATTGTGTTCTGTGGCTAATATAGATAATAATTTAAAATCTGTACTGTCTGTTAAAGTTTTGACTGGAGATTCGCGGTACCATTTAATTTTAAATGAATTTCCTGACATAACTCGTCCATCTGGCATGCCACGCATTACACGACACAACACAGTGCATCATATCCGTACCACTCCAGGGCCTCCCTTATTTTGTACTCCTCGCAGGTTAGCGCCAGACAAGTTGAAAATCGCGCGTAGTGAGTTCCAGCTGATGCTAGACAACGGCACTGCGCGTCCATCCGAGAGTCCTTGGGCATCAGCACTGCATTTAGTGCCCAAGAAGGACAACAGCTGGCGGCCCTGCGGAGATTACCGTGCGTTGAACGCCCGCACCATACCCGATAGGTACCCGATCCGTCATATACATGATTTTGCTCACAGTATCGCAGGCTGCAAGGTTTTCTCGACTATAGATCTGGTGAAGGCTTATAACCAAATCCCGGTTTTTGAGGAGGATATTCAGAAGACCGCCATCACCACCCCCTTCGGCCTGTTCGAGTTCCCGTTTATGACTTTTGGGCTAAGGAACGCAGCTCAGACTTTCCAAAGGTTTGTGGATGAGATGATCAGGGGGCTAGATTTCTGTTACTCCTACATTGATGATTTTCTGGTCTTCTCCCGGGATCAGGCCCAGCATGAGGATCACCTGCGACAGCTGTTCGAGCGGATGCAACAGTACGGTATTCTGGTAAACACTTCAAAGTGCGTTTTCGGAGCAAGCGAAGTAACATTCTTAGGGTATCACATCTCGGCGGAAGGCACTAAGCCCCAAGAGTCCAAGGTTCAGGCTATCAAAGACTGTCCAGCGCCCAAAACAGTAAGAGAACTCCGGAGGTTTTTAGGGATGCTCAATTTTTATCGGCGATTCCTACCTAATGCCGCACAGAGCCAAGCCCCTCTCAACGCTCTTCTAACGGGCTCGGTAAAAGCCTCGCATCCGGTGGATATCACTGGCCCAGCATTGGCAGCATTCGAGCGGTGTAAGCAGGATCTCTGCAATGCTGCACTGCTGTCACATCCTGATTGCAACGCCCAGTTAGCCTTAGTCACGGATGCATCTGACGTGGCATTAGGAGCGGTCTTACAGCAATTGAAGAATGGCAGCTGGCAACCTTTGGCGTTCTTCACACGAAAATTAAGCCTAGCACAGCGCAAATATTCACCTTATGACCGAGAACTCCTGGCCATCTATGAAGGTATTAAATATTTCCGTCACATGCTGGAGGCTAGCCATTTTACGGTGTACACCGACCACAAGCCACTTAGCTTCGCATTTAGTGACCGCAAAAACAACTGTTCGCCTCGCCAGTACCGACACCTCGATTACATATCACAATTCACGACTGACATCCGGCATATATCCGGTCGTGACAATGTGGTTGCTGATACACTATCGCGTATCGAGGAAATCCAACCAGCCTTTGACTACGAATCGTTGGCAAAGTCTCAATCAGTTGACTCTGAACTCGCCGATCTTCTCAGAAATGAAACATCAATACGACTCAAAAAATTGGTACTGGAGGGCAGCCGTCACGAGATATACTGTGACATTAGTTGGTCGCCACCAAGACCGTTTGTGACCAAACCATTGCGAAAGCAGGTGTTTGACTGTCTGCATAGTCTAAGTCACCCGGGCCCAAATGCAACTGCTCAATTAATAGCCGAGCGATATGTATGGCCGGGCGTTCGCAAAGACTGTCGTGAGTGGTCGAAATGCTGTCTAGCTTGCCAGCGGGCCAAAGTGAGCCGCCATGTGTCTGCACCATTGGGCACATTCAATTTACCCCGTAGTAGGTTCTCTGTGGTACACATCGACCTTATAGGTCCTTTACCGCAGTCCCAAGGGTATCGCTACTGTCTCACTGCTGTCGACCGTTTCACACGATGGCCAGAGGTAATACCAATCATGGACATGACAGCAGAAACGGTAGGACGCGCACTATTGTCGGGTTGGATTTCCCGTTTTGGCTGCCCAACCGACATAGTAACCGACCGTGGACCCCAATTTGAATCCAACCTGTTTGCTTTCTTGGCGAAAATAGCAGGGTTCAATCATCGAAGAACCACGGCCTATCACCCCGCGTGTAATGGTTTAGTTGAGCGGTTTCATCGTCAGCTAAAAGCCGCCATCGTATGTCACGCCGACAACAACTGGATCGAATCTTTACCACTGGTCCTGCTCGGTATTCGTTCAGCGTTCAAAAAGGACTTACAAGCTTCTTCCGCTGAACTTCTGTACGGCGAACCCCTTCGCCTACCTGGAGAGTTTTTCCAAAATGGAGTGGAGGCCACTACAGATATAACCGATTTTACTGCACGTGTTCGCCGATTTGCTGCTAAATTACGACCATCTCCCGCTTCACGCCACAGCAATAACAAAATTTTTATTTACAAGGATCTCAACTCTTCCAGTCACGTATTCCTCAGGGAAGACTCACTGAGAGCAGCCTTAAGTCCCGCTTATTCTGGTCCCTACGAAGTTGTTGAAAGGGGGGACAAAGTTTTCAAAATTTTAATAAAAGGGAAACATGTCACTGTATCAATTGATCGCCTTAAACCGGCATATACTTTCGTCGAACCCATTCCTGATTTGCTTTCTGGCAGTAATCGCCATTTGAGTTCGAATGCGGATAAAGACCCGAAACCCGAAGAGGTACCTAAAAAAACCACCCGTTCGGGCCGGCGCGTCAGGTTCCCAGATCACTATCGCCCGTAGTGACGGTCTCTGGAGGGGAGTGATGTGGGCACGTATCAAACGTTTATTGTTTCTGCACACTTTACAATATTTATTTACTATTATTACTCGCACGTCAAAATCGTGCGACGGTCGAAAATTCCTTGTGTCGTGGTAGCGCGCATTTTAAAAAGCTTTTTCTTTGGTCTCTGGACCGGGTGGCATGGCCTGCGCGCGCATGCACGCAAGTCTGTCGAGACTTCAACACGACGTTTAACATTTGTCAAAGAATTTTATTTAGTTGATTTAATTTTTATTTCTATATTGAATGCTTTGTAAATAAACTGCTCTTGTGCTTGTTTATCCTGATAACACCTTCTTCATTTTGTTTGTGTGTGCTGAGCTGGTAAATAAACCATCAAGATAGTAAGTCGAACTTATTTATTTCGCCACCAACTCTTAATCCACCCACACAACAATTAAGCCTTAAAATATTTTTGTTACGCTGATATCATTGCTCGCTATCAAAACGTCCATTCGTGTTTCGGTTAAGAGCCAAGATCTTGATAAAAAGCGACTTTGGCCTCCAGCGATACAAGAGATTTATTACTGAAAACCTCTTGAGAGCAAGAGATGTATTCTTTTGACTAAAGAGTCAGAGGTTGCAGCTTGTCACACCGAAGCGCCTACATTAAATTAAATCTAAATTTATGGTGGAACATAAATCATATTCCCCTTTAACAAATGGATTGAATGGTAATTTTATAAGAATTCACAGTTACGAACGTGGCTTGCATCTTACTGAATATTTTATGCTTTGAGGCAGAATAAATTTTAGACAACATGACATACCAAGAATAGCTAAAATAAGCCTTATGAATAAAATTTAAATTTTGTATATTTTAACTCTGCATAACACATCAGTAAAGAAACTAAAAGAATCCTTTTTATTTTGTCAAAAAAGGACTAACATTTATTTTAATTTTTCTTTTTGAATTGTAAGCTCTAATGTTATTCTTTTATGAAGACGTCTGTCTGGTTTGTCTAACTATAATATTATCTGAACGCATTTTCATTTTACACAAACATAAAGCTGCTGTTACACAATAACAACAAAGGCGAATAGTAATGTAAAGGAAGCAATATACGTCGCTGAATATTTATACATTGTTCAGTTGCAGTTCTGTGTGATATACAGCCAAAGTGAAGAAAGAGTTGACTGTAGCTTCCGTTGAGCTACAAACTTCTTCTGTGAAGCTTTGAAATTCAAATTCGCAAACGCATGTTTCATAATGCCTCTCGTATCTGTATTCTCTTTGCATAACACGGTGTCATGGCGAATCCGTTACTGTTTTAAAGTTGCATCGCGATTGTATGCTGCCAAAAGGACATAAAGTGATAAAAGCGAATTAGCTGATTTACTCGTCCCATACTAATATTTTTGACAAAGCTGACTGGGATACATGAACTTATTTTAAAATTGATTTTCAAACGTATGCCACTAATCGTCGTATCTGGGTTCTAACCGTTGGTTACAACGGTGATATTTAGATAGAGATACGATGATTGGTGGATTACATTTGAAAATCAATTTTAAAATAAGTTCATGTGTCTAATTTCAAAATATATCTCTTTCAGGATGTGATAATACATTGATGCTTCTTTTTGGCACAAATAAAAACTTACTAAAGAAATACAGCAATGTGTCACATACATCTGTCAAATGAAAGCGATTGCGATAGATTTTTAAAATAAGACAATAAGCAGGCGGCTTTGACAAAAATGACAGTTACGACAGCGCGGGACGAACTTAGTTAATGCAGTAGAAATTAACAATAATTTTGTAAGTACGTAATAACTTTATTACCAACGTAATTATTTCATCCCAAAGAACACCAAAACTAACTATGAATAGCCATCGTGATTTAGAAAATATAGGTATATTATAAAACGTACCTACATAAGTCTGAAAAAGGCAGCTTAGTTATTATATAAATACGTGAAAAAATATAAGTGAGTGACACAGCTAGGTCGTACTCCATATAACTTATCATTTAATCACAAACAAAATAATTAAGGTCGACAGTCAGTTCGGAAAGGTCTTATCTCATCGTCGGTCGTCTGATTGACGTGGGACCTTCCCGAATTAAAGACGTAATTAAGGGTTGTCCTTGAGTGTGACAGTTTGACCTCGTTGGAGGTTTTTTCCTGAAATTGATTAATCTATCGACTTTTTACCACAGTTTCATTTGGTTACGGCTACAGTATTATTTGAACTTGTATTAAGCATTGATTGAACAATGAATTGGCTTATAAAACTTACTGTTTTTGTTCCTTGTATATTTACTGTACTTAGGTACCTGTATTACTTGAACTATTAAGTATTCTGTGTCTGAATACGAATGATAGTCAAGATTTTGAGTTGTGAACTTACGTGGCTATTGATCCAATTTAGACTCAGACAAAATTTAGATTCTGGCTACTCTAACCTTATATAACCATTTTGTGAAGTTACATACCCAGATTAAATTAATAGGTGGATATATAGTTTAAGGTAAGAGACAATACAAGAAAGCTTATGTAAAACGGCAAAAAATACTTGAGCATATTATTATTATTAATCATCGACTCTACACGACTCTTAGTTCTATCACTTATTGCCCACTGTAATTTAATATCCTGCTGAAAAAAGAAGTATATAAGTAATACTTAGCTATAAAGAGTGTAAGCACATTGTGGTAGCGCATTTTTATTTACTGTCCGAAAAAGAGTGTATTTATTGAATTTTTTGAGTGTATTGTTATTAGTTTTCGAATCCTTTAAGGCGGTTGTATGACCGAAAGTGGCGCCCTCAGAGGTTTTTATTTAATAAGTTATTAATAGAAAAAGATTTTAATAATGTTTATCGTGGAGATTTTAGGGCCCATGGTCTAGTATTAGTAGAGGGTATCACTACATGCCCTCGTAGTCATTCGTAGAAGTAGATAGCAAATATTTCAAAAACGGCCACTTTTAGCAGTTTTGCTATCTACTTCTAGCAGTGACTACGAGGGAATGTAACGATACCGATATAAAAATACTAGACTGTGGGCCCTAAAATCTCCACGATAAACATTTTTAAATTGTGTATTTGAATTATAATATTAAATATAATTCACCGCGGCGCTACTTTCGCTCAAGGTACCACCTTAAATAGTCTTATTTCATAATCTTCTTCTTATAGTATGAGGATTAGTGGCCCCGTCTGATGTAAGAGTATTTAGTTAGTGGAGCGGTAATAAAAATGTGTTCAAGATTTATCGTTAAAAATACGAATTGTTTCACAATAACGATCCAATCTGTGACAATACAAGCCCAACTCGTCGCCTCGAGCATTCAATAAAAATCGAATAACAATCCGCATTACGAATTCAGTGAAACGACAAAAAATAACAGTTAAGAAAATCCGAATAAACAGCAACGAAATCGAAACGTCTCGAGCAAAATACCCATTACAAATACTGGATGAACGACTTAGTCCAATGCTCATTGAATAGCCTACTCAAATTTACACGGAGCACAAGACTTGAATGTTAATACATCGGAATGGTAGTAAGGGTTGTCATAAGTGTGCTAGAGACAAAAGTAAGCATTTTCCGATGGAGTCCCGTTTGTAATTCAAACGGTAGATTGTGATTACGGATTGCCGTCACGTACGCCGGCTAAAACGAGGCGTTATCATTTTTCTGTAATTTGCCCTGGTAGGGCGTAATGGGCTATGTTCTGTTTCGAAGATTGTTTGATATCAACCAATTAGATTGGGCGGGGATGATACGATGTTAGAGATTTTGTCTTTGTGCTACCAATTAAATATTTTGCATTTTGATAGTCATGGATATTCATCAATTACTTTGTTTATTGATTGTTACATCATTATCGTTTTCAGTTTTAAAAAGTCTAAAATAGACTTATAATAACTAACTAACACAAGAAAATAAACCCTACGTAAGAAATACGATGCCTTTCCCTTTATTTATTATTGATATAATATGATTATTTACTTTACTCAATACTAACTACTTATTTATGCTACCAAATAGTTACATATAAATTTTAGTAAGAATTTCTTAAATTCATAGCAACACAAAGTGGCTAAGTGATACGGATACCTCTGTTGACGCAAAATTAGTGGGGAAAAGTGTTTGTTTATCAGTGGGCTGTAAATAAAAAACCGGACAAGTGCGAGTCAGACTCGCTCACCGAGGGTTCCGTACATATTTAAAAGTTCATATTATAATTAGTTCAGTATTGTTTTATTATTCAACTACAAATTTATAGTTTTTAGATTTTCCCCTGTACTTGTGGTATACGACAACTTACTTGTAGTATTCTATCTAGGTCAACGGAAAGTACCTTATACATGTTGATTCCTTTGAGAGTGTCGGAATATGCGTTTTTGCGGCATAAACAGCCGTATCTCTTTTTTACAGTAACTTAGAAGTTTGATTTTTTTACAGCTTCAAGGGATAGTAGACCTGAGTTGAGTATGGTTTTAATTTCAACTCGCGTTCACGAGTTCACGCGTTCACGCGCGTTTCACGCGTTCCCAAGATAAAGGGTCTCGACAGACAGACAGACAGACAGACAGACAGACAGACGGACAACAATGTGATCCTATAATGGTTCCGTTTTTCCTTTCGAGGTACGGACCCCTAAAAATACCTTTTTGAATGCATATCGATCTATCAGATTATGATCGTACAAAAAGGTTTTTTTACAAACCACGTTTTCGTAACAAACACGTTGCACTAATAATAGAGTTGGCAGAGCGCGAGAACTCGGTAGCCAAAATGTGGTGAACTAAAACGCAAAAAACACTAGAAGATAGTTTCACGCTCTGCCTGCTTTTAACTCAGATTGGCTTGTAGCCTTTACGGTTGTTAAAGTAAATGGGTTAAGACATGTTTCAGATTGAAACCAGTTTCAAAAAAATAACAACAGTTGATGTTGTTTAGGCGTTAGGTCAGCTCAACTGCAGACTCATTTGGGGTATGTATTATAATGCCGATAATTCATAACACATACGACCGAAATATCAACGTATAAAACACCTATTTTTAAAATACCGAAAATCCTAAATGTCGATATCCGATAGACCGAAACTTGAAAGATCGATAATTAAAAAGTTAAAATGCCGATAGTACGAAATCCCGAAAGTCTGTTAAGGTCTATAGGTGCGAAGACGAGCGAGCGTAGCGAGCGAGGAGGAGGTTAGGTTCAATTGCGACCAACAACCGAGCGAGCGGCAGCGACCGGCGAAGTGCCAGAACCGACCTGCTGGCGTAACCCTTAAATTAACCTTCGGTTTTTCAAGCTTCGGTTTTTTAAGCTTCGGTATTTTGTCTTTTAGGTGTGTGTCCTTTCGTGATTTTAAACGTACGGCCAAACAATCATTCGACCTTTTAATTTAAAGCAATAATAGCAGCATTTAAAAAAATAAAACTAATATAATCCATTTCGCTCTATCAGGAGTGAACTGGTATTACTTTTCTTTCGTTTCAATTTTGCATAAAGTACGGAACCTAAATTACCAGTTTTGGAAATAGCATTCAGATGACCTAAATATGTCGTCGGTCTCCATTCAGCTCCATAGTGATGTCACCTCGGTTGCCAATTCCATGTTCCCAACATAGCTGTCAGCTGCCGGAAAGTCTCGCATCTAGCTCGCTAGATGTCGCTGTTATGAAAACGAAACGGCTAAGCTAACTACGAGATTCTATTACCGTCAAATATTTAGAAGGAACAATGAATTTACTGAGATAATGTATATATTAGAAAAAATACTAGAAAAAATCGACTCACCCGTCGCAGCTCAAACGGAATGCTACTTTTTAATAGGTATAAACTTAAATTATCCTAGAATATAAAAATAGCATTGTGAATGCCTAAAATCTAAAAATTCAATAGAATATTTATGTTTTTGTAATAAAATGTTATGTGGTCCAAGTACCTATCTAATGAAGAAACCAAAACATTTTTTTAGTATATAATGGCACTTTATTTGTGATATTGGTCAACCTAGACTTTATAAAGAATAATTATTTATTAAAGCAATATGAAAACAGCAAAGTAGATGTTTTGTTGCATATTATGTCACATTGTTTTGAATACTTAATCCATTAAAATTGTCAATGTGTAAGTATTCTCTTTTTCTGTCTAAAAATGCTACTTCTTAACTTCCATTTCTACAAGGAAAGTCTATAACGTGTTAAACTATTCCAAATGTCTCTTTTGTCATGACCATAAAATCTACAAACTTCAGACGGTCTACTAGTTTGAGTAGATCCTAATAAGTTTTTGATGGATATTCCAGTATGATTGCTCTCAAAGACCAACTGTCTCGTTTGGCAACGGCACAATGGGTGCATGCCAAAAAGTATTTTCCATGGTTTTATAGTTAATGTCAATCTTAAAGGGATATCGGGATAGTTGAATTTTTTTTTATTTATTGATATAGTTATCTTTAGTATTAATAATGAAGAATAACAGCGATTTTTGTTTAGTGACTTATCTAACATCTTATAGGACCACATGCACAACTTACTGTGAGGAAATTTTCGCAATATCTCTTAAAACAGAAAAGTTATATGGCCTAGAACACTGTTAAAAGGTGAACCTTACGTCTTGTGTAATAAAGCACATATTTAAGTGCGCTTGGCATTTCCTTCAACCCCTTATAACTTCGAAACTACTCGCTTGATTTAAATGAAAATAAAGCATGTGTATTGCTAGATATTTAGCTACATGGTCATAAAGTTTCAAGTAATTTAACAGACCTAGTAACATTCTCCATTCTTAAATTTAATACTCCGTAATGTTTACCTACTCTAAATAAAATAAAGAAACACAATGTTTCTGATACTTAGTTAAAATTAAGCAAAAAATAATTAAACTAAGATTACAAAATGAATTTCATCATAGATTTTGTTAGTGCATGTATGCAACTCTTTGACAAAATATAATAATAATAAAACACATAAAATAGATTTGCAAAACTATAATTATATAAGATTCCTTTCCATTCATAAAGTACGTTTAAATTATGCAACTCTTGTGTTTTTGCTTTAAATATGCTCATAATTAAACGCTGAAATATTATTCAGTTGGCTATTTTAAAATTCTTCGTTTAAACGAAGTAAAAAATACGATTTTTCCCTAGACTCGCAGTTCTTTTAACTTAGTTTTATTCCATTTGGTACCAAACTTTTGATAATATACCTACATCTATATCGTTTATAAAAAAAATGGGCCCGTGGTCACGAGACGACTAAAGCAAAAAGGCTGCTTTATGAAATTACCCGTTTGAAACTTTATAAAAATGAAATCCGCAGTTCCGAGCGAGTAATTTTATAAAACAGCCTTTTGCTTTAGTATCTGGAAAGATATCGTAACATGAAATAAAACACTTTTAACGGATACTAGCGCGGTTTTATTGAAAGTACTTTGGTAATTAGTTGGTATTTGGTCTGATTTTTGATTTTCCCGACGTTCTAAAAAATTCATCGCTTGAGGGTAGGCTCACAAGTAGCTTCAGTCCCCCGTGACCACGGCAGCTGCAAAGGTGCCGAAACGTCGGGAAAATCAAAAATCAGACCAAATACCAACTAATTACCAAAGTACTTTCAATAAAACCGCGCTAGTATCCGTTAAAAGTGTTTTATTTCATGTCTAGTGAGCGCGTAAGCTTGAGAAGTGAAGATATCGTAACGTCAGGAATTAAAGAAACCAATATATCCAAACTAAATAATTCTAAAATAATACCTGAATTAATAACATACGCGCTGTTATCCAATAAAAAATATGTTCATTAGGTTATAAACCTTAATTCGTTAAATCGGGGTTTGACAAAAGCGTAATAAGTTTATGATGGAGATCCGAAAACGGCTTGCTTGGCACCAGTACGACTAGTGCATGCCAAAAAGGTATTGACTTTAAAATCCTTTTTGATATACGAATTTGAACGTGCCGACATGTTGATTTGTTATGATGATACCTACTTCACGGTGCTATTCGTGTTTGGGTAAATATTTGCCATTGTCTTTGCCATATTTGCCCAAACACCACTATCATCATTATTTAAAGGGATGTGTTAAAACAAAGTCGATTTATAAGCTATGTTGATTAAGTTTGTTTGCACAAAATTACTAACTCGTTATTTTAGTATTAGTGAAAACTGTTTCATAAAATTACTCCTATTTGCTCACAGAAATATTTACAACGAAGATGCAACTCAACATTTACCTAATAAATGCTTTTTCGATCGAGAGGCCAGAATATCGCTCCAGACGGCATTATTTCAATTCGAAGTGAATCTATATTCTAGCAGAACCATTTATTTTTGATTACAAGAGAGCTCGAAGCCTATTCATATTCTCACAATTAAATACGAGTATAACAATAATCTAAGCCGACTGAAAATAAGAAAGACCCAACAGAAAAATATAATCATGTCCACACAAGCGTGACTCTACTATTTATAATGAAATGAAACTATGTTCACCAATAACAATAATTTTTATTTAAATGAAAGGATTTTTTTTTAAGTAAATCCCTCTTTATGTCAATATAGCTCTTTATGTAAGGCGATTCATGAAAGAAACAAGTCTCGTGTCCTCAGGCGGAGGCGAAATGCCTTATTTATAACCACTAAATCGCCCGGAACAGAATTCAATCAAGCGCCCGGGGTGCGGATCGGTCGCCATATTTGCCGATATTTAACCGGCGAAGATCGGATTTTGGATTTTAAAAATATTAGATTAGGTTTCTATTTTTTTTATATAAAACAACAGATGCTTCCATTCAAATTTTCAAACATGTGTCAGAGCCCTTTTTACAAAGTAGCAGTAAATCAACCGGAACAAAATTCAATTTCTCCGCCAAGGATTGACCTAGCTGTGATCTGATAATGGCCATCCAAGGACTGACTGAACGGAGGAGATTCAGCTCGCTGTACAGTTACACGCCCAACTGATCTGGGGTGGAATTGCGTAAGGTAATCGTATTCATTTGACAGTTCATATCGTATTCCATCGGCTGCAATTTGTATGGGATGACATAATATTATGATAGATAGATAGATAGATATATTCTTTATTGTTCACCATAATAGAAAACATTACAAGGAAAAGAAATACATATTAAGAATAATTTGAACAATGATACAATATGAACTGTCAAATGAATACGATTGACTTTACGCAATCACCTAGCTGATCAGCCTGCCTAGCATGACCGATTTATATCGCGTGATATAGCGTTTTATCACGTTTAACTGTCAAAAAGACAAAGGAATTTGACAGTTGAGAGTCGATAAAATGCTATATCACGCGATATAAATCGGTCATGCTAGGCAGGCTGTATTCTAATAGGTATAAAGATTAGAGTTTTCAGTTTCAGGATTTCTAATTACCCTTTTTTATATGTATTGTATATCCTTGTATCTCTTAAAATGCTGATCAGATCAGTTGGGTTTATATTATAGCAATCTGAATCTCTTTTATTCACTCCCTGGATAGCCACCATTAAACTGTAAACTAGACCCTATGTGTCAGAGCCCTATTTATAAAGTAGTAGTAAATCATCCGGAACAAAATTCAATCAGGCGCCCGGGGTGCGGAACGCGAGCGGCCATATTTGCCGACAATTGAACCGACGTGGACTGGGCTTAACCGGTTCCATTTGGCTTCACGTCACTATCTTTGATTTTATAGTTTGAGTAGGTTTCAGTGTTTATGCAGTAGAATATAATAGAATAGAAAATAGTTTATTATTAACCTCACAAAGAATGAACAAAATACTTAAACACTAAATTAAAAATCCATTAAAATAAAATAAATGAAAACCTCAGCCTAAGCGTATGAATGCCGTGACGTTAGAGTAACGCCACGGCACGCTGCTATTCTGACAGGGCCTGGCTGTAACGGACGCTATATATAAAAAAAAGTAATGTTACAATATCATGTTGCACCTTTCAACACAAACACAGTGACAGTTCAAAAGATAAACATAAATAATTTAAATTACAATACAATGTGAGTAAGGCTGAAAGAATTGTGTCCTTCGCCTCACTCACAGAGGAAGCAGTGAAGTGACATTCATGTGACAGTGACAGTTTTGAGTTGTGTATAATTATGTACAGTATAGTTTCTTCTCTCCATATTAACTGGGAAGTTCACTTAATGTGGTTTGAATTTAGAAATGATTATTGTAAAGAGATTTAGCGCCACCGCTCACGGGCGCTTAATCGCCGAGCGATTTTTTGTAGCCCAGAATAGAACATATGGAGTTCAATACGTAAACGCCCACGAGCTACAAAAAGTAGCTCACACATAGCTCGGCGACTAATCGCCCACGAAATGACACTGACAAGAGTGACAAGCGGCTTTAACCCTAAAAGACACCACAATTTTTTTCGCTGGCTGACATAATTATTTTTGTAATGGTAGAGTTTGCAATAAAAAGTAAGAGAATTATTATTACATGATATGCTTACCAATTTATATAATTCTTGAATTTGCGCATATAAAGTAAATGCAGAATTTTTGTTCTTCACACTATTTTGACGATAAAAGGATCTGTACCCTTAGCACGAACAGCTATCAAAAAAATAATCATTCGATAGATAAATTTTGTATTGGAAATTTGTACAACGCCATCTATCGCCGATAAGCGAAATGAAATTTTCCATAGAGAATTGTCTATCGAGTAATTTTACGTGCGTTTTTTTTCTCGATAGCTGTTCGTGCTAAGGGTACTGAAGACATTTGAATCGTATACATTGTTTGCTTCATTTGTGAAAAGTATATAATTACTGACATAAATAAATCATAAACTTTATTTTATAGAGCTTAGCAATAATAAAAGTGATTGTTCTATAATATTATTACCGGGTTGCCTTTTAGGGTTAACCTACGTCAGCGACTAAAAAGCGCCGTGATTGTCGCCGCGATTATCGCCGCGTTTATCGCAGCGATATCGCCGCGATTAACGCCGCGCTTATCGCAGCTACAAAATAGCGCCCGTCAGCGGTAAGCATTATAATTAAAAATAAATAAATTACTGATGGGATTGTCATCATTTTATAAAAAGCAGTCATATTTGCCATTATTTAAACGGATGCGAATTTACTTCCATTTTGATTTTACGTCGCGCAATCTTGGATTTTATAGTTTGGTTTGATTTTATGCAGAAATAAATATTTTTATCGAATATCAATATTGGGTTACCATCATTTAAGTGCTTTATGGAATTTTAGTTTTTTTATCAATGTGAGAGGTTAACCGGTTTCATTTAGTCAAATGCGTGAAGATTTTTCATACATAAGTACATACCCAAAGTAAAGTAAAGTAAAGTCTCACTTTGGGTTATGTATGCAACCTCAAAGTAAAGTGGTTTTATAGCATGACTTGATATTCATTTTGATGCAGTCTTTTTGACACCCAGTAATTTTTACATTTACTACTAAAACTGACGGTAAAGGATGTCTTAAAGGAAAAATTTGCAAATTGATATTTACCAGCTCAAAGTTATATTTTCTACGTCGCTGAGTCTATATACAAAATGTAATATATTTTGACTATGGGTCCGCGATTCCCAAAGACAAAGACCACCGACTGATTTGGTTAATGGCCCTCGCTAAACATCAAAAATAACTCTAGTTATATACCAATCGAAGCACAAACGCCCAATTAATAAGCATTACTTTGAGTTGAGCAAATAGATAGCCCATACGTACGTTTTTTTACGTTAGCTTACCTTTGCCGCTAAACGCCTGTATTTGTGTAAATATAGTTTCAGTATATATGTCATATATAACATATATACTGAAGTCTATCCTATCAAAGTCAATAAAGTTATTTTTTATTTATAAAACAGAATTTTCTTTTTATTCAGTTCTGGTTTGATGATTACAAAATTCTTTACCAAATACAAAGTAAAATCTTTTTTTAATATTTATCAATCAATATATTTATATGTCTGAATATGGATTTAAAAAATACAGATAACTAAAAATTAAAAAAAAAAACCAATTTATAAAACTAGTTTATAGCGAACTAAACGCACTTCCAACAAAAATATGAATAACGAAATAAACTTTGTTCGTTACTGATCCTAAACGGGGGATATCGAATTATCCCAGGAACTGACAGTAAATTTAATATTGAATAAATGATTTAGAAGCTGGCTTTGTATTTGGGTTTATCAAATTTGTAGGGCGCTGACATGATTTGCTTTCATTTAAGACCTTTGTTGAAGCTTTCGTATTAGGTATTTATCAATTTAACTGACTGCAAAAGAAAGATGTTATTGATTCAACGCGTATGGTGCAGGGTTAAAGTTTGATTTTAATCTATTTTGGTTTGAAAAGTAAAAAGTACTTGCCATCTGGGGTGTTATTCTCCAACTTCACTGTCAGTGATTGTTTTTGACAGATGTCATATATCCATTGCTGAGTCACTAGGCAAAATAGATTCCAAAGAGTTTAACCAGTAATAGGAAAATGACACCAGCCAGACAACGCAGCTGCAGCGACAAGCTGGACGCTGCAAACTTTAGAGAATAGCATAGCAGATCGTGATTGCTTTGTTTTCTAAAGTAAGTAGAGTCTGACTAATGTACACCCGTTAGAGCCAAAACGCACTGTCGACCGGTCGACGGGCGACTTGGTCTCCCGGCGACCAAGCGAGCGACTAGAATATGGGTAGTGTTTCTTGTACATTCGTGCATGGAAGTTGCAATATCATCGTTACTACATATAGAGAAATAAACAAGAAAAAATAAAGGCACGCCCTTTGTTGCAAAAAACAAAATAAATGAATAAGAACCGGCTGCGGGTCACCGCTGCGCGGCTAGTCGTCCAGCGACTCCGAGACTTCGAGTCGTCCAGTAACCGCGTGACCAAATGCGTACGCATTCATAAACTATAACCTTGTTCGCCGAATGAAGCAAGTACGGAAAGGATGCGCTTGCACATGATTGGACGCAGATAAGACGCTAAGACCGTGTTCACAATGCGAGTCACAATTAGTCTGTCGTTGCTCTATCTGTACCGTTCAGACGTCTACCGCGTACCTTGTTCGTTGCAATCATTGCGTTTATGATATATTTTTATATTATACATAAACCTAATATTTTTTATTATAATTTTAAATAATGTTGTTACTTAGTTATATTATTTTAACATCAAAGTAATATTTAATTGAAAAAACCCCAATCTAAAATTCCGTATTAATCACAGAACAAGAAAAAAGGTATTGACACTGTATTAGCAGTATGAACACGCCTTACGATTTTATACCTGTCGCGGGCGCTCATGGGAGGCACTAGGTCATTAGCTTTTCTTATCGTTTGTATGCAAATGTGAGAAAGAGACAGCGCTTTGCTAGCTTCATTCAGCGAACAATAGTAGAAATTACAGTCACTGTCGGCTAGTCGCTCGGCGACCGGTCGACAGTGTGTTTTGACTCTAAGCTTCACAGATATAAAGCACTATGGCTCCACAGAGCTAACTACTGCGAGAACTGACGAGCAGCCGGAACAAATTTCATTTTTCTTTACTGCATACAGCTTTTTTGAGCAACTAAATGTCAATCAGGAAATCGGTCTGATTGCAGGATTGGGTGGATGAAAAAGTACGAGCGTATAACCACAGAATAGATATAAGTACGTGTAACAAAAAATGATTCAAAAATAAAATAGCACTGCCTTACATCATAAAGGTGCAAAATTTTATTGCGTCTCCTATACCTTAACCGTCAAGTGTTCGTCTGGATACCGAAGATCACTTCGTTTTCTGCTTAAGCTAAAAAGTATTCGCTTTTTTATAACCTCCTTTAAAATAGAGAATTCCCTTAGCATAAAATATTTTTACTTTTTTGTTTATTATTCAAAAAACTTCTATATTATGCTTCAAAATATAATAAATAATGATAACGTTATACTCGTAAATAATACAAAAGAATAAGTAGAAGAACCTTATGTACAAATAATTAAACTGTCTCGTTCTTAAAGCATTGAAAATGTTGAAGGAACCACAAGAGTAGGCAATAACGTTCTTGACCAACTTTTTACAACGCTTTCAGTTTTATGAGGTTATTCGATATGGTAACGTTATGGCACTAGTTTTACAACTTAACTTGCAAACGTTATATTCGAGTATTAGGTTTGTTAACAATAAAATTTATAATCACGAATTTTAATGACATATTGCGGTTCTTTGACCGGAACATGAGCAAAAAAATTTATAGTTGTTGTAAAATATTCAGATTTATATTGTTTGTGTATTTTAAGCGATGAAATTGTTACTAGTTCATTTATGCTCTAGAAACCATCGATGAAGTTGTTACTGGCTAGAAAACCTGTGCTTCTTGCCTTAAAAACCGAATAACCGGCAGGCTGATTATCTAAATAGAATCTATTTAGCGACCGGTTTCATTTGACATACATTGCTACTTTTCTTTGGTATGTTTTTTTTACCCCAAAAAGAAGAAGCAATGTATCACATTCATCTGTCAAATGAGACCGGTCGCTAGGTGGTTTCTTATTAATCAGCCCGCGGTTTATCCGCCACTCAGCTGCTAAAAAAACAATTTATTTTGAGAGATAACTTAGCTACATTTTTTATAAGTTTTGTATACCTAGGTTATTAGAAACTGATCTTATATAGCATAATACTATAGAAATATTATATGTAGAAAATTATTTTTTCAATAATTAGCTTTTTATGAATTCATAAAAACATGATGATGATAATATTGTGAGGCCACATGGAGACCTGATATAGGTTTTGTAAATACACAATTTGCTACTTAATTATACTCGCCGCTGATAATGACTACTTGGCCAGATGTTGTTCATTTATGGCAAAGAAAACCCTGAAAGCTACATCAACGGGTCTAAAAAGCAAGATTGTATGTTACAAAATTGTCAATTAAATTATTATCACGCATCATTAAATTAACTTAAAATTTTATGGACTTCAAAATATATAAAGTGGATTGCAGATGTTTCACATATAAATGTCACCATTTTAGGGTTTATCTGCTACAAATCAGTATGTTAACTGGTAAACGTTTCATCTACAATCTCGATCAACAAAAACATCAGACGATCGAATGCCGTTTCGCGACTTATTTATATGAAACAAAACAAGTGACGCGAAGGCAGAACGAATGGATTTATTGCTAGAGAGTTCCACTACAGACGAGCAAAAAAAACAATAGCAGAGATTCAGCAAAAGGTGGATCGGAGTGCATTCGACAGTAATGTAAATCAAGCTCAAAATATGGCGGAGCAATCAAGATATGGATAATGAAAGATTTCAATTAAAGTGCTTTTGTTTTTGTTATCTCTCATACAGTCAGTTGCAAGAACGATCTTTAAAGTTAATGCTTCATTAAATGTATCGCCATCTTTTTCTTCTTTTAAAAGAAGTAAAGGACGGTGATACCTTTAATGACGCATTAACTTTAAATATCGTTCTTGCAATTGACTGTGTGTGCACTACAATAACGAAAGTATTTTGCACTAAGTCACTGAATATTAATATGAGTTATGATAGTTTTGAAATTTTTCTAAAACAATGAATTCTCATAAAGAACACGCAAAAGGGAATAAGTTACAGGGAAAAGGAAAATGAAATTAATTTTATTTTCATTCCAATCATGTCCCTATTCACCTAGGCTTTAGGCATATCACAAAAAAGCAGCTAATACCTACTTACTACAAAAAAATCAATGATCTTTGCAATTGCAATACATGTACCAGAGTTCTTGGTGATGTAGAATTCGATTATCAAAAGTCTTTTGGTGATGTGAAATGAATATAACACAGTAATGTATTTTTCACCAATACCCTACAGGGAGCCACTAGTAAAGTAATAGTACGAGTATTATGATCTTTACAAATAAAAGTTTGTTTAAACCTATTTTACATTCGTACTGGCTCCAAGCACTAAAGTATTCAAATGCCTCATCTGAAACTTTACGACCCGGTTAAGTAATACCCGGAAATAGTTTCATTTCACTTCCACTACCGGTAACTGTTCCCCAAACGGGTGTGACATAGGTGTAAAGACGAGCGACAATATCGTAGCTGGAAATATTTTCATTCATCTCTCACTGCTAGTACCTATTAGAGATGTGAAACATTTGTAAAGACGGATGTTGACTGGAAGCTACAGTATCCACTAATTTACGAATAACATAAGTAAGCTAGTACTAGAAATTGTATTTTAATTGTAAATCCAAAACGCAAGAAAGCGCTAAGGTTAAATCTGACTCCAAACTTATTTTAAATCAAGATTGTTTTTAATTATGCAACTCAGTGAATAAGGCAAACTGTTGATATAAGGTTCTTAACAAAGCAACTTGAATATCTAATTAAGTGTCAACACTTAAACAAAAAGTTTAAATGAAAACAGCTTTAAGCCAATATTACCAAAGTTTTACCTTAAAGGGGAGTTGTGCTAGATCTTGTAATTTATTACTTTAACAAGCTGAAATATTTTGCAGACTAGATCCGTTGAATAATAGGCTTTCAATCAATCATAGTTTTGATTTATTGGTTTAAACTAAAATGATAATAGTGCTCAATCCCTCTTAGAGAGGATTTTTTTTACGATTTAATAGAAAGAATACGTATTCTTTATTACAAAGAAATTTAATCATAACAACAATTTAGAATAAATAAAAAATAAAAAGCTGTTTTCGTTAATTAGGATCAAGAGCTGCATCGAAAATAAGGTTGTCAAATTTCTTTTAAAAAACATTTAGCTGAGAGAATTTAAATTGAAAGAGAAAAAAATTACTGTGACATAAGCACGAACAGGCATACAGACAGAGAGACAGACATGACGAATCTATAAAGGTTTTTTGCCATTTGGGCTACGGAACCCTAAAAACCGTTACATATTTTGATAATATGTTCAAACCCTTTACATGTATGTACATGTACATGTTAGTTACAAAAACGATAAATAATAATACAGCCGTACCAAAATCATCTCAGAATTTATTCAGTTTTTTTAGTTACCCTACTAGTATAGTATTATATTATTATTATCTGTGGTGACACCTACTCTTTTGTATTGTAAAAACTGTCGAAGGCAAGTTTAATATTTAAACGTTTGTACAACACTTTGCTTGGTTAATTTCCAAGGAAAGAATTGTTTCTTTGCCTTTAATTTCGGTTAAATGGCACTTCGTATTCGAATAATAGCTCGGCGATTAGTACGAGACTTATGAGTTAAACGTGTTGGAGTCACGCACTTGTACCTAAGTCACGAGATCAAACTACGAATATTTGCAGTGAGGTCGAGGGTTTCGATGTTGGTGTTTGGCTACTGATCTTCCACTTGTTTCAGTTTTAAAATCAATCTAGACGTCATTTTTTATTTTCTTTTATGTATGGAATCTCAAAGCGATTTTTCGTGTTTGACAAACTGAAGTAGGTGGCAAAATCATAATTTTAAAATTTCATTACCATCTACGATTTTTTTATGCACAACGGGATAGTTCTTGGCCTTTCCCTCACCTGATGTGTGACGATAAGGCCAAAGGTGGAAGCGCACTACTCCCGGAATCCTCATCACTGAGGAACTGGCTATCTTCTACTACCTCTAACTATTAGTTATGCTGTGCTCTAACTGCCGGAACACAACCATTTTTAAATTGTTGTTATGGCGTATACTTGAAATAAGCCCTACTACCAACCAAACCCAGTAAATATTGTAGCCCCCCTCGGATCAATTCCGACCCCAGGGACCCCCGCGTCTTACACTAGACCACAGAGGTAGTTTTTAATTTATAATAAATAGATATCTAGTCATAATCAAAGATTCATTAGTAGCAATGAAATAACATTAAGCTAATACTCTTAAAGTGCAAGATGAAAAACCATTTTAAAATTGCTTTTATTTGGAATCGCACGTAAACATTCTCTCAACAAGAGTCAATTTACTTTGCACTGCATCTGATTGTAAGCTATTCAACATACTTTAGTCGAACAAAAAGCTTCATAGTTTCTCTATCGACAGGTGCCGTTTTACGCTTGGTATTCATGGTGTGTTGTTTGAGCTGAACCGTTTACATATAGAGTACAATGAAAAGTTTCATCCGATATTAGTTTTCAATTTCCCAGCCCATCTCATAAGAACGATGAATAAGAAATACTAAGGCTGTGTAGCAAAGAATGGATATGCCAATTATTTCCTGAATAAACTTTCATTTTGTATGCGTAAGAGTGCTATTGTTACCATGTTGTTAGAATACTGTAGATGGAAATCTAAATAAGAATGATGTATTTCTAATACCTAGTTTAAGTACAAAATTGTTTTTATAAAAAATAAGCTCACTTTTACTACAACTTAACTAAATACTTACAACAACATTAGTACATTTTTTTTACAACAAAATCACATAATACAAAAAAAATTAAAGGGTAAATATTATAGAAAGCAAAAGGAAAAGAAAAAAACATGCATCACTTTAGTACTGTACTTAATACAAAACAAATACACAATGTTGATTAGTTTAGAAAACACAACTCAACTGAAGTAAAGTAGACCGGTAAAACCATACAAAAAGCTGAAATAAATTCAATTAAAAACAAAAACATTATGCACGGGGTTAGTTTAAAAAAAGGCGAAGCATTTTATACTTCAGTGGGCAGAATGATGATGATGAGACAAAAGGCAAAATACCGCAAACTTTCATTATGTTAATGAAAAATTGAAATTCTGAATTAATATTATAATGTCATGAACATAAAAGATTACGGTACAATTTCCAATGTAAATGTCGTCGTAATTTGATTTAACGTCGTAAAGTTGGCTGAATTTTAATCAGATGGGAGTTTTGTCGGTTAAAATTTTATTAACGACATTGGTAGATTTACGTCGTTTCTTTTTTTTATGATCATATTGTTTATAAATCGCCACCTTATAAGGGCATGTTATTTTTTTGTTCAGACATTTTTTTCTCTTACAGAATAAACAGACACAAAAAAACGTACAAAATACGGTATGTTGGTTCTTTAATAAAAGCAATAGTAGAGATTACTTATTATTTAAATTAATTTAATTTATTTAATTTCGGACGACCAACAGCTACTATAACATAAAACAAAACTTAAATAGTAACAGAAAGCCAATTATAGGTCATCACAAATATAAAGCAAAATACACTTAACGAGCACTATCTTAATAATTAATTATCTTACAATTACACAATTAGGTCGCATTAAAGAAACTGAGATGCTTCACTTGTCGTAAAAAGATCCAAGTCCGCCTGACGCGTTGCCGAGTTAAAGCTATTACAAGCACGACATAAGTATGAATTCTGCCGATAATTTGAAGATGCAAGGGGGACACGCAGCAAGTGGTTGAATCTGAGTGGTTTTGAGGTTTTATATTGTAATAATTTAAAATTTGTAACGAAAAGGAACACGCTTTCCAATAATAAATGAACCTTCTATTATAAAGTAGGTAGGTACCAAGTAAACTATTTATCGTGATTGCATAATTGATTCCAAAATAAAATTGTTAATGAAAATTGTTTTGGTAAGCACTTCAATGCCCATAATGTGAACTGCTTAATCAAATTTTCTGGTTATTGAGGGGGTGCGGCAGACGAAGCGGTGTGCGAGCGCAGGATATGTCAAATACAATTATATTTTTTTCTACCTTTCAAAATGAGTAGATTCTTATAACTATGCGTAGTTTTAGCAAAATTCTTTATTAAAATGATAATTAAAAACCGCGTCTACGAGCGTAGGCGTATTCTTTTTCCCGGCGATAGAAAGATCAGAGGCAATAAGGCCACTGTTTGCTCCTAAAAATGATATCCATTGAAACTTGCAAGCGTGCCTCCTTCGCTTAAATTATGCTTTAGTTTGAACCGCGAATACTGATCACTTCAATCGGATACGAAATTAACCATTTGTTTTTTGTACATCGTTTTATTGTGCTGGGGCCTAATCGCGCTAATTTCCAACGATAAAACCAAAGCTAAATCGTTACCGTTTCAGTTTCGTTTACAGAAAAATACTCGCTTTAGGCCGGCCACACACAGACGGAATCACGTTACGGAATTCCGTACATACGTGATTCCGAACGCAGCTAATCTATACAAATCTATGGACTACCACACACATACGGAGTTTTTCCGTACGGAATCTTCATACATTATCGAAATTCCGTTCGGAATTCCGTAACGGGATTCCGTCTGTGTGTGGCCGGCCTTAGTGTTGTTAAAATTGTTGATTACTCTGCCTAAGGAGTCTAGGATTACAATCTGGGACAATATAAGTGAAAATTATGAAGCTAAACCAAAGATTTTTAGGTAAATATAACCTAAATTACAACGTAACGTTTTTGGTTTTATCGTTCAGAATTAGCGCGATTGGGCTCCTGAAATATGAACAGGGATGTTTTAAAAGATGATTACGTATCGATTACTGAACTGCCTGTCGATTCTGTAACCAAATTCGCATCTCACTTCGAACCACACTTCACTTAGCGGGTATTTAAAATCATAAATAAGATAATGATAGGCTGTTTTTTTAATCACAAAAGATTTTAGATAGCTACATAGCTTCCTAAAACCTTTTACAATCGATAAAATAGCTTACACTCAGCTAATTTCTAATTACAAATTTTCGCGAAGTGAAGTGAGGTTTAAAGTGAGAGGCGAGTTTGGTTACGAAATCGACAGGCAGAACTGAAAGCAGTAAAAGCGAAAACTTAGTTTTTTTTTCACTTAATTCTTTGTAAAATTGTGGATCAGATAGTGTAAATATTGTTTATATAGTGTATATATTTAGTATTAGTGTTATTTTATCTTATTTGCAGCGATATGTTTCCCTACCTTTACCTACTTGACATTCCGTGCGAGCCAGAAAAAAAAACTTAGTTTATTTCATAGTTTAGAAATTTCTGAGTTACCTATATGAAGAACTTCTACGTAGAAACAAATAAATGTTATATGTTTGTTTATTTCCATATGTTTTTGGTGAGACTTGGTTTGCATTATTCTATCGATAATTAAACCACGGATGTTGGGATATCTTGACATTTTTACACACTTTGATAAATACTACTAAAACTTTAAAACATATTTCGGAATCTCACAAAGTAATAAAACGAAAATGCCTATCCTTATTTTATTTATAACTTGCAATATTCATTCCATGCAATTGACAGTCGTTTCAACCCGGAAGAAAATACCCTAAAGCGATTCATAATAAAATGATATCAGCTTCAAAATTGGCAGAGTTACCAACCTCGCAAAATCACGTACTCTTGATTATCCTTTACCGAAACATCGATCTAATACCAAATTGATTTCGACTGAGCGAGCATGGGCGAAACTCCAAAATTTTGGACGCTTTCCAAGTTACACTCCACTCGCGTCATTTTTGTGGCCCTTTTCAGTTGATGATGGAAACATGTGAGCAATAGGATTGCTCAGTTTATATATCGCGCTTAGAATAATAACACCTAGAAGCCGTTTCCGCGTCCGTAAAGTGAGGCAAGTAATTAATGGCTTAATTCAATACTCGGCCCGTCAGAGTTCAAGGTAGTGTCCTGTCGGAAACTATATTATATTAACTACTATTATTATAATAATTATTAAACACTAACATTATTTTTTCACTGTGTGCGTTTAGTAGAGCGTAATAGTACATTATAAGACAAGTTAGCTTAGGTTGCTCATTGCACACAAGGCTGTGGGTTGCAGCCCGAGCCGCAGGCGAGGGCGTAACTCGCCTGCGGCGTACTTTTGATATTTTCGTTATTAATTTTTGTAAAAAACAGCAATGTTATTTGTAATAAATAACATTTTTTTCATAGTAAAAGTTGTTCAGTTTGACGGGCCCTATCTACCCATATTCGGCATTAGGGGTATTTTTGTAACACGTTATATATAAATGAATTCTATAAAAAATAAATAAAAAAAATCTATAATAAAAATAATAAATAAATATGTAGGTGTATCAAACACTTATCTCCCAATAAGTACCTAGGTAGTTATTATTATTATGTCTAGACATACCCGTATTAAAATTAAATAGAAGAATTCAACGAAATCACGTACAGTAAATTATCCGCTACCGAAACATCGGTCTCATACAAAATTGATAACAGCTGAGCGAGCATAGCACGACCCCCCATTTTGGATGCCCTCCAAACCAAATCCTGCACGCCCGCGTTTTTCCTACGTTTATTTTTATGACAATTTCTGACGATGGACAATTTTCGCGAATAAATTTACTTATCATATTTTATCAGGAATAGGTTGAGACGATTCGGTCAGCTCGCCTCATGTTTATTTATCAGGGTTGAAGCTTGAGCCAGGCTTACGTCTTCGATAAATTTGATAGCTTGACATAAATGGGTGAAGGGTAGGAATCTAATATTTTACTGTGAGTCTTGGTTGATTGTGACTGTGCTGTAAATATTTACTCAAAAATCTTACTGCTAAAAATAAGTATTTTAAGTGAAATTGGCAAAGAAACAACATATTTTTTTTCCATAATTTAAGAATAAAAAATAGGTTTGTATTATTACTTACCCTACCCTTAAAATGGTCCTTTTTTGCTTATGCAAGTCAACTAAACCGTCGTAATTAATCTATATTGAAAGAATATATTATGTTTAACTAGCTAAGACACAAAATCTATTATATTTAAGTCAATTATTGATTTTTACATTTTGTAAACATTTTTATTTAAACGCGTAGGTTAGGTACCTACGTAACTAGTGGTAGGTATTTTCACACCTACCTATTTTACTTTAATTCCTGTTATTTTAATTAAGTACCAAGCAACACAGAAGTTTAAAGGTGTTTATAAATACCTTTTATAATCTCTAAAATAAAATCTAAAACTTAACCTATACGGGTGACTTTGACCTTGATGTCTATAGCTCTTGGCTTAAAAAAATATAGCGATATCAATTGGTTTAAGATTATTTTTGGATTTTTAGGCTTTCTATAATTTTAAGTAAAATAGGTTCATTTCATATTATCTACCTACCCTTATATGAACTTATTTTTTTTTTGCTTACGCAGGTCGCAAATTACCTTGATTGAAAGTATATTTTATTTTCGACTGGGTAAAACAGAAAACTTGTAAACTTTGTTGACTCAAGCATTCTCATTTTTAAAAGTTAATTAAAAACCACTTTTCTTCGTTGAAATATATTTTTTATAATCTGTCTCTAAAATAAACCTTACCTATCGTATAAAGACGGGTGACATTGACCTTAATGTCTTTGGCTCTTGACTTAAAATTCTTTAGCGATATTCATTGGTTTAAACTACAGGGTGGTTTTTAGATACGTGATAATCTTTCAGGGTGTATTCAATCCATAAAACTGAACAACTTTTTCGAAGAAACATACGTCGAAATATGAAAAAAAATATATATTTAAATACGAAAGTAGCTTGACTCCGCAATCGCGCCACCGAGCTCCTCAAAAAAACCCTATACTTACTTGAAATTACTAGTACCAATCATAATACATTAAAAGTAAATACTAGTAACATTTATAGCAATAAAACAGCGCAATAGGTATCACTTGAATTTCGCGCACGAGTGCTATAAAATCGTAAATTCCTTCCTCTAAGAGGGTAGGTGAAGAATCATCATCAAAGTGCTTGTAAATTTTTTATCCGGCCGCTCATTCTAATTCGCAATAAGAGGCGTGCACCTCCCATCATAACCAGTCCGAAAGACCCCTAGGGGTAGGGATAAGCTGTACTATACTGTTTGACGAAAAAAAATGGAGTTCGAGATATCATGATACTAGATGAGTCGAATCCATATTTTTATCCAACACCTAAACTTGTTAGTGATTTTTTATCCACAGCGGGATAGTGCTTGGCCTTCACCTCACCTGATATTAAGTGGCGATTAGGCCGAAAGTGTAAGCGCAATACACCCGAAATCCTCACCAGTCACCACTGAGGAACTAGATATCTTGCGGACGCCGGCGTCCGGACAACAATAGAAAAACTATTGTGTCTTATTTTCCGGGCGTTGATCACAAAAAAAATGTTGTTATGCCGTTAAGACTTGGGTAAGAGGGTGGTAGCTAACCAGGCGGACTTGAAATAAGTCAAGCCACCAACCGAACCGTACGAGTACGAGTATGATTGACTAAAAGACATAATAATATTGTGTACATATTTTGTAGGGTGACGCATCTAGTTTCGCTCCACATCAAAACCTTACCGTATGTTATTCCTTAGAGCTCAATAATAAAGATCATGTTGTATGGGCCTTCTTGGATTCCCTTAAAGCCTCTTTTGATTGGGAAATACTTTACCTCAATCCGTAAATTGGGGCTTCTGTTTTAGTAATACGATATTATATCTCGAAAGTAATACAATATGGTCGAAAGTTTTAAGTTATCACCCGTTTGCACTAAATTTACAAATCGCCTAAGCCATTTCCTAAAGGCGCTCATGCGCATGACATGACTGAACTTGACAGACTGTTCGTACTCGATCACGTTTGTTAAGCAACGCTCGGTCCGGTCAGATGTCGGATGGGTGACCGTTAAAGTGGCATTACAACTGAAGCGCTTCCGTGCTTCGGTGGGCACGTTAAACCGTCGGTCCCGGCTGTTGTCATCTGATAACAGTCGTTAAGCCAAGTTAGAGGCCTTACAGGCGGCTTCATATAAACTCTAACACCAGAGGTGGCCACTTATCCTCATTCGATAAGAAAGAAAGATGACAGCTGCATGACATGACAGATTTAGTCGAGTTGTGTTTAGGCAAAGATTTAAAGATTTTCCGTGTTATTACAAAAGATTTTTAAACACTGTTTAACTAAACATCTGTTTAAATGTGATGCTGTCTCTTTCAAACAATATTGTCACAAAAGTGACAGCATCACATATAAACAGGTGTTTAGTTAAACAGTGTTTAAAATCTTTAATAACACGGTTTAATTTTAGTGCAAATGGCCGTAAAATTTTGTTATTCCATTCAAGAATATCTTGTTCAATCAAATATAGTTACAGAAATGTAAACGCAAGTTAATATCATACTAATTATTATTATATTTATTACTCAATAGATTTCAGTACACTATCCAGTTTTTACATTGCACATAATTAAATTTTTGTTATTATAATTGAAAAAAAAAAAACAATTATAATAATTATCAAAAATAGCATTGTGAATCCCTAAAATCTTCAATCATTACAATAATTACATTTTTGTTATTTTTTTACCAACAATTTAAATAACCAAGAAGTGAAATAAATTGTGAAATATCTTATTGATCTGCAAGTGATTTGTGAAAATATAATTCCTCTTCATTGTTTATTAAACACAAATTATGTAGACACAATCATTAAAATTTGTTCTTAAACAAGTATTTAATTTATTAAACATGTGTTTACAAAATGCGTCGGCTCTAAGCCTTCGAAATAATGTATAACCTTGACGTTTCATGCGAATTGAGTTTATAGCACAAGGGTAATAAAGGCTGTTTTTCTACAATGCTTTCACTTATTAAGGGTTTTGCGTTTCTAATTCTGTTTTTTAGTAGGTTGGTACTGTAGACGTCTTTTTTGGTAAGTAGAGGTACTTTAGTAATCGTTTTTTTATGTTGATCACTATGTATATTACTATAGGTAATGCTTTGTGTACTGTATTTGATCACTATCAATATTACTATAATGCTTTGTACTCTGTATTTGTTTATGTTTAGTTGCAAGTAGGTATAGATAAAAGAGTAATATTTTTTCCATAAAGTATTAAAGGAGTTTAAAATGGGAAATGTTTAAAAAAACAAATTGGCTAAAAATGATTATATTGGTAGGAATTATATCAAAAACAGAATTTTAGGTTTTGTAAAAAAACTTTTGTTTCGCCAAACGTAACGATTATTATAAAAAAGTTAACATTTCTGCATAGACATAATGCGACATTTTTAAATAAATAGTGATTAGGGAATAGCAAGGGAATATTCTACCTACATTCTAATGTTACTTCTACTTTTTACAAAATCGGAATAATTTTATTTGTTAAATTATTTCATGAAATGTAAAATTCTGAAACTATTTAATTAATAAGGGAGCATATTCCAACCAATAAAAATATTATGCCTTGTGTTTTGTTCAGACATTCCCGATTATATCTAATTATTACAGACTGTTGCATTATCTGGTATGAAATTCCGGTTTAAGCTCATCTGAAAGCTTCTAGTATCCGCCTTACCATGTTCTATCATCTACTATTACAATGTTACAATGTCTTTCAAGAGGATCTGTGCATGCATTTTACAATGCGAGTCTTTGATGTCCCGACAAAGAGTAAAATTTTCATAGAGAAAGGGTTGCTTGCTTTGTAGATCTGCATAATATTCAATCAGTTGACTGAGCGAGCGCGAAGTGCCAGCGAAGCGTCTCCGTTTCAGCTTGCGCAAAAATGTTTGGGAAATATATAAATGCACTTTAAAAATACTGTAACACACTTTAAAATGTTTTGCTTTAAAATTTATTGAATGAACTATCAAAATAATGGTTGCCACTATAAATGCTAAGCTTTAAAATTAATACTTTGCACTATACAATTTAATTGCTTAGCTTTAAAATTAATATTTTGCACCATACAAATTAATTTCATAACTTTAGTGCTGGTAAACATGTGATGGCATTCGTATTATTAGCAGATGTGAGAGCCGGGCTCGTAAAACAAAACTAGGAATAAAAAATTTGTTTCGAATATTTCTTCTAATAGATTAAGAGCGACAAGTTTTATTAGCGCACAGCGGGGACTAAGACAAATGGAGTCTTGGGTAGGCCGTAAATTACGCTCAACTGTCATACAAACTATTCAAACTGGTGAATGATGGACAATTTTAGTTGAAATGCACAGATTTCTAAGAGTTTGGTAGATTTAAATGTGTTACAGATGGGTGAAGTAGTCGAAGGAAGGAAAAAAAAAACTTGAGTTCTCAGAATTGGTAGGGCGGATCGTGAGAAATGGTGCGTAGGCGTCGCCGTGAAGATTGCAAGCATCAAGCTGACCAATGAGGGGTCTAAATGGGCGTAGAGCGGGCGGAGAAAAACTTCAGTAGGAATGGAAGAGTTAAAACGAGGAGGCAACTAGCATTCGGGGGACAGACGCTAAGACAGACAGTAGGACGCAGACGCTTTTAATATTTTAGGAGTGTTAGATTGGGAGTTTCGTGACTCCATTGTAACTAACTGTGTGAGAAATAAAGACTAAAGAGTTAACTATTAAATAAATACTAACTTTGTTAAGTAAATTGTAGATTTGAATATTAAAACAAGTGTAACTATTTTACAAAGTGAATCCAAACAACGTCGAGTGGGGTATGTAATTGTATACATTGTGATTTATTTCATGTGTCAATAAAGGTACAATCTCTAGATTAACGAGCAGAATATCGTATACAACGTAGAAATGTATCAATACGAAGAACAACTCCATTCTAGGGGTTTCTCTTTAATAACCGAATGGAACTCGGTAGAACACCTCATTTTTGTGTTGACTTTAATATGCGCAATAGTTGTATTAGGGTGTTGTGGATATAAGATATTCAGTTATTGCAATCGTCGAATATTAAATAGACGGGGGTATTTGCAAGATGGTCTACCAAATGAGATAGAAATGCAAAGAGCCGGGTTAGATTGAATTGGATTGCGTTTTCTTAATGCATAGTTAATCTCGGAGATAAGGATGGTTAACGTGAAAGTATTAATTAAAGCTCTAGAGACTGTAACTTTATGTAGCCTGGTGGAATACGAAACACTAATATCTATTATGAATGTTAATAATCAAGTCTAGATTAGACTAATATGTGAAATAGTTTTTTCTTTCCATTTTTCAATCAATGTATCAGGTTAGTTCTATAAATGTGTTCGTATCTCACTTTAGACTTAATTTGTAAAATAACTATTGAAACTTTAGTGTGTGTTTAATTAAAATTAAGTGTGAATCTAGATGACCTTAGAGAGTTTTTTCTTTGGATTTTCGCTTTCTCTCTATTTAGTGTGGTCTTAAGATAGGAGCTGAAAATCTAGCTGTCATTATATAGCAATCTATAGGTGACAGCTTAAATAATCAAACCAGTTTCTTTTGCTATTTCGAAGATAAACTAAACACATTTAATTTAAATAAATAATATTTTTTTTCCATAATTATATGTTTTACTGCTTAGAGATAAGATTCCTAAGAGGAGGCACAGTGTGAGGCATAGTCAAACTCGTGTTAAATACTAAGAAATACTTAGAAGAACCTTTGAGCTAGTTTGTTTGGCTTCGTTTAACACTTTGCGTTCTCACACGTATACCTTTCAGTTGAATCACGATTTCTATGAGCTAAATTCATTAGATTTCAGTCTAGGTCTAGGTAGATTTCTATACATATACCTAATTAAATAAACATGGGATAGTAGGGAGTGATTAAAGACTAAGGAAGAGACTACATTCAAACCGTTGAGGTTACTTGTGTATAGGTAGTTTATTTAAACGTGTTAGTAAAGGAGTCTAGCTGCTGAATTTGGACGAGAGACACAACAGGAGCTGAGCAGAAGGAAGTATAATGTATTAGTGTTGAATAGGTATAATGTGTAAGTACATTTTGCCTCTACACAGGACATAGACATTGTTAGGTGCACTTATAGACTTGTATTTAGGATAGGAAATAGGGATAGGTATACTAGGTGATCTGTGATGAAATTGAACTTGTACAGGATGTTTAGATCCTGGGGTGTTTGACCGCTTGAGGCTACGAGCTAGGCATTCCACCCACTGACTTTAATCGAATGAGGGCTCTTGACTATAAGAGATTATTCTCTTAGACTTGACTGAACGGGATGCTATGGCCGGTACTCGCGAGCTCAGCCTTATTGAGCCTAAAGGCTATCTGCGTGTGGATCCAGTGAACGGGTAGAAGCATTTCTGGGTCGTCGTCACATTTGCACTTTCATAGCGTTCAGCCATCGCCCGATTTGGCCAAATCGAACTTTCTCAATTAATACAAATATGAATAAATAAAGTTTACCATGGTTTTATGGGGAAAGGTGTCTAGCGAACACCTTATAAAGTAAAGTAAATAAATGTCCACATCCTGGAGATGTCTGACAAACGCTCCGCAGCGTAACAAAGATGGCTGACGCTCCCCAAATAATAAACCCCAGAAGGGTTTTTCCTAGAAGGTTTTGTAGGCGCTATTAAACGACCAGAGTGTAATCCACATCATGAGCAGACATCTTTTGGTTATAGCTTAGGTAATTAGAGTAGAGGAGAGGCGAAAGTCGCGATCAGATTAAAACAATTTGCATTTTAATATTAACAAGCTTCGCAATGTTATTTAAAACCATAGGCCTGCGGAATGATGGATTTATCTCGATGAGCCTCCGTTCCATTCACACGCAGCTACTAAATAGTACAAACATAAACACGATTCGCAGATCACTTAGATGCCAGTAACATCGACTTTCACCAAGACCACCAAATACATAGAAAAACATTATAACTAGACGATCACATATACAAATTAGGATTTGAGCCACTACAGAAAATGATGCCGTGTCGACCAGGATTCCAAATACGTATTCGAAATAACGATACGATTGGATCAAAAGGACCAAATAATTATAATAAATAAATAAAACAAAAATAAATAAAATAAACACAACGTAGAAATCGTGGTCAGTTGAAAGGAATACTTTTACAGGGATGTTACGAGACATCGTGATGCGAAACAAGGAGGCGAGATAAATTGTGCATGGAATAATTATTTTAATTATGTGCATGGTGTGATTATTTTATTGTGTTAAACTGTTTACATGTCTTTTGAATGTAGGGGAAAGACACAGTTACAGTCAGAATTCGTCATAATGTTATCAACGAGATCGAAAGAAAAAAATATATACATACCTATTTCGTAAATTATAAAATTAAAAGAATTTATTTTTAGACAACTGTATAGCCAAGTTATTTGTTCACGGAAGACAAAAGCCTGTCTGACAAGCTTGTGAATGGGAAGCGAGACAAAGGAAACCTTAGGGTAATGTTTTATTGGTTTGCAACTTAACTGCTGTTGTCCATTGAAGTAAAATTTGACGGTTGTACATTAAAGACAAAAGGGAAGGACGTGGAGAAATCTTACCCAACAAAATAAACAATAAAAGAGTAAAATAAAAATACTTTCCAATATTATTCAAAGCATAGCAGCGCGTTTGACGATTTTGACTGTACGTAAAAAGGTTAGCATAATAAAGATGTGTGATTTAGGTGGAGACAAAGGCGGGAGCAGATTCTCAAGATATTGTTACATTTCAATGTAAGTCTGTTATCATGAGTATTTTAATCACATGTGGAACTATCTACCTTTCTCATAAAGAACGATCTGTGCATTTAGGAGTAGGGGAAAGTTTAAATCAAAACTAGTTTGTCGGCAGTTGAGTTAAGTGACGTTATAATGCCTAGGCGCAGTAAGAGACGGGTTAGAGGTCAAGATAGGACAGGGGAAAGTCGCGAGAGTAACGGAAGCATAGGGGAACAAACGGGAAATATAGATAACATAACTTTACAACAGATGTCACAAAGAATGGATGAATTTCAAAATACATTACGGCAGTTGAGCGCGGAGCGATTAAACGAGAGGATAGAGTCGAGCGGGAATGTGCAAAATAGTCATCAGACGATTAGACAAGAGTCGATTAGCACAATAGCTAGTGGTAGTGTCGCGAATTCGGAAACTAGAAACTTATACGTCATACAGCCTTCAGTTGCGAAGCCGAGTTTTGACGGAAAACCATTCACGAACCCTATTGCGTTTTTGAAACGATTAAAAAAATATATTAGAGAAGTGAACGGACAGGACCGCGAAATTGATATAGCGCTAGGTTGCATCACGGGACATGCACGAAAATTGATGGAGATGTACTCAAGGAGATGGAATACTTTTAGTGATTTTGAGGACGACTTTAGACGGACTTATTGGACTGAACAAATACAAGAATCCGTTAGGTATAGGTTGATTAACACGGTGTACACAAGTGAATCAGCAATTTCGATGTCCGAACATTTTGCTGAATATGTTGAGTCAATGCAGTCCTTGACCATATCTTTTAGTGAAAGGGATTTAGTAAATTCGATAATGCGTCATTATCCTTTGGATGTTCAACGGTTGTGGTTTACGAGAGCAGAGGAACCCACTATTATGAAAGGCGCGAACTTTCTTAGGAGTATCGAACAAAATGTAGTTGTGGGACAGAGAGAGATAGGTAGATATGCTAGAGAGAGAGGAAATAATCAGAGAGGTCGTTACAGTAGGACACAGACAGATTATCCAGTTGCGGCAACGATTTTAGCGGAAAGATGGCGAGGCAGAGGCGGTTCGACTCGGGGAAGGGCTCACCGACGAGGCAGGATAGGTTACGGATCATATTCTAATAGGAATACATCACGGTCGAACGTGTTGGGTGAAATAAATACTAGGCCAGCTATAACATTCATGAAGGAAGGTGAGGGGTCAACATTATCAACGTCTGTGAGGGAGGATAAAACAAAAAACTAATACCCCCTACACAAGCGGAGTCCGATCGGTTATCAAAGTGTAGGAAGGGGAATGAATGGACTTCAGAAAATAGGAAAGACGATATAGCGTATAAGATTTTAGTTAAAAATGGATGGGAGCCAGGTCAGGGTTTAGGAGCAGACGGAAAGGGATTGAAGAGGCCATTGACCGGGGGAGTGTCAGTGAGTAGCAACAGTTTGCGAGCAATAGCGTGTAGCATAGGTGTCTTATTGGAAAATCAATTCAATCATGTGATAGAATGTGACGAAGAAGGGCTTGCGTGTGATCTTTGTACAAGCAGGGGTAGAGAGGTTTTGTCGATATCACATGAGCTAGACGAGTCAGATTACTTAGGTGTTGATTATTCGTTGCCTAGATTACCCGAGATAGGAGTGGATGTGTACGGGATGCGTATAAGTGCATTGATAGATACAGGGAGCCAAATAAGCGCTATAACTAGGGAACTACACGATTCTATTCGGAAAGAGAGAGGTGATTTGCCCGAGATCGCTATCCCGGCTATACAGGTGCAGGGAGCATTTGGATCACGGAGTGAAAGTGCGAATCGTATGGTACTAATAGAGCTAAGTTTGGGTGGCACAATCATTGAAGCGTCAATGTTAATTCTGCATAGGCTTCCTAGGTCAATGATATTAGGATACGACTGGTTGGAACGTGTCAAGGGGATAGTGGAGTGTGGCAGAGAAAGGACGTTATCAATTGAGCACTTAGGAGTCAGGACTAGTGTCAAAATAAATTCGAGTTGCGAATTAAAACGGTTAGGCGGGAGAGACAATGCAAACATGATAAATACGATGTTAGAGACGGACGCCCAACCGGCGGTGTATAGTGAGGCGAGCGAGAAAATAAACAATAGCGGAAAGGTGGCTACCTACTTGGACGAGATGGGTTTAAATGACGAACAAAAGAAACTATTGTTACCCGTTTTAAACAGATATAGTAGAGTGTTTACCGACGAATTAGGATTGACGGACAGATACGAGCATGTTATTGAATTAATCGACGACACGCCTTTTATAAAGCGAAGTTATCCAATACCTTTAGCATATAGGGAGGAGATAAAAAGAGAACTAGATGGGTTAGAGAGTTTAGGAGTTATCCGTCAGGAGGCGACACCGTGTTGTAGTCCGCTTACCTTTACAAAAAAGCGAGACGGAACAATTAGACTCTTATTAGACGCGCGCGAACTCAATAAGAAGATGGTGGGGGACGCGGGGGCGCCACCACTTACATCAGAAATCATACAATCCTTTTATGGGGTTAATTACATCAGTCTTATTGACCTCAATAATGCATATTTTCAGATACCATTACATCCCGATTCTAGAAAGTATACAGGGTTCACTTTTATGGGGAAAACCTATACGTATTGTGTTTTACCTCAAGGACTTAAGACATCGGTGGCAGGTTTCTCGAGGGCTATGGATTCGATACTAGAAGGGGTGCGCGAGTTTTGTATAAATTATATAGATGACATAGTAGTGTTCACTAAGGGGGACCTAAAGTTACACCTAGAACACCTAGATCAAGTACTGAGCAGGTTAGAGGCGGCTAGACTAACGAGTAGGAAGGAAAAGTGTAAATTCCTATGTGTGGAGGTAAAGTTATTAGGACACATTGTAAATACCAAAGGGGTACAAATGGATCCGGATAGGGTAAGGGCGATATTGGATTTCCCCGCACCTCGAACCATAAAACAATTAAGAGGATTTCTGGGATTAATAAACTATTTTCGTAGATTTATATCAAAGTATAGTGAGGAGGTTAGGCCTCTGTGTGACCTATTGAAACAAAACAAAAGATGGTCATGGACACAGGAAGTAGACGATTGTTTTAAAAGGGTGAAAACTTTATTTGTAGATACCGTGCTTCTTGCACATCCAAACCCGAAGGATATATATTATTTACAAACGGACAGCTCGAATATAGGTGTCGCAGGATACATCTACCAACTAACGAGTGAGGGGGAAGAGAGAGTTATAGGGTTTTGTAGTAAATCATTATCAGAAACGGAACGCAGATGGACAGTCACTGAACAAGAGCTGTGGGCCATAATTTATAGTCTATCAAAGTTTGAAACGTATTTAAGGGGTGCTCAGTTAGTAATTAGGACCGATCATAAGAGTTTGACGTTTCTACAATCGTGTAAATTACTAAGCGCTCGCATGATACGGTGGGTAAGTTATATAGGACAGTTCAATTATACGATTGAACATGTCAAGGGTAGTCTGAACACTGTAGCGGACGTGTTGTCACGACATATAAGTGGAGCCACCGATATCTTGACTAATAAAACTGTGGGACCGGAAATGAATTTGTTTGAAATACCAACTGGACGACTCATAAAGAATAAGTGGGAAGAGATAAGAGAACATCAGGGGCGCGATCGTGTTGTTAGCGAAATAACTAAGCGTATAAAAGCTGAGAGCGAGTCTGAGGCTAGACATTACAGACTAATAGACGGGATTCTCTATAGGATAGAGATAGGTTCGGGTAGGTCGCGATTATATGTTCCCGAGAACTTACAAACGGAATTGATTACTAGTATACACGAGGAAGTAGGACATTTTGGGCGATACAAGGTGCTTGCGTTAATGAAGCGACGTTACTACTTCACTGATATGGCACGCAAAATAGGACAGGTAGTTAGGGCTTGCGACGTGTGTCAAAAATCGAAACATGCGTTGGAGGCACACTCAGGACCAATTAAGACGGTGATAGCTAGGGAGATAGGGGAACGAGTATTTTGTGACATTTATGGACCAATACCGGCAGGACGCTTTGGTCATAAGTACGTGTTTGTTATGCAGGACGCCTTCAGCAAATTAATTAGATTATACTCATTACGACAGGCGAGTGGCAGGGCCTCGTTAACTTGTGTTAGAAAATTTCACGAACAGGTCAAAATAAAGGTTTTATGTTCGGATAGAGGTGCAAATTTCACATCAAGGATTTTTGAGTCAGGTGTTAAACAGTTAGGTATCGTGCTAACGCACACCTCAATCAGAAACCCGCGACCTAATTCTACGGAGAGGGTCAATAGAGAGCTAGGAAGAATGTTTAGGACGTATTGTGAAAAATCACATTGTTCTTGGGTTGACGTATTGCCGAAAATAGAGGATTGTTACAATCAAGTTATACACACCACGACGGGTTACACACCTAACGAAATAGTATGGGGTACAGGAACTCGCTTATCTACGGATAACGACAAAATTATTGGAGTAGGGTTAGGCCTACAACAAGAGCCATTAGAATTAGTTCGGGAACGAGCGAGACAGAACATATTGAAGTCAGCCGAGAGTAGAGAATTTCATTATAACAAAAATCATAAACTAGTGTGTTTTGACATAGGTGATCTAGTGAAGTTGAAAAAGTTTGCGAAATCGGATGCATCTAAAAAGGTGACTAAGAAGTTTGCACGTTTGTTTGAAGGACCATACGTCATTGGTGCTATTCCCAGTAGCAACGTGTACACTCTAATAGATAAACAAACAAACAAGATAAAAGGGAATTACAATGCGATACACCTGTTTCGCTATTATGTGAATAGGTAAAAATAATAAAAAAATAAAATAAAA
Source organism: Agriphila straminella (assembly GCA_950108535.1). Lineage (NCBI taxonomy): Eukaryota > Metazoa > Arthropoda > Insecta > Lepidoptera > Crambidae > Agriphila > Agriphila straminella. Next base: position 9,064,435 of record OX467321.1, on the reverse strand, counting down.
GAAAAAAAGTAGGGACAATGGTTTGTGAGGCGCCATACTTATGTAACAAAGGAGGCGGAGTATCGGGGTTTATTGCCTACTTGGGTATACAATGGACAGATAAGAGCTATAGAAAGGGAACGTGAGAACTGAACGAATACCGTGGGAAAGTTTGGAAATGTGGACAGATAGGAAATATAATTTAAAACGACCGTACATTCGGATGTAGGTGTTTAAGATTCTATTTAGGGGAATGTGTGATGGCATTCGTATTATTAGCAGATGTGAGAGCCGGGCTCGTAAAACAAAACTAGGAATAAAAAATTTGTTTCGAATATTTCTTCTAATAGATTAAGAGCGACAAGTTTTATTAGCGCACAGCGGGGACTAAGACAAATGGAGTCTTGGGTAGGCCGTAAATTACGCTCAACTGTCATACAAACTATTCAAACTGGTGAATGATGGACAATTTTAGTTGAAATGCACAGATTTCTAAGAGTTTGGTAGATTTAAATGTGTTACAGATGGGTGAAGTAGTCGAAGGAAGGAAAAAAAAAACTTGAGTTCTCAGAATTGGTAGGGCGGATCGTGAGAAATGGTGCGTAGGCGTCGCCGTGAAGATTGCAAGCATCAAGCTGACCAATGAGGGGTCTAAATGGGCGTAGAGCGGGCGGAGAAAAACTTCAGTAGGAATGGAAGAGTTAAAACGAGGAGGCAACTAGCATTCGGGGGACAGACGCTAAGACAGACAGTAGGACGCAGACGCTTTTAATATTTTAGGAGTGTTAGATTGGGAGTTTCGTGACTCCATTGTAACTAACTGTGTGAGAAATAAAGACTAAAGAGTTAACTATTAAATAAATACTAACTTTGTTAAGTAAATTGTAGATTTGAATATTAAAACAAGTGTAACTATTTTACAAAGTGAATCCAAACAACGTCGAGTGGGGTATGTAATTGTATACATTGTGATTTATTTCATGTGTCAATAAAGGTACAATCTCTAGATTAACGAGCAGAATATCGTATACAACGTAGAAATGTATCAATACGAAGAACAACTCCATTCTAGGGGTTTCTCTTTAATAACCGAATGGAACTCGGTAGAACACCTCATTTTTGTGTTGACTTTAATATGCGCAATAGTTGTATTAGGGTGTTGTGGATATAAGATATTCAGTTATTGCAATCGTCGAATATTAAATAGACGGGGGTATTTGCAAGATGGTCTACCAAATGAGATAGAAATGCAAAGAGCCGGGTTAGATTGAATTGGATTGCGTTTTCTTAATGCATAGTTAATCTCGGAGATAAGGATGGTTAACGTGAAAGTATTAATTAAAGCTCTAGAGACTGTAACTTTATGTAGCCTGGTGGAATACGAAACACTAATATCTATTATGAATGTTAATAATCAAGTCTAGATTAGACTAATATGTGAAATAGTTTTTTCTTTCCATTTTTCAATCAATGTATCAGGTTAGTTCTATAAATGTGTTCGTATCTCACTTTAGACTTAATTTGTAAAATAACTATTGAAACTTTAGTGTGTGTTTAATTAAAATTAAGTGTGAATCTAGATGACCTTAGAGAGTTTTTTCTTTGGATTTTCGCTTTCTCTCTATTTAGTGTGGTCTTAAGATAGGAGCTGAAAATCTAGCTGTCATTATATAGCAATCTATAGGTGACAGCTTAAATAATCAAACCAGTTTCTTTTGCTATTTCGAAGATAAACTAAACACATTTAATTTAAATAAATAATATTTTTTTTCCATAATTATATGTTTTACTGCTTAGAGATAAGATTCCTAAGAGGAGGCACAGTGTGAGGCATAGTCAAACTCGTGTTAAATACTAAGAAATACTTAGAAGAACCTTTGAGCTAGTTTGTTTGGCTTCGTTTAACACTTTGCGTTCTCACACGTATACCTTTCAGTTGAATCACGATTTCTATGAGCTAAATTCATTAGATTTCAGTCTAGGTCTAGGTAGATTTCTATACATATACCTAATTAAATAAACATGGGATAGTAGGGAGTGATTAAAGACTAAGGAAGAGACTACATTCAAACCGTTGAGGTTACTTGTGTATAGGTAGTTTATTTAAACGTGTTAGTAAAGGAGTCTAGCTGCTGAATTTGGACGAGAGACACAACAGGAGCTGAGCAGAAGGAAGTATAATGTATTAGTGTTGAATAGGTATAATGTGTAAGTACATTTTGCCTCTACACAGGACATAGACATTGTTAGGTGCACTTATAGACTTGTATTTAGGATAGGAAATAGGGATAGGTATACTAGGTGATCTGTGATGAAATTGAACTTGTACAGGATGTTTAGATCCTGGGGTGTTTGACCGCTTGAGGCTACGAGCTAGGCATTCCACCCACTGACTTTAATCGAATGAGGGCTCTTGACTATAAGAGATTATTCTCTTAGACTTGACTGAACGGGATGCTATGGCCGGTACTCGCGAGCTCAGCCTTATTGAGCCTAAAGGCTATCTGCGTGTGGATCCAGTGAACGGGTAGAAGCATTTCTGGGTCGTCGTCACATTTGCACTTTCATAGCGTTCAGCCATCGCCCGATTTGGCCAAATCGAACTTTCTCAATTAATACAAATATGAATAAATAAAGTTTACCATGGTTTTATGGGGAAAGGTGTCTAGCGAACACCTTATAAAGTAAAGTAAATAAATGTCCACATCCTGGAGATGTCTGACAAACGCTCCGCAGCGTAACAAAGATGGCTGACGCTCCCCAAATAATAAACCCCAGAAGGGTTTTTCCTAGAAGGTTTTGTAGGCGCTATTAAACGACCAGAGTGTAATCCACATCATGAGCAGACATCTTTTGGTTATAGCTTAGGTAATTAGAGTAGAGGAGAGGCGAAAGTCGCGATCAGATTAAAACAATTTGCATTTTAATATTAACAAGCTTCGCAATGTTATTTAAAACCATAGGCCTGCGGAATGATGGATTTATCTCGATGAGCCTCCGTTCCATTCACACGCAGCTACTAAATAGTACAAACATAAACACGATTCGCAGATCACTTAGATGCCAGTAACATCGACTTTCACCAAGACCACCAAATACATAGAAAAACATTATAACTAGACGATCACATATACAAATTAGGATTTGAGCCACTACAAACAGACGACTAGGTGCGACGACGAGCGGGCGCAGCGAGAGAGGAGCAGAGAAGGAGGTTAGGTTCCATTGCGACCAACATCGCCAGAACCGACCTGCTGGTGTGTATGCATTATGTCACAAGTTGTTATCATCTTGCCATCTCATTTTGACAGTGGTCATTCTGACATGGTTGGACAGAAACTAAATGGTTTCGGAGTTGGGACACAGTTATAGTGCAAACCATTATTTTTGTAGTGATAATATTAAATTATAGATCTCTTATTATTTTAAAGTGCTGACAAAATTGTTAAAGTGCAAACCATTATTTTTGTAGTGATAGTATTAAATTATAGATCTATCATTATTTTAAAGTGATGATATACAATTTTATAGCTGGTTTCATCAAATTTAAAGTGCTATTAAATACATCCCAAAATGTTTTCGTATGTGCGGCTATCCCGATGTCAAGCGGTCCGTCTGTTTTCCTCTACAAGTCACATTTCTCACCAGATTCTCGTGAAATTTTGTGAGCATGTTATATTTATTTAAGTAGTGTTTTTTCGATTCAGTTTTTCAAACAACCAACAAAAAATTGTTGAAAATGTCACTACGGTAGACCTCGCGTTTTTTGACATTTTTGAACATTTTTCGAAATGGCTGAAATATGATTTCCCCGTATCTCCATCATTTAAAAATAATTGAATAACAGAATCGAAAAAAGATCTATATTAATGTCTACCTCCATAGAGCCACTAGTTTATATAAGTAAATATATAATACTTATAACAACAGAAGTCACTGACATTATTAAACAATGCGAAAAAATTGGAACGACATGGAACTATAAAGTTACTAAATAGATACTACACACAATAGGCTTAAGTTAAATACGACTAAAACAGTGCTTTCTAGAACTCAATTAGTTGATGTAAGAACATTGTTGGTCAATTTATTATTATTAGTAAATGCACTGACAAGCTACCTCATTAAAAGATCTTATCGCAATTTATGCAATTTTCGGAATCACTAAAGCTTCCATTCCTATTTTGAAACACAGCAACACTCCAATAGAAATCGCTCTGATAAAAACCCATTCAAATAAGAAACGAGGCTTAATCTGCCATCAGCAATATTTGAAACATTTTCGAATCTACATTCGGTTTCACTCACGTTCGTAAAGGAACTTTTTTCGCTAAAAGTTCGTGTGTTTCTGCAAAGTGCTGGTGCACCTTTACGAATATATTCGTAGCAGTAACAAAGTTAACACTGTATTTTGAATTCTGTGTGAAGAATGTTCCTAAAAACCAGGTGTTCACCAATCAACTTGAAAGTTCGTTAACGCTTTTTACTAAGGTATTTTAAATTACGATAGCCATTGCATTTTTAGGCTTCTGTTTACGTGTAACAGGGTAAAATAATATGCAATATTTACTTTAGAAATAATACACATACTTCATAATTAAACAATTATTCTTCGAATATTTTCTGAGATAATACAAATGACCAGCTGTGAGAATGTCAATGGTTTGGATAATATTATTTAACGGAATACATTCTACAAATAATAACTACAACGAAAACCCTTCCGTTTTGATTTGAGTGACACCAACATTAATTATTTTACTAAATAGATTGCTTAAGTAATGTTTTAAAGATTTAATACACTTTTTAATTTTAAACTAAAATGTTCACAGAATTGAAACCATAAATTATAAACTGTATCTAAATTGTGTTTAAGAGGGTTACTGCGCTACACTAGCGCCTAAAGCCACTTAACTTTTGAAATATGTTGTCCTGTTTTAGTTTGAATCTTCTCTTTTATTTTCATTCTCAAAAAACACTGCAAAAATAACAAAATATAACTTTAAGCTTTCATGCAATATTAACACAATCTAGATAATATCCTTTAGGAATATTATTTAGGATTGTGTAAGACGGTTTGGCGTATCCTTTATATTGGTTATCAACTTAAAGCACACATCACTTCCACCCTCCTTCTGAGTTTACGACTTTTGTATTTCCTTAAAGCATTACTTCAGTTTTATTCATGTTTCATTCGTTCTAGGGAGGAAAAATATTTCGCTTTTTTGCAAGCCGACACAAGTAATAAGATTTTTACTGCCTTCAATGTTCTGGATTGTTTTGTCTCAAGCTTGATGTAATATACGTTGATTAGAGGGTTACATTCGGCTATTAGACTTTAAGGGAAAACAGGGGAACGACCCTGGTTTAAAAGACATTTGATGAGACGATGAGTCATAATCATAACGTAATCAAGACGATATTAATAAAAAAAACTATATTATTCAATATCAATTTAACTTAATAATGACTAATGAATGAGACACCCCAGAGAGTAATACAATACTCGTGTTGGGGTAGATTCGCTCTTCCCAAGACAAAACATTATATTGAGTAAGTACTAGGTATACATAGTAAGATAGAACAATTTTATTTACCAAAGAGTATATTATGTGTGTGTCTGTGTGTGTGTGTAGGTGTGTGTGTGTGTGTTTTATTTTTGTTTATTTCAAATTAAGTTTATTTGAAGACTAACTTATTGCTATGTTAGATTCATCACTCTTTAAATAACTAACATTTAACAAATATTAAGAGAAAGGGAATCAATGTCATTGATTTAATATTTTATTTTATAGTTTATTAATATGTGGTTGATAGTTGACCCAAATAAAGAGAAAAAAAATGAAAAAATATACTGTTATGTTCTGACGGTATGGAGCCATATTGTTAACACAGCGTTTCTGACTTTGGTGACTCTCTGGAATGCGAGGATCAACTCCGGAATGGGCCAATGGCGGAAAATTGCGAAACAAAGGAATTAATCTAAGAAAGAAAGTTAATTTCTTTCTTCCAAAGTCAAGGACGCTCTGTGCCAACAATTTGGCTCCAAATACGATCCAAATATATAATTATTATTTAATTATAATTAAATCTTAAGAATTAAAGGTTACCAAAATGTGTTATTCTCATAACCGCCTGTACCTCTGTTCAGTGTTGCTTTGTATTATTGTAACTGTAACTATACAGACACTTTAATTTAAACATCATTCAATTTTAACATTACCGTCAGCACTCATATAGGATGAGAAAAAAAAATGCTTCGATCAAGAATATTCTAGATAACGCTTCACGAACTAAATCAGTACGCAAAAATGGCACCTTAGATATATAGTGTTCCACTTACTTGGCGCTTATTTTGTACATAATCACCTCTTATTTTGTACAAACTCACATTTTATATTATCACTTATTTTGTACAAAATAAGCTCATTTTGTATAAAAACACATCTTTTATCACTTACTTTGTGCCCAGTTAGTAAGTGGGACGCTATTTGAGGTGAGGACATTTTTTAAACTCTGACTGGATATCTAAAGTATTCTTGATCGAAGCAAAAATTATACTTATTTAATCTAAAAACAAAAATGTCGTAAATACCTTTCAATTAACGCACGATAATCAACTAAGTACCTAATTCCGTTATCGTACAGCTACTCTATCAAGCCCTCATTTACCAAAAGACCTCGTTCAACCCTTTCATTTAGTAAACCCTTTCCTCGCTGTAGTCAGTAGCGTTCAACCCTAAAACATGTTCGTACATTACACGGCTCTAAGAGGCCTGCACAAAACAGGCTGCCAGCTTAGATTGTGAGCCAATGATGTAAGAATAAATGTAGAAGCTACGATGATGTAGTTTATTTGAAGTAAGTAGTACTTGATATTTGAAGCTAGGAATCATTATGTTTACTAAAAAAACTTAGTAGGTAAACAATTCCTCCTCCTCCTCCTCCTCGCGTCGTGTTCCTCATTACTGAGGGTCGTGAATTCGTGATTCTCCCGATGGTAAGTTTTTTTTTTCTTTGATGATGCCCCTCCATCGATGTCTGTCCTTAGCGTCATGGAGTGCATCGTGTAGCTTGGTGTTCAGCGTTGAGCGGATTTGGTCAGACCACCTAGTTGGGCTGCGACCTCTCGGCCGTTTGCCATCGACCTTGCCAGTGACCATCAGTTGTTCGAGGTTGTGTCCATCTTTTTGGGCGATGTAACCGAAGAATTCCAGATACTTTTGAAGACAGGAAGTGGATAGCCTGGTTTTAATGTTGAGCTCTCGAAGGCACGGTATTTGTAACATCCTCCTCCAGCACCACATCTCAAAAGCGTCAATGCGATCTCGGGTAAACAATTAATAAACACAATTTTTTTATAAATTACCTAAGAAAATAAATATCTGTTCTTTTATTAGTATAAAATCTCTATGCAATCTCTATACAATTTTAACACCTAGTCTATTTTTTTAGTCTGTGTTACAATTTACTCTATGGTTTACACAAAGTTGACGTCACACAGTATAGATGTCATCGAACAGAGCGTTTTGGCAGTTAATTCAAAACCATTAAAACAAATTTGACTTTAATTAGTTTAATGGAGAAAAAAGACAATAATTTATTTATTTTTATTTTTCTGTTAAATTGTTCGTCCTGATCTTTAAATCTAGGACGCCATCACACCTGTGATTTGATTCAATTTTGAAAGCGACTTGTTACTAAAGTCTATACCGGCACAGGTGACTAAAATCGACCCATGTAAATAGCCCATTATTGATAAAAGTTGCCTGTCAAGTCGACTAAATACTATCTAAGAGGTTATTAAAACAAATACCTATCGAGGTCTTGAAAAACTTTAACAAAATTAGCTACTAACACGAAACTTGCGTATGAGGTAGCAAGTGCCTCGTCGCACTGTTCCTACATCTCTGTCTCTAAACGCCCTTACGTCTAACTTCAAATAAATCTTGCCTTCCAGCCGTAATCTTGTAAGAGCGTACCTGTTCTTAAGCAATAATATCGCTTAAATTGCGTAAGAATCGACGCGTGAAATTGGCTTAGCCGACTCTTTGTAGACAGGTTCGCTAATGCGGCTCAATTTGGTATCGGCAGTATGAAAACGGTTAATGAGCTGCTTTGGTAAGATTTAAATCGGGTATCGAATTTTGATAACAATTTAGATTACGGCTGTTTAAGTTTCAAAGGAAGTTTACTTTTCGTATGTATACAAAAAGTTTTGTTGTAGTTACTTGAAATTACTTAATATTATAATTGAAAAAATACTGGAAAAAAATCGACTCACCCCTAGCAGCTCAGACGGGACTAGAACCCGCGCCCTTAGGATTCCGGCCCAATGCACTGCTCAATCCTAAGGGTGCGGGTTCGAGTCACGTCTGAGCTGCTACGGGTGAGTCTATTTTTTCTAGTATTTTTTCAATTATATTAAGTAACTTAATATAGGTATATAAATAGCATTGTGAATGCTAAAATCTAAAAATTCAATATTACTTGAAATTGCTGACTTTTTGATTAAGTATTTGATTTCCCATGAGATTACGTCATGTCCGGTTTTTTCTAACAAAATAAAACTTTTTAAATTGTATACTTTTTATGTGATGACATCATGAATCAATGTACTTTCTTATCACTATAATATAATTTTGTAACAAAGTCCCTCCTTCCGTTGTCTTTGTCTGTCTGAAGGGCTAAAATGTTTTTAACCCAACAATACAATGAAATAATTGAGTTCTTACTTCATCTGCGAAGTTGTTTATTTTCTATGTTTGTGTCGAAAAGAACACAGACTTTCTACACAGCTCTCTGAACTTAATCCTCGAAGTAAAACGGCTAAAGACAAAAAATATGAACAACTACAGATCCTTGGTAATTGAGTGTTTTCAATGGCGCATTTACACAGGTCTATTTTACAGACAACTTGCTGGTCAATTTTAAAATCTACCAGCAAGTCGCCTGGAAAATCGACCCGTCTAAATTACACACTAGGGTTCAAAATACCTACTTCTAATGTACAAGTCCCATCTGAGTACATTTTTAGATACGTAAGTTTCTTTTAAATTAAAATTTTAATCGTCAAAAAAATGTTATGAATGTTTTGTATAAAAAAAAATATCTGCTTTTACTTTAGGAATATTGTTGAAACTAAGACCTACGGAACGAATGATGCCGTTGCACTAACAATACTAATCTATCTTTATGATTTTTTATAAGTATAATAATTGTATAATCGAAACGGAAAAATCTCAGTTTTGGTGTTACGTTATAAATAAAAAAATCTGCCCGCTGAATAATATAATAGTTTTTAGGAAGGAAGTAATATTTTAAAATAAATATTAATAATACCTTGTTATACCTAACAAAAGTAAGTAATCCTCTTTCTATTACAACACTTAATACTAATTGTATTTATGTGAGTGACTTAACAAGAATGGCATTTGTTTTATTATCCCTATCTTGTTTATATCCCAGGGGTTCTTCCCCTATTATAGCACAGGTCGACTTTCCAGTCTTTAGGGTTCCATTATTTATTTGACATCTAATTTTCGTTCCTAGCGCTACTAATCGTATCTTAGATACAATGTAAAGTTTTAATGGTTGAAGTAATTTCACGGGAGAATTCTACCGGACACGGACCACTTTTTCCAAAGAGACATGAGACCAAAAACGTAAATAAGTGATCCTCTTTGACGGCTTATCAAATTTTATTTTTCATTTCAACTTTGCTATGTAAGCTCCGCTGAACCTAAATTGGTATAACAATTAAACCCGAGTAGAATGTAGTGCAATATTATCTTATTAATATTTTCCAATAAACCCTGGCAATACGAAATACACGGTACTGCACTCACTGTTCTGATATTATTTTTGTAACAAGAATAACTACAGCTATTTTCAATTATTTTTGTACGCAATACTAACATTGATTTCACTTTGTATTTTTTAGTAATATCCATGTGCATCCAGTTTATTTTGTATTATACGATATTTTGAAAACAATATTACTAAAAACATAATTTAATCAGAGGAATTATTGTTTTTTTTTTTAATATATGATTGTGGAGCATTTATATAGACGGATATCTTTTTAAAATATGTATTTTCTATTATAATTTGCAAAAAAATCGTTTTTTGCGACAAACTTCTTTATAATAATACCTAATATATTTTATTCAATCAAGTTATTACAGACTCATTTTGAGACTATTGAGTGGTAGAAGTATTATCATTGACTATAAAGTTCATTATTAAATTCTGGAGCGGCCTCAAAAGTTGTTAACTACTTCCTTTCTATTATAAGTTATTCACAACTAAACCCACCAGACGAGACGTAGTAACGATAATAGCGGTGAAAGAAAACATTATTTCAAAAAATATTATCTAATATTTAAAAGCTATTTAATGAAAGGATGATACGAAAAGGCCTTCACAGAGACTGATGATGTTAACTCACAAAATAAACTCCCTAAATGAAAGGTCTTGATTTAGGCCAAGGGCGATCCCACACATCCTCATAGGGATGAAAGGTCTTTATGTAAATCTTTGTTGACGTGTACCTATGTTATAAATACGTGATAAAATCATTTACATTACTTAAAATTCATAAGTAAATATTACCTTCTCAAACGAAAACAAAAAAAATCTATCGTTTTAGTTTTTAGCAACGCGTCTTCATAGAATACTCTAAAATAGCAATAGTACACACGACGTGACTAAATACTAATTGGACATTGAAGTATTAATTGAGTTATTTCCATAACAAAGCTTTTAAAGGGCGTTTACCAAGAAATTCACGAATCGAATAAAAACAAACAAATAAAAAGAGACGCTTTCTATTAAATGCAAAAAAAAAACTCTTTCATTCTTTTTCAAGTAGGATATCTCTCACATATCCTAAAGAGCTCCTAAAGAAAATAGTTTTAGCAAAATCCGGAGTGAAACAAATCGCCGGAGACACCCAACAAACAGTTTACTAGTCGAGTTTATCTTTTACCAAAAAAAAACATTTACCAGCGGAATGGAGTGTTCTTGAGCCCGTCAACTTGAGCCGACGACATGTCTCTCAGTGTTACCACGAGTGAAGTCTGTTTTGTTTCACACGACAGTGCTACGCAGGAACTGTTTGGAGTGCCACTAAAAACTGACGTAGGTCCTATGTGCTGTAAACAGAAACACAACTCAACAGAAAATCAACCCATGTAAACATGGTTTGATGTTAGTCACCTGTGACGGTCGACTTTAGTCACCCTAGCAAGTCGTTTCCAAAATTGTATCACAGGTGATGGCGTCGCTGCCGTCTATGTAGTTTATGGCGTAACCTAGGTAACAATAGGGATGTTGACTAATGAATAAAATAACGAAATACTAATAAAAATCGTAAACATATTAAACTTTTAGAGTAGCTTGTATACCTCTTGGTTTTATATATTGCATATTATTTGTTTTATGACCCTTCAAAGTTGGGTGGACAAGTCCATTTAAAAAGTATAAAATTGATTAAAATAAATGATACCTTTAATTAGTCCGTAAAATGTATAGCAAATTTGTCGAAGAAACCATTTTGATAAACACAATATTTAATATAGCTGCTGAACAAATTTCCTATGCGTTGCATACAAACTTGCAAGGCACGACGTCATAACGTGCAAGCCATTAGTATGGAGCGTTTTTGATCGAGTCCATTTGTGTGCATTTCACACTGTGATATCTCGGGCAGTTTTCATGCTAGCTAATTAATTCTTTTACCAATGTTTCTTTTTTTGAGAGGTAATTTATGTAACATAAAATAAAAAAAATAGTCAACATCCCTATTGTATCATTTTCTTCAGTCACCTGCGGCCTAGGCCGAATTGCAATTTACACGGTCGATTTTCTCCGAAAAGGCTACCTATGTTTTTTTTTAAAGTTTCTTACTAATAATATGAGTAATAAGTAGGTTCTCTCCTTTATTTAGGAGTAAAATTACAAAATAAACTCTGTAAAGCCCCGTCAATTGTTTTGTTGCGCTAGGAACTCCATGGTGACTGAAAATAAAGTCTGGGTTGGCCTGAGATTGCCTGTAAAAAAATAAAATATGTTTTCAACACACTTGCTCGTAAAGTGAGCCCTAATACATCGCTTTTAGGGCCATAAACCGAGCTATAACAAACGCGTGCAATAATATTTAAAACACTAGTACGTAATAGAATTAACCCTACAAAGTTAAATTAGTACCTTACTGCAAGTTCTAGGCGAGTAAACAGAGCATTCCCAATTTAACCGGGTTATACAGATATTTTTTTTAGTAACAACAAACTTCAACAAAGAGGTTTTATGCCGCCGAAAATTCATATACATTTTTGGAATAAATAAATGTGTAAGTCCTTAATTAAGTCAAACAAATATTTATTATTATCAAATTATTCATAATTCACAATTTTTTGTTATATAATATTTGCATTTTTACACTTAAAATTATAATTTTAAAGTAGGCTGTATGCTCCTCACCCCTTTGTTCGAAAAATATTCTTGCGTTGGACGTGTGAAAAAAACAAAAAAAAGCCTGCGCGCCTTTTCCCATAATTGTCATAATTATTTTGTTTTTGTCGAATTTGTTGCTGTGTGGTAAATTACTTTGTCTTTTCCTCGCAAATGTGTTGAAAAACGTCGTATGAAACTCGTGAGCTTTTGCTTATTGCACACTCAGCTGAGTTACGCCCTCGCCTACGGCTCGGGCTGCAACCCACAGCCTTGTGCGCAATGAGCAACCTAAGCTAACTTGTCTCATAATGTACTATTACGTGTACGAAAAATCACGAGTTATTCCGGAGCACCGCACTAGAAAAAACTAGACTCACTGACGTATTTATAGGAAAAAGAAACTGTATAAAGTGGTTTTACTATTAAATGAATTGAAGAACATCATCACTGTTTTAGTAAATAGACAGTATTGTTTGTATTGAGATTAGTCTAGTGTTGAAATAGCAACCTAATATGATTGATTCTTGAAATTACACGAATTAAATTAAGTCATGTTTTCAAATAGGTACTTATTAATAGCGATCTAATTAGCAAGCAAAATATTAATTTAAATGTCTTATTCAAAGTCATATCATTTCACGGTTATAATCTAGAACTAATATTATTTGCGTCATTATTAGTTTATAAAGTATTAAGTTTTGAGTGCCAAAGGTTGTCTGAAAGATTTTCTTAATAAGATCGTCTCTGTGAATTCAGTACAAATAATGATAATACTAATTTGCGTACGTTAGTTCAGTATAAATTATAAATATCTTTGCCTATTTTATATTAATTTAATATTCATATTTCTATAGTGATTAGTAGTTCTGTCACAGAACTAACAACAAAACCACATACGTATTCAAATAGTACATTACTGCTGCGGTCTATAATGACTGCGTTGCTGGCAGCGATGATGCTGGCTATGCGCGGAGCTCAGCGCAGGTCCAGGCGCGATCAGCAAGGGCTGCAAGCGAGATGGTCGAGAGCGTTGTTAAGCTTGGCTCGAGCCCATCATAACGTGGTCAGCAGTGCAGTAATTGCAGACTGCACTGCTGCAGCTTGTATTAGTGTTTTACTTAAACAATGCGAGTACTAGGTACCTAGTATACTATAATACGAGTATTTAACCCATTATCTAAGAAACGATGCGTCGGAGCCAAAAATAACTTATTTTCGATCCCCTTGGGTACTCCGAAAGTAGATAAGAGGTATTTATTTAGATAAAATGTAAAAAACTGTAAAGTGCGAGTTTTTTATAAAAGGACGAACAAAAGTAGTAAACGTCATTTGTGTAATAGGGCTTTCTTCCTTCGATGTACACTTAGAGTAAGACGCACTTCTGTACCAGACGAAGCCGGCGTTGCTCGAAGTATGTATAATCTACTATTTTTTTACCTAACTATATAATAATTTGGTAATTATTTTGACAACCTTCTTTGAGCAGTCAACCTTTTAGCGCTACTCGGGGCAAAGTTGTATGAAATTTCGATATTGGTGAGTTGTAACCACCAGCAATTTTCTTTGAAAATCCATTAATGTTGAGTTTTGTTTTAAACATAGTTAGGTGTGCAGTTTTAGTTGTCTTGTCTGTGTAGTAAAATGCTTGTATTATGATTATTACAAGCAATTTTGAATAAACATTTTTAGTAAGAGCGTTACTTTATAAATGTTATAAGCATAATTGTAACCTTATTGACTTAAACTTCATCTCAGTGGCTTAAAGCATTACAAAAACAGTTTTCTTCAGTTCAGTTTTCTTTTCACTTGACGGGTTACTTAAACAAATACCTGCAGGTATTAGTAAACTAATTATTTCATTCCGACTATCTACTTCAGTTTACAAGCAGACCATGAAATCCCCTTGGCGGCACCAAGACGACAATCTTAGGATAAAATTTGCAATGAGATGAGATTAAAATTCCCTCTTTTTCCCTTTTTAATTCGCTGGGATAATACGAGATCTCGATTTAAATAAAGGCAAAGGGGAACTCTGATTAAATTAATCCCATTAGCTAAGTATATTCTTCTCACATGGATACAAGGTGAAATACAAGGTGTATAATAACATCTGTCATACAAAGGGTAAGCCCCGGGAGTCGATCTTTATACATTCTCGTATTTATTCATTCTACCATATACTTAAGATTATAAACTTTCTGAACTTTAAGCACTGCAGCAATACGCTCCACAAATCTTTGCCGCACCTTGATATTTTCGGTCATAAACTGCAATTCATCTTAGAGGACAAATATTAAACCTGCGGTATTGTACGGGGTATATCGCAAGGCGGTAGCTTGGCTAACTGCCAAAAGCACCCGAATTAAAACAACCGTATATCAGCGAAGAATTCTAAAGGCAAAGGTGGAAATAATGATTTAGAAGAGTTTGTCCGACTTCGTCTCGATGTGGTTTTCTTGGATACCTACTAAATTTTGAGGTATTAATAGGGTTTCATTCAACTGTATATTTTGGTACGAGTACTAAGATTACAAAACAATGAGTTGCGAAATACTAGTATCGGATTCTCTATGTATTTTTCACGTCTAATCTACATTTTGCAACAACTATTAAAAAATAAAAAAAAAAAATTTACTTAAGATCGTCAAAAATTGGTTTACGGCGATTTAAGCCAAAGAAGTTTGAATTCGATTTTCACATTTACATTGCAACTTCAATGATTCTTACTCACAGAACCCATTCAATTCAAGTCAGTTACAAACTGCCAAAGTTATTAGATTCGTACCCTGATAAATAAGGAACCTCATCACATGTCCCTGTCTCAATATTAGCTACGGTACCCTAACAACTTGCTTCGTTCAACTTTATAAACTTTCCCGCGAAAGATAACACTTTTAGGGGTACGTAGTTCAATAAACGTTTACCATATCTCTGGTTACCTATTTATGCTCGTATCAAATCAAAATAGAAGGAGCATTCGTGCAAAATCCATGTCATGATTGCTTTTTGAAAAATGTATGCATAAAATACATTGAAGAATAAAAAATTTTTTGGTGCGCTCCACCACAATCAAATCAAATTAAGGGCGACTTGCACCATAAATTAAATATTTTATACTAAATTGTGTTAAAGTGGTACACAATATTTAATTTAAGTGCAAGTCGCCCTAAAATTCTTAGTTGTGTGCAAAATATCAAAAGAACCATTTTAGTTGTTCATTAACTTCATAGGTAAGCTTTTGCGTTTATTACCACACAAAATTGGACACTGACGCACCATGTTGTAACATAACGAATCCTTCAAAACTTTCAAAAAAGTTGAGTTACAATAGTTTTATACGATATTTAGATTTCTTTTCTGAGAGCATCCTCACCAGCATAATCAGATTCTTTTTTATCGGATAGCATTAGTACAAGAACTAAAACTGTGGTAAATATCCCATTATTATTTTTAACTTCAGCCTGTGCCTGGACTTTGAGTCATAAATTTTCCAAGGAAAAAGTTTATATATCAACGTAAATGTAGTTTACGTGAAACACCGTTTTTAGTATTATTATGTGGAAACTTTGGCGGTCATCTTCAGGTAAAATAAAAGCTTTTCTTTCTCGCTCCAGTGAATCTCGCAAAAACATTGAGAAAAAAGTTTTTGCGTAGAAAAGGCATAAGGGAAACGGCCGTGTGTGTTGATGTGTTGTTTTCCGCGAAGTTTTTCTGCAGCTTTTGCGGTAAATCGTTTTGACATGAGAAGATAACAAAATAACAGTAAAAACAAAATTTCGTCGTTAAAGAGACTAGTGATATTATTAAAGAAATGTACTAAGTATACAACAGTTTTGACTTTGACCATGTTAGTAAACACAGAGGTTAAGAAAACTTGTGTGAAGATTTCTTAGATTTTTTTACAATGTATTTAATATTATGTATTATTTTTCCAGATGTTTGATGTATGGTTGTTCCTTAATTGTGAAAGATATAAAAAGTTACAAAAAATATCTACGATACCTAATATAATGTTTAGGTGATATATAACAAAATTAGTTTACAAAAAATAAATGTTCAACTGTACTTTAAATTAACTATGAAATTCAAAACTTTTTGAATGCAACTTATAGGTAAGTACCTGTTTTGTGTGATGTTTAGGTCCAACCGGTCCAACAGGTCTGTAACAAAAAAAAATATGAGTAAAAATTATTCCGCTACTGAAATTCAAAATACGGAATGCAAAATAGTCAACAAAAGGAGGTCAGAAGATATTTGAAGTCAATGGAAAAATGCAAACTCAATAACTGTTCTAGATCTAGAGTAGTTCTATTGCTTTATTATGCAAGCAAAATTAAATAATAATGCTTGATTAGTTAGAATAATCTTGTAAATCACCCATTGTTTACAGGGAGCTTAATTTAAGCATTAAAAAAACAATTTAAGCAGTGGTGCAAATCGCATCATCAAAATTCGCCGGTCATTTTGAACAAATTTTTGTAGTCACAGTTTGTTTTTAACCGTAAAGTTATTAATTTTATTTTATTCATAACGCCGATAACGAAATGGTTTGTAACGAATTGGTAAGGTTAAGTAAGAACTGTGAACATTATTAAAAAAAAAACAAAATTGCTGGAAAGATTCATTTGTAATACACACGTAATACATTTGCCACCCAAGCAAATTTGAAATTTAATCTACCCAATACTAATTCCATGTCTACTAAACATACATTTCCGAGTAGCCTAGCACTATATGGCCTGCATTTCGCCTAGAACTGCCATTAAGACATCGGACTTATGTCCTTGGAGCTCGCCCAAGATAATGTGTCTTGGGCAAACAGTGCTTATTTGCGACTCAGTATATTGATATCTTGACAATATTTATCAGCAAAATTGTAATGAATAGTGCCAACAATTCTGTTTGATGAAATATTTCCTCAATAATTTTCTATAAATTATTCGATATTTTGTTTTAACCGCTTGTCATACGAAAATGACACCTTTTTATTCATTCTCATTAATGAACTAACCATAAGAAGACAGTTTTATTTGTATGTATTAGATTTTTAACCGTCTCTATCTTTTACTATGTTTTTTTATATAAGGTTTTTATTATATTATATTTTTAGTAAGATGTTCATTAATTATAGAAATTCTAAGCGCTAGTGAACAGGTGACCTTTGTAATATTAGGTTGCAAATCACCACCTTCATTAAGTGCAATAATTTTCTGACACTTAATGCACACGTTTGAATAACGCTTACGAAAACTTGGTTTTTGATATGTTGAGTCCGATTTTCATTTAATTTTACTGTACATTTGGAAGTATTGGTTCTGTACCGCCATTACTAGTCTAGGTGGTGGCAGGTGCAAAATGCAGGAAATCGTCTTGCAATCCTGTTTGCCTCGCGTGAACACATAGATAGAGTGTTCGAAATGGATTTAGATTCAATTTTATGACGTAGAACATTTTCATGATTGATAATTTAAATAACATGCAACATCGGTTTTGTAACAGCCAAAAACAATCATTAGATTTGTGTTTGTTTGCTAATTTTTGCCCAATTGTAATAACACAAGTATTTTAACCTCTATATGGATGAAAACTGTATAGTGACTGTCTTCTTTAATGTAAAACAAATTAGAAAGGTTATTTTAATCTATTACTTTGTTCGTTTTTCTTAAACTGGATTGGAAAGGCATAGGTATTTGAATAAATCTAATAATTTCTGAGAGCGTAATTTCCGAGCCGTCAGTTCCATGCCAACCGACCGCTTAAGATATCGGTTTTAATACTCCCATCGGTCTTTTTCGTTTTAACTAATATCTAGAATATACGCACAAGCTCCAGAAATTCACAAAACATTACGAAAAAAAATAAGTTATTGAAACTACACTGGGCGGTAAAGATAAGGGGCCACCACGTTATTTTCATACAAATATCAAGAAACAAGCTCACTTCACAGTCTTATTGATGAAGACCATTTTTGCAATAATTTATATTTTATGTCGGAGACGTTCAAGTGTCAATGTCAAAGGAATACCGACACCTCTTAATTTCCTTAAAAAGGAATAAACGTTAACCGCAATTAGGTTCCATATAGACTTTTAATTAAATATGGAATTGAAATCATGACTATTTTTTGAATATTAATTTGTTGAAATTCAAAGGTTTTTTTTAGTTGCTTTAATTGCTTATTGTTAAGTCGAACTTTTCGTCAAATTATAAATCATTGCAGAGTTGGACAATTTTTATATCAATAAGACTGTGAAGTGAGCATGTTTCTTGATATTTGTATAAAAATTACGTGGAGACCCATTTTCTTTGCGGCCAAGTGTATTTGTGAAGTTAGGACGGGTATGTCGCTACCTTAACGTCACTTATGTCGCTACAATAAGTAGTTGACCAAGATTCGCAAAAAAGTGTTTTCGCAGGTGCAGGAAATTGAAAAAGTGTTCATTTATAAGCATTGTTCTATCAAAATCTAAATAATTATTAAATATGTCATTGCAGTCAGCCACATCAAAAATCAAATTTGAATTAAAAATTGAATACGGTAAGAGTTAAGTCAGAGTTTGCAACAATTTACTAAAATACTTACACTAGTAAGTACTTTGTTTTTTATTAAATTATTTTCAATGAAAAGAATTCGGCCCTTCATAAACAGAAAAATTAACACAACGAAACTCAAACCAGTCATGTTTACGAGAATAAACACGATTATTTCCGTTTGTGAGAAATGTTTGATTGAAACAATTGAATATGTAGGTGAAAGCTTTTTATTAAATGAACCGTAATACGAAGTATGTTTCTGGGAATGAAAATGAAACAAAAGATAAATTTTATGTTATTTATTTGGTGAAAATGTAAATGTAAATATAAAGACCAGTATGGCTTAGTTTATACTACAAATCACCTACAAATATTAATATATTATGAGAATTGATAGCACTGGTCCAAGAAAACAAGGTCTGGCATTCCGGGCGATGCACCGGCATACGTCACTATCCAGTTACGTGACTTTATAGTAGCATGCACAGAAAAGGTATTTTTTCTGTCACACATATTATTACAAGATTATTATAAATCATTTTAATTGTGATTTGTTTTTCTTAGCAAACCAAACCAGGGGCGTCGCCAAGGGTGGGCAGCTGTCCCCCCCCCTAGAGGTAAAAAAAAATGTAGCCAACTGCAAAGTAACCAAAGGGGCCGATCAACTTGCTTTTAAGATAAATCCCGCATCTCAAAACTAGAATAAATTCACTAGGAGCTCTTGACTTTACCTACAATCCATTTTTTTTGTTTTCTCATCCTCGCGACATAAACCTTTTTTTAATATTGGTAGCGGAGATGACGTGTGACGGTGCATACCATGTCACTTCCTCTGACTCGGACCTGGCGCAGTATATTATATTTCAAGATCTCAAAATGTTTCACTGCATTTTCATCGACCACCAACGTTGTGGCTATTCATCTCTTTGTTTGTCAAATATTTTAATGTATATTAAAAACATATTTGTAAAAAGATATTTGCCTAAACAGCGCAGTTGCCCTTTCGACTTTGTGTACAAGAACCCAGAGGTGGTAAATAATATTTTTATGCGTGATGTCAGGAAATGTATTCCCTTGGATTATGGTAAATGGATATGGCAGGGTCACGATGTCCTACTTCAGTTATTTATATGAGTTTTCCTTGATATCGTTTTTGGTCCATTGGCTTTTTGCACACAGAAAGCACAATCATAATATTTCGTATCATATATTTTTTTATTCCATAAACACTTTTTTTATGAATTTGACTACCAGCGTACAGTGGCCCTACCATGAGTTGATGAAAACTGCTTACGTTACCGTAAACTATCGGATATACTGCTCACAGTCAGTGCGAGTGAAAGAGACAAAACGATAGTTTACGGTAACGTAAACAGTTTGCATCAACTCATGGTAGGGCCACTGGTAGTATTCGGTTACATTAAAAAAAATATTTAAACAAGCTATTTTGTATTTAGAATTTGATATTGATAGTCAAAGTATTTACCATATTGATGATACAACTTGACAATTATTATTCTCTACAATTTATTTCTAATAAAAGCAGAATATGAAATAGATTTTATTAAACATTCTTTTACGAATGGCAACGGAAGTGATGTAAAATATTTCTCACTTACAACGAAATCTAATAAATCCTTTATAAGAGCTGGTGCATAAATGACGTCACTCACCCTAGTTGTATGACGTCACGGAAATTGTGACCGAATAAATTTGTAGTCGGCACGGTGCAAATGGAATTTGACGTTTACCGCGCCGATATTTTGTCGTGTTAAAGCGACACGTGTGCCCGATTGTCGGGTATTGACGACCTTCGTAACGAAATTGATCAGGTGTGTGGCAAGCTTAAATCGTCTGTTTTACGAATCGAAGAAGCCTGTTTCATGAGTCCGGTTAAGTTGGTTACTTACATGGTAGTTTTTTTGTTGAAAGTTTGATTATTTCTATAAGGGTAATATTAAATCGGGTAATAATAAATTCCCATTTTGGGTATCCAAAATACTGAATATAGCGTACTGAAATACTAAGTGGGCGACCGACTGAGGGCGACTACAAATGTTGAAAATGGGTGACTTTAAAATACAAATTGAGTAGGTAACTAGCTATTCAGAACAGGCGACCAAATTACTAGGAATGTGAATGTGGGCGACAATATTAGGGCACACAAAACATTTTAAAGGCATAAAATATACTTTATTTAAAAAAAGGTGACTATTATCCTAATCGAGATGCCAAAAATACCATGTTGGGCAGTTTAAATCAGTTATATAGTTACTTACGTGGTATAATAGTTGCCCACTTAGTATTTTTGTCACTCATTTAGAATTTTCCTATCTTAAATTATTTGTCTCCCACATGTAGTCGCACGTTTTACGAATTTTAGTAATCCACCGTTAGTCGCCCGTTTAGTTGTTTTGTCGCCCAAAAAATAAACCACTGCCAGGTTTAGTAATTAAATACATATCTCATTAACAGTCGCCTTTAATTATTTCCAGTCACCCAATTAATTAATTCCCTTTCTAAAATTGTACCACGACACAGTGCGGTGGAAAAGGCCAAAAATCAAAAGCAAGAAATATTCCTTATTTCAAATGGGATACCATTTTACAAAGTTTATTAGTTTAGGTACCTAGGTTAAATGAAACAAGCTTCGATCATTTATTCCTAGATACAAGCATTAAAACTTAACATAAGATTTTTTTTTTTACTAAACATAAATTGAAAGTTGACTTGAAAAGCAGCCCACAGGACTATAAGAAATTAAACTAAAAAGACTAAAAACCAACTTCATTTAGTGCTTTTCTGTCACATTTGCGTCAAGTAAAAGCAATACTTTAAAAGCATTTTTCCAGACAGGTAATTAATAACGATTTCATCTAGTAAATTTTTCCATCAAGCAGTAAATTTACTTTTTATTTTCTATTCAGTTTTGTTTGTAGCTGAGGTCCGTTATTAGTACAAAATTCAGTGTAATCAAATTATTACTAAGTGCCACGGGTAGCGAGTCAAGATGTTTCTTTTAAAACAGTGATAAGATGAAATTATATTATTACATAATTAAAGATACCTACAAACAAATAATATTAATCGTAATAGTTAGTCAATAAAAATACTAATTTGTAAATTCAGGTTATCATTTATCATTTAAAGTAGGTACAGTAATTCGTTAGGCATTGATGGTCGCGTAGCTTGAACTCCAGTTTTCATGATGTCGCCATCTTTGAAGCCCCGGGTTCAATCCCCAGTCCTGGTCAATAAAAAAAACCAAAGGCCTTACCACAAAAGATTTTAAAACACTGTTCAATAAGGCGTTTAACTTTAAAACTGTTTAAATGTGATGCTGTCACTTTTATGACAATATTGTTTTAAAAAGACGGCAATACTAAAAAAAATAGTAACTTTAACTGCTAATGTCAAATTGTCAAAAAAAGCTGTGTCTTACCTTCGAATTGCGTTAAACGAAGTTGTACGGTGCAACCCATTTTTGCAAATCTGCAATTTATTAGGTCGATGCAATTTACGTCATTTTTATTATTTCCACGACAGTACGCGTCCTCACTAACAAATTGTTTTCATATCATTTATTATTTAGTTTAGCAATCTATCAGTTAATAAATCAACTATCAATTCATATCAAACCTTTCTAATTACAAACTAAAGGTGTCTCATACAAAAGTATCACAGTTGCCAACAAAGTAAATAGTAATACAGGAGGAACGATGCCACTTGGCCACAGTTCATGAATACTACGTGGATACAAAATGTTGTTTCCAATTTTCAGTATGATGCGACATAACAAGCTTCGATCTGTACGACTCCGCAGACACTGTCCATAAAATGCATGAAGCATCAATTCAATGACATTTTATGCGAGTGTACAAAGTGACACTATAAAATACATACAGTAGTGGCCAGATAATTAGGAAACCAGTCGATTTTAAAATAAGTGAGTAAACTTTAAAGCTTTGGTTCTCCGCCAAGAATTAACCTACATAGCTGTGATCTGATGAATCTAAGGAATTAATGGAAAAAATTTAGATCGCTATACACACCCAACTGATCCGATAAACACTCTAAGATTAGATGTACCTAATAATAATAAAAAAACAAATTGCACACTAAGACAGGACATATTACAAAGAAAAACAATAAACAGAGAAAGCACACAAAAGGCGGCCTTATTGCTAAATAGCAATTTCATCCAGGCAACCTTGAGTAATAGAGTGAGAGAAGAAGAGGACAGTGGGAAGTGGGTGCAAATATGGGAAGGAGAACAGATATAGTAGATATACAAGAATAAATAGAAAGAAATGAAGTTTTCTAGATTACTTGAAGTGATAATAAGGAGAGGAAATAAGTTAGTAGAAAGGAAATGTACCTAAGTGCTTGTTACCCAAAATAATAACCAGCTGAGTACCTATCAACAGTCTATCCTCAGGATAGTTGGCAATAGCTAGCAAATTCGACTTGAGCTAGCTCAACCAAAAAAAAAACATAAGACGTGCCTGCTCAAATTTGTTCAAGTCATGACTCATGGGTTGCCACCTTTTTTAGACTAATAAAGTGTATTGGTTGCATAAGGTAGAATAGAATAGAATAGAATAGAATAGAAAGATATTTATTTCTTTAGTTTGTATGTTACAATTTCTTTACAGGTCGATGGTGTATTCGGCCTGTATGTGTGTCAGCTACTTACAGTCTACTTATATTAGTCTAAAAGATCTGTATAGGTGTCGTGTAGTGCTATGCTGTGTGCTTATTAGTGTAATACAGAATGAATTTATATAAATTTTATAATGTTGTTTCATGTTGTCTTATCCTAAATATTTACGATTACATAATTACAGTCTATGGGGACGTGGAGCGGTAGTTCGTTTGCTGAGCGGTCGGCTCCTGTCTTTTTTAGTTATATAATCTATTTCACCTAATCTAGTATTAGTTAGGAGAGGGTTGTGCTGTCCGTAGCCTAGATAGGCGTCACCAGGGGTCTCTAAGTCCTCGACGTGCATTTCGTGTAATCGGCGGAGCATGTCCTCGTTTAGATCTTGTGCACGGAGGTGCCAGGGATCCCAATCGAGCATTTCCCAGAGTTGTGTAGTCTCTAGGCGTCTTGGGAATTGTCCAGTAGTCTTGAGAGCCATTCGATATTGGCGTTCAATTTTTAGTAAGTTGCTCTTACTGTAACGTGAGAGTAATTGTACCACACCATAATCCAATATAGGAAGTAGGCAAGCCTGAACGACGGCAAGTTTCACCGTCAGATCCGTCTTGGCGTGCCAGCCAATGATAGAGGCTAGCGCGCCGCGTACTCGTCGTGCCTTCTGCACGACGTAATCCGTCTGTTTGCCCATGGTCATGGTTTTATCTAGGTGTACACCGAGATATTTTATGTTGTTTTTATATTCGAGTACCTCATCTCTGATGCGAATGGTTCTGCAGTAATTTCTCTTGTGAGTAAACATGGCACACTCCGTTTTGTCCACGTTGCATTTTAGCCCCCAGCGACGGTAGTAGTCGATGATGGTGTCAGCAGCCCAGCCTGCCCTGTGCGTCGCGTAGTTTGGATTAGGAGATCTGTTGAGGATGCACAAGTCGTCGGCATATTGGGAGAGCTTGAGTCCGCGGATGCGGTCCCGCTGATCCCAAACGTCGTGTACGTACAAGTTGAAAATGACCGGGCCCAGGATAGATCCTTGGGGGACTCCGTGTGGTACTGGTTTCTCGTCACCGTTGGTGGTTCTGAAGCGACCGTAGGTTTTGCGGCCGCTCAGGTAATTTTCTATTAGTTTGATGATGTTGTTCGGGACGTCTGCTGTTTGAAGCTTCTTCGTTAGACCTTCGTGATTTATGGAGTCAAAGGCCTTCGAGAGATCCGTTGATACCATGGCCACGCTTTCTTTCGCTTCCAGTGCGTCCGTTATGAACTTGCCGGTGCGAAGGATCTGCGTGCCTGTTCCTCTGTTCCTGGTGAATCCGTGTTGGAACGGCGGTTGGAGTCTGTCGGCCGTCTGTCGCAGGCGCGACAAGAGCAAACGTTCATGTAGTTTACCCATGATATTTAGGAGGGTGATGGGTCGGTACGATTTGGCGTCTCGGTGGTTCTTGCCTGCTTTGTGTAGGAAGATGCACTCCCCGATTTTCCATCTGTTGGGATAATAACCTGTATATAATAGATAGTCAGCTATCACTTTGTACCTGATGAGGAAGGGATCGCCTCCGAGTTTGAGGGCGTCCGCTTTGATTTTGTCTGGGCCAGGTGCCTTCTTATTTTTAAAGCGTCTCAGCGCGTATCTGATTTCCTCTGTGGATGTGGGGTCGAGAGGCTGAAAAGGTGTGGTTTTCTCTGTATTCTTGTCTTCTCTGTCTATCTCGGCTTCTGTAACAATCGCTGCATCGACCAGTGCGTTGATGGTCTCTTTCTCATTGTTGCAACCCTCGATTTGGGGGAGTCTTTGTACTGGCGCCTTCAGGTTGCGTTGGATTCGCCACATTTGGGTTCTGTTGTTCTGTGGATCGTTTATTATCCGTGACCATTTATCGCTGCTGTATTCTGTGAGTGTTTGTTGAACTTGATGTTTCAGATGATTATAGATTCTTCTTTGTTCAACAAAGTACATTGTATGGAAATGGAAATAAAGTAGGTATTTTTTATTTTTACCTTTAAAAAAAATTTTTGCCAATATTTAAACCATGTCAAATAAAGTATTTTCACGCATAAAGTATAAAGTACAATTACCCCGAAATAAAGTATTTATAATTTATTATAAAGTACGGGTGGCAACCCTACTCATATTGGATCAGTGGTAAAAGTGAGTGGTCACTGGTCATTCTGTTCCCTATAGGTATTCTCTGGCTGCCATAGTGACTGTGACACAACGGAAATAGCGTCTGAATAAATTTGTTTTGCTCCCTGCGCAAATGGAATTTAGAGATTCAGCCACATTTTATCTACAATATCGAGTTGCAGTTCGTTCGCACTTGTTACTCGAATAAATCCTACATTGAATTGAACGCAATATAATGATAGTCGTGAACTCTACAACGCGATTGATCATAGACTATTTAATGAGGTTTTATTGATGGGTCAAAATAGTGAACTGATAAAATTATTTATGAAAATGATAAAATGCATTCAAATAGTACTAGCGGCCGCCTGTGACTTTGTCTACGTGGACAGTCAGTTATTTATCTATCCTTTGGTAAAAGTTCTTTTTTTCTTGATGAAAGCAGCCTATGTACTTTTCTGCACTGACAACATATTACAAAATTTCATGATCATCGGTTGAGTGTTCAGACGTGAAAGCGTCATAAACAAACACTAACCATCTTGGACTATGCTGACGTTTGTTACACGGACCTCTCTGAGGAATTGCTTGACAAATTGGAGCGGCTTCAGAATATGTGCATCAAGTTCATTTTCAATTTACGAAAATTCGACCATACGTGGTGGTCTTACACAATTACTTACACAATCTTACGCTCCTGTACTCAATCCTTTTCCTTCCAACTTCCCCACTTTATCTTAAAGAATCTTTCGACTTTCGATCCTCTTCTTCACTGCGTACTCTGCGTTCTTCTTCTAATCTCACCCTCGATATTCCCCGTCATTCAGCTGATTTCCTTTCCTATTCATTCTCTGTGCATGCTGTCCGTTTGTGGAACGCACTTCCAGAGGGCATCCGTAAAGCTCGTACCCTGAGATCTTTCAAAGATCAAGTTAGAACGCATTTCCTTTCTCTCACCTAATTCTACTTTTTTTCTGATATCTCCCTTTCAACTTTAATTTTATATACATACACTTTCTCTTCTCTTTATTTATGTATATCTATGTCTATTGTCCTTCTAGTATTTTTGCACCCACTCCCCTCTTTCCTCTTCCCCTTAATATTTTTCTACTCAAGGTTGCCTGGAAGAGACTGCTACGTAGCACTAAGGCCGCCTTTTGTGTACTTGTCCATGTTTATTATTTGCTCCTATGTAATGTCTTTGTCTAGTGTGCAATAAAGCGTTTTTATTATTATTATTATTCCGCCATTTATAATATTAGTTAGGACTAATGAAATAACTCGCAGCCTAGGTTTTTAGTAAAATACAGTTATCTATGGACAAAAGGAATACGATACCTTAATAATATAGGTACTAAAAAAAAATCAAATAGTATTGTGAATTCATGCTAAATCTCAAATTTAAAAGAAATACGGCTCACACTGATACATCAAAATAATCGCTTAAAGGTTTATTATTCAGTAGTGCATATTGTTTTCACACAATGTGATGGAATTGTGAATGAATGGAAGATTTTAATGCAAAAGTATGTGTATCATGAATTAACGCTAATGAGTTTATTTATTTATTTATTTATTTATTTATTTATTAATAAATAAATAAATAAATAAACGCCCTTAAATATTTTCGACTTTCTATGACCACACTGGCCTGCCTTTATCATCATCATCATTATATCAGCCGCACGAAACCCACTGCGGGGTATAGGCCTCCCCCAAGGATCTCCACGACGATCGGTAATGCGCTGCCCGCACCCAGCGGCTTCCCGCGTCCTACACCAGATCGTCGGTCCACCTTGTCGGGGGCCTACCCAGAACGGAGCGTCGTTGTCCGGTGCGCGGTCGCCATTCCAGAACCTTTCTGCCCAAACGGCCATCGGTTCGTCTCGCTGTGTCCAGCCCACTGCCACTTCAGCTGGCCTGCCTTATGGGTGGATAAAGAGCGTGGGCCATAACCACAATGCAGGGCCAACGCAGATTCATGGGTCTTAACGACTGCAGATGCAGCCGGGACCAACGGCTTATCGTGCCTTCCATATCGGAGCGATTTAAGATGATTAATTTTTAATCAACTATCCCATGACATCACTGACCCTTGTAATTGCAGGTAACATTCTATTACTTATCAGTTATCATTGACACAGTTATTATGAGGTATAATGTAAAATGTCAGTCGAACAAGTAAGTTATTGGTTCTGCGATTTCTTCCGCCGTAATTTTTAACCGACTTCAAAAAAATCTGGAGGTTCCCGCACGTTGTTCGCGCATAACCATCTATAAAACCAAAACTTCAGTTAGGTACTGTTTCAGTTTCGTTTATAAAAAGCTCGCTTTTTGTTAAAAATTTTGAAAGCTATGCCTAGGGCGCCTAGAATGCCCAATCTTGGACAATTTAAATGAGATTTTTAAGGTAAACTAAAGAATTTTAGGTAAATATAACTATGACAACGTAACGGTTTTGGTTTTATCGTTCAGAATTAGCGCAATTGAGGCAGGTTTGAAAGAAAATTGCAACGAAAGTGCTTCTGGTGCAGCTAAGCTATAAATATAATGTTAATTTACTGATCCAGCTAAATAGATGGATGGTTGAATGAATGACGAACGGATTTGGAGAATTAGGTCAATTGAATACAGATGATAAATCATTTAGAAGTTGGTTCTAGGTGTTAATGCGAATGAAATGGATTTTAGATAGTTTTAAAATCTTCTGAGTGTCATTTGTATTGTTACTCGTCTGTGAATTGTTGTTCTATGATAAGGTTTCTGCTTCCATGGTATTCTTTTATAAGATCAAACATTTCAGAGTATTCAGAAACATTTTATCACACCACGCTTTGTGTTATATGTATAGGAGGATGGAGGATGTCACTATGGAAGATCAATTTTGTCGTCAAAATTAACCCTATTATTAAATTTGTTAAGTTTTCTTTTAGTACCCCTGTGTTCTACTGTAGTATACCATAAGAAGAAAACGTGTATACCTATAGAATATGTGTACAACATAATGCGTCTAAGAATATGGATTTCAAGTGATCTTAAGTACCTAAGTGACCGTGTGTAGTGTGAAGTGTTAATGTAAATATTGGCTTTTAAATTCATTTTTGCTCTCCAATGCCATATCCTCTGAGTCAGAAGCGTCCCACTTCTCGGTAGTGGGTTCCGCTATAAAACGATTCAGAAGCCCGGACAATATTTTGTTGCA
This sequence comes from Agriphila straminella, assembly GCA_950108535.1. NCBI lineage: Eukaryota > Metazoa > Arthropoda > Insecta > Lepidoptera > Crambidae > Agriphila > Agriphila straminella. The sequence goes on along the minus strand of OX467321.1, from coordinate 9,035,479 downwards.
TCAGCTGACACAGTCCCGAGTGGTAGTGAGAATAAATAAGGAGTCTATCAGATGAATGCACCAGTTGTACCGTATACAATTCAATTTGAGCAAACTCGAAAGAAGTACGGTTCCTTGAGGAACTTCAAGCGAGTTTCCTCTTTCTTGGTGTAGGATAGATATAAGTAAAAATATTTTAATTAAGAAACATTTTGAAAGCAATCTGACTTTTCCTCAAATATTGGAGCTCAAATATTTTATGAAAGCTTAGGATGTCAAAATTAAAGTTTTACAGGTTATTAAAATACTAACAAAATGCGGCAGTAGGTAAAAAATATAAGGGCTTTGAAATAAAATTAAGTATTATTAATATGGTATTATTCATATCAAAAGAAATATAGGTATGTACAAGTTGTTTGGTAACAGGTTTAATTTTAAAGGGTTGTAGTAACCAATTTTCATCAAGCTGCCAACTTTGAAATTGCTTAACAATAATGAACTGTTTCATTAAACGAAATTATTAACAAAGTTTACAAGACAGTGGGTATTATTAAGGTAATCATTGTACTTCCCACGAACAAACTTTTCAATAAAATTCATGATAATTATAATTGTATCACATCAGTAGAAAGTTTGGAGCTCAAATATTTCATTATGTACTTTGTTTTTAAAAAGTCACTAACATGTGGTATTTTGGCATGATTAGTTAAAATAAATAAATACCCATAATTGCAGTAAGAACTTCGGTATTAAGTGATCACCACACCAAACGGTACCGTAGTGGTTTCTTTAAACCTTTTTCCTATACCTATACATAATTTACCAAAATTTGATTGCCAAATCTTCATATAGAACAAAATACATCCAACGAGAATGAACAAAGTTTAACTGCCTTATCAGAATCACAATCGGATTCTATAAAGATAAAAGGCACAGAAGCTCGTATCGAGCTCATACAAATAGCCCCTGTCTACGACGAGACACGCCGTAAAGATGGCACGAAAGCTGAGCCAATATTTTGTCGCATCAACTGGCGAAACCGGAACGGATTGAGAGATAAAGTGAATCTTAGGAACAGTAGGTACCTAACTACCTATACTGTAGGTTGGCTAGGTTAAAGCGATATCAATATAGGTAAATAAATGTCACTCAAAGAATCAATTATTTTTATGATTCGAATTACTGCGTCGAAGTTTTTGGTGCAACAGATTTTAAGTATTAGTATGAAGCTGTTAAAGAGCTTTCGTATGACGGCTTACATGTGACTGTACAATATTTAGTAGATGTAGCTATAGTAACTACATAATTCAGTATGCCCTCAATCCAAAAGGATCTGCACTCATGACTATGATAAAATTCAGAGCACGAAAAAAATTATACAAGTCGAGTTGTAGACGTATAGGTATATTACCTTCATTGTACGTAAAATAGTCACTGTTAGAAATGCAAAATTTTGCAATGTCTACCTACATACAAGTTAGTAAAAACTAAGTAAGTAAGCTAAGCCACTCCATCACACCGACCTAATTGCTAATACACCCCAAGGAGCATAACTTCGCGAGGTCTGAAGCATCACAGGGACCCGAGAGTATTGTCATAACCAGTACGTTCTCGGGGTTGAGTGCACCCCTTCCGGGCTGCATTTTGGTGTTAAAATAACTTTATGATAATGAACCACACTCACAACTCCACTATCTAAGGTGAGTTTGTTTCCTTTGGTGAAACAAAAGAGAACATTTCAGGAGATTTTAGACTTTATCTCCACGACGTAAGAAAACAGTGAATATCAGCTTCATTATAGATCCTGAATACGGAAGTTGAAATTGTAACATTAAATGAATTCTAAAGGACTGTTGCCCGCTGTTTCTATTTTGTTGGTTATCGTTTGTTTTCACGTATGCATATTAAGTAGGCAGGGTTATGTTTTAAGCTATACTAGCAGCCGGCCGCGACTTTTACCGCGTGTACTTTGTTCCATTCGAACTTTCATTTCTTAATTACTTCGATACCAATTTCTTATACCTTCGATATTTATTTTCGCCGAGTAAAGGTATCTTACATTCTTCCCCATGGTGCAATCTATTTCTTTACAAAAAATAATTAAAATTGGTTTAGCTGTTTTAGCGTGAAAGGGTAACAGACAGACATAATTACTTTCACATTGTTTGAATACCAGTATCGATTATTGTATAACAGTATAAATAATATATGGTATAAATAATAATACAGCGTGAAATTTTAATCATTAATTGGTTCCTGAAGTGGGGTGGTTCCACTTATGATTGCATACAAGCAACTTTTGCTATAATAAAAGTTGCTTGTAATAATGAGTGGAACCACTCAACTGTGGGAACCAAATGATTATAATTTCAGAGTGTATGTATAGTAAGAATTTAGACATTTCGCAGAAGTGGTATTCCTCGTAGCGCACCCATTTTGAAGCGCACCTAAAGTTGCGCACCTAAACTATTCCTCGTTGCCCACCTTTTAGGTGTGCAAACAAAGCAAAACTCTATAAAAGGTGCGCAACTATGAATAGTTAAGGTGCGCAACGTTAGGTGCGCTTCAAAATGGGTGCGCTACAGCGAACTATTATCTATGGAAATGTAATTGCAAACAAATATTATTGCTGAAAAAATGGTACCACGGGGCCGAAAAAGTACAACCTGCTCAGCTTTAGTCGGGCCAGCCACGCACCCGGTGACTGACGTTAGTGTTCTTTTCAATAAATTGCCAGTTTGTATTGTAGAGAAAAGATAGAAAGAGAGAGTTTATTAGAAATGACGTCCTTTATAGTCAAATGGAGTAAAAGATGCAAAGAAGGCAGTAAAAATATGCAGAAAAAACGTATCTTATTTTTTCGTTTCAGTATAGAAAATATCTAGGAGTATACAAATTATGGTCGCTAATAAGCAACCAGTGTTCAGATGCTTTGTGCTGCATAATTAAATTCCAGCATTTTTAGCTCTATCAAAATATGGCACCACACGAAAAGTACAACTAAGTACTTTTCGTGTGGTGCCATTTTTTGAGCAGAATGCTCATTCCATAGATTTTAGTTTGCTGGTGCGCTACGAGGAATACCTCTCGCAGAAATGCATTTAATACTAGATGGTACTAATGTTTATAAAATTCCTGGAAAAAGGGTTTCCACTTTTCACTGTACACTCAATTTCATTAAATTAGCTAAACGATTGTGCTCTGAAAGTGCAGCGACAAATTCACATTTACATATAACAATTAGCTTCGTATAATAACCGAACGGTGTTCAGTTAAACTGAATTGAGAGGAAACCAATATTATTTGCCAAACAGCTACGGGCGTTATTGGCCAAATAAACTATTGTTCTAACATTCTGAAATTATCCTACTGTGGAACAAAACACGGCGTCATGGTTGAGAGAAATCACGTAACTCATATATCCGGTTTTTATGATCCGGACTATTAATGTGCCGACATAATAGGAGGCGGCGTGATGGAATGTGCAATCTACTCTATTATTTGTTATTGACTAGGTTTCTTTTGAACCTTTGACTTATTTATTCTGTGCTTGATTCGTAATGGGGGTAAAAAGCATGTAACTACGTGGTGGAGGCAATCAATGTTTAAAATATTATGTAGAATTCATAGGAATAGTACGATTACAGCCGAAAACGGGAAGTTAGCATTTTCATCGTCGAGTATTATTTGAAGCCCAAGCAGTAGGCGAGGGCTTTAATCATTTGAGGCTTGTATTGTGCTTTTCTCAAGAAATACGAGAAAATAATAAAAATGTAAAAAAAAAACTTGTATTTATTGGTCATATATTCACGTTTGTTAAAATAACAGTAAATATTTTTTTCTAAAGCCATTTTGTTATTATCTTGATTACGTTCATATAAACTAAATATGCCCTTTATTTGTATTCACTAATTATGGAAATAACAAAGTAAATCAACAGAGTAGTTTTCAACAGAAGAATGAAATTTAATGCATTCGACATAACACGAAAAAGACTAGAAAAATCTCAGTTTGAACTAAGCCTGACCCAGCGTGGCCTATTCCGAATTCGTGTTGAATCTAAAAGCGCAAACAGCGCCATCTTTGGCAGTCTACAGAAACACTCGTTGCAAATGAGACCCCTTTCATTCTGAAAGCGCGTATTTACACAGACAACCGCTGGCCATTTCGCGCTTTTTAGCAGCTTAAAAACCGCTTTTGTTTTTGTAATGAGTATGAATAGGAGTATGTTTTGTAACAACAAATTGGTAGATGCAAGTAGTTTTTATTCTACTGTTCACCATTATACAGCTACACAGAAGCTCGATAACGCAGTGGATAAGTGCATCGATATCCGATTGCGGCAGTAAAGCAACATTTGCGAGGGTTGGACATGGGATGGGTGACCAATAATTTATTTTCTCGAGCTCCGTGCTGAAGGCACGTTAAGCCGTTGGACAGGGCTGCATTACTATCGTTAACATTAACTAATCCGCATTAGGCCCGCGTTATGGCCCGGCCATCTTAACCTTCTTTCTGGGTATAATAAAGGCCTGTGCCCCAATAGTGGGGAACTAAAAACAGCTGATGTGCAATGAGAATCAACGAGGTTTTTAGTTAAATAATATAATGTACAGTCACATCAAAATCAATTATTTCAGTAAAAGAATTATTGAAATTGGACCAAAAATGACGACGATAGATTTTCGTGTCGCATTCTCAAAAACGCTCCCTCGCTTTTGACGTCATCAGCCACGTTCACCACTCAGCGGCGCGGCGGGTGTTTGTTCAGGCGATCGTGGCACGTGACGTCATCGCATGCCGGCCGCGTTTTTTAAACTCACTTTTTAAAACTTCAATAATTTTGTCATTACTTAAAGGATTTGAGAAATTTAAACAGAGATTTACTCCGTTGTTGATATTGTATTTGATGTGATAATATACGAAATTGATATATTCAATTGTCGTGTTGATCCCAAGGTTGATCCTCATTGTGCATATAGCATTGCATAACAATATACTTAGGTATTTACCTACATAATAGACAAATATTTCAATCTCCATAAAATGTTCGAGTTAAACATCAATAAACATATTGTCCGAGCTTTATTATTATTATATATTATTAATTATTATAATATCAGGATTGATTAATAACTTCGAAAATTGCTTGTTAGAGTTATCGATTACTCACTACCAAGGAATTAATCTTACGCAGCATTGTTAATCTCCATGATACTAAAATTATCTTGCAATCGTTATCTGATTACTTTAAGAAGTAATTAAACATTAAGACCCGAGTTCACCAACTACCTAGACAGCCGATTAATTTTTAACTATCTGTTTTTGACATTTTCTCCATATATCTAAATGTCAAAAACAGACGGTTAAAACTTAATCAGCTGTTTTTGCATTGGTGAACTTCAGCTTAAGAAACTTGTATTACCAATTTCAGTATCTGGCTACTACAGTGATTTCACTGCATTTAAACAACAGTTTATTTAACAGCAGTTTAAGCATGCTACTGTCGGAATGTATTCGACGCAAATGACATTATCGTATGGAAATCTCATGTAATCGGATTGGACATTTAAATACACACATACTTACAACGATCAGATTCAATCATCGTTTTGTGATCTGTTTTCTAGTGAAATGAGATATTCTGACACCAACATTTATACCCTTAGTATGAACATTTATCGAGAAAAAAACGATTGTTCGTACTGGCGTAGGTAGGTACTAAATTTACATAATTACAGGTTTTACATGATTGTTCAGGTTATACACTGTTGCTCACTGCAAGTAAAAAAGAAATAAGGATGCTAGATTAAACATAAGTAGGTACTTAATATATATTAAAGCATGCAATGGAGAGAGCCATGCTCGGCGTTTCCCTGCGTGATTGACGAGGAGATCCGCAAGAGAACTAAAGTAACCGACATCGCTCGAAGGATTTATTAGCTGAAGTGGCAATGGGCGGGACACATAGCGAGAAGAACCGATGGCCGTTGGGGCGGAATGGCGACCGCGCACCGGACGGCGCTACGTGGGTAGGCCCCCGAAAAGGTGGACCGACGATCTGGTGAAGGTCGCGGGAAGCCGCTGGATGCGGGCAGCGCAGGACCGATCGTCGTGGAGATCCTTAGGGCAGGCCTATACCCAGCAGTTGGGTGTCATGCAGCTGATATGATGATGATGACTTAATATAATTAAAATAATTGCTACAAACATACTACGAAGTTTTTACGGAGTTATTAAGTTTCGCCTTTCATTAAATATATCGTTTCCCTGAAAATATTTGGTTACGTTACGAATTATAATTAAAACTAATTAATTCCAGTGGAGTCATAATTATGCCGAGTAAGCTGACCTACTTTGCGATTGCACCAGGATACGGGTGGATTCGAAATCTTACCGTGGTTCGGGTGTAGGTTGCGAGTGAGAGAGTTTTATTTCCCTCTTATATGCTTAATAAAGAGGATCAGCACACACTGTAACCCATCCCGTTCCATTATGTCGACTTTAACCGCCTCTTTGGTCTAGTGGTTCAGCCACCCGTGTAAGACGCAAGGGTCCCGGGTTTGATTCCTAGGTGGGGTACAATTTGTACTCGGTTTAGTCGGTGGTAGGGCTTATTTCAAGTCCGCCTGGCTAGCTACTACCATCTTACCTAAGTCTGACGCCATGACTGCATTAAAAAAAACTTTCACGCGAGAATCATGAACACCAACCAGCAAGTGTGATTTCTATATGTTAATTTACGTACCTATAGCTTTAAAAACTAAAAAACAGATAAAAACGATCTTCTTTTAATTCATATCATAATTTATGATTATAAACCTCACAATTTTATTATAGTTGTATACCTAAGAAGGTTTCGACTATGATAATTTTAGCTTTCTTTTAAAGTAGGAGACAAACAAAGTTATTTTAATTTTTTTATGATAAAACTTTGGTCAAGAATTCCCTGCTTACACAACGTAGTTGTACTATCGACAACACTTACGCTTTACCACTCGTAAGGTTAAAATGCTTGCACGCCGCGATGTTACTACATACGTATTGCAATATCGCAATATTGCTAAATCTATAACAATAACACATAGAAAAACGGTAACCTTTTTGGTGATTTAGATGTCCGCGGGTTACAGTACTATTAGTTCGTGCAGGTGCGATACGCGCACATGAATTTTTCTGCAAAGTGTTAAAGCACGTGAACTGTTGCCGATCGTACATAATTATTGTAATAACTTATCTCGCTGAATGTAAGACCACACACTTTGTAACAGCGGAGAGCGTCTGCAAGTGATGATAGCTTTACATTGCCAATTAAATTAATGCATAATGAACCGTATTCAAACCGAAATAAGGCGAGGTAACGAAGTCATTAAAAAGTAACAAAATCGCTCATTTTCTAAGATAATGGTAATTGAGTCCATTGTTTTGGTTATGGTTCTGAAACAGAAAATAAAGAAATGGTTTTTGATGTAACGTTCACGTTACACTTCGACGTTCGACTACCTTGTCGATACAAAGTGGGTTTTTGCTTTTATTTTCATTTGTATATTTTGATTCTGTTTTTTTATTTGACAATCTATATTGTACATTTACTAAACAAATAGAATAGAATAGAATAGAAAAAACATTTATTGACGCTCACACAACACAAGTTAAATGTTCGAAAAGGCGGACTTAATGCTAAAAACATTCTCTCCCATGATATCAATAAAGGCGATACATAAGGTAAAATTGTAATAAATGCAAATATAACATAATTTAATAATAATATGCTAATACCCAAAGTGCGTATAAACCTAGTTTAGCCGGTAGCTATTGGTTAAACCTAGGTGTAGCCGATTTGCTCGCGGCTAATACAGGTATAGCCGGTTAAAACTAGGTCTAGCCTTCTTTGAGCTTCTGCTTAGGGCGAGTAATTTGAGTAATTGGTACTAGGTGTAACCGATCTGCTTTACTCCTGTAGGTCCGAATGTTAGAAATTTATATATACATTATTATTATAGGTTTTTTTAACAGACAACAGAAATAACTATATTAATACCCCATAAACTACCGAGTTTAAGCCGGCTACACCTAGTATTAGCCGCGAGCAAATCAGCTACACCTACTTTGAACCAATAGCTACCGGCTACATATAGTTTTAGCCAGCTAAAACTAGGTTTAGCCACACTTTGGGTATTAAAAGTAACACATATGACATATAAACAATAATCTATAATATTCATCGAATAAGATACGAAGGAGATACAAATAATGATGATTTCACATTACCCATTATTTTAAAGGAGACTTTGCTGGGAGAACTCTTGATAGATCCAGGGAAACTATTCCAGAGACGTATAGAGCTTGCAGTGTGAAAGAATCTGACGTAATGCAGTCGGAATGGTTTACCATTCATTTTCTTATTACCTATCTCATTACAAAGTTAAACTATAACGTAACACATATTTCATATAACCCTTCATAGGCGTCCTCGAAAAGCTCCCGTCTCGCGGGTTCACACCAATTTTTGATGGGATGGCTAATTCGTCCAAAGCGTCCGTGCCGTATGAACTTTTTCTGCTTTTACATTACAATTGCAAAATAAACCTTTGCGCTTTAATTTGCTAATTTTATTAGCTTTTCAGATCAATGATTAGATTTAGTGTGCATAGCATAGAACTGGAGCAGCAAAATAGTGACAATTTTACACTTTACTTACGCCTTTGACTGTGTTTCGCGCGTAAGTCTGAGGGGGGGATAAGCAACCATTCAAATACGGCAAGTCAAGTTAGATTAGAGCTAGTGGATAAGGCTTCGGACGCAATCTAGATACGGATCTAAGTTAAATTGAAATGCACTGATAAAGTTAACAAAACTTCGACCTATCATGAAGTAAGTAGCTGTTTCACGAATAATACGAACGAAGTTTCTGTGTGTTCAGCAGTATCTATGCAAAATGTTATTAAACATGTATATTTTTGAAGTCTCTGTATTTATACGTTATGTAGTAAAATATGTATTTACGGTGATTTTTTTTATAATTTAGAAAAAAAAATACAATCCGTCTCATATCTGTCAAGTTATTTGTGAAATAGATAAATTTTGTTTTTTGACCTACCATAACATAAGACAAAAATTTATTTTTTGAAATTGTATATGAAAGCATGATAATTAAACATTAACTAACATTAATACTTATTAAAAATGTTATATGCAATTATTTCGAAGTGACCTAAGTCACGACATTTTAAAAACAAATTAAAAATAGTAGTAAGTAATAGGTAGCACAAGGTCATAACATAAATTAATATTCTTTTAAAATTTATTTACCCAAGTTTTGCGAACAGTATTAAAAACTTTGTTGCAGTTAATTAAAGTATTGCAAGTATAATACCTAGTTTATCTTCTTCGAAACTTTGTCTAGTAGGTAGTTTAGTTTGTACCTGCAACAAACGAGAGAGTAATTAAAATGAAGGCTATATGCAAATTAATAGGTACAATAAGTTACAGTGCAAGTTTGTGCGTACATTAAAGTTTGAAAAATATTTTTATAGGCAGCATTTTCATTTTTCATTTTACCCAATGCTATAGTACATTACTGCAGCGGCACGCAAGACAGGCATTGAAGGACGAACGTGAAAATGTGGGCCGAGGCGAAGCCGAGGCACACATACGTGAGTCCATCAATGCCTAGTTGCGGCCAAGGCTTGTATAGTACTTTTCTCAAATAATGCGCGGAAATTCAAACCAAGAAGGTTTTTTTAACTTTTAATTTTTATTTAAAATTAAAGCAAAAAATTTTACAAAATGCTTTCTTAGTGCTCACCTACACCATGAAAGGTGAAACCCCCCCCCCCCTCCAAAAATGGGGTGTCTCTACCTTCAGCCGTTAGGGCTCTACGCCTATCCCAACAATGAATGAATCGATCAATTTAGAGTTTTATATGTATACCTAGATTAACCCTAAAAGGCTTTGTTTTCTGGGATATTGCCAAAAGGCAATTACACTTTGGCGTGCACGGGCTTCAGAAGCTCCCTGTGCAGCTAGGAGGGGGTTAAACGACCCCTCTTATTATAAACAAGCATGTTGAACATGCTTAATAAATTACCTACAAATAAGTACCTACTGATATTCATTTTGATAGGAAAAAGAAGAAAGGAGCCAGTTTCTTTATTTTTTTGGAATGTGCACATCAAGGCCTTTCATTTGATAAATTGATACCCATGTTAAAAAAAAAAAATTTTTTCCAGTTTTTTCGTTTTTTATTTTTTTTCCAGTTTTTTTGGAATGTACTCATCAAGGCCTTTCATTTGATACCCATACCTAATATTAAAAAAAAGTTTTTTTTCTTTTTTTTTTTTCGTTTTTTTGTTCATTTTTTGGAATGTGCTCAATGTGCTCATCAAGACCTTTCATTTGATACCCATATACCTAGGTATTAAAAAAAAGTTTTTTTTCTTTTTTTTTTCGTTTTTTTTTCATATTTTTGGAATGTACTCATCAAGACCTTTCATTTGATACCCATATACCTAGGTATTAAAAAAAAAGTCTTTTTCTTTTTTTTTTGGTTTTTTTTCATATTTTTGGAATGTGCTCATCAAGACCTTTCATTTGATACCCATATACCTAGGTATTAAAAAAAAGTTTTTTTTCTTTTTTTTTTGGTTTTTTTTTCATATTTTTGGAATGTGCTCATCAAGACCTTTCATTTGATACCCATATACCTAGGTATTAAAAAAAAAGTTTTTTTTCTTTTTTTTCGTTTTTTTTTCATATTTTTGGAATGTACTCTTCAAGACCTTTCATTTGATACCCATATACCTAGGTATTAAAAAAAAGTTTTTTTTCTTTTTTTTGGTTTTTTTTCATATTTTTGGAATGTGCTCATCAAGACCTTTCATTTGATACCCATATACCTAGGTATTAAAAAAAAAGTTTTTTTTCTTTTTTTTTTCGTTTTTTTTTCATATTTTTGAAATGTACTCATCAAGACCTTTCATTTGATACCCATATATATACCTAGGTATTAAAAAAAAAAGTTTTTTTTCTTTTTTTTTCGTTTTTTTTTCATATTTTTGAAATGTACTCATCAAGACCTTTCATTTGATACCCATATATATACCTAGGTATTAAAAAAAAAGTTTTTTTTCTTTTTTTTTTTCGTTTTTTTTTCATATTTTTGGAATGTACTCATCAAGACCTTTCATTTGATACCCATATATATACCTAGGTATTAAAAAAAAGTTGTTTTTCTTTTTTTTTTGGTTTTTTTTTCATATTTTTGGAATGTGCTCATCAAGACCTTTCATTTGATACCCATACACCTAGGTATTAAAAAAAAGGTTTTATTTCTTTTTTTTTTCCTTTTTTTCATAATTTTGGAATGTGCTCATGAAGGCCTTTCATTTGATACCCATATACCTAATATTAAAAAAAAAAAATTGGATTGTGCTCGCTCATCAAGGCCTTTCATTTGATACCCATTATTCGTGATTCATTAAAAAGTTCGCTCCATTTCTGAATTACACGTGCGTAATGAGTTTTAATAGAAACATTGCCGGTCAGACGCCGGCAATTTTTGTATGAAAATCCATTATTACACGTTAGTAATGGATTCTCATACTAAGATTGCCTGCGCGGTTTAGGTCAGTCCGTAAACTCCGATTTAGCACGAAGAAGGTTGTCAAAATAATGATCGAATTTCCAAGCATGTTTGAGAAAAGTGATTTTACGAGGACGAGATCAATGGCGCAGTGGTTTAGCGCTTGGCCCAGTGATTGCGGAGGTTAAGCAACTTTCGCAAGGGTTGGTCATGGGATGGGTGACCAAATATTTATTATACATATCGAGCTCCTTCGTGCTTCGGAAGGCACGGTAAGCCATTTATCTTGGGTTTATTTGCAGTCGTTAACACCTACCAATCCGCATTGGGCCCGCTTGGTTGGTTATGGCCCATCTTTCTTATCCACCATAAGGAAGGCTTGTGCCCCAGCAGTAGGGACATTAAAAATGATTGATGGTCAAGTGGTTAAAAGACTGAAGAAATGAAATTTCCGAATCTTCAACCACTGAGGAACTATCTTTATAATATAAAAGGTTTTTCACTCCTCTTGCTCAAAAAGTGCGTCATTATAACGTACTAAAGTCGAGATAAAAAAGCATAATAAGCCCTAGGGGATAAAGTTTTTTCTTTTTTAATGTTTGTCTATTACCAATGAGCGTACTAGAACGAAAAAGTCTTTATTCATAATCACGAATAAAAACTCGCTCGACTTAATACTGGGGGTCTATTACGAAAAGTTTAATGCGATACACGCGGCTGCGTCCGTGCTTCGTTCTGATTGATTCCTATTACAAAGCACTTGCGTATGCGATATTGCAAAGTGATTGCGTAAATTTGACAGTTTCTCTCTAGTGGATCCGTCATTATTCGTTCAATAGACTATGGACTACGATAGCTACATTGAAAATATTTGTAATAACTATAACCGACGAACTGCGGACGACTATCGTGACCAAGTTTCGTAATAGGCCCCCAGTTTCTCATTTTTATTTTTGAAAATGGAACTAAAAGCATCTCTTCGGTGAAATCATAGACTTATTTATACTCTGTGCACAGAGTGAATCGTAGAATGCGTGTTTGTGTTGTTTAGCTGCTACAGCAGAAATTAAAAAAAGGTACCATTGCGCGAAATCTTTAGAATTTTTTTATAATTACAAACTGATTGAATTGTGTGACTGTAATAGGAAAGAAATAATTTTAATCTTCTGCCGTCAAGCACAAATCATTTATTTAAATACCTATTGTACAAAAAGTTTATGAAGTGGAGGATAGAAAAACGAGTGGATTCGTTTACGGAAGTAAGTAGGTATAAACTATTTAATATTGTATTTTTATTTTCTCGCAATCGTAGTGAAAAGTATAGTGTAACACACGACGCTAAAACCCATTGTAACTCGGTTTCTATTTATTCCCTCGCTAAAGCTCGGGAATAAAAATACCTTGTATGCAATGGGTCATTTTAGCGTCTTGTATAACAATCTACTATTTTTAACGAAAACATATACTTTGTTTTTAATCACATCATCATTATTATAGGAATTAGACTATTGTAACTTGCTGGCAGCAATCCAGCTAGCGCCCGTCAGTAGCATGACCGCCGAACCTTGATAATGATAATATAATAATATATTTTATGATTATATTGATTTATCGATACTATTCACTGTAAGGCTGCGTGCAGACGATACATACTACCCTAGCTTAACCCGAACTCAACTCAAACTCAACCCAAACGCAGCCCGTGCCCAGCCCGCCCGCGTCAAGCCCGCTTCAATAAGGGTTGTGCTAGTAGTTGCCACTATATTTTTTTATAGAAGTGGAATGCGTTTATATGCATCCCGAAGTACGTTGGACTCGCAGGGGCCCTACCAAACCCCCCACTGCCTCCTACACTACAACACAGGATCAACGGGACCGTGATATGATGCACCGACTGAGCGTATCGACGGTAGATAGCGTACAAATTGCTAAAGCGCCAAAATAGCATTTGTAGGAAATGAAATTAAAACCAAAGGAAAAAAACCTATGAAATAATAATATTAAATTCAGTAGTTTGTGTGAACTCTCTATCAGTATTTACAATTAGACCCAAACCACTTCCAAGTAAAGTACTGCTCCTGTGTGTTGCTTGTTGTAAAATACTTATACATAAAAAACAAACCATCCCTAAATCTGATAACGTAGGGATACACATAAATTACAGGAACTGGCAACATTTTCTATAAATTGTATAAGTAGGTACTATTTAGCTTGATGAACTCTATCGGAATTAACAATTATAGCGAGTAAGATACTCTTCCTGTGTGTTGCTTGTTGTAAAATACTTGTATATTAACGACACGGCATTTTAAATCTGATTAGGTACGTACCTTTTAGTTGCCAATTCCTGAAATTTATGTGTATACTTACCCACGTAGTTTAGTTACATACATAAATTGCAGGAATTGGCAACATATTCTTTATATTGTTTTTCTTGTAATCCCAAGCACTCCACCCATTCGGGTTGTCAAGCACAGTTAGCGGCATGATATATGTATGCTTTTACCAGTAGTGCACCAGATCCGACCCTCGTCATTCAACTAATGGGAGATTAGTGCCTCTTCCGGCGATAAACACGCGCACTGTAAAAAGTACATTAACGTTTTACAACTAAACAGTGTGTTTGTATAAATTTTTTACCGTTATTTTGCGTATCGGCTCTGCTAATTAGGAATTTTAAGAAAAACCGGGGTGTAATGACAAATTCAACTATAAGAGAGAGACAAATCAAGCGTTGCGAGATGCTTCGATAAACCGAAGTCAAACCATTGCAGCCTTTTTTCTTGTAAATAGAACATCGCGATACAAAAATATACTGAACAAATCGTAAAATTGAGACCAAGATATAAAATCTGGTCTCTCCAGCTATTTCGTTAAAATGGTATAAAGTTTAGTTTAGCACCATTCTAAAAAATACAAATAATTGGATGGGGCTGCTAATTTCTTTTTTTTATATTTTCGTAGTTGAAGTCCGTTATTTCGTGTAATATGATTTTTTTAATATGAAAAAATCATATTCCATTTACATAGTGAGTTGAAACAAAACAAATGTATGTGGAAATTTCAGTTTTCTTATACATAATTTTCCCTATTGGTACATCTCATGGAATAAAAATGTTTATCTAAAGATTATACCATGAAAATTACACCCGACTTGTGTGCGGGAAGACGTACCCAGACAATATACTAAATTGGAACATTCTCCGTCAAAAAACTGGGAGAGCTGCCGTGTTGACATAAAACAAAGGCAGAAAAACGAGGCAGATGGTAATCTTTAGTTATTGCGCTGTGAAATATGCTAGTATTAGCTTCTTTATTTACGTAACTTTCAAAATAGTCACAATTATACAACGTGTTAGCTACTAACTAGCTTACTACTACTACTAGCTTATTGTTAAAATGTGCGGTCTTATTAAGGCTTTCGCCCAACAAGGGGTTAAGGTAGGTCCACACTTGTAACATTTTGGCGTGTCAGGACACCGTGTCTTTTTCAAACATCGCTAGTTTGATTGGGCGTGCGCTATGGAAATACTGTAACAAAAAGACGATGTATGATGATGATAAAGACACGGTGTTTTGACACCCCAAAATGTTACAAGTATCGACCCACCTTTAAAAAAATCTTTAAAGCCGAATATGGTAGACAGGACCATCAAACTGAACAACTTTTACTATGGGACCAACTCGGAAATTTCGAAAAATTCTGGTGTTTCATACAAAAATTAATAACGAAAATATCAAAATGTATGAAACAGTAGTTTTTTTTCGCGATTTCAGAGTTGGTGCTATAGAAAAAGTTGTAACACGTATGTATGTTTCATATTTGTATTGTTGTTGTGAGTTGTGATTATGACTGAAATTAATGATTATTAAAAACCTAAGCATCGGGCTCGACAACTTTGTAACATATTATTTTACTAATATTATTTTATCACAGGCGTATGTCATACATGAGTCATCGCTCTGAGAAAAACGACTGCAGTCGAATAAGTGAATACAAATGTTTACTTTATATCATTTATAATAACTATGACCAATGAATTTTGACCACCCATCACGAGATTTTGTGACAGTTGCAAAACTTCTGTGATGGCACATCAAGAATTCTATCCACACTGCGCAATCGATCAAGCTCTTCCTCAACAAAAATGTTCATAATAATTATTAATAATATTATAATGAACATTTTTGTTAAGGAAGAAAATTAAGGTGAGGCCAGTTCACGATCTGATGAAAAGACTGATTTTTGAACTTCCAATATGATGAACTGATGTAGAATAAAATTCTACTTCACAAAAATTACTGTATACTAAAAAAGAAACAAAGACACAAAATAACCGGACAGAATATTAAAAAATGGCATGGTAACTCTGTAAAAAAAACCTGACTAATACCATAAAAACTTATAAATATAAATTTCAAATCGTAAGATTTTGTAATTTTCAATGACAGTGATATGATTTTTTATGCAACGGTAAAAAGGATAGCTTTTTTATCGATCTGACACAATAACCGTACATTGTCAATAAATGATCCAGTATTTCAGAAAAACCTTATTCTAAAGACATAGTGAAAGAGTAAATTTCGTGAACTGCCTCGCCTTAAGCGTTTATAATTTTCTTTAAAAACCCACATATTTTTAGATACTTGCACCAACACCAGAAACAACAAGAAACTTTTCAATCTGCTTACGTTTCCAGGATAGTTCAAGTGAATTTGAATAGATACAATTTGTTTTCATTTTGTGCCGCGCACTAAAACTTTGTCAAACAGTCAAACTAAGAACTTCTTGCTTTTATAAGTTTATACTAAACTTCCCGGTCCATTAGTCACTTCAGTATAGTTTCTAAAAAGCTTAAAACTTATCATCAGTTTGAATATTAAAAATAAACAATTTAATATTCAATACCATTAAGATTTAATGCGCACTCTAAATAGCCAAAATCCCAAATTAATAAAAGATGAAAGCGAACAATAAAACCATACTGTCCGTTCGCTAACCGACGGGTATAAAGTTAAAATGTCCAATTCGTGGAATTGTTTTGCTAAAATATATTTTTTCGTCCTCGGTCCAACGTGTTTGCATTTTTATGCTGTGTGAACACGACATGCAAATTGTAAAAGGGAATTTTGGGCAATGATAGCACACAGAAGTGACTGTTATTCGAAATAATAGTGGTCGTCGTTAGCCTTTTGAAACCTTCTAACAGTTTTCCCAAATGTATAAACAATGATACAGGACATTAGATAATTTATTCTGTGACAAATGAAAGTCATAGTCTTTTGACAATGGTATTACAAACCTGTATTGCTTATTTTGAGCTTATATAAATATCTACAGTAATTTTACGTAATTGAATAAAACGCCTTTGTTAAGCAAATAGTGAAAAAAAAATGTATGTTTAGTTTTGTATTAAATTTGAAGTTTTAGTGCCCGCCCCTTTTTATGGGAAAAATAATGGCGTCGTACTTTATCTGTAAGAAAGGGCAGGGTCAAGTAAATGATTGGGAACTTTAGTGATGTAAGAATTCGTTCAAGTCTAGATTTTCAATTTTAATTTTTAGGATTTTCTACCTTCGCTTAATTCTCTTTCGTAAGGATCAGTTGCAAATAAACTTTATATTTTCCCCTACACACTTTCACCACATTATGTGTACTCTGTAACACAAAAGAGACGTGGCAGTAAGCTGGCCGGTAACGCGATAGACAAATATCGACACGGAAACGCACTCCGCTCCCGCAATACACATAAGTGAAATAAAAACATGGCGGATTTATTTTAAAAGCTTAAGTTACGCTGTGGTGTTTTTTCTAAAATGTCGGTTACTTATTGGCAATTTATCTGAGGTGGCTATTGAACAGGTTAAAAGTATTTTTAACAAATTTAATATAAGTGGGAATAAACCTAAATATCTATTTATAGGTATAGTTAAAAAGTTTGATGGAAGATAGGTATAATGATTTCTTTAGCATAAGTTACTTTTATTACATATTATATTATTTTAGCTTAAAACAAAATGTACAGTATTTGTAAGGATCAGCCTCGGATCTATCTAAAAGTGAAAATCACTGAAAATGTTTTTTATTTTATTTTATTTACTTAAGGCACAATTACAGACAACAGATAGAGAAACACACAAAAATATAAGTTAAAATTATCAAGGTTATATCTGAGCCCAATTATCCCAGTTGTTACTGAAACATTTTTTTATCTCGTATCACAGCAGTTTTTTAGTATTGTTACCTTGATGCATAATACATGGAAAAATACAAAAAAAACTAAATTTCCAGGAAAGCCAAAACAATGTCAAACGATCACTGCGGCGATTGGTAAACAATAAGAAAAAGTTTTCCGCTTATTTATATTTTTAAATTGAGGATATTCCTTATACTTATTTTTGATCTTTATAACGATCGGTCGTTATAAATGCGTTATAAAAGTGCACAGCATTTGCAATAATTTTACCAAATAATAATTAAAACTTTATAATAAAACACGTTAAACATTGATTAATTAGCCAATAAAGATTGAGGTATTTACAAGTTTTTGTATAAATTTAATACGTTTTTGTTTCCTGCTACACACCAAAGATTGCGTTCATAATAATAGGATTGCAACCTTACGAACAGTCTTATATTGCTGTACCAATGTATTGAAGTGTGCGCACATTTTTCTAAGGTCTTACAACAAACCAGGAGCCCAATCGCGGTAATTCTGAACGATAAAACCAAAAACGTTGCGTTGTCATTTAGGTTATATTAACCTAAAAATCTTTGGTTTAGCTTCATAATTTTCACTTAAATTGTCCCAGATTGTAATCCTAGACTCCTTAGGCAAATTATAAAATTTTTTTAACAAAACTAAAGCGAGAATTTTTCTGTAAACGAAACTGAAACGTTAACGAATTAGTTATGGTTTTATCGTTGAAAATTAGCGCGATTAGGCCCTAGATCAGGCGTATGGTATTCACACGGGTTGACTGGGCAGAATTTTAGTCAACTAGCGCTTTTTATCGACAATTGCTTGTAAAATTAAATCGCTAATTGACTAAAATCGACCAGTAAGTTGTCTGCCAAGTCAACCCATCCCGTGTAAATACCACAAATAATAATAATTTTACC
Source organism: Agriphila straminella (assembly GCA_950108535.1). Classification (NCBI taxonomy): domain Eukaryota; kingdom Metazoa; phylum Arthropoda; class Insecta; order Lepidoptera; family Crambidae; genus Agriphila; species Agriphila straminella. The sequence goes on along the minus strand of OX467321.1, from coordinate 9,016,792 downwards.
TTTTGATTATTATTTCAAAATACTTGCGCCATGAAATTACAAACTACGTCACAATCCGATTAAATAACAGGCCATAAACTGATTTACCAAAATTGAAATATAATTTAAAATACACCGACAACACCATTCAATTCCACCACGTATTAAAAATTGCGAAAACGGGTCCATTCAGTGAACGTTTTAAATTAAAAACGTATCTGCTCAGTTGTAAACGAATGCATTTATTTTGCCCAATCAATCTTACACGTCGTTATCATTTGCAGCTGACTTCCAGTTTGCGAAAACAAATTACCCTATAAATTTTTGTTACCGTCACACTAGGCCTACCACGATATTTATGACAGTTTTTTAAATAAACTGTTTTTTTAACCGAAGTAATCGTTTTCAATCCAGTTTTACGGTTCAGCTGTTTTTGTTTGAAATACCTACTCTTTATTTTAAAGGCTGTTTATTTTTTATTTTAAAACCTCCGTAAAATGTCTGCGTCCAACTTACCTGAGTATCTCAAGTGAACATTCTTTGACTAGTGTGTTGCCAGTGATGACCTCAGGAAGCGAACCGTAATCAGGCAGGTATTAGGAATGAAGACAACTAAATATAGCATTCTAAACTAGAAAGTCTGCTAAGTACTGCTTAACTTAGTACACGGTCATAAATAGGGTTAAAAAGATTTCGGAAACATAAGTTTTTGCAACTTTCTAGAGCTTAAACACACAGGGTGTGTTCGTAGCGTTCCGGTCAACTGAATTATACCGCATAGATCGCAGCGATCTGCGATCGGATTGGATGACCGGAGCGCATAATTTCTTCTATTAAATTTTTAACAAAAACAGATTAGAAGATAATAGGTACTGATTGACACGAGACACTGGGTATTTATTCAAAATTGAGCTAACTGACATGCCTTTGTAATAAATGGTGTGTGGATTTCTTATTAATAAGTATATATTTTTTAATTCTTTAAAAAACAAAAACTGTTTTCTTAGCAATACGTTAATAATTTTAATGTAGGTACCTATAGGTTTCAATAGATTGAAAAAATATGTTTCACGTTAAATCGCCCATAATCCTTTAAAAGCCGTATTACATTTTCCATTTAGTACTTCCTCAAGTTTCTTCAAAACGTATTTATTACTTTTTTCATATATTCTCCACCGTCAAATTTCCGGAGCAGTGAAGACCCAAACTCCAACCTTTACCCGGGCTTATTCCTATAGAAAGATGATGCTCAAAACACGACCTTAATTTTTTTTGTGTAACTTTTCCATTACAAGTCACAATCACAAGATGGTTCATGTAACTGATATCACTAGCGTATCATAAGTGTATATAGCGCTATACTTATTAGAATAAAAGTGTTTCTAAGACTCTCGCGCGTACAGTTAATTAGGAATAAAGCACTTTCTACGGAATATGGCGCTTATATTCAGTTAATTCATTGTTATTTTAAAATTTGTTTTTTTTGTTTCCCGACGTTTTGACACCTTTCCAGGGGCCGTAGTCACGAGAAAAAAGCAAAAAGGCTGCTCATAATTTGATAAATTTTAGCAGCCTTAAAGCCAATCCCTGACGACCTGAGTGATGCAGTAGTCAACATGCCGCCTATCACGCAAGAGGTCCCGGGTTCGATCCCCGGCCGGGCAGATTTTGAAATGATGAATTTTAATTTCTGTGACGGGTCTGGGTGTTACTATGTATAATAAGTATTTATTTAAAAGTATATAAGTAGTATAGCACCCATATTACAAGCTTTGTTTAGTTTGGGGCTAGATGGCACTGTGTGAAATTGTCCAAGTGTTTATTATATTATTATTATTAATCCTTATACTTATTTTAAACTTCAATAAAGCATTTCCGAATATAAAAAATTTAACTCAAGAAAAAAAAATATAATTACAGACAGTACATCAAATGAGTAGTGTACGATATGTTAAGAAGTAAATAACTCTTTAACAACCTCAAGGGTTTTTTCTGTTTGTTATGACACCAGACGACACGGTGGTGTCGTGTGGGGCGGGTCGTTACGTTCCGTCAAATATGGTTGAGCGAAGCGATGGCTGGTCCACGCGTCATGCTCGTGAACGGGTGCTGCCAGTGGGAATGGGTCTGCTTCTGAGTACCTATCTTAACGCATATTGAATTGTAAGAATTACGTTTTTTATTGTTATTTTTTATGTCTTGTCTCAAGTATTTTTTGGTAAATTTAGCCTACTTAGGTGCACTTTCGAGTAGCAGACATAGTGATTACTGATTTCTCAACTAGTTGAAAGTTATTTACTCTCACAATTACCTATCCGATATGTAGTAGGTATTTAATTTCAACCTACCTACCCATTGTGTACAAACTTTTGTTAATTATTGTGATGGAAAATGACCTCACTTTAAATGTGGAGCTCATTTTTCAATGTTGACGACTCTGTATGAAATATACAGGGAGAAAAAAGCAGCCCTTGACGAGGTTCTTCTCGTTACAAGGTCTCCCGCTCAGGGTTTGCGAACCGATGGCGTAGCTTCTTTGACATTCACAAGTGCTTGTAACAGCCTAGGCTGAATAAATGATTTTTTGATTTTGATTTGATTTTGATTTAAAAACTCAGAATAACATAAAAGTCAAGGTAACAGCACGTTAAATAAAACGTAATCGTCTAATGAAAATAAGTATTCTCGTTAATTTGAACATAACGCGTCGTATTACCCCAAATGTGATCCAAATGTCGGTAAATATTCGTATAATGTGTTTTATTGCAACCGCGAGGACATAAAACAACGACCTATTAACCCGCGGCGTGTCAACAACAAACTTTTACTGCAATGTAAACGATGGGATTCGAGTCTTAAGCGAACAGCGATTGTATTTTCCTCACTTTTTTGCTTTTTTAAATATCGTCTCTATCTTATACGAATGAGTGAACTAGGCTGCGTTCAAACGATAACAACTACCCATACCCGACCCCAACTCGAACTCACCTCAACCGCAGCCCACCTTGAAATACATCGCTTGAAATTTTGAGTCTTATGACACATTAATAGCTCCTGTGTAATGTTCAGGTGAGTTGGAGGTTAGTTCGGGTTGAGATTGAGTTGAGTTCGGGTTGCGTTCGGGTTGAGTTTGAGTTGAGTTCGGGTTGAGCGCGGGGCGTGTGCAGCTGCATCGACAAAATATAACGGAGCTTATTAATGTGTCATAAAACTCAAAATTGTAAGCGCTGTATATCAAAGAGTGGGCTCCGGTTGAGTTGAGTTCGAGTTGAGTTTAGTTTGAGTTGAGTTCGGGTTGAGGTCGGGTCGTGCGTTATCGTCTGAACACTTTTAGATCTCAATAAGTTTTCTAAATATTATTAATTTAATTTTCTAAATATTCTTTTCGATCCTTATCGGTTTGAAGTTTTCTTTGTTATTATACTTAAGGTTATGAATATTTTTGATATAAAATATGAAGTCAACAGTTTCATGGTTTAAATAATAAAATTTATCACATCAGCTAAACATAGCACTGCTGGTAAAGGTCTCCATAGCTTGTTCTAATGTAATATTTTTAATAAATTTCCAAATTAATTAAATTAATTTGGTAATCTACAATTATTAATCCTCATTATCTGTTGTTTTGTCATGGTTTATTACTAAACTGAAAAAAATACAAGACAATATTTTTCATCAATTGCACAAAATAACTTTAGCTTAAACTCCTAAAGGGACACACTAAGTAATCTGTGCACATTTATGGCATTTGCCATGTCCAGAATCCAATCACAAAATCAATCTCAAGCCTCCTATAACATAAACCGGGCTCTTTCAGCCCGTTGAATTTATGGTAGCCATTACGATGACGTCACCGTAGGCGGTATCTCGAACAAACGACTTTCGTTACGGACTGCAACTTTAAGACATTGTCTTAGAGTAAGTCAGTGGGATGCTCCGCTTTTTTGCCTTGGCTCTGAAAACGTTCGGCCTGATTTTTTAGACGTCGGAGAAAGATGAATTTTATTGTAGCGTGATACTATTGTGACTTTTGTGGATTAGGGAGTCCGCTATTAATGACTTAAAGAGCCCGTAGCGATTTTGCCTCTGACTGCAGCTCTCTCGCTCGCACATTTCATGTTTTCTCAAGATTTCTTAATTAACATAGACTAGTCTAGTATATAGCAGAAAAGTACATATGTAACTATAGCCTCAGTATAATTTAGCATTTAGTATGCACGCGTTTGCAGAGACGCAATCAATTCGCTACATAGCAGTTGCAGTGAAAAAAAATACGGGATCAGCGAAAAGTTCCAATATAAGTATAATAAGATATACATACATGATTCACAAGCGTGACGTCACTCCTACGTCAAGACAGCATCATTGAAAGCCTGACTTACGATATTGATATTTGATACGCTACTGTAAATATATTAAACCTCGAGATTCAGCTCGGTGGTACTTTACTAGATAATTACGAGTACCTTATAATCCTTGATTTAGCTTTAGAACTCTTATTTAAATTGTCCACGATTAGCATCCAAGGCTCCCTAGGCATAGCTTTCAACAATTAAAAAAATTAAAGTCAGTATTTTTCTGTAATTATAACTGAAACGGTAATGATTTGGCTTTGGTTTTATCGTTGAACATTAGCACAATTGGGCCCCTGGAGCATTATATTATTGTACCATGGTAATTATACGTAGGTATAGATACTATACGCTGTTTCGAGAGACAAACAAAAATAAAAAAATTGCCTGATCCTGCAATTTCTGCAAATAAGGAATAATAAATAATTTCCCCAACGGCTTTAATCCAATTGTTCTATTACCTTTATCCTGAAGTGAGGCAGACGTATCTGAACTGAACAATGCGATTCTGAGTGTTCCCGGGGGATCTCAAGCTTTATTTGATCTCGAAAACGAATTAAACAGAAATTGAAGCGATAAAGTAAAGGCTTTGCTCTTTTATAATAAGTGGGAATAATTAATTATGCAAGTGTATTCAACAAGTTTATGCACTCTTCAGTACGATTCGATATTTGAAAATAAGTAGCGATATTTTCTTTAGCTTTTGAAATTACAAATTAAGGAAGTGGCTTACATGACTTTGACTTTAATGGAATGGATAAATTATGACTTTCGGCAATTCTTAAAAATGCTGGATTTTGAGTATCACTGTTACTATGTTATTGTTTGTGTAAACAATAACATAGTAACAGTGATACTGGTATCAAAATAATAATTATATATTTAGAGTACCTACCACGATCTTAGACATATTTAAAAAAATTACTAGGGTATGTACAGAACGACATCAATACCTAATCCCTTAGTCTCTTTATCAGCGGCTCATTCAACAACTTTTAATGAAATTATTCCAGCTTCTACGCTGTCAACTGTACTCTTTTACCAGGGATGTGAAAGACCTCTATAACCGCAACTGAAACTATCGTAGATCCGAAATAAAAATCTATCAGTAACTGTAACCGAATCTGACATGTCTAATAGATTCGGATAATTTTAGATACGGGAGTAAAATATATATGGATATAATATATATAAATAGATATGGATGGTGGATAATGGATAGTGGCAGAGTCTAAATGAGACACGTTATGACAGGTTTTTCCGCAAGGCCGAGCCGACACATTAGATTATAAAATATATTTTAAAATTTTTAATATCTATAACTGAAACTATCCGAAAGTTACAGATAATCTGTAATAATTTAACATCCGTTAAAGTACCCGAAACAAGTTTAATATTATTTCTATAGCCGTACGTATCCAGTCCGAAATTTCATATCTATAACATCACTACTCTTTACTGTACTCGATACTTTACTTTGTGCTCTGAGTGTAATATCACGTACATTTTCCATCGAATACGTCCTTGTTAACAGCTTGCAAACATCCTTGGGAACTGCAGACGGACCGAGTTTCGCAGTCAACATAAAATTGGAGGTTCCATTTCTGGAAAATGTTGTAAAGTTTTACTTCTGTATTTCTATAACGTGTGATATGAGTAAATAAAAAAAAATATCCAATGTGTTGTATCAGCAAACATAATACTCAGATGAGAAGCTAAAAGAGTTATTAGTTGCAAGTTGGTTCCAAACAATAGTTATCAAATACTTTAACACCTCATCAACACCATTTTAAAGTAGGTAGGTACGTTATACTTATGCTCAAATAAAAAAATCTTTAATAATAATAATTAAAGTAGGTATTTATGCACGAAAGTGTTCTAGGTATATTATTATTAATCTATATAAGTCACAAGTTGCCTTTTGTGACACCCAGTGTGAAAGCTTGGTTGCACCATGGTCAAAACAAGGTCTGGCATTCCGACCGTAACACTAGCTTACGTCACTATCTAGTTGAGCTAAGAATGAAGGATTGTTTTTTCTGTCACACTCGTTACAAAATTATTAAAGTACCTACCTCTTAATATTGTGATTTGTTTCTCGCAGCAAACGAAAGTTCAATGAACGTTATATTCAATACCGATAGCGGTGATGACGTAAGCTTGTGTACGTCACTTCCTCTGTCTCGGAGTGCTACCCCTGGCGCAGAATATAATTATACCATAGGTTGCATCTTCCGCAATAAGTATAAACAAGAAGCAGTCATTAATAAATTGTGATAAATATTGAGACTATCCACAAGAGTCAGAACCTTAAATCTATAGGCTGTTTGGTAATAAATACCTTCATTAAGCGACACAACTTTCGCCGCACGGTGAAAATCGACCGTGTAAATGGCAATTCGGCCTAGGCCGCAGGTGATTGAATATAATTATCTGATCCGGTGGTCAAAACTAGAACTACGTTATTACATATTGTTACCTAGGTTACGCCATCAACTACATAGACGACAGCGACGCCATCACCTGCGATTAAATTTTGGAAGCGACTTGCTAGGTGACTAAATACGACCCATATAAAGACGAATACTGCAGATGCACATTTAATTGCACATACAAACAATGCACAACAACGCTGGAAAATTATTACAAATTTTGAAAACCCTGGCTAAGTTTTTTGTAATTTGTATGGAATACTGCAAATTGGCAACCATAGACGTAGATAGAATTGTTTTCAAAGGCAAAGGCAACAATTTAGTTCCAACTTCCAGGGTTGCCACTATGCATTTAATTTTTTTTTTTTTTTCAAAAAAGTGGCGTTATTCAGGGTTTCTAATAATTTTCCGGGGTTGTAGGCATTGCATCCTATTTAACACCCAGTATAAATGCAATTTTACCACGATAGGATTTTTGTAATACTCCACCGAAGCGCCCGATCGTGCCTTTACCGAACAGAATCAACAAGCACACAAGCAGTGCTGTTTGTCACCGAACTGTATGCTCCTATGCTTCAACTATAGTGCTCCATGTCCATTAATTGGCCAATTTTAAGGAAGTTGCATTTTCCATGCATGCTAACATTTTCCTTATTATTTTTTTCTAATGCTAATGCCACTGTTAAAACTATAAAGTGGTTATTTTTGCTAACAAAACATTTTTATCGATGGAAACAAAAATGATAATGTTAATCATACTGATAGTTTAATTTTATGATTTCTGTTCGATATATTATTTTGATTCACTTATGAAGCCACTGATGAATCTTTGAAATCATAAGTTAAGCTTTCTAAGGCTTTCTGAGTGAGAAAAAAATCTGCAATTTCATATTGAAACTTTTATTTATAGACTTACACCCGTATTTACAAACATTACTATGAGATCTCACAGTGCACGCGGACGCATAGAATCCTAACTACCAATCACACGTGATACGTAAAGCAAACTAACCAATCACAGAGCTCTATTACAACGCGGTGCGTTCGCATATGCAAGGATCGTTTGATCATTGTTCTTGAATACGGGTGAGAGAAGCAAAACTCAATTTTGGTCTAGAGGTGCCAGTATGCAGCATATAATAAAAAGAAAAAAAAAAGAAAAAGTGGTGTTTTTCCTGGTTTATAATGAAACGGCCGAATACTCAAACGCTGCTTAAATAGTTGAGAGCTCCTCACACAGTTGAGACCGCCTTAACTCATACTCAATTCAAAATTTGAGAGCCGCTCAATTTCTAAGACGGCCTTAAGTTAAGGACCGCTTATCTGCAAAAACTATCGAAAATGGAATACTCAAACGTTCATTAAGATCTGACAGGTATTTGAGGCCGCCTTAAGTTGATTAAGGTCGCTCTTAATTTAAGGAAGCTCGGACGTACCTCAAGTATCACACGTCAAGGTGATTAGCGCCCTGCACACGTAAAGTTCGGAACGCGGGAAACATATGATACTGGTGGTTATAGATGGCCAACTCGCCTATTTTTTTGCATATAACCGGATACAAGCATACAGCGCCATCTCTTTTGCATGAAGTAAATTACGTCGCTATAGGTCAAAGGGCCCATACGGTCGATCGCGATCGACCGGTCGATCGCCAAGGATAACAGATTTGACATTTTGCACCCAATGTAGTTTTACTTATGCAATTTTTTAAAAAAATATTTGGTGGGTTAAACGGTCAAAATGTCGATCTGTCATAAATTTTTGCTAGATTAGTTGCCAAAGTTATCTGATGTTTATTGTACAAAAAATTACAAACTTGTAATTTACTGTACAATAAACACCAGATAACTTTGCCAAAGAGTTATCTAAGTTGGTAAAAAATGAGAAACATCTAATACTTAATCATCAAATATTTCTTTTTATAAGTAATTATATCTATTATGCTAAGTATAAATTACAGGTAAACACACTATAGACACATAGGTAATGCAGTACAAGTATCTGCTGCGCGCTCATAAAATACTTCCAGTGACAAAGCCGGCTAACGCGATGACCAAACGAGTATCCATTTTTCATACTACTGATGAAAAACTTTTAAAATTTATGAGAGAACTGCAGTCCAAACTCTTGAAAATCAATTTACACGCACAGTTCGGATCGTTTGCCTTAACATGTAAGATTCGCCGGCAGTCCAAACCGTTCATCGTAAATCGCACGACAAATAGCACTACAGTTTGATCCGCAGTCCAAACCGCACAGATCCATCCCAGGTTTGGAACGTAGTCCCAGATGCGCGGTCCAAACTTTACGTGTGCAGGGCGCTATTGTTTTGCGTTGTGAGGTTATTATTTTGAAAAAATATTTTAAAAATGTCCTTTTCTTCGTTATCATTTCTTTTTATTCTCCAGTCACGTTTTCCTGTTTGATTATTTTAAAGTAAAATAAATAAATTGGGCGGTTTAAAGGTGTTATTTATTATGACAGTCAGTATTTATTGACAGTTGACATAATTGTCGTATCGACATTGAGCTTCTGTGGCATAGAGAGAGATTGTTCCGTTGCACGCTATTATTTTTGAGATAACTTTGATTACGTAGTGCCAGGTGTGATATCGATGGATTGCATGCAAAGAAACGGTTTGCAAATCTCAGTGATGTTACCAGATTGCAAATGGTTAATGCGTCCTTAGCTAAGCAGACATTACCAACAGATAAAAAGCGTTTGAGTATTTCACTTAAATCTAATGGCTTCTTAAACTTAAGGTGGCCTCAGCTAAGATTTTAGTTAAGCAGCGTTTGAGTATTCGGCCGTAAGTAATATGTTTACGGGGTTGTATGCAAAGTACCCTATGCACCATATTCGGCTTTATGGTATTACCAAACATCCTGTATATACAGTACCTATAATAATTCGTTATGAATAGCTCATGATTTGTCACTGTCTTATGTGACGAACGGCAATCTAAGTTATGAATGTATTTCTCCGAATGTTTATTTTTTAATGATACCTCAATCATAAACTTAATTTGATGATAAAAAATCTATGGCTATGTCTATACGTGGCTTTTTAGCATTTTTGTTCTAACAAGCCACATGATTCATTCAAAAGTTGATTTCAGATATAACGATGTAATTCTCCACTAAATATAAAAAAATAAGGTAACACGATAAAGCAAAGTTACTAAAACTCTCTAATAATTAAACAATGCCCATAAAATTACCCCAGCTTTCATTAATGAGATTTAAGAGTTTTAATAAAGCCGAGAGTGGCTTTCGTAACTCAAGCCTTGTTTTCCGTAGGCTAGACCGCCGGTGTGGTAATGAAAGTGTCGGTCCATGTCCTATCCCGAATAAAAGCAGCTATGTGCAAGCAAGCCATCCTGTAGTGTCATCGTATCCGATAACAAAGAGAATTTAATCGGTTTAGAGTAAAGCCGTATTTAGTAGATAGGGTACTACTCGTATACAACCCTGGAAAATCCTTATCCTAATTAGTAGGGTCTAATATTATAAATGCGAAAGTCTGTTTGTTTGTTTGCTAACCGATCATCAAGAAACTTTGCACACACGGTGTCAGGGTTATAGAAAAGGACATCCAGAAAAACGAACAGTTCTCGGGAGATAGTAAAAAAACTGTCCTCGCAGATGAAGTAGTGTGCGGCCACTAGCTATTGATATAAAAATGTTTACTTCTTTATATGAAAAACTGCATATTTAAACATTGATGTCAGACTAGAAAATAACTACTAAAACGCGCTTTAAAGTAATGGTATTGAAATAGTATTACAAAGTAGTGAAAAACTCTTATGAGCATAACATTCCCTTTCTTCGTAAAAATGCTGAGAGAACTCTAGTTAAGTATTACATTTCCCTGCCCCCAAAGTTTGGTAACTAGTCGAAAATCCGAAAAGGTATCAAAAGTTTTCTCGTTTAGTTTTCTCACCTTTGTCAAGAAGCGGGAAGTGAATTCGAGGACGCAGCGTAGGATGGATTCAGCTGCGCAAATAGTCTTGACACGGAACAAACTAGTTAAGCAAATTAAGTGTATTGATAAAATGCTTCACAGGGTTATTTTTTCATTGACGGCTGTGTGGTTAAAAGTTAGGTACTTTACCTATATAGATTCAGACACAAGTTTCTCGAGAGATACTTGTGTCAAAACATTTCAGACTTACTTAACAATTAAAAGACTACCCTAATAGGTGTAGTCTTTTGTATGTTTTTTAAAATTATTTTATCTATGAACAACGAGTCCAAACTTAGCTTCACTAACATTTTAGTAACTCACAGTATAGAACTTGGGGACACTACTAGCTTCACCTCTGACCACATAATAACTGCAATTAATGTATGTGATAAACGGAAATTATTATATGCTTCGGTGCAACGGCCAGTGCTATAATAAAGGATTTGCTTAGTCTGTAATAATATTCAAGATGTATCATGATGAACATGATAATTATTGTTTCAATATTATAATCGAGTCAGACATGACAATATTGGTTTTATGCAATGGTATTTTTAGGGCAAATATTGTCGTAATTGCTCATGACGTATTGTAACTACTAGACCGAACAGTACCTATATTATGCAAAGAAAATTGTTAAAAGTTTATAAGACAGACACGTTGTTTCAGCGTTCGTTTAGGTCTTAATGCATTGCATAATAATGAAACAACATAGGACCGAGTTGCCTCCCTGAGGTACTCCATTAATGGTTTTTATGGTAATGTAATGACACTGATGGCTTGAAAATCCTTGTTGAAACATATATTCTAGCAATATCACGAGTAGTTAAGCCGTCACTAAACGGTTGATTTATTTGTTTAAAGTCAAAATAATAAATATAGATTTCTTGGCTAATACAAAGTCTGATAAATAATAATTAAGATAATTAATATATTAGAAAAATACTAGAAAAAATCGACTCACACGTAGCACCTCAGACGGGACTCAAACCCGCAGCCTTGGGATTCCGGCCCAATGCACTGACCAATTATTCTACCGCATAAATAAAACACGTCTATTGAAGTCGGGTGGGGCTGGAGGAAAACTATTTTTTTTTTCTAAAAGCCCCACCCGACTTCTTTTGACGTGTTTTATTAATATTGATAGTGTAACGAATGATTCGAATATTATTTCTTGCTTTTTAGAGGTATTTAATTTTGAAGCTGTTTTTGTTTTCAGGTTTTTTGAAGTAGGTTTATCTTTTTTTAAAAAAAAAGCTTTTTCATTTTCAACTTTTTAGTGGTAGGTATGTAAGCGCAGCGTGTAAATATTTTTTAACTTTATTGTAATATTTTAAATGTTAAAATGCCTAGAAATCAATTTCCAAATTTACGCTGTTTGTTTTTGAGGAGTTCCGTTGTGTTTACGTAGTCCAAGTCTAGTCCAGAACATTGCATCGCAGACCACGGTTTGGTTTGTTTTGGATTATCATACCTACCAAAATCTAAATCACTTTACATATACTATTTGACTTTGAGGAGTTCCCTTGTATATCTTCGAAGTTCAAAGTCCAATACCGATGAAATTAAAATGTGACCATTCTTGAAGTATACCCTTTTAAACAAAAAATAATCATCTAAATCGGTTTATAAACAAATAGATGTTATGTCCGAAATTCCGTAAAAACTCGTGCGATGGCAAGCTAAGTAAATAATTTATATTTTTCAGGATTGTGAAAAAACTACTAGCCAGATCTTTGTAATTTTTTTATGAAACTACACACGAACTATGTTATGTTAACTGACGAAGTTATGTTAAAACATACATAAAAAAACCGTCGACATGAGAACCTCCTCCTTTTTTTGAAGTCAGTTAAAAAAAAGAATGATTTATGCGTTATTCATTATCCTCCTCATGTCTACTCTGCTAATCGATGGCATTTTGTGTGCATAACGCTTTTATGAAATTATTCAACGAAATGACTTCATATATCTCTAGTGGATTGTGCGATATCTTTATTTCAATTATTTAAATAGTTGTAAAGTAGGTAAGTTTGTGGTTTTCTTTCTTTCTTTCGTGACTCAGATATAAATACAGATCACACAAACATTTGCAATATTTGACATTCTTATCGTGCTAATTTTCAACAATAAACCAGCACTTATTAACCAAGACCTGAAAAACCTAGTATGTCAATTACGCCTCATTTAGATAAAGTAGTAGATTATACAACAAGTGAAAAAAGAGGGAATTTAGTTCGAGGGATACAAAGGACCGAGATGAAATTTTTTTTTCATGAGTTGTGTACTTTACTTTTTACCATTGACTGCGAGAAAACAAATAGCAGTAGGTACTTACTTAATACCTATATAATAGTTATCACATTATGATTATTTAGCTAGGTAATCAGTAATATTTAAACATTAGAAAATAGTGAAACTAGAAGTTTTCCAATGACATAAAACAACCACGCTAAGAGGGAAATTACATGATCAGTTTGGCATCAGTCCATTTTATCAGTTTGTATAGACTTTGAATTTTCATTTTTGATGGAATGGACTGATGCAAGACTGAACATCTAATCTCCCTCTAATATATAGAAAAGAATCCAAAGATGAGACACTAAAAAGGACCTAATTAATTTGGCGGGATATTTTTTTAGAAAAGAACCCAAATATAAGACACTAAAAAGAACCTAAATAAAATTGGCGGGATATTTTTTTTATTTATTTGTATGACTTTATCTATGGAATAGCTCTATACTTTCAGCACGTTTTGTTTTTTTTTCTACATGATTCATACGATGCGCGCTTGTTCCAAATTCAAAATATTTTTATTCACTCGGTGAATAAAACAGCGTTTTATTCACTCTTATCGTTGAATTAAACGCACTTTTTTGAGTGGCGATGGTAAAAAAATAAAAACTAAACTAAAAAATAAACCTAAGCTAAAGTTTATCGGTAAACGTTACCACATTGGCAACGTTTTAGTTTAAAGTAGAATATTACATTATTCGTTTACACGATAATGTCCATTGTCACTATCGTCTCAATTAATGACAACGATCAACCATTGAATAATGTTTAAAAATACTATTTATAAAATAGTTATAACCAATGCCGCTCTTAAATAGAGCCGAGCTTCTACCAGCTTACTGTAACAAGAAGTGAGTATTAGTATGTTCCGATGAAAGTCTAGTTCTCTAAAACCGCTTAGCGCATTTAATCGCCTTAGTTTATGCGACTAGTTGCCGACCGCGACTCGCTGCGGAATTGTTTCCAGCTTTGGCTGACCATGATTAATTATAGTCCAGGATCTTCTTGAATCGATTTCAAGTTATTTTCATTAAGAAAAAACTGGAGTAAAATTTATGGCAAGGAATCCATCCTTGTCATCCTAATTTTACAATCAGCTCGTAATATTGATAAATTATTGTACAAATTATCTATTAGAACTACAATTTACGCTGTCATATTTTGTAGCACCGAATATTTTGCACACTGTAAAATATATTGCTGATGACACATGTTTGGTTGCGCACAGTAGGGATATTCTTGAGGCGCAGAGAATTATGCAACACAATTATGACTTACTATGCAAGTGGGCACACGACATGGGTCTTGTTATCAATGCCAATAAAACAAAACTTTTGCATATAAGATCACCCTACATAAAATGTCTTACTGATCCAACTGTTATATCACATAGCCACCAATGTTTGCATGACCAGCCTGTCTCATGTAGCTGTGAAAAACTTGAAATAGTGAGTCAGCATACTTATCTGGGCCTCATCATTGATAAACATCTTAATTGGCGACCTCATGTAGAATACATATGTAACAAATTAAGATCACTTCGTGCTAAATTTTCTGTACTTAAATTTAAATTACCATACAATATACTAAGAATGTTGTACTTATCATTAGGTGAATCAATAGTAGGTTATGGACTCAGTAGCTATGGTCGAACATATAAAACTAACATTGACTTAATATACAAACTTCAACTAAGTATACTTAAAAGTATCATTCCAAAATATATTAGAAAAAAATATAAAGAAGACGAAATAGGGTTGTTGAAGTACTGCAGAATTATGTCAGCTCACAATAAAATCAACTATCAAATAGTACTTGAGGAATACCATCACATTGAGTCCCTAACTGCTAAAGTTAGGCATAGTAAACTGCGCAAACTAAACAGTACACTAATGTTTGTTCTACCTAAATATAATAATGAATATGGTAAAAGGACGTGGAAATATACGCTACCCAATATATTAAACAGGCACACATTGCAAAATAGCATCTTAAAGAACTACAAAACGTGTAAACACTTATTAAAAAAATATTATATATTGGGATCGAGTGAGTGACATTATAATGCTGTATTGCGACTCATTCGCGCAAGTATAAACCTTTAATAGGTTTAGAGCGCGTCTAGTTTTTAACTTTTATAATTGTAATATTATGAACAAATAAATAAAAAAAAAAAAAAAAAAAATATGAAAAATATATCTTATAAACCACGAGTACCCTTATCGCATCTATATTTGTGAGAAGTAAAGAAACCTTTGAGAGCAAACAATATGATACTATATTATAATTATACCTTTACACCAACAATTTGGCTTCAGTTTGTTCTCCGGCCCAAGTTAGTACACAGCACAGTAAACGTAACAATTACGTGTACTAACTTGTACGCTATAGTGGCACAAGTGACTAATTTGAGCTACCCAGTTTTAAGCGTCCTAAATTGAATATTTCGGCAAAGCGTACCCATCCTTAAAAGATGTATTTCAGAAATATTATAGTATTAAAATACTTGCCTGAATGAATACCTAACAAAATTATGGTCCAGGTGGTGCTTATTTTTTAAAGTAAATATTATCAAAAAACATCCATTTTGATTTAGTATAGCTCTGTACTGACTGAGGCTTGGTAATTTTGTAAAATCCCACAACACAAAACAGACTTTGATACTTTCTGGTTTTTTTTTAATAAATCATGACCCCAAAAACATTCAGCTTTTGAGGGTCTGATTAATATATTTCTTTTAATTACAGTAAAATGTCTTACCAATATACTTAACTATGAAAAAAAAATAGTTGATTGGCTATATATATTACAATGACATGTTTTAGGCATGTTGTTAGCTGACATGCTATATCTGCTGTGAGTAACTGAGAGGTTGGATATGCTGCAGCATCAGCTCAAGGTTACCATGTTATAGAAATACCACCAAAGTAACAGTACACCTTTCAAATCAATCAGTCCTGTGATTGGTAAGACCCTTTTGCCAAGTAAGAAATGAGCTGATGATCTTCAAACGGCTGGGCAAATCTTCATAAATTTAGCTAAGAACAATCTCGATCACGTCAGCTTTCAATAAACCGCATCAAAATCAAATAAGTTTAGGTTCTCCGTTGCCTCAAACAGACAGACGCATACACTTCAAACTTTTAACACTCCTCTTTTTGCGTCGTCGGGGGTCAAAACCACTATGTAAATAACTAAGTTTTACTTTTAATATCGTGTTGTAGATTGTAGTCAAACGTTAAACAATAACGACCATACAGATAAAATATGCATAAAGACAAAAGCGTGTACTACATATCCTAAAGCTTCAGACTGAAATTCAAATCCTAGCTTTGAACATACGAGTATACCTTTAGTGGAAGTTAACAGCAAACATTTTGATGGGAGTGCATCTTTGTGAGTAAGTTTGATATGCAAATATAGGTGGACTGCCAAAGGATGAGTAGAGTGATGCAAGCGCAACTTGCTATGTTCGTTTGCATTGACAAGTTCATATTCATTATGTCATTGTGTAACAAAAGGGCTTTATTGATTTTTATTTAGATAACCGAATTACATGACTTGTGACTGCATATTTTTAAAGTTTTATTCCAAATAATGCAAACAATTATTTTTTCTTCCTTAGCTACCCGATTGAAATCAATAAAATTGTCACTATGTACTTTTAATCTTTCAATGTGAGTTGCTCATTACTTCACACCTTTGTTTAACCTTTTTTCCCGTTTCTGCTTAGCAAAGTTTATCATGCGCAGCCGAGCGCACATGTCAAGCTATTTATATTCAGGTGAACCAACAAGGAAGATCCCTCTAATCCTTCACCTTATGTAAAAAGGCATAAGGAGCATTTTTGCCAAAACAAATTTTATGTTTAAAGAAATAGTGGGTGAAAATTTTACTGTAACCTGTCTAGTGAATGTTGAATAACTTTTACGATGGTTTAAAATCATTCTTTGGTTAAAGCTGATATCGTAGGAATAAAAGGACCCATTTGACGCAACGTAACAGCCATTAAACTTTTGACTATCAACATCTTTATAAGAGGTATTCATATTAACCAGACGACTGAAAATTTAAAGATGACAGAAAGAAGATAGTAAATTATCTTATGTACACATAAAGTGTTAGAAGCAGATAATATTTCTTTGACGCCATTACCGCCTGATTAGTTAAGAATTCCAATAAGTCCACCATTTGCTATTTTTCTATAAAGTTTTTTGCATCGTCTTGTCTTTTTCTATTCTTTCTTTGCTCGATAGACGTTATTTAGTTATAGATTCCTCGTTCACCTTATTCAGACTTAACGTTCAATAAAAAGCAGTCTTTAGCGTTAACAACGGTTATTTTATGAGCACTAGCACAGAATATACTGCTTCTAATATGTTCTTTATGAGAATGTAAATAAGATGTTATGAGCTCAGCTTGTTTAATAGGACGGAGACGTTTTATGCAAAGTAATTACTATCGTAGCCTAAGGTAAGAAATATATTGAAAAAAACATTATGTTGTTTACATCCTTACTAATTTATAAATGCGAAAATGTTTTTTGTAACGCTCTCACGACTTAACTACACAACCGATCATCATCAGAGTACAGAAAAGGACATAAATGGCACCTTTCTCCAAAAAAAGGTACTAGGTATTCCCGAAGGATAGAAACAGATCCGTAGACGATGTCACGGGTGGTCGCTAGTTTTCATATAAAATGATAGGTATCATCTTTATACGCTATGCACGGTTAATTTTTAAGTGAGTGTATCTCTTCCCTATTTTATTTGAGTATGTACAGTTAAAAGTTTCAATATTTAATAATTGCTCAAGATATTTTATGTGTATTAGTTTGTTTATGTCCCAAAATTTGACTGATTTCTGGATTGAGAGCTCATTCATAGAATTACAAGCGCGTAATCAAAAGAGACTATCTTGTTTACCTACGCAAAAAATGAAAATAATGAATCTACGCACGTGTTTTGCTATTTTTGTGAGTGTGCCGAATAATCAAGTTTTTTTCGATATTTTCTAACTATTAATTTTTAACTTTTAACTGCACGTTCATATTCAAAAACGTGGTCTGATATCCCCATTTGATTTTACATATACTTAAAAATTAACGGTATATAATTATTGATCATAATGTTATCATTAATGTCAAAATATGACCACCTGGAATCAGGGAAATATTGAACTAACTACTACCCGTCTGAATCCAGTTATGTTGTGTAGAACAGCTTGACTTATCAGCTCTAAAAGGGAACTAAGATTCCAAAGTATAAATAGGGTTTTTAGTATTTTCGAACCTAATATTGATCTCTATAAAAGTATAGTAATGTCCGTGGAAAGGGAACTCACCAAAAGCATTTTCTGATGCTTGATTCCATTCACTGAAATATTTTTTCATTCCTGATAGTTTAATGGAAATATTTTCACAGTTCACTATCGCCAAAGTGTGAAGCCAGTTCTACGCTTATTCCATTATTCCACTAACTGGTCAAAATGGCGATCGTTCTAGCTCTAATTGCTCCGTATTTACCGCGTAATTGAACTTCGGTCTCCTTTGTGAATCAAAACGCAAAATGACAAAGACAGTTACAGAACAGTGCGAAAATTGCAGACTAGGTATCAATCTATTCATCCAACTCTGACCACTGACTCTGTAGAGCATTTAAGGTTGGCAAGTGGATCAGTGTACACTTTGTTTTACCCACCGACTATTAAGCTTCATTTAGTTGAAAGGCTATTTTCACAATGATTTGAGGAAGATTAGTCTTTAATTTACTAAAAGATTTTAAAGGATAATGAATATATTTTTTTTAGAAAATATCCTTGTTGTTTGGTCTACTGCAGGCACATCATGGTCATCAAAATAATGATATAATCATGATTATTATGATTTTTGCTTGTTTTTATAATTTAAGTTGCATGTGAGATTTGATTTGATAACGATGTTTCAATCTTTGAGATTTTTTGTTTCGTAAATGTCAATATCTAATATCGTCAATTCTTTTTAAGTTAGGGCTCCGTACATCTCGCTCGAAAAATGTAACTGTTCACAATCATCTGACAAATAATCCAAGTTGACCGAATCTAAACGAGCCCTGCAGCTGATCACAACGTCGTTCAAACGGTGTAATTGCCGGCCTATTGTGGCACGTTGATGGCCGAATTGTAGTATTACCATCAACAGTTATTGCCTTAGGCGAGGGCAAATAGTTTTTACATCTTTATTTCCATCGTAACAAAGATTGTTCCAGTAATCATATAAAATGGGGATGTTTGTTGCTCATTTAGTGGTTGGAATATAAATTCTTAAGTTATAAAACTGCAGTTATTAGTTTGTGCAGTGTCGTCTATTTTGATCCGGTAACTATACGATAGCTAAAAAGGATTGCAATAATTGGTCGACTTTCTTCGTTCGATTTGCTTATGTTTAGGTTTACTTGATTTAATAGTTTTATGTCACGAAATAGTACGGAAGTTATGTAAAATTGTTAAGAAAATAAGTAATTAAAATAAAACACTTTTAAAAGCAGAAAAAGCACCGCGAGCGGGTAAAATAAGGGGGTGGGCGAAGCGAATAAATCGATGGGGCATCTTTTTATTCTGACTTAACGCTTGGATCTAAGTATATGAAGATGCCTCACGGAGAAGCTGTGGTTCGCTTAGTTGTAGGTAATTCGCGATGTGAAATAAATTAGTAAAAGATGAAGAGCTACGCTCGCCCGCTCGTTTGCAATTCCCGCTCACCCACAGTGTAGCCAGCGCCCCTCTGGTTCGCTCAATAACGCTTTACTATAATAGTGCCAAATGAAAATCAAACCCACCTTAATTATAATGCGTTTCTAATCTGCAAAATAATATTTTTATTCCATAAAATGTTGCTTTTAGCTGAATTAGAAAGCTTCATTCATACATTGCTGCAACGTAACATCCAGTAAACATATTGTGGCATTGATGGTCGATTGTATAATGGCTATCGGCTATTACCTACAGCAAATTGTTATTTTATCGATAGCTCCACCGATTTATTGTGAATTCCTACGACTTTTATTAGACTTTTGCGCAGTTTTGTGCAGTTGCAGTTTTATAAAATTCATTTTGATTATTTAGACGGATTTTTATTGCTCTGTATACTTCACAAGGTAATGTTAGTTAGAAGATTTTGTTCAAATTAATAGTAGCAACCGTATAATTTTATTTTACTAAAATATTTAGCTATTTCCTAATATTTTTTATGTTTTTTATGCACAACGGAATAGTGCTTAGCGCCTTATCGTCGTGAGGTGAACTCACGACGATAAGGCCGAAGGTGAAAGCGAAGTATACCCGGAATTCTCATCATTGAGAAACTAGCTATCTGCCTGTAAACAACAATTTATCAGAAGTTGTTATGGCGTCAGAGTTAGATAAGATGGTGGTAGCTAACCAGGCAGACTTGAAATAAGCCCTACCACAGCTATCACTAACCAAACCGAGTACAAATTGTACCCCACTGGGAATCAAACCCGGGACCCCTGCGTCTTACACGGGTGGGCGAACCACTAAACAACAGAGGCGGTCGAAATGAAATGTATGTAAAAATAAATACACGATTAATATGGTAAGAAAGAAAAGATTGGTTAATATATAATCTTAAAAATTACCTTCATCTGTCTATAATCTGATTCCATATGTAAGATTCATCTATTTATTATTCCTTGTTATAATTATTACCGTTATCAAATTTGTGCAGGCTATGCAAATACTTGACCGTCGACATTCCGAGCTTGTTGTAGCGTATATGGCGTTCGTAGTCCGTAGCCGTAGTCCGTAGCAGCTCAACTCGTAGATGACGTAGAGCCTTTGTTTGTGCTGGCATAATGCAGGCCAAAAGCAAGATGTTTACTTTGTCGCTGCATTGCCTATTCCCTTTGCATTACATGAGACATCAAAGAACATAATTAATTATTTATTGAATTGTTCAGTTCAACGACTGTGACCATAGAAAATGGTAGAACGGGATAATATAGACTTAAGGGTTAACTGTAATTTTGAGATAGACACTTCAACAACGACTTTCAACAACCGTTCTCAGAGATAATAATATAATAATAATAAAAAGTTTATTTCTCCTTACAAAAAATGATACTTACAATTACTAAAAGACATTAATTAAGAGATAGCTGTTATCAAACTTGTTTATGCCGCATACGTGAGAAGTATCTTAGAATATGTAGGTCCTAATGGTCTCCCAACTAAATAATTTATAAAAATCAGTTGGAGCGAATCCAAAAACGTTTTGTTAACCATCTAAACTATCGATCCCGTAATGCTTTTGAAGCATACGAAGATGGTTGCACTGAACACGATTTCCTAACCTTAGAACAGAGGCGCGTTGTGTTGGATATGGGCCTCCTACACGATATCGCAAACAGTAAGGTCGACTGCCCGCATCTTATATCAAAATTAAAATTTTGCTCTCCGAAATACCGCACCCGTCATACACCTCTATTACACATTCCCACTCATTACACTAATTATCTTCAAAATTCAGTTCTACATCGAATGGTTACGACATATAACCAACGATTTAAATGTATTGATATTTATGCAAATACCAAACGCAAATTTAAATGTGAAATAGTAAAGGCGCTGAAGCAATCTCTGGAATGTAAAATAAAATTCCGATTAAAAAATGTAAAATTCCGAAAACATCTCACGACGACCGTTGTACTAAATATCACTTGCTACCGCTTTCTGTTAGACGCATTATTGCAGATGTTATTTTTCTACTCAAGTTGATTAGATGTTCAGTGGATTGTCCGGAACTACTTCATAAAATTCGTTTTAAAATACCTACAAGAGCACCCCGCAACGAATCATACAGACCATTTAGCATTCCTTCTATGCACACCAACTACAGGCATAACAGTTTCCTTATTAGAGCTTGTTCCGCCATTAATAACGCTGACGCTAATATTGATTTATTTTTCAACAGCATCACGACTGTTATTTAGTTATTGTTTAAAGTTTAGTTTAATGTTACTATTTTACGCACCTGTCTTTTCTGGGCTACGATTACCTACTTTACGATCAATTTCTTTAGAATTCTACATTTGGTAGCTTGTCAATAGCTTTTAGTTATATATATATTTGTTGTTATCTGTATGTTTATAAGCTGTTAGCTGTCCATAAACGATAAATAAATAATTAAATAAATAAATAAGTAATAATTAATTAATTAATATTACTCACCTATAAAATATCTATTACGTTTAAATTTTCTTTGACAACAAAATGCAATTCTAGTCTAAATTAGTGCCATAAGTATTTAATATAATAATAACGAACGTGTAGTAGCTACCTACCTCTCCTTACTGAATCTAATTGCTCGTCTTGTGCGAGTAAGTATAGTTTTTGTATTTTTTCTTGTGTGTAATTTATTTATAACTAAGTATACCTTGTATGACAATTAACTTCTTTACTAGTATTTGCGAAAATATCTAGTGAAATCAGCAATATGTTTTCATATACTACGCATTCCATGTAACCTATAGTACACTACCTTCGTACGATTACACATATATATTGCTTTAATTTGGGTATCTCAAATGGAACACATTGTACATTTTTCCCATACTTTAAACTTTCAGTAGGTATAAATAAACCATAATGTGCACCTAAATCACAATATATTAAATTTCATCTTCTAGTAAAGTAGCTAAAACAAATAAAATTTCTAACAACGAAAATACCACAAACTCTTACATGAGATAGTAAAGAGAAACTTAATATTGAACAGAGGCTGTGTGGTTTAAATTATTAAGCAAATATTTACACTATTATCAATTTGAGAAGGGAATACTTGATGGATTTTAATTTTCGTACCGTTAAACTACTCTACAGAAATTGAGTATCAGGATTTTTATATAATATTTGCAGACAGTTTTATTTTTCACTACTTCGGTTATTTTTAGTTTTTTCAACAATTATCCGTTTTACGAGGAAATTATTTTTGGTGTTCGTAGTTTATAGGCAGTAAACAAATTCAACCAACTGAAAAAATACAAAAAGTATTACCTATTTATATATTTTTATGACAGTCACATTTTAATAAATATTTAAAGCATGCCAACCATTTTTTTATCTGTTACTTTTATCCTGTAGTGTAAAAATAAAAAATATATAAGTAATATAACTGCGTTAGTATTTTTCTTTTTAATTAAATATATGTTCTTCAATCTTAAGCGAACATAAATTATGTTTGTGCATGTATCCAAAACACTGCCCAAAAACGAACTAAAAAGTAAAAAAACAAAATATCATTGCCGTCCGGGGACCGTTCTGTGAAACAATTTTTTATTAATAGTTTCCCCAACTGCCATGACATTTAGTTTTTTATTTACATTTTAGTATTTTTTTTGGTTGGGTAGTTATTTATTATATATTTTTTTATTCATGTTAGTGACAAACTGTAGTTTAGGAATAATTTAGTTTAATTTTAATTTAATTTAATTAATTAATTTTAATTTATTTAATTTAATAACAATATTTTTACAATTGTGCTCATCATGGCCTTTAATTTGACAACCATGTTTTAAAATTTAAGATTTTTATTTCCATACGATACTCCACACATGCATGGCATAATAATATACTGCATCAAGTATAGCATTCTGTGATAGAGAAAGTCACGTAGTTAACACTTGCTTACGTTATCTCCGCTATCAGTATTGAAAATTACTCTTTAACTTGAACTGTTTCGTCCGCTAAGAGAAATTATGGTGGAATAAAGAAACTCACATACATAATGCATGAGCCCTGATCACAATACACCCCTGTTTTGGGCAGTCGTGTCAACCAAATCTATTCAGGCTTATAGTAGTTATGGTGGAATAAAAAAACTTTCATACATATACAGGGTGGAATTTTTTAAATGTCACCTGGAGGGAAAGTACTCTAAGCAATGGAGATAGCTTTACCATGTTTTTTAGAGATTTGATCCTTATGTTTGACCCTATCGATTGATATCATAAAAGTATAGGCTGTTGTTTTTTCGAATTTTATCCGGTCGATACCTGGATGTGGAAAGCGTACTTTAAAAAAAAATTGACGCAGTTTTGTGTCTTTTCAAAATTAAAGGAATGTTTCCTTTGAGTGAAAGCTATCTCCATTGTTTAGAGTACTTTCCCTCCAGGTGGCATTAAAAATAACATCCTGTACATATGAACCGTGAATACAATACACGTGAAGTTTTGGGTGGAGGAAATGCATGTTCCCTTCGCGTGTCTTTTAAAAAGTCCAGTCTATTTTAGTTTTGTTACGTAGTTTCACAAAACAAAATGGCCGCGTCAAACATTCGCCCGTCATTTGTCCTGTTTCAATGCATTTTGATGTCCGCCCGGCGTATTTTGTTTTCGGCAAGAATAATAGGCGCGCAGTTCGTTTGCATCGTCAATTTTATGTACAAGAGGAATAAAAAATAACAAGATCACTTTTCGAGGTATATTTTCCACACAAACTCTTTTCCATTGCATTTTTTTTTTCTAAAAACTTACAATTTTACTTTAACTTCGCTTTGAAATTTTAATGAACTATTATTTAAACTTTGCATCGTTTCTCTTTTGTGTCACTGAACACAAAACAGAGAGTTCATAAAAGAATTATTAATAACTTCAAGTTGAAACAATAGCGTTCAATGAGTTCTATAAAATAGTTTTACCCAAATCTTCAAAATAGGTTTAATATTAAATTTTATTTTAATTTAACCGCCTCTGTGGGCTAGTGGTTCGCCAACACTGTAAGACGCAGGGTTTGATTCAGTTTTGTTGGTGGTAGGGCTTATTTCAAGTCCACCTGGGTAGCTACCACCATCTTACCAAAATCTGACGCCACGCTATAACAACAATCTGAAAATTGTTGTGTTCCTACAGTTAGAGGTACTACAGTTATAGTGTGCTTATACTATCGGCGTTTTCGTCATTTAACATCAGGCGAGGTGAAGGCCAAGCATAAATAATACGTAAAAGTGTTGTGTTAGAATTTCCATAACCTTGTTGTACACCTCCGAAACAACCAATCAAGGTGCTGTTTTCGCCACGTCATCGTTTGCTACTCGACACCTCAATTCATCGATGTGTCGCGTACAACTGACACATACTTGAATATGATTGATCGGAAAGCTCCGGTTTCCGATATTTCACTGTACTGCAGGTAATACTTTATACTGCAACTGCATCACTAGTTATTTTTATATGTACTTAGATACAGAGTATACATCAAAATACCTTGCTGTCACACAGTCATGTACTACGACGGGTGGTAACGGATGTTTTTCGTATTGTACCCTCAACACAAAAATGTAAGTTTTTAAACTATATTTTTAGTGTACGATCATCTGTATCATTATTACGCACAATAAAAAGTTTTATTATTTTATTATTATAGTTACATAAATATAGATTTTCTTTATTTATTTACTTACTTATAATGTACCTAATTTTAAACAAAATATAGAAATATTGGACATCATCACATACATCGCTCCGATTGCAAATTAAGTAGCTAAAAAACTTGTGTTATGGTTATCAGAGGTGGTGCCACAAACACCTAGACCTGAAACATTATAAAACAGTTCGTTTTCTAAACTGACCCAACCGGGGATTGAACTAACAGTGATGAAAACCAATGAGCAAACCACTCGACTACGGAGGTCGTCAAACGTTTCAGTATACCTGGAGCCCAATCGCGGTAATTCTGAACGATAAAACCAAAAACGTTACGTTGTCATTTAGGTTATATTTACCTAAAAATCTTTGGTTTAGCTTCATAATTTTCATTTAAATTGTCCCAGATTGTAATCCTAGACTCCTTAGGCAGAGTATTCAACAATTTTATCAAAACTAAAGCGGGTATTTTTCTGTAAACGAAACTGAAAAGGTAACGATTTAGCTTTGGTTTTATCGTTGAAAATTAGCGCGATTAGGCCACTGTATTGTTTCACTGCTATTGTTCACGTCATAATCGTGTTTCAATTCTGTTTCGGTTTTAGGATTAAGAAACAAGAACTGTGTAAGCATTACAATTCAAACACAATTGAAACTCGATTATGCCGTTAACAATAGCAGACTTGGGCCCCAGGTTTCTAACGTAAGATTGTGTACCAATGTTGTGTTTTTTGTAATATTGTTGCCAGTATCGATTAAGATACCACAAATAGTTTAAGGTTATATTTAATTTATAATTTAGTTTAAAAGAAACGCGTCAGTATCTTTAAATCTGTTTATATAATAAATAATACACGAGATTATGTGTATAGTTATTTTTGTTTTATTGAAAATTAATATGGTTATAGGAGGCTCGCTTTTCTCTATTTGTAAGTATTTGTATCTCTTGAAGTATTAAAATATATTCTACGCCTAAATAATTAAAATATATTAGGGCAATAAATTCACAATCTTAAATTATTTATTTGTACAATTAATAAAGAGATAATTTATTATTCATAGTTTAACCTTTAGCTATTTAAAGCTTTAGCTTTTTTGAAAAAATCAAAAGCTGTTATTAATGAAATAAAACACTTTTAACGGATACTAGCGCGGTTTTATTGAAAGTACTTTGGTAATTAGTTGGTGTTTAGTTTGATTTTTTATTTGGTTTCGGGTGGTTCCCCGTGACCACGGCAGCTGCAAAGGTGCCGAAACGTCGGGAAAAAAAAATCAAACCAAATACCAACTAATTACCAAAGTACTTTCAATAAAACCGCGCTAGTATCCGTTAAAAGTGTTTTATTTCATGTCTAGTGAGCGCGTAAGCTTGAGAAGTGAAGCTGTTATTAATATTTTTTTTACAATTTGCTACCTGCACCTGCACTATGCGTCGCGCTCAACCGTCACATCCGCGGTATGATTGATCGGATAATACATTTCCCGGTTTTCCGGTAGTTCCGGTATTTTTCACAACATTTTGGATCAAACGTGTGAGAATAATAATAAAAATATGTATGCTAGTATTCGTTAAGTCGTGAACACGTCGTTGTTTATATTATTTCGATTCTATCCATTTAGTCTTAAAAGAAATAGTTTTCCTATCTCAAATTAAAAAAAATGGTTTCCTTTTTTTTAATTTACTATATTACATATACGGTAGGTAAGATAGGTTTATATGGTAATTATATCGTTTGTCTTGCAGTAGCTTTTAAAGCAAGACAAGATAGAGGGAGAGCATAAAAGAGCTTTTCTTAAAAAAACACGTTTCATCGCTACTTAATATAAAACAAAACAAAGTCGCTTCCCGCTGTCTATCCATATGACGTAGGTATGCTTAGATCTTTAAAACTACGCAACAGATTTTCATGCGATTTTTTAATAAATAGAGTGATTCAAGAGGAAAGTTTATATGCATAATACTTGGTGTCAAATTCCACACTACACCGAAGCGAAGCGAGGGCGAGTCGCTAGTTTAAAATGAACTAAAAAACGGACAAAAGGTAATAATTTCTCCCGTAAGGATTTATAACCCTATACAGAAGTTTGAAACCTAAAAACGAAAAGCGCATTTTATAAGATTTATCATCATTAACTTTTGCACGAGCCTACACTTCTGTATAGGGTTTTATAATATCTTTACGTGACAAATATTTTTTTTATTTTGATTCCGTTTTTTCTAGTCCTCCCTCCCATTAGGGTACTAGTCAAGACGAATTAAACGGGCCTGAACTCGATGGCGTTACATAGTTTTATTACAGAGTTCCTGTGGCCATCTTCAGGCTCTATCATCAGATTCTGGACCTCGACTTCCGTCAGAGTACTTGTCAAGACGAATCATCTAAAAACCTGCGTTTAAAAAAAAATACAATACACCGCATAAGAACAAATCGCTATAATGATTTCTGTACTTTGTAAAAAGATGCCACATGAAAGATATAGAAATACTGCTTATATTTTTCCACCTTTTTATTATTTCTTTACACGTTTCCCTGCAGAGAATTTAGGTGTCATTACAGAATATATTTTGTATTATTTTCGTCAAGTCTGTTCAATTTGCTTTACGTGGAAGTTTTCTTACATGTTTTAACCATTTCACGCAACGCAAATATTTACAGTAGAACTGAAAAAGCATTTTATTTTCATTGTATTATAATTTATTTTATTAGTGTCACGTTTTTGTGACTATTTACCAAAATTACGTGTAAATATTCAATATTTAACGTTTTTATATTGAAAGCAGTAGCATTTTATATCGATGTAGCCAATTGGTTGTGAATTCACACGACACGCTCTCAAAATAAACAACTAGCGTTCAAATTAAAAAGTGTCAAGAGCATGGCTAGTTGTTTCAAGCTCCGGTGTCGATTGCAATACATGAAACTTTAGCTGGGCCTTTGTTAGATATTCTACGGAACAAATGTTCGAAACGTCGATACCAAACCGCTCTGTAGCGGCAAAAAGTGGCGTTTTCTTTTTAAACATAAAAAGTACGTCATACTTTATATAAAAAAAAACTTAATTGTAAAGACACAAAACAAAGTCATTAAAAAGATTTCAATTTCAAAAAATTGTATAAATCAAAAACTTTTTTTTGTTATATCTGGATAATAATAGCAATGTATCCGAGTTTTTCATCGATCTTCATTAGTGATTACAATTTTTTTACCACTTATTAGTACTACAATTACCTTATAAATATATTATTTAACCTTGATACTTTTCGGATCGGAACCCTATCGCTACAAGTCTTTAGTACCAAATAAGTGCTTTTATTGAACGAAGCTTGGAGGGTGAGAGACAGTCGTGGCCGCAGCATTCTTATCTGTATCCCGAAGAAATAATATATTTCCTCGAGACGCCTCACTCGAGTGTTTATGTGACTCTTTATTGTATGTGCCCTTATTTTTTGTGTGCCCTCTCGACGCAAACAATTGCTACGTTTATGGCGTGTGGCAGAAATGAGAGAGGAGTAAATATGACAATAATAGTTGCTAAGTCTCGCCTGAGGAGCTGAAGCGCTTTTGTTTTGTTTATTATCTTGGAAACTTGTTTATCCAGTGAGTTTTAGTAGTGTTGTGGTGTGTAATTTACTTTTTGTGGAGGTTAGATGATACTTTGGTCGTTTGGGATATGTTAGCGATGGTTAAATTGACGACGACCTCAGTGGTGCAGCATGTCGGTTTACCACTGAAGAGGTCTTCGGTTTGATTCCCGGCCGGTCAAAATTGAAATGGTGAATTTTATTTTTACGACGGGTCTGGGTGTTGATATGTATAATAAGCATATAAAGTATATAAGTTGTCTAGCACACATAATACAAGCTTCGCTTAACTAGTTTGGTACTAGATGACGCTGTGTGAAATTGTCCAAGCATTTATTTATATCTTATTTATTCTTTAATATTTTAGGCGGAATTAGGTCTTATAAGACGCTGGCGTGAATGATGGGATAATGATTTGGGAATTTAATAAATTTCTTATCCTAAAAGTCACTTCGTATTCAGGGGTATTTTAACTCAATAAATATATACAGGATAGTCATTATAAATAATTACATTATCATAGTAATAATTGTCATCTGTATGACGACCGCTACTGAGTCTGTCTGCCTTTCCCCAAGAACCGACATAAATAATAAATAAAGTTAATTAAGGTTCCTACAATAAATAAAACATCAATATAAAAATATAACATTTTGATTCATTTTTTAATAAAAACTAGTTATTGAACATTTAGATTTTAGGCATTCACAATGCTATTTTTACATTTATAAATTCATATTTTTTAATTATATAAATTATCTTAAAAACTAGTTAATTTAAAATGTACGAAGTACCTACATAACATTATTTTATTTTTATGAATAACACTATGGATAATCCAAAAAAAATGTAAAAATGATAAAAAATCATCTTGACTAGTACTTAAGCGAAATACGTGTCTTATTGCAGTTATTGCTTAACTTAACATTAATTTAATAAACTTTTCATCAGTTATTGGGGTGAACTTGAAAAATACAAAGCGCACATTAACTAATACCTTTATTTACTATCTGTGTATCGTATCTTTATTTTCGAATATTATTAGTTTGAAAATCTATCCCAAACCAATAACATTTTGACCATTTCATCGGTACGAGATAGCTAACCATCACATTCCCCGCCTAGAAAATGTTAAAACGGAAACTATTCATACCCGAAGACGAGATTTAAGTAACATTTTCCGCTCGGTTTGGCGCACATCGCTCCGCACAGGGACCCACCCAGTGGGTAGGAGCTCTCATAAAATTGCGAGCAGATTTCAAACGAACGAAATTGAGACAGATTTGTAGAAAAATCATTTTAAAGACGGGAGACGCCCAAATGCGGACATCCGCCAACCGTACAGAGGGTGCTCACAGAAGTATAATCAGATTTTTAAGGGTCGAACAGTAGGCGATTTTTCCCTCGTCAACTAGAATTTGTGAATAATTTCGGTGCTGCCCGCCCGACCGTCTTTTGTTTGTTTAGGCGAGTGCGGACGGCGACTTTCAATCCCTTCTTATATAACGCTTTTATTACTATTCCAGGAGAGGTCATTTCTGTTATTTTATTTGGACAGCGTTATTCGATTTGGACGGAAATCACGGCGACTATTAGCGCTATAAATAAGTTTATATGAATGTTATTCGAATCAGGGTTTTATACCCAAGGGCTACCAAGCCTGGTTAATGTATTTCTATTTTTCGACGTAATTTTAAGCATTAGGTAAATCTAGTAACGAATCGATATGTTACCGCTAAGTTTACATTATTAAATTACAAAATACATTTTTAAATTCATATTGCTTTGTATGAAATGTCAAAATTCATGACGTTTGTGCCTCTCGTTAAAACGAACACTGTATAGTTCATATTTATTTCATCATGTGGTATTATTTTTCTGTTCTTAAACAAGTATTTTATTCTACATACAGAAAACGGTTGTAAAACAATTACGTTTGAATATATTCAAAACAGAATAAGTTAAATTAGGCTTGACTAGTAAATTAATTAACAAAAAGGTTCGTAAAGTCTGACTTCTAATATTCCATTATGTGACCCTCTAAATGAAATTAAAATGTAGTAGGTACACAGAATGTTCTACTCAGATTTTAAATAAGTCACACTGAAACAGAAAACATTCATTTCAGTTTATATAAACGTATTCAAATAAATTAAAATTAATGTTTTGGTGTTAGAGAGAATAGCAAATAATCGATCATCTTATCTTATCTTATCAAATATACCATAAAAAATACAGGTAGCTTATTTTGTAATTTGGCCAATGAGATGATATTTTATTTTTTGTATTTTTTTTATGTGTAAGATCTCCCGGACCTTTGAATATTTTTATTATTCTACTACCTAAACAAGGGTAGGTATATTTTATGTTAAATCACAAAAACTTATGTAAACCAAAATAGTTTCAGCAATCATGAAAACTAGCGAAACGATTAAAAATTCATGAGCAAATAATACGGTGATTTAAAGGATAACGAAATTTGGACTGAGGACTAGGTGTGACATTACAATCGAATTAAATAATTTATGAATACCTGAATTTAGGTACCTAAAGGAACCAATAAAACATAAACATTATTTTGATCTTAGTGCATGTAATACTTTATATGGGTTTTAAGGCAGTAAAACCAAATTTTAACTTTAAATTACCTCTCAACAAAATGATGCAAGCCCACGATGTTCATTTATATGAAGGTAATTCTTTAAAATATAAGTTGTATATAAGATATCTTTAAGAACGGTGTCAATTTGTTTCGCGCTTTCTGAACTGGAATTCCAGATACCTTGTACGGAAAAAAGTATGAAGATATTACCGAGGAAAATGGCAGCTCATAAATAAGAACGGGTGTTGCAATCCGCACCCGAATGCCTGAATTAATGTTGCCAGCGGCGAGATTAGGGCACTTCCACACAGAAGTAACGACACGAGCAGCCCACTTACAGTATTACGGTTACAAATAACGATAAGAGCGAAAGGGAAACATGGTTTAGTTTACCATAAGCACCTTTTTGGGCTAAGTTTTACTTACTATCAGAAGTTTGCGCAGTGTGAACTGAATTTGTTACAAAACTACATTCTGCTCGCTTCGTCATCTAGGTGGAATTCCACGTCTTGTAAGATTTTGATAATTCCTATCTTAGCGGATATGTATACCTAGTTTCAGCTCTATACATTACTGGTTTGAGCTGTGCGATGATGAATCAGTCAGTGTGTCGGTTATGACATACTATTTTATGTAAAGAGGTACCATCGATCGACATACAAATCATTAAACATACAAGTATAACTATTTAAATACACGTCATGATCGTGAACGAAAAATAAGTATGTTTGTATAAAATCAACACAGTGGTTTGTAGAAGCGGAGAATCCTCCTCCTGACTTGCTATAAATTAAGTCACTTAATCTCTCACAGAGTCCAAGCAATAAAGTAACTGACGTAGGACTTTGACTTCAAATCCTAATCTACCGAATCAGGCGAATTAGTATGCTCGATTGGGCAAATTTAGGAAAACTGGAACCGAGGCAAACGAACTGTAACTGGGTCGCAGTTTCATACAAATTTTACTTAGAAGCAAAATACTTATACAAAATATTATCAAAATCAAAAATCAAAATAAAAAAAAAACATTTATTCAGTCTAGGCTGTTGCAAGCACTTGTGAATGTCAAAGAAGCTACGCCATCGGTTCGCAAACCCTAAACGGGAGACCTTGTAACGAGAAGAACCGGCAAGAAACTCGTCAAGGGCTGCTTTTTTCTCCCTGTATATTTCATACAGAGTCGTCAACATTGAAAAATGAGCTCCACATTTAAAGTGAGGTCATTTTCCATCACAATAATTAACAAAGGTTTGCACACAATGGGTAGGTAGGTTGAAATTAAATACCTACTACATATCGGATAGGTAATTGTAGAGTAAATAACTTTCAACTAGTTGAGAAATCATTATGGTAGTAACCTATAACTTAAGCATTGTAAATGCAAAAATCTCAAATTTAAAAACCTATAACTGTTCACACCTTAACGAAATTAAGAATACTGGGGGTATATTTTTTGTATTAGTCAAACTTCGAGAGACCAAACATAGCACAGTTTTCGGAACTTTATGTTCTCTTAAAACCAAAGCGTAGGCAGGAAATGGATTTACAAGAAAAATATCTACAAATTCACGCTGTCAAATGCTTCGGGGAAGTGAAAAAAGATTTAAAATGGTACCAATCGAGATTCCTTTGAATTTATAATGAGGGTTCGCAACGATTTCTTGGAATTTCCCACTTTTATTTACTCTTTATTCTGCCGCCAGATGGAAAGTGGGTACGGCAATTTATATGGGCCCTCCCTTATTTAAAAAGAGGAATTTATTTTTTACGAACATCCTTAGACGCGATGATCCGAGATTGCCCTATTCATAAATGAAATGTTTAGATAACGATATTTCGGGTCACTCTTAACTGATCTTTGGTATACTTACGAAAAATTTACTTACGGAAAACATTCACTAAGGTATGTATTTTATATTGAGATTTTTTTTGGTAAGAGTCACGTTAGACGATTTTAAAGGGCATTTTTTGCTTTTGATAATTAACTAAACGTTTAGAAAAACTGATCAATGATAAACGTTTACTATTTTATTCAAAAAAACGAGATAAACAGTTAGGAATTTTTCCCGGCCTGGTCGGGTTTTGTTTAATCACGTATAAATATAATACTACTGAAACGCTCATGGCGGAACTTGACAGACTGATCGTACTCGATCACGTTTGTTAAGCAACGCTCGGTCCGGCCAGGTGTCGGATGGGTGACCGTTAAGTGGCATTACAACTGAGCACTTCCGTGCTTCGGAGGGCACTTTAAACCGTCGGTCCCGGCTGTTGTCGTCTGATAACAGTCATTAAGCCAAGTTAGAGGCCTTACAGGCGGCTTGATAAACTCTAACACTAGAGGTGGCCACTATTCCTCGTTCGATAATAAGAATATAAATTATAATAATAAACTAGCAGTATAATCATTTTTGTCTATGTACATGAGTGATAAAAACATTATTTGACGGTTTGTTTTAGTTTTAGTGTTTCAAAATACTACGCTTACAGAGTGAAGCATACATTTAAATTTGTGACATGATATTATTTTGAAGACATAAATCAACTAATTGTAATATGTCTAGACAAACATTTCATAGGCTAAAGTTAATATTATGAACGTTAATTAATGTTAATAATATTCTAAACAGAATGCTTTGTGTAAATAATTAATAGAGTATGATTGTTCAAGTAGATAATATACCTACATAATGATGCAGTGTATGTTCTCATACTATAAATGTAAATAAGATTAAATTTAAATAATAACATTAAATAATCTATATATATAAAATTCAAAGTCCTGACTGACTGACTGACTGATTGACTGACTGACTGACTGACTGAGTGAGATATCAACGCACAGCCCAAACCGCTGAACCTAGAGACTTGAAATTTTGCACATAGGTTCCTTATGAAACCTAGGGGTGCACTAAGAAAGGATTTTTCAAAACTGACCCCCCAAGGGGGTGAAACGGGGGTGCAAAGTTTGTATGAAAGTCCCTCAGTTTTGAAGCTAGGATCTTCAAATTTTGTGTTTAGGCTAAACATTGAAAATTAATAAATACGGGTCTCAGCGTTTTTCAAAATTCTACCCCAGAAGGGGTCAAAAGGGGGATGAAGTTGTGTATTGAAGCAAATCCTTTATTTTCAAAGTAAAAATCGCTAAATGTATAATTTAGGCTTAAGGATGGAAATCTAACGCAACGTATATTGTTATTGTTAGTAATTCAACCCCTATGGGGATAAAATGGGAGTGAAAGGGGTAAAAAACCCCAAAAATAGATATGGATGTCGTTATTGGGGTTTTCTGGGATGACGATTGCAAAAATGACATTTATTTTGAAGGCCAACACGGTTGACATGATTTAACCCCTAACGGGGTGAAAATGGGGTTCAAATTTTGTATGGAAAAAGAATATAAAATTGACATTACAACTTTAAAATTCGTAGGAGCATGTCTAAAAATGAATAGGCAAACACATATTTTATTATTTTGAAAAATATCCCTTAAGGTGTAAATGGGGTAAGTAAACATGAAAATCGATGTGGATGTCGTTCTTGAGGTTTGATGGGATGGTGATTGCGAAAATGACATTTATTTTAAAGTCCAACACGGTGGACATGATTGGACCTGGACATGCAAATCCAGGGGACGGGAACGGGAACGGGAACGGGAACAGGAACGGGATACTAATATCTCTGGATACAATTCTGAATAGTATAAACTAGCTTCTGGCCCGCGACTTCGTCCGCGTGGACATTCGATAAAATCCTCATGTTTTAATTTCATTAAATTCTGATCAGCCGTTTTTACGTGATTAGGCGGGTCCCCACCAAGCGAGCAGCCTCGTGCGGGGCCCGTGCGGCAAACGTCCTGCCTCGCGAGGCAGCGCGCTTGGTGGGAACCCGCCTTATCACGTAAAAACGGCTGATCAGAATTTAATGAAATTAAAACATGAGGATTTTATCGAATTTCCACGCGGACGAAGTCGCGGGCCAGAAGCTAGTCATATAATAAGAATGGGCATAGACATAATGGGTCTCCAGGACAACCAGTTCTGCACTGCCCACATCCAGTGGCTTCGTGCAACCTTCAACAGATCATCAGTTCACCATGTATAGGGTGTGACAAACCCACGGAGCGTTTCGCGAAGTCCGATGAACGGCCACCATTCCAGAACATGCCAAGACTAGGCCATCAGTTAATGATCTATTCAGTATATGCCCCACCCACTGCCATTGAATAAAAGGCTTGTTTACTTGTACAGCCAAAATATTAAAACAAAGAAGTGACAACTTTCTTACAACTATTATCACAAAGCTAAATAATAAATACGTTAGCGATTTATCTTACACAAAAAGCGCTAACTCACCGACCTAAAGGAATTGCTGGCTATTAAACGTCTTAACGGTTCACTTTTGTATTGGTTACGTAATAAAACCATCGTTTGTTATTTTACTGTCGCTATTTGTCTTCTTTACTACTGAAGATTAGCGACAAAGAGAAATTATGGTGAAATATTATTTGTTTGTTGGCATACAATTTATTGTTACACCATTTTTTGGAATTAGGCAAAGAGATCCGCTTATTATTCTCTATTTCTCCTATACTCATAACTTGTTCTACTTTATAAAAAACATTACTGGTCTTACCTTAGAGTAAGACGCGCTTCTGGTCTTACCTTACTACAGTGAATTTAAAAGAAAATAGATATATTTTCCAAATTAAAAATAGGTACAAAAAATCAAGTCTGAAATACTTAGTCCAAATATTTGTTGTTACTATAGCTACACCGAGTAAATATGATATCGATTTTGTGCTGTATGAAACAGTTCTGAAAAGTAAGTTCAAAAATATTGAAAATATTATATTAAGTGATTTTTTATATATTTTTTATATTAGAGATTTTAAACCTCCTTTGCAGGCACAATTAAATCGACGTTTAATTTCATTCAATACAAGTAAATACTAGAGTATCATTAGAAGTAATTAGAAACGTAATTGGAATAAAGTTACAGCGAAACTTGTCATGTTAATGAAACTCTTAATGTCATGACATTAAGCTCAACTGGTTCAACAGCAATTAATTTAAAGCAATCTTTGTGTATAAATTAATGTAATATTGTAAGCCATTTACATAATTCCACTTAGTCATATAAAGCCAGGATGTTCATACAGATATTAATTATAGAGAATTAAGTAAATAAGGGTAATTTTGAAACTAAGCCGAGTATGTATACATCGTTCGATCGACTAAAAATTGCCTAACCTTCATTTGTTAATATATTTAGTATAGGTTGTACGCTTAAGAGGATTACTGCGCTACACTAGCGCCGCCAATGGAAAAAAAATCGTAGTGCTTAAATAAAGACGAAATTGTGAATTGTTTTCTTCTAGTGTACTCCGAATACGCTTTGTTGTACTTTGTATCGTATAAACAATATTTTATAACCTGTCGTTTAGTTGTCGTTTAGTTTATTGCTAAAAGAGACCACTTTTAGCAATAAAACTCCATTAAACTAAACGACAGACTAGAAAATATAGTTTAAGCGATAAACAGTACCACAAACCTTATACGGAGTACACTAGAAGAACACAATTAACAATTTCGTCTTTATTTAAGTACCTACTATGTTTTTTTTCCATTGGCGGCGCTAGTATAGCGCATAAACGCTCTTAACATGGATTTGTTCCTGAGTGTGTGCACAAAATTGATTGTAGCATCCTCGTAAAGAAATTAAAGGAAATACCTACGTACCTAAGATACTCTTAATAAGAAAAAGTTATCTTTTTGTTTTATTACAAAATCAAAAACACATTACCTAAGTGTGACGTTAGTCATCTTAAGGGACAACGGACAACATATTTTCTTGCGATTTTAAGAAATAAAAGGTAGAAATAGATTTTCTGACTAACTTTTCCTCTTTGGAAAATAATTTTCATATTATTGTTATTGATACAACGCAAGCATTATCGATCGATCGAAGTATTGAATAGGATTGGCTGTCATCATTCTACTTCTTTTCTTCCTGTTTCAAAAGCAAAAAAATAATTTCTATTTTATTATAAATAAAAAATGTTTGAAATTTTAAATAAATCAACACTTCAATTTGATCTGAAACAATACCTGTAAGTAATTAAAATCACCGTGTAATTTTCTAAGCAATGCATATTCAAAGATCTCCTTTGTAATATTAATCTCATAAGCAACGAAGCTGGTGACACGCCGGCACATTTCAATACGAAGACATAAATTAATTTCCTGTCGCACGTTCTTGGAGCGAATTTCGATCTATGTCAGCGGTATTTATAATTATTTCTGCCTTGGCTTATCTATAGTTCGTTCATATTCAAATGTGTTTTGATTATGCTAGTTATAGGGATGTTTTAAATTACCTGTGTATATTTTAGTTCATAATCTGAAAAATATTTTGAAAAGAGCAATGAATGATCATAAGTTGATGGGCATGACATATTGCCAGAATTAACCTCAGCCGATGGGCGAGATGACTGCATGAATGGTGGGTATGAATGAGACTCTGGGGGGTAATTACGTTACTTTGTTGCAATCAACTCTGACAGAAATCGAAGTTACATCGCGGCTTTAGTAAGAACCAATGTGACAACTAGGTATCTTACTTAAAGCAGCAATGTAACTGCGCTTTCAATAGATTTTAATCGAGAATTGTTAGCAACAGACTTACGTAATCCACGTACCTGGGTAGAGGACGACCGCCCAAGAGATGGACGATTGATATCGATATCAATCGCCACACGCAACCAGTTGATGCCAGCTTGTTGCCGGCAATAAGCTGGCATCAACTGGATATGTGTAGCGGCGTACCGTTAAGAATGGAAAAGCAGAGAGAGTAGGAGGCCTATGTCCGAAGACGGACGCTACAAGGGCTGCAATTAGTAAGACTTAAAAGTCCTTTTGTTAGTTTACTTGCAATTATTAAGTAGCTAATATATAAAACTTTTTTATACAGATGACAGTATAAAGCACTCTGTCACCTAAGTAAAGCACTGCAGTAAAAATTGTCTGCAAAATTTGAGCTAGCCTAGTTTACAATGTAACAAGAAGAACAATTAAACCATAACAAATTTCAAGGCATCTGTGTGTGCGATTCAAATTAACACATCTGCCTGAAACTGGCGCTTGAATCATTAATCAATGCGAGAAGAGTTAATCAGACTGTCTACAAAGCCAGGAACTATTCAGATTATATCTTAGCAACAATTTCTTCATGTAATAAATATTTCCATTTTCATTTGTTGGGCTTAGGTATTAAAAATAAACAATTTGACGTTATGTTATAGATGATTAAAAGCCTATTCACTATTTAAAATTCATGAATAAGTTAAATCATACTTATTTTGATTTTGATGTTAAAATCATAAGGACCATCAACTATAATATTTATTACATATTTATATTTAAATGTATTGTAATTTATTCAAGACTTATGAAAATTATGACATTCAAAATCGCCTTCTGAACATACCGTACAGCGATGTTTAAAAGGCGAGGCCAGTTCACGAGCTGATGAAAAGTCTGATTTTTGAACATCCAATGTGCAGAACTGATGTAAAATTCTACTTCACAAAAATTACTGTAGACTGAAAAAGAAACAAGGAAGCAAAGTAACCGAACAGAATATTGAAAAATCGCATGGTAACTCTGTAAAAAAATCCTGAATAACACCATAAAAACTTATAAAAATAAATTTCAAATCGTCAGATTTCGTAATTTTCAACGACAGTGATATGATTTTTATGCAAAAAGGATAGCTTTTTTATCGATCTAACACAATAACCGAGTACATTTTTAATAAATGATCCAGTATTTCAGAAATCAATAAAAATGTTCTAAAATTCGTCAAATTTCTGGCGAAGCGTCAATTAAAGTTATGCGATATTCAACCTTATTCTAAAGACATAGTGAAAGAGTAAATTTCGTGAACTGGCCTCGCCTAAGTCAAAGGATGTCACACAAAAGATTTATAATGTAGCTAACAAAATGCTTTGTATCTTACTTCCATATCATCACCTCTAAATAAATCTACTCGTACATACGAGATGAAAGCTCACATTAGGTGGTTGTAAAATGGTTCTAAGCATTGTTCTAGGGAGACCCCAAAAAGACACTTATCAAACATGAGGGACAAAGGAAAGACTCAACGACGCCACAGTAAATAGCCAAATCAGTATATCAACTAAGCCCCTTTGCGATATTGGCGAGATGATAGAAAATAATTATTTATCCCGCTTGGTGACGCTGCTATAGATGGATACCTATCAAACGCTGTTACTTACGTGCATGTGGGTTATATTTCCGGTTAAATTTCATTTAGATAAAAAATTGTTGATAATTATTGTAGTTGGACAACGAACGAATTAATGATCGAATTGAAAAAAAAGTATTGAAAGATTTTTCTTGAAATTGATTTACGAAAATCCCTTCCCACCTCCAATAATGTAAAGCAAACAACAAAATAACAGGTCCACACCTATAAATACTAGCACCAAGTTGGTACTACTGCGCCGACTGGTGGACGATTTGTGAATCGGTCAAATTAACCTGCCATACGATTAATTAATAAAAAATCGCACACAGTGTGAAGCAGGAAGGCGTGGGCGAAGCAAAGCTGTATTAGCTCTTTGAGATTCAGTAGCGACGCGCGTCACTTTGAGTGCGCCGTTTTACACGTTTGTTTGTAGTTGGGTTACTGCTTCAGCTGTGTTTATTCTGTGGCGAAGAGGTGCCACAAGTAATTTCGTTGAGATAAACTTTGTCGCAGCTTTATTTCTTTCCATTGTAACCCTTTGTAGTGAGCCCATTGTTACCTTTGTTGTGGAGTTTATGATGTGCAACTTTTGTCGCCTTTCGGGGCGAGAAGTGTGAAGATTGTACGTCTTAAGTGAATTTCTTTCTTAAGTCCTACAACAAGTCGACTTTTAAAGTTATTATTATAATATGTAAACTTTCTTCGTTGGACAGTATTACTACGCTAGTACTCATATTTATACTATAGTATTATTTCTCAACTACACTTTTGGATTTTCGTATTTGTGACGGACTCATTGTGCACAGCTTTGTTAAATCAAACATTACACTATTTTCTACAATCTGTGCATGCGAATTTAATTAAGATGAGCAAGCAATCAATTTTATTAAGATGAGGGCGCTACTTGAGGGCTATAGGAGCCTTAAAGGCTGATGACACCTATTTTGACTGCGAGCAGCAGTACTCAGCTGCGACCACAGGATGCAGTGGGAGCACTCACATTAACCTATAGAGTAGGGTTTCTCAACAAGTGGTGCGCGCCAGTTTACGCGCGAAGACTTTTGCAAGTCGATAGGAAGGCGCAACTTCAAAAAGGTTGAGAAACCCTGATATAGAGAATATCAAGGGACCAGTCAAAAGTGCTGCGGCAGCACTGTTGCAACATCACTGCTGCGTGCAGCGAAGTTAAGAATCATACCTTAAGGGTTAAATTTTCACGTGAGAAGTTACAGTCGTTACATTCAGTGGGTGATTATTGAATAAAGTTTAAAGATGCCAATTAACATTTATTGCTTTGGTTTGGACCTATTTTTAGTGTAATCGGAAAATAGGCATATTTCAATAATTTAATCTGAGGTAACAGCCGAGTCGCATTGGTTTTCTTACGACCCTTGCGTGTAAATAGGCTTTTTGTTTTAAAATTTCAAGTAAATTTAGCGTTACTCAAACTAATTTCCTACAAACCTGCCTTTGTAAAAACACGGGCCCGGAGCTAACGAAAATTAATTGTTTCTGGACGAAATTGTTTTGTTATTCGTCATTTAAACAATTCCCTGATATGCCAACGTTTTTAAGTAGCCTCTTTTCCATTTCTTCTATAATTTCCTTTTAAGAAATTGTGTACTAGAATATTAAATAAAATCTGATTTAAATGAAATTGTTCAACGTTGAAACAGTCGGACACAGTGAAACAGTGCCATTTTTTCCAAATATGACTTTGCCAGGTAGTGCAGTATACCTAGTCTAGACAACCTCATATACCCCCCGTCCCTCCCCAGTTAGCGTGCGCGCCGCTTTTGAAACGACATGTCTAATGAGCTATTTTGGATTTTTGATAAAAGGTAAGATTTTTTTTCAGTTTTATTTGATTTCTCAGTTAAATACTACATTGAATTCCGTTTTTCTCATTATTACGTTGCTTTGTACATGTATCATAGATTCACGTGGACTAGATTAAATAATAAATTGTTCTATTTTGGTAGGTTATTTTTTGATGTTATTGTAAAATACCCCAGGTGTCCAACCATGACACAGCTCAAGGGTGGACACAATGAAACAGTGTTTCCACTACTACTACCTAATATTTGAGATTTTCAGTCATTAATCTTTAAGTATGTATAATTTTACTTAAGATATTAATGCCTATTATGAGTAACTGTTGATTTTAAGTCGTTATTGCCTAAAAAAGGTACCTAACTAAGATTTAAAAAAAATTGCGCCTCGTTTATCTTTAAGTCACTAAATAATTGTACCTGAGACAAACCTAGAGGTACTTTTAAAGTCTGAATAATTGTGTAATACTGTAAAAAACCTTTATTGATTGTCATTCAACAGATTTTATCATTTACTTGTTCCACTAAATATAAAAAAGTCAAAATTAATAACAGTGTTCCATTGTTGGACACAGGGTGTTTCATTGTGTACACCTAGGTGGACACAATGAAACAATTCCGATTTTCTTTTAAAAGTCTTCTTATTGGTTATGTATCTATTTATTTATGAAACTATAAATGCCATATTATACCTAATTGAGTAGACTCCGTTCCTATAAAAAACGGAATTCATATCTACATAAATGAGAGAAATATAGACTCGGAACTTTTGGCGTTTCATTGTTGCACACTGCACCCTAGTCACTTTTTGTAAGATAATAATATTTATTTGACATTCCAACGCGCGCGCGTTCTACTTATTCTACTAATCCAATATTAAAAATGTCGACCCCTTCAAGATGAAACGTAGTAAAAGCCAAAAGACCATTCAAGTCACAGACTATTTTTGAAATTGCTGTGTGTTTTTCTTTTGTTATGTGTGACCCAAACCGGTCCCACGGAAGACCAGCGCTGGTCGCAGACCAGCATTATGCTGAGTTGGGACCGTTTTGAGACAAATAGTGTTTAAGTTTTATTGTACTACTGTATTGTTTTATTGTGTGTCTCAAATAAACTATTTATCTTTCTTTCTTTCTTTCCATTTTTCAGGACAGCCATAAAACAAAAATTGATAAGTTTATTTCCTGTACCTATACCTTTTGATATACTTCTTGTGTTAGAGTTTAACAAGTCGCATTTAAGGCCTCTAACTTGGCTTAACGACTGTTATCGGATGACATCAGCCGGGACCAACGGTTTAACGTGCCCTCCGAAGCATGGAAGCGCTCAGTTGTAATGCAACTTAACGGTCACCCATCCGACACCTGGCCGGACTGAGCGTTGCTTAACAAACGTGAGCGAGTATGGTCAGTATGTCAAGTTCCGCCATGAGCGCTCCTGATATACTAAATATATAACAAACCACTCATTAAGCTTAGGTTTTCGAGTTGTTTAATAAATAGAAACTTAAAAAAGTACATTCATTAGTTCCAGAAATGACATGGATTTTATTTGCAAAAAAAAATGTAAATGGCTTCTACGTCATTTTTCTTCTGTTTGGCAACTGTAACCTTTTTTTATTAAGTTGTATAACGGCCGAATACTCAAAGGCTTCTTATCTAAAATCTTAAGTTAAGGTCTCCTTAACTTTAAGGAAGCTGTCACTTTCATAGTGTTTCTGTCAAATCTGGCAACTTTTTTTAAGTTTAAGGTAGCCTTAAATTAAAGATTCGTTTGAGTATTTGGCCGTAAGACTTCAAAATTTGTTTTCACTCCTCTTGCTCAAAAAGTCCGTCATTGTAACGTACAAGAGCCGAGATAAAATCGCATAATAACCCCTAGGGGATAAAGTTTTTTCTTTTTTAATGTTTGTCTATTATCAATGAGCCTACTAAAACGAGAAAGTCTTTATACATAATCACGAATAAAAACTCGTTCGACTTAATATTGTTTCTCATTCTTATTTTTCAAAATAGAAGTAAAAGCATCTCTTTGATGAAATCATAGACTTATTTATACTCTGTGCACAAAGTGAATCGTAGAATGCGTGTTTGTGTTGCTTAGCTGCTAAAGAAATTAAAAAAAGGTACCATGGCGCGAAATCTTTAGAATTTTTCTATTTACAAACTGATTGAATTGTGTGACTGTAATAGGAAAGAAATAATTTTAATCTTTTGCCGTCAAGCACAAATCATTTGTTTAAATATTGTACAAAAAGTTTATGAAGTGGAGGATAGAAAAACGAGTGGATTCGTTTACGGAAGTAGGTATAAACTATTTAATATTTTATTTTATTTTCTCGCAATCGTAGTAAAAAGTATAGTGTAAAACACGACGCTAAAACCCATTGTAACTCGGTTTCTATTTATTACCTCGCTAAAGCTCGGGAATAAAACTACCTCGTATGCAATGGGTCATTTTAGCGTCTTGTATAACAATCTACTATTAATCGAAGGGATTTTTGAACACTTTGGCTTTTACGAC
This sequence comes from Agriphila straminella, assembly GCA_950108535.1. NCBI lineage: Eukaryota > Metazoa > Arthropoda > Insecta > Lepidoptera > Crambidae > Agriphila > Agriphila straminella. Next base: position 8,972,538 of record OX467321.1, on the reverse strand, counting down.
ATTTCATCCTGGAGGAGTCGATGTGTGTTACTCAATCACGCAAAAACAGCCAAACCGATATGCATGAAAAGCGCACAGATAGTTTTGGGTTAAAACAAAGTATACTTTTAATCCTGGTCAAAGGTTCCCTAGGGATTTTTTGAACGTCCACGCGGACGAAATCGTGGGCATGAGCTAGCATATTTTTAAATAAATTACATTAACTGAAAATTTCTGTAAAATGGTTTGTTTAGCAGAAATCAGTGCTCATAAACACACGCTTTATTAATATGTCCTAGTCAACGTTCGTTGGCAGAAAACGCAGATTAAAATTAAATTGAATACTAGCTTTTGCCCGTGACTTCGTTCGCGTGGAAAAAGTATTATGGCAGTTTAGCCTTTTCCCGCGACTTACAATAAGGCGACCGTTTATTATTTATGTATTGTTAATTTATTATTATTAAATTTATTCATGTCAGTAGGCCGCGTCTTTTGAGGCGAAGGAGGCATATTTTTTAGGACGAATCGTGAGTTTTCGATGTGGGGCCTAACTCAGTGGGGCAAACGAGGAATAAATCTCGTTATGGTGCAAAATCGTATTAAAGTATTTTTTGTATTAGCGCTGAAGATAGTTTGGCACCAGAATAATAAAATTGAAAGGTTTACCTATTATCTAGGTATTTATATTTCTATAGGATGATTATAATATTTATAATGATCATAAATTTTTGAATTGTATTGTTCATGTCATTTCATAACATTTTGTATTTGGATAGAAGCGTCCAAACACTATTTAACTATGCCAGTAGAATACACTTTATGAATAAGAGGTCAAAATTTTGCGGAGTTACAACATTTATCTATAAAAGAAATAATTATATAACTAGTGGCTCTGTGAGCTGTAGACCTCGCAATAGTGTCATTTTAATCATATTTTTTAAATAGCTGAGATATGATTTTCCCCATATTTTCACTTTGAAAAAATTTAATACTGAATCAACAAATTTTTTTTAAAGAACCTGATTTCACGAGAACCGGTTGAGAAATGCGCCCTGTAGAGGAGGACAGACAAGCGAAAGCATTTTTGCCCAAGCTGAAACGGAGACGCTTCACTAGCGCTTCGCGTGTAAATATCTACTTACTTTACCTTTACTCATAGAAAGTTTCTGCAATGCAAAATGGGTTTTCGACCTTTTGCGAATCCGACTAAGTGCTAATCAAGTAAACTTTTATTTATGACTATCTTCCGGCAAAATGAGAATCCGACCTTTTGCTAATCCAACCAAGTGCAAATAAAGTAAACTTTTCTTTATGACTATCTTCCGGTAAAATAAGAATCCGACCTTTTGCGAATCCGACCAAGTGCAAATCAAGTAAACTTTGCTTTATGACTATCTTTCGGCAAAATGAGAATCCGACCTTTTGCTAATCCAACCAAGTGCTAATCAAGTAAACTTTTCTTTATGACTATCTTCCGGTAAAATAAGAATCCGACCTTTTGCGAATCCGACCAAGTGCAAATCAAGTAAACTTTTCTTTATGACTATCTTTCGGCAAAATGAGAATCAGACCTTTTGCGAATCCGACCAAGTGCTAATAATTGAAGTTCGGCGATCAGATACTCGTATATCCTTACCTGTAACAAAAAAAATATTTATGTTAGTCAATTTATTACAAGTACGAAATGTACAAATGCATTATTTAATTTTAAAACAGTTATCCGGTATTCAATTCTATTCAAAATAAAGTTTCACAAATCCTTTTACAAAATTGCCACACAATCAATTTATCAAAACTTAAAATAAAAGTGCACAATTTTGCAACATGTAGGTACTCTATCTGAGCGGAGAGATGCAAACAAATCTATGGGATTAGTGCTATCATACGGGGCTTTATTTGATGGACCTTTGTATCCTGTAAATCCGTTTTATTTGGCAGTATATTCCCGAATGCCAGTGCTGCAAACCGATGAAATTTAGTTTTCAGCAGCTTGTTAGCGATTCGCTGATTTTTGGGAAAATTTGTTTATTTGGTTGTTAAGTTAAGTCAATTTGTTGGTGATGTAAAAAAAGTAAACAATGAGACTTAAGAGTTTCCGCACTGTTGAAAGTCAATTCCGCTACGGATTTCTGACGTGTACAATACTACACTAACAGCATGGCTTCCCGCAACCTTTGCTCATAATGTAGGAAGGGGGGTCTCCCACCCTTGGAGTCCATCTGGTGTCATAGAACTATTCCGCCCTAACCATTGGCTATTCGTTCGTTTTGCTGTGCTTCCCGTCTACTAAATTGTCCAAGATTGGTATCCTAAGCTCCCTCCCCTTTTTTTAGCCGGAGAAACTGCTTTTACGCATCCCCTCCTGTAGGTGAACAGGAGGTTCTTATGTGAGGCTCACCAGGAGGGGGTCACTATTGCAGATGGCGCTAGCGGCCGCCCTCCACGACCGCCTCCCGTGATCCCACCGCGCCACTAGAGGCTGAGTGGGACCATGGGAGGGGGGAATACTCACTAAAAACTCCGGCACTTGCCCGCTCGCCGCCGGTTGGTCACGGGGGTCCATTGTTGTCACTCACCCCTTTGACCAGGGGGTACGCGCCCGGCTAACCGGGCCTCCTCGCGGTTGGGAGATGGCTGGGCAAGTTTGGCCATCTCCCCAGACGGTTGAGACCGTGCAAGGCAGGCGATGGGTCACCCCCCACCGCCCGCTTGATCCCATTTATAGAGGAATGAGGTGCGCGAAGCGCCTCCTTTGTCTACCCATCCGCCTGCGTCGGAGCCGGTTCGCGTGAGCTTCCTCCTCCCGAACCCGCTCCGATGCCTCCTTCTGTGACATGACTTCCTCGCAGAAGGAGACTACCGCTTCCCATGATCTCTCGGTGGCCAGCATGGCCCTTGCCACACTGGGCAGCGAGAGATCTAGGCATAGCCACAGAATAATAATGGCATCACGTAACTGAAACGGTAATGATTTAGTTTTGGTTTTATCGCTGAAAATTAGCGCGTTTGGGCCCCAGCTCAGCTACAAAATACGCCGCCGGCCGCTACGTACTTTGTGGCAATAGACCAAGCAGGCGCTTTCTAATAGAACAGCTACACAAACCAAAAACGTTTATCGAATTTTATATCAAATTATTTGCGAGTTCATCCGTTAATTCTGATTAAAAATATCGTTACAATTATGTTCTAAATACTTACTTAAGTCCTGGTTCTTAATATTATATCACCTTTTAAAAAACATTATTAATTAAATATTCATAAATTATCTTTAAGCCCGTTAAAGCTATACAGTGGTAGAATTGTATTTCAATTATAATTAATTTTACATATACAAAAGGTTGTTTTTCCACAAGTTACTTGATATGGTTTCGTTATGTTGAATTTTAATTAACTGTAGAAATAGAAATATATCGTTAAAAACTGTGTGTTGTGTATATCAGTTTATTTTAAAAGGTTTTACTATGATTGATAATTAATAATTGTGATAACATCAAGCTTTCAATGAGACAATATAGAAAAAATTGTTTTCTACCAATGTAGAAAACGATTTTTTGGGTCATTTTGGGTCAATACCCAACCTGGGATCGAACCCGGGACCTCAGACATGGCGACACCATGAATACCGCTGCGCAAATCACGCGCTTGCGGAAGTCATCTTTATATATAGGTTTAATAATAAAATGTTTGTCCATCAGCCATTTTTGATGTCCCCACTGCTGGGGCGCAGGCCTTCCTTATGGGTGGTAAGGAGAATGGGCCATAAACCACCACGCGGGCCCAATGCGGATTGGTGGGTGTTAACGACTGCAAATGCAGCCGGGACCAACGGCTTAACGTGCCTTCCGAAGCACGGAGGAGCTCGAGATAATAAATTTTTGGTCACCCATCCCATGAGCGACCCTTGCGAACATTGCTTAATTTCCGTAATCGCTGGGCCAGGCGCTAAACCACTGCGCCACCGAGCTCCACTAAAATGTTTGAATACCTTAAAATCTTAAATCTACGGAAAGATGCAAATCAAATTATCAGGCGTATTCAGATGATATTGCTCTTTGATTAACGTTTAAGTACTAAGCCTAGCTAAAATAATTTATTCTTCATATTAACATAAAATCAAGCGCTTCACCTTGAGCTTGTAAAATCAAGATCTTTTTATGGTAAATTCAGTGAAAAGGGAAGTACTCGTACTTCCACCGAGCGAAGTCTGTGTTCGGAGACCGCGGTTCTAAAGTTAAATTTTGGAAGTTGTGTCTTATAATAGTAAAATATAATTTGAATATTGGCTTTTATTAAATATAAAATATTTTTTATTAAATTAAATCTAATCGAAGAGTCTTTAATAGCGACAACCTAATCGTAATCTTTAGCTTGAAAACAAATATTACTATTACAATCACTACGTGTACGTGTTATGATTGTTATGTACATAACATAATATACTACGTACGTAGTATGTAATACTGCTGAATACTATTTCATACCAAAAATACGTCTTCACTTTCAGTCATAAATCACTTTATACGGTTTTCTTAACGCAGAAAATAATAAGCTTTCATTATATCGTTTTCTTCCCATATCAAGCTCAAACGACATATCTTGTGATGACGTCATTACTGTGCTATTTACATAATCATTTCCTCAACCATTTCCTGACAGCAAGCATCAAATTTCAAACCTAAATACCAAAGTAGGAAAGGCTCATTTCTAATGAAGAAAAATGAATCTCGAAATTTCTTCGGTTTCGAATGACACTCTCTTCTGAATGATTTTGTCGTTTAAAATGTGAAAAGACATCGTGAGCTTTGATTTCCTCAAATAAATCTTTAGAAAACAATAAGTTATTTTTATTTTATAAATATTTTATAATTATTTATAAAATTTGATTCTTATAATAAAGCTCATTAACTGATTGCATTTAAAATAACTTAAAATAAATCAAGCTGCCACAAATCCTTGACTTTTAGGGTAATTATGCTTACAATAACTCGAAATAAATATTGTTTTTAGTAAAATAAAAATGCATTCATCTACTTTTAGCTTGTTGACGTTCTGGCTGAATATCATATTTGGTATTTCATACCTAATCCACAGAATACATAGATTAGGTATAAAAAATATAATAAACGAAAATATTCCGATTTTCATTGATAGTAAAAGTTTCGCAGACTATTTGCCAGGACATGTCTGGCACTTAGCTTTAAAGTTCATTGATTCGTACTTCCAGACTCCATTAAAGCACTGTTTATTACTTAAAGTTTCAAGCAGAACGCTTATTGGAGCATGCTAACTTGTTTGATTGTACAAACGCACACAACGGTCTTAATTTAGTAGTACACACAACAACACATCAAGTTTACTATACACACAACAACTGTCTTTGTTCAATTTATTTCAAACTACAACGTATTGGATTTTGAGTTCAAAATTGATTGAGGAGTTTCTGTCAGATTAATGTTTTGTGTACCTAAACAGGTTACATAACTATAACGTCTGTATTACTACTTCTGTTAATGACGGTCTTTGCCATGTTTAGAATGGAATCATAAGTGTTTTGTCATAAATTAATTTCAATATTACAATTAGGGAGTTAATGTTGAGACTGCGTAATGGCTTTTACATGTTGGCTTGAAAGGGAAGTAGCATTGCTTAAGATGGCTTTAGTTTCTGTATAATATCAAAGGGGCCTTAGATTAGATATACTGAGCGAGAAAACTGCAGAGCTTTCAAAAATTCAGGCAAAAAATGCGTCTTATAAGTAGGTAGGTGTACCAATAGTACTGTACCTACCCCTGTACCACAATATTTTTGATTACTATGTGCTTGTATAGTCACAAGTAGAGATGTGCCGGGTGGAAATATTCCCGGCAATATTGGGAATATTCCCAACAAATTGGGAATATTCCCGGCAAAGGCACATCTTTAAGTCACAAGCTATAATACAGAGGTACTAGCGGCCGCCCGCGACTTCATCTGCGTGGAAAGGTTTTTATGCTATCTCTCGAGAACAGTACTTTTTCTGAATGAAAAATACTCTGTCCTTTTTCTCCTGACATACAACGTGTATGTAAAATTTCATGATGATCGGTTCCGTAGCTAATACGTGTAGGCGTTACAAACAAACAAACGGACTTTTGCATATATTATAAGTAAGAAGTAGGATAGTAGGATTAGTATGGATAAGTAAGGATATACAAAATTGGACTAAAAAGCAATTTAATAATTTGATGTGACGTTCAATGGTGTGGAGTTCTTGATCTTACCCTTATTAAGATTTTTGCAAATTATATTTGTCAGTGAAAACTACCTTTCTGGCTTCTTTACCGACATGAGCAGTATTTGAGATAGATTTCGATGCATGGGTACCTACATTTTCTTATAAAATTAGTTTGAAATTTCACATCACGTAAAAAGTAAAACGGAGATAAACAGAAATCGTTTTATAAAATTCAACGAATTAAAATGGTTTATCCAAAATGTTACACAATGTCCCTGGAAATTGGACCACCGTGAAACGTTGTTTCGCATAATTTATACGAACAAATAGAACACAACATTGTTCAAAGATAAGTTCGTAAAGATACACTCACAAACAAAATTGTAACGAGGTGACGGATTAGCCTGGTACAACGCAGAGGCGAATATATTTTTCATATGAGATTTATTAGGATTTGTTTTTCCACAAAATACGAGAGTGAGAATGGTCTTGTTTACTCATATATCTTTTAGTGCCGAGTATTTGTGTTAACGGTTCCGTGCCAAAATTGTGTTATGAGTATCCTTTGGCGGGTGTGGAAACAAAATATACCTAATGTTACTAGCCTGATGAGTAGGCACTGGAGTACTGGAGTAAGTAGGTACAGAATACATTTGAGATTTTTTTGTTCTCTTGAATTTGGAAACTGAATTCAAATCAACTGTCAGGTTGCTTTGATTATTTTTGGTGATATAAGGGTGGTGGTAGACGAAGTTGTCTGTGTTATCACCTGAAGATATAAAAATATTATTGTATTGTATTGAATAATATAGTCTTTCATCTCACACAAGTTTTGAAAGTCTACTTAAGACTTAAAAAAATGTCTTATATTTTGCAACCTATTAGCATTTACTTTTCACTGTTACACTGACCAAGCAACAATAATATTGTCTGTGCACTGTTAGTTAAGAGCGTGATAGAACCTTTCAAGCCCCGGTTTCTGAGGTACTTTTTCGGTGGGGTCCACATTATCTGGTTTAAAGTTAATTTTATTACATGCGATCAAGTTAAACCTCCGATAACCTCAAACGAATGCGCTTCTGCAGTATTTTTTTTCCGACACGTCAATGTACGAAAGCTAAAACCATTTTCATCGGCCAAACCCATCGGATAAACCGACAATCAAACTGCAAATTCACAAACAAAATCCGCAAGTATCACTGGAAAGATTAAAAAAAAGAAAAACCAACAGCAACGTTTACCAACACACCAACACCGAAACGCTGGCGATATTTCAAATCCCAAACGTCATATGCGGGGAGAGGAAAAAGCTCACAAATCAATATTCGAATTTCGAACAAAACTCTCCCATTCAATATTTCCGCGGTAATACCGTAGTAACTCAATTAACGATATTGGCAACCGCCGCGGAACTTTCGGTTCGAATTCCGCTAGCGGGGACTGCACTAAAACTAGTTAGCTAATAGCGGAGATAAATGACTAGGTAGAGAAACTGTTTGTGTCGCTATTGTAGATAGTTGTGGAATTTTGTGTCCCATGCCGGAAAATGAAACACTATGAGAGCAGCTTGCGCGCTCAAACTTTGTCATTGAACGCCTTGCGTATGATGTGAAATAGGATTAATTAAGTTATAATTATTCGGTATAATTTAGGTACGTCTGAAAGTCATTTCACGATGAGGGAAGGAGGAGGGATCTTTAAGAGCTTGATTTAATCAGAACATTTATAGCGTCTCTTTCTTAGTCTTAGCATCTGTTCACATGTCTCTGTTAGTGCCTATATTAAAACTGAAACAGTATTTTATGAAATTAAATGTCAGTTTTGATATCTGAATATTTAGAGTCAGATTTGGTTTAGTAAACCAATCACAAAGCCACATAATGAAATGCCTCGTTGGTATTTCTAAGAGTCAGTAGCTTGACTTAGTGTGGCTCCTCAATGGTAGATTCCGTGTAAAAAGCAATGTCACCGTTTTTTATTTAGCAAAATTAAAAAATTCAATCACTACATAAATATTATAAAACAAAGTGCCTCGCCGCGTCTGTCTGTCTGTCTGTTCGCGATAAACTTAAAAACTACTGAACGGATTTTCATGCGGTTTTCACCAATAGACAGATTGATTCCTGAGAAAGGCTTTAGTGTATAATAAATTGAGGTTTTATGTAAATTGGCAGAAATATGTCGATAATTGTTGAAGAAGTCGGCAAAAATTTAGCCGCCTGGGAGCTTGCATCGAAAACGCTGCGTAAACCTTTTGAGCTATAACAAAATAATTATAATAATTGTATAATAATTGTTCCACTTTTATAGATCTACAAAAAAAGTCCGCGATGGCGTTATAATCTATCTTTTAAGAATAACTTACTATAACCATTACATCTTCTAAAAAATTGGTCACGTACAATGCGGTGATTTAGAAAGCTATTTAGAACGATACAGTATTAATCCTTATCAAATTAAATACGTTAGTTAACCTTTACACTATTGCATTAAAATGAATATCTTAGGAGCTATCGCAAAAAAATAACGAGTGCGAAAATAAATTCAAGCGCGATTCTTACAGCGATGACGGGACGGGACTCGACTGGAATGGAAGAGACTTTTGGAGATGAAGGAACCGAAGCGAAGCAAGGGCGGGTCGCTAGTAAAATATAAAGGACAAAAGGTATGACTCATTCAAGTTTGCAAAAGCAATGTATTATAGAAATAGATATATTATGAGTATAATAAATTCCTTGAAAATATTAAACATCTTATACATACAAAAGTACTTGAAGAATTGGCAAAGCACACTGAAATAGATCTTGGCCACCCACACAAGAATGCCACTTTTGCTTCTTAAGTGCGGAGACTTGCCAATGAGCCTTTTTCTTATTTCCTTGTTTCGATTTATTGTAAAAGGCAAATATATAATACAAAAAGAAGACCGCACTTTTCCAAATAGAAATGTCTGATATTTCCCTCCAATTTTAGGTTTACTCGGTAGAGAAATAAAGGTTTTTTTTTAATATTTTTAAAATAATATTTTATTTTTAACAAGACTATTTTAAACACGGCTTGAATAACTTGCAACAGTTGTTAATATTGGACAATACTTTCAGGTTTTCTACAATATCGTATCGTACGATAACGATATTCAATAACTGGGTTATAGTAACAGTACAGTTGTCCACAGCACATTTGTGCATAGAATCACGTGAAACTGTTGTTTCGATTTCTGTTTTTTGCGTTCATATAAACATCTCCATTTCCTTTTGTGCAATAATTTACCTTAAATACAAATGGCTTGCATGCGAGCCTGCGCTATTCACATTTCCGGTAGAAATTCACCTGTCGACATAAAACGTACCCATTCTAGCAGCTCAAAGTTTACGATTCAAGCACTCGATGGTTAATTCTGTAAACGTTAACAGAGAGCAGTATTCCGAATTTACAGAAAAACTATTGTAAAATTATAATTCAAAACTGAAAGACAGATTTCTTTATTCGCGGTCAGTAAACTGTTAACTGTTGAGGAGAAGAAAGAAAAAAACTGGCCAAGTGCGAGTGCAAGGACTCGCGCACGAATGGTTCCGTACCAAAAAACGGCAAAAAAAAAAAACACGTTTGTTGTATGAGAGCCCCCCTCAAATATTTATTTTATTCTGTTTTTAGTATTTGTTGTTATAGCGGCAGCAAAAATACATGAATTTCAACTGCCTAGCTATCACGGTAAATGATATACAGCCTGGTGACAGACAGATGGACAGCGGAGTCTTAGTAATAGGGTCCCGTTTTTACCCTTTAACCCTAAAAAAGGAAAAAAAATCGGCAATTAATTTGAAGTCCACCATGGTAGACATCATTCAACCCCTAAAGAAGTAAAAAGGGGGTTATTTTTTACTTTAAACTTCGTAATAGTACTTCCTTATACAAATAAGGAAACACCTATTTCCGAAAATCAACTCACCTTATTAGACTATTACTACTACTTTCTATTTTTTTCCCTCGACTTTGACTACGCTCACAAATTTTATGATAAACAATCTAGTTGGCATCTTCAACTTCATTAATCTACTCTACAGATCTTTACTACTAAAACTCTATTGACTTTGTCATTAACTCTTACAATAAAGCAACATAATCATACAAACACTTAATCCTAGAGTAGGAATGTTTTTATGCCTTTCAAGAAATCCCTAAATGTTGAGTTTTCTTACTTAATCCAGTTTCAAACCAAGAAAACATTTCCGTGTTTTAACGTTTCTCAAGCTCCAAATTACGCTTAACTCTAGAGCCAGGCACGTGCTTAGCTCGCCTTAGTTAATTGTGCTTAGAATAATTCTTGTACACAATTTGTTTGCCAGTACTTAGCGAGCTCTGTGAGAATATTAACAGGTATTTGAGTTAGATGGGTTAGAACACTTACCACATCTAAATGAGCTTACCGACGTATTTCATGTTAAAATGTACAAATTGTTGAATGAATTATTTGAAGAATATTGAGAAGAAACATTCAAGTGACGTAAAATAAGAACAAGTAAAATTGTTGAACAGAAAATCCAAAAGAGCGAGCCACAGAAATATTAAAAGCAACAAACAATGGAAAAACGCTGCTTGTTAAGGAGCTCTAGAAAAATATCAGAGCAGCAACTAACAACCATTCGGACAGTAAGCGTTTTACATGTAAACTTATAGTGTAGGAAAATCTTTTGTATAGAGACCCCAACATTAAATCCTCAGTCGATGAAACTTTGCAAAGATGTAATATAGTATCAACCAAAACCTATGTACAAATATCCATTTTAAAAAATATGTTTCATTGATGACACTTTATCATACTGTTAAATTTCGTCTACTGAGGATTTACTGTGGGGGTCCACTACCTTTCTTTCCTACACTATTATTGCGACTGTTACAAATGTTATGCAAAAGTTGACCAGTAAATGGGTAACCATAATTAAATATAAAATTCAGTAAAACTCTTATGCCCATTTGCACTAAACTTAAGAATCGCCTAAGTTCTTGCCTAACTTGTTTAGGCTACTCCTAGCAAAAAAATTGCTTGCACTAACCTTAAGCCATTCCTAAATCCACTTAGGACATTCCTAACTTTATGACCTCGAATAGGAAGCGCCCAACGCGTTAGGCGATACCTAAGTAGTATTTTTATGTTCCAGCATGGAGGTTTCCTTAGCTTGTCCAACTTTACTTGACAAACAGCAAAATAAAAAAGTATTTTTGTGTCATTTTCTGTCATTTGTCAAAGACATTCTTCTTCTTATTTTTTGGTATGTCAATCTACTCTCCTCTTTAGGGAGTAATTTTTGCCAGTATCAAGTGTTGAATAGTTCAGTGGTTTGACAAATTCAAACAGATTTTGTTTTTTTAAATAATAGATCATAAACAATCTATCATTTCAATCGTTCTTCATTCGTTTATCATTCGCTTTACTAGGCAATTCCTATGTTTTGTCACAGCTGAGACAGAACTGTTAGTGCAAACCAAATTTTTAGATAGGCTGCTCTTAAGCTTAGGTGTGTCTTAACTAGGACAAGCCTAACCCAAGTTTAGTGCAAATGGGCATTAAAGCCATAAATCCTTCTTATTTATGTATTATACCGTTATTTTTAGTTCAGGACTAATATCTATTCTATCTATTACTTACGACCGATGCATTATTTGCATGAACATAATTTGTATAGGTTGTGAAGTAGAAAAAATAGAAGTAATGTAGTGTTGAGAAGTATCCGCTATAACCATCTTTTCGTTTTTTTTTCTTACTTTTTTATTTGTTAGCTAAGATTAGCTAAGAATAAGATGACTCTAGTATAAAGTTAGAATGTAACTAACGTTGTACTGTATACAAATATGTTTATCAATTGATTGTACCAACAAATAAACAATGAAGGCTTTTCAAAGTGACATTTAAAAATTAAAAATAGTAACTATTTGCCTCACTAGATGGCGTTGATGGAAAGAGATGTGTCAAAATTTGCTTTTAAAAATAAACGGCCTGTACCAAAGAGGCAAGTAGGCGCTCGCTGGCTGACATCTGCCCAAAGAGAATCATTTAGGGTTACACCTACCTGCCTACCGGAGTACTCTTCGAAGCTTAGTAAAAAAAACACATTGACAACATACATTTTTATCAACGACATCTTAACGACATCTATGATCATCTATCTACATCAAAAAACTGTAGGCTCAGTTTTTTGTCATTGTGAAAAGCCCTCATTAAATGGAATAGTAAAAGCTCTGTTTATAATTATCATATTAATTTTTTTTGGGTTTCTTATTTATTTTTGACTGGGGCTTATTGACGTTGTGTGATTTGATTATAAAATACTCACACGGTAAAAGAGTTACTTTCTGGAAGCTTCCAGAAAGTACATAATGCAGTTTGAATATTTCACCAGCAGCGGCGCGTGCTCCATACACCAACACATGCAAGCTGCATTTTAACTCCAAAGTTTTCCCTAAAACATTATGACATAATATATTTGCCTCTTCGGATTATTACCAACCGACAAAAGCTTTGAAGCTCGCGCTTCCCGAATTTCATTAGGCGAATGAAAGTTTACTCACAACAAAAGAGACAACAATTATGAACATATTTAATATCATGCCGCTATTCAAGTTAATGTTTGAACGCGTCAAATGAAAAGTTGGAAAGTTGATGACGAAGTTATGAGATACGATAATAATAGGTACTGATAATATAGATGCATAGAAAAGTGTGTTTTGCATTTAAAGTCGGTGATGGTATAAGCGGAGTCGTGCTTCTTTGTTTTTATTTTATTTCATTTTACAGTTTTTTGGAAAACTTACAGCTAATTTATATTATAATATGAAGTAAAGCTAGCAAAATACAGCCATTTACACGTTTTCACATTTAGCTAAAGGATAATGCTTAAAAACTAGCCTTAAGAAAAATTGCAATTTAAATTATAAATTACTGCTCTCTTACATATTATTTTGAAAGAAGTTATTGTTAAATAATCTCTTGAATGTAGGTATGCTTGAATTGAATTTTAATTACAGAAGTACTGTGGAAGACTTACCTAAACCTACCTATTATAGGTTGCCTACTAAAATCGTTCGTACGCCAGCGCCCCGCGTCGTGTCATCTCTTGTATTGTTTTGTTCGCGCCAAGGTGATGAGCGCGCACACGAAAATTTATGCAAAGTGGCTAGGTTAGGTTAGGTTTTTTTTTTATATTTTACTTTAGTCAAAAAATATTTATTAGCAAAAGCTACTAAAATATTGCGCTAGAGTTTCTAATGTCTGTGCTACAAAAATAAGTTAGCTTTTTCAACGTTTGGTGAATCTGTATTTCGTTCACCGGAGGTCGAATTAAGTAGTAAATATTCTATAATTTTAGTACCCAAACATCTATTTAACCCAATAAGCAGCTTATACTTCTGTCCTAAGCCGCAAATGTAGCTTCCAATAAGTAACATTAATCCTTTTGCTATTATCACACTAAGTAAAAGCTTCTATTTTGAGCATTTCCAAATAAGATCCAATCTTCTTCAACTAATCTTATTAGAGACATTAAATGAGTTTCTTAGAAACTATCAGAGCACTAAACACTTCAAATGATAGCGTTAAGATATTGAAATCGTATGCTTTGAACTAAGTTAATCCAAAAGATTTATAAAGAGAATAATATGAATAAGAATTCAGAACTACTCACAAGTTTAATTATAAAGTTAAAAAGTTAAAAACACAATATCTTCGAACCTTGCGCATATTAATTGTCTGTGTTACAATAAAAGGTATCTAAGTCAAATGTATCTCAAGTCTCGAATTTTATGTATTTCTATCTGTTATTAAATCAAATCCTTACATTTTACACATCACATCACAATCTCACCATCTATTCAAATGTTAGAAAATTATGTAAACAATGTATACACGACTACTAAACTAAATGCAACTTAAAAGCATCGTTATTAAAATTTTCTCATTAGTTATAATCAAACAAAACAAACATTTTCTGTAAATTGAATACTAGGAATTCATATGACATTCCAATAACGAAAATGAGCAATATCTGAAATCAATCAAAAGCTCAATCAATAGCTATTGAGGTGACTTCAATAGCTTAAGAGGTGACCTTTGTAGCACTGTACAACAAGCATTCAGATCGAGAGCCACTTAGCCACTCTACGTAATGAACCCTTCCTTTAACCCTTCCTTAAAATCGAACAGATCCGTCAGGGGTGCTAAGTGTCCGCCAGTTAGCTGACGAACTAATCGGCTGAATTCAGGCAGGGCTGACAATGCTTTGTTGTGGTGATTGATTGAGGTTGGGAATGGAAAAGGTCTTGGAAATAGCGGAAACAAGTAGCACATTTGTATTTCTATAAATTTATAAGGAATTTATGAATATTTGTCAAAGTAGTAAGTTTTAGTTTTATTTTATTTTAGTCTGCTGTGGAAACTAAAACTGTATTTAAATTGGATTGATGCATTAGTACTATTATGTATTCTGTGGCATTACTTTCTGATGTCCTAAGTAATACGTGTTAAAGATTAGCACGGGACTCGCTATGGTAGGCACATAATGGTATCCCAGGATTTTAGCGGACCAGGGGACCTATTACGAAAATAACGTTCGCAATTGCGTAACGCAGTCACTTGGTCACGATAATCGTCCGCAGTTCGTCGGTTGTGGCTATTAAACACATTTTCATAATTTGGCTATCGTAGCCCAAAGACTGAACAAATGATGTCGGATACGCTAGAGAAAAACTGTCAAACTTACGCAATCACTTTGCAATATCGCATACGCATGTGCTTTGTAATAGGAAACAATCATAACGAAGCATAGACGCCTGCGTGTATCGCATTAAACTTTTCGTAATAGACCCCCAGGACATTAGCATGTTGCGACAACTAACGGCAATTCCTAAAATCCTGGAAAGCCACGTTATGTGCCTACAATAGCGAGTCATGTGCTAAGGTGGGTTTCGGCGCTGAGAATACGAAAAATAATCAGTTATTGTAGCAAAGTTACTTAATCCAGACTCCTCCGAAGATACAATTTACTTTTCGTCGATGCCATTAATTGAAATTCGTAAATTAGCTGACAGGCTAATCGGCTGAATGCAGGGTTGACAACGGCAGCACTCCGTTGCGGTGATTGATTGTATACCCAAGTGCGGACAGATCGAGTATGGTGTTACGCACAGCGGTTAGCGGAGTGATATCTCGTAAAAAAAATCAATTTGGCCACAGGTGGCGACACTGCCCTGTATGTGTGAGCTCTGGGTGCCTTGAGCTGCGTCGAGAACAGTCTTGTCTCAATCTATTTTGCGGTTTCGTACTATTATATTTATTTATTTAATTCTTCATGCACATTGTACATAGGCGGACTTAATGCCTTAGGCATTTTCTACCAGTCAACCTTATGTTCTGTGGTTTCGTGTATGTCGTTCTCTTCTCATCTCGCGCGACTCAATTTCTCGCCCCGATGGCTCCGCGGACGTAAGTGTTCTTCTTTTCGCGTAGTGTATATTTTCTTTGATATGACCTAATACAGGTTCCGCATAGCATTATTTCTGGTTTGATTAAAAATGGATTATAATTTTAAACAATATTTGAAGTAAGTTAATTGGAATTTAATTGGAAGGTTCCATTACGTTAGACTAGGTTAGACTGACCCTTAAAATATTTTAGTGTATAATTTACTATAGAAAAAAGGGTAATTCAAAATAATAATATGAGTTTCAATAAAGTAACGTAAAAGCGCTACCTAAAACAGATGATTAAATAAAAAAAACCTTTTGTAAAATGATAAAGTGGTAAAAGTGGCGTTCAATTTTACATACTTAGTTGAATTATTAACACTGTGTTTAGATACTATTTTGACTTTGATGTGTTGCTTGTATTTTTTTTAAAAGAGATGATTTATCAATCATTTCAAACTTAAAAAAATATCTTTTTTAAGTTTACTTGAAACACAACAAACAGAACGAGCTATATTAAAATATTATCAACGTTTTAATTTGCTTACAATCATTTGATAACACTATCGGTCTATACCACCATAAATTGGTAATGTTTTTTTTATAAATTAGATATTTGTAAAGATAATCTATTAAGTAAGTATACTACTTCAATAAGTTATAAAAGCATTGGAATTAAATTAATGCGATCAATGCAAATTCTTGATACTGTTCGTTAAATTTATATTTATCAAAATGCTTCAGTTAGCTTGGGCGTTAATCAGTTGATTCTGTGTTGACGTTCGTATTTTGTTGTTATGATTGATTGTTCCAAGACTAGGGCAGATGAGGTGGAGCTCCAGTGTAAGTGGAGGGAGAATAGCTTATAGGTTTTTATATATTAAGTTACTTAATATAATTGAAAAATACTAGAAAAAACGGGACGTCCCGTCTGAGCTGGTAGCAGCTCAGACGGGACGCCCCAGCTGCATGAAGCTCTGTGATCAAATCATCAAACAAAGCAAAGTGTTTTATTAAAGGAATGTCACCTTGTAATTTTAATGATAATATTTTTTTTCTTAAAGCTAATTGCGTTGCAATACTTTTACGTTCATAAAGTTTACCCGTAGGGGTGAGTCGATTTTTTCTAGTATTTTTCAATTATATTAAATAACTTAATATATAAAAATAGCATTGTGAATGCTAAAATCTAAAAATTCCATATTATAGATTTTTGTTAAAAGTTCAAATTAGGAAAATGAACCTGAATATTATGAAAAATTTGAAATAACGCTTCCCGATGACGCTGCTTAAAAATCATACGGTCTTACCACAATAGATTTTAAAACACTGTTTAATTTAGACCACTGTTTAAATGTGATGCGTCTCTTTCAAACAATATTGTCAAAAAGTGACAGCATCACACTTATACAGTGTTTAAGTTAAAACCTTGTTAAACAGTGTTTTAAAATCTTTAGTGGTGAGGCCGATAATGTCTACGATGCATAATGCCTAAAATTCATGTCTCAAGAGCAAAATGTCTAATTGTCTAAATCGCAGAATGACTAAACAGTAGTTTGGCTAAGGATTAATAAGGTCTTTATTGCAAATTGTCCTTGTTAAAAAACCTTTGTTTGAAATACGTACGTATGTTTACAGATTAATATTTTTTTTTTATTTGGATACAATTATGAAGGTCAAAATCAAATCAAATCAAATCAAGTTTATTTGCAACTGTATTTGCAAGTTTGCTTAAATCTAATGGATTTATACTAGTATTTTATCTCGTTTCAGGAAGTTGATATATTATACCTTCAGCCGAAATATGTTTACATAAAAAATAATTTGTTTATTTTGATTAAGTAATTAAAAAATAAATCAGCTTTTCATACACGTGGAACACTTATAGACGCCGATCAAAACCGCTTTCGCAAAGACCCTTCGACATTTTCCATAATATCCAAAACAAATTATTGAAGAAGTCAAAATTGAATTAAGGGCCTTAATGGAAATAACAGTTATTTATTGCCTTTTGACGAATTGTATTTTTGGCGTTTACTTTTCTGCTATGGACTTACAAAACCCAATTTATTGTTGCGTCTACAATTTAAAATATACATTTTATTCTGTTGATCGTGAATGTTAAATAATAATGAAAAATGTTATTATGCTATGCAAGACTATTTACTTTACTCTTAATTTAACCATAAACCTATCTGAGAACCATCGGCTATAACATCCAAACTCATTACAGAAAACCGCATCGAAATCAAGTGCGACTAATCTGGTTGCTGCAGCGCCCCCTGGTGGTCTACTACCATGTAACATGTCTAAGAACCTGAAATGAAACATTCGAAATCGGCCCAGTAGTTAACAAGGAAAATGGTAACAGACAAACATACAAACACACAAACAAACACTAACCCCAAACGCATATACCGCCTACGTTCCGTTCGGTCCGTCTCGTGGGTAAGTACCGCCTCGGTTTCGTTCCGTCCGTCGTAGGTAAAAACACACAAACAAACAAACACTAACCCCAAACGCATATACCGCTTTCGTTCCGTTCGGTCCGTCTCGTGGGTACATACCGCCTCGGTTTCGTTCCGTCCGTCGTGGATAAAAAGTTTCTCAGTACTTTGTATCTATTAAACCCCATCATACAATACAAAAGTAGTACTTGCAGAAACTGAGAAACATTTAATATTGTTTAGAGAAGTCGTTTTAAGCCGTATTTTGAACTGTTGAACTTTTCAAAAATACAGAAGATTTTATACTATTTTGTTAATATCTGAAAAGCTGAAGTTCCTAGACGGCGGAAAGAGGTTTATTTAGTTTGCATGAAGTTTAAAAAACTGAGTTTGGAATCTTTTGCGTCGATTCTTGGTTTTGAAGAGAAAGATGAACCCACCTAAGTTATTTCTCATTTTTAACGCATGGGCGTTAAAAAAATAGTAATTTTAAGAGTATTTCGATTACGTTCCATTTACCTTAATACTTACTTCCTTACTTAATGCGAAAGTCCGTTTGTTTGTTTGTTACGCCTTCACGTCTTAACTACTGAACCGATCATCATGAAATTTTACATACACGTTGTCAAGGGTACAGAGAAGGACATAGGGTAGGTACATTTCATTCCGAAAAAAAGTATTGTTCACGAAGGATAGCAAAAAAACTTTTCACGCATAGACGAAGTCGCGGGCAGCCGCTAGTGTTACCATAAAAAAGCTTTAAAAATTTCGAATATCAATAAAAAAATACGTTAAAGTGTACCGATTTGTGAATTTGTTAACAACTTATTATCTGTGTAATTAATAACTTTTTTAATTTTTTCTTTCATAGTGCACTCCTTGACAGTACACACTATAAAAAATATATTAGGTGTATTCGTTACAGCTGAAACTTTCTCTGAAATGCCTCTGACAAGAGATTTTGAAATTCTGCTTGAACAGATTCATTATTTAGAAATTGTCTTTTTAAAAAAGGTAATTTCGTTTGAAATGGGAATAAACAGTAAGTTATGACTACAGGTCCGTAGCCCTTTTTTTGAAATAAAAAATAAAAAGAACAACTACTCGACTACCATACGCCTATAAAACATAATAACAACGTATTATTCCAAAAATAGGCCTGTATTTCAAAAGTGACATATCAAATACAAAAAGGCGACACAAGCGATAATCATTTCATTCATTTTCAGCAAAATTTTCACAGTTCAAAGGACCTATTTAAGTGTGCGAACAAAGCGGTAGGCAAAAAGTATACAAAGATAGGAAAAACAGGCCGTGTTAGGGTGATAATGAATTTTTTTTCTGTCACTCCCCTTCCGAAGATTTATTAATTTCGACAGAAATGACCTTGTCTGTCGGCTAACAAAACAATGGCGACAAAGTAATAATAGCCTGATGGATTGAGGGCCTGCCCGATCGTACCGCAATTTGTATTATTTCGATTGGATAAATATAGGTGGTTACACGTCCATGTAAATGATGCGCAAAGTTAGCAATTGGATTAGTCACTGTATTACCAAGATAGATAAGATAATTCTTCTACTTCATTTCTTTAATGTGATTTTACAAAAACGTCGTTATTTTACGCTTTTATAATCTTAAATTCAAAATAAGAGAGATGAGTCGTTGTTTGCCCTTCTTTCAAAATTGATACCACCATTTGAACCCCCTGGGGTGTCCATGAAAACTCACAATTACACTTGAAACCCCTTTGGTGTCCACAAATACTTGTTGTCATTCTTGGACCCCCTAGCTAATTCACCGCCGCGGCCTAGGCAGTACAGGTACACTGCTTTCTCAAAAACTCAGTTTTTTACTGAGTGACTGACTACACACGTATTATGCGATGAGTGCCGCCACTACTCCGTTGCGTCATGTACGCTTTTATAATATTTTGGTGGTTGATTAAGTTAATATTTGTTGGAACAATGACAGACAAGTAGTTAAGAACTGGAATGAAATTCATTCAAACACGAGTTTAGCATTTAACGAATGTAAAGAGAAAGACATCCAAACTTATTACTTCCAAAATTAAAGTTGTATACAAACAAGTTACATAAATAATGCTATTCATACGCATGCAAATGCTTCAAGCTTTTGAATTAAATCATTTGAGTATAAACATGGAGGCAAAAAACCTCCATCAAAGAAAATGCAAAGTAAGCTTAAAGTGTCGTCAAAAGGAACCTTTTCAAAGGTTTGAATGAGAGTCAACGTGAAAAAGACGTCACCGTCCGAAAATTGAAAATTTTGATCCCCCACTGTTTGACTTTCCAATTATTATATTAAGGAAGTTTCATTCAGTAGGTAGTTATTAGCTTAACTGTAAAGTTGGCGGTCAAATAATTATACTGAAGGCTTTGCTCGGAGACAATTTTCCAAATGAATATCAGCAGTTGGCGATGTTAAATACCGCGCCAAAGTTACTCCTGACTCCATTAAATCGGTAGAATTCGACTGCGGTAATTAGAGTTGACAATGCTTGGAGTTGAAGAGTTCTAAATGATGGTGTGCTTCCACAATGGTCTGTAAATAATAAAGGCTAATTTAGGAATTAAGTTGGGAGCATGAAGCTTCAAGTTTGTCTGAAAGTTTTTGTCACAAACCAACTAGATTAGAGCGAGATCGGTTTCATTCAAATTTTATGGTCTTTTGGGGAGTTGGTTGCAGTTCCAACGACATATCTTACATCAAATGGGGTATGAGGCCTTTAAATGACGGTTTATATATTATTCACAATTGCCTTAAAGCTGAAGAATTAAAATGAATAAAATTTAATAAGCTAATGTTGTTATTAATTTGATTTTATTTGATGAAAAAACTTAGAGTTAATTTTTTTCCGAAAGTTGCTCTTTTAAAAACGTATTAATTTATCTTCTAACTGATATTAAAAATATCCAAACACAATTCCTCATCATCATCATATCAGTCGCACGACACGCACTGCTGGGTATAGGCCAAACAAAACACAATTAGGTAGGCACAAAACATTAATAGAGAGAAAATTTAACTTTTATCGGGTACAACAACCTTCTAACTAACGAAATCTAATTGGCGAAGGCGTCAAGCTCCTAACAGTAGCCTTATTTAGGTAAGTCGTAATTAACTGCCTTAGTTCAATGTCGATGCCTAATTTTCTTTATTGATTCCAAGCTCCAATTGATTTAGCAGACAATAGCACTTAAACAGTTCTCAAGTTACGTAACTCGTCGGTGGATCGTAGGGACACTCTTAAACTTCTTAATGGACAGTCCAAATTACCGTTAAGTAGATTTAAGGTACATTAAAACCGAAGGCTTCGCAAAGTGACAGTCGTTACAACAAATAGTCTTGTTCTCAAAACTTTTGAGAGCCTTAAAGAATTCTTTCCTGTTCTTAAATTACCTTTAAATGACTTGACTGAGTAATAAAATCTTCTATTTAAAAGCTTTGGTCTGATTAGAATAAGATTAGAGATTATAAATAAAAAACGCTGATAAGTATATCGAAAAGGTTATGATCAACTAAGTAAATTCTAAATGTAGGGAAGGGTTCCCTACATTCTATCGGTAATTCTGAAAGTGAAGAACAAAGTGTAAACAAAACATTTATTAATATTTGAGTCTGATACCGTCTGTGTATCGATTAAATTGTTAGGAAACTAATATAATCCCAATGTACTACTCGCCTGAAGGCTTTTAATACAAACTTGGGTACCTACATATTTCGATTTATTATGAACAATCTGGTCCAAAGCTTTTCCGATTTGCCGGACAACCTTGGCTTTTGACTCGAACCCAGTGAACTGATTCTTGATAATTCAATTTGAAACGTCCCGTCCGTCGCATGATCGATCGGTTATTAAATTTTGTACAATATCATCTTTACACTTGGGGTTTTAGTAATGTAATTGAGGAGAAAATGATTAACAGAATAAAGAGAAAAAGCAGTAAAAACTCGTATTACTTATAAACTCGTGGTTATAATCTAGACGTCACTAAATACGTCACTTTATTGTTATAATTTATAAACAACTAGTGTCCGCCCGCGATTTTGTCTGCGTGGACAGTTTTTTGCTATCCCTCGGGAACTGTACTTTTTTTCTGGATGAAAAGTAGTCTATGTCCTTTTCTGTACCCCTGAAAACGTGTATGCAAAATTTCATGATGATCGGTTTAGTAGTTAAAACGTGAAGGCGTAACAAACAAACAATCGGAATTTCGCATGCATATGATTACAAAACAAATACAAAATACAAAATTATTTATTCAGTAACAGGAGATTACAAACTTAAAATTAATAATGGGATCGCCAGTAAGGATTATATATGTACCAATCAGTCTGATTTCAGTTCATCAAATTATTTGCTAACGTACCTAAACATTACCCAATGTATCTGATTAATAAAACAGATTAATCTAAACAGCACAATGAGCTCGCTTGCAAAGCGTATTAACTTAACACCAATAATAGCGAAATCCCTTTGAATATTGATCGCAATGCTTTTAATATAAGCGATTGAGCAAATCACCGCTACCATATCGGGAATTAATATATCGGCTGTAACATAACAATATCTCACCCCAACTAATAAGGTTATGAATAGCACAAGAGAGGGTCATCTATCACAGCTCTGTGGCTGACGGCTGAGAAAATTCACTTGAATCAGAATCACTGCATCATTTTCCATTAAGACGTTCTTTAGTGTTTGCGTATCGATTGGCGGCGGTTAAGGAAGTTTTTCAGTTAATTTAAGAAGGTTTGCCTTCGAATTAAAAAAATAATATATAAAGATTTCTAACTCTGCTTTTTTAGAATCTTTGTCGTTATGTCGTTTGGTATAGTCTTTTCATTAAACACAGTAATCAAATTGTTATAATAAACGAATATTTACGTAAACGAGAGCGGTTTTTAAATAATATGTGATATCAAAGAAATTATGAAATTCAGAATATTATTTACTTTGCTTTTTCAAAGGATACGCTTATCCGTATGCAAACTGAATTTTCAAACCTCTTTTACGTGCATACTTAATGCAAAAGTCGCTGCTCTTTTTAAGGTTAAGAATAATCTTGTTAGTGAAATAGCTTTGAGTCCAGCTAAAGTATGATTAATTACCGTCGTAGGTACTGAACTTCGTGAGGTGGGCAGAAAAGATGAAGACGGATCTCTAAACAAATCTTTCTTTTGTCTTGAATTACTAATTAATCATCGCCAAGCTGCTTCAAGATTTTTGCTAAGAATTTTACCGCTCAGAATATTTTTCATGAAAGCCTGTTTTTCGCTGCAACACAAAATCTGCTTTGCATTTTAAGTAGGGTGATGGAACATATTTAATAAGTAATCAACTTTTTAATTTGACGTTACGTTACGTTATGAAAAAAGATTTATTAAAATCTCGTTTAGTATAATTATTTATCAATTTTTTATATAAATATTATTCATTAACCGTGACTGTAAAATATTTAGTCTGAGAATAAAAAAAAATATGAATTTTAAAATAAATCTTACTTATTATTTGCAAAGATAGTAGAAAACAAGTTTTTATTATTAGTCAATTTCATTATATATCAGCCGCACGACTCCCACTGCTGGGTATAGGCCTCCCCTAAGGATCTCCACGACGATAGGTCCTGCGCTGCCCGCATCCAGCGGCTTCCCGCGACCTTCACCAGATCGTCGGTCCACCTTGTCGGGGGCCTACTCACGGAGCGCCGTCCGGTGCGCGTCGCCATTCCAGAACCTTTCCGCCCCAACGGCCATCGGTTCTTCTCGCTATGTGTCCCGCCCATTACCACTTCAGCTGGGCAATCCTTCGAGCGATGTCGGTTACTTTAGTTCTCTTGCGGATCTCTTCGTTTCTGATTCGATCGCGCAGGGAAACGCCGAGCATGGCTCAAGTCATGGCTTAGTCAATTTAGTCGTGATTATTTTAGTATACATAGTGAAAGTCCAGGTAACCCCAATTTATTGTTATGTAATAATGTAATCACAATTTAGGTAATATAGTAGGTACTTTTTCTATATTCTGTGCTATAGTCTAGATTACCAATATTTCCTACAAGTATGAAGAAAATAATCTATTCCGTTTTTAATTATAATATTACTTTTTTGACAGTTCAAATAGTCTTAAGTTATTTGGATAGTACTATAACAATCTAATACAGTCTAGAATTCCAGGTTAACTTGCTAATTAGCTAGATACATCCCTGAGCTTAATGTATGATACCTTTCTATCAAACGAAGGTTCAAGTCTTACATCAAAAATAATCGAAATTAAATTCCTAACGCCGTAACAAATTGAGGTATCAAAGATTCGACGATCGCTTCGCAGCAAAATTCATTAATGGCCTATAAACAAAATCCTTTCACTTCCAACGATCCCTCTTAATGGGTCTTATTAAAATGAAGGCCCGTTAGCAGTATTGGTGAAGTTTAATACCTGTTTGGGCTTGAGATGTAAATTGAAATAGGGGGCGTTGTTGTTGCGCTGCGCCACTTCCACCAGGATTTTTATTAGCTCTCGAAAGTTAATTTAGCCTTTGTATTTCATTTCATGGCGCTGTTTTTTAGCTGGTTCGTGTTTTGTTTGTTTTAAACAGGTTTTGTAAACGCTATTTAGCTAGGAATGCAAGAGATTCATGTATAAGAAAAAACGTGATTTAATTACCTAACAAATTGATCTTAACATTAATTAGTAATCAGTAAAATGTCAATTTTCTGACTCAAATTACAAAATACTACTTTATTCTGTCTTCAATCGAAAGAATTGTTTCCAATAATGTCATTTTAAATGTATAAGCAATTTTCTCAAAGACGAATATTATTTCAACACAGTTTCCTTATAAAAATATGTTAAGGTGATACACGTGTTGTACCTTCCTATAATTGCTACGAATAAATAAAAAGTTTTCTGGTTTCCGTAATTTTTACTCGTACCTAATTATTGTTTATGAAAATGATTTTCCCTTAAAATATATCTCATTATCCTATTACATTCCTTTTATTAATAAAAAATAATATTTTTATAGCACACACAACATTACTTTATAATGTCGCGTTTGTGTCAAAAAATAATACTTGTCATTATTTACCTAATTCCATTATGTAGAAAAAACAGGAAAAAGGAAGCCATTTATATCGCAATAATCGTTTATACAATTTGAGTAAACACCAGTCGTTTTGTTCGCCGGCAATTTTTTGACAATGATAGATTCTGGACTCGCTAAAAATTTAATGAAATGGATTCCTGTTGGATGGACGCGTTTGTTGATACGATCCAGAGTCTAACAAAGCTTCCATGAGATTTACGAACCGAACGGAATCAGAAAAATGTTCGTTGTGAAAACTGATCTCTTAATTCTTTTTGTCTTTTGTTATTGATATTGTTTTCGCATATTAAATTAACAAGTACCAGTAGGTACCGGATTCACAAATTCAGGATATGTTGCATACTGCAGTTAAAGCGAGGCCAGTTCACGAAATTTACTCTTTCACTATGTCTTTAGAATAAGGTTGAATATTGCATAACTTTAATTGACGCTTCGCCAGAAATTTGACAAATTTTAGTACATTTTTATTGATTTCTGAAATACTGGATCATTAATTAAAAATGTACTCGGTTATTGTGTTAGATTGATAAAAAAGCTATCATTTTTGCATAAAAAATCATATCACTGTCGTTGAAATTACGAAATCTGACGATTTGAAATTTATTTTTATAAGTTTTTATGGTGTTATTCAGGATTTTTTACAGAGTTACCATGCCATTTTTCAATATTCTGTTCGGTTAATTTGCTTCTTTGTTTCTTTTTCAGTCTACAGTAATTTTTGTGAAGTAGAATTTTACATCAGTTCTTCACATTGGATGTTCAAAAATCAGACTTTTCATCAGATCGTGAACTGGCCTCGCCTTAACTAACCTGTCGGAAAATTTCAATTAAAAGAAGATAGCTGCAAATCGCAATCTGATATACACAGCTTTTCAATCCATGCAGTTGAGAAACGAATGTACTTCCGTAAAGCAACGTCGGGGACCACGTGGGGAGGGAAGCGACGCGGATTGCACGGCGTTCCCTTGTTCCTTGGAGATAATCATGGCCAGATAACTGGTTATCTGTGAAGAATTATTTTTATCCAGTATAACTAGTTATATCGTACATATTAAGTAAAGAATAATTTAAATAACGGCTATGCTCGAATTTCCCTCAAACTTTGACGATGAGATTGTTCATACGAATGTGAAATACATTACATAATTAATAATAAGAGAAAACTGAAAACATCTAAGAATAAAGGCAATTAGATACATAGGTATCTTTCCAACTACTTAAATAGTAATCTTTAAGCAGCTGGAATATTTTTTTTCAACCCACCATTTGGGAGCTACGAATCACAATCGCAGATTTACATAAGTTACAATCCAGGACTGAACTGAACAGGGTATGACATTGACAAACTACTTGGTGCCAAAACGCGAGAGGCTAAGAACCTTCGTAATTAATTAAACATATCGACTGCAGTGGATGATGTACGATGCGAAACCTCCTTCAAGGATATTGATATCCTTGTAACAGTTTGTTAGATTATGTATTATAATCACTTGAATTATGATGTGAGAGGAGGCTATGGTAAGTTACACTACCAGTGTTACAGATACTATAGTATAGATACAACTTTTATTTACATTTAACTTACATTACCTAAACAATTTGTTAAGAATAAGTTTTGTTAACTTATTATTTAACGTTAAAATAATTTTATTACTACAGACTGTATCCGACATGCGTTGAAATTTTTCCTACGGGAAAACGGCTTAAGATTAAAAGACAAAAATAAAAATAAATCCTTGTAGAATTGAAGTGTTTTTTTACAAAGAAATATAAAAGCTGTGTTGAGTCGAAACAAAATTGGCAGGTGAAACATCGAATCTCACCATAGATTAATATTCTACGTATTTGACTTCGCACCAAAATCTTATTACCTAGTTGAAGTGGATATATTTTCATTTCTCTCCGCTTGGTTTCAAAAGATACAAATCTACGTATATCTGCAACACTTTGTGCTTCCAAATTGCGCGTCAGCCGCTGATTGCAGTTCCTATCACACAGCTGAGATAGCAGCCGGTTTGAGAAATACAGATATTAAAGTTTGATACTGTGAATTCTGAAATTAGAGGATGTCAGGAAACACTAACAAAGTCGATGCCAATTATAAAAAAAAATCCTAGTGTTTCTTTGGGACTGCAACATGATTTTTAAGAACATACAATAATCGAAGAAACACCGGGATGGAGATATTTTGATGTTAAAGATATTTACAATATGAGACGTTTATTCGCATCAATCTGACAGTACTATAAATTGTTCAGAGAAGTTAGGTAGGTAACTAATAATCTTGAGACCGAAACAACAAATTGCCCGAAAAGCTGTTTGACAAACTGAACGTCAAAAGTATTCAGTAGACAAGGAAGCAACACGTTTTGAAATTAAAAAATATGCCCCAAAACGAGATCTTGATAACGAAATCATCACTCAACCTCAACGCAAATTACGAAAAGATGAAATAATGGGAGGCAAGGTCAAAGAAAATGACAGCGTAAAGCGAATCTGAGTATAATGGAGAAATTTTGATACAATTATTTTTATAAAAGAATTCCATTCGCCTAATGAGACACGATTTGGGAAATGAAAGATTGTGGTCTGCCTTTGGTGGGCCAAATTGGCTGACGACTGCTTAAGAGGAACATTCATCATGTTTCCCTTTTGTTGGTCTCATAATTTTTTTGATGTGAATTTGATAATGTTTACTGGTTAGTACGCAGCTAACCTTTTCGTTCTTTACCACTTCGGTGAAAATTGCGACGAAAAATAATGCTTGCGGCTTAGCGTAATTATGTTTTGCCGATCTCTATAATGGATTGGATAGCACGCAAGTTCTAGTCTATATGTCCATCAGCCATTTTTGGTGTCCCCACTGCTGGGGCACTGGCCTTCCTTATGGGTGGTAAGGAGGACGGGCCATAACCCACCACGCGGGCCCAATGCGGATTGGTGGGTGTTAACGACTGCAAATGCAGCCGGGACCAACGGCTTAACGTGCCTTCCGAAGCACGGAGGAGCTCGAATAATAAATTTTTGGTCACCCATCTCATGACCGACCCATGCGAACGTTGCTTAACTTCCGCAATCGCTGGGCCAGGCGCTAAACCACTGCGCCACCGGATTCCTTTTCCTACGTCATATGACATCTTGACAAAAAATATTATAAACGTTTTGAAATAATAGTGTGTTTGAGAATAAATAAGTCTGCCAAGACATATTTGGCCAGAAGTCCTTCAAAAGTGATTTTTAACCGGAAGTGAAGGAGCTTCTGGCCAATTTTATTTGAGATAATCTTCTGATCCTCGCTCAGCACAACTTTTCCGACCGTGTGCCATTCATTTCATCGTGATGTCATTGACGTAGGCAAAATTGTCGCGGGCTTACGGACTATAATTATTATTGAGTAAAAAAAGTACAAAAAATATATTAAAGATTTTTTTAAGTTGAAAGAAATGAGGCTATTTCCAGTAAAATGCTAAACGTCACGATGGAATAAGATAAAAAAGATGATATCTACGCACTCTATTTTTTATGTTAAAATTCTTCTATCCCTAATTCGGAACATTTTACTAGGTGTATTAAATTACGGAGCCGACACGACTGGCTTCGGCATCGTAACGAGCTTGTCACTGAAAACGAATTGCACTGAAAATGGGCTCTTGCCGTCGCTTGATTAAGATACTTCTTGTCGAATAAGGAATAGTGGCCACCTCTAGTTTTAGAGTTTATCAAGCCGCCTGTAAGGCCTCTAACTTGGCTTAACGACTGTTAACAGATGACAACAGCCGAGACCGACGGTTTAACGTGCCCTCCGAAGCACGGAAGCGCTCAGTTGTAATGCCACTTAACGGTCACCCATCCGACACCTGGCCGGACCGAGCGTTGCTTAACAAATGTGATCGAGTTCGATCAGTCTGTCAAGTTCCGCCATGAGCGCCATTAAGATACTGAAAGGTTTGCAGGTTACGATTCGATCGATACACGCTGTAAAAAGTATTATATTATGATTTTTAATCGGGGCCATGATCGGGGCCAAATTCAGAAAAAATATTGAAGATTTGTTCTTCGGAAAACTCATTGTAGGTACCTCACAGCAAATGTCTTACAAGCGTGATTTATGTTAATGTCAACCGCGCCACCTAGCGGAACAGATTGGATATTAATAATAGATCAAAACACTAATGCCATCTGGATGTGGCAAGAGATGAATATAATAATCAAACTGGTGATGGATGACAAATATTTTGATTACAAAGCTCGTTTTTGTTTTCTAAAGATCTTATAATAATAAAAGCCATGTTTTTTTTCGAAACATATAAAATAGACATATTCAAAAACTGAAATTCGTTAAGAATTGGTATTTCTTTAGTCAGGATATTTAAAAGAATCTGTGCAGCTTAGGAGGTATACAGAGGAAATATTATAACCTAAAAATACGAAAACCAACCCCAAATTATGAGTTATTACATCCAGTACATCTTATGCTTATCGCGTTATCTCTTAAAGGGAAAAACATAACGCTAAAAATATGATTGGGATGAAAAATTATGTTTGTTAGTGTTACGTCAGCGAATGTTACGGACGGCGTGCGTTCGCAACTTAGCTAGGCTTTTTGTGGGAAAAAATCTCTGAGAATAAATTGTTTGGAGTTATCGCTGTTTGGTGTCTTTGAATACTTTTGGGAAGATTACGTTTTAAGTGGTCTTGTGGAGTTGTTTTGTTTCATTGTTTTGGGACGATGGAGTGAAATGTTATGTCCTTGGGGAAACTTGATTTAGTGATATGAGGACGTAGGTGTTACGAACACTTTTGCCGAAATCCTCTTGTTTTCCTCAGCTTTCTTCGTTATTCTTACTTACTTTTTGCTTTTATACTAACAACACTACCTTTCGCTTTGTTTCCTTGCCTTTGAAAGTTAAATACGTAAAGCGTAAAACGTTTAATTAAAGTTATGTTGTCAAAAAAAAAGGTAGTTTTTTATATTTAAATGTATGTCCGATTATCGCAAGTATTTTACAGGCCCTTATAACTAGACAAGTAACTACTAAACATCCTCAGATTTATAATATTAGTAGGATAACATTGTCTTTTTCTGAAAATTATTAAAGCTGAAATTAGATGAGGTTATTTTAAACATGTTATATATGTTCATTTTAATTTAGGCTCTCTTTACTCAAAGAACTCCATTTGAAGGTTGGTATAGTTTCCAATTCTCAAGCTTATACATAACAGATTCAAAAAACGTTCATTTAATTTATAAGTCGCAGAGGCTTTTGAACTCGATTTAAGTACCTATAAAAGCTCAAGCCAAAATCCACACAACAAACGAAGAGACTGGAGTTTTAAAGTCGTAATAAATAAGAATATAAAAGTATTAACATAATACCAAAAGTTATCTCTCACTGTTCAGTAAAACTTGTCGAATGATATATGGAGAAACTTGTGGGAAACACATCGGCGTGATATAATAAGGTCGGTATTCTTTTCTCTGCCTTTTTACATAAACCTTAAGGAAGTTAATCTAGGGTACCGTATGAGTCTTATACATTTTCATAATTTTTTTTTTTTTTTTTAAATTAGATATATTATTATATGTAAGTCTTTCAAGCTGTACCATAAATGACGAAACTCAAAAATAAAATTTAAAAAGATAAATATTATTCTTCAATATTTTTCACACCTAACATTCAAAATGATTCTTTAAACTGACAGAACACAAAAACATATAAATTTAAAATAACAAAACTCATCAAATTCATTGAACAATCAAAAGGGAAACAACTGAACCGAAATTGATTTATTATCGCATAAATAAATCTCGGTGTACGAAACAAGATAACGTAAAACAAAACGTATTAAATTTCAATAAATTGAAAGCTGGGTTTTTTCACGTTTTTCAAGAACAAACAGAAGGCCAAAGCAACAGGACAGTTTAACAACTAACAATAATAATACGGAACCCTGTGCACACGAAGTTAACTCACTCTTAATATTGTTTTTCCTTACGAGTGATAATATTTATGAGATAATTCTCGATTTGTGGTGAGTTACAGAAATGGTTATTTACTGATTCAAGTTATTTCTAATATTAGCTACCTATTAATTGTCTGGAAGTTATACACGTATCTAAAAGTACTAAATAGATATTTTTTAATGATTGAAAACTTATCTGTCTGTAACATGGTGGAATGAGAATAAAATAAGAAAGTTTAAAAAAAGAAAGAAATAAAATAAAAATAACTATCTATATTAAAATATCTAGGCTGGAGTACAAAATCCTTTTTTTTTTATTCTAAAAGCCCCACCCGACTTCAATAGACGTATTTTTATTATTACGAATATTATTTCTTGCTTTTTAGAGGTAGGTTTTCTGAAGTCGGTTTTTTGTTTTTTTTTTAAACAATTTTTAATTTTTTTATTTTTAGTGTAGGTACCTTGTAGGTAAGGTATATTATATATGTAGAAAAATCGGCTCAGCTAAACGTAAGATAATCACGGAGAAACATACTTAAATACGGGTCAAACTGAGAACCTCCTTTTTTAAGTCGGTTAAAAAACTACACTTAAGATATCCCTCTTCCAACGTAAAAATAACTATCTTATTCAGTTCATAAACAAAGAAGTAATACGACCAATCATCGAGGTAATTCACACAAAATCATACTATTTTCGTGCTTTTTTCAAAATTACTTGAAAAGTACTGAACCAATTTCCAAATTTTGGGACCAAAATGGGACCAACTTGGGAGTGTACTTAATGTAATAACGTTTGAATCATTTCAATCGGTCCAGCCGTCTTTGAGTAATCGGTGGACATACACAAAAAAAAAGTATTTTTGGAAGTCGGTTAATAACTACTGTCTACTGTTTAATAACTCCTATTTATATTTATATCCTATTCCTATTTATATTTTGTTTGTAAAACTAAAAACACAAATTACAAGGTGAGTTTAAATATGTAATATATTTTATTTTATTTTACGAAAAAAGAAAATATAAAAAACAGTATGCAGATTCAAATATCACCGACGAAACAACGGTAATCTGCGAAATTGTAGAGATGTACATACAATGGGAGCTCTGTATGATTAGTTCAAGTGACAAACTTATAGCGATTGTGTTGTTGGCGTTACTAGTTTTACCGAAATTAATTTTGAAATATAAGTACACAATGTTTGTCAACATAATTATACTTTTGACTTGTTTGAGTTTACTGATCGTATATTATGAATAAGACGATGATAGAAGAAGAAAGTACCCCTTCACTTTTCTCTCCTTTCCTCGTTTACGTCCTCTTTTATACTATTTTACTAGGAACGTAGGTACTACCCGACTATAAAAACAAAATTCATAAAGTCCCTAGCGTTTGTTTTAAAACATTTTGCTAAACAGTGCACAATATACTCGCGTGGAACAAAGTAAAGAAAAAATAAAAAATGTAGCACTTTACTTCATAAAAGTAATTACTTCCACACTTTTTCCCTCGCTCTACATCCACTCACTTACGCCAACACAGAATTTAATCCGTACCCTCCTACTGTGAGGCAAATATCGCCAGACATTTCATAACTGCAAATCTAACGTAAGAAACCGCAGCAAATGTGAACTTTATTTTTATGCCATCACAGTCCCTATTTGATTGTTATAATTTCTGTATGCGTAAAGTCTAGTTTCTGGGATCGTCCAGGTCAGCGCTAAACTTGTGCTAATGAGTTTCGACATTCAGCTGCAGGAGGCTTCGACAAAGCAATTTTGTTTAGGATTTTAGGGTGTTCTTGTGACGTGTTGGAAGTTGAATAAATTATGTAATTAGCGATTCGCTGAGGAACCCTCGTCGTGTAACAATTTATTACGAAATTTGGTTTAACTGTGCCGTGAAACTGTTCTGGAAATTAATGCTAACGATTGTCTGGTATTTTTAGTGTGATTAATTATTAACCAGATATGTATCATCAAATTAATTTTCGCCTTATTCAGGGCGTCAAGTAGGACCTACAGAGTTTTATTTATAACTAGCTGATGCCCGCGACTTCGTACGCGTGGACTTTATGACTCCGGCATATTCTTCTTATAAATACGAACTAGTGTAGTTACATAAGAAAATACTCGTAGCAGTGTAAAAAATATTGAATGTACAGAATAGGGATGTTGACTATTTTTTTTATTTTATGTTACATAAATTACCTCTCAAAAAAAGAAACATTGGTAAAAGAATTAATTCGCTAGCATGAAAACTGCCCGAGATATCACAGTGTGAAATGCACACAAATGGACTCGATCAAAAATGCTCCATACTAATGGCTTGCACGTTATGACGTCACGCCGTGCTAGTTTGTATGCAACGCATAGGAAATTTGTTCAGCAGCTATATTAAATATTGTGTTTATCAAAATGGTTTCTTCGACAAATTTGCTATACATTTTACGGACTAATTAAAGGTATCATTTATTTTAATAAATTGTATACTTTTTAAATGGACTTGTCCACCCAACTTTGAAGGGTCATAAAACAAATAATATGCAATATATAAAACCAAGAGGTATACAAGCTACTCTAAAAGTTTAATATGTTTACGATTTTTATTAGTATTTCGTTATTTTATTCATTAGTCAACATCCCTATTGCCCTCGTTACGATTTTATTATATTTATATGTATAGATAGTGTGATAACTAAGCCGATACTGAAGCTAGTATTCAGTATCGGTGATTTATTGAGCCTTCAGTAGTATGTGTGTATGCAAATCCGAGAATGATGCGTAGTTTTTTATATTTGTTAATACAAATATAAAAAAAACTATTAAAAACATTGGCGCAGGCCAATGCCTCCACCAAGGATCTCCACTATGATCGATCCTGCACTGCTCGTATCCAGCGGCTTCCAGTGACATTCACCAGATCGTCGCTCTGCCTTGTCAATCAAGAACCTATCCACGAAGAGTCGTGTGAGTCACCATTTCAGAACTGTATCAGAAACAGCAACTCATCAGCTCTTCTTACTATAATAATAATAATAATAATAATAATAATAATAAAACGCTTTATTGCACACTAGAAGAAGATATTACAAAGAAGCAGAGAGTAAACAGGGACCTGGGACAGGCACAAAAGGCGGCCTAATTGCTGTGTAGCAATCTCTTCCAGGCAACCTTGAGTAGAGAACTATTAAGAAGAAGAGGATGACAAGACATACCTGCTTTTAAATAAAACAGGTGGATTTGCCCTCTCATTGCATTAAACTATGCTTAACTCTTCTGCACTGGTTGCCGTACTCAATATAACGTAGACTTGACTTTTGGACAAAAGCCTTAATAGTGACCCATTTTGTCCTTTGAGCTTACATAACACCACGGGTACAACCCCGTGAAATGTAAGCTTTGAGCTTAAACTAAGCACAAGAAGCTTTGGATTAAATTTCTCTCTTACGTCGGCACCGCGGAGTGCGAAATATTGCCGACCGTTTGTTCCAGAATTATCCAGAATTTAATGGTAGCAAGATAACGAATCTGTTGGTCGATTTGTAAGTTTTATTTTTATTTTAAAGATACTAAAAAGATATTGTAGAATTCTTACATACTGCTGAAAAAACGGCAACATGTGAGTTCCACTCGCACCCAGATGGTGCCCGCACTGTTATTTTTTGTGATATAACTATACAATTAAAATAATGTAAATTTCTAGATATTTTCCTATCCACCACCGCACTGGGCCCAATGCGGATTTAACAGCCGTTAAAACCCACAACACCACAACCGGAAAATGCAGCCCATACGTGCTTTTCAAAGCACGGAGGGGCTCGAGGCAATACATTTTTGGTTTCCCCCCCTCTAATTGACCCTTGCGAAAGTTGCTTAACTGTGGCTGCAATCGCAGAATAAACGAGCTCACCTGCTGCACCATCGGCCTCCTTAAAAAATTTAGTCCCCGCAATCGGAATCGGAGAATTGAAAATGAACTGAAAAATTTACGAAAAACCAAAATCAAAACAAATGCAAAATCCTATTATATTTTTAAAGTTACCTAGGTAGTATATACCTATTTATTTTTACGAATGTGACACGAGGCGAAGCCGAGCCGAGAAAGCGCCTGCTGACTGCCTCGACGCGACCGAAATATTATTAACCGATTTTCAAAATTCCAATGAATGCACTTTTCGTCTGCTTCTGCATCTTTTAACACTATTATCATGACGATCGGTCAAAAATCATAGAAAATACATCACTTTTTATGTACGTAAACACCCGTTTTTCTACAATTCTAATCTAAAGAGACCACCTACAGGTCACAATTATTATTAACCGATTTTCAAAAGTTTTTAGCCATTTTGTAGCCAAACTAATACACTAGGACCCATTTTAAATTTTTTCTTAAGTCGGTTTTTTTCTGAAATATTTACAATTTAGTAAACAAACACCCCCCAAAAACCCAAATACACCCGAATTTTGCATAATTCCAAAAAAGTTACCAGTAGATTTTCAAAATTCAAACGTTCACACGTGTCTCGATAAATTCCTTAACTTTTGGTACTATTCCCATCTCGATCCTCCCAAAATCCTCGGAGATATTGCCAAAAATACGTTTTAGGCGATTTGCATCTGATAACCATTTTCAATGGTATTTGCATCTGATAACCATTTTCAATGGTAAAAATAATGTCAAACATAATAAAATAAAATTCAATCACATTTTTAACATTTTCAAGTTTTTCAGATTCATCCCTTGACTAAAATTGAATTTAAAATATAAAACTAAGGTATTTCATTAACTTGAAGTAAAAATACACTGTATTTCAATGAAATAACGGGCATTTTTCTACCGAGCCTTGCACAGTGTTGGAACGATTTTCGACTTCATTTTTTAAGTTCACAGCCAACATCGTTAAAGTTTCGTTAATTAATTGTGAAAGAAGACTCTATTATTCCTTTATTATTATTTTGCAAGAGGAATTTTCATTTCCAACTGAGACTCTCTTAAAGTTCTTAGTAATGAAGACTTTTTGCTTAAATGGCACTAAAACATAAAGTCAAAACTAGATTTAGTAATATTTTGTCTTGAAAAGAAAGCGTTCACTTCAAACCGTTTACTTTAACAAATTAATTACTCCTATAGCAAAAAAAATTAAGAAACCTTTTCAAAAGATGTATACCTATAAAAATCATTGACGCTTTATACCTAGTGGCGTGGGATTTCAAAGAGTGTAATTATTACAATTTTTTTATGAGTAATTACACTGACATCTAATATTTTACGTATCGTGTCTCCTCCTGCACGCGTAGCATGACCACTCTCGAGAAAAGTCTCGACTCACAGAACAATGGCTTGTCTACACCCAAATGTCACTTTTGTCGGGTTGAGATCGAGACACTTATGCTCGCACTTTTACACTAGTAGACTCGCATTGTTCTTTGTCGTGGCCTTATGTCAAAAGTCGACAAACGACCACTTTTGTCTTCAACTGACATTAATTTGACAGTTGAGTCGGAGAAACTTGTCTACTACCCTTCGGGTAGTCGAGAAGGTCGAGAAAGAGTTTTCTACATATATTATTTTATGTAAATCTAAATTTCGCAATAAAAACAAATAAAAGTTGATTTTATTAAGGTAATAAGATAAGTTACAGCACAAAAGACAAAAGCAGCTGTCCGGATAGGAAAAATAATAAATAATGTGTTGATTTAATTTTTTTTATAAAAAATAAAAAAAAATATTTATTAAGTGTAGTAGTGTAACTAAGTATTAAATTTTTTATTTTTTATATTTTTGTAAATTATATTAATAAAAATAAATAAAACAATAAATAATTCTAAATAATTTATTGCTTAATACAATAATATTGTTTCTTAATATTATCACCCTTTTTACCCTTAGATTTTTTTTATTTTAATTTTTTAATATTTAAAAACGTAAATTAACATTTTATTTTCATTCACGTTGATTTCAATATTTTGTAATTTTCTCGTCAGTTTCCACAGACTACTAAATTAACAAGTGTGTTCAAAATTATCTTAATAAAAGAAAGGCAAGCGAATCTATATCCATACAGCTAAATTTTACTCAGTTTTAAGTTTTGCGTCGTGAAATGTATAGAAAGGAACAGCACTTTATGAGAAACGATGGCAATTATGGTAATTATTTACTATTGGCAACATTATTTCTTCTCGAGCTCGAGAGAGCTTTGTCTACGGAAGTGAACGCTCTCTGAGTGTCTCTTTATCTTAGAACTTATTTTAAAATAAGAATCATGTTTAAACTAAATTATTTCGGATCATTTTAGATAATTTCGACGTTTATTGATGTTGAAATAAAAATGTTACCTTTTTTAAATTCATATTTGTAATAAAAAGACATTAAAAGATTGTAAAAATCTAAGAGCGAGTCCCACCTGTCTGTCAAACTGTGCTCGCATATTTAGAGGACCCGACAAGCAAGTCTTCGTAGACAAGAGTCCCGTTTGCTCATGCTACGCGTGCAGGAGTGGTGTAGCAATGACCCAATTTCTAGAAGAAGAAAGAGTTCAACGCTCCATACTCAAAATTGCTGCTAGCTTCCCACAGACCATGCAACAATACTACGTAACCTCCCCTACCGATACCCTACGACCGATATGTACAAGCACTAGGACGTTCTTTTAGTGAGAAAATTATTCATCTTTAGTGTCTTGCTTAGACAACACTCGCAGTTGCTCCTTAATCCCAAACTGCTAAGGAATAAACGAAGAAAGGAAAAAATTCGGGCCAACCCAACCTAAATATTTTATTTATAAATTTTGTACACACACAATTTTTTACATAAAATAAGTGGACAGAATAGTAGTAGTACAAGGGCACCGCTTATTTCGTATTGAAATTTCTTCCAGCGGGAGAGCATTGAAAAGGGCAGACGTGTGTAGCTCAAGATGAAGATACATACCTATATAAATATATACCTGTATATTTAGACACAATTATATAATAAATAATATATACACATAATACTTACTTAAATAAAACATAAATATATACATAATACTACATACATACATACGAATACGTATAATCAAAATAAAAGATGAAAATTGTGAAAGAAAATAAAAGGCAGAGTCAGGGACAAGTGGACAGACAGTACTCTTTTAATCGTTTTTTGAAAAGAGATATAGTGCGACAATCTCTGATCTGAGCTGGCAGCGAATTTGAGAGACGGACGGCATGCACTGAGAAGGAATAGGAAGCGAAGTCGGAGTTATGGGTGGGGAATTCTAGAACGGATTTGAGATGGGATCTACATTCGGAATTGGGTAGGTGGCAGAAGGAAAAACGATCGTGGAGGTAAGATGGATAGGAAGGATTGTTAAGAACATTGAAGAGGAGACAGAGGATTCTAACATTCCTGCGCTTTCGTATAGGGAGCCACTTAAGATCCTTCCGAAAGTTGGAAACGTGGTCGTACTTGCGTAGACCGCAACTATTACTTGAAAACACTGGGCAGAAACAAAAAAAAAACTCATACAGTAACTCAATACATTGATTGAGGTATTATTAGCCCTATATACGAGTATAACGGTAAGTACCCAAATATTCTGAAAATGTATCTATTATTTTTACTACTTTCCTTGAGAAATAGCGTTCACATCCTCTTCACAACCTTTTTTTTTATACCGGAGAATATACATTTACGCATCCCCCCCCCGCAGGTGAAGCTCGCCAGGAGGGGACCGCAACATTCAACGTTGCGGCTCCCTCCACGACCGCCTCCCGTGATCTCACTCAGCCGAGTGGCTCGGTGGGATCTCGGGAGGGGGGAATACCCACTAAAAACTCTCGCCGCCGACTGGTCATGGGGGGCCCTTGAGGGAATCACCCCAAGATGACCCGGTGGCCGCCCGGCTAACCAGGCGTGCTCACTATTGGGAGCTGGCCGGACAAGTTTGGCCATCTCCCCTCACCGTCAGGGCCGTGCAAGGCAGGTGATGGGTTACCTCCCACCGCCCGCTTGGCCCCAGACTGGGGAACTGGATGATCAGTTCCACACACACCGCGCATTTTTGCGACTCCCTGGCCCCGAATAGCTAGGGAGAAGAAGATGTGCACACATGATGTGATTCACAACCTCTTCACAACCTCACTCACACAAACATACACACACTCGCACCCGCACTCACTCTCACTCTCATACAAAGGGAGTGTGTTTGTGTATGTTATTGGGAGTAACATACATAACATACACAAACACACTCCCGACGTAAGTGCGCACACCACACACACTCACACAGGATCACCATACCAGAACCACTGATACTAGATGGGATGCAACCCTCAGCTTTTTTTAGTAGGTAATTAAATTCAAGTAATATTTTTTATTGTCGTCTTATAATGTCGTCTAATAATTATATAAGTGAATTCTTTTCATACCAATAAAATATATTTTATACTACACCTGCTCGGAAAGTACCTTGATACTTTATCAAATTCACGGTAGAAAGTACGTCATTGCATATCGAACAAATATGCGGGGAGAAAACGCATCTGAGCGGGAGAGAAAAGTGTATGAAAATCCATTTCTTACGTGGTTTTTCTTTTTTAATTTTGGGTAAGACTATGCGACGGTAACCTAAATATCAAAAGCCAAAAAGTTTTTACAGTGAGTTTTTATCTCCAAGTTCGCAAAATGACACTGGCCACTAGCTGTGTGTCGGATGGTGTCGGGCTGGCAGTGTGACCCTGCGGCGGCAGGATAAACAATTTGAAAAAAGAACATGTGAAAATTGCAGACGCCATTGGGGCCATTTTCAATTTGTGTGTTGTTTGAGGATTCAGTTTTCGTAGAAAGTAAAATAAAACTATCAAAATGATAAGTAGTGATAGTGATGATGAAGATTTTTTAACTCCACCGCAGTTGAAGGAAACAGCAAAAATACTGATTGATAACCTTTTACCACAAAAATCAATTGAAAAATATAATAAAACTTACATTAGACTTCACTAACTGCAACAATTTCAATATAAATTATCTTAGTAAAGATTTAGTTTTTTATTTTCCTCGTAGGTGTAGTATGAAGCACTATGTATCACTCGAGAGAAAGTGCGATTCCCGATCTCGGGTGTTTTAAAGC
Organism: Agriphila straminella; assembly: GCA_950108535.1. Lineage (NCBI taxonomy): Eukaryota > Metazoa > Arthropoda > Insecta > Lepidoptera > Crambidae > Agriphila > Agriphila straminella. Next base: position 8,932,236 of record OX467321.1, on the reverse strand, counting down.
CCCGCCTACGGCTCGGGCTTTAAACGACACCCTTGACGGTAATCGGTCTCTTTCTCCTCTCGGTGAACAATGTACTATTCTCAAACATGCTTGAAAATTCGAACATTATTTTGACAACCTTCTTCGTGCTAAATCGGAGTGTACGGACTGACCTAAACCGCGCCGGCAATCTTAGTATGAGAATCCATTACTAACGTGTAATAATGGATTTTCATACAAAAATTGCCGGCGTCTGACCGGCAATGTTTCTATTAAAACTCATTACGCACATGTAATTCAGAAATGGAGCGAACTTTTTTTTAATGAATCACGAATAATGGGTATCAAATGAAAGACCTTGATGAGCGAGCACAATCCATTTTTTTTTAATATTAGGTATATGGTTATCAAATGAAAGGCCTTGATGAGCACATTCCAAAAATATGAAAAAAAACGTATAAAAAAAGAAAAAACTTTTTTTTTTATATTAGGTATATGGGTAATATGGGTATCAAATGAAAGGCCTTGATGAGCACATTCCAAAATAATGAAAAAAAAGGAAAAAAAAGATAAAAAAAAAATTTTAATACCTAGGTATAATATGGGTATCAAGTGAAAGGTCTTGATGAGCACATTCCAAAAATATGAAAAAAAAACCAAAAAAAAAAAAAAACTGGAAACAAATTTTTTTTTCAACATGGGATGGGTATCAAATGAAAGGCCTTGATGTGCACATTCCAAAAAAAATAAATAAACTGGCTCCTTTCTTCTTTTTTCAATTGTTTGCTTTAATTTGAAATAAAAATTAAAGGTTAAAAATACCTTCTTGGTATGAATTTCCGCGCATTATTTGAGAAAAGTACTATACAAGCCTTGGCCGCAACTAGGCATTGATGGACTCACGTCCCACATTTTCACGTTCGTCCTTCAATGCCTGTCTTGCGTGCCGCTGCAGTAATGTACTATAATGTCATCTAATAAAGCTAAGGTGATCTGCGAGTGGAGCTTAGTATCTCAGTAGTTCAGGTTCTATTGGAACCTATTTCAGTGACTAGTCTCTTCCAAGTCTGTCCAAAGCTGTATATTTTGATGTTAAGTATTATTATTATGTTTTTCTCAGAAACTGTCATGTTAAAATGTATCAATTTATTATGAAAAGAGCACAAAGCCCAATCTTAATTAGTATTATATTCTCAATTCATGAGAGAACCACAATGTTCCAACAATTGTCTCGGAAACAATTTTCTAATTCAAGCAATCCCACCGCAACTGAAAAGACACGCAAATGAAAATTTCAAATTAAGCCCAGACGTAAATACTCCTTATAAACGTTCTCGCAAATTAAAATCGGCGAGAGAGTTCTAACTGTGGTTAGCGTGACAGCCTTAACAGCGTTCATTTGAACTTACACAAATTCCTTTATGTTGCTTCGTACGTCAAATTTAATAAGAAACTACATAATGTACCTAGTACCTACACGGGTTGACTGAAATATTTGTTAAAGATCGCACTGGTGATGTGCGAACTAGTTTTGTTGGTTGTTGAGTGTTTGTTGCTGTTATTGATTCTAAAATACACTTGAGTGGTATCCTTGAGTGTATTCGTTCGTGATAAACAACAAAATACAAAATTATTTATTTCGGTAATAACAGATTCTAATACAATCATCCGTGGTTGAGGCTCCCTTTTGAGCAAGTGTTTTGCTTTGTTTTGCAGACGATATTAAATATAGAATATAATATTAGAATTATAATTACTGCTTTAATGGAGCTCCTAATTGAGTAATTATTGTCACTACTACGTAACTACTACCTTCCTTCTTGAAATAATTAAATATATCACATTTGAATATTTCTATCACTGATGGGACAAATCTTCAAAATCGAAAATACACCTTGTAACTTAATACCGTTCACACGAAAATATATAATAATTATACATAATACTGTAAATTAATAATATTGAAATGTTTCATCATCACATTTTTTTTTCTTTTAGCCCTCTGTGGAATAATGAACTCCATAATACAACGTGTAAACTCTAATGCCGAATACGGTAAGGACCATCAAAGTGAACAACTTTTACTATGTGACCGACTCTGAAATCGCTAAAAAAAGAACAGCGTTTCATAGTTACACTTTTAAATTTTCGTTTTAATTTTTTGTATGAAACAGCTGATATTTTCGTGATTTCTGAGTTGGTAAAAGTTGTTCAGTTTGATGGTCCCTACATACCAAATTCGGTATTAGGGGTTATTTTGTAATACGGATATCATCTTAACTTTCAGCTGCGATCATCCGAAATTTGAATATTAATTAGAACTACTCCACTCCAACTGACACAGTATTATTTCCGAAACTACATAACGTTCATTTTGTCCAGAATTAACTGGTCTATGAGCCTCGAAATCTTAGTATTATGATGATTTTGTAATTGGACCGAGTACCGGTTACGGCTCTGAATAAATTGGATTATATGGTATGTGTTTAATTCAATGTCAGAATGCTAAATTGCCTTCTTGTTTTAGATGTCAGGTTTCCAATTTATGTGTGTCGTTTGGGATCTGAATTGTTACAACATTGTGGGTACGACTTGTAGAAGTGAGTTTACTATCAAAACTCTTTATTTTCAATTAGTGACTTTTTAATTTACATATTTGGTTCAAATACATTGGTGGCGCATAACCCATTCCTTTAGTATATTTACTAAAATCATGAAATAAAGGATTCTTCACGTTTGAAAGTGGCGGCGTACAGTCGCCATTTTTTTTTTAAATATACCAGATGGTGTATGGATTCTAACAATACCCCATACATCCAAATCCGTTACCGTATTGATGCTGTCTACTGATAGGGCTAAAATCGATATATTATGCTTACGCGGCATATTATTTTGATTTCCAAAAACGTATTGAGTTCGTCGCGTGGAGACTTAGGCGGCGACTCACCATGTCAAATTCTCATCAAAAGGTGAGTTTCCACCTTTAAAAAAATTTGGTGGTTAATTCAGCCATTGGCTAGAAAAGCCTGGGTGAGAGTACTACTACAGAATATAGAGGTGGTTAGCTCAACTAGAAAGAAATATTTAAAAAAATATAAAAAATAAGATTTTGAAGTTTTTTTACAATCATTTTGGTTTACGAAAAAGTTGCAATGATTTTTTATTTATTTATCATTGCAACTTTTTCGTAAACCAAAATGATTGTAAAAAAACTTCAAAATCTTATTTTTTTATATCGTCAGAAAACATTTCCATATAAACTGGTTGATCTAACCACCTCTATATTCTAGGAGGGGACGAAATCAATTCTTAACGGATTGCGTATTTCGGTTAAGGAAATACGCAATCCGTTAAGGCATTTAGAAGTTATGATGGAATAAAGAAACTCATACATACCCCATACAAACATACATTAACCCTGAATACATTACACTCTCGGTTTTATGGGCAGTCATGTAAAAAACACAGTCAGTGGGCAGCAATAAGGATTTTTATGCCCTTCCAAACAAAACTAGTAAGAAAAAAAACAAAATGCAACTTTCAAAACTCACTTCTTACTTAAAAACATTTAAAATCTCACGAAGGAAGAAAAGGATTTGAAACCAACCACAGAAAGAATATATTCATGCTTTTCGAGTTCCGGCTTAAGAAACGTCTTGTCTACATATTTGCAATGTAAATTCTCCATACGAGACCTTTCTCGCGGATTACAGGCCGGGGACATAATAAAATATAGCTTAAGCAGTAACGGAACTACATACAAACACCCGAATCAACGCACTGAGGGATCGTCTAATACTCTAATAGAACGCGACTAAACGATCATCGCAAGATCGCGCGAATTTTAGTCGTACGAATCCGCGATCAAACATATTGATGTCAAATACGTGTCCTCATTGACATTCGCACGATATTCGCGTTACGTTCGTTAGTACGCTATGGTCACGTCGTCAATTCACGCGATGATCGTTTGCGTTCCATTAGTACACATATTTCTTGTCATTGCGCGAACACGTGATGGTCGCGTCGCTTACTCGTGCACTGACAATGCCAAGCCTAGCACCCCCATGGCGTGGGCGTAACAAGAAAAGGGCTAAGTTGAGATACTGTACTTCGCGATTGTGTACTGTGCCTGGGGCTGGGCGAATCTAATTTAGCTATAACACAATTTGTCGACCGGGATAATGTACCGGTACAAATTTGAAAGGAGCAAAGGATCCTTAAAGCGACACACCTGTTACTTGATGTGCTATTGATAGGTAGATATCGTTGTAACTGTGTGTAAGAGACGCAAGTGATATTAGTTATATATAGATAGGTACATACATAATAAGTTTATTAAATTTTGAAAAAAAAAAAAAACAAATTACTTAATTCTGAGGTCAAAAAATATTGTTTTCACATTGCTGATAACATGTTGTCTATGATGTAAATTCCTTAACCCACCATTATCTCTAAAGGTAACAACTGAATAGGTATTAAAAAAGCTTGGTATCAAAACTGATTTCAGAAGGTTAAGTAAGACTAGTATTTCATAAAATTATTATACCTAGTTGTTTTGAAATTACAGTTACGTCAATCACAAATTGTACGCAATCTTACACAAGGGTATCAGATTCTTGGCCTAATTTGATAAAGGTGAAAAGGTTGACAGCGAATCTGGTTATACCCGCAATACATTTTACCTTAATGCCCTGGTCCGAATATTAAGTAAATCGACGAAGGATATCATTAAGGCTAAGCGAGATCGAAAGGTCAAAGAACTTTGCTTTGACGGTTATTCTATTGACAGTTTCCGCTATCACGCGTTTTTATGAGCATTTTCTATGAAAACAGAATAGATGTTTTTAATGATTATGAACATTTAGGACTGTGGTTTTTTCTCTTTTGATAATAAAACTCTCAGTGGAAATAAATAGACATAAATTTATATGAATGAATGAAAATGAAATGGTTAAGTATTACGAACCATTCAATAGTTTATTTCCTTAAAGATATTATTGCCTGTTCTTCTGTTGCTTGATTTGTCCGTATTTATTTTGGTATTATTTTGTTTGGCACAAAATAAAAATTGACATCATCTAATCTAAATTGTCTCTACGATGAAAAATTGCATAGTTTGATAACTACGAGCTTCCTTGATCAAGTAATGCTGACTTATGCCAGCTAAATAAGAACTCCCAAAAGCCTTATAACGCGACAAAGACTGCCGCGTCATCCCACGAACCGTGTCTAATTGTCCAAAGAAACATCGCTTCCTCGGATTTGAATAAGTCTCAATCCTCTTGAAATTAGGGACTGAATGTCCTCAAAGGTTTGTCCTTAATTTCTCTTGAAAATTTAATTTTTGTTACGACTCCCTTGGTGGGTTTTTATTTTACTTAGGATCATTTTGGATGGAGTTTGAAGGGTTAAATTCGCTTGCACTGCGCTGTGCTTTGCACTTTGTAGCATTTGTGCCAATACATATGACCGTCGGCCAAGAAGCTCATTTTCAATATATCGCATATTGGGGCAAGACCACATTGACAAGATAGCCATTACTTTGGTGTTATCAAATATCGTCGTCTGGGTTGCGTAGTAGGAAGCTTCTGGAAGGTGTGCCACCCTGAACATATGGGCTCCCATACAATGATTTCCAGTCGCAGAAAATAATCGATCGCATATTGATATAAATGGTGAACAGGATCGTAAGTGGCATCATTACAAACATGTTAGACATCGGTTTGGTTAGTTTTCAGGAAGCATGCGCGCGGCCAGGATAGAAACATAGAGACTTTTTTTTCCAAAAAATTATAGACTACATATTGGCATCTAATTACATTCAGGGGGTGGGGCAGGTCCCAGGCGTATATAAAACCATAGTCTTGCGTCGCTTTCAGGAAGCGTCTAGGAGGTCAGGGCAGGTAAGTACATTTCACATATAATGCTCTTGTGGTCCTTGTTCCTTCATCATCATATCAGCCGCACGACACCCACTGCTGGGTATAGGCCTCCCCTAAGGATCTCCACGACGATCGGTCCTGCGCTGCCCGCATCCAGCGGCTTCCCGCGACTTTCACCAGATCGTCGGTCCACCTTGTCGGGGGCCTACCCACGGAGCGCCGTCCGGTGCGTGGTCGCCATTCCAGAACCTTTCCGCCCCAACGGCCATCGGTTCTTCTCGCTATGTGTCCCGCCCATTGCCACTTCAGCTGAGCAATCCTTCGAGCGATGTCGGTTACTTTAGTTCTCTTGCGGATCTCTTCGTTTCTGATTCGATCACGCAGGGAAACGCCGAGCATGGCTCTCTCCATTGCACGCTGGGTGACCTTGAGCCTCCTTATGAGACCCATAGTTAGCGACCACGTTTCACTGCCGTAAGTCATCACTGGCAACACACACTGTTCATAGACTTTCGTCTTGAGACGCTGAGGTAAGTTCCTTGTTCCTTGTTCCTTATTCGATCAATATGACAACACAAAAAAATCGTTTAGGTAATGATGGCACCCACGACCCTGTTCACCATTGATATAAATATGCGATCGATATTTTTTAGCGATGGGTGACCATGTTCAGGGTTACATATCTCCCAGAAGCTACTTCGCAACCCAAACGATGATATTTGATAATACCAAGCTAGTGGCCATCTTACCAATTTGGTCTGGTCCCAATATGCGATAGATCGAAAATGACCCTGGTTGGCAATATTTTTTCTTTGAAATTGTGCAACTAAGTATCTATTAGAGACCCTGAAGTAAACTTTTATGTTTTCTTTAACATGAAATTTTTAACGGCGATGAATTTTGAGCTCCTCTTTTGCTTTACATTTTTCATTTGAATACTTAAATCATTTTATCACTTAAGTTTTCTTAAATTGACTTGAATCTTTACCTCCACTTATACTTACACTATAACTTGCAAAACGCCCGGTAAGTTTACCTGCAAAAAAATTAGTTAGAATTAGCCGTTGCATTTCTTAAACGATATAATTACTTAAGAGATAAAGATAGTTATTATTTCTAAAGCTTTCGTTTGACGGTACATAATAATGTACCTTCTCTTCAAATGGTACTATGGTTAAATATAAAAAAAATAAAATTTAATATAAATTAAATACTAAATAGGTAAACAGTTAACAGAAGAAAACTTCTCAACTTCAAACAAATATAAAGACAAAAAGTTACATCAATAAAAATGTATGCAAAATGCACTGAATGCTTTTGGGAGTTGGTTCAAGTCACTGAAAGTCTTTCACATACTCGTATAAATAGAGAATGAACAAAGCTAACGCACTTCTTTTTGTGGCAATGAGTGGTAACAATGACATAAGTAACGACAAGGAAAACATGACAAAACACAAAACTGTACATCTCAAAAGAAATAAACAGACCTAATCTATTTAAAAACACACTCGCCATGTTTTTCCATTTGTTCATTGTGTCCACAAGCAATGGGATGATAAAATGGGTTTTTCTTTGAGAGCTTGGATTTACTAATAGCTGAAACAAATTGATGAAACTGGCTAGAAAGTTAGTTTCGGTTCAAAATGAAGAGGAAACAAATTTGTGGTATTATTCCGTTGGGGATTAAGATGAAAAAGTATTACGTTTTGGTGCAGTAATTCGAAAGTTTAGTGCAAAAACTTTACTTAATTAATAGTGTCACCTTAATTTTTCATGTGTGGATTATTATTTCAAAATCTAGAACGGGTGTTATGAAGATATAGACGAATCAAAAGCGCTTAATTTTTAAGTTTATTTAAATAAGTTGTATTGACTTGGCTTTTGGCTTTGGCTACGAAATTATTCAGTAGGGTAGTATTAGTATTAGTATGTTGTAAAAAACTTTAGTTAGTAAATAAGCTTTATTCCAACAGCGATAAACATCGCATAATTTAGTTCCTTCTAAATTCCGTAAAATATTTCTTTCGTGGTACGCCCTTTTTCTTATAAGTGAGCGGGGTGCGGGAGGCGCGGGCGAGCGAACCCCTCACCCCCTCTCATCTAGGATTGCGTCGAAAAAGACTGCCCTAAACAGTTTCTCATTTTGAAATAAAACTGAATTTACTAAAATGATAATACCTACCTGATACTTTATTTCATTAATATAAAATTTTAATAAGGGTTATTTATCACACTTAGGTATCACAGTCTTCAATTTTTTTAACTATTGTTTTAAAGCTAACACTTATTAAATTCTGAGAACAGAAGTTTAACTTAACACAAGTTAACAAAAGCATATTGTTCACAAAGATTAAATGAAGTTTAACACAAGTTTCATTCGCTACGTAGAATAGGTAATTAATATTTTAATATACTGCTCGCTTGTTTTTAATAAGAACTTTATTTATTTGTTTGGAAAACCAACAGGCTGCAATAACACTATATATACATATACAATATGGTAAACAGCCAATTACACGTACCCCCTTACTAATGAAGATTGTATAGCCGATGTATAGTTACACAGTGTTTTGTCACATTCTTTTCAATGTCAAACTCAAATAGTTTGACAGAGAGTAACCATTGTGTAACTATACATCTTCTATATAATCTTTATTAGTAAGGGGGATAGTATTTATTTATTTTAAATAATTTATTTTATTAAATAATAGCAGTTAACTTTAAATAGCGTTCTAATAATAATCCCATAAAGGATTAAGGAATAATAAGGAAAAGTGACCAAACCATCCGTTGAGAAAATTAAGCAATTTCACGAGAGCATCAAGCTGCATTATCTAAGCAGTTTACTAAAACACGGCATTTATGCTTCAACACGGATAAGGTAACGTAACGAAAACCACGAGGTATGTTTCCAAACGAAAACGCAAACCTTTGTAATATCAAACACCGTTTAAACTAAGTCCAAACTCTACGTTAAATAGGTATTTTGGTGATCTTGCGAATAGCTTAGACCAACTGCTGCTTGGAGTCTTTGGTGGAACGCGCTTTTGATTATACGAGCTTAGTTTACTACCATAGCTTTGTTGGTAAAATAGATATAGCTCTTCTGTCTCACGAAGTCCGTATTGCTATGAATGTTGTTAGGAGTACACCTGCACATGCACATTATTTTAGTGTGTGTAAAACGAGAGCGTGCAGACGCACACTAAAGCAATGTTTACACGCCTAATAACATTCATAGCAAACAGTTTTCGTGAGATAGAACAACTAATAGGTAGGTATTATTTTATAAAAAGTTTAAAAAGAAAAATATAACTTCATCACCTTCATCATAATTTTTATTTCACGGTAAAAAAAACAGGCTGAATTCGGGTTCCCTACTGCTCGAACAATGTGGTGTAACGAATTTTTTTGTAACAGCGGGAGAAATAAAACCAACAAATAATGCGGTACCGGGTCGCGTTTATAAGGTAACTCATAAAATAAATGAATTATGAAACAGTTTTTGTGCACCCTCGAATACAAAGGGCAACTTATTTTCGTATTGTTACTGTTTTCGAGAGTTCAATTCACTATGTATTTACCTAATATATTTATGGACTAGAATACTAAGTTGAGTAGCGGCAATGAAAACATTTACGTTATTTGCTCTATTCTATTCACATTCAATACTATCAATATTTAACCAGTTTCGAGTTTTGGAGTCTTCTTGAGACCTTTGATTTATTAATCTAAAAACCAATAATATACTATACTGCTGCTAACTGCTAAGTTAGTAATACTAACATTATAAGCTTTATGTTTTCTTCAGTCAAAAACCCACGTAATTTATTTTATTTTGTATACATGTATTACTTAACTAAGTGGGTAGCAATCGTCAAACATTTTGTGTCGGCTTTTTGTGAAAAACTTATTTTCTCAGAATGATGTCGGAGTCATAAGCGGCAAACGAGGAGTTCTACGTGCAAGTGGATGGCGTAGCAATGGGCTCTCCTGTATCCCCCATTGTTGCTGACATTTTCATGGAGGATTTTGAGGAGAAAGCACTAGCCACAGCACCAGTGACTCCCCGGTTCTACAAACGGTACGTAGATGACACTTTCACAATACTACCTAGAGACAGTGTCCCTGCATTTCTTAACCATCTTAACTCCATAAACCCCAACATACAATTTACTATGGAGTTAGAGGCAGATAATAAACTAGCTTTCCTAGACATTCTCATTATCAGGAATCCGAACCAAACCTTGAGCCATACAGTGTATCGTAAAGCAACCCGTACAGACAGATACCTTAATGGTGACTCTCACCATCATCCTATACAGTTAGCTACCGTAGGGAAATCTTTGTTTCAGAGAGCCCGCGGCATCTGTGACAAACAACACCTGACTGCTGAGCTTCAGCACGTCAAGCAAGTACTACGTAACAACAAGTTGCAAGTACCACGCCTTCGTCACAGAAAACGCACCAAAACAGCCACAGTAGAGCGTCAACCTGCCATCCTACCATACTTGAAGGGTGTCACTGACAAGATTGGAAACATTCTGAAGCGAGCGTCAATCAAAACTTACTTCAAGCCGCCGAAGAAGATCAACCAATTCTTACGACCTGTCAAGTGTAATATCCCCCTTCAAGCCGCAGGTGTCTACAAACTAGATTGTGACTGTGGGCTCTCCTACATCGGGCAAACAAAGAGAAGCATAGGGACCCGGGTTAAAGAACATGTAGCTGACATGAAACATAGGCGCGATAACAAGTCTGCAGTGAGTGAACACGCCTTTGAGGGGCCCAACCATTATATTAGATTTGACAAACCCCAAATCCTTGCTAGGGAACGTAGATTCATTCCTAGAATGCTCCGCGAGGCTATCGAAATAAATAAATATCCTAATTTCAATAGAGATGATGGTTGGAAAATTCCACCAGCTTGGGACCCCATCATTCACAAGCTAAAGCCCCAAACACACACTGTAAGATCTAATGATACGGTTAGTTCCTTTTGCAAATAAATTAATTAATATAAAAGACGGAGGTCGGCCTTCCTCTCCAAGTTTTCTTTCGCCATTTCTTTCTTGGAGGGGCCTCCCAATTTTTTGAAATGGTAGTAGTTTCAGTAGATTCTCTCTTTTTAACATATAAAATTAAATTAAAACCAAACCAAAATTAAACTAATTAAATTTGATAAATTTTAATTTCTGAACGTTCTAAAAAATTCATCGCTTGAGGGTAGGCTCACAAGTAGCTTCAGTCCCCCGTGACCACGGCAGCTGCAAAGGTGCCGAAACGTCGGGAAAATCAAAAATCAAACCAAATACCAACTAATTACCAAAGTACTTTCAATAAAACCGCGCTAGTATCCGTTAAAAGTGTTTTATTTCATGTCTAGTGAGCGCGTAAGCTTGAGAAGTGAATACTAAGTTCATGTTTTGGAGCGAAGGGAGCGCTGTGCAACCTGAATTGCACTTTATTGTGTCGGAGCAAGAGTCGCAATTTGTTTAAACGATTTTCCGGAGTGCAATTTCTGTACGCTAGTACTATTATCTATTCTGTGCCTATAGCTACGACTTTTTGGTAAATAATATAACCTAAGTGATAATGTAACGGTTTTGGTTTAGATTGTTCAGAGTTAGCGCGATCTAAGTAACATAGAAGCATAAAGTATTTAAAAAACAAACATGTTCAATTTTTATACAAATAGGATAACAATAAAAAACTTATGACGTTAATAGTTGCAAAAAATAAATATTTTCTAAGTTTTATAATTATTAGACAAAGCATGTTTTATATTCTGTGCGCTATCGTCGTAAAGAAAATTTATTCAGTGAACAATTTTACGAGCGGTCTTCATACGGTGACCTCCGTATTTCTATTGAAAAATTGTAATGTAAGTGAAATATGGGATAGTGCATTAAAGTGTTTGTAATAGTACCTAACATTTTCGCGTTCGTGCTATCAAGAAATATTAAATTGACACTTTTATTGATGTTGTAAAAACTAAATCTATTATGTAAGGATATTTTCCTTGTTTTAAAAAGAGTTTTTAAAACTGGATTCAATATTTTTTATGACATCAAAACTAACTTTCAATAAAAATCATTTGGAATATAGTTATGATAGACTATAAGTTAAAAAAACTGGCCAAGTGCGAGTCGGACTCGCGCACGAAGGGTTCCGTACCAAAAAACGGCAAAAAAAAAACTCGTTTGTTGTATGGGAGCCCCACTTAAATATTTATTTTATTATGTTTTTAGTATTTGTTGTTACAGCGGCAACAGAAGTACATCATCTGTAAGAATTTCAACTGTCTAGGTTCATGAGATACAGCCTGGTGACCGACAGACAGACAGACAACGGAGTCTTAGTAATAGGTTTCCGTTTTTACCTTTTGGGTACGGAACCCTAAAAAGGAACCCTTAATAGGATCACTAATATTATTATACTCTTTATTGCACTCATAAAAACAGTTACACAAAAATAAATTGAGATATGTACACAAAGGAGGACTTATCTCTAAAAGAGATCTCTTCCAGCCAACCTGAGAACGTGTTCGAAATTTCAATATTAAGCGGGATCGAGATTTTAATATTTATATTTCATTCTGTTTAAAAATTTAGTTTATAAAATAAAACATAAAATTTGAATCGGTAGTTGCACCGAAATCATTATTGAATTTAATGTGAAATAATATCAAAATATTATGATAAATGACTTCAACAAAAACGGCTATTACGTAGAAAAGTCCAAACAATTTTAGGCAATATTCGGATGACGAGTTTGTCTCGACATTTTATGAATAGACACAATTTGTCCGACGAAAGTCAGACGTAGACTGAGTATCAAATAATTCGTTCAGAAATTGTATTTGTCATTTAGAGTAATAAAGCTTTACCAAATTATTTTTTGGTATACACGCAATTTTAATTTACTTTTTTGTTTACTTTGAAAATATTGTTTATACATCTTTATATTACATTAATTAACTGACTGCACCATTAATTATCTTTTAATTAAGTAGAGTTTCCAGCTTCTCACACTTCAGGTCATACTTGTATTTTACTCAAATTTGTTCTAGAATTAAGTAATGTAACCTATTGTGTGATGAGGAAATAAATGATTTATTTATTTATTTAGTTTAGTTTTTTTATTTATTTATTAGTTTAGTTTAGTTTCTTAGTTTAGTTTCCTTTTTGTTTTCTCTTTTATTATTTAAGTACTTTAATTTTTTTATGAAGCAGGTACCTACCCACTCTCTTATTTAAGTTGTGGATAACGGTGTTGATTGTCCTATTAGTATTTTTCATTGTTCTTAGTTTATTTAAGTAACATACATTGGTCAATTGTTTGTTGTCCCGAAAAAATTAAAAAAAATATAAAATATATTAGTTTTTGCTATACATTCCAATCTCTCTGAAAGTTTTCACCTTGTCATAACACAATTGCTTGAGGTGCACTATTCTAGTCGGTACGTTTTATCGAATAAAAGAACGGTCCATTAGACTCTTATCAATAAACATTCGACCAACTGTGATAATTTTACCAGTGATCCTTTCGTCCTAATCACTATCCCGTCCCTAAATCAATAACCTAATGAATATGTGTAATCGATCTTTTATACATGAATCGCTTCAAAAACTTCGTTTCACCCTTTGTTTTGAATTCTAAAAGGCTTTAGAATATCAAAACATTTAAGTTAGGTTGCATGGAGGCTTCAATAACTTCAAAAACTTATGCTACAATTGAGTACAGAACTATTAGAAAGTTAGTGCATTAGTGCAGTAATAATGATTACATTAAAGTTAAGTCAAGTTGAAATTTTAAACAAGTAAAAAATATAAGTTTGTGTATTTACTTACGATCCCTTATTTTAACGAGCTTTTGGATCAAAGATTTAACAAGAACACAAATTTTTGAAGTTACTATTTTTAGGTGATTATGTTGATTACGTACTAAACTAAGACGAATCTAGACTAACAAATACGACTGTGTAATTTTAGATAATCTTCTTGTAGGTACGTTGAGGCAAAACAACAATACAGGGTCATTCTAAACTTACTATCCAAATTTCAAGGATGTGTTCAGTCCATGAAACTGAACAACTTTCTCTAAGGAACACAGGGCCAAATAGATAAAAAAACGACTAAGTATCCATAGAAATTAAAGAGATCACGTGATCAATTTAGTATGGGATGACCAAAATTTTGAGTCCAAAGACACATGTTTCATATAGAAAGTTGTTCAGTTTCATGGACTGGACACATAATTGAAATTTGGACGCTAAGTTTTGTATGACCCTGTATACAAAAAATACCTACCTCTAAAAAGCAAGAAATAATATTCATAAAACTGAATAAGATAATTACTTTTTTGTAGGAAGAGGGATATCTTAAGTGTAGGTTCTTTAACCGACTTAAAAAGGAGGTTCTCAGTTTGACCCGTATGTATGTTTCTCCGCGATTATCTTACGTTTGGCTGAGCCGATTTTTCTACATATTATAATATACCTTACCTACAAGGTACCTACACTAAAAATAAAAAAATAAAAAATTGTTTAAGAAAAACAAAAAACCGGCTTCAAAAAACCTACCTAAGCAAGAAATAATATTCGTAATAATAAAAATCGGGTGGGGCTTTTAGAATAAAAAAAAAGGAATCTGTACTCCAGCCCCACCCGACACGTTTGAATCATTTCAATCGGTCCAGCCGTCTTCGAGTAATAGGTGGACATACACAAAAAAAAATATACAGACGAACATAGAACCTCCTTCTATTTTGGAAGCGGGTTAAAAATAGAAATACAGCTAATTTGTTTTAAGTAGCTCAATAACGTCACACAAAGGATGAAAATAAATCTCCTAAGTGTGATTGTCAAATTAAACACAAAAACATTTTTTAATTCATTAAAATGTTATTGATAAATACTACTTATTAACAAAAAAATATGAGGATAGCCGATACTCTTCTAGCCACACTTCGATTGAACTCTCAATCATGAATGGTACTTCAATTATCTCCATTAATGTTCAGGTAATGCAAAAATCATGTTGCAATTATTATTCGAGCACATCCATTCGCTAAATTCGTTTAACTGGAAAATATTACCATTCATAATTTTGTTCTTATTGTCATTATTATAATTTTAAACAACAGTTACTTTAATTACGTATTTGTAGGTAAGTGTGAACACTTACTTTTCCCTTACTATCACTTCCTATTCTGTATTGTTGATAATATAATTTCCTCTTTTTTAAGGTTTCGTACCCAAAGAGTAAAAACGGGACCCTATTAAGTACTAAGACTCCACTGTCTGTCTGTCTGTCACCAGGCTGTATCTCATGAACCGTGATAGCTAGACAATTGAATATCACAGATGATGTATTTCTGTTGCCGCTATAACAAAAAATACTAAAAACAGAATTAAAATATTTTTAAGGGGGGCTCCTATACAATGCAACAAACGTGATTTTTTAACGTAAAAAGCGTCCGACTCGCACTTTGCCGGTTTTTTTAAGTACTATGAGCAATAACCAGAGCTATTTTTAAGTAGTTTTTATTAACTCGTCTGATGTGTAATGATTGAATTAAATATTAGGTTAAGTATGTAGCTACCTTCGATCAAGATCTTGAAGGTAGCTACCGAAAAAATGAGTTTGAAATATTATTTTCGCATTCAATTATATTCTTCAAACTTTTTATGAAAACAAACTGTTTCAATGGTGTCGGACCATTTTAAAAAAAAAGTGTATCTGTTTTCCCTAATCTTTGTTTGTAATAACTATTATTATAAAATGTGACCCATTCTCTAACTTAGATAAGGTTGTTAAATTAATCTTTTTACAAGAGGTTGTCACGAGCCTCGAGTGAAGTCAGGCAATAAAACTTAACTTGGGCTACTACATTATTAAGGAGGCAGAACCTTTTACTTGGTATAAGATAAAAGCTAGAATTGAAAGTGGACTTTTTGATACTGAATAAACTTTTTAATCATTTTCTTTCTAAAACAAATTCAATTTCTTTGATGCATAACTCAGTTTACGTCATAATTTATACAAAATAAACAACAAAATACTCAAGAAATGTCACCTTTTAAATGATAATTTTGTTATAAAATTAATTTATACCTATTGATAAAAACCTAACCAATAGTTAACTTCTGACTAAGACAATCGCTTTCACCTCCATTAACGTTATAACTTTTTTCTCACGATTTCAATGAATGGAAAAGTATTAAAAGATCTAGCTACCGATTTCTGAACGGAATTGTCACATCTAGGCAAAGTTACCGTGTAAGTAGGCAAGTAAGGTACTTAAGACGTCAAACTTCAGTCCATCCTTTCTCAGTTACTTCTTTTCTCTTTAAAACGTATCTTCGTTCCCCTTGAGGTAAGCACTTAAAAGTTTCTCATAATGCGAAGACCAACAAAGCAAAACTTTGAAAAAGGGTTGACAAAATAATTTTGCTTGTCTACAACACCTTTGTATCGTAAAGTGTATTATTATAAGTATAAAATTAATATAAGCAAGTTCTTAATCCTTAATTGAAATACTTATAAAAATTATGCAAGAATAAATTTTACACGTTATTTTTCATGTTTTATTTTATTAAGTAAGTACCTAATCAAGATTATACATAACATACAAGTAGTTCGAGAAATCATTTACTTCAAATATTAATTAAAAAGCAACCGATTATTTTCATCAAAGATACACGGCCATATTCTTCTACTCGTTTGACTCTAAAAGTGCCATTGTTCCATGTTTGTCCCACTTGCAAGTTTGATTGACTTTAACTTTTTATTTGAACTTAAACTTAAACTTAAATTTTACTTAAACTTTAACTTAACTTAAACTTTATGACTTTTAATAATGTATCGTTTTTATTAAATACAATGTGTTTTCAAATTAATTAAAACAATAGTTAGGTATTGAAAAAATGTTATTTACCTACAACTGCCAACGAGTCATTTTTGGCCCGTCATGAATTAACGGCTGAGCATCATTTCTATCAGTCAGTTGTACGTGTAAAAAATGATTTAAATTTATAAATAAACAAGGCTCAAGTGACATATATATAGGTATTGTCTGAGCGTCATTTCTATCATCATATCAGTCAGTAGCACGTCTAAAAATGATTTAAATAAATATGTCTCAAGTGACATACAATCATTGTTTTGATAAAAAAATTAATGCCAACACTTATGAATGTTGCAAAAAATATAGCGGGACAAAATTAAAATGGCGGCGGCGGTTCAAGGGTGGGTCGTAACTTTCGGTACTTTAGTATTAAAGTTCATTGAACGTTTTCTGGACGAAAAGTGAGCCGAAAGTTACAGTTAGTAAAAAATATTTAAATAAATAAATAATCATGTTTATGTTATTTGCACTTTTTTCATAATTTTAATGCCAATACTAATAAACGTTGCAATAAATATAATGGGACAAATTTATCACGGTGGCGATTCTAGAGGTGTCGCAACTTTCGGCACTTCTAGTGTTAATTATTCGCATAGTTAAAACGTGTGATTGCTTTCACCTAAAAAATATATTCTCATTATTTAAATCATTTTTTTTGCAGTAGCACTTGCAGACCTTAATCGCTTCAAGTTCTTTCGCAGAAAATCGGATCTCATGGCTTAGAGCGAGATCGCAAAAGCACGGCGTGACGTAGCGCTCCACTGGGATAAGTTGAAGCGAACACTAATCGTTTGGTAGTTTTTAATCCAAGATCCTGCTAAAGAATGAGGCTGCGCTTTTAAAAATATTTTGGTCTAGAATTCTGGCTAAGAAAGGCTCTATTTAAAAAATATTATCTTAGTAGACAAAGAGTCAAATGCTGTGTCACCTATAATGGGGCACTTATTAGCCTATGTATGTCTGTATCATTTTATTTTTTGTAACTGTTCGATAAATGTTCTGCTGGTGTACCTATTAAAATAAATTAAATTAAAGAGTTTGTGGGCTGGGCACATAGCGATGAGAACCGGTGGCTATTGGGAGTTGGTTGGTTATTGAGGGTGGAACATTGGACGATGGTCATGTCCAATTCTAACATCGCTACGTGGTGGTGGTCCCTGACAAAGTAGGTCTGGTGAAGGTAAAAAAAAAACTGGATACGAAAGACAAACTACGATCATTGTGCATAATCCAGACCCTAGATTCTAGGGAGGGCTAATTCCCAGCAATGAGTGCTGTGCGGGTAATATGATAAGAGATGGGTAACGGATATTAAGGATGTTAAAATTGTTGGAATTAACTCAAATTTAGTATTTTTGGTGCACTAAAATCTTTAAAGCTATTTAGAGCAAAGTTTAAATCCAGTATTTTTGACAATGAATAAAACGATAAGGCACCGTCCACAATGAAAAAACCAACTGGACTGCAGCTACAAATCCGAATTTAGATTTTCGCATATAAAATGCAACATAAATCTCATATGTCTTAAACTAAGTCAGTCGGAATCTCCAACAAGATGAAACGTCCTCTAGGGAGAAATTCCAGCGAGTTGACAAATTCCTGTTTCTATTTTTACTGTTTCAGAAAAGTGCACTTAACGGTTATTGTGTTTCATAACAGCGATTTTTCGCATTTTTGTTGAAGTTTTTTGTACTTTCTTGTTATTTTCGATTGTGTTAAGAATGTTTCAGTGCTCTTAAATGTAGTTAAAAATATTTTTTTTTTTTTATTTATGTAACATACAAAGATTATGTTTTTTCTTTCGTATAATTTTATCACCATAAAACTATTTCAATCATGTTATTTTAGTATAAATATTATACCGGACATTGTGAAAGTGAGTTAGTTTCAGCCATAACAAGTTAAATACGCGGTTAATTAATTCAGAAGATAATGGAAAATAATATAATTTTATTAGCAACACATATCACATACACGAAGCGTAACACAAAAAAATAGGTCAGCACTAAAATTTGAAGAAAAAAAAGCAAAGTTACACTGCAGTGTGCTATGAGATGCCAAGACTGACCTAAATTTTTTTAATAATGTCGTCGTGATAGGTGATGTTCATGTATAATGCAAAGAAGCATAATTCATTATAGCATACAAATAATTTCATCATAGTGTATATAAGTGGGTAGACTAGCTGGAGCTGATGTTAATTAATGTGATAATTGTGTACTGGTTACTTTAGGCTGGGTGCTAATGTCATTATCAAAGCTAATTATGCTTTGCCTAGCCTAGGGTTAATCTTATGTAATCTAGATGACAATCACAATAGTTCGCTGTTAGATAAGCGATATGGTTGGAATGGTTATTGGCAAAGCAGCTTAGCTATGACTGTGAACAGGGTTTGAATCCAGTAAGGTAAAAAAAAACTGAATATTTCGATGACAATAGTTAAATGAATTATTTGACATTTTCGACTAAACCACAGAATTAATATACTTAACTATGTTTGTTTCTCAGATGAAATGCGCACATAATCAAGAAAAAAACTCTTTTTTTCTTTTTTGACAAAAGTAAACTAAAAGTTGACTTATTTTGATTAACTTTTACACCAAATATATAAAAGAGTAAAGAAGATTAACTTCAAATCACACGATTGAAAGGAACCCTTGAATATAGACATCGGCAAAAATAAGGGGAAAAGTTGGAGCTGTGATAAGGAATTTCGCATTGGAGATAATTTTATCGGCAAATCTATACCGGAGTTGGGCCATTTGAGAGACCTTGGCGTCATAAAAATGGATCTGTAACATTATTGAAACAAAGACAGCGGCAGCCAGAGACGTCAATTAATTTATACGTTTTGTCGACTTTTGGCGTGTACGTACGCACGAACGAACAAGCACATGAACACGACCAGCGAACACTTTGGTTGCATGTGATGTGTACCATTAACGAACATCGAACACTATGTTCAAAAATAGTCATTGTTGTCCTTAGTCCCGGTTTACATTATTCCAGTAAAACATTCCAGTAGATCGAAGTACATTACGTGGTGTGTTTGACGTTTTTTTTTAAATTAACGAACATGCCAGGCTATGTACTTCTACCGAAATGTTTTTACTGGAATAATGTAATCGTTGTTATGTGTGGATGTTCTATAGTGTTCGTGTCCCTCTGCTTATTTATGACTAGACGTACAAATCAAATGTTCGTGGTCACTATATTTGTTGTTCTTCACTGTATCTATGTCTTGTCTATCCTCCTTTAACTAACTGATAACTAAACGCATTTTTAAATTTTGACAACTCTTTATGAAATATACAGGGAGAAAAAAACAGCCATTGACGAGTTTCTTGCCGGTTCTTCTCGTTACAAGGTCTCCCGCTCAGGGTTTGAGAACCGATGGCGTAGCTTCTATGACATTTACAAGTGCTTGTTATAGCCTGAATAAATTAATTTGAATTTTGATGCTGGATCGCTGAAGACTGAGCCTGCGAACCGACGACTGCGACTTATGCGACTACCAATCATTGTTTTTTCGTTTAAATGAAAATATAAGACTAGAGATATCAACTTAAATTAATCAGTCAAATCAATAGACCGACTGAGTGCGGCTATAAGTTTTCGTAAAAAAGTTACGTAGGTACGTTATTTTTTAAAAATTTGGTCTTAAATCTCAGTAGCAAAACACTTCAAAGTAACTTCATTATTTTCAGAAAAAAAACCAATTTATTGACGTCTATAAACGTCAAACGAACATAATGCCCTAAAAAATTACAGTCGAAAAAAATACATAAAAGCAACTTTATTGTAAAAACGATAAGGCTGAATTTTATGTAACTTGTAGTAGTATATCTTTGCTTCATGGTTAACGAGGTACTAACGTTTTAGTTTCACTTGGATTAATGCTTCTCTCAATAAAATTCCTTTGTTGATGGAAATTGTCCTTTAAGAATAATCCCATTCTTTGTGATTACAAATACACTAAGTATGATAAATTGCTTTGTTTGTGGCTTCGCTCTGGTACACGGTATGTAATTAAACGAACTAAACAAAAACAAAAATAATATAAACCTGAAAGAAAGCTTCATTCACATCAGTAAACTCATTTTACTTTTTCTTTCTTTTTCAATAATATTATTTAACACGTTGTTAAGAAGTATAAATATGAATTGACGTCACTGAGTTCGTCTTTAAAGCAGCTACACTTAGAATAATAACACCATAGTTCTCTACAAAGCGCACTGTCAAAAGTGAGGCAACGGGGGTTTTCAGATTTTTATTCTCCATTATTTACATTTATTAGATTAGTTACTATATTATTGGATTTTAGTTACGATTAGGTAACGTATGAAAGATAAAAATCTGAAAACTAAGCCATTTTGGCTTAGTATTTGTTGCCTCACTTTGCATACAAGGACACGGCTTCTAGGTGTTATTATTCTAAGAAGAGACATGCTTAATTATTTTCAACATTAACATTAGTATTGTAACAGTTAAAAATGTAAAATTATATAAAATAACTGAAACGAAATTTCGTTTCAGTTATTTTTATGATCTGAAAAAAAAACTTTCTCACGATATATTTTATATTCTAGAATAAACTATAATCCATAAAAAAACATATATTAACTTTAAAATCTGAAATATAATATTTAAATTTAAATACTTACCTACTAATTTTGTTTAAAAAATACTGTTTCCAACATTTTCAAGCAAACACCAAAATTGCTTTTCAAAATCTCCAATCCCTTTTAACCTAAGTCTTTATGATAAATGAAATCATACAACAATACGAGACGGGTCAAAAACTATTTCCGTGAAACTATTTAACTAGTAGAGTAGTGAAATTGTGAAACTATTCGCATATTATTATTAATTCTGAACACACTCAGGGTCGTTTATTTAAATGTGCTCCATGAACAAGTGAAGCGTGTTACTTAATTTTAAACTTTGAACACAGAGTCGGCGAACCTAGAAAGCGAGTTGGGTGGTATGATTGTAATAATACATACGTGTATTTTAGCAAGATCGTTGAATTCTGATATTCGGAGGTAAATGTCAAAATAAGAAACGTATTTTTATAACTACTATGTTCATATGTATAATGACTGGAGCCTATTGAACTGATTTGAGATGAGTACAATTGCGTAATCAAGTTACAAGGGAATAAACTATTTACTTTTCGATTAAAGGAACATTACCCGACCGATGCAGCTCGGTGGCGCAGTGGCCCAGCGATTGCGGAAGTAACGCAACATTTGCAAGGGTCGGTCATGGGATGGGTGACCACTCCGTGCTTCGGAAGGCACGTTAAGCCGTTGGTTCCGTCTGCATTTGCAGTCGTTAACACCCACCAATCCGCATTGGGCCCGCATGGTGGGTTATGGCCCATCCTCCTTACCACCCATAAGGAAGGCCTGTGCCCCAGCTGCAGTGGGGACATCAAAAATGGTTGATGGACAACCGATCGATAAGCTATAAAAACGTACCAAATTGAAACGTAAAGACTTACAGAAGTAAAATAAGAATTTGGAGGAGTTTTAAACAAAAAAGTTTCTGTAATCCTTAATTTTCTTTCTTCAACAACGAAATTAGTGATTCAAACAGAACATTAAGCAAGTAATCCTTATTCTATCACTGCCCAAGAAAATTAAAGAAACTTTCCTCAATTCCCAAAAGCCTAAACCAACTAGGTCAACAGACACTCTTACTCTGTGATAAATTTGAAATTGAGCTTCTTATTTACCGTATCAATGCTTTCAAAATGTTATTGCAATCAAACTTTTTCAATTATCTGCATGTTTTTGGAATGCGGGCTCATTCTATCAATAGAAGCAATCAAAGGAATCAATCTGCATGAATTCGGGAGAGTATTTCTAACTTAGGTATAAATTATATGTCAAAGGGTACTTAAGGTTTTAATTATGCTATCTTTTCCATTGGAAAAGAGAAATGAGATCAACAAATATTATGGTTTACCTAACCATGAGTTTCAAAGGAATCAATCTGCGTTAATTCGGAGTCCCTGCTAGAGAAATTCTAACTTAGGTATAGGTACCCAATATTATACATTAACAGTTTTTAAGGGTATAATCTTAAGGTTTTAATTTATGTGACTGTAAATGATTTTGGTGTAATATTTTCCATTGGAAAAGAGAACTTAGACTATGGTTTCACTAACGTAATTCCTCGGGGAAGCACATACTGATCTGAGAGACTAAAAAAACACCAAGCTTTCCTGTCAGACTTTCACAAATGATATTGAATCAATACTACCTACAGCCTACATTATTTCACTTTAGGTGATAGGGCATTCTTACAAAACTTTTATAAATGTCAAAGCAATACATATACTTATTTTATTAGGAAGCAAATATATTTATATTTTCTTCCTCTTTGCACTTTGGAAACTTAGCAGACCCTATATCTATGACATAGGTAGTTAAAAATTTGTATTAATGTAGCTTTTTTTGCAATTGAATTTTTAGATTTTAGCATTCACAATGCTTATATTAAGTTACTTTTTTGCAATGTCATGCTCGATAGCTGACAATACAATGTGTCGCAGTTTCCGTGAATTATACGTAAGCAAACGGTTTTCTGTTAATAATAACATAACATGGAAACTATAGTGAGAGTCGAACGGAACAATACAAATTCCATACAAACATTCAGTCTGTGCAAACATAATTATTCAGGAACTTGCTTGTGTGCCGTATGGTTTGTGTAAGTCTTTGTAGTTTAATATTTGAAGCATATACTTGGTCCTTAACTATAAAATCTATTTATTATTTTCGTAAGCGGAATAAAACTGTGTTAAGAATTCGTACCTTGTCCATCAGCCATTTTTGATGTCCCCACTGCTGGGGCACAGGCCTTCCTTATGGGTGGTAAGGAGGATGGGCCATAACCCACCACGCGGGCCCAATGCGGATTGGTGGGTGTTAACGACTACAAATGCAGCCAGGACCAACGGCTTAACGTGCCTTCCGAAGCACGGAGGAGCTCGAGATAATACATTTTTGGTCACCCATCCCATGACCGACCCTAGCGAACGTTGCTTAACTTCCGCAATCGCTGGGCCAGGCACTAAACCACTGCGCCACCGAGCTTCTCAGTACAAATTCATACCTATTTTTTAACAATCTGTATTAATCGGAATGATCTATTGATCCGTTTACAAAAGAAGATTTAAAATCTTAATATCAATGAAACTACATCCGATCATTGATCTATTTAGTAAAATATATGTCTTTCTTAAATTCGGGTCAATAATAACACTTCACAGTAGTTACTGTAAGCTATCATTGGAAACGCACGTTTAACTCAGAAAAGTTATATTGTCAAATAAAGTTTTAGACGTCATTAGGAGACAAAAAATAATTATACCTTATTTTAAAGATAATAATTATAAAATAAATACTAAATTATAAGAACTTAACTGAACTGAAGCGCTCGTGGCGGTACTTGACAGACTGATCGTACTCGATCACGTTTGTTAAGCAACGCTCGGTCCGGCTAGGTGTCGGATGGGTGACCTTAAAGTGGCATTACAACTGAGCGCTTCCGTGCTTCGGAGGGTACGTTAAACCGTCTGTCCCGGCTGTTGTCAATTTATAACAGTCGTTAAGCCAAGTTAGAGGCCTTATAGGCGGATTGATAAACTCTAACACCAGAGGTGGCCACTAATCCTCATTCGATAAGAAGAAGACTGAAAAAAAAATCTATTTAAAGTTAAACTTTAGCGCGATTGGACCCCTGGTTTCCATTTTTAATTTAATTTCATAGGTCAATAGCATTAGCTGATTATTCTAATTTAAGTATCATAGTAAATAATGATTATTGATTTTCAATACCTATAACAAAGTTTTAATTTTTAAACATAAGTAGCTTTCGTGTTAGATCTTCATAATCATCTCAAATGCCGCCATTAATTCAAGGAATAGGTACTTTCTAACATTTTCCGCAAAGAAAACACTTACTTCAAAAATATGTTCTTTTATAACACGCAGTCTCGGAGCTCTTCCAAACTTTTTTCCAGTGTATCGTAAAAGGCACGTAAACATGTTTTCGTAAACAGAAAGTTAATAAATTACCAACGTCAAATGAGTGTCGCCGATATTTCAAGTTGCGTTTAACAGAATATTATGTTTTTGGTCACTTTTCCTAAAGAGGTTGAATAAAGAGTCTTTTCAACTCAGCTATGTTGCCATAACCTAATATTACTGTACTAAAATTCATCAAAATTGGGCCAGTGGGTCCAGTTTTCACATCTCTAATAATATGATAGTAAACATTTTTTTTATTATTATTTAAGTATTAAGATTGTATTCTGTTATTTTGTGTTAAGAAAAATACTTTATTTAACATTCAAGAGCAAGCCCCGTAAAGAATAGTCAACGTAGCATCGGTCGTTCTGCTTCATATATCAAATGTCAAAATCTTCAACACTCGCTTCGATGCTTCTTAAAGAAGAGCTGCTAGGAACTATAAAGGCATGATTGTAGATGAAAAATTTACCGTTTTTCCCAGAAATCCTTTGAAAATCTTAACATAGTGCCATTAATTTGTTACGCATCTGCAATGCATTTCATATTGGAATCATATTTAAGATTGATAATGTTTTTGGTACTGTATTTTATGATGTACAAAATCATTGATTTAAGAAATAGAACATAATACGAAAAATTTAATCTTACCTTTTTACACCCTGTAAAAATCTAGAGAACAAATCAAAGACATTATGTTAAAACTACTACTACAAATGTACTACTACAAATGTTAAAATAGTTATTAACATTAAATAAAAAATATTGATGTGTAAGGTACGTACAATGATATTGTTCATAAAATCAACTCAGCACGACAGTATGAAAGAAGATTAAAATAAGAGCTGTTGTTTCTACAAAGAGTCTACATTTTAATTTCTAATAATAATATAGGATTGTGGACGTCAGAAACTTAAAAATAGTTGAAACAACGAAGCGGTAAATTCTTTACGCTAATTTAAACGCAACCTTTCTTTCTGCCAGCCCGGATCCCACAAAGGGTTAATTAAATCAACATCCTAAAACAAAAGCTTACACTGTAACATTGTACGAGTGTAAAGTGATAAAGTATAAATTGAGATTAAACTTTGAGCGACACCAATTATTATGATAATTGGACCTAAAACTGATTTTTGAAAATGCTTTTCACTTAACAATTAGGTGTTCTTAAATAATCTCTGCCTCAAGCATTTACAAACTTGCAAAATGGTAAAAGTGTAAATTGATAAAGTATAAATTGAGATTAAACTTTGCGAGACAACAATTATTATAATAATTGGACCTAAAACTGATTTTTGAAAATGCTTTTCACTTAACAATTAGGTGTTCTTGAATAATCTCTGCCTGAAGCATTTAAAAACTTGCAAAATGTTAAAAGAATTTTTGAACACAACGCCTATCTCAATGATTTACTGCAATTTGAATTTTTTTTTCATTGAACATTATTAAAAAATTCAATTAGAAATATAATTACATGGGATGGGGGTAAATCGTTTGTATAATATGTACAAGTACGAGGTTCACATCTGTTATTATTATAATAAATTTTAATGGCCAACGTCAAGGGTAAATTCAAAATAATAAATATATAAATTACCTTATGTTATCACCCCCACTCTCCGAAAATCAGCTAACACATAGCACTCCCAGTAAACCAGGTCTTTAAAAATCTGAAACAAAAGTAAAAGATATTATGAGTCTGACTATAAAGTGACCATTTGCGAAAGTGACCAAATTTTTCGCGATGACCATTTGCGAAAGCGTCGATCTGCGTCAAAACCGTGTGCACTACACCCGGAATCCTCATTACTGAGGTACACAACAAATTTTTAAATTGTTGTTATGGCGTCAGACTTAGGTCCGTATTATAGGATGAGACTCAAGCACTGCTTGAACTCTAATCACCAGATCTCTACTTAATTACTGAATCTAGTCTCAAGCACCCTGTTGATTCCAAAACAATGCTTGAGTCGAGACAAAGCTGATCTCTACTTAAATAGAGATTTGCGTGTATCTATGGATACAGTCTGTTTCCTATTACAAAAATTGTTTTAGCAGAATGTGTTTTATTTTACGCATAATTAGGTAATGTAAATGTTGCGTCGCAATGTGATTTATATATTTTTATGAGTGGCATTGACCAATTACACGTTAATTTTAATAAATAAGGTATTTGTGCTTAGAATTATAGGAATGTTGCGAAGATTATAATGGGTGGTTTTGTCACTGCAGTAAGTTATTCGTAAAACAGAATATGATGAACTCGACCTCATCAATTCAACAAACTAAACTCAACTCAAATCATGCTTATTTTCAAACGATACTCGAGCAATGCTCGACTAATTTTAGAACTAAAATCTCTGCTCAGAAAGAATTTGATCTCTGTTTACGTAAATATAGTCAAGACCACGCTTGAGCATTGATTTAGGCTCATATTTACATTAGTTAAAATCAAATTTAAGGGAGCGGATGGTTGGGAGAGCCCCCCTACCCCTTATCATAGCATTTTGATTTTTTTAAAAGAATAATTTTGAAAAAAATGTATGAAAAAACTGAAAAAAAAACTTTCAAGGGGGCGAGCGAGGGGAAAAGAGTAGAGAAGAGAAGGGGGAACTCTCCCATTTTCATGTTTTTTTAACAGTCAACACAAAATATCATTCTTAATAAGTACCCCTTAAAGCTTTTGTAGGGAGTCGCCCCTCTCTATTCTTTTCCCCTCGCTCGCCCCCTTAAATGTTTTTTCATACATTTTGAGGTTAGTATTAGTAAAATTTCAAAATTCAATTAAACAATAAACTATGCATTTCCGCACAAAATGCTAAGGTGGGGAGAGATCCCCTCTCTCCCTCCCATCCGCCCCTAGCCCTAAATGAATAACCATAACTAATAGAAATAAAACCCTGGCAACACTAGTGAAAACGTAAACCTAACCTACGCAGTCAAGCATCGTTCCAAAATAAGCTTAATCTGAGTCGCGTACTCAACCATAGAAATATAACTAATAGAAATAAAACCCTGGCAACACTAGTGAAAACGTAAACCTAACCTACGCAGTCAAGCATCGTTCCAAAATAAGCTTAATCTGAGTCGCGTACTCAACCATCGTTTTAAAATTAGCATGATCTTAGTTTGGCACAGTTCTTGAATTAATACTCGACTTAAAACTAGTTTTAAGTAGAGATCAGGGCTTGAGTCTCGTTCTGTAATACAGACCTTAGATAAGATGGTGGTAGCTAGCCAGGCGGACTTGAAATAAGCCCTACCACCAACCAAACCGAGTACAAATTGTACCCCCGCCTGGGAATCGAGCCCGGGACCCCTGCGTCTTACACGGGAGGATGAACCACTAGACCACAGAGGCGGTTCAAAACTATTAATAAATGTCGTAACTATTATAAACCTCACAATATTGTTTGTTATCCATAAAGCCAGCTGTGAGTCACTGATGTTTCGAAACCCCTTATTTTATGAACTGCTAGCATTATTTTCTTTACATATTATAATTTTATTATACCTTAATACACCAAAATGATAGAGTTAGTTTTCGACAACTTTGCTATATCTACTCTACTTAGTATTTCAAACAAAATGATTCGTGAATGAATTCGATCCATATTGTATGCACTGAATTATCATGTACCGATATTATTTTCAAAGTTTGTTATTTTTATAAGCTTTTATTTAGTTTCACCGGTCATCAAATGACAGTCAAAAGCTTAAAATAAAAGGCGTAGAGTAGATGTCAATAGTACCATATCATTATCTAGTAGTTATCAAATTTTTTTAGTAGTTTGTTATTTTTAATAAGGCTTGTTGCCCTCTATGAAATCCGGGGTTTCTTTTGAATTTCTTCCCCTTTAAAAATCGGCTACAAAATACATTAGGTTGTTTTCGGCCTCCCATAAAAGCGTATATACGTCTGAATACAACTCCCACGCACTCCTCGAAATTTGATTTCATTTATTTGATTCGGTACTGTCGTTGAGAACGTACTTTAATAATACTTACCCATAAAAGGCGTTCGCTTGTTTTTAATCAAATAAATTCGTCGTATTTGGCTTTAATGAAACGTCTCTCTGTTAAATAGAACACGTCTCCAAAAATTATATAACGAAACAGCGACTTTTCAAGTGTTGAAGGTACTAGTTAAATTTTGCTAAGCAGTAAAATTGGTATGTAGCTGTCTGTACTCGTCTCGTGTTACCATCGAATAAGCGTTGCGAAGCCATCTTAATACGTAGCAAACAAATTAGATCTTAAGTGGCTGTTTAGACCCGACGCTTTGATCGTAACGTCATTATTTCAGCGGTATAAATTACAGAGTTCCGTGTTCATCAAAACATTTTAGGCGTATTGTGCTCTCCACGAAATGGGGTTACAGAATGAAGAATTGATAGAATCATAATTACAAACTTATAATAAATAAGTAGGTTCTTCTTATTATGTACAATTACTTATTTTTATTTTATTTTATTTTATTTTATTTCGTTAGGAAAACTTACAGCTGTGAGATACAATATGAATATGAGTAATACAAAATAAGTAAATATAAGCCATTTACAAGTTTTCACTTATGGGTAATTAAAATTAAGGACTAAATAACAGGTAGGTACCTAAGTGGGTAATAAACAGATAAAATTTGCAATCTAGGTTATAGAATTACTTAAAGTTATTAATATAATAAATTTATGTGACATTTTCCTCATCAAAGAATGGGGCGACGATCATGCGACGCATCGCAGCCGGCCTTATACCAAAAACATCAATAGAGGGATGCTCCATTGAAAATTTATTAAATTGTGCAACAGCTCTGCAGAAAAGTTTTTTCTATATTTCGTGTTACATGTCGGTATGCATAGGGGACGATATTTACGGAACTGCCGAGAGGGCGTGTTTATGTATATTTCGCTCAAAAGTTCAGCAGAGTCAATGGCATTATTTAGTATTTTATTAAGGTAAACTAGATCAGCAATATTTCTTCGCATTGTAAGAGGTAGAAAATGATACTTTTTGCATCTAGCTTCATAGTTTGGGAGAAATTGCTTGCATTTAAATTGTAAGAATCGGAGAAACTTTTTCTGAATGGACTCAATTCTGTCGATATAAACATTATACAAAGGGTTCCATATTTCAGATGCATATTCAAGGATACTACGTACGAAGGAGCAATACAGAACTTTAATGGGTTTAATGTTGCTAAAATCAGAATCGAGTCTACTATGACCCCAAGATCTTTAACTCTTTTAGTTGATGCTAAAACATGACCCCGCAAGTTATAATCATGGTTAACTACATTAACTTTACGTGTGACACTCATTGAATAGCATTTAGAGACGTTTAGATTTAGTTTATTACGGGAGCAATATTCTTGGAATGTATCCAGATCTTTTTCTAACAATAAACTATGTTCAACACTATTGACCTGCCTGAAAATCTTGGTGTCATCAGCATAAAGTAAAAATTTAGAATTTTGAAAACAAGACGCAATATCATTTAGAAAAATAGAAAATAAAAGAGGTCCAGTTATCGATCCCTGAGGTACGCCTGAGGGTACGCGTACCCAATCAGAGGTGAAACCATTGATTGCTACGGCTTGGGAGCGATTATCTATATAAGACGAAAACCATCTAAATAAGTTTCCATGGATTCCGGCACAGTACAGCTTGTGGAGGAGGATAGAATGATCAAATCGGTCGAAAGCTTTGCTAAAATCCGTATAGATAATGTCAACTTGCGAACCCGAGTCCATACAAGAAGTTATATAATTGTTGGAAATTAAGAGATTGGACACGGTTGAGCGACCTTTTATGAAGCCATGCTGCTCCGGAATTAGCCATGAAGCCAATGCCGCATACGTCTGCTTGTGAACTATAACTTCAAATATTTTCGCAAATATACAAAGTTTTGAGATTGGCCTATAGTTTTTAACATCACTCTTATCCCCACTCTTATGAACTGGTGTTATAAAAGCGGATTTCCAAATAGAGGGTACCACCCCTTCACTTAGCGAGCGACGAAAGAGTATACTGAGAGGGCTAACTAAACTTTCAGCGCACTTTACTATAATTATGGGCGAGACCCAAATCAACAATTTGTTTCGTCAAATATAATGTAAATTAGAGGCAGTTTTGCACTCAGTATCACATAGTCGATATTAGGTAATGTCTTTTAAAAGTTCTGAAAATGTAGAAGTAGTAAAAGAATTGTGGACCTATGTCTGGGGAGAAGTGAAAAAAAAAGGCTTTTTAAGAGCCGTACTGTTCCCATTACCATATTGTATAATCCGTTAATTACTTCTGTATTATAAATAAATAATAACTACTACTTTTTTATTTTATTGAGAATTACTTTATTTATATATTTTTTAAATAAAACATGACTGCCCTACTACAACGTAAATATTTAGTTAATTAACAAGTGTCATAGTCAGGAGACAGGATTTTAAAGATAGACCTCACAGTCCAAATCTGTTCAGGCATTTAGGAGTTATCGTGGAATAAAGAAAGTCACATACGTACAAATATACCTACGTGAACCCTGAACACAGTTCACTCTTCTTTTTTGGGAAGTCGTGTAAAAACACGTTTTAATTTTATAACTACTAATAAT
Source organism: Agriphila straminella (assembly GCA_950108535.1). Taxonomy (NCBI): domain Eukaryota; kingdom Metazoa; phylum Arthropoda; class Insecta; order Lepidoptera; family Crambidae; genus Agriphila; species Agriphila straminella. The sequence continues at coordinate 8,900,810 of OX467321.1, read as the reverse complement.
CTTTCCATCACACAAAAACACTAACTACTAAAAATAAAATTTAATTTGCAGGTTGCAAACATGCTTGCAAAATAAATAATTAAAATGCAAACAAACTAAATTAGCCCCAAATGAAGCGAAGCTTTTATGTGACTATAATTAATAACGGATAAAATACAAAAATAATAACAATAATACCCATTAGTTGGGATTAAATGCAATTGATCACTGCACTAGAATTCAAACTATAGTCTCTTTCCCTTGACTCTGTATGCAGGATCGCCAAGATCCACTCTCAAAAACGGTCAGCTAACTTAAGAGACTTCGATGTTAAAAACAAAATAAAAACAAAATTGATTTTAAGAAATCAATTTTGTTTTTATTTTGTTTTTAACATCGAAGTTAATTACTTCTAGGGTGGGTACACTTAAAGTCAAAGTCAAAGTGAAAATGGCTTTATTCAAATAAACTTAATTAAGGACTTTTGCATCGTCTATATTTTCCTACCACCCGTTCTAGATATTTTTAACTGACAAGAAGAGTTCGCGAATCTCCGCGATCCGCGAACCTCCAACAATGCGCCATAGTGTCATGTGTAGGTACGTGTGCGAACCTCGGTGTGCGCTCCGCATTTTGCGATCCAATGCGAACGAACACAAAGGGGGAGCAAGAAGAAGCCCGCAATTAGCGTCCACATTGAGCTCCATAAACCCGTTACATAGGTTCACGTAGTACGAGGTTCGCGAACCTAAGCGGGGGGTACCCATCCTTTCAGTCAATATGTTGTGGTATAATATCTGTGATCGTATAAAGATCATCATCCCCCTACCCTTATCCCAATTTATTTGGGGTCGGTGCAGTGCGTCCTTCTCTTCCATTCCTTCCTGTCATTCGTCATCTCCTCATCCAATCCCTTCACATTCATATCATTCCGTACACAATCCATCCATCTCTTCTGCGGTCTTCCTCTTACTTTCCAGCCCTCAAAATCCATATCAATTACTCTTCTAGTAACATGCCTTTCATCTCTTCTCATAACATGCCCAAACCAAGCCAGACGATTCCATTTCAACTCTCTGTTACTGGTGCTACTTTTAGACTTCCTCTGACATACTCATTCCTGATTTTATCCATTCGCGTCACACCACACATCCACCTCAACATTTTCATCTCTGCTACTTTCGTTTATAGATATCAAACAATAATTATTTCTCTGTTTTTGCCGCGCTAAATAAGCATCAAAAATTGTGATCACGTTTTCTTTCGATGAGTATTGATTTTCGATAAGACAACGTAAAATGTAATCGCGTCTTACAACTTCGGTTATGTTCAGTGAGCAGTTTGTAAATGTTGATTATGGCTTTCGTGGAAAAACAGAAAGTTTTATATTCATTCCTTTTTTTATTATCTGAAGGGGAATGTTGTTCGTAAACCTATCTGGAATAGGAACGTTATTTTTATTTATGAATTTTATGTCTTTTTGTTTCTCTTGCTAAAAACAGACCAATTTTTGATCTAAACCCTTTTGTTTGTTTGAATAATTTTTTTTGGACACAAATGTTTAAACAAATAAAATAAAATCGTAATATCATATTATTATGAGATTCGAATTTCATAATTTTCAAATACTTACATAAAAATGTAACCAGATTGCTGTTACTTTCTCAACGAACGCATGCTTGTAACGCCTTTATTTTAAATATGTTAGCATGTCCATCAGCCATTTTTGATGTCCCCACTGCTGGGGCACAGGCCTTCCTTATGGGTGGTAAGAAGGATGGGCCATAATCCACCACGCGGGCCCAATGCGGATTGGTGGGTGTTAACGACTGCAAATGCAGCCGGGACCAACGGCTTAACGTGCCTTCCGAAGCACGGAGGAGCTCGAGATAATAAATTTTTGGTCACCCATCCCATGACCGACCCTTGCGAACGTTGCTTAACCTCCGCAATCGCTGGGCCAGGCGCTAAACCACTGCGCCACCGAGCTCCTCTCCTATGTTAGCATAATTTGACGAAATTAGGCTAAGCCCAATTCCCAGCTATTTTATACTAGCGACAGCCCGTGACTTCATATGCATGGAATTTTTTTTCTATCCCTCGGGAACAGTATTTTTTCTAGATGAAAGGTGCCCTATGTCCTACTCTATTCCCGTGAGAACGTGTATGCAAAGTTTCATGATGATTGGTTCAGCAATTAAGACGTGAAGGCGTAACAAACAAACAAAGGGACTTTCGCATTTATAATATTAGTAAGGATAGTAAGTTCTTTTTCCTATTTTTATATGTAATGTGCTTGTTTTGGTCAACATTATACCTACGAAATGTAACCGACCGAATAAAATATCAATCGGCTCATATTAAAATGCTTTCTGAAGAATGCCTTCGGTATTTTCCCATCCTTCATATTTCTAGACAGTTTTATGTTTAAAACTTGAAGCACAGCATTCTCGTCACATACAAAGACATATTCGTTATAGCCTCCCTTTACTGTAATACGTAGTACTTATATGTATTCTGTGCTATAATTAAATTCCGAGAATGGTTAAGATGCGTGGTTAAGGATTTAGTTGGTTGGAAAGAATGATCGCAATGTTGAGATCTGTGGGTAATAGCTGAGATAATATAGTATTTAATGCCTATCCAGTTTATCAAATACTCATAATTGTCAAATACCACGACTCATCAAAACATCACGTTGAGAAAAAAATTACTTGTTAAAACCAACTGATTCATACATAGGTATGAGAATCAGTTGGTTTTAACGTCTGAGTACGGAAAAGCTTCAAATAATATTCCCATTGAGGTATCATCCATCCAACAATCACTTCTACAAAGCAAAGCTACTTGCAAGTTTATCGGCAGTATAATATGTCGCTCCGTAAGTCTGTTGACCTACCAACACATTGAGAAGTAAACACTGCGCCACGGATCTTCTGCAAATGCACAAGACTCATTCAAGTTCATTCAAGACTCATTTAATCTAAGGGATCATAAGACCGTAAGAGTCTGTAGAGCTACCAACACATTGAGAAGTAAACACTGTGCCATGGATCGTCCGCAAATGCACAAGACTCATTCAAGTTCATTCAAGACTCATTCAATAGGGATCAGAATACTTATTCTGATCCCGCAGACAAACTGTCCAGAACAGTTTTGTAGTACACGGTTGTAAACCTATTTTTATGATGTGTATCAAATAAAATGAGTATACAAGAATAATTTATGTTTTTTTATATTCAAGAGATAATTTAATTACACCAAATCTAAATCTTGCAGGAAATGTCTTAGATTTTTTTCCACCAATTTGGTTGGTCAAAATATCTAAGATGTGATATTAAACCACCAGAATTAATTGGGTGAAGTCAGTAAGCTAGCCATCTGTAGCGCAAAACCGATAACCACTGAAGTAATAGTCTAGAGTGTGTCTGAAACGGTGGCTGAGCAAACCTAGTTTAAGACAACCTGCTCGCCTCAAGCTAGGTGGACCGAGGATCACCGCTATATTTGTACTATATAAACTAGATTACCGAACCCGATATCTTGAAAGTGCTGCTGTTGTGTGTAGCGGTGAACAGGTATTTTTGAACATTGTGAACAAGAAAAGACACTGTAAATAAAAAAGCTTTTATAACGTTTATTTTTTTTTTATCTTTCCGATGAGAAATAAACAATAAGATATAAAGAAATTAAATAAACAATTCTAAGCCAAAATCGTTGGTTACATTGCATTGCATTACATTGTATTGGTCACTAACCATAAACAACTTTCATTTGACAACTATACTTACTTATTTGTTAACTTAATTTAGAAATAATAATTAATAACGTATTAATAGTAATCATTTATTAGTAATATTAAACAAATAATATACCAGAAAAAATACGAATCGCACCTGATCAATTCCCAGACGGGAATCGAACCCGCGACCTTTGGATGTCCGGTCCAATGCTCTGACCGCTGAGCTACCGTCACTAGTGGCATCGTCGAATTTCTTCTAGTATATCCATCCCACTCTTGCGCTGCAAGCCAGCATTATTATTAAAAACGTATTCTATTTCGATTAGAGTAACAGTACTCTTAGCACGAACAGCCATCGAGAAAAAAAACGCACGTAAAATTACTCGATAGAGAAATATCTATGGAAATTTTAATTTCGCTATTCGGCGGTAGATGGCGTTGTACTAATTTTCCATACTAAATTGCACTATCGAATGATTTTACGCGAGTTATTTTTTTCGATAGCTGTTCGTGCTAAGGGTACTGAATATATAAATAGTAGGTACAAGACTGTATAGCTCATTGCTGTTTCTGAATATAATCTATGTATCGGCCTTTCAGTGGGTACATTATGGCTTCACTAGTAATTATGACCGGCAGATGGACTGTTACACTAATGGCTCTTAAAATAGAACCTCTGTTAGTACTCGTAACATAGGTACTTTACACATCGGTATAGCCTTTTCAGGCTAGGAAATGCCTGAAATGCAATGCTCTTTAATGTTGTCAGCATTACAGGTTGCATTCAGAGCAAATGACCGTGGAAAGGCAAATCTTAACGACTGAGAGATATAGAATGAAAACATTGTATATTATAGCTAAACTAAAATCTGCTTTAGAGCGTTGATTCGTTATAAACTCTCAAGTCCATATTTTTCTAAATTAATGAACCGATTTTAATTAAACTTTTTAAACTTATTACATCTAAAAAGTTACGTTAAGAACATTTTTAATCAACGCCCGGAAAATGAGACACAATAGATTTTCTATTGTTGTCCGGACGCCAGCGTCCGCGCGGGCGTTGATGAATTAAGAGCGTTGATTCGTCACGACATTTCATACAAACTCTCAAGTCCTTATTTTTCGAAATTAATGAACCGATTTTAATTAAACAAAGCTTATTTCATCTAAAATGTTACGTAAAGAATATTTTCAAAATTACCTATTTTAACACTTCAAACGCCAGGAAAATGAGACACAATAGATTTTCTACTATTGTCCGGCTACATACGGCTGCGCGGGCATTGAAGAATTAAAAAAGGATTGGATAATTATTATGGAAAATTTTAAAAGGTCTAATATGGCTGTAACGCTATTTATCGAAAATGTTTTTAATTAATTCTGCTTATGTGTATGTAGTTGCATTAAAATCGGTTCATTCGTTACGAAAAGAACTTGAAATTTTGTATGAAATGCCGTGACGAATCAACGCTCTAGGCGGTAGCACTGATGCAGTCACTCCAGAATTGCAGTCATTCCAACAATCATTCCAAGTTTCAGCCGTTTTTATAGCTTTTCCAATACCGCACATTCATCCTTTAAAGACTTTAATACAGCAATAAAAAACCTTACATGGTAATTTGGAATTGGTTTTTAAAACTACGTTACCGTGTTAACGTATTTTCTGAATTGAGTCTATAATAAAAAATGGTTTCGGAAATTGCTACGGGTGGAACGAAGAAAATCCTCCCCGGATTTATATCTTGTGAATCCTAGTGTGGCACCGGAATTTTTCGCCCGTTTCAGGGAAATATTGGGAGGGACCAATTGAAATTATTTGCGTCACATAAAACGGTGACGAAATTGAGCCTTTGTTTTGAATGTTATTACTATAATATAATTAAAATTTAGTTTCGTTTTAGTACATTTTAAAATGGATTTAAACCAAAGGTGATCACTATGGTTTTAATTCCGTTTTAAAACTAGTACAAAAATAAAAGTATTTAAATAAAAAAATATTAGAGACATATTCAGATATCATGGTGGTTTCCTTTTTAGGGTTCCGTAGCCTAAATGGCAAAAAACGAAACCCTTATAGATTCGTCATGTCTGTCTGTCTGTCCGTATGTCACAGCCACTTCATTCCAAAAATATTAAGGACTACACAGTTGAAACTTGGCAGGAAGATGTATTCTGTAAACCGCTTTACGATTTTTACACAAAAATAAAGATTAAGGGGGGCTCCCCATACATGGAACTGAAACTGAAAAAAAAGTTTTTCTTCAAACCAATACGTGCGTGGTGTCTATAGATAGGTCTTAAAAAATTACATTGAACTTTCTAAGACTATTTTTTCTCAAAGTCAACCGTTTAAAAGATAAACACACCAGTGGTAAAATGTGTCCCCCCCCTTCTAACTTTTGAAATAAGAGAGTGAAAAATCTAAAAAAATATATGCTATAGATCTTAATGAACACTTTCAACGAAAATTGGTTTGAATGAGATATAGTAATTAGTTTTCGAGATATATCATATTTTCCAAAACCGCAAATATAACTTTGTCATTCATACCAACACTGTGAAAAACAAAGTTATTTTTAGAGACGAAAAATTATAGTGGTATTAAATATGGTATGGTATATAAGGTAACTACGGAACCCTACTGCGCGTGCTGCTGCTGCTGCTGTTGGCCGGTTTTTTTAACCGACTTCATCAAAAGGAGGAGGTTCTCAATTCAATTGTATGTTTTTTTTTATCGTTGTTCGCGCGTATCTTCGACATTTATGGACCGATTTAGAAAAATTTTGTTGGGGAAAGGATACCTTTGTGTAGTCTTTTTAACCGACTTCAAAAAAAGGAGGTATTCAGTTTGTATGTATGTTTCTCCGCGATTATCTCACGTTTGGCTGAGCCGATTTTTCTACCTAAATAATATACCACACCACCTAATACAGAAGGTACTTACACTAAAAATAAAAAAATTGTTTAAAAAACAAAAAAACCGACTTCAAAAAACCTGCCTCTAAAAAAAGCAAGAAATAATATACAAATCATTAGATACGCATTATCATTGTTATAATAAAACACGTCAATTGAAGTCGGGTGGGGCTTTTAGAATAAAAAAAGGAAGATGTACTCCAGCCCCACCCGACTTAAATAGACGTGTTTTATTATAACAATGATAATGCGTATCTAATGATTTGTATATTATTTCTTGCTTTTTTTAGAGGCAGGTTTTTGAAGTCGGTTTTTTTGTTTTTTATTAATATTGACGTTTGATGCGTAATTTACTTTTAACATTCTATATAACTGTCCGAATCATGTTTGTACATACGTTTAGTTCGTGCAGGGGCGATACGCGTGTATGTACAGTCCGCAAAGTTATGACTTTAACAGTTTGAAAATAAATCGCTTGCAAAGATGGAACTAAAAGTTCGTCTTTACCTGCCTCCATTGTTTTTATACCAAAGATGCTTTTATGACTTTTGGGTAAAAGCAGACAATACAGATCAACTCAATCTAGAAATAAACCTTAAGGTGTTCAGCTCATAGCTTTTGCTGACCGTACCTACATGAATTTTGTTTGCCCAATAATAGTACGTTGAATAAATGTTGTAGCGAGATCATTGAAGGTCAAAGTTAAGTTCCGATTTGTTATTGTCGGCTGTCTTTTAATTAACTATCACTGAAAAATATATAAATGTAAATGTTAAAGATTGTAGCCTTCGATCAAGAATATCCTAGATAACGCTTCACGAACTAAAACAGTACGCAAAAATGGCACCTCAAATAGCGTCCCACTTACAAACTTGGCGCCTATTTTGTACATAATCACCTCTTATTTTATACAAACTCACATTTTATATCACTTATTTTGTACAAAATAAGCTTATTTTGTACAAAAAACATATCTTTTATCACTTACTTTGTGCAAAATAAGCGCCCAGTTTGTAAGTGGGACGCTATTTGAGGTGCCATTTTTGAGACTCTGACCGGACATCTAGGGTATTCTTGATCGATGCCGTAAGTATAGATAGATATAAAAAATAAGATAAAAATAAAATATATTGTGTTTCGTTGCGTCACGAGTAGGTACTCTGCGAAATAGACACATGAATTTCAAGAAAGTGCGGAGTCGTGTTTTTATTTTCATTCTCTCTCTTATACATGTTATATCGCTTATCATACAAACGAATAATAAATCAAATTAAGGTTACATATTACGAAATAATATTATTTTTAAAGATTAATTACCAATTTATTGATTTCACGTTAAACGTCTATATACCCAGGGATATTTTAACGGTGGAGATTAGATTATTTGAATTCTTTTTTTGTGATTTATCATTGCTTTTTTTTAAAGCGGGAAAACAGCTGTACGTATCCTAATAATTTTTAAAGTGGACTTTAAATGCAAATAGTACTCGTAAAACCACATTTAAATTTAAGATTTTGTTACGAATGTTAATTTAGTAATTAAACTTACATTATATATTTTTATTCCTTTGTCGGTTTGTAGCAAATTCCCCAACGGCCCTTTAAGAATTCTTAAAAGTTCGAGCTTACTCTTAAAAAAACCTAAAAGGCGCAAAAAGAAATGAAAATTCGTCCGCTTTCTGAAAATGCTCGTGTTCCTTACGAAATCCGCTTAAGATCTTGATGTATTTGTAAGACTTCTGTGGTTGTAAGAGCACCTTTTATTCCCTGAAACTCTCACCTAAAATTATGCTCTTAAAATAACTTATGTATTATGTTAACTGGTTTTACCAAACAAATTAGAAATGTTAAGTTATTAGTTAGTATAGTTAAGTTTTTTAAAAGTGATTTTTATTCATTATGTTATTCAGTGATTTGCTAGAAACTAAATAGGGTTAGCCCCAGTCTCTTAAAGTGCCTAGATTTTGTTTTTTTTACAGAATATCTAGAAACATAGGCCTAGTTATGACGTTACGACACGTACAGTACAAGCAACTTTTTCAGCCACGCCTAGTTAAAAATATTCACTAGTGTAACAAATCCTTAAGACAAAATACGACAAAATACTGAATAACCTCAGATGCACATTCGCTGTGCTACCGTCACGTCACTGCATCTTTTCTCTAAGCTTCTTATAAGAGGACACATACCATTATTATATACTTCACACACCATTACCTATATACTTAACAGATGCTAATGGCACAGCCTAAAGCGTATTTAGTTCATAATACTCTTTAGGCTGTGCTAATGGGCTATTTACATGACTCGACTTTAGTCACCTAGCAAGTCGCTACCAAAATTGAATTGCAGGTGATGTCGTCGCTGTTGTCTATGTAGTTGATGGCGTAACCTAGGTAACAATATGTAATAACGTAGTTCCAGTTTTGGCCACCGGATCAGATAATTTTGTCCAGTCACCTTCGGCCTAAACCGAATTGCGATTTTCGCCCTGCGGCGATAGTTGTGCGGCTTTAGTCATTCATGCAAATACTCCATGAAGAGCTTAGCTGAACATTTGCGTCGTTTAAATTTTTAGTTAGCGTAACTCTACAAGACAATTCCATAAAACGGCCACAGCAAAAGCAAACAACTTAATTCCCAGATAAACCAATAGGTTTTCAAAAGAGTTCTCAACTCTGACGCATAATTTTCCTCCCAAGAAGTCCCGAGCTTACGACGGCTTCTTTGTTTTGATTAATGGTTCTCTTTACCTTTTGTACTTCTTTCAATGTTCAGCATTTAAGGTCGTATGCCCTTTTCCGGCATCTGCTTAATTACGCCGCTGTAAGGGCCACGCTCGGAAAGTTTCCAAAAACTTCTCTAAGTCAGATTGTCAACTTTGAACAATAAAAATGGCCGGATAAATCTTGAGCTGAGCGTTTGGAATAATGACGCAGGAACAATGGCGGCTGTTGTATGATTGATGTTGTGTTTATAAAAATATGAAGTGTCTTAAAAAACCTACACAATTCATGAAAAAAATTAAACTAAATAAACACTTTCAATAATACAAGTAAATTTCTATACAAATTACAAAAAATATATTAAGGAACATAAACTTTATCTGTAATATCTTCAAAATCTTATTTATATGTTTAGATCAAACCATACAATTTAGCTCAGGGACCATCTTCAAAGCATTAATTACGTCAAAATTTTATACTTTGATGACAAGGTCAAGCTTCTTCATTTCGTGAAATACAAAGTAAGAAATAAATAAAATCTGTTTTATTTTAATTTAATTTACTAACTCTACTTAAAGTACCTACTACTAATAAAAAAACCGCTTAAGTGCTTAAGTAACCACCACGCGCAGTATAGGGGTATACGCGCATTACCTTATACCATACCTTAAGGCTATAAACTTATATTTACTCCCTACATCTAACGACTATAACTAAGCACCAACTAATACCTAACCAGTTACGTTTCTAGTTATAGAAATCATTTATTTCATCCTCGCCTTACATGTAGAGAAAAAGTTTTTTTTAATTTTTTTAAGATTTTATTCTACCACTTTTTCGGCGTTATTAATATACACATTCATAAAAATTTACAACTTTCTAGTTCTAAGGGTCTCTGAGCGAAGGCGCGGATGGACAGACAGATGGATAGTACGGTATGGACAGGACATAAGGGTTCCTTGTTGACTTGACTACGGGACCCTAAAAACTAGATTTAGATACTTAAGTCTCAAATATAAAATTAACTATAAAATTACAATGAATTCAGATTTTTTTCTCTATTCGAAGAAAACATTAGCAATATATTCAAGATACTAGTAACATCTAAAAACAGCTTCCCGCTACAAATTAAACCATTTCACTGTAATTTACTCGTAGGCTTTTTCCTACAATTGCTTTTATACGATAAAAATCGTAAAGCGGAAAGATTTTATTCATTTTATATCACTTACAACGAGATTGTTCAATATGCCGTTTCAACGTATCGAATGGTGAATAGCAAGTTGTCGTATAGCTTAAGATTTCCTCTGGGATTGCTTGAGAAAGTTGTATAGCTAGCACATTATATTATTTCATATTGCTTTGTAATAGTCAAAGTCAATGCAGGGTCGACAATTTTAATATTGAAAGGGACTTAAAAACTGGCAAAAATACCTACCCCAAAATGTACGTCTATTACTGAGGTAAGCATATTAATATAAATAACTGTATCACTAAATCGATTTGAAATAAAAATAAAAATATATTCTTTGAATGTCGAGATTGTCGAGAGTATTAGTCACATGTAAAAACGCTTGCTTAAGGCGAAAGTGTAGAAGAACATGTTAATTACAATCTGAATTCCCTATTACTGAGCGGTCAGAGCATTCATTAAGCAAGCGAAGCCAAGAGAGATGGGGTTTTTTCTATATTATCTATATGCGTCAAGCTCTCGGATGGCATCAAAATGGGTGACCAAGAATTATTTATTATCGGCTTAGATTTGTAGGCAAAAGGGAAACGCTAGCGAATGCTTAACAATAACATCAATTTGTTTAGATTATTATATTTTTCAATCAACACTAAATTAACGAACTATATAGGTAGATTCCTTTATAAAACAGTTGGGTATTAAGAACGGATAACGAATTCGTGGGCCCCGCTCGATCTGCTCCACGTCTCAGCAAAGAATGACCAGCTTCAGGTATACGACGCGTGTTCCCTGTTTATAATAAATTTTAAAAACAGCTGGACTGATTTGGATGGTCTGGTAGACAGGTTAGGACCTGGGATTAATAGGCTACTTTTTATACTGGTCAAAAGTTCCCTAGGGTCCACGCGGACGAAGTCGCTGGCGGCTGCTTGTATTATAATACAAGGAATCTGTGTTAGATTATATTTTTTATTTAGTGCACTATTGCCTCCGTGTCTTAACTACGATGTGTGACGATGTCCTCTAACTAGGCGGGATCAGGTAAGTACTATCCAGCCGTTAGTATAATGATATAGTCACACAGGACGGCCACAATCCAGCGTCACCCAACACCAGGAGGCTGTAATATTCTAAGAAGAAGCCCGGGGAAGGAACCAAGGTTTGAACCCGAGCACCCAAGAAGTGGGCGTAGATATACCCGAGGTAGTAATGAAAAACAAACTTCACGAAAAACAGATAAACAAGGAAAGAGTGAATAGAATAAACAAGCAGAAGAAAAGTGTATACAGTTCATAATTTTATCAGGCCTGTATAGTATACATACGTAGCTTTCTAAGAGAATGAGGTAAAATATTATGCGCTGGGGAATATTTATTGGAGGAACGAAGAAGCCACCGATAATTGCTTTTGGAGGCTTTTTGTGGAAACATTTGCCTCCCATCAAATCAATTCAGACGGGTAATTTTATTTATTAGCATATAGAGAGAAATTTAAAAGGAAACTCGTACGTACTTAGAAAGGTGATCTGTCACTTTGAAGCTGGGTAATGAAATAAAGCCAAAATTTTATATAAGTTATTTTCTCTGCCAGGTAACGGAATTAGGAATATTTAGTACTGCTTAATCTATTTACTAAAATGAACGCACATAAGATTTTATAACAATTCCAAAACAAAAGACAGACTAACCCAGGACTTCGTACGTTTGGATTTCCGCATTGCATGGTCATTTTCAAATATCATTTATGAGTAACCGCATACAATATAAAAATAATCCATATGCGTTAATTTAATTAATCTCTATGATATTATGCCAGTCACTCAGTTTTTCACTACCGCAAGAAGACAATCTCGCTACCTACAAAATGCTATCCATCGATGCTTAATATGCTTATTCGAATCTTTGACGTATCACGTAACACATACGTGACGTATGAAGTATAGTCAATCAACATGAAGGAGTCAATCAAAATCCGTAGGTATGACATTCTGTATCCACCGGCTTTGCATATTGCAACGAACGAAACTCTCTTACCGCCGATTCCAATAACCTATTTTCAGTACCAGATAGGTCTACTATGGAGTTACTAAGCAGAAATATCAAAGCAACAAATCTTTAGTAGGCCTATATCTTATTGGGGGTATATTATAGAAATGAAACCTAAAAAATGTGGTAGTAATAGTCTGGGACTTGAAACTTATCCCAAAAAAGTACCGGTACAAAGTACATCAAATTCTGGTTTTCCACTTTTTTTACCCACGACACGGATGGAACGGAACGGAGGCGGTATATGCTATTGGGGTTAGAGGTTGTGTGTTTGTTAGTTTCTATGTTTGCCTGTTACCATTTTCCTCGGACTGGGCCGATTTCGATGCAGTTTTTTGCATTCAAACGGCTTCATTTCAGAGCAGGTTCTTAGACATGTTTCGTGATGGTAGACCACCAGGGGGCGCTGCAGCAACCAGATAAGTCATGTTGGTCTATTACCATTTTCCTCGGAAACAACTGGGCCGATTTTGATGCGGTTTTTTACATTCAAAATGCTTCATTTCAGAGCAGGTACTTAGACATATTTTATGGTGGTAAATCACCAGACGGCGCTGCAGCAACCAGATAAGTCGCACGAAAAGTTCTCAAAAACTACTCAACTGATTTCGATGCGGTTTTCTGTAATGGGTTTGTAGGTTATCGGCGATGGTTCTCAGATAGGTGTTATGGTGCTTAGCCGCTAGGGGGCGCTGCAGTTATCATTTTCCGAACGGTTTGACCGCTCTAAATGCGGTTTTTTTAAGTGTAATGACCTTTTTAAGCTAAATTTCTATTTAGTAATTCTCAGTGGCAATAAGTAAAAAAACAACCTAAGACAGTCTGTAGACACACATTCCCGGTTGAAGTTTAAATGAGTTGCGCGGCACAAGTTCCGTGTCTTCCGTTGTTTCGACCAGAAAACTAGTCGCGAAACAAAACAGTTGCAATGAAGTTTCCGATCCGTTCCGTTTGGAAAATCATTGGGTTTCAACATTCTGTTTTTTTTGTGTCCGCTCTTTTTTTTATTTCATGTCAAAAAATACACTATTAATAAATATTATAAGGTAATATGACCGCAATGTCCAAGACTAAGAAATCTATAACTTTTAGTATGTGCTTACCTAGAGTTGTCAATTAAATGTCAAGACTCGGCTGTCCACTATCTGCTTACATCGCGTACTTTCATACTTTGGCCACATAATGCGAAGAGGAGATGAAAGTCTCGAAAAGCTGGTCGTGGTTGGTGGAATAGAAGGCAAGAGGGCCCGAGGTCGTTCGCCAACCAGATGGTCTGACCAAATAAGAGTAGCAACCTCCTCAAGCAAATTCCATCAAGCAGTGAGAGCAACTATGGACCGAGACCGATGGAGGCAAATCGTAAAAGCAACCGGTGATCACGATCCTCAGTTATGAGGGAACGATTAAGAGAGAGGGAGAGACCTAGAACTGAAAAAAAAAACAATTAGTTCCGACTCCCAAACTCGATTAAGATCGTACTGATAAAATCCAGGTTTGACTTTATCTAAAAAACAACTTAACCAACCAACTAGAAGAAGGGAATGCTTTTCATTCGAACAAAATATCGTCTTTAATGCGTTTATTGAAATTTTTCATGGCTTTCATGACTGCTAGAGCAGGAGATCTTGTAAAACCAGAAGCAGACACAAATAATTTTAGGTAAATATACCCGGCCACATACATGACACACACATTTACATCTATATGTGGCTGTATTATGAGAGGCAAAAGGATACAAAGAAGCCTCAAAAGTTCTAATACAATCTAATTCCCTTCTTTACAACTTTAGTTAAAATAACGTTTCAACAAAACTCTTTGTAGTCGAATCAATAATAAAGCAATATCGAACATGCTCAGCTATTTGTTACATGCCCCATTATATTCTGTTTCAGTCTTGTAAACATTTTCAGTAGCGGTCTAAAGAACCGAGCATCGTAGTATCTTTACTGAAATCTTTTGTACACGACTCCAGTTTATTTTTCTTGCCTTCGCAAATTATACTCTATACAAATAGTTCTTTACGTCTTTAATAAATTGTAACGTATATCCGATTGAAACTAAAACGTTGTTATAATCTTTAACAAAACATGATTCTTGAAAATCTGATATATTAATTTCTTCCTAACTTTCATAAACCATACTTTTGCTACAGAGTCCATTGTACGAACTTTTAACATACATTATCTCATAATGGGACTACGAGAAAAAAGGTTTTCCACAAAGTAACGAAACTTCTTAAGGCAGCCGGGGCCGTGTCAACCCGAAACACGGAGAGAACTAACAAATCTCATTCCGACAATTCCCGTATTGCATTAAACTAAATAAAACAAGACTATTGGGCCACGAAGTGGGCGGAATCGGAATAAGACTTTGAGTTACGACTATTTTTATTTCTTAAACTAATACCTAAACCTAAAATATTTTGTATTAAAAAAGCTTTATTCTTGTTCTTGACTTCGTCTGATTTTGTTTTGTTTTGTTATCTAAATGTAATCTTTGTGTCACTATTCATGGTTCAAACAACTGTTTAACAATTACGTTTTAGTAATTTGGTTCTTCGTTATTACGTGTTGCGTTCGTATAACGTGTTTACAAATGAGTATATTAATCATTACATTACAATTTTTACAATAGACATCTCACATCGGAAAATCTTTGTTCAAAAATAAAGGTAAAAGGTTTCTAAAAGGATCCTTCTAAATTACAATGAAAATAAATCAATCGTTCTTTTAAAAGAAAACTTTCTGTCCATTCGTCCCGGGTAGGAACCCGTTTGATTTGTTTTTTGCCAAATGAATATTAGAAGGAAAAGGGATAAACCTCTCCAAAATTCTAAGCAAATATAGGAGAGAGAATGGGCTGAAATAATAGAAGGGAGACAATTGTTATAATTATTGATAGAAAAATCGTTTCTGACTTTGATTTAAATCTGTATTTCAAAATAAATTTAGGGAACTATATTTATGATTTTGTGTTGCTAGAATGTCTTCGCTCGTTTTATAGCTGCACAACAAACCCAACTAGAACACGGAACTCGTGTTTCATGATCGGGGCCTGCACCGATACGTGCTGTATATATCTTTTCTCAGTAAACGCGTTCAAAGGACGCCAAATTTGAACGAGTCACACGTCTCAAATTTGCCGCAGATTCAATTCTTCTACCTCCAGGGAAATCCATTTCGGTGAAACGGAAAAAAATTGAAATCGTAGATCTGTTTGTGATTACCATTTTGTATTCATGGAACGATATGATAATATTGGTAATTCATGAAGGATTGCCAGATTATCGGTGTTTGTTAATACTTTTTTTATTTTCCGAGAAATGACAATTTGAGCTTTATTTGGTACTCACTGGAGCTTGCAACCTTGTTTGCATTATACTCGTATTTCGCTTTCCTGAGGGAATTCTTGGAAAGTCGTAAGTTTGATTCACAATAAGTGTTTATTTGTTGTACTTGACGAACCTTCTTTCCGATTAACGTTAAAACTTTGAGTTAAAATTATAGTCATGAAGTAGTGAGGCGACTGTGGCGTGAGCCTACTAATTGTAATTATTTTAACTGCATTTCTTTGATTATTTGCGTTCTAGATATTGTACGAAAATCGACAGTGTCACTGCAGCACTATTTCTTTGTTGTTGAAAATATTAACCTTGTATAAATAACCCAATAAAATATGTCGCTAATTAATAGTATGCATCAGTAACGCTGAATGCTCCTTTATTTTGTAGTGAATTATTTTTTTTCTCCAGAACTCAATAAAATAAGCGAGGAGTCCAAATATTGGAAAATTGTACCTACTCAATAAAACGCAGTTACTTAAGATCCCAGCAAATTGGAAATACCTATACAACTTGTGACAAGCAACTAAAGCTACAAACACTAATAGTGCATCGACTCACAACTAAAGTCGAACTATGCTGCTGACGTCTCGCCGGAATTCCGCAACGGACGAGAAAGGAGCACAGTGTGGCGGTCTTTGATATTTCTTTATACACAACTGATCATTTTCCGGTAGAAAACACTTTGAAATGTTGCAGTTTTAAGTAAAGTAAGTAAATACCTTTTAGAAGTAGTTTTTCGAATACCTATTATGCTTTTTGATACAGTTTCATCACACATTACAGGGTTTCGTACTTTGTTTGGTAACTAAGCTACAAGTCGAAGTTCGTATTATTATAATTATAATAAATAATATTATGTCAGTTAGTTTACAAACGGGCAAAAGCAATTAATTATTTTATCTATAGAGTTAACGTGAAATATAATATAATTGTACAATCAAACAAACTTACCAAGTGATGTTCGATTGAAATTATGCACTTGTTCGTCTCGCCCGAAGATGATGATTTTTACTACATGTTAGTACCGTTTCTCGTACTCACTAACGCCACATAGTTAAAAGAATAATAAATTAACGCGTTTGGAAAGGAATTAAATGACGTTTTCAAACGCATCGTTTAAACGGGAACGCAACCTGTGCTGTCGCTCAAGCTTCGCGCGCTTCTGGCTGTCATTAAGTTTAAAGTTTAGGTCTCGCACGCCCTGTATATATGCTGATTCTGCAACTGTAGGGTATAGGTAATGTACCTGTAATATAAGGGTGGGAGGGATTCATCATCTTCGGGCGAGACGAACAAGTGCATAATTTCAATCGAACATCATTTGGTAAGTTTGTTTGATTGTACAATTATGCACTTGTTCGTCTCGCCCTCTATGATGATTTTTACTACATGTTAGATGTTTAAAGTTCAGTTGTAGAATCAGATTATGGAATATCTAACCATAAAAAAATAGGTATAAATAATCATCAAAAAGAATGATATTATTATATTATATGATAACATTACTATCGAGGCTTGAAATAGAATTGGAGGGACAAGACGGAGCTGAGAACTTCCCAAGTAATTTTAAAAGAATTTCGCATTCAGATTTTAATATAAGTAAGTACCTAATAATAATCAAAAAACGTGCCTACTAATACTAAGACACTTTACTTCATTCAAATTAGTGTGCACGAAACTCTGTAGAGAGTGATGATGTATCATCGTATTCCTTGGAAATTGCTGATGAGTTATTACGTTGTGCACCAAAAAAAAAAGGACCGATATTATTATGTATATAACCATATTTAAATTTTAATGTAGGGTATATCGTTTTTTTTTTTTTTTTTTAAAGATTGACTGGTAGAGAATTCTATTAGCAGTAAGGCAGTAAGTCCGCCTCTTGTTGTCTCGTTTTATTGTGCATACAATAAAGGTAATTATGTAACCTACTTAAATATTTTTAACATTTTTATTCTAAGAAATAACTGTGTAAATAAAAATAACTTCAATTTATGATAAAGAATCAGTGTTAATTGAATAAGTATAGTTTTTTTTTTTTTTTTTTTTGTTATAAAACAAAAACTTTTTATTATAATTAATGAATTTATGATGATCAATTAAACTTTTTGATTTCTTCTAAATATATGAAATGATATTATAATTTGAACAATATATCTATCTATAAGGTATATATAAATAACCAATATTTAAAAAAAAACTTCAGTATTTTGTCATTACTAATGACTAGGTGATGGTTATTTTGTCTGTTTGCTGGTGAGTGGAGAAGACTGTCGTCTATTCCACTCATAGCCAGAATAGATATGATCATAGTAAATAAATAAAACAATTTTTAATAAATAAAAATAAAATCAAATTTGAACAACATCACATACATTGCTCTCATTCCAAAGTAGCTAAAGCACTTGTGTGATGGAAATCAGAGACAATGGTTGGTGTTATGTTAACACAAAAAATATAGAAATATACAATATAGAAATGTTAGTTTTTCTAAATTAACCTTGCCAGGGATAGAACCCGAGACTTCATAGATAATAACATCCTTAAAAGATAAAACTGATGACTGTGTGCAATCATCAAATAAACAATGTCAAATAATTTGATTCCATAAAATGTACATATAGCAATAGAACCATCTCATGTACCTAAACTAATATTGTGGTTTAGATGTAGGTAAGGTAGGTACATACAATATGTAAATATATTTTTTTAATAATATTTCTACCTTTTCATCGATTCCAACCTAAGGGTATATAATGGCATGGTACTTAAATAATTATACTTAATTTAATTATGTGCGCTGCTTATAGTACAGTCAGCAGCACGTCAATCTATACAAATTGTGAATAAATCTCCAATCAATTTTGAACCTTTATGACTTCGCATTTAAGCTCAGAATTGATTAAAATAATTTGGTAGCCTGTGGTGGTAACCCCGTATGTTGTGGTAGCCCAGCATGTTGTTGACTGTACATTTCATTCACCTTAATCAAAAAATACCTAGATTTCAAGATGTACCATAAACAAACTTGTGTGTTAAGAAATTGTTATCTTAATAGAGCACCTTTATGTGCTTTAGTATCCATTTATATAAGACAATAAAATTAATAAAAAATATTAGAATTATATTTGGTATATAGGTGAGTAGATTACTGCTTTTTTAAAATATACTGAAAAAAAAAATATCTTATAAAGAAAATAATGCAATAATTAAGTTGAAATTGAAAACTAACTGTGCTAAGGCAGTGTATCTCAAATGCCTAACAGATATAGTTATAATTTTTCAATTCATTTGACTCATCAAAATGCATAAAATATCTGTATCTAAGCCAAGATAATCTTGTGTAATAAGGACATTTAAAGTTCTTAAAGCAAACAAATACTTAAGTAGGTATCTAAATACTAAATATTAGTTATAGTTCCCTTTCTGTGTGACATTATATTTTTCATGAATCGAAATCTTCAATAAATTTTGTCTATTATACTGATTGTATGTACTATTGTATGAATCTGAGTCTTTAATATTTTAGAATAGTTTTTGCTAAGAAAATAGGTAATTATTTACATACTGTATTTTATCAATCTGTATGTAATAACCATACCTACTAGGTATTACATTCTTAATTTTCATATCAATTTTCACAATATAAAGTTTAACTTTTAAAGTTAAACTGCCAAATAAGCTTAGTAACAAATAAATGAAAAATACATTCAAAAAAACTGTCGATTAGGGTGGAATGACTATTAGTCTTTAATGCCTACCTACGAAATCACAAAAAACTCACACTTCCACATTACTCAGGAGCAAATAACAAAAAAGAAAATGATAAGTTTTAAGACTGAATCATTTTAACTAGGTAATTATATTTAAATAATAAAAATATTTGTATTTGTTTATTTCTCCTGGAATAATGGTCTAAATAGATGCCTGTTTTCCGCTCAAGTTTATTTTGTTTACTTCGGTACTTATTTAACTGACATTGTTAATGTCGGTTAGGTAAGGACTAAATTATTATATAATTTTAAAGGGAATAAGTAGGTATATTTATGCCTTTCTTATTCTTTGGAAAAAAATCATTTTAGATCAAGGCAGGTTGTCCTGTCCTGACTCAGAAAACATCATTGAAAAAATAATATTTTTTATCAGTAGTATTATGAAGATAGCTCTGGAAAAAAAACTGTATGAATCTATTATAACAAACATACAACATAGAAGTCTTAGTATTAAACCAAGGAACTCGCATTATTTAGAAGAAATGAGTTGACATAATTTCTTTTCTATTATGAGTTTAAAAAATATCATTGACATTATCAGAATATTGATCATGACATTCGTCAAACAATTATGATGAAGACTTGGTGTAAGTAAGTACCTATTTCATTTTGTAGGTACATGCTTGTATGTCTGTCAATTATGAATTTAAGATTTTTAAGACTTCTGAGGTTTTGTAAGAATGTTACACAATATAATATCCTTTTATACAATATTTTCAGAATAAATCTAAAGTCTTTTGTCAAGAATTAAATGAACATTAAAATGTTGAGTTTTATTTATCCATAGGTTTTCTGTAATTATAAAATTACAATATAAATTGATTTTATATTATAAATCAGTCATTCTTATGCCCAATTTAACTCATATAGGTTTTAATTATTTTCACCCAATTATAAATAAATAATATGTCTTAGAAAGGATTCTGGCTCTCTTCCCGTTGTTTCCCGGACACTTAAGATTATATTACCCCTTCAGTTTAAAGCTCTGGTTAAAGTTATTTAGGAACTTTACTTATTAAGGCTTAAACAGTCTTTTACACTGTACAGCTTTAATATTTATTGAGTAATTAGCCTAATTAGCCTTTTGCTCATTTATAGTTCATGTGCAAAAATGGAAAAATCTCGCACAATGTCAATTTTGTTTTCATGGAGATGGTGTAATTCCCATAAGAATAATTATTACTCACCAATTTATTTATTTTGTTATGTCCAATAGTTTTTATACTTCTTCAATACTAATAAACAACCGCTGCAAGCTCTTGTTTAACGCTGCTGCTCCAAGTTGTGGTTTAATCTTGATCAGTATTATTATGAATTCCAAAAGAGATAGGTACATATGTTATGTCTCTTTAATCGTTCAATCTTAATATGTGCAAGTAGGTAAGGTACCAATATTTTTTTTTTTTTTTTTTATAGTATATAAACTTACTGTTCTTCTTATTACTCTAAGCCGCCAAGGCAGGAATGATCAGTCCATTCAGGCAAATGGAGAGAAAAAAAATTCTTTCAGAAATATATACCTGCTTCAACGATGGGTGAATGGTGTCCATCACCAATCTGGTAATAATATTGTCTCGTTTTGTGACAAATGGATATAAGTAGTAACAATAATATGGTATGGTATATGGCATATGGTATTATAACCTGATATATTCTAGATTTAGGTTCTACAGCCTGTAGTGTAGCAACTACAATTGTTGACTCTTCCATGACCCGAAGGCAGGTCCGAGTTTAATTATTGTCGATTTTATTGCTGATCTGGCGTCTCCATATCTCACAGGCAGGTCGAGTCTCATGTAGGTCTTACTTCCTTTTCTATGCCTTACAGTGAGTGGTGGGTCCGTATACATTCACTGTGTTTAGCAACCTCATTACTTACAAGCCGTATATCAACGGTGTGAATGTATAACGTATTAACGTATATTACCCAGGCCTTGAAAACGTTAAGATACCGCACTATCCTGTAGATAGACCTGACGTATCCGTTTGTACTGTCCTAGAGGACAGTGAGGTTTAACGTACACATCTGTGTACATAACCTCTAGCCTTAATGTTTTGAAACAATATGATACCCATACCGGGTCGGAGAGTCAGCCGTTCCTCAACCCGCAGCAGGTCCGTAGCATAAAAACTCTTAATTCTTATTGTTGATTAAACCATATTCTTTCTTCAGTAACGTAGGTATCGGGATCGAACTTCCTACTTTTCCACACACTTCTAAACACTTTTTTAACTTTACATTTCACTATTGTTCTTGTTCTTGATAAAACTGAGAACCAAATTGGTTATTAAAACCTTTTATAACAATTTTTTAAATATTTTATGGAAATGCGTGGCGCCGGTGGAGTGACATAAAAAACGAATGACAGCCAGAAGCGCGCGAAGCTTGAGCGACAGCACAGGTTGCGTTCCCGTTTAAACGATGCGTTTGAAAACGTCATTTAATTCCTTTCCAAACGCGTTAATTTATTATTCTTTTAACTATGTGGCGTTAGTGAGTACGAGAAACGGTACTAACATGTAGTAAAAATCATCATAGAGGGCGAGACGAACAAGTGCATAATAACCATTTATTAAAAGTTGATTGCGGAAGTTAAGAAACG
The DNA here is from genome assembly GCA_950108535.1 of Agriphila straminella. Taxonomy (NCBI): domain Eukaryota; kingdom Metazoa; phylum Arthropoda; class Insecta; order Lepidoptera; family Crambidae; genus Agriphila; species Agriphila straminella. The sequence continues at coordinate 8,878,491 of OX467321.1, read as the reverse complement.
TTCGCAAGGGTGACCATGACCGCATGGGATGGGTGACCAAAAATTTATTATCTCGAGCTCCACCCTGCTTCGGAAGGCACGTTAAGCCGTTGGTCCCGGCTGCTTTTGCAGTCGTTAACACCCACCAATCCGTATTGGGCCCGCGTGGTGGGTTATATATGGCCCATCCTCCTTACCACCCATAAGGAAAGCCTGTGCCCCAGCAGTGGGGACATTAAAAATGGCTAATGGACAAGCAGTTGATGTTTTGCTTATTCAAGAAGCTGCGTAATTAATACCCACCGCGCTATTCAAGATACTACTGAAATCACATTAAACTGCTTCCAAGCTTAAAGAAGCATACACAAAATAGGTTTTACTCAGATAAGCCGTAGAATCAATTTCCGTCGCGCAAAAGGCAAATGTGTTTGAGGACATGGTTAATAGAATGTCGTCAAGAATAAAGAATGTGAAGGGATCGATTTTGTATTTGCCCGCGTTGAATAATAATATCGGTGGGGATTTTTGGGGATTAAGTGAAAAGATTTATTAACAGTTCGAACGGAAGGCGTCTTTCATTCAATTCGATATTTGAAATTGAAATCTTATTTTCTTTCGGTGAAGTCCTTGGATTTACGTGTTAGGGATTCCACGCAAATTATTCAAAGCTATTATTGATGAGTTTACCTCTAAGTTAAAGATTTAACTGTACCTTCAATAGTAACTAAGAAAGTGCCAAATGGATGGATGGAATCATAATGTTTGTATTTCATAAAAATATTATAATAATCAAAGTAACATAATGCATTCGGTCGGTACGTATAGCTGCTTACTGTTCATTACAATTTTGCGACTGGACTGGAATCTATTGGTTCTTCTCATAATTAAATGTGTCTGGTCTTTCAAGCTAGATAGTCAAATAACAAATGAAAGTCTAGCCTTTAACCCAATTCGGTAGGCGTTAGTCATAAAACGGAGGAGTCGGGTCCTAACCGCGTACCACGAGCGTAGTAGGGTCACATTAACTACATCTTTACGACTCAGAGTAAATATCACAGGAGGTCCAACGTTTACCGTAACTGCCATATCTAATTAATTTAATGGGACAGCCCTCCCAGAAAGCCTGTGGTGGCATCGCTCGTAATGGTCTGTAAGGGTTTTGCTTAATGCCAAGTGACCTTTGGCAGAACGTATTTCTGCTACATAATTCTATCTGTCATGTGTTTTTGCCTTAATGGAGTTTAACGGGGGAGGTGTGTGCCTTGAAAAATGAAGAGGTTTTATTTATTCCCCCGCGCAGTATTTGAACGTAATGTGTGTTTGCCTTTACGCAGAATGACAGGCGCTTGATAAAAGACGTCTTATATTTTTAGGTGAATTTTTGAAGCGGTGAATTTTGGTTTGCGGTGATCAATAAATCTTTCACATTTTGCTGACAAAGCTCTTCATAGCGGTTAGGAATAATAAGCATGAATTTATATACTTACCTTTAAAGAACAAATTAATTTTGTTTCACTGTTTGTTACTGCTTGGGGTTACATGCACTGTACGTACTTCAAAAACTAAATATATATAAACTTTTAACGACCTGTTGCTAATTTCCGGTTTTCAAAAGCGTTTTTCATGGATCGGTTGTGGTTACAATTATTATTCCATAGAGCTTGCAAGTGAAATAATAAATTATCACTTCATTAATTTATTAAATTCAGTAGATTTTTATAATATAAGTTAATTTTCAAACACGACGACCTGATGAAAATCATAAAAACCATATACCTACTTAACTAGCGACCCGCCCTCGCTTCGCTTCGGTTCCTTCTTTTTTTGCCAAATGCGACCTTACAACAACACTCAAAAAGAAAACAAATACCTAACAATCACCTCCATTTGTTCCAAAAGTCTTTTTCCCTCCCGTTCGTCCCGTCCCGCCATGCATCGGTGTAAAAAAAAAGTTTGATTTATTTTCACGCGTGTTAATTTTTTGCGACAACTCCTAAGATATTCATTTAAATGATATGGTGTTAAAGGTCAAAATAATGTGCATAAGATGATTAAGGTAACGAATGTATTTAATTTGATAAGGATTAATACTGGATCCTACTAAATAGCTTTCCAAATTACCGCGTTGAACTTGACTAATTTTTTAGAAGATATAATGGGTATGGTAAGCTATTCTTAAAAGATAGATATATGCCATCGTAAACTTTTTTGTAGATCTGTATAAGAGAAACAATTCCATCATACATTATTTTGTTATAGCTCAAAAGGTTTAAGCAGCGTTTTCAATGCAAGCTCCCAGTCGGCTTAATTTTTACGGACCTCTTCAACAATTACCGTCATTTCTCTACTAATTTACATAAAACCTCAACTTTCTATACACTTGAACTTTTCTCAGGAATCACTCTATCATTTAGTGAAAGCCGCATGAAAATCCGTTCAGTAGTTTTTGAGTTTATCGCGAACAGACAGACTGACGCGGCGAGGGACTTTGTTTTAAAATATGTAGTGTAGTTAATCAAAAGTGTGAATATCGTTCAGTTTTCACTTATTTTACCCCATCTAAACTCATCGCGTTTCTGATACGGGAAGTAATTATCCCAAAACGAACGATCGGTAAAATGAAAAATTATTATTTTGGCCTTTAAGGATGTTTATAAGGATTTTTATAACGATTTGAACCTAACGGAACTCCCCTAGTAGTAAGTATAACTAACTAAGTTGTGTTAAATTTTCATATATTCGAATTACGAGGATTTGATGGGAAATTCATGTTTCAACAGTACCGACTGAAACGGATTGGAAATTAAGTTAGGATTTGAATTTGGTTTAGGTTAATGTTATTGCTTTAAGTTTAAAGTTCTCCTCTGATGCCAGTTGCATTTACCTAACTATTCAAAACCTATACGTAAATATTCAAATTCTAACTAAACCATAATATTAATTTACAAATTCATGGCAAACTAATAAGCATTGAATGGATGTCAGTGTTCAAAGTCTCTGATGAACTTGAATTTTGTAAAAAATTTGCGAAGTAATAAAATTTACAATAATATCAATAACCATAATACGGTAAATAGTGCCTGTTAACTACGATTTATTATTATTAACGTAAATTAGTATTAACATTATTATGTTGAATTATTATTATCAATCATAACAATACTTAGTGATTTGTTCTGGTTTTTCCTGACTTTCCCGGAATTGACTATTATGTAATTACTAATGATTCATAAAGAAATAAAAATTTTGATGCATTGATCTTTATACTTCTATACACACAAGCCTTTCATTCACCAGACGTGTACATCCACGATATCTCTATGTGCGCAATTTGAAACACAAAGCAGTATCGTATACAATAAAAGTCGGATTTGAAATGTTTTTGTTAAGGCGCTATAGTAGTGAAACTAGCGCCGCCACTACATTTATTTTTATTACTCGTAAACCAAGTCAGAATTTTAAAAAAAAGCTTATGTAATAATCTGTTTAATTGTCTCTAATATTTTTTGAATTACTCTTCAACAGTTATCATTCATTCAGTAAGTTTTAAAATCCGTAATTGCCTAAAATGGCCACATTGAGCTAAAATGGATAATGGCTGCTCTTCATATAACTTAATTAATTGTGACATTTGAACATGTGTTTTTTTTACTTAAGAGAAAAAATATTACTTATAACTTTACTGCTTACTTAGAAATTACAACTTTGCAATTTGACTTATAATAAATAACAAAACTAAAAAGATTCACTCTATAAATCTATTTATCCATATAAGTAAAACGAAATATTTCTTTTAGATACTGTCTGTGTGTGTGTGTGTGTGTGTGTGTATGTGTGTATGTGTGTGTGTGTGTGTGTGTGTTTTCAATAGTTATTGAACCATAATTAACTCCATCCATAACCTATCTCAACATTAATTCAATTTCCTCATAGCTAAGGATTTTGATCCAAGTTAGTAATCTAGCTTTACAGTCATGATGTGGTTTTTTAAATATTTATTATTTTATTAACTCTATTATAAAGACTAGCTGATCTTGCGCCATATTGAACTTTAGCAAACACAGTTTTTGTGGTAGGCACCTTTGTGGTGTTGTTTGTTCATTATACTATCGTTACTCCTATGTTGGCGACTGCAACCCTCTGTGCTCTATACAAATTTATACTACGCAGTGATCCCACGGTTGCACGTCGCGGTCGTGGATCGCGGTTGCCTATACACCGGAATGCCACTTTTTCACACTCCTTTGTATAAGGTACCTATACCAAATCTTAATACTTAGGCTTAGTTGCACCAACTAACTTTAACTATAACAAGCTTGTTAAAGTTAAGTTACCGGTTAAGCACAAGTTAGCCAAAAAAAGAGGTTGCCAGCCAGCATGATGTCCTTTGACAAGTTTGACGTGACAAATAGGTAGCATATCATTTGACGATAACTATAACTTTGACAGCGTTTTGGTGCAACTCCCACTTATAGTCTCAGGTTTAAAAATTATCACCATAACTAACTTATCTAACCATACCACCAGAATTAGTAAATGATGACCAAACCACTGCGCGGCTTAGGATTTAGTGACCATTTGCTAATTTTGGAGAACAAATTATTTTTTTGGTATCTTAAAGTATTAATTCCCATATTTTAATGCTGGATCCCAACTAGAGAACCAGATATTTTAGCCAGTCCATTTTTAAGGTTAAACATCTATGGCTTATTTTTTTTTCTTATTAAATGTAATCAGTTTACCTTGTACATAACTTATTCCACCTAAATTATGAAATTTCTAATTAATGGGTACATGAGGCTTTCATTACGCCTCAAAAGGTTTAATGGAAAGTCAAGTGATGTATCAACCTCAGCTGAAATTACGAATAACTGAAAATATGCATAATGTATTTAGGTTCTGACATTTTTTACATACATTTGAAAGTATAATTACCGTAAAATGAGTAATTGAATATTTTATGAAGTAACTCGTTAATATGCTGATTTGGGAAAGGAAAAATTCATAGGGGGTTTTAGACAGAACATTAATATCAGCGAAGTAGGACATTCTTTTCTATGATATAAATCAACGGATTCATAAATACAGAAAATAATTCGGTATAAATACTATTTTATGCTTTAAAATTTCATACTTACCAAATGATGATTACGCCTTTTAACAGTATGCGTTTTATGTTAAGGACAACTTATACATTCCATTAGTAACCTTCTGTATATAGTACAAGTCAAGGATCCTTTTCAAATACATATATTATTTTTGGAGAATTTTATTCAATTGTACACGAACTAAAATCAGTAAAGTATGACATTCCAATAACTCTTATCTTTACAAGATATTATATTCACTTGGCACCCAAGCCGGGTCTCTGTACGTGGTGCCAAGTCAACGGCCGGCCATCGAATGTCCCATTTCGTGGCCGCAACGGGTAATTTATGCCCCGGCCAAAGTTTCCACATATGATTTATAAGCTTAGTCCGCAGCCACTTACATAAATAAAGTAAAATTAAAGTTCACGATAGGCATAACCATTTTTGCTTGTGGTATTACATGAAGTTACTTGTCTGCATAACTATTATGAAAATATGTAAAATTATACTGAAACTATACTTGAATATTAGATAATTATCAAAACATATTCGGTGTTATTGCAGATGATTTTGAAACGTAATGTTTCACTTAGACACTGTTTAAATGTGATGTTGTCTCTTTATTTACTCTCACAATTACCTATCCGATATGTAGTAGGTATTTAATTTAGACCTACCTATCCATTGTGTGTAAACTTTTGTTAATTATTGTGATGGAAAATGACCTGATTTTAAATGTGGAGCTCATTTTTCAATGTTGACGACTTTGTAAGAAATATACAGGGAGAAAAAAGCAGCCCTTAACGAGTCTCTTGCCGGTTCTTCTCGTTACAAGGTCTCCCGCTTAGGGTTTGCGAACCGATGGCGTAACTTCTATGACATTCACAAGTGCTTGTTACAGCCTAGACTGAATAGATTATTTTGAATTTTGAATTTTTTTCAAACCATATTTTCAAAAAAGTGACAGCATCAGATTTAAACAGTGTCTAAGTTTAACAGTTGTTTAAAAATCTTTTGTAATAACACCGATTACAACTATGTATTTAGGTTATAAAATCACTCAGCAGGTAAAAATTGACCTATAAAACAACCTGCCAACAAGTAAGCTTAATTGAATTTAGTAATTAAATTCGTAGTAAAATGAGCTTTTAATTACACATAATGGACCATTAAAAGGGACACAATTTACAAACAAATTTTGAACTCACAAATTTGCATGAACGTAAGTATTTCACTAACATCCCACGAGGGGTCTGTAATACCCCACTGCAATTATAGGAACATTAATACGTGTGCTTATTTAATTAATATAAGCAGCTTGGCGTAATTTCCGCCGTTTTGGTGTGCCACAATTGCTTGGAAGGTAAAGGGTGTCCTAATAATATTGTGTTTGTGGCCTAAGGGACAGCAGTTAGACTGAACTATATTTGACAATATTTTTGTTGAGCATGGTCCCTAATTGTACCGACAAAGGTAAAAGGAAAATGGTAATGTTAGGAACTTAGTAAAGGAAACATAATTAATGAGGTCAGAATATAAATGAATCATACATATAATATCAAAGGCGACAATATCCACTCAATGTAAAAAAAACGAAAATGGCGTTTTATTAATTTATGGACGTAGTTTATATACCTAAATATTGTTTAAAAACATTTTATTTTCATATATTAAGAAAGAAAACGGTAGTTCGTAACAAACCCGGCAGCATCCTATACAAATCAATAAAAAAAGTTTTATCGTTTTACTCAAAATCTCAAGAACACTTTGATTTATAATAATGCACACTTTAGTATTGTACACTTTAGTTAAATAAAGGTTTTATTGTTCTAAAAGGCAAGAAAGTAAATAATGTCAATTTACTGACTAAAAATATCAAAAAGGAAATCAATACATAATGAGGCGTATGTAGTCCTGTTTTTTTGCGTCATGACTTTGCATCAAAGGAGAACAAATTGAATAACGAGTAAAAATGCCTTGTCACGCTAAGGCAGAGTTCTTATGATCTTCGGAAGACAATTTGTATTTTTTTTGTATATCACCAATATTTTATATCATCCTTTAATTCGAAATAAAATAACTGACGACTTCCGTGGTCCAGTGGTTTACACACGACGTTATAACTATTTTTATGATCTCAGATCTGGGTCTATTGTTGCTATCTCTGATTTCCACACAAGTGCTTTAGCCACTTACTTCAGAATCGAAGCAATTACTAATATCTATTCTGTGGCAATGTACTTATATTATAGTTTCAAGTCAATATTTATTTATTATTACTACTTAAAACTTATATTACTAGTGGCTCTATAGAGCTGTAGACCACGTGATGGTGACATTTTAGAGCATTTTTCGAAATGGCTGAAATATGATTGTCTCCATATCTCCGCCATTTTGAAAAATTTCAAAAAACTGAATCAAAAATAAAAATCTATATAGTTTTAGAACCTGCTCACAAAATTTCTCGAGAATCGGTCGATAAATAAGATTAGATAAGATATTGCTTTATTTTCAACACCACAGTATCATTTAACAAAGAAATAACAATAAAACTTAGTGTCAAAACATGGTGAACATATCGCTAAGAGCAATCTCTTCCAGACAATCAAGCGGTACAGCCGGACTTAAAAAAGCATTTTTGCCCTTACTGAATCGAAGACGCTTCGCTCGTGCCTCGCGCTCGCTCGGTCAATAACTTCATAAAATAAATAAAACCGGCCAAATGCGTGTCGGGCCACGCGCCGTAGGGTTCCGTAGTTACCTTACATCACTATCATTTTTCGTCTGCAAAAATAACCTTGTTTTTCAACTTAACTTTGTGTTGGAATGAGTGACAAAGTTATATTTGCAATTTTGAAAAATGTGCTATATCTCAAAAATTAATTACTATATCTCGTTCAAACTAATTTTCGTTGAAAATGTTTATTAAGGTCTATAGCATATATTTTTATAGATTTTTCACTCTCTTTTTTCAAAAGTTAGATGGGGCGGACACACATTTTACCACTTTGGCAGTGAATATCTTTCAAACGGTTGACTTTGAGAAAAAAACTGTCTTAGGAACCTCAATGTAATTTCTAAAGACCTATCTATAGACATCCCGCACGTATTGGTTTGAGGATATTTTTTTTCAGTTTCAGTTCCATGTATGGGGAGCCCCCCCTTATATACATCTACCTACTAAGTTTCAACTGTGTAATCCTAATACATTCAGAATAAAGTGGCTGCGTGACATACGGACAGACAAACAGACAGACATGACGAATCTATAAGGGTTCCGTTTCTTGCCATTTAGGCTACGGAACCCTTAAAACGGAACAATACACTACGAAATGCTTTATAGCGGCATCTCACTAATAATATACCTACAGGATTTCGTGGTAAACCTCAAATTGGTGGAAATAGGATTTCCATACAGGTGATACGACTTTGTCCCTTCTCGTTAGTCGTGACTGATGACATCTGACAATGCAACTGATGCTGTGAATGGACAGGGATTGACCAAAGTGACTAATGGGATCATCCCTTTTGCGGTAATATTCAAGAGCTTTCACAAATTCATAATCGCATATGTAGATGCGTATCGTATACCTTTCTGGTCTGTTTTAAAAATGGTATTTGAAGGGTCTTAATACAAAGAATTTTTATGTAGAATTCAAGCTTGACACTTAGGAATTACTGGCTTTTTCTCGGATTTATAAGCAGTCTTTAAAAAAAATCAGTTAGTAATATTTTATTAAATTATTGGGGTATATCTCGCTTACTAATAAGGGTATAATAAACACAGCCGACAGATAGAGAAGAATACTCTCTCGGCTGTGTTATAAGATTGTATATAAACGAATCGTTTTTTCCATACCTATACGGTTTTACCGAAAATTGTGAATGTACACATAATAATAGTTCGCATTTGCCAATAGAAACCATCCAGAAAAAGGATACTGTGAAAGTGTGAACCAGTTAAAAACTAGCTATTTGATTCATAATTTCCGCACCCCAAAAGCAACTTATTCTAACTTTCAGATTTGTTAGCCAATGTGCATAAAAACTTTCGCCTCTGACAGTGCCGAAATCCAATTTTCTATTTAGACTTTTTTTAACGAAGTTAATTCATCTGAAACTCGGCACATTAATATTCTTTAGCCCTTTTAATATTCAGTTGCCCTTAATAAATTAACTCGGTAAATAAGTTAAGAGTTCAGAACAAGTTATAGATGGTCAAGGGTCCAAAAGTTGTGTTTAAACACTTTTGGTAACTTTTATCGCATTGTAATTGGGGGAAATGTAGGTTAAATAATATAACAGAAGGGACACAGGTCTTTTTAGGGTTCCGTACCCAAAGGGTAAAAACGGGACCCTATTACTAAGACTCCGCTGTCTGTCTGTCTGTCTAAAACCAGGCTGTATCTCATGAACCGTGATAGCTAGAGAGTTAATTTTTTTATGGATGATGTATTTCTGTAGCCGCTACAACATCAAATACTAAAAACAGAATAAAATAAAAATTTAAGGGGGGCTCCCATACAACAAACGTGATTTTTTTGCCGTTTTTTGCTCGATATTAATAACGACAACAGGTAGATAGTTGAAATTTTCACAGATGATGTATTTCTGTTGCCGCTATAACAATAAATAGTAAAAGCAGAATAAAATAAATATTTAAGGGGGGCTCCCATACAACAAACTTGATTTTATTGCCATATTTTGGTACGGAACCCTTCGTGCGCGAGTCCGTTTCGCATTTGGTCGGTTTTTTTAGATACCACTTTTTGTCAGTTGATATGTGGAATATTAATCAGTGCCACATGAAATAAAATAAAAAATTGGACAGATTTAGATGGTAGTAGGTAGACAGATTAGGACCTGGATTACCATACAAGCTACTTTTTATCCTGATTAAAGGTTTCCTAGGGTCCACGCAGACGAAGTCGCCGGCAGCCGCTAGTGATTAACTATATTAAATTGAAATCTCATGTTTTTGTATATACAGAGTGGAGAGGACAATGCGACAATAAATTAAAATTCGTATATCTAGTAACGCTCTCAGTCTGCCTGTAAAATTTCTATTAAAAATACCCAGTAGTTTAGTCACAAGATTTTTTTTTCGTTTTTAACATTTTCTACATGCTGTATCTATTAAGCTATTGCCGAAAGCCCCTCCATCAGTATAAATTAACACAACGTTGCCAAATTGTACCTTAAGCTCAAGACGTAAGAGTCATTTTTAAATGACACGCTTAAGCGTGTCATCTAAAAATGTGCGAATGAGACAAAATCTACTTCGAACAAACAATAAAGTTGACAACGTTTCAAAATCTTTTACATGTGTAAAAATGTGTATTTATTATTATTGAATTACTTACGAAAACAGGAGATACGTATTTTTCCTTTTCCAAAATTTTATTTTGATGAAATATCCAAACAAACACTTTTTTACGTGCCACAGTCCTACACCTTGTCTACACGTTTACCTACAGTGGTTACTCTTTAAAGTTTTATGGAAATTGAAATAAATGCCCTTCATCAAACCAACCTGTATTTTATTAAACAGATTCAAACGTTAACAATATCGATTTTAATTTCGCAATTCAAAAGATTGTTTCGCTGAATACTTCGGTTTTAAGCAGTATCATGAAGTCCACTTAGGGACTGTTACATTACGACTGTCTGCCATTACAAATTCTTCAGGAACCTTGAAAGGTATTATTTTCGAATAAAGTTAAAATTAACTAAAATACTACAATTCAATTCAAAACATTCAAAGCACAAGCGAAAAATATTTTGACATTTGACAGCGAAAGTTTTTTTTGTGAATGCTCATTGTCCGGTTTTTTATTTTTCATAGCAGCAAATGACAATGTGTTCTCGAAGTTCTAGTAGTGGAGAAAATTCATTCAGCTATGGTATAATAATAATAATTTTTAGTCTGTGACTTTTTAATATTTTATTTTTATTCTGTTTACTTTTTGTACAACACATAAACTTAATATTCGAGTGGATATTAAGTTTATGGTACAACACAACTCAAAAACGCCCAAGGACACTATATCTATGCCCAAGGAGCATGTCGATGATGACTTGACGTCTCATTGACGCAGAAGACTGCGTCAAAGGTGTTAAAATCTGTTAGAATACGAATAAGTATTACTTCTATGCCTTATTATAATTTCACAGTTTTCGAGTATAAATATAAAAATGATTATAGTAACTTATTCAAACATTGTAGAATAATAGATATATACAATAAAATAAAAATGTATGTAATTTGCGACGAAATAGAAAACAGCTCTTTGTTAAAATTAAGAATTAGAAATAGTAATTTACGTAATCTGATTTACTTACCTAAGTATGTGCTGCCTTCATACAATAACACATATGGTAAACGTTGCTCGATATTTATGTTACCGTCATTGTTAAATGAGCTGCAAAAGGATTTACTTGATGAAATCCTGGATAACCCGGAACAATGTAAAAGACAATTAAAAACTTTTTATCTGTCAATGTGTCAGTGAGTGATGGCAGCAATACATAAACCTTTTACGGTTTCTCTTGCTGCGATTGGAAAAAAAAAATTGTTGTAATTTTCTTTTGTATTGAAAAATAAACTAAAAAAAAAAAAAAAAAAAAAAAAAAAAGAGTACACCGACATGATTTTAATAATGGGGATTGTCGCTGTTTTAGCTTTACGGAAATACCGAGAGAGATATTATGGTAACACTTGTGTTTATCCTACCCATGGTCGCACTATTGTTCAAGCTGTCCAAAGGATACCTATGTATTTAGTGTACAGAATAACTTTAAATCGGTGATTTAGGATTTAAATTTAGGATTGCCGTATTCAAAATAAAAAATTACCGTTAAAAGCAAAAAAATAATAATTTATTACCATGTTTTTGAAAAATATCATAAATCTCAGCAATGAAAATTGCCGTATGGACAGCGTTGTTGCATGATGCCGTAGCTCGAGTCGCTGCCGTAGATATCGAAAAAAACACTGATTAATTCAGCATTAAATGGCGCCAAAAGTTCATTTCGCGGCTTATTGTCACCTGTCAACACTATTCTGTGACCTAACACCGCGCTGTTGCCGCTCTTACCACAGTAAGTAACCAATATTTACAAAGGGTGTTTAATTTCGTACTTGTTTTTGTGGTATTTAGTTTGTTCGAAATTTTTTTTTTTATTTTGCTCCTAGGAATTATTTGATAGTTTCATAGTACTTCTATGAACTAGTGTCTACAGTGTTATCATTTATTGTCGCATTGTCCTCTCCACTCTGTATACTTTCCTAGTAATTTTATTTTAAATCAATCCTCTCCTTTCACATTATAATAAAGTAAGAGTTTTTTTTACTTGCGAACAAGATAGGTAGTTTGATGATTAAATTAAAAACTTATTGGCATTGATTTTAGGATTATCTTCTCAAATTCAAAAGTAATGACCTCCATTTTTCCCTTACCTTTTTGGCCAACTTGGGCAACTTTCATTCTACCGAGATTACTTGCCTAAGTAACGTTTTTAATTAAAAGCCGGTTTTAATCAAAATTGGTAGTATTACTAACTTTATCCCGACTTTCCTGAACGTAAAGGTAAATTTTTCAAGTATGAATAAAGATCTAATATAAAAATACGAAAAAAATTACGTCACGGAATACGTATCATTCTTGCAAAACAGATATAAAGCCTATTAAAAGATTAAACAAGGAAAATTTTAAGACAAAAGAATAAAGTATTTTGTTTCATTCTTTTTCATAAATTCTCTCGATGTTTTCGCTACTAACGTATGCACGAAAATACAATGAAATTAAACAAGTATATTCATTAGAACTTAATCATACTTTTCGATAAATGCTCAAAAATGACACAAACGTGAGGCTCACAGAGCCACTTGTAGTAACTTTTTTGTCTAATGCCCAAACTCTGAAACATCCGTCAAAAAAAATATATGACAAAGTACTAAAGTGTTAAGCTACTTTCGTTAGTAACCGATAATGAAGTATTCAAAATCTAAAAAAATAAAAAAAATAGGTAGAACTGACATAATTTAGCATAATATATACTAAGATAAGACTGTTACAAATGTTCACAATTTAAATAAACACGCCGTACTAATTAAGAGCGTCGAAAAAACTGAGAGCAGTTAAAAATTGGCCTCTAATTTCACGGCATTTGCCATCTTTGAGAAGCATTTGTCACTTACCCAAAATGAGGGATGGTGAGATCTTTGTTGTTACTGTGAAATAATAAGTCTCCCTCGTCGGTTCTTTTTGTCCCAATCTGGACAAATTGGCCCTTTTGTTTCAACCCCGTTCAGTTTGAAAAGAGTTTGATTCCGTTTTCTCTACTACCCTGTTAAAGGGTGTGTCCTCGCCCAATGTTTGCATTACGAATTTTATCGTTATGGGTCGCTTTACCCAGATTTAAAAGGGACTTTTTAATGAATTAATCATTCAAGAGACAATGTGTTCGGCGATATCGCTTTAAAACGTACCAAAAAGGGCCTGGTCAGTTCGTAAATAAAATCATTATTTATTTAATTTGTCTTTGAATATCCTATTTGGGTTCTTTGAATACGTATACACATAAATGTATACAGTATAGAAATACAGTATACAGTTTAGAAAGTTTTATAAAGTTGCTCTCATAGGAAAAACTGAAAATAACATTAGCTGCCAAGGGTCTCCCAAACAATAGAATTTCTATTGTGTCCTATGCGGTTAATGAGGATGGTGTACTTTGATTAAAGGCGCTGTATTATTTTTACTATTGCCCATCTAAAAATATTTTGATCAAATTGTCCCTGGAGGCGGAGCGATTCCCACAAACCATACATTTTAAGCTTTTATATTCAGCAAGAGAAAACTTTTTTCTTGTTTATTCGAAAACACCTTTTATCTGGAACAGTAATTAAAAAGAAGTACAGATTTCAACGTTTTATCATTTTAATTTACCTACATTATCGATCAATAAAGAGCTGGGATTAAAACTAATACACACATCAACTTTGTCTAGGGATACAGGTGTTATTTTCATACAAACGAGATAACTTTGAAGCCTTGGTTTTCTGCCAGAGATGTACTGTGCTGTGAGTGAATCCGAGGAGTGAATGTAGGAGATTCAGATCGCAATACTCACCCAACTGATCTGACCAGCATTCTAAAAGATTAATGGACATGTTTAAAAAACCGCGAAAATTGTATGGAAATCCTGAAACTGAGAACTCTGACCAAATAATCTTTTAGAATGCTGATCAGATCAGTTGGGTGTGTATAGCGTTCTGAATCTCCTTCATTCACTCCCTGGATGGCCATCCACAGCATGGTACATACCTGGCAGAAAACCAAGGCTTCAAAGTTACCTCGTCTGTATAAAAATAACACCTGTATCCCTAGGAGACAAAGTTGATGAGTATATTTTGCCACAGTATTGCCCGTAAGCAAAAATAAGAAGAAACCAGACCAAAACCAGACTGGATTCGGACTGGAGCAGAGTTGGAGGGCAACCGAAGCACTCCTCACTTTTGTAACTCGTATTTGCTACTATAGAAAATGGAGTGTTACTGTGGCAACGAAGTTTTTACTTTGGCAACGGGGCTATCCTATATGGGCGCGGTGTCTTGGTCTTGCTCTGTTCAAGCTACGGCCCGGCTCCGGTTCAGCTCCGATCGAAAGAATAAAAAAGAAAAATTAAATACACTCTTTCATTACTGCAAACATTTGTATTAAGCCTACTGTTGTGGCAACTGCTAACCGCAGATTACAAGTGACAACTCTCATACAAGTGGCGAAATACCCACAAATTAGGTTATTCGTGATATAATGAAGTTTTGGTCGAGGTTTAAATACAATCGAACTCGAAATACGAATATAAACCCATATGTTTAACAAACCACTGTTATACAACGTATTAATGAATGAACCAAAATGGAAAAACTGTTTTTTTGGACTATCAAACTGAATTATAGAACCAACTCTGAAAATCGCGAAAAAAAATCTGCTGTTTCATACAAAACTTAATAACAAAATATCAAAATTAATAAAACAGCTGTTTTTTTTTCGCGATTTCCGAGTTGTTCAATTGGTCCCATAGTAGATGTTTTTCAGTTTGATGGTTCGACGGTTTTCCCATTTTGGGTTCATTCATTAATAGCGTTTATGCGCTATACTAGCGCCGCCAATCGAAAAAAAACATAGTCCTGAAATAAAGACGAAATTGTAAATTGTGAAATGCCAACTAAACGACAGACTAGAAAATATTGTTTGAGCGATAAAAAGTTCCACAAAGCTTTTTCGGAGTACACTAGAAGAACACAATCACAATTTCGTCTTTATTTGAGCACTATGTTTTTTTCCATTGGCGGCGCTAGTATAGCGCATAAACTCTCTTAACACGTTGCATAATAATAATTAGTTTAAAGTAACTTCCGCCCGCGACTTCATTCGCGTGGACGTTCAGAAAATCCCTAGGGAAACTTTGATTGAATAAAAAGTATCTGTGTGCCATTCATCCAAACCAGTTCAGCCTTTTTTGCGTAATTGAGTAATAAACATCCAAACTTTCACATTAGGGTATAATTATTATAAGTTGGATTAAAAAGTAGGATAAGATTCATAATTTTCTAGCAATGTACTTTACTCGTTGAAAATAAGTGGAACTATGAACTTTATATTTAAAAGGTACCAACTGTTTTAAATTTCCTCGCCCGAAAATCTTCCACCGTATAAATAGAAACTCATTTACACCATTATTTATTCAAGACCGCACTGACCTTGTTAATCTGGAAGCCCCGGGTGCAAAAAAGAAATTAAAAACCATAAATCTAAGTCATCACGTCACTTCTTGTTAGTTTGAGTAAATAATATTTCCTTGTCACGTCATGACTCGCAAAAGTCGGCACCAAGGGAAAACTGTGTGTTAAAAACATGAGAGTCGTTTATCAATATTTTCTTAATTAATGCTGGCACACTTCCTTTTTGGACTTCATAAAAAATACTTGGAGAATAAATGAGGTAATTATACTAGGAGAAGAAGCAGATAGTTAATACAAAAATTAAAAGCCAGCACTTTTGTTTTAAAAAATATTTTACCGTTTTAAACTTGGTGAGCCACGTGAATAAAAGTTGTGGTAAAATATTATTCTTAAAATGTGGAAATCGTTTCTTTACAACTTAGTGTACGCATATTCTAATTACAAGAAAATGTATGGAGACTCTGCTGAGTTCATACGAGTACTGTAAAAACAATTTGAAAGTTATTCTTCGCGCAAAGAAAACGACGGAAACAGTCATGTTAACAAAAACTTTTGCGATTTGATGCCTGAATATTGTCAATAAAAAAGAAATATCACCAACCGCCAAAACTTAAGTTTTTGTTTTAAAAAGTTTTCGCTAACAGTAAAGATTATTTCTTTTTTATCGACACATCAAAAGATTTTCCCCTGCTTCGCTATTGAATTTAGTTACCAATAATCGCCTTAGGCGTTAATCTAACACGTACAATAGTACAGTCAGCAAACGAAGTCAATTAACTGACGCAACTGCATTTGACGACCGAATCAGGGGTAACTACACAGTACATATAAACTTATATATATACTGTGGTAACTATCTTTTGGATAGTAAAAAGTTTAAAAGTAAGTCAGCGGGTAGGTGAAAATAATGGCAATATTTCAAATACTTTATAGCAGTTATCAATTTAATTAAATATCAAATCTGTTTTACTGATTCTTAAATAAAGAACCAGGGACAATATAATAAGGATACCGTCCCCACCAGTGTAACACTTTCTGATGTATACCAATCGTAAGGTCTCGACTCTATCATTAATTTATTGTAACTATACGGCAAGTCTAGTGTATGTATAGTTTGTCTGAAATTGAAACTTTTTAATATGTAACTCCTGCTGCCCGCAGATTTCTTGTTTAAATTTTTAATCATAATTTCCTTTCCTCTCCTAACAGCCTTTTCCAGACAAACAGTGAATTAATATGTTATATTCGAAACTTTTCGATTGGTAGCTATACTTTTATATCAGAAAGTACTATGGACGTTTTGCCCATTGTTCTTTTGTTCAGTTGCCTTTTGAACTGTTTATATTACAACTTGAGTATAGAGTTTGTTACATAATGTTATCTGTACTGCTCTCACCGTAACTATGGCTCAAGTGCCCTAAGCCGAAAAATTTTTCACACAAGACGTCGACGCTAAGCTACCCTTGTAAAGAATCTCAGCCGCCCTTTCCTTAAGTCCCTTTTATTTTATTAACGAGAAGGGTGGAACTGTCATTATTTCGTACAACTCAATAAGGAATCGAACATGTATTAGTTTGAGGAAACTGTTCAGGATTAAAGGTTTATAGCAAATTCCTAATGCATTTCGCCTGTTCTTCAAATGACTCAGACTTAAGAAGATTTGGGATTCAAATAGATTGCATTTGTAAAGCTTTTGGAGTGAAAAGTTTGGTTGTTAGGTTTGTTATTTCATTTGTATTTAATGTATTGTAACATTTTCTTTTACGGATCTCAATCATTTTTAGTGATTGATACTTAACATGCATAAAATTTGCTTACATGATTTTTCCACTTTCTTTAAATGTAATGAATCATTTTCAAGATCCTGTCTTGATAATATCAAATACTTATCCAGTCAGGATCTTGATATACCTAAGTATGTTGTTAATTACGTTGCCTTACCTTCAGTAACATTTCAGACCCAAATCGAGAATTTCCTTTGATCCCTACAAACGCACAATGGAACAAAATTAACTCTACAGCGAATATGGATTTTAGATTCAATTTGTAGTTATTGCATGGTGGTGCATTGTTTTGAATAAATGAAATTAATACAGAATGTATACTATTACAGAAAGTTCAGACTGGAAAGAAAAATGAACAGTTACTCTCGGAGTACTGTAGTACATATGGTAGTAAATTTTCACCCACAATGCGGTTTGCGGGCGCTAGCAAGCTGATAGAGCCACTTTTGATGAGAACGTTGGATAGCGCGTTCAGTAATCCTTTTTTAATTTCGATGCGGGTAAATTTTTTATACCTACATTTTATTAAACTAGTGTTGGTTAGCAGAGAAATCAATTTCAATACGGTGGTGTTCTGAATTTACAAATAGATAGTTAGATAATCATTTTATTTCTTGCATACATAGATATTTATGTTTAATACAATAAGTACACATTTCATACATAAAGTTATTAAATAAGTGCTAGCAATCTGAGCCGTCTGAGTATTGATCATGGGTGGAATTGCGTAAGGTAATCGTATTCATTTGACAGTTCATATCGTATTCCATCGGCTGCAATTTGTACGGGATGACATTTAATATGATACAATATGAACTGTCAAATGAATACGATTGACTTTACGCAATCACCTAGCTGGTGCGAGTCGTATTTTTTCTAGTATATTATTTAGTAAAGTGCTAGCAACTTAGCGAAAAAGAAAATAAATACAAACAAATAAACAATAATTTATTCCCTCGTAAAAATGCCTATGTGCCGTAGAAGTAAGCAGGGGTCGCAATCACTGGCGTCGCGAGCAAATTGCTGATTTTCAGCTGTAACCTGGAGCGAGCACGCTGATACCTAAAACCTGTTCTTTTTTAATCAAAATCAAAAGAAAAGAAAATAATCGAGTAAAACCAAATTAAACATCATTTAAAGCAATTGAATTAAGGAATTGGTTTATTATTAATTATTACTGGTGATATAATGAAAAATATTTATTTTAATTATTTATTCTTATAATTATAATTAAACATATATTAAAAATATTATTACTGTGATGTTATTTTGTGATATGATTATTTATATTTAATATTTCTTTCACATTATTATTTAGAGCATACGATTAAACAGTAGCATTTTATTAATTAAAATAGTTTACATCATAAAAATAATACTAAAAAGAAACCGCTACCCACAATATCATTATGAGTTCTTCTGTTTGGCAAGTAAATACGATCTCATTTTGTTGTAAGGCTTTTGGTATATTATCGGGGGTGTTCAGATGTATTTAGCTGGATGTCATCGGCAGCACTGACAATGAGGATCACTAACAGGTTTGAATCCTATAGTTTTATTGGTATAATATAAAAACATATTCATAGCTATAAAACTGAGTGAAAGATTTTTTGAAATCCGTTTAGAAATGGTTGAGTTATAAGGGCTTTGAAGAAAATCCCAAGCTCAATGCAATATGTGCTTTATCACGTACGCCATAAAGCTACGCGTACGTCTCGATGACGTCATTAGGACCCCCCAAAATAACAGTGTTTTAGCACGTTTTAGCTTGTATAACTTCTCAGGTTTAAGGGATATCGTAAAAATTTCTTTACAGTCAATCATGTGGCGGCATAAGCTTTCTGATAAGCCACTAAACAAAAATCGTTACTGATCCTCATTACAAAATAGTACGCCACGGCTTACCTGACTAGGTGTAGATATATTATTAGTTCCATCCCGTCTTGCTAATTTAACTGACTGGTGTCGATTACTTATGGAACTACTAAACCACTTCAAGGCCCCGTGGTCTACACCATAGTAACTTAATTTCGACAGCAAAAAGGTATATTCTTAGAGCAACGCGGCTTCCGTACCGGACGGAAGCCGCGTTGCTCTAAGGGTAGGTATATCAATACATTCAAAAGCGCGGGAAAGCACAAGAAGAGACAATAATGTGGTATATTGTCAGTAACGTCAAGCAATGCTGATACTATGCCTACGGAAACCTAATTGTCAAAAACATAACCCGCAGTCGGGTAAAAAGGCAAAACATTAATGTTTACTACTTATACAATTGCTGATATCACCTTTTCCAAGCCCTTAGACAGAAACGGCAGTATACTTATGAGTCTGACTGAGGTCCTTATTTTCTCAGGGCTGTTCCACTTTCGGCAAAGGTGTTTCAATGGCATCTTTCCATTGAATAAGAACCACTCCCTAGCGAATTGACTCATTAATTATACTAGTGATGACTGATAGAGTTCTAGGTTAAGTCAGAAGAACCATGTCTCTACTAATGTTGTCATTCCACATGGCATTCAACTAAATAGTCAAAATGTACTTCATAACCTCAAGTTCATCAATCGGTTGAATTGAAAATGTGGAAGAACAGAACTTATTGTAACTTCGGTTTGTAACAAAATTCCTTATAGCCCACTATTTGTAGAAAACGAGTTATTACATCATGCATATTTATATATTACTCCTGTCCTTTTCGTTCTCCATTAGGAGAGTTGAGAGGCTAACATTTTCTTTATAATCCAAGCAGATCCAAACTGAACCCGTTTATGACTCTCGCAGATTATACAAGGGTCAATTTGACCGCTCATCAAAAATCTCTCTGATTTATCAGTGTCGTTTTGAAGCTGCACTGACACACTGACCTTACTCAATTCATAGGTCACGTTTTAATCCCTTTGCCAGTGAATATGACACAACATGTTTTGGCATTAATTTATATAAAATATTGGCAAAACAGCAGCGGTCAGTTGGTAAGGTCAGCGGTCAGAACAGACATGTATTAAATTTGAAAATTTAACACAATTAACTAAAGCCAAGGTTATTAAAGATCTGTAATAAATAGTTTGTTTTCTCTGATAATTTAATACTACTTCTGTACCATTTTTAAACTATGAGTGCTATCCAGAACCTATAAAAGAGGTCCTTAATATTAAATTAAAAAACAGCTGCATAAAAAAGTTCCAAAAAACATTATGAAATTTAATATTAACTGGTCTAGTGGTTTTTTTCAGTAAGTACCGTAATAAAGAATTCTGATGCTAGAAACTGAATACTAATCATCATAATGAAGATAAGGAGTTGGCCTTTAGCCAATTGCGATTATTTCAACTTAATTTTATTAACATTATTAACGTTTCTTTCCAAAAAATATAGTTTCATTCATCTAGTATGCTAATATTCATTCGGAGCCTTACCATAAAATGATCAAAAGCAAAGTAATTTTAAGTATGCAATGATGTTAAAGAGATATAGTTTAATGAAAGCATTCTAATTTAACCTACTAAAATAAATCGATTGATAAAATTATACAAAATTTATTAATATTTTGTTTAAATTATCCATTTTAAATAAAATAGATAAGTATTTTCTTGAATCGTTTATTAAGAACAGATATATCATCAAAGTTTATGAACGATGTGTAATGACTGAACTTAAACTAATTAATGTATGAATGCAAATCCTAAATGAGAGGCGTTGTAGAATTTTAATTAAACTAAGAACTAAAGAAAGCCTATAATCATAAACAAACTAGTTCATTCACGAGTCTATTTTTTCCTTCCAGTAAAAAAAATGCTACAAATATATAGCTTTCACTTATATGTTCTAAAACTCACCTTTTAACATACGCCTTCATACACAAGCATCCCAAAAAATCACGTAACAATACAATCACTAACACAAAACATCGTAATTGTAATCGTATCTGTGCGCAAAAATCTGGTAAAGCGACGCGTCCGACCCCTACCGACGTCCGGGTAAGACTAAGGGCGGTAAGGGTGAGATGAGGAACACAACTATTTTATCTAGACGTATCGCGCAAGGATCAGTGCCATCTGGTGGCAACAAACTTGTGCATTAAAAGCCTCGCAGTTAAATTTTGAAAATGGAAGCCGTATTAAAAAGTTTCGTTTTTAGAACATACTTGTACTACAGCCGTTTATTATAATCTACTTTTGAACGTTCTAGTAGAAAATTTACCGGTTTGAGAGCTTTTTTCACAGTTTACGGACTTCTAGCTTTACTAAAAAACTATAAAATTGGCTGTATATTAAATTAAAACTTTACCAAAAGCTGTGAAACTGTTAAACTACAAAATCATGAACCTTTTTTATAACAAATCTGGTCATGATATACATTATATAATACAATTCCTTTGAAATTGGTTTCAGTAAACACCGTACTAAGAATTTGCCTCACATTTATCATACCTTAAAGTATTATTTGTTAAAGCTTCTTCGCAGTAATATATTGCAAAGCCGTTTGTTAATAAGTATTGATTCTTGTGGAAACGTGTGTCAAAATTAATAACATTTTGTGCATACTAAAGCTGATAGATATTTATTAAGACAAAGAGTTAGATATTTAAATTTTGTAACTCTAGATACAGCTCTGTTAATTTAAATTATGAAATTTTAACAACAATCAAAATAAAAGACAAATCGTCATGATCATTGTTACTTTATTTTCTTAGGAAACACATGGAAACTAGTTAACTTTGATTATGACATTTCAAACAAAATCTGACCTCAAATTAAACCAAGTAAGCTTCGATCACATGATCCGAAGCAAGTAAGATAAGGAAATATAAGCCATTTTAGCTCGTATTGTTATCTCAGTTCAATTTTGATTCCGTGCCAAACTAACAGCCTACAGGCAGAGCTAAATAATGAAATGAAAGCTCAAATATTAATTTATGATTCTTTGTTTAATATTGTCGACTTTGTATCTTTCAGATAAAATACTCTTCTTTATCAGCCACAAGACTGTCTATTTGAATTCAAGCAGAGTTCAAATTTTGTTATGATACACGTGATTTTCACGGTTCCATTATTATATTCATTCTGATGAATTTCAGAATTTGTCTACAGATGGAAACAAAAATCGATAATCCCTTTTATTATTTCTGCTCGCACTGAGCTTTTAAATAAATATTTTTTTACACAATAACGTTATTTTATTAAAATCTTCCGGATGTTTTGATTGGGTTTTCTTATTCATATATTTCAGCACCTTTTCAGCTTTAACCCATGTTTTGAGTTAGTCGTCACCATATCAGTTACAAAGGTATGGTGAAATATTGAAAAGTATAAAAACCCCAAACAAAAAACCGATCATCGCATGTTCGAGTGAATTTTAGTCGTTCTAAATTCGTACGAATCCGCGATCAAACAAACTGATGTCGAATAGGTGTCCTAATAGTCCGTAAGCCCGCGACAATATTGCCTACGTCATATGACATCACGATGAAATGCATGGCACACGGTCGGAAATGTTGTGCAAAGCGAGGATCAGAAGCTTATCGCAAATAAAATTCGCCGGAAGCTTGTGAAAATCATTCACTTCCGGTCAAAAATTTAAGGTTATATTTACGTCATATGACATCAGTACGAGACCCGTGACCCGTACAGTTAACATTAAGTCTATCACTTCTGAAATGGCCTTAAAGTACTTAACAGACTTCCAGCCATTTCAGAACTGACAGACCTATGTAAACTCTCTCTACTTAACTATTGAAGGGCTAAATGATGCCACGCTACGGCATTCGCGCGATAATCGCGTCGCGTCATCGGTACGCGATAGTCGCATCGCTTATTCGCGCGATGATCGCGTAGTCGCGTTCTATTAGGACGATCCCTAAGTTTTTAATTTAATAGAAAATAACGATATATAAAGTTACTTCTATCCCATTTATCCCACAGATGTTGAGTAACTTGTAATAACTCCGTTAGTAGACAGGTTACGAGCCTGTCTTCTACACAAAGGACACTATTAAACCGAAATCCCTTCATCGACTAGTACAGTCAGCCGCAGAAGTGGCTAAGTACTTTAATACTTTGCCTCACTCAATATAAATCTTGTTTAATAAAACAATATCTATCTATAGTTATAAGATCGTTTGCCTGACTGGCTCAACTCACAGCCAAAACTACTAAGTCCAGAATGCTGAATTTTGAAATAGAGGTAAGATATTTTAGAATGTCTACCCCACTAAGGAGGGATTTTTGGAAGGAGGAAAGTGGGAGGGGGAACTTTGTATGAAAGTACTCCTATTTTTCTTTGAAATAAGAATCATGAAAATTTTAATAACAACTACTGAGCACAACTTTAGGTTTTTTGGATTAAACGGGGGGTTAATGTATGGAACATTTTAGAGATATTTCATCATTTCTTTTTTTAGTCTACACTTCTACAGCTACACTAAAGTGGAGCTAGAGCGGATAGCTAGTCCTTCTATAAAAACGTACTAGTTGGCTCGACATATTGATAGGTGCTGTAGTGTTCACCCACTTCTGATGTCAACTGACAAACAGCTATAATATTTTTTTTTCTGAGTTTCATTTAGTTAAGTGTGAAAATATACAATCTTAACCTTCTCACACATAATAGATGGCACTGTTTAAATAAAATACGTTAATTAAACCTATATTTATTAGAAATCCCAGAAGCTGCTTCAGTTTAAAATACAAGCTATAAAGTATATTTTTAAAATACCCCAATCTTCCAATCAGATTTTTCAATTCTCAGATAACAGATATCAGTCCGTTTAAATATTAACCAAATCTAATAGAAGTCATTCAAAAATGTGACATACAAATGAATGACAAGCATTTTCAATTTGGCATTATAATACGCTATCAAAGGGATAAAGCTCTATCTAAGGTATATTAACTTTATGATCTAGGCATTGAAAAATCAGCCCTTAGTCTAACAAAAGTAATTCATTGTATGGAAAAACCATTTCGAACATTTACTACTATCTGATAGGTGTCCTATCCTCATGATCAAGCCCGAGTTTTAATTAACTCGCCCTAACAAATGAAGAAAACACGAATTTCTTGGGGCAGGTAAAAAAATAGGGCGGTCTCCTTCATCTCTTATTTATCAGCATTGGGATAGGAATTAATTAATTTGTCCGCAAGAAGGTCGTTAAACGGGTCCATGGGCATTTTCCTTTAGATGCCCAGGAATTCAGACCTCGAGTTTCGTGAGAAATAGAGCCTCTTTTAGGGGTTTTTAAAGTAATTGACCCACGCTGTGGTGTAGGTTAGTGTTGTCAAAGCAAAATATCGTAAATCGACCTCCGATATTGAAAAAAAAATCCTCTCCATTTTATTATAATAATCATAATTATAATCATAATGGCAAAAACGAGATTTCAGCGTTTGGTTTCAACGTAACCGCTACGTTTTTGTTTGGAACGCGCATTGAAATGAACTTAAAGTGAGTTGAGTTACGTTCGATTTTATTTTATCACGGATTCTACTGGGATCGACATGCTTAGCGCCTTCATAACGACGAACATCGATTCTCATGATTAATTTTATTGTAATAGGCCTTCTGCTATATGTGCATTTATGCAAAAAGAGTCGATATCGACAATATCAATATTGCCTCTTTCACTGCACTAGTGGTTCTTGTTTATAGATTCAAGGGTTGATATTTAAGGGTTGTGACACAGAAAGATGTAGCGATGAGGTATTAAGATAGGGCGTTTTAAGAAATTCTCGCATTCAGAAATACGGTGTAGTCAAAGGTTAAAGGTGATCTTATTGCTTGTTAAATGAAAACCGTTGATTATAAATTTTCAAGATGTGAGTAACAGTAAACAGTATTCTTATTCTAAGAAAATTGCCGATACACTTCTCTGTAATAAAATATTACAGATATTTCTTTTAGTAAAGTGTTCGTTGAACATTCTAAAAAAATACCAATGTAGAATTCCGTCAGCTTGTATTCCTATTCTCTCTTTAATTTGTGTGAAAGTATTCAGGAAAAATATTCAACACCCGAGATAGGCTTGAAAGTCAATAAATTTTAATGATTATAGAAATAAATTTTCAAGAAACTAAAGTAAATAATTCAAAAATATTAAATAAGGCCTAACCACAACTCGCCCGTGGCAGTTAATCAACGATTAAGGTTGAAGCTAACTACTGATTGAAAGCCAATATTAAAAACATATCTTTTAGAATGAAAACGGCCGGGAGTTGTAATTGCTTATACTGCTAACTTGCTTGTACTATACAATATACATATTATATGAATGGCAATGTGTTACAGTGACAGTAATTAATCATAACGGATGCTTATTTTTACTGAAGTTTTTGATACCATAATCCCCAATTTGAAAACAAAATATATTTTACGAATTGGTATAAAAACTTAAACTATTCCGTCTGATGTAGATAATTCAGTCCCAGAATCTTTTTACCTAATTCTAGTACCGAAGAGATTTATTAAAAAACCTGGAATAATACGATATCTCCTGATCAGATCATTACACTTCCTCAAAGCGAGATTATTTTCAAGAACCTAACTTTTTACAGCATATGACTTATTGCGAACAGCTCCAAGTTAGAGCAAACTTTTAATAAGAGCACATCAAGACAGGGGCGAAAAGGAAAAAAATAATTGTCACCGACGGCAACGAAACTTTTCATGGGGAATATTTTGTCAGAAAATTGAGCAGTAATCTTATTTTTGAAGAGAAAATTGAGCCTGTCTTTTCACGTTAAAAATAATGTTGATACTTAAGGATTTTGTGAGCTTCAAATCTTTAATGTAAAACGCTGTCACCCTAAAGCTAGTAATATAAAATGTAATATAAAATATAAAATATATATAGTCATTTTATTGTTTCCATGATAATATAGATTGTTCGTGATTTAAACAAAGCTTTGGGGATTATTTTTCAGTAAGGCTTTGTGGTGTAATGTGAATGTGGTGAATTTGAGAGCTGTCAGAAGTTTAACGAATCAAATTTTTTTTTAAGTATTAAATGTGCTTTTATATTATAATATTATAGTTTATTGACGTGCCACATGTTTATTTATATGGATTAGATAACTTACTAAAAAAGGATGAATTAACAAGTATGTTCCGTAAAAATACACTACGTACAGAATAATTGGACAATCCATGCAAAAGTAAAAAGCAATAAATGGCCAGTAAGCAATGCACATTATTATAAACAGAAACAAAGTTTATCACACAAATCCATTAATTTATCAAAGCCCGAGTGACCCGATCGGGGCGCACAACAATGGAAAATGTATTGTGTTTCATATTCCGGGGCCTGAAGAAGAATCTTATAAAGCATCTCACTAGGGTTTATTATGCGTCTGTCTAAGCCTTTTAAACGCATGAAAACCATCGAAATCCTTTATTGTGCTTATGTCCGCAGCCATCTAGAGTATGCCAGTCAGATTTGGAACCCCTGTTATGTAACATACATAAATGAAGAAGATCAAAAAAAAAAATATTCGGTTCATAAATTTCAAATTCAAAATTCCTAAAACATCTTACGAAGACCGTTGTACTAAATATCACTTACTACCGCTTTCTGTTAGACGTAATATTGCAGATGTTACTTTTCTACTCAAGTTGATTAGAGGTTCAGTGGATTGTCCGGAACTACTTCATAAAATTCGTTTTAAAATACCTACAAGAGCACCCCGTAACGATTCATATAGACCATTTAGTAGGTATTCCTTCTATGCGCACCAACTACAGGCATAACAGTTTCCTTATTAGAGCTTGTTCCGCCATTAATAACGCTGACGCTAATATTGATTTGTTTTCAACAGCATCACGACTGTTATTTAGTTATTGTTTAAAATTTAGTTTAATGTTTTTTACGCACCTGCCTATTCTGGGCTACGATTACCTACTTTACGATCAATTTTTTTTTTGAACTCTACATGTGGTAGCTTTTCAATAGCTTTTAGTTATATATTTTTGTTGTTATCTGTATGTTTATAAGCTGTTAGCTATCAAAAACAATAAGTAAATAAAATAAAATAAATAAATAATAATATTTATTAAAAAGCTTCAATATTTTTCATAAATTAACGGGAATTAAATTAATTTGTACCTTATTATAAATCAGCAATCATCATTTTGAGTTGAATAACTTGAGTTGTTTACTATAAACTCAGTGTAAACAACTGAAGATATTCTTTAACTCAACCAAGTTAATTGGATAACAAATTCACACACGACACTTGAATGTTAT
Organism: Agriphila straminella; assembly: GCA_950108535.1. Lineage (NCBI taxonomy): Eukaryota > Metazoa > Arthropoda > Insecta > Lepidoptera > Crambidae > Agriphila > Agriphila straminella. Next base: position 8,850,651 of record OX467321.1, on the reverse strand, counting down.
GTGGCAAACAAGTTATCTACTTAACTGATTAAACATCAACTCTCACTTGTGTTTCCGAATTAATTGTCTTGTTTTCTTTGCGCCTGTTCACCATTTGCAATTCAAATATAGCGGTTGGTTGAAACGCGGTACTTGTCCAAAGTTGTCGGAGACGAATTCATGAGACTGTAGCATTCTGATCATTGGTTGCTTTGAATCCATTTGTATAAATATCTGTACATATTATTAATATACAGATTGGGGTATCTGCGTAGTTTATGTTGAAGTTTAACTTGCAAATAGGTTATTAGATGAGGTTCCGAATACTGGTCAAACATTGTGGTTTTCTTCAGTATTGGAATTGTTTAACTTTTGGTAATTAAAGGATTTTCCTTTATAATTTTCCGTAGAATTAGTTCGAAAATCCGATATGGTTTTGTTATTCTGTTTCTTTTCTGAAAAATTTGTCATTTAGGTACTTTCAGACCCTTTGGACGCATAGTGACAGAAACGCAAATTACCGTACACGCTAACGACCATGTTTTCAACAGCAAACTACCGGATATGCAAACGATTCTCTAATTAATTTTATCGAGAAAAAGTACGTTGTAAAATATTCTTAAATTTAAGTATTCATGTAGAGATGACGACACATCGGACTACAAACATGTTGACCTGGAAACCATATTTATGCTATAAAAACCAGTTATCGCGACTTTTTAACTTAATGTGTGTCTTGAGATCTTTGTAGAAGCAAAACACACAGTACAGAAAAAAGTGTATGATGACTGACAAGTATATAAGTACTATACAGGGTTATTTGCAAAACATCAACAACCTCGCAGGAGTAAATTACTATCATCATAAACAACAGAATTTGTTCTACGACTTTTCCAGAAACAGACAAAAAAATCGACTCCCATACAAATGTCGGAACAGCTGATCGAGTTTTGTATGAAAAGTCGATTTTTGTTTTTGGAATAGTTGTAGAACAATGTTGTTGTATATGATGTTACTAATCTACTCCGGCAAGGTTGTTGGTGTTTTACACTGTATATCTGTCGATTGACAATTTGCAAAGATACTTAAAGAATTAAGTAACTTTCCAAAATAAAATGAGAAATCGTACTTCCCACCTCGACTCTAACGCCAAAACCATTCTACCATTCTAAGCTTTTGTTTAACAACTTGAATATTTACCGCCTCGTTTATATTAAGCTTAGTCGTGAAACCAATTAGCTACGACCGCTACGACACTGCTTACGCTACGTGCTACGAATGCTACGGAACGAGACATAATATTGTTTCAAGAAATGATTGACTACGTGCAAAGATTAATATTAAGCCATTCATGCCGATTTCTGTGAGGAATTTCTGTAATGAGAATATCCATATCGGTATATTGTAGCGTTAGTACTTTTTACTATCGAGATTATTTTGTCTTCGTATAACCTTCGCAACAGTTGCAGGGGAAGAACAAACTAGAAATTTTCTCTACGATTGAAATGTTTTTTTTAATAAACTAAACCATGGCCGATCATTGCGAAAGTAATATCAGGGGGATGCGCTAACGCACTGCGCCATTGAGCTCCTCTGCACATATTATTGGAATGTATATTCCATTCTCTCCTCCACTATTGCATGATTAATGTTACTTAACCGTGCATACCTAAGCGTGACAGCGTCAATTGGAATCGCACTGCTCCGAAATTCATTACGGTTCCTCGCAATAAAAGGATTGAACAAAAGGAAACAATCAAAAAACAATACGGTCTTTATGAAAATTGAGAATGTTTCCGAAAGGAACTTGTTACGGTTTGAAAAGCAAAGAAATATTTAATTAAAGCTGTTAACAATAAAACCAATTATTAAATTTCTAAAAATTCTAAAAATGGCCGTGACTAAAAAGTCGTATCGTAAGACTGATCCGCCAAAAATGCCGTAACATTTTATTCATCTGAAAAAATATAGTATAATGTATAAATGACCTAAGAATAAAAATATCATGATACCAAATTGTAAATTACGTCAAAAAGTTGCAACATGGGACTTATTTGATGTAAAATTCGTGACTCAATATTGATGCGATATTGTATTATGATACGAAACTTCTTTAAAAGTCCCTCTTGATCTTCATGCAAAGTTTGTGTTAAGTGTGAGTTTAGAAATAAAATAACAAGTATTTTCAATTAACTAACCATTGCGAATTTAATGGATGTTTGATTTAGTCTAAATCTTGAGAACTATGTATTTGGAAATAAAATATTTTCGCTTGAAAATTATTTAGAAAAACTCTCTAATCACCATAAATATTATCTACTATTATATGCTAATTATTATGCTATCTACAGAAAATTATTCGTATTTTTTTCGTTAACATGGGTATATTTTATCGAAAATTTAATTTCTGAGATCGAAAATAGTAAAACTTTTTTTAATTTATTTTATTTTTTTAATTAATTTCTTGCTTTCGTAAGCAACATATTTGAATTGATAAAGAAAATCAGTTGTTTATTTTAATATCTATCAGCGCATTTTTTTAGATTAATTACATTGTCTGATAACATGAAGTACCAGCCACTTTTGTATTCACACACAATACACATTTCAAGCAAGCTTCGACTTTCCATTATAACCTTGAAGCACAAAGAAGTAAATGGAATAATTCACAATAAATGAACATTATTCAATCACTTTGACAAGAGAGCAGACAAAACAATCAACGTTTTTGCGTAATGACGAATAATCGGATGCCGTTCGAAAATTAAACGAACGTTAAATAAATTAATGTATCTTTCGAGTCGAATGGAAAGTAGAATTCGACCATCGCGGCGGCCATTTGCAATTCAAATTCGACCATTTTCAATTTACAATCAACAGAATAAAAATAATTCAATAGGCACCTCTAAGGAATGTTTTCGGAATTAACACAAAGAAAGCATTATACGGCAGGGAATGAATTTTTAATGGGAGTCGCGGTTTGAGGTCCGGATTTAATGTAGCGAAGAGCTGACTGTCGGTACAAAACGTTTGAGAGACATTCTCGCTGTTTGTTTGTGAATTCCGTTGTTTGGTGACGTCATGAATAACGCGAGCTTATATTGTGAATGTTAATATCGGGTTTCAAGGAAATGTGAGAGTGGGGAAAGTGAGTAGGTAAATAGTTATTTCAAATAAAGCCAAGTGTAGGCTGATTTATCGTATAAAAATCTCGGTTGGGATGTTGTTTAATCTATATTGTTTGGTTCCCTTAAAGTTTTATTCATTCGTTCATAATATGCTTCTCATAATACACATTGTAAAGATTAACAGTAACTATGTTTTAGGAATACCTACCTACTGGCTCTTACCTTTACCTACCTACCTTCAAAAGACATTTCATAAATTCAAGAACCAAAAAAAAAGTAGTTCCCGATAAAACTTAAAATATATTGCAGACTTTAAACAAAATAAATCGTTTTATTTATTTTGTTGTTTAGACCAGTCTAAATTTATCGCTCAAAAAGTCTCAGTATTTTTTGGTATAGTATACTCATTACAAGTTTACAACAATAACGAATCGTATTCGTTAATAATAACTAAAACATTTATTATTGAATTGAATTTGCGTCAAAGATTAAATCAACCAGTCAACAAGTCGTACATGTAAAAATAGCCTTAATTTAAACGACCAAATGATGAGCTGTTTAAAATTGATTATCTAAACGGGTAACGCATAAATAAAGCTTTTTGATATTGGAATGTGTTTCAAAACGAAATCAAATTAAAAACAAATATGAATGGAAAGTTTAAGTATAGAAAGAATGATTGATTAATATTACAATGGTATTACAACACAATTTTTTCTTATCAAAAAAATACAAGCCATTTTTAGGGAATGTTTTCAACACAATACAGATTTAAATTGCCACTATACTTCAAAAGATCGAACCAAACGAAATTGAAGTTAATTAAAGAAAAACACGAATTTGCATGAGGACAGGGCACTCGAATTCTTTTAAGAATAAAACAGACGTCAAAGGCAATTTCAACACGTCGAGTCTGGTATTGAAGTAAACTAAATAGACCTCATCTAAGGGGCTATTCGATAAATTGGAAGAATAATTCATTTTTCCAGTTGGTAGCACATGAAAGAGGACAGTGCGTCACCCCAGGGGCTTGTTAGTAAACACACAGATAAGTATTACGCATAGAACCGCTGTTTTGTTAATTACTTGATTTGTATGAATGTTGTATTAAATACCTACCTATTTGACAACATCACATACATTGCTCCGATTCCAAAGTAAGTAGCTAAAGCATTTGTGTTATAGAAATCAGAGACAACGGTGGTATGACAAACACCCAGACCTGAGAAAATATTAAAAAGTTCATTTTCTACATTGACCCAGCCGGGGATCGAACCCGGGACCTCAAGAGATGGTAACGCCTTGAAAACCGGCGTGCAAATCACTCGCAGAAAGACTTTTCAAACATGAGGATCTTATAATGGAATATAATTTGCATTAAAAATTAATAAAAAGTGATCATATCACTTAGACTGAATCCACAGTCATGATAAACTTAAATACTTATTACTTTCAGTTATTACTTCGAGAAGACTTATTAGTTAAAATAAAAAAGAATTTCCGATACCTACTCTTAAATAAAATAACTTACTAAAATAAGGTAAGGTAAGGTACTCTTAAATAAAATAAGGTACTTACAGTATTTTACTTATGTCAATCTCGTTTGAACCCGAGCCCATCTTAATTTAACTCAGCGTGGAGAGCGTAACTCATTCTCATGGCTGTTTGTAGTATAATATTGTTATTGTAAAGTAATGTATGTATATACTTAATCTACAAAATGAAGCGTTTTTACAAAGTGTTTTTTTACACTTAATTTCAGTCCCAATGTTTTTAAAAAAGACCTTGATCACTTTAAAATCAAAGCTGTAGGCTTTTTTTACAATACAAAGTACTAGTAGATTAACATTCGCCTCAAAAACTGTCATCTTTCTAGTCTTTTATTGAAATGAAAACAAAAAGAAATAGAAAAAAATATAGGTTTGTATGCAGTGATAGAGTCTCAGACTGACATATTTACTTCTCCAAAAATTTTCGACTCATCGATTTTTATAGTACAAACTAAAATTCATAGATTCCAAAAGTTTGACCAGTCACCTGCCCAACAGCGTTGCTGCAGCAACGATTTCAAGGCTAGCAATAGCAAATATCTGAATTTCGTATACTATAAACATCACTTATTAATCTCACGACTAACAAAGTTCTCAAGAGTTATGAAATTCAGTTTATTATTTATGCTAATTATCATGATATCTTGTCGAGTTTAACTAAAGCATTTTAATTGATATTGTAAATATTATGTCAGTATGTTACTTGAAGTAATAAATTAATTATGTTTTCAACACACTTGCTCGTAAAGTGAGCCCTAATACATCGCTTTTAGGACCATAAACCGAGCTATAACAAACGCGTGCAATAATATATAAAACACTAGTACGTAATAGAATTAACCTTACAAAGTTAAATTAGTACCTTACTGCAAGTTCTATGCGAGTAAACAGAGCATTCCCAATTTAGCCGGGTAATACAGTTATTTTTTTTAGTAACAACAAAGAGGTTTTATGCTGCTGACACATTTTTGGAATAAATAAATGTGTAAGTCCTTAATTAAGTCAAACAAATATTTATTATTATCATATTATTCATAATTCACAATATTTTGTTAAAATGTTTAAATATTTGCATTTCATCACTTAAAATTATAATGTTGAAGTATAGGCTGTATGCTCACTCACCTTTGTTTGCAAAATATTCTTGCATTGGGCGTCTGAAAAAAACAAAAAAAAACCTGCGCGCCTTTTCCCATAATTATCATATTTTGTTTTTGTCGTATTTGTTGCTGTGTGGTGAATTACTTTGTTTTTTCCTCTCAAATGTGTTGAAAAACGTCGTATGAAACTCGTGAGCTCTTGCTTATTGCACACTCGGCTGAGTTACGCCCTCGCCTGAAGCTAACTTGTCTCATAATGTACTATTATAATCGAACACCTTAGCCTTAGCAATAATAGACAGCAACCCAAGATAGATAATCAAAAGGGCAATGACAATTTGGGTCTAGCTATTTACATGTACGACTTTTTAATCTAAATAATAAATCTAATAAGTGTATTAGTTATTATTAACGAATACGATTCGTTATTGTTGTAAACTTGTAATGAGTATACTATACCAAAAATAACTGAGACTTTTTGAGCGATAAATTTAGACTGGTCTAAACAACAAAATAAATAAAACGATTTATTTTGTTTAAAGTCTGCAATATATTTTAAGTTTTATCGGGAACTACTTTTTTTTTGGTTCTTGAATTTATGAAATGTCTTTTGAAGGTAGGTAGGTAGAAGGTAAGAGGTAGTAGGTAGGTATTCCTAAAACATAGTTACTGTTAATCTTTGCAATGTGTATTATGAGAAGCATATTATGAAAAAAAATTGTTTAAAAAACAAAAAAACCGACTTCAAAAAACCTGCCTCTAAAAAAAGTAAGAAATAATATACAAATCATTAGATACGCATTATCATTGTTATAATAAAACACGTCTATTAAAGTCGGGTGGGGCTGGAGTACATCTTCCTTTTTTTATTCTAAAAGCCCCACCCGACTTCAATTGACGTGTTTTATTATAACAATGATAATGCGTATCTAATGATTTGTATATTATTTCTTACTTTTTTTAGAGGCAGGTTTTTTGAAGTCGGTTTTTTTGTTTTTTAAACATTTTTTTATTTTTAGTGTAAGTAGCTTCTGTATTAGGTAGTGTAGGTTTTTTAGAGGTATTAAATTTTAAAGCTTTTTTGTTTTCATTTTCAGCTTTTTTGAAGTCGGTTTTTTGTTTTTAAAACATTTTTATTTTTTTATTTTTAGTGTTAGTAAGTACCTTCTGTATTTGGTAGACTTTAGTTTATTTATATTATCTTATCCAGTAAGTATATTATCTAGGTAGATAAAACATGGGTAGACCCAAAGTTATTATTTTTTTAATTTAACTTTTTTGTGTAAGTATGGTATATTTAGCGACGATATTATCTAAGTTACAATAGTCTTATGTCAATAGCTCATCACCTTTTACAAAATACTGGTTTTCCCGACGCAGGGGCGTTAGTTCTTGAGGAGTTCTCCTGGTACTTCACTATCAGCTCCACTTCACCATATGCATTATGACGAACAACATAAATAGCCTAGCAACCGTATTAAAGTAATCGTATCGCACCAGTGAGATACTTAGTTTAGTACCTATTGAATAGTTCCGGTGATCATCTATGGTCTTCATCATCAGTTCCACTTCACCAAAATGGTACTTTTCGAAAGCAAATGCACGAGTTACTTAAGAAAATACCAAAATCGCTATAGGTGTGCCTATAATATTTGAAGAGTTCCCTTGATTTCTCCAGGATCCCATCATCAGATCGTGATCTTATGACAATGGGACCAATCTGTTACTATATGCTTTCAAACAAAAAAATAATTTTTAAAATCGGTTTGAGATTGACAAAGTTATGTTAAAACATACATAAAAAAAATACCGTCGACTTGAGAACCTCCTCCTTTTTTTGAAGTCGGTTAAGAATGAATAAAACTTTAAGGGAACCAAACAATATATTATAGATTAAACAACATCCCAACCGTGATTTTTATACAATAAATCAGCCTACACTTGTAGGTACAGCTCTTCTCTACACTGCACGATTTAAAAAAAGTGTCTTGTAAAGTTCCTTTTAGGACTCGTATTTTTGTATTTTTATTTTAAGGAAACAAAAATCAAGTAAAGGTACCGGGGTATCGGAAATGATGGATATGTAAATTTACATTTTATACAATACTAAATAATATACTAGAAAAAATACGACTCGCACCAGATCAATACTCAGACGGGAATCGAACCCGCGACCCTTGGATATCCGGTCCAATGCTCTGACCGCTGAGCTACCGAGTCACTAGTGACATCGCCGAATTTCTTCTAGTATATCCTACTCTTACGCTGCAAGCCAGCGTTATTTCACCAATGTGAGGAATTACCTCGACATTCAATTGAAATATCTTTCCAGATATTTGGCAATCGATTAAGATGAAATAGCTATATAATTTTTAAATTTGAGATTTTTGCATTCACAATGCTATTTTTACACAATACTAAATAATATACTAGAAAAAATACGAGTATTGATCTGGTGCGAGTCGTATTTTTTCTAGTATATTATTTAGTATTGTGTAAAAATAGCATTGTGAATGCAAAAATCTCAAATTTAAAAATTACATTTTATGTTTAAAAAAGTCCCTATTTCTAAAAAAAACTTTAACGGAACTATCCTGTGCAGATTGATATTTGTCAACGAGACTTATCTTTTGATAGAGAATAGCATCTAGTTCTTACTTCTGATTCTCAATCACGAACATTCAATTTTTTCTATAGTTAACTAACAGAACTCAGCATTGTATTGTATCAGACTGGCTTTATTACCTTCCTGCCTAGTGGTTCTTCCATTCGTGTAGATGTTTTGGGTCCCAGATTTGATTGCATGGGTATGTATGTACTCAGTTTGGCAGGTGGTGGGACTTGTTTCAAGCCCGCCTGACTAGCTACCACCATCTCAATGTTCCGACAGTTATAATAGTGGAGATTAACCTATATTGGACCACTTTTGACATAACACTAAAAAATACCTAAACCTTGTAAGTTAGAGAAACCCAATCTGACTTAGGTGATACCTTGGTATTCCTGTTACAACATAATTATGCACTTAAGATTCTTATCAAGTTAAGTCAAGTTGATAAGAATCTTAAGTCAAGGTATTTTATAGTACATTATGAGACAAGTGAGCTTAGGTTGCTCATTGCACACAAGGCTGTGGGTTGCAGCCCGAGCCGCAGGCGAGGGCGTAAATCAGCCGAGTGTGCAATAAGCAAGAGCTCACGAGTTTCATACGACGTTTTTCAACACATTTGCGAGGAAAAAACAAAGTAATTTATCACACAATAACAAATACGACAAAAACAAAATATGACAATTGTGGGAAAAGGCGCGCAGGTTTTTTTTTGTTTTTTTTTCACACGCCAACGCAAGAATATTTTTGGAACAAAGGGGTGAGGAGTATACAGCCTACTTCAAAATTATAAAAGTGATAAAATGCAAATATTTTATAACAAAATATTGTGAATTATGAATAATTTGATAATAATAAACATTTGTTTGACATAATTAAGGACTTACACATTTATTTATTCCAAAAATCTCCAAGGTCCAATATAGGGTACACGGTAGTTCAATAGCATACTTAAAAAAAACAACAACCTTAGCCAACTATTTTGTGCTCGCGATGTTTAAAAACAGTAGCAACCGTGCTTTCTTATAGAATAAAATGTGAAATTATTACTAACCTTTTTGTTGAGCTATCTTCTTAGGCAATAGATGAAGAAATTACATCAAATCACAAAAAAAAAATTTTTACTCTCACTCTAGTGTTATTTGTCATAAAAGAAACAATATGGCGCAGTGACAGTGGCGCTGTAGTCGCCTCGTTTTATGTTGCCAGTGTAGAATAATGGCACCGTTTAGTGGTAAATTTGAAGGTGGTACAATTTAGTAGTTGGTACAATATAGGTTACTCTCCCCTACCTACTTTCTCAGAGATCAATGATTTTGGTTGGCACTTTTGGCCTTATTTGTCACATCAGAGGGCCTAGCCAAAGTAACATTTGCAAATCTTCGTTATCGCTTCGCTATCGAAACATGTATGACATAAAGGTTTCGTTAACTATCAAAATTTAAAACGTCAAATCCATACATGTTTCGAAGCGAAACGATAACGAAAATTTGCAAATGTTACTTTGGCTAGGGGGGCTGGAGAAGATCTAGTATGACTAAAAAAATCTGTACAAAAAGGAGTAGGAAAATTATGTGCTACGTGATAGTATAAGTATAAATATATATATGCACACGAGAAACATTTACTTACGAATTGGTTCAATGCAGAAAACTTGAGAGGTAACTTACTGCCATACTTTGTCGTTACTGTAAATTTACGATTCCATACATCTTCGGCATCTATTGATTAAATTAAATTCCGTTTGATGCTTTAACCAATCCTTTACGCTCCAAGCAACGTTGTAATCTTGTTAGCGAAACATGCATGTTCCATGTTAATTTATATAATTGGTAGATTCATCTAGAGAAAGTTACGCGTTAAATCCTTTTGATGCTAATTAATAGTGTCTCATACGTCGATATATTTAAAATTTGATAAATCTTTTTTCATAATGGAACTGTTATTTTTAAGATTTGAAACAATAAACGGTAGCAAAATAATAATAATCGTTTTACACAAGATCGATAATCGTGGAGATTATTTGGGGAACGTCTTTGCCCAGCAGTGGACCTCTAGCGTGATGAATGATTGTTTGACGTAATAAAACTTCCATTCCGAATTACTTGTAATTATTCAATATTTAAGGAAGCCGTTTTCCGTCAAGTTTTTAAATTATATTATTAATATATTTCCAATAATTTCTACTTTTCTTTTATAAAATAATACATTCAAAACCAATCGGAATATTCATCATCGAAATTTGAATTTCTGGACGGAAAATGTTGAGATACCTTTGAATGTTCCATTGAAATTTTGTATGAATATTGAGTAGTTATCAATTCCATTTTGGAAACATACAAATTAAGCACCCGGAAATGAGTGGAGGAGTTTCAAAGTTGATTTTCTTTAGGAGGTTTCGTCAAAGTATTTGTGCAAAGAAAAGGAACAAGATACATTTCGGACCGAGTTTCTTATTGAAACTTTGCACTTTCTCAATATTTTGTTGTTTGAAATAAAGTCCTTTAATCTGTTATTATGTAATCTGAAAACAGTTACTTTTAATAATCACAGCTAACCTCTTTCGATATTGAAATGGAAGTGAAGGATAATATTGAAAGGTTAGAACTGCTAGAATGACAAATTAAGAAATATGCCTGAGAAATTCTGTAATAAATATTAACCTCTACATTATAATAAATTGTGGCGCAGTTAGTTCTTAAAACAGAATCTCCACCAAATATGACTGTACTTAAAGCCTTAACATGCATCATCCGAGCGGATCGATCCGTGATGGAGTGAAATCGAACGAAACTCAACTCACTTTGGGTTCAAATCAGTGTGCGTTCCAACGCGGCGGTTGCGTTGAGAACTAGCACCGAATTATCAATTTTTACATGTTTTTTTTACTTTTCTTTGCTTTCAAGTTAGTTAAAAAAAATGGCTTCAAAACATCATCACTCAATGTATCTCATGAGCACGCATATAAACGTTGCCTTTCAACTCGGCCGCACGCAGCTGTGTAGCATAAACTCGCAGGCGCGGTCAGAAAATTTGTACAGAAGGGTAAAATGGAAAGGTAGCTTTATAAATACCTGTTTCAGACTAAGTAAATAGGAACTTAAACTTTATTCATAAACATTTATTCATTAATAAATTCAAGCAAAATTCAACTCGAAATTTACCTTTTCAATAACCAAGCCACTTAGCTGAAATAGATTTCAATAATTTCCACACGGATGCCCCACGTTCGGAGCGATCGTACTATTCAAACTTATACAAACGTCAATCATAGTGAACTAAGCTGCCAGCGTATTTAAACGACTCCAATATAACATGAACCCCCACATTTCACGCCTTATTACAGGCTAAAAACCCCCTAGTAGATCTCTTAAACTTGGTCACAAAAATTTAATTTCCCTCAAGTTAAAAATATTAAGTTATTTAATGAAAAATGTCACAAAGATGAACACGCTTTGACGACGCCAATATTGGCAGACTATTAGATCCAGTGTCAAGTGAGACGAATTTAAGAATTCGCTTTATTGTGAAAATGGATTGTTATTTTAATATTATACCCTACTTACACTTTATTTGAATTAAAGCTAGAAGTGAAGGTGTATTTTGTCGGCAAATATTACTTACTCTAAATATGACAAACACAGAAGCTAACAATTCATATTCACTAAAAAAAAAAAAAATGTCATACCAAATACCGCTCAGGATATCGCTCGGGTATTACCGCTACCCACGGCGGATACCGCTCCGCTCAGGTTTGACTAGGCCTTTAATTCTGTCTGTCACACCTGGACATTTTTCCTTTATAGGCTAGCTATATATAGTTTTCGACTTTTCTATATATACTTAGATACTGCTGAGCCGACGAAGTATCTCAGCTATTAATATGTTTTATCATAATATTTGAGGGTATAAAATCGTTTTACTCCATAAAAAATCTTTAAAAACTTTATTAAGGCACGAACATAATGCAATCATCGGAAATTCATCGTATTCCAAATCTATTAAACCGTCTTACCATGAATTACTTAATATTGATATTGGAAAACTCCAAAAATTTATTTTATAAGAATCTTTACTTAATATTGAGATTATTCGATATCGAACATCAAATAATATTTACATTTGGCTAAAATAAATTCCACCGTTTTCTGTAAACGTAAAAGCTTTCAATGTAATCAGTAAACTCTGGGGGAATGGTACTCAGCTCCCGCGAGACTCATCTGGATTAGACACTAATTTCATTATATAATTTTTCTTCACTTCATTTGAAAGTGGTAATTTTTATATTTTTTTTCCTTAGCTGGTGTTTATGCATTTCAATCTACTTTTGTGGAAAGACCAAATGATACCAACTGTTCTTTTCGGACAAAATCATGAACCAAGAAACGGATTTCTCTATCATAATTAACAAGTGTTTAAAAAATGATAAGTAATTAAACCATACGAAAAATTGCTTTATTTCATAATTTATTTTAATCGTCATTTAAATGGAAAACAAACTTTTTTGTGTCTTTGACAAATAAACTGTATCTTTGGTGAACCTTTAAGCCCGATTCACACATATCAGTGAAGTCACAGTTCCGGCACAGTCGCCACCATGATAATTATTTATTCTTTCGTATATTATGTTCTTTGAACACGTCCACTTGTGGTACAGTGCTAGCTTTTTAAGTTTGGGTTCTTATATCAAAATTATTTGTTTTGTCATCTCTTAACTTTTCCATGAGTTAATATTATTGTAATTTTCTTGTATAATTATACTACTACTAGCTTCTGCCCGCGACTTCGTCCGCGTGGATATTAGAGAAAATCCTTAGGGAACCTTCAAAATCCTTAGGGAACCTTCAAACTCCTTAGGGAACCTTCAACCAGGATATGACCAGCCATTTTTACGCATTTAGGCGGGTTCCTACCAAGGGCACTAACTGGCGAATCAAGACATTTGCCGCGTGTGGCGGGTTTCGCACGTGGCTTCCCGTTCCCGTTCCCGTTCCCGTTCCCGTTCCCGTTCCCGTTCCCGTTCCCGTTCCCGTTCCCGTTCCCGTTCCCGTTCCCGTTCCCGTTCCCGTTCCCGTTCCCGTTCCCGTTCCCGTTCCCGTTCCCGTTCCCGTTCCCGTTCCCGTTCCCGTTCCCGTTCCCGTTCCCGTTCCCGTTCCCGTTCCCGTTCCCGTTCCCGTTCCCGTTCCCGTTCCCGTTCCCGTTCCCGTTCCCGTTCCCGTTCCCGTTCCCGTTCCCGTTCCCGTTCCCGTTCCCGTTCCCGTTCCCGTTCCCGTTCCCGTTCCCGTTCCCGTTCCCGTTCCCGTTCCCGTTCCCGTTCCCGTTCCCGTTCCCGTTCCCGTTCCCGTTCCCGTTCCCGTTCCCGTTCCCGTTCCCGTTCCCGTTCCCGTTCCCGTTCCCGTTCCCGTTCCCGTTCCCGTTCCCGTTCCCGTCCCCGTCCCCGTCCCCGTCCCACCACCATCCCATGAAACCTCAAGAACGACATCCACATCGATTTTCATGTGTACTTACCCCATTTACACCTTAAGGGAGGATTTTCAAAATAACAAAATATGTGTTTGCCTATTTATTTTTAGACATGCTCCTACGAATTTTAAAGTTGTAATGTCTATTTTATATTATTTTTCCATACAAAATTTAAACCCCATTTTCACCCCTTTAGGGGTTAAATCATGTCCACCGTGTTGGACTTCAAAATAAATCTCATTTTCGCAATCACCATCCCATAAAACCTCAAGAACGACATCCATATTGATTTTTATGTTTACTCACCTCATTTACCCCTAAGTGGTTAATTTTCAAAATTACAAAATATATGTTTGCCTATTTATTTTTAGATGTGCTCCAAGGAAGTTTAAAGTTGTAATGTCTATTTTATATTATTTTTCTATACAAAATTTGAACCCCATTTTCACCCCTTCAGGGTTCAATTCATGTCCACCGTGTTGGACTTCAAAATAAATGTCATTTTTGCAATCGTCATCCCAGAAAACCCCAATAACGACATCCATATCTATTTTTGGGGTTTTTTACCCCTTTTCACCCCCATTTCATCCCAATAGGGGTTCAAATACTAACAATAACAATATACGTTGCGTTAGATTTCTATCCATAAGCCTAAATTATAAATTTAGCGATTTTTACTTCGAAAATAAAGGATTTTCTTCAATACACAACTTCATCCCCCTTTTGACCCCTTCGGGGGTAGAATTTTGAAAAACGCTGAGATCCGTATTTATTTATTTTCAATGGTCAGTCTAAACACAAAATTTGAAAATCCTAGCTTCAAAACTGAGGGTCTTTGTATGAAAGTCCCTCAGTTTTGATCCCCTTTTTTACCCCCTTAGGGGGTGAATTTTGAAAAACCCTTTCTTAGTGCACCCCTAGACCTCATAAGGAACCTACGTGCCAAATTTGGAGTCTCTAGACCCAGCGGTTTGGGCTGTGCGTTGATAGATCAATCAGTCAGTCAGTTTACGATTTTATAAATATAGATTGTTTTCACTTAACTCTGTCTTTTTACCCGACTGCAAGAGGGTTATGTTTTTCGCGCGTATGTTTGTTTGTTTGTTTGTTTGTAAGTATGTTTGTTTGTATGTAATATTCTTAATTACTTCATATCTTTCAAACGGCTGAACGGATTTTTATGATTAAGATAATGTTAGATTTGTCTTGCCAGCCCAAGTGTTCTTAAGAAGGTGGCGTTATAAAAAAACCAACATGGCGGCTGTACCGGTGTATACGTAGTGAAATATTTTTTTTTATTCTTATACTGCAATATGGGTGTCAAATTAAAGGGCTTATTATAAGGATTTCAAAAAGGTATATCATGACCATAATATATTATAACTAAAAAGAGATAAATAAAAAAATAAATTAAAAAAAATTAAAACCCCGCCTGCATACAAGTCAACTGAAATGATGGAAACAAGATTAAATTTTAAGGGCAACATGTCATAATCACATGCAGTCGGAGGCATATAATTCAAATCATTCATAATGTCACTTTCTTTATGCATGCCTCCGACTGCATGTTATTATGACATGTTGTATATGTACACTATTTATATATATATATAAATAGTGCAGATATCATTAAAGCTTTTAAAACAATTAATGTTAAAAAAACAGAAGATCTTTGGGGCATGTCAACAAGCATTATTAAATCAATAATTGATATACTAGCCCCCTACTTGGCTTTTATTTTTAACAAATGTATTGACGAAGGGGTCTTTCCTGACTTAATGAAAAATAGTAAATTGATTCCTCTTTTTAAATCTGGGGATAAAAGTGACCCAGCTAACTTTAGGCCAATATCTATACTACCAGCACTTAGTAAAATATTTGAAAAAATTATATATTCCCAATTATTAGATTACTTCACATACAATAATATACTTCATAAAAATCAGTTTGGCTTTTCCAAGGGTAAAAGTACTACTGATGCTGGAATTGCACTTCTCAAACATATTCTTGACGCTTGGGAAGAAAAGCAGGATGTAATTGGCATTTTCTGTGACCTTTCTAAGGCATTCGATTGCGTTGATCACCAAACACTATTAAAGAAGCTAGAACATTATGGTGTCTCTGATAAGTCGGTTAGTCTTATGAAATCGTATTTGTACAATAGAACTCAGAAAGTAGTAATTAATAGAACTGAATCTACTGGAGCCCCCATCAATATGGGTGTGCCACAGGGATCAATATTGGGCCCATTGCTGTTTCTAATTTATATAAATGACCTTCCCAACTACGCGAGTAATTTATGTGAGACTGTACTATTTGCGGATGATACTTCTTTAGTTTTCAAAGTAAACAGAGGTAATAACTGTTCGGACGAAGTAAATAGTGCCCTCTCTAAAGTTTCACACTGGTTTAATAGTAATAATTTAGCACTAAACCCCAAAAAAACCAAATGTGTAAAATTTTCATTACCTAATGTTGAGCAGACAAAATTAAATATTAATTTGAATGACGATGAAGTAGACTTTACTGAGAGTACAAAATTTCTTGGTATTACACTAGATTCTCGATTGCAATGGGATCCACATATTGAAGCCTTGTCAAGTAGACTTAGTTCTGCGGCATTCGCTGTTAAGAAAATAAGGCTTTTAACTGATATTGAAACGGCAAGGTTAGTATACTTTAGTTATTTTCATAGTGTAATGTCTTATGGACTGCTATTGTGGGGCTCAGCTGCCAGTTTTGAAAATATTTTTGTACTCCAAAAAAGAGCTGTTCGCGCCATATACACTCTACGGCGGAGAGATACCTTGAGAGAATTGTTCAAAGAAATAAATATTTTAACTTTGGCAGGCCAATATATTTATGAAAATTTAGTTTATGTAAGGAAACACTATGATTCATTTGATAAGAACAGCAACATACACCAGTTTAATACAAGAAATAAAGATAAACTTGCCGTTCCAAGATTTAGGCTTGCAAAAACGAGAGGTTCATTTATGGGGAAAGGCATAGCCTTTATTAATAAAGTTCCACAACAAGTGATTGATCTTCCTTTGCATGAATTTAAAAACCATGTTAAAAAACGCTCATGGGTAAAGGTTATTATAAAGTTGACGATTATCTTAAAGATCAAAATGTGTGGAAATGATGTAACACATAACTTGCTAATATAAGAACTTTGTTGAAGTAATATAATAAGTCTATGTTGTTGCCAATAATCCTGTCACCCTGTTGTAATTATCTGGTAACGATATATTCAAGTTTGTAAATATCGTTACTTATGGCTGTTACAGCTGATAAGTTTCTTGCGCCCGTTCTTCTTGTCAGCTAAAAAAGTCTGGAACGGGTGGTAGGAAAATATAGACGATTCAAAAGTACTTAATAATTAAGTTTATTTGAATAAAGCTTATTTCACTTTCACTTTCACTTTCACTGTTGCCTTTGCATCTTTTCAGATGACTTGTCTTTTTATGCAGGCGGGTTTTTTATTTTTTTTATTTATTTTAGAGATATATTTAGAGATCTTGTTCTAGCTTTATATCTATGAGTTCTATCGATGTAGTTCGGAGTATATCACAAAACAAAGACAATTCAATCGCCACAGTACCAGTGTCCCTGATTTGCGGTTCTGTTTGACGTCCTAAACAAACTATGGGACACGCCAGCGGCGTGATTGGTGTTTGACTGGCTAGTGAAACGGTAGGAAAGTTTTGTTTTTTTTAGTGTTCCATAGTTCCATACCCACCCACAGAAGAAGTGAGTAAGGAACCTAAATCTCTGAAGTAGCAATGGACAGGGCACATGCATCGAGAAAGACTAAAAAAATGGTCAAAGCTTACATTGGTATCCATGACGTGCATAGATATAGTATATTAAAAAGATGACGTGCCACCCGTAGAAAGAGATTTAGAAAAAGAAAGAGATGGTCTGATTTTAAGAAGAGTTGCTTGCTGGCCTACTCTGAATAAAACTGGCCAGAGACAGACAACCTTGAAAAGAGTTGTAAGAGATCTTCGCCACTGGATGTGCTAAAGAAATTTATAGGCTAACATAGAAAGTTCTTTATCCTTACGGTATGGAGTTTTTTAAAACTGCAATATCATTATTGTCTTTCTTCCGTGAAATTATCGTAACATAATCTAATTGACCGAGCGAGCGCAAAGCGCGAGCAAAGCGTCTCCGTTTCAACTAGGGCAAAAATGATTTCGTATGTCCGGCGGCCGTTCCACTTTCCGGCTGTCCGTTTGTTCTTTTCTACAGGTCGCCTGAAAAGAACGAACCTACTCACTTTCATGAAAATCATTTGAGAAATTCAACTGATTCTCCTGAAATTTTGTGAGCAGGTTCTATAATTAAATAGTTTTTTGTCAATTCAGTTTTTCAAAATTTATCAAAACGTTGGAGGTATCGGAAAAATCACATTTCAGCTATTTCTAAAAATGATCAAAAATGTCAGAAACGCAAAGCCCACCTAGTTGTTTACCTGATGTACTATGAACAGAATAAGTTTTATTTAATTTTAGTCACATGTAATAGCATTATTACTTAATTATTACCCTAAAAAAATATTTCTATTTTACAAAACATCTACATCCCAACGTCTATATTAATTTTGGGCGCCCTCCTTAAGCCAGTTAACATCATTCTTTGTTTACCCAAACATCCAACGTCGTAAGTGAAAATCGCCCAAGTTCATGATTCAAGGAGCCAAAACCAAGGTTCTTAAAAGCCAAGATAGGGAGCAACACATGCCATGAAATATTACTTCCTTTGCTAAAAAATTCCTTAGAAGCGTCATAAAAAGTTGAAGAGCCATTTATATTTCCGGCCGGTGGATCATCGAAGTTTTAACGACGCGGGGAACGTTTTAACTCTGTCCTCCTTTTTGGGAGTAATGAACGTGTGTAGGGTGCAGGAAATATCTATAAAAATAATAAATAACTTACTTATCTTTAACTCTTTATTCTTAAAAATACACTTATCATTAAAATTAAAACAAGCTTGAACATCAAAAGAAATCAAGGCTCAATAAGTTTGATTATTAAAAAAACCAAGCCGCTTCAAAATCTAATTACATGTTTAACAAAATACGAATATTTCTCGACGAATATTCGAGCATATTTCCAATGATCAATTTCACTTAAAGATAAAAAGCTTACAAGAAGCCCATAAATATATTTCAATCAGACATTGCTGGAAGGCGCCATATACGAGCACGCGAAATGACTCGGAAAAATAATTTCCTACACTGTCGTCTACAAAGAGAAAAACCAAACTATTTCGTGAAATGAAATTGAAAAGTTATCCTATTTCAAGCAACATACCGTTGGAATTAATTTAACAGTGCTCTCGCAAAATGATAAGTTGAGAATTTGACTTAAACTAAAAATAATACAGTTTTGAATTAAACCAAACTAATAAGTTCAAAAACGGATATTAAATTTCATTAATTGCTCATTGGAAACTTAAATGTATTAATTTGGCTGCATTGCAAATTATAAAAGAAGAACGAGTTTCTATGTAAATATTTATTAATTAAAAACAATAAATAAATAATTATTAAAATAAAATAAAAACCAAAATAGGAACATCAAAACAGACTTAAGTAAAAGAGTACTCTAGGAACAAAAATAAAAGTAAGAAAAATTTAAAAAACTATATTTTTCCGTTCCTTGTTCTGTGTTAAATCCATAGAAATAGAATGTCAAAGAACAACAATGTCAATAAACAGGTGATCCAAAAAACGAATGTATACATTATTATATAAGATACGTAAAATATGACTTACATATATAAAATATGACTATATTTATTATGGCAAAGGAAATTAATAAACTATGTTCCATGCTGTTTTCTTCGTCGATAAACGAATAAATGTAGAGAAATTTGGTTTTAGAGAAATGTGTGGCAATATCTTATTTACCTGTGAAAAGTGTGATTACTTGGATTGTTTCTTTTTGTCACATCACAATCACTAACAGAACAAGACACCATGGCTCCACTATACCCTTATTTAAAATTCTAATCAAGATTACTAAATATTTTAAAGAAATTGTGATTGCTCTATTGCTAGGCGGGACGCTAGGGGCTCTTACTGTAAAAAATGTTGGCACATAGTCACTTGATCCTTTGTCTCTTTTTTTCATGGACCGTGTCCGTATAATGTTAACTTCTCTTTTCCACGATTTGTTGGTCTTCTTGAGCGCAGCGAACAATTTTCTATGTCTATGGTTAAATCCCATGATAATGGATATGCCTTTTTCACACCATATTGACATATGCAATTTGCCTAAGGCGGTTGTGAGACGAGACAGGAATATGATTGGGCTTTATAGAACTTTGTATTAGTCCTCCAGAAAATATTGCGTAAAGCTAAGAGTAAGCGATTTTCATTCACTGTATCAACAGCATACTTTTGTGTGAAATAAAAATAAAAATATGAAAAACACGACTGCTTTATGTCAAATAATAATTAAAAAGTTAAAAAACACGTGTCATTGCAGTCGTCTCTCCTCTCCCTCCTCATCCTCTTTGATTATTGTTTTGAAACAAATTTAACTTTTTAGTTCGTTTTTGGCAGGGCAGTCATATTTTTTTTTACTGTAACTCTACAGTAATTATTATGCGATACGATGAAAAATGAGGTATAAAATGAAATCTCGATATTTTTACCTTTTTTGTCACAGTTCAAAATATTTTATTAAACAACGCAGACACGTGCGTGTGTGTGTGGACCCTAAAAGCGCAATATGTTGCTGTACCTACACGATTGCAATCAAACTATCATACAACTTGAATCTCTATTCCTTCAGCACTAAGAATCATCAAAATAAAAAGATGGGCATCAATAATGAACATCAGCAGACGAAAAACAATATCTGTTGATTCGCAAATATTTATCATGAAAAGCAAATATTGGTGCGTTTGATGTCCTAAGTAAATACAGTGGTAGGGTTGGTACAAACATTGGTCTTGCTGGCGGCACTGTGGTTTGTCACTTGATTATTTGTTTATCTTTGGGCGTAGTATTGGAATATGCTTTGTGCAAAAAAGATTAGGAATCAGAGAAAATAATACTGATTTAAGAAACATGTAAGCCAACAACTGTACTAACGAGAAGCTCGACGGCGCAAAATTATATTTTACCTCGAGCTTTTTCGTGGTTCTGCTATTGTTAACGTCATAATCGTGGTCAAATTGTGTTTGAATTATAATGCTTTTTGACACAGCCTGTTTCTGAAAACCAAAACCAAAACACAATTGAAACACGACACGATTATGACGTTAAAAATAGCAGACTGGGCCCCAGCTCTGGTGGCATTTGCAGTCATTAACATTCACTGATGAGCATTTAATAACAGTACCTAGCTAGACACTACGCCTTTGCCTTAATCTAAAATCCGTCCAAAACTCAAATAAAGCAAATCTTCCAATGTAAACAAAAAGCACAAAAGTCACTTTATCCCAAAACCGAAATAGTTAGGTTTCTAATAGATTTGTCCTTTGATATGAATCAGAATATCGACAATATCGGCTTCAATAAATAGTAAAAACAACAAAAACTATCCTATAAGCACTCCATCACACAATCCCAAGGCCCTCTGGAAGCTTCAAAAGTAGAACTTATAACAAATTGATGTATTTGAAGACTTGTTCACCTTCACATACGAATGTAAACCTAAACACAATACAAATAAGAGCTAGAACCAATAATCGAAAATGTATGAATAAAACTGTGTCACTAATTTCACCGTGAATCCTAATACTGTTGGTTTATTACGATCAAGCGCTAAAATATACCTTAATTCTTGAGACATAAGGTTTTTGTGTATTTGAAGTAAATGCAATCAATTGGCATCAGCATTAACTATGAACGTTTGACTGGATCAGTTCAGAAACCCAATCTACATGTAAATTGATCCAAGTAAGATTAACTTTAGGATAGGAGATGGCAAATAAACCAATTCTGGATTATTTTTTCTTTCATCCCACACTTTTCATGACTAGATAAAGATGAAGTTTTTGTGATAAATGAAATACAAGGTACCTAATCCCAAGAATAAATAATTTCGGAGTTTAATTTTAACTTTAATTATATTCGCAACGGACATAAGTGTTTGAGAGATGCATGACGAGGTAAACGTATTAAACAAGAATGATTTATAATAGAAATTCGGTAATTTTATTTCCATTTTATCAATCATGTAATATCGAAATGGTTTAAAGATAAGACAACCAAAATAAGAAACTTACCGAAATATTGCATCAAACATCATCCGTCCTGGCACATTAATGTCTGACGTATGTGTTATCACGCCATATTTTTTAAAGTGTGCTTCTAGTTTATACAATTTACTATGAAAACCAATGTCATCTGACGGGCGTGTCAGACGTATCGTCAGACTGTGCGTCGGACAAAATGTGCCAGCACTTTTATTGTTTTATTGTTTTAGCTATTTCTCGTCCAATTCCATTATGACCACAATATCATAAGGTACCTACTCTATGTTTACGTTACGTTACGTTTATGTTACCCAAATAATTTTTTTTCTTTGTTCTGTGCCCCCAACAAAAGTCCAAAACAAAATAAGCTGCAATACTTCACAATCCAACTTCACAAAGAAAAGTTGAGCAATAACTATGGCTACGTTACAAGTTGTACGCAATACCTATCATTCCTCACGATTTAATCCCGATTCCTTGCAAACTGCCACTTACTTCGAAGGATCTCTGACTGGTCCAGTCAGCACATTCGCATAAACCAATAAAGTTTAGGGGCCTATCGTCCCCTCGTATTTGCATTGTCAGCTTATTCCAAATATTAAAATACGGTGACGTATGTGAGTAGAATTAAATTAGGAATATTTTTGTTGTATGATTTGATTTCTGTAAATAGAATCAGTTAGGTAAATCTGTAAATCAATTATAAATGACAAGAAAGAAAAATGATGAATGTAATAAATTAATTCTAGTTGCTGCCATTTACATGCGAATCATACCACAATATACCTACACAATAATACTAGTAACATACGAAAATGAAATTCATTCAATTACATAAGTACAAGATGAACTACTTCTACTACTACTACTTCTTTACTACTAATACTACTTCTTTGTATAAGAAAAATGTCACTTTGTCCCTCACGCAATAGCATCTAAATCTTATTCCATTCTGTTTTGTTTGTTACAGTATTATAAATAATTAATTGAAATTCAAAATTGATAAAATTTATGTGATTTAATCACTACTGAAGCGCACAGCATATATTTACATAGACTTTTAAGTAACTAGTGGACAATGAAGTTGGTTGTACAATAATATAAGATGTCACCTGTAACGCATAATTGTATGACTAAAACACATTGTATAACTGTTTTTTGTCCCAAATAAAAAAAAAAAAAAAAAAAATGGCTGCAGACGAAGGAGATCTATATAGATACAAAATTATTATGACCACAATATGAATTAAGCTAATATTGGTAAAGAATGAAGAGTTAACAGATTTCTAAGAAACAACGTTCCTAAGTAATTATTGTAAATAGTAGTTTCTTCAACAGTTGGGCAGTTTTTTAGTGTTAAAACTTCACCAATATTAAAAAAATTGAAATGAGTAAACAGAAATTAATAAGGTAGAAGAATAATATGCATTTTAAATGTTCATAATATTTTATAATAATGTATGTGTTTATGTAGGCCCACTATTCCATTAAAAGTAAGTTATATTTAACCGTTCTTTCCACTTGTAATGTGATTTTTTCAGTTGAAACAACTCTAACTCTAAAGGAAACAACTTTAACAATTTTGCGATTTATTTGACGGTGTACATTTAAAAAAATCTTAGTTTTTCCTAAACGTTCACAAGTAGATTATTTAAGCACCGAATGAAATTCATGGTTGTGAGACTGAACAAGATGCAAAATGAAATTATAAAATAAACCGGCCTAGTGCGTGTCGGGCCACGCGCCGTAGGGTTCCGTAGTTACCTTATACCGTACCATATTTAATACCACTTTCATTTTTCGTTTGTAAAAATAACTTTGTTTTAACAGTGTTGGTATGAAAGACAAAGTTATATTTGCGGTTTTGGAAAATATGATATATCTCGAAAACTACTTATATCGTTCAAACCAATTTTCGTTGAAAGTTTTTATTTTTTTTTAATTTTTGTGTTAAAATTGTTAAGCGGTTAACAGAATACATCTACCTACTAAGTTTCAACTGAGTAATCCTAATACTTTCGGAATAAATGGCTGTGACATACGGACGGACAGACAGACAGACAGACATGACGAATCTATAAGGGTTCCGTTTTTTGCCATTTAGGCTACGGAACCCTAAAAATGAAGCTGTAAGGATATTATTTTGTCCGACGACGCCACAAAATCGTAAAAACCTCACCAAGGTCGATTCCGACCAAAATTCAACAACATCGTTCGCCATTGAATGACGATAAATGGAAGTATTGGACACTAAAAAGTATTATGAAATCTACTGGCTGGTGTAAGTTATAAACACCGGATAATTTAATTCCATAAGAAACAATTTCCTTATATTTATAGTTATTTATATATTTTGTCTAATGACTGTGGTGGGTTGGGGCAATATGAAATTAAAAGTAAACAGACGAGAGGAAAGCATAGAATTAAAATACATAACCGAATACACTCTCCAAATTGCAAGTGAATAAAGCAAACAAAAATATAAAACTTGTATCTCGTACTTTAACAATTATTATTTTTATACTTTACTTTTTACTTTGTTTTATATTTTTCACAGTACAATAAAAACTATAGGTCAATAAAAGTAAAATACTCTGTATTTGAATTTGCCTGAACTATGTTTTACCTGTATCTCAGGCAAATAAGGACTATGCAATATTAGTAAATAATCAGATACAATAAATATTAATATATGGATATAAAAACAAATCCAAAATAATCGTAGAAAGAGTTAAAATAAACTAAACGCAAAAATTATGCCGATTTTGTTACATTAGGGCTATATGGGTCGATTTCAGATGTACATGAACAAATTTTAAATCATTGCGAATAAAATTGAAACTTATAGGGGATTTAGTGAAAAAATCTAAAAACATGAGGCAAAGGTTCAAAAATTTCTAAAACGTTAATTATAGCTTTTGTAACCGAGAGTCACCTATGACGGTCGACTTTAGTCACTTAGCAAGTCGCTTCCAAAATTGAATACAGGTGATGGCGTCGCTGTCGTCTTCGTCTATGTAGTTAACGGCCTAACCTACCCTAGGTAACAATATGAAATAAAGTAGTTCCAGTTTTGGCCACCGGATCAGTTAATTTTGCTCAGTCACCTGCGGCTTTGGCCAAATTGCCATTTACACGGTCGATTTTCGCTGTGCGGCGAAAGCTGTTGTGCGGCTTTAGTCGCCCATGTAAATACCACATTATTAACGCTAGACAAGTATAGCATCTGCGTCATCAAAATTATAAATTTGACAAAGTCAATGATGCAGTTCAAAGTCAATGAATTGAAATATAATTAATATGGAAAAATATACGTAAAAGCGGGATCTTCTACCTGACACCACAATCCTAAGCTGAGAAAAACAAATGCGAAAAACAGCGATATCGGCATCAATTATTACCGTTTTTGCCTTTCACCAGTTTGGAAGAACAGTTAGTAGAATAATAGGGTGGATCCTTGACTTTTCGATAAACACTTGCGGGAGGGAGTATAGTGATTTATTTACTACTTAGGTATGTCGGCGGGGATAACACTGTTTTCGAGATAAAACGATCTATCTTTTCGTCAGATAATTAGGGTATTGGCACCGTTACGGAAAGTTGGCCGGTTTTTGCTTGTAATTCGTAGGTTTTATTTCAGTTTCTTTTCGCGTAGGAAACTAGAGAAAATTGTTTAGGAAAGTGAAAGTAATTACTTATATTATATCCATCATAATTTTATGTTACTTTGATAGTTTTATTAATCGCGTACAAGTTATAAAGATACTTGAGTTCATAGATCCTTTCAAGGTTTCTCTTTATAACATTGCGGGGTCCACAAACACAGTAGGTATCTAGTTTAATTAAATACGAATAAAGTTACCAATTTGACTTCAATGTGCAAAAATACTTAGACATTATACACCGTCATTTTATAGTTGTTTTGATCCCCTTGGGAGTGTTCGTCGTAGCTTTTAATAAAACTTATTAGTAAGCGTACAGAAAGCTATAATTGAATAGAAAGTGTTATAATTGGTTGATTATTAATTTGTATTTTAAACTATTTTCATTGAATACAAAGTAATCAACTTCCTTCGTAACTTGAATTAACCATTATTATTGTAAAAAACTTTCATTTCACGAGTTTCAATTGTTTACCTGAATTCAATTCGACTGAATAAATAATACCTACCCGGCAAACTCAAAATATTTCATTTCAAAACAATAAAATTTTGTAATGAAAAGTTTGTTGAACAAGCGATTTTGTTGAATAGAAAATCGAAGTTTCCTTAAATTGGATTTGTGACAATATAATATCAAGATCAAGAGGAATTATTGTTATTGTGGAGTGACGATAATTGCTAATAAATATTTAAATTAGAACTTTGAAATTGGAATTTGTGGTATACATTTACTTTGTAGTTAAGTGCCGATGTTGCTTAAAGTGTAATGTGTTTTATTGAATAGAATAGGTACTTAAAACATTACTTTTGTTAGGCTTCAAATCATTTATTCATTCATTCACATACCTATTTTTAAGGCTTTTTCCCGGGCATTTAAACCTTTTGTCGGCTATTATATTATTATGGCACTCTTTTACCATTAGCCAGGTCAATTTCGCAAGAATATTGAAAAATATTTATGTAGCCATTTAGGTAATTTCGTTGTTTATTCGCCTTTTACAAGCAGTCTGAATTAACATGTCTTTTATACAAAAAATATTATAATTTTTTTTTTCATTATTATATTCTGAATTTAAACGAACAATAATTCCCTATCATTACAACTTGTTTGAATGTCAAAGAATTATTAAATATTCAACAATAAATAATAGTGATAAAAAGTAATAAATAATAGGCTTTGTGATAATCGAACATTGTTGACTAACAAAAAGGATGAAGTAGAAGCTTTTCTGATTTACTAGTTCATAAATTCCTTATTTCTGAAATAGTATATCAGAAAAGCTTAAATTCATGATGACAAAGATACAAAAGCGTCAAAAAATTATTAATATTACAAAACAAATGCCTAATTGTTTAACTTTATCACGATCACTTCATCATCATCATGTCAGCCGCACGACACCCACTGCTGGGTATAGGCCTCCCCCAAGGATCTCCACGACGACCGGTCCTGCGCTGCCCGCATCCAGCGGCTCCCGCGACCTTCACCAGATCGTCGGTCCACCTTGTCGGGGGCCTACCCACGGAGCGTCGTCCGGTGCACGGTCGCCAGCCATTCAAGAACCTTTCCGCCCCAACAACGGCCATCGGTTCTTCTCGCTATGTGTCCAGCCCACTGCCACTTCAGCTGAGCAATCCTTTGAGCGATGTCGGTTACTTTAGTTCTGTTGTAATAACTGGCTGTTTTGAGTTTTTGGTAATCAAAAATATGTAAGACGTGTGTTAATATTTAAACTTACTTCAAAATAAACCTTCAAACAATACAGTCTTCCCTTTAATTTATAATAAGTTCGCTTGCGGATCTCTTCATTTCTGATTGGATCACGCAGGGAACCGCCAAACATTCATGGCTCTCTCCACGATAAATTGCCAAATGACAATTTGTGTGCCTAGTGCCTACATCACTGGCTTATAAAGACAGTTGGCAAACTACTAAGTCTTGCCACGGCAATGAATGTACAGTATAGGCACAGGGTAACGAATAATGTATTGTGTAGGTCAAACTAAAAGCAATAATTATTATTATGATATAATTATTATGCAATTAGTTAGCAGTAAATATAATTTTCATTGACTGGGGAACTTAAACTAGTGGCTCTGTAAGCTGTTTGTGACATTTTTGATCATTTTTCGAAATGGCAGAGATTGTTTTTTTGAAAAAAATTCGAAATCCTGAGTCGACAAAAAATATATTAGTTATAACCTGATCACAAAATTTAACGAGAATCGGTCGAGAAATGCGACCTGTAAAGGAGAACATACGGACAGCCGGACAGACATACGAAAGCAATATTTTCAACCTCACTAAAACGGAGACGCCTCGTGCTCGCTCGGTCAACTACACGAGCAAAGCTTAGAGATTCGCTACGCTACCTCCGTGGTGATTACATAAACTTAATATTGTGGAATATTAAGTTTATGTGTGATCTTAGAGTAAGTCGCGTTTCTGAAGCCGCGATGCTCGAAGTGTGTGATTACCAACACCTGCCTAGACGCGTAGATTGGCAGTTTGGCATGGCTAATTGCAATAGACAATACGACTATTCACTCATAATAAGAGTAAAAGGGTAAAAGCATTGATAGTTTATTTGAATAAAGATTTTTTCACTTTCACTTTTTCGCTTTTCACTTCACTAGGATCAGTCACTCAGCTCTTATAAAAAGCGAAGCTCTTCGTAGTGTAGTCTTGAGCCTAAGACACACTACGAGACTAAATAAGAAACTAGACTTCAGTTTATTCCTGAAACCATCAAAAATTTAAGCTCGCTTTTATATGAAAACTGATTTTATCACTTCAACTTTCGTTCTAGTTAACTTGATTCTCACACGAAGACTACGTACAATGTGGTTTTCGTTGTCGTAAACTTTATTGCCTTCATAAAAAAGTGACGCTGCTTTTATGGCATGTGTGGCTTAAACTAGTTCTTAAGGATTATCTGCAAACCTTAAAAGAATATTATTAACAGTAAAATAAGAAAATACAAATTATTTTTGCTCCCAAAGTGATTCTTAACAACATAAAATATATAAGGTACCTACAGGTACGATGTTTGGAGCGATATTTCAGTCAGCAACCTATTTAAATGAAAAAGGATTGACCTTTACGTAACATAATTCGAATCTCTCTCAGTGTGACATGTTATAAGATATTCAGTAATGTGTACCTTACCGTCCCACGTAAAGCTAACTGGTGGGCGATAACAACTGCTTTATGTCTAAGATTTGCCAGGAAAAACGGTTTTGTAACTGTAACATAAGGGTTGAGTAACACAGCAAAAATAGTATGAATCCAAAAGTCCATCAGTAAATTCTGATTTAATTAAAGCAAGGAAAACGGAAAAAAACCATTAGATCATCAACATTATATTATAACTCTTCATTATCAATCGAACAATACTTAAAAGAACCCTTGCCTATGCAAACGCATTGCATTGAAATAGAGTTCTATGATTGGTTCGTTTTGTTTTACGTATTACGTGTTATTGGTAGTTGGAACGCTGTGCGTACGCGGGCACTGTAAGACCTCATAGTAATGTTTGTAAACACGGGTGTTACTGACTTCAATTCACTAGAAACCTCGTTAACTTAACAAATGACCGTCACAACGTTCATTTACCCAAATAGTGTTAAGGATCGAAGGAAACAACGCAAGAAAGAGCTTCGGAATGTCGTCATCTGTCAACGGCGGCCACTAACTAAAACAAATTTTAGATATGCTTTGAAAACAAATAAACAACGCCTTTATTATCATAATGATAGAGTGCTTACTAACTGCAGTATCGGTTTGTCGGTTGAAGAAGCTGCTTGTACGTTCAGATTTTACAAATGTAGACTTTATGTGAAAGGAGTATGGTTGTAAATATCCGCATGTCTTAGTTTGTCATTGTAACTTAGGAGTCACGTCTGAAACGAGCCGATAAGAACAGAAGACAAACTGACCCTTAGAAACTATAGATTCTGTAGTTAAGACACTGTAGAGATTTGAGTGTGAATTAACGCAAAAACACATTGGTCAGAGTTTGTTTTTGTTCGAGAAACATCTTCGAGAAACCGAGATAACTTGGGGTTTGTTGTTCAGGTACTGTGCCACCACAAGGCCACCACTGACAAAGAGACCCTTGTAAATATTTAACTAACTCTCACTTGCGCTGCGTTTGACAAAACTTTCTGTTACTGACTTGTTCATAATTTTTCTTAGAAACGTACGCCGCGATTTTAAACTTTTTAATCACTTGAAAGTATCTAAATAAATCCAACTATGACTTATGCTTGCAAAAGTCAGGTGCAAAGAAAATAAATATACCTACTACTCAAAAGAAAATAAGGGCCACTAAGTATATGGTTTTCCATCCAAACGAGCTAACTTTGGCAATTTTTTTTATAATCATAATCATAATCATAAATCATTTATTTGCTTGAATATGGTACAATACAGATTTTAATTAAATGGTTCCCGCATATTCTACCGAATGGTTCGATGTACAAATACTTTAATTAATGTCCAATATGTTAATATCAATTCAATCAGATTTTTTTTAAATTAGATATTGTTCGAAAGCGGTAATAGTCAATTTGCGGACTTTATTGTTGAATATTGACGTAAGTATAGTTTTTCCAATTCCCCGTATCATTGTCAATTAGAATAGACAGAACTTGGAGTTTCATATAAAAACACGCAAAATTTATGTCAGTAAAGTCCGCAAGTTGACTATCACCTTTCGAACAATATCAAATACAAATAAAATCAGATTGAATAAATTAATACTAAAAAAAACCTTACTTAAATTAGCTCGTTAACAAGGAAAAACATTATAGTGGCTACTATTTTGTTTTGAGCAGAATGCAGTTTCAATTACTTTTTACCCGACTGCGGGTTATGTTTTTCGCGCGTATCTTGTAAGTATGTTTGTATGTATGTAATATTCTTTATTACCTCATATCTCTCAAACGGCTGAACGGATTTCTATGATTAAAATATCGTTAGATTGGTCTTTTCAGCCCAAGTGTTCTTAAGAAGGTGGCGTTATAAAAAAACCAACATGGCGGCTGTACGGTGCTATTATACGTAGTGAAAAAAAAAATTTTTTTTTAGAATACTGCAATATGGGTGTCAAATTAAAGGGCTTATTATAAGGATTTCAAAAAGGTATATTATGACCGTAAAATATAATAACTAAAAAGAGATAAATAAAAAAATAAATTAAAAAAATTAAAAAACCCGCCTGCATAAAAAGACAAGTCGACTGAAAAGATGGAAACAAGATTAAATAAATATTACAGGCAACATGTCATAATAACATGCAGTCGGAGGCATATAATTCAATCATTCATAATGTCACTTTCTTTATGCATGCCTCCGACTGCATGTTATTATGACATGTTGCCTTTAATATTTTTTAAATAAAATGAAGACTTCTTTGAGTAAAGTTTCCTATCTTTAATATTTAAGGTACTTTCCCTCCGTGTAGCAAAGTTTTAGGTCACCCTGTATATTGTGACACTAAAGTTGTTCGCAATAATTGGTGTATACGATATGCTCTGCTCCTCAGCTGCCCTAAACCATGTTCAGGTATCTCATTCCAGACAAATTTTACAGGAGAGCTTAAAACCGTTATTTAGTGTTTTTATTGAAAAAAAATGATAATCTGAACACTAAAATGTTAAAATATCATTGGTATTTAAAGTAAAAACACAAAGTACAGACATATATGATCTGTAAAAAAATAAGTTCTGATACCTACCAACATTTTGATGAACGAAAATAGTGTTCTGCGTAGAAATAATGTATTGATTTGTCAATAATATTCTACGTTATAAACAAGTAACTTGAGATTCTCTTTTGTACTTTAGTAGATAAGTACTTGTTTTCAGCTTTGCATAGAATCTTATGGAATATAGTACTTACCACTATAAAATAAATATACATAGAAATCAAGTATCTGCTAATCTATTTTTTTTTTTTTTTAACCGAGTTACTTGACTTCTGCGTAGGGCAGCCGTAAACAATTTTCAAATTCGAACACCGTACATTGTCCAATTATGGACCCAAATATTTCTTTTATATTGAAGCATGTAGGCGGAACTCGGCATTACTAGAAAATAAATTACTCATGTGGTACCTACCAATGCTCATTTGTTATCGACAAATTAATGCGAGAGAACTAATTGTACAACACTAGTATTTATTTAGGAAAAGCACAAATGCCAGTATTAAGTTGCCTACAAAACGTCATAAACGCACTTTTCTCGCAAGCTTAGACCCACGTCAACAGTGACGTTAAATCGCGCCATGGGACGAGGTATTTTGGAGCGATGATATACGGACTTGGTTTCTGAACGTGTCTATTAAATTTATATTCACCTACTCGCCGTGGAGTTCGAAAGATCCGATGAAATCTATCTAAAAGTCTAAAGAAACAGTTCTACTTCTTCTTGTCAGAAGTTC
Source organism: Agriphila straminella (assembly GCA_950108535.1). Taxonomy (NCBI): domain Eukaryota; kingdom Metazoa; phylum Arthropoda; class Insecta; order Lepidoptera; family Crambidae; genus Agriphila; species Agriphila straminella. The sequence continues at coordinate 8,818,493 of OX467321.1, read as the reverse complement.
CATATCCCGCGACTTCGTCCACGTGAACATTCGGAAAATCTAGTTGGGGAGCATCGTTCGGTACACAGTGTGGTTATTGGTTTATTTGCGCTGAGAACTGCTACAAAACTATTGAGATTTTCTAATCGTATTGTTTACGTGTGTGTGTACGGAAAAGCTGTTTTTTTTTCAAGCGGATCTTCTGTCTATTTTTTTGCTAATGGTATAAAATTCTAACAATAATTCTTACCAAATCCTACCAGGCCTTTGCCAATAATCCTTTATCTTATTCATCTGATAGAAATTGAAATAAATAAATGAACCTATTTTATTTCGAACAGAAACCCTATAATATATTAAACTAAGTAGCCGGATTTCTATCCATATTTCTGTATCAGTTATCCAAATGGGGTAGAGTGAGGTAATTCTACACGATATGCCGCGATGGATGCTAGCTATTCGTCTTACCGATTACTCAAGATGGGATAAACCTACATAGTTTATCCCATTAATATAGCTATTATGTTTTATGATGTATAGTATTAGATGGGGTTGTAAATTAGTTAATTAGTGGCTCTGTGAGCCTCTTTAGACCTCGCGTTTTTGACATTTTTGATCATTTTTCGAAATAGCGGAAATGTGTTTTTTTTTAACTTGACAAAAGAAAACTAAACAATTATCGAACCTGCTCACAAAATTTCACGAGAATCGGCTGGGAAATGCAACCGAACAAAAGCATTGTTGCCCAAGCTGAAGAGACGCTTCGCTAGCGCTTCGCGCTCAAAATCGGTGAAATGTTAAGGCCTTATGGTGCGTCAAATTCCCATATTGAATTCAAATTATTGAAAGATTACGCGCGTGAAGCTATCATGGAAAAAATATATAATGTACTTGAAATAATATACAATAGATTTAATTGAAAGCATTTATAAAAATGTTACCACCTTTGATGTAAAAAAATATTCCGTGGACCCTGTTTCTGGTTTTATTTGCAAATTTCTCGGAAACAGAACATTCGTTTATGTTAAAACCAACCACAAAAATCGGCGATGGCAATACATTCAATCTTAATTGAACAGATTTTTTTTAACTTACTTGAAAGCGAAGAAAAGTAATAAAAACATGTAAAAATTGAGAATTCGGTGCTAGTTCTCAACGCAACCGCCGCGTTGCGTTGGAACGCGCACTGATTTGAACCATGTGAGTAGAGTTACATTTGAATTTACTCCATCACGGATCGACCCGCTTGGATTGACGCATGTTAGTGCCTTAACAGCAATTGTAACAAAAATCGCGTGCAAAGCGGCGAATTAGCCCTTTCTGGACAAGGTCTTGACGAATATCACAAACATTTACAATTCACAAGGCAACCAAATACTAGGTACCTACACAACACCGTAACCTAAGCACACCTTCAAATCGATTTAAAACTTGATAAGTGAACTAATCACTGCCACCAAATAATTCTTTAATACGAACAGGGTCCACAAAGACCGTTTGGACGGCGCCCGCATAATTCCCTTGTATTCTTTGCGAATTTACCGGGTATTTGCAATTCTGATCGAGAATTCAGAGCGTACAAATTGGGACCATTCTGATTTGTACCCTTGAAATGCTTTGTTTACTGGACCCCGGCTCTTGAACTTTGTTCCCGTAGTTTTGACATGGTTTCACATTTAATATCGCCTATTCTATACCTTGTATCATAATGTTTGAAATGGGTTATAAAAATAGTATTAGTTATAGAAATATAATAACTATGGTATTTTTTTAATTGGATTTTGCTTTAAATCATTGCGAGCTCATACTCAACAGACAACAGTAGAAGTAATTGATAATGATAATCCTGTGTATATTTCATCATAAACTTCGTATCCAATACGAAAAATCCGTAGGTAAGGAATAAACTTGCTCACTATTTTGATTATACGAATCACATTTTTAAAGTTGCACTTAGGATAGTTTATCTTATATATAATAATTTGAAAATAAAGAAACATTTAACATTTTATGCTGATTGAAACATGATTGAAACTAACAGCGTCGAAAAAAAAGTAGATGAAGTAAATCCTCTGATTACTAATCCATCCATACATCTATACCATAATATTATAGATGGGAAAGTAACTATGTCTATCTGCCTGTTTTTCAATCCTGAACCACATGACCGTATTTAAATCTGCGCGTTATAGAAGTAAAATATTAAAACAAATCAAAATAATGTCATAGTAAAAATTTATAATGTCTGCTTCATTTTAATATTGGCGCTAGTTTTAAATGTATTATGTTTGCTTTGCTTAAATAATTTTAAAATTATGTATGTGAATTCAAAGTTCACAGAAACTTCTTGGAACAAAAAACAGAGTTTTGTTTGCAACAAAACTAAAACATGCAAATAAGTTTCTCTCGAATATCAGAACTCCATAAAAAGTTAGCGAAAGGGTGGATATACTTGTGGGTGGAATAAGTCCAATGCCAGATACAATTTTTGTACAATAATAAAAAAATGCTGAAAACACAAACTTACACAAATAATCATCTGTTTATTATAATGTGGAAAGCTGATTTCAAAATGAAACAAATGACTATTTATAGTGTTCCAAAATTAACAATACCTTGCCTTCAGAAACCTTGAAAAAACTTTTGGACTTTGGAACCAAGGCGATATCAAATTAAGCGTTTTGAGAAACAGGTACTGAGCTGAATGGTCCTCCCCATACTAACGACAAAGTTAAAAACATTTTATTAGTACCTATGGGAAAGTAAAATGTTATTGTCATTTCTCTACCTATGTCTCTTTGGTTTTTTTTTAGTTTCATTGGCACAACACTCTCTTGAAGAGATTTAAACGATTAAAAAAAAGGTATCGGTGTATAATCGAAATTTTAATTGATTTATTCACATCACCTAAGACAGTAAACGCAACAACAAGGAGACACTTCGAAAGATGCACAATTTCACCAGTACAAACGAATCGCCAACTTTGAAAATGCCCTAAGAGTAATTGACCGACTACCAGCGAAGGAAAATCGGGTAGGTAATTCTATTGTCTACTAATCAATGCTCCGGTAATACGATTGGTTGGATTGTGTCATTGTTATCGAAAACGTTTCGGACGTGGGATGGAAGTGAAAGTACCGATTCGGGAATATACCTCTATATTAATTGTGGTGATTTAGCAGGAGCTGTGCCGTAAGGTAATTAATTTTATCATAATGGTGATTTGTATGGTAATTCGTGTCTCTTAAAACATACGAATGAAGTATGTGAAAGCTGGAATAACGATATTATAATCGTTAGAGGTAAAAAAAATATATGACTGTACTGACAAAACCGTAACCTGACATCTTTTGACAACCTGGATGACATTATATTTTAATAAATGCAAAGAAAGACGGATATGAATAGTATATAACACTACCGCATACTTTAATAAAAACAAAGACACTCCGATCCGATCCCTGAAATACAAGCTCATTAGTGGTGGTACAGTTCATGTGAGCATTGATGGTAAAAGTCATCGCTTCTGCATCGGAATTTAATAAACTACCTATCTAATAAATGAGTGCGATTGGGCCTCAGATCAGTCGCCTAGTTAATGTAAAACCAATTGTATTAACTCTCTTTAAAAACTCTAATGTAAAGTTCACATTTTATTTTCGCAAAACGAGACAAATATTTCGAGATAGGTTTAAAAAAATACGACTTGGTTTTTACAGGTGTTCCAAATATAACCCGTTTTTTTTTAAATATAAAAAGTCAAATTGAATATTCATTTTATGCCGCTAGGCAAGCTTCATTAGAATTCGATATTCTAAACTCACACAGATTCGGGACATTTCAATATCCATTCCGGAACATAGATTGGCAGTATTCATGATCACAATTATATTTTTCGCAGTCTAAATACGTTGGACCTTTTAAATTCGAATCGTTTTCAACACATATTGAAATTGGATTTTGAAAGCAATTCAGACTTTATTTTGTGGATGTAGGGTTCAATACAAATAAAATATCACTTAGGTTCGCCACATTAACAATTTATAGGGTTAACACGGCAGACGGCAGCGTATAATTTTATTTTATAGGTAATTTTCTTACGTATTCTAATCTTAGTATCATTTTGAACAGTTTATCAGATGGAGTATTTTAATATCAATGTCAGTTTTTAAACGTCTTTTATTTTGATGATTGATATGGTTATGTTTTGGCTTGCAAATTGATTGGAAGTTACCAAGGAACTGTTATTTATTTAAAGGCCCTCAGACTATTTTTGGAACACAACCAACCCTACAATATTCCCTCCAATTTCGCTAAATAGCATTGAATGGCAGAATCGGTTGCTATTCGTCTCTCATCACATCACATCGCATCGGGCAACCCACGGAGCATCAAATTAAAATTTTGAATAAATTTCCGCGCTTCGTTGCGCGTGATGCGTTGATGGGCGAACGTTTACGGAACGTCGGAGTGATGAATTTAGTACCACCGGCACCGTTGGCAATTAGGCTGTCTTATCATGTGAAATTGGCTGAATCAAATGTGCTGCATTCGTCAGAATTTACAGCTGTAATCTATTTTATAAACTTGGAATTACTAAGACACGTGAGGATAGAAAATAAAGCTAAATAATTATACGGGACACTTCATGCTTCTTACCGACCACAACTAGGGAACTAACTCCACTGGTGTATAAAATTGTAATTGTTCGATTTTTATTTACTTGCGATGACATTTACGAAAAACTGCACCTATACTTATGTGAAGTTGTATTCCAACTACAATATCACGTTTACGTTATAATTTTTATTTTAAGTTTTTGTTTTGTTTAAATTCAATTCTTACGAAACTACATTATTACATGTAAATTCCTTTACAATATTTTTTCCCCCATTCTTCAATATCCATATATTATATATATGATATTGAAGAAGGTAGATCTACTTAATAAAAAATATGACTTTTTTACCTTTTTAATTGACGCCACTTTGTGTCTACGTATATCCATAAAATGTATAAGTAACTCAAATTTGAAAATTCAATCGCAGCACATCGATATTGAATTAGTAACATTTATTTCACAATCATCATAATATTCTGCACGATTCCAAGACTCTCATTTATTTAAACATCAGTGAAACATTGAATGACAGATTTATGGACTGGCATGCCCATATTAAAACAATCCTAATGACGAACGCCTATCAAAAACAACCAAAGCCACATTAATATTCAATCGACTGAAATCCTTTGTTTCAATACAAATCCTAGCTTAATCCACTTCGAATATTCAGTTCATGATTAATGTATCGGCAATAACTAAATACTGCGCTGCTTTAATAAATCACTGAATTATCAATTTCTTGTTATTATTTATAAAAGTACCAGGAGATCAGAAGACGTCAGAAGATTAATGAATTTACGTGAATGTTCGCATAAAGTTGACGCTGTTAGCGTCCCAAGGCGCAGATACGATCATGTAACGCTTAAAGCATAGCTTGATCGTAACACGTGATCGGTCAACTCTCAAAAGAGCAATTTGAGGGGCTACTTAGGGACATGTCAGCTGAGATAAGGGTCTGACCGGTCGTAATAAATGAATCGTCGATAGTCGACATCCTGGGCTGAGAAACTGTTCAGTAAGCTATCCAAGGTGCGACCTTGAGAAATATTCTTTGCAAAATGTGAAGAACTTGAAATTACAAAAATTAAGTGCAATGACTTTAAAGACGAGAATCAAGACATTAAGACAATCAAGTTCTTACTCTGCTAGGGATAATTTTGTTATGAACTGACGCGCGCACAGTTGGTAATGTTTTTTTTACTAATAAGAAATATCCGTTTTTATAATCAGGGAATTGAACTAGTAGTTTTGACCACTAACATTCTTCCTGTGTAGTTAGATGGCATTCTATATACCGGTGTGTCAGAATCGTCTAATACGATGCGTCAGGCAAATCTTTACTTTGCGCAACTTGCGACTCTCTTGCAGAAGATTCCACGACGTTAGTCCAGAGGATCGGAACAATAAATTTAATTTTGATAAAAAAAAACATACTTTTCTACTTTAGCTTACTTTGAACTGCTTTACTGTTTGACTTTCCCATTGAGCCTGTGGGCTCCGCAAACCTTTATTTGGGGATCAATACGATAACGTCTCGCACCTGTCATGTTTTACCCCAATAAACTGTGCTCTAATTTTGTTTGCGAATTACAATGACAAAGTGGGCATTTTAATTCTTTTTTTCTGGTCATAATCTCATGAAAGATAAGAGTGAAATTTAAGACTTTTTGTCTAATAGGTACACTTATATAATTTGGTTTAAAATATAGTATTATTGCTAAAAGTAATATTTACTTCGTTTTTCAATAACGCTATGGAAACCGATTTTAACTACCTACAACGCTGCCTTTCGAATTTTACTCAAAGTATACTAAGATTATTTTCTAAGCTAGGTACTTCATTACAAAATTAAATGTTACTTATATCAAAAGAATAAAAAACCCCTGAAAGTAAACTCTCGATTAAACTTAGTTTAAATCATTTTCCAGTTAACTTAGAACTCACTGAGAGTTATGTCCTACGGAAAGTAATTTGCATAAGATCTCTTTTACAAGTTAAAATCAGTCTTTAAATAACGCCTGGCCGAGCAAGCAATATTCTGTACAGGGGTGGCTACTTGGTGGCTACCTATATTGATAAATCTAAAAAAATACAAACAAAAAAATAAGTAATCGTGTTTTTTTTTATACTTAGCAGAGCCTATAAGAAACGTGGAGTTGTAAAAACTGTCTTGAAATAATATGTGTTAATTCCGGAACAACCGAGTGAATCGGTTTCTAATAATTTACCTACATCTTTTTTTGATTAAAAAGTTCGCAAAAATGTATGTGGCAACCCTTATTTCCTTACCCTATTTTAATCTGGGTGGAGAATTCTGAAGCGTCTGGATCTCCGATATGCTAATTAAACGTTGAAGGATTTATATCTTCTACTCGGTTAAATCTTGAACAATCTGAGAGAAAATATTTTGACCATAAAAATAAGTTATTAATTAAAATTCAACTCTAAACTGAGCTGTAATTGAAATTTTGCCGTGCGTGACTTAGTAAGTAAGTAACTTTTATCTTATAAATCTTATAAAAGTTAACGAAATCATTTTGACAATTTGGGTGTTGAGAATGTTTTCACTACTTATAAGTATTTTAGTACCACCAAAATCTACAACTTGGAAGATATTTCTTCTGAAAGTCAAGTTGAGCTGTTTAAAAAAACATAAGTAAGTGAGTTGGTAGCATTGAGTATACATTCCCGTTCCCGTTCCCGTTCCCGTTCCCGTTCCCGTTCCCGTTCCCGTTCCCGTTCCCGTTCCCGTTCCCGTTCCCGTTCCCGTTCCCGTTCCCGTTCCCGTTCCCGTTCCCGTTCCCGTTCCCGTTCCCGTTCCCGTTCCCGTTCCCGTCCCCGTCCCCTGGATGTGCATGTCCAGGTCCAATCATGTCCACCGTGTTGGACTTCAAAATAAATCTCATTTTCGCAATCATCATCGCATAAAACCTCAAGAACGACATCCATATCGATTTTTATGTTTGTCACCCCATTTACCCCTAAGTGGTTGATTTCATAATTACAAAATATATGTTTGCCTATTTATTTTTAGATGTGGTCCTACGAAGTTTAAAGTTGTAATGTATTTTTTATATTATTTTTCCATACAAAATTTGAACCCCATTTCATCCCCATAGGGGTTGAAATGCTAACAATAACAATATACACTGCGTTAGATTTCCATCCATAAGCCTAAGTTATATATTTAGCGATTTTTTCTTTGAAAATAAAGGATTTTCTTCAATACACAACTTCATCCCCCTTTTGACCCCTTCGGGGGTAGAATTTTGAAAAACGCTGAGACCCGTATTTATTAATTTTCAATGGTCAGCCTAATTACAAAATTTGAAGATCCTAGCTTCAAAACTTCACCTTCCTCCTCAAAATCCTTCAAATCCTTTCTTAGTGCACCCCTGGACCTCATAAGCAACCTTTGTGCAAAATTTCAGGTCTCTAGATTCAGCGGTTTGGGCTGTGCGTTGATATCTCACTCAGTCAGTCAGTCAGTCAGGACTTTGAATTTTATATATATAGATATTAAGTTTATGTGACAACAGTTAACTGCTTTTTTGTAATGCAACAAACCACGACACGTGTTTTTAGTAAAAATAATTGCACTTCCGTTTTATGAGATTCTGGTCTACCTCTACTTAGTAGGTTACAATGAGTGTACTGAAGAAATGAAGAAGTCTTTTATGGAACCACATTGTATATAGTTCCTTGTTAAGTTAGTCTCCACAGACCACAAACTTTATAACTAGTAGATAGTTCGTTAATCAGTGTGATGTATCGCCAAACTGAATCGTTGGTTGAGGCACACTTGCATGCATTTTCATACTGATTAGGTAGCTCGACTAAACATATTCAAGCATTGCTTAGTTTGGGGCTAGATGGCACTGTGTGAAATTGTCCAAGCATTTATTTATTTATTAAACTATCAGCTGTTTAAAATTCTGTGGTCTGCGCGCAGCAAAATCGATTCCCTAATCAAAAGAGGCGTTCTCAGAGGTTTTTATTTCATAATAAGTTGTTAATAGAAAAGGATTTTAATAAACTTCTCGTGGAATTTTTAGGGCTCACATCATAGTGTAGTATTTTAGAAGGTATCCACTACATTCCCTTGCAGTCATTCGTAGAAGTAGATAGCAAATGTATCAAAAACGGACACTTTTAGCAGTGACTACGAGGGGATGTAATGATATCATCTGAAAATTCTAGACTATGGGCCCTAAAATTTTATTAAAATTGTGTACCTATTAGAATTACAATATTAAATAAAATTTCGGTCAGGAAAGCGCCTTAAATATAAATTTTTCTTAGAGGAAAAACAAAGTAACTAATCACTCGCATAAAACGATTTTTAGTACCTACCTAACTAAAATTTACTTTTAGTTTATAGGAGACTACCTTTCCACTAAGCCGTTTGTTTAACGGAGAAGATCCTTGGTTAAGATTAAAATAAGATTATTAATACAATAAAATAAGGTTATTTAAAGTACGCATAATGTTGGAACAGACCACAGCTCGTTTTTGTGGTCGTGCCCATTGGAATTCCATAAACTTTGATTAACTTCAGTTCAATTAACACACGGAACATTGGCTGGAAACTGATGACAATGCAATTATTCGCATTGCAAACACAATATTATTTTATTTACTTTTCAATCCCAATATTTGTATAAATAACACGTGATAGAATTTTATCGAAAACAAGATCATTGGGTTTCAAGAGCATTTCATTGTTTAACATGTTTTTATTGTTGTGTATAATATTTTTATTTCAATTTAATACGTGACACTCGCTATAAGTGTTAGGCCGTTAGTTTTTAATAGAATATAAAATTTGCCTTTTCCGTCTATTGCTTGTGTACCAGCCAGTAATTTGACAATAATTCGGCTATAGATTAAGAGATTATCATATTATCACTATTCGCTAGGTGCGAAGGTATAATAATCGATGAGGTGGCAAAAAGTACAAAAAATGTAGGCTCTATAATCTGTTTGAAAACGATATTTAATTTATTACTAGCGATACTGGAACGATTATATTATGTTCATTATCACTTAATAAAGTTATTAAAGTAGCTTAATATCCTCTTGTTTTTCAAAATCTACAACTAAAAAAGAAGTTAACAAACCCTGCTATAACCAAAATAAAACACTCATTTTGAATAGATTTTACTTGCCATATTTAATTTAAATGACCCATTTCACAACACTTTGTCCACCCAAATCACAGTAATTTTGAAATTTACATTAATAACACAATATGTATAGTATTTTTTTACATTTTGTCACAATGCCGCCATTTCATATCAAAACGGTCAGGTCAGAGCCAACAAAGTTGCGAAACGCTAGGTGGCGCTAAAAGCGTGCACGGAGCCATAGATATAGTATATTAAAAGGGGGCACGGAGCCAATACCATAGTTTAATTATAGAAAGACCCGCCATTCTGACGTCAGGATGGTTTCGGCTCAATTGTGTTCTACAATAGCGAAGCTTGTAAAAAATTAAGAAATGTTTAAATAGTGTACCTGTGCGTTATAAATAATAATTAATTATTGTCTTTTTGTTTACATTTAACATGGTACATATACATATACTCATACTTGCATAAACTGTCTAATTAAGTCTTAATAATAATAAATCCCTTTTTTTATTCTATCAACATATTTTGTTATTCTGTAGAATAGTCATAAATATACCTTGTTTTAGTTACTTACTTGAGTCTCGCATTTCATTATTAAGTTTTATATTTAAGATGTAACCAGCACCGTTGAGTTTACAATAAGTACTGTTAATAAAATTATATATCACTGTTACATTAGGCTGCATTGTAAACTTGTTTATGGTTCATAAATAAATAAAAAAATATACATTTATACATATTTTAGTACAAAAACATACATTTCCCCTACATTTAGGTATACAGTTTATTTTATTATTTGGAAATCACACACCCGCTATGCTGACGAATAAAAAACATCATCGAACTACTGAGATAAGTATCGCTTTATCATTAGATTTCATGCAAACATTTGTAGCAAAATGCTGAAGTTAGTTTCAAAATTCAGTAACGTTAGAAATAATCCCGGAAATCCCTATTGGCCGGACTACAAATTATCACATGTCATCTAATTAGGCTGTCAGCGGTGGTAAGCGCGCAGCGACTGCTCTAGGATTTTGCGTAATGTGGTATTTACATGGGCGACTAAAACCGCCCGGTCCAAAAGACCGTGTAAATGGCAATTCAGCCTAGGCCGTAGGTGACTGAACAAAATTATCTGATCCAGTGGGCAAAACTGGAACTACGTTATTACATATTGTTACCTAGGTTACACCATCAACTACATAGATGACAGCGATGCCATCACCTGCGATTTAATTTTGGAAGCGACTTGATTGGTGACTAATCAAAGTAAGTATTCCTTCTATGCACACCAACTACAGGCATAACAGTTTCCTTATTAGAGCTTGTTCTGCCATTAATAACGCTGACGCTAATATTGATTTATTTTTCAACAGCATCACGACTGTTATTAAGTTATTGTTTAAAATTTAGTTTAATGTTACTATTTTACGCACCTGTCCATTCTGGGCTACGATTACCTACTTTACGATCAATTTCTTTTGAATTCTACATGTGGTAGCTTGTCAATAGCTTTTAGTTATGTATATTTGTTGTTATCTGTATGTTTATAAGCTGTTAGCTATCCATAAACGATAAATAAATAAATAAAAAATAAATAAATAAAGTCAACCGTCACAGGTGACTAAAATCGACCCATGTAAATAGCCCATAATGCATTTCCACGAATTCAACGTTAGGTTTTTAGCTTTCTTCATAGTTTCCAGATAGCTTCGGATATTAATCTGATGCAATTAAAAAATTCAAGAGAATTTCCATTCAGTTCCGTATTGCTAAATTACTTAATTGGAACTTACCCGGAAACTGTGAAACAGCGAAGTCTCAAAAATCTAGCAGTTAAAGAATAACCTGAAAGCAAGTAGTAGTTTCAAATAGGGGGTATATTATTTTTTATAATATACCCCCTATTTGAAACCTATTTTATATTAAAATATATTAGATCAATGGATTTATTTATCATTCAAAATACTATTCAGAACTCATTTTCAGTTTTATTTTGTGTCATAATGTTCAAAGTATTTGTGACTTCGTGCAATCAATAAATTGTAAATGGGTCCCGGAAAATACCTATTCCCCTTTTTTAGGTGAGAAGTAGGTACCTTAGATAGTAGCTAGTTAGTAAAGTTTATCTTGTCAATTTGAGTGCTTGACCCGTGTCTGTCAATGTCCTCACATTGCGGACTCGGTTCCATTACTATTAATTTGATTATTCTCTATTGGAATCCCTTATCAAAGTAATTGAACTAGAACCAAAATTTATTCCACTATGATTGCTGAATTCAATTAAAACTACAGTGCCTTATGTACAGTCAGCAATATTACGAGGCACCGAAAGGCAAATGACATTAGTAAGAAAAATCCTTTGAAAAATCTTAAAAGAATAGTTAAACTGATTATTAATATTGGAACTTCAAAAGTGCTCTAACTGATGATAACTTTAATGTATCACAGCTTGTGTTGTCCATCAGCCATTGTTGATGTCCCCACTGCTGGGCACAGTCCTTCCTTATGGGTGGTAAGGAGGATGGACCATAACCCACCACGCGGGCCCAATGCCGATTGGTGGGTGTTAACAACTGCAAATGCAGCCGGGACCAACGGCTTAACGTGCCTTCCGAAGCATGGAGAAGCTCGAGATAATAAATTTTTGGTCACCCATCCCATGACCGACCCTAGCGAACGTTGCTTAGCTTCCGCAATCGCTGGGCCAGGCGCTAAACCACTGCGCCACCGAGCTCGTGTTACCCATAGATTTTTCAAATTTGCCGCTTTACTTTCAAAGCCACGAGTCGTTGGCCAGACTCTAATCCATTGTGCGTGATTTAATTCACGGCTCATAGAACTCATTGTGTCCACATGTGCCTATGGTACATTTATGGACTCCACAAATAACTCAATTAAATTAAGTTAACCAGTAACCTTTTTGGGTCAGGAATTACCAGATTGAATTATATCAAGAAAGAAAGAAATATGAAATGTGAATAAAGACAGATGTAAAATATTCGTTCAATATCTTGTTGTACCAACATAACTACAAAGTAAACAACATAAAGAGAAAAAAAATTACATCATATTGTTAGAGTTTATTTATTTCAGTTATTAGGTGGATACGATGCAACTAATCAAGCTATCCACCTAATAGTCATATAACTCAACCACGTTGTATGTGTTCGCAAAGATAATTACAAACTATGTAAGTACACACATCAACTTTGTCTAGGGATATAGGTGTTATTTTCATACAAACGAGGTAACTTTGAAGCCTTGGTTTCCTGCCAGGGATGTACCGTGCTGTGCCAATGATCATGGCTATCCAGGGAATGAATGGAGGAGATTCAGATCGCAACTGATCTGACTAGCATTCTAACAGATTAAAGTACAAAATAGCATGAATATATATGGAAATCCTGAAAACTGAGAACTCTGACCCTTCTATCTTTTAGAATACTGAATATCAGTTAAGTGTGTATTCACTCCCTGGATAGCCATCATCAGAATACAGCGCGGTACATCCCTAGCAGAAAACCAAGGCTTCAACGTTACCTCATTTGTATGAAAATAACACCTGTATCCCTAGATAAAGTTGATGAGTATATTATAAAACGTGAAAACATTAGTGTTTAGAATTTAGCATTTGCAGGCAATAGAAGTTCACGGCTCATGAAAGAAAGAAGAAGAAAGAAAGGCTCATGGAACTTGTCGTGTCCATACGTCTAGTTGAGTGTATCTTCTTACTAAAGAGTTAAGCAAACTACACAATGAACACAAATAGTAGACAAAATAGCATCTCATTTTGCTACATCAAAAAGAGTATAAATTCAAATTGGATAGACGCGTCAAAGAGTCAAAACGTTTCGTTCACGGCTCATGGAACTCATTGTGTCCATACGTCGTTGAGCCGACCGCGGTCCCCACAATGCGGACTCGACTCGATTGCGACTCAATGAAATTTGTGAGGAGTATTGACGACGAATACAGATTTATAGGCGCAACATTAGGATTTTTTGGAAGAACAAAGAAAGCTGCGGAGTGATTTTTTTTTGTAACCGTGCGTTTAGTCAAAACATCGTTTCGAAACAAGTTTGACAGATAGTGAGAGTGAGAACGCAACTCTGTAAAAATGTTTGTAATTGACAATGTGGGCTTATATGTCAATGCAGTGGAAACGCACGGTAAGTAGAGATAATTTTATTCATAAATTATTTTTTATTATAAAAATATGTTGGAATTATGTGAAAAATATAGAAAAGAAAACACATTAAGCACGTTAGACGGTTGCTATAATCAACCAAGCAAGTACACAGTAACCGTACTTTAAAAACAGAACTACCTACATCTCTTTCATTTTCATTATCGAACCTACAATAAAAGGTATGAAGTATAATGTTGTATCATTATAAGTATCATTATAATATAATTGTATCATTATAATAAGTTCTTTCTCCGTATACCTAATCATATAAATTTTTAAACAAAATCCAATGACAACACTTAAAAGTAACAGAGAAGTAATACTCTTTCAATAAAAATACCTTTATGGGTCAATAACCTTTTAATACTAGTCAAATCTTTTTTTTAATACTTAATCCTTTTAATTAGTACTTATTTATAATTTAATTAAAATTTATTATAATCTAAATAATTTTTCATATTATGCTGTGATCAGTCAGTTATTATTAAGGTACACCTACCTACAAAATTTTCACAACTTTCAGTTTTGTTAGTTAAGTAACAAAAACGAACAGTTTGTCGCTCTGCATTGTTCCATCCAAAGTATTGTGACAACAAGTGACAACAATAAATGTTTTGATGACAACAAACTATTATTGTAACTGCTCTACGTCTTTCTATATTTCACCCTTCGCACGGCACATTACCCCACCGGGTACCATTCGATAATATTCCCGTTTTATTTTATTAAAGCTCCGACCCCACTCCCGTTTCCGAACCGCTCCCTTTACTCGCGTTTCGCGCCAAATTTTGACACATAATTTGTTGATTTAATGAACTATACAGTGTAGCGTGGGAATTGCTTCTATTGTGCCAGCTCTAGTTATCAGTTGTTTTCTTTGGCAGACTAAAATAGATAAATATTGTTTGTATAAATTATGTTTCGGAATATTGAAACTATTTTTATTCAATACCAATGCTTTCACCGCTAAGCTACCGAGTCACAGTTTTAGTGACTCGGTAACTCAGCGGTCAGAGCTTTGGACCGGATATCCAAAGGTCGCGGGTTCGATTCCCGTCCGAGAATTGATCTGGTGCGAGTCGTATTTTTTCTAGTATATTATTTAGAATGCAACAATCTCAAATTAAAAAAAAACTATTTTTTTATTTCTAACATTTTGGTAATATTTTTCGTACTGAGAAATTGCATTTTTTTTAAAGTTGCTTACGCTAAAGTTTAGTGATACATCTTACAGTAGTACTAATAAAATACCATTAATTATTTTAAAGTTTTTCAATTGTTAGTGGAAAAAGAAAACAAATTCCTATGACAATTTAGCACCACCGCTGGTTTGTCAGTATTTTACAAGATGCACCTCGGAAAGCGTGCGAAGGAATTACACGAATAAATTCCACCAGCCCCATTCCACCTTCGAAGCACTAGACGCAGATTAGCGTACCTCCCTTATGTTGTTGATATTCCAACCATCCGCACAAAGAATTCCGTTAATACTTTTATAATGCGAACAGCTAAGAAGTGGAACCGGCTGCCTGCCGATGTGTTTCCTAATAGTGACCACTTGGGTCTCTTCAAGGCTAGAGTAAGGCCCTCCGCTGTGTTAAGCTTGATCCCGCCGCGGGTTTACGGCGCGGGAATATAGATTGCTGGTTTTTATGACGGACAGATGCTTGCAGTGCATGGGTAAGCTTTAATCTAATCCATGTCGCCTAGCGCGCGTGTCCCGCCTAACGCAGTGGAGAGCCTAAATAGGCTTTTCTAAGTGAGGCTGTCCGCATTATTACATATCACCAGGTGTGATTGTGGACAAATGCTCACTTATTATAAATAAATAAAAAAAGCACAGTAACTGGCCATTATTATATAACATAACAACAACAACCTGAATTTGCTACATTGACTGTAACATGTTATAATTTGTATTTCATATCCCTGTAGGTGCAAACTACCCTGATTTACATAACAATATCACGTTTCCAAACTTTAACAGAAATTTATATGGTGCTCAATTGTTTCATTTTATAACGCTGCTATTTCAAATACTAGCTAATATTATACTTAATTTTGATTGATGTTGATTTAAAATGCAAACGTGTACCTACAGACAAAAACAGATTAGTCTCTATTTATATGACGTTGGTAGAGTTTATTTGACCAATAATAATCTATAACTGAACCGTTGCTTGTAGCATTTCTTCGCATTTAATAAAAAAATTTATGTAAGTACCTAAATAAACAAAAATACTTGTAGTTACGGAAAAAAATAACATGTTGTTTACTATCTTTATATTTTTTGTCAATTGATATTATTCTAATATAGGCTAACTAAATGATGAGAGGTTCGGTAATTAATTATGATTTATAATAATTATTTTTGTAATGTTATCCTTTTCCTCAGCCTTTTCTACAAAAATCCAAAATTCATAATACTGTACAGCCAACCATAAATTTAGTTCAAATTACTTTTGTAGTTACTCGTTGAAGCCCCTGCCCATGTGTGTAAAATAGCTTCGTCTTTTCCAGAATAGTGCCACCTAGCCACAAACAAGGAAACACGAATGAACCAACATGACTACAAAGTTCAGCATCGAATAGCACGCACCGTGACGCATTGGTACTACAGACTGCTTTCAGATGGCGCCACATGATTCTAGATGGTGGAAAGGAAATTTCAACAAAGTCGAAAATAGTGAAAGCTCTATTTAATTTCGACTTTGTTTTTCTAGTCACAGATTCAAAGTTAGCCTTTGTTGCCTGTAGTCCTACTGCGTAGGCTGCTAGCAGAACCATTATTTATTTTGTCCGTGGTTAGTTACAACTACGTTACCAATTCAGTTTTAGACATACTTCATTAAAATATAAAGTATGTACTTACATAGATAATTACTGGTTGGTTAGGTTACAAATTAGGTAGATATATAACCAGCAAAAGTAATTAAAATAGCGCAGTTTCTAAATACCAAATTTTACCGCGAAACATTCCGCAAGAGTTTTTGGCGCCATTTTGTCAGGTTCAGTTTGGTGGCTATTTTAATTATTTGCAATTTTTTTTGGTGCAGTTTTGTGGTACAAGTGTCTACGCATCTGTACAATAGGATGTGGGATAATTGAAATAGGTGCGATCTTCGTTGTGAGAAGCTGAGATTTTTGTAGTGGTGGCTACCGATGGTTCCGAAAACAGATAAAAAAATCGACTTTTCATACAAAACTCGATCAGCTGTTTGAACACTAGTATGGCATGTAGCTTTTTTGTCTGTTTTCTGAAATGTCGTAGAACATAATCTTTTTCATGTATTTTACATTATTACAGAGCTTAAGTTATTAGTTTTATAGTAGTAAACTCCGAGATAATCAAATCGTTAACTCAAAAGTCCTCCAGTCGGCTTTTACTGCTGCACTTATGAGGGCTTTTCAAAATGACAAAAAACTGTAGGCTCGATAGATGGCGTTGATAAAAACGTGTGTATCAATGTGTTTTTTTACTAAGACCCTAAAATGTTTGTCTTTGGGCAGGGCTGCAATTCACTTATCAGCTGTAACAGCCATAAGAAACGATATTTACAAACTTGAATATATCGTTACCAGATAATTACAACAGGGTGACAGGATTATTGGCAACAACATAGACTTATTATATTACTTCAACAATGTTCTTATATTAGCAAGTTATGTGTTACATCATTTCCACGCATTTTGATCTTTAAGATAATCGTCAACTTTATAATAACCTTACTTGCCTCTCTTTGGTATGGGCCGTTTATCATTAAAAGCCAATTTTGACACTTCTCTTTCCATCAACGCCAAAAAGTTACTATTTGAATTTCTTAAATGTCACTTTGAAGAGCCCTCATTGAAAACGCTGAAAATGTCGAAATAAATACAATGTATATTTTTAATGATGTATTTTATTAATTATCTGTAAGTATTTACAAATCCATTTATCTACTTTAGTGAGACTCTACATCAAATAAGTATCTACTCTTAATAATAAGCACCTCTTCTTACAAACACAAAAGGTAGTAACTACGTTTATAACTATAAAATACGCTCAATTCTTGTCTGCATAACCAACGTGCATAACTATAGAGATTTTCAAAGTACAGTTTGTGAATTCACAATTAAAATTGTATCACAATTATATAGATTCAGCAGGTTTCCCTCAGTTTTCTATCCGAGGACAACATTCTGAAAATATAATATTTAAAACACACAAAAATCAAAGTTACTTTAACAAAAACATTATTAGTAGGTAATAATACTTCAAATATAGATCCAAATAGTATAAAACCTGAATTTTGGGGAATGGAAACAGAAATGGTGGACAAACTTGAATGTTTCACAATCAAATTAAATTAACAATGAACTTTACACAGCTACCTATTTTATAAAAAAAATAACAAATAACTAGCTGTTCCGAAACGCTGAAAAATTATAAGAATTAAATAATTTTAGAACTTAATTTTCATTCCATTTCAATGTTAGGTACATAATATTACTTTTCAACAAATAATATTTTTCATGTAATGAGTGTAAATGCTATGAATATAGGTTTCTATATCGCTGAGTATCAAATGCATCCTTAACATAAATCTTTATAAATACTTTCATTGTGATGCCTTTGCAACTTTCTGTACAGTGTCTTCCATACTACGAAGATATCTGTTCAAATTGTCTGATGTGGTCTGGAGGATGCTAAGGCCCAATCTGTACTTAAATTCTACTAACCTTTTCAAGAAAGAAAGAAATCCACCTTCTTGGTTTAATGGAGGGTATGTTATGACTTCTGGATGCATTGTAGGTTTTGGCCTAGGTCTTACTGAAGTTTGTGGTGGTAATTTTGTTTCTGAAATGGGTGATGGCGATGGCGGCATCGTTGATGTGGTCTCAGATTTTACTTCTGTCGTTGTTTCCGTCATCATGTTCTTAAATAGTGTAGTGGTTTCAGATCTCTCAGTTTGAGATTTCTGTTCTAATTCAGTAGGGTTATTTGTAAATACTTCATAGACTCTGAAAGATTTTGTAGTAGTTTCTACCGGATTAGAAATTTCTGTTTCTGTCGTACTCTTTTCTCGGTCATTATCAAATGGTAAAGTAGATATATTTTCAATAACCACATCATTAAGTAAATCAGGGGCATTGGTATCAAGACCATTTTCTTTTGTTGGGTCAATAGATGTTGCATAAACCGTAAAAACTTCTTTGTTTTCAGGCGCAGATGTTACATCTTTATTTATTGGAGCAAGTTCAGTAGGAGATGCTAAGTTTCTTATGAGCATACCAGGAACGTCATCAATTTCATTACTTATAAAGATGTCTTTGTTTGCTTCTTTCAACATTTCTTCAATATTGCCTCTTATACGTCTGCGACTAATGACGCTTCTTTTTTTCCTTATATTTCTTGGACCATGTTCTGGAACTACAGCTGGAGTAACAGAATCAACCAGCTCTTTAGGGACATTACCAACTACATATTTGTTATCAACAGACGCGTTAGATTCAGAATTTTCTTCATATTTATCTTCTTCAGGTTCTTCGGAATCATTGTTAGATCCCAAATACATAGACGTCGGTGGATATGTGACGGGGTTGCTTGTAGTTTCACTAAATATCTTTCCTTCAAAAGGGTACACTGGTCTAAAATCAGTGTCTGCCGTGGGTTTGACACCATATACAACGGAGTTTGCAGCGTCATTACCATAAGATGATAGTCCTGAAGGGCCTGTTTGTGGGGCTGCATATATAGGCTCAACAGCGGGGTAAGAAGGTGTGTAAGAAGTTTGGCTGTTGTCATATACATATTTGCTTTCTGTTGTGTAAACATTTCTTGTCTCATACTGTTGAGGAGCGTAGTTATAAGGCTTAGAATATACGGCTCCATGCGCTATACCTGTTTTTTGTTGTGGGTAATGAGCATTATAACTAGGTTCATAACTTGTGGTAACGTGACGATATCTAATGTTATCTGGTTCCTTTTTAACTGCATACCTATTGACATGAGTTTGACCAGCGTACGGATTGATTTTTTGTTTCGAATGAGCTGGCATACCTGCAAGAACAGTTCCGAGCATTTCTTCTTCAGCTTGGCCATTTCCTTCATTAGCGTATTCTTCAGCATTGTTTCTATACAAATCATCCTTCTTATCGACTTCGAAAGTTCTCCTTACTGGAGTTGCAAAAGGATAGAAGAAATAACTGGCCAATCCAACTAAACTAGCGAGACCAATTACTCCAACACCAACAGAGGGCATCACTTCCCTAGATAAGTAATTGTAAATTTGTGTTGTTATAGGACCTGACGGATTAGTGGGTTTCTTAGTTTTTGTAGATTTGGTTTTATTAGTTGTTGTTTTTATTTCACTTACAGCTGTATCACTGTCAGGCTTAGGTTTAGAAGTTTTACGTTTCTTTGTTTTGTTCTTCTTTCTTGTAGAGCTTCGTTTTGGTTTTTTTGTCGTGGTAGGTGGAGTGCTGACCTCTAATTCAATTTCCTGCTCTTTTGGCTCCATTGGTAATAAAGCTGATTCTTGAACTTCCTGAGCAGGAGCTGGCGTTGTACTGGTTTTAGTCTTATTCTTGTTTTTCTTTTTAGAAGGCTTTGAGGTTACCTTTACAACTGGGATAATTGAAGTCGAAACTTTAGTTACAGTTTCTTTGATCGTTGTGATTTCTTCAGTAGTTGGGGCTGCGGTGGTGGTTGTGGTAGTTGAGGTTGTAGTACGCGGGACTGGCGTGTTTTTATTCTTTTGGACGTTAGTCAGAACTGTATCTTTTATCTTATTATATTCATTTTCATTTATTGCAGAGCCACTTGCAACCAAATCAGCTTTGTTTGTACTACCAATTATTGGTCGCTTAGCAGTAGGAACTTTGTTGGTCTGTGGACGTTTATTTTTGTTTTTAGGTGTAGTTGGTTTTTGCTTCTTTTGGCTCTCTTCAACTTTTGTTGGCTCTGTAGATACGACAGTAGCGTTCGCAGGATTACTCAAAAGAATCCATGTTGATATACCTTCATTAGAAGTAGAAGATTCACTCACTTTATTTTCAGATTCTAACTCTTCCATTGTCATAGGGACAGCGATTCCAACGTGAGTATTTTCCATTGGCTCATTACCATCTTCATTTCTTGTCTTAATTTTATGTTTTTGAACAAGTTGATTCTTAAGTTTTGGTGGTATTCTTGTATCCGGAACAATAGGTGTTTCAGCTGTATTATTAGCTGGTTTATCGAGGAGTTGGTTTGCTACTAGTTTAATAGAATCACGAATAAGGGGTCCTTTTGTTTTGACATCTCTAGACGTTTCTGGAGTAGCAGATGCGCTTGTTGTTGGATTTTCCTGCTTGACTTTTTCTTCGCTGGCATCTTCATTAGTGCTCCTGGAAAAGATGAAAAAAATATATATAATAGAATTCTATGCAAGAAAGGTTTATATGCTCTGTATAGATTTTAACTAACTATCCGATTATGAATTGAGACTGTTCTAAAACCATTATTAAAAAGTTGTCAAGTTGATGACATAAATACAGCCAGGAATCAAACAATTATTAGGTAACAAATTTATTAGAACAATGGTGCTAGGATGGTAGTTAATGAAAATATCTAAAATGTAACATACACTAAACATTTGTTATATTATTTGAACCTGTTCTTTGTTTTTCGTAGTACCTACTATTCATGATTAAATAAAAGGCGAAAATATTATATTAGTAAAAATATATTTAAAATTAATTAGTATTTCCCTTAAAAGTCAAATTGCAATAAATAAATCTTAACTACCTTAATTTCTAATTCTTAAACTAACATACGTCAGAAATATTGATAATAATTATATACAACACTTTAGAAATACCTACCTAATTAAACAAGAACTAGTGAATTCGTATAATTTATAATTTTGAAAATATGAATCTTAATTAATTACCTTCTAATCAATGTAAAGCATGAAAACAGACTTTTATGCCTGACATTTCTTATCTCCAATTATTTATATTTTTTGGTATTTTATAATAAATATAGATGACATAATAATTATATAAAAATACCTACCAATAGTTACACAAAATCCATGTATTTATTTTATTTGATAAAATAAGACATATAACATATGTGCAACTATTGGGTCCTTACACACGAAACAGCAAAGAACCTTAAACTTCGAGAATTTAAAAGATGCTGTGATAAATTCGAAGTACCTAATAATAAGACTATTATTTTTGTTTAATTAATGGAAGGTGTCATTTTCCAAAGCAGTTATTGCTAATTACGACGTGTAATTTACATAACTTCTTTAAAAAAATCGAACAAAATTAAATCTGCAATATCAATAATTAGCAGAAACTGCATCGGAAAATGATATCTGTGGAAATAGGTCGCATGTAATATGCCTATTGATTTAAGAAAAATTGTATATCAAGAATATTCAAAGGTTTGACTGTCACAAAAGGGCTCCAGTCCTGACAATACCTGAAGAAATGTTGTGCTAAAATAATAAACGGTTTACCAAGTAAAGCCTATTTTTCTGTTCCACTGGGGCGCTGCTGCCTGCCCCCTACAATACCTTCCATTTAATAAACAAAAATAATTATCTTATTGTTACTGATATTCAATATCTTAATTTAATTACGATTAGAAGTTATAACTGCATCTTTTAAATTTTCGAAGTTTGAGGTTACAAAAATTGAAAATGCTTTTGAAATAATTAATATACAAGTTGAAATTTATGTTAAAGTAAACAACAATATTTTAATTCTTTTAGGCAGCCTATAGCTTCAAAGTAAACCAATTATTTATTATGTACCTAGTTACATAATATTTCATTGTTTTCTTTTATCGTATCGACTGTATAGTTATGGTTAAGTACACATTATGTAAAAATATCGATTTCAATTTAAATTACTATTGAACACAACTTAACTACCTATTCAATAAATTTTAATTAATCTAATATTAATATTACTGTAAATAATTATTAAAAATGGAATTTACAATAATGCTGCAAAATTATTAATTTAAGGAACAGAAATTTTACAATATTCAAAATATATTTTTCCTCATTATGCAATCTACGTTTGCTATCTGATATAGGTATACACGGTTTAACTTTTAAGTACATTATCTAAAAAAAGTTATGGGCGTATCGTTTCCCTTTTCTAAGTACGTGCAGTTAAGTCTAGTCAATATATTATTGAGGTTTGCTTTGTGTCCCAAAATTTTGTTTAAGTTTAAGATTTCTGGGCTTAATTGTACGTGCATAATAAAAAGAGACTATCTTGATTAATATCCCAACCAATTGGTAATGTGGCAATGTGTTTTTTAACCTCAAAAAGGAAAAACAAATATAAAAATATTATACCTATACTTAAACACTATCATAATGAAAATTATAATTAACGCCTCGCCATTCAAAGGGGAAATGTTGCCAGCCTTCTGGGCACCATGCCTCGTGGGGATGCTCTGGAGGAAGTGTATTATTTGTAAATATTGTATTTAGCATTAAGATTTTTAAATTTGTTTGTATTGTGTGTTATAATATATACATATTATTATTATATTACCTATTAGAATTTGCTTGTTTCATATTGTCATTTTTAATTGCGCATGAAGTTAAAGTAGATGTTAATGAGACAAGGTTTTCTATTGCAATACCTTTAATTGGTTATCTATTGCAATACCCATTATTTATTATTGTTTGGTGCTGTTGGCCTTCCTAGAAATAAAATAAAAAAATAAAATAAAATAATCGCAGGAACCTCTGCGCAATTGGCGGGGACAGTATCATTCAAATGAGTACGCACGCGTCTTGCTATCTTTGTGAGTTTGTCGATTGATCAAATTTTTTTCCAATATTTTTACCCGACTGCAAAGAAAGGGTTATGTGTTTCGCGCGTATCTTGTAAGTATGTTTGTATGTTTGTATGTATGTATGTTTGTATGTATGTTTGTATGTAATATTCTTTATTACCTCATATCTTTCAAACGGCTGAACGGATTTCTATGATTAAGATATCGTTAGATTGATCTTTTCAGCCCAAGTGTTCTTAAGAAGGTGGCGTTATAAAAAAACCAACATGGCGGCTGTACGGTGCTATTATACGTAGTGAAAAAAAAATTTTTTTTTTAGAATACTGCAATATGGGTGTCAAATTAAAGGGCTTATTATAAGGATTTCAAAAAGGTATATCATGACCATAATATAATTATAAAAAAACAATAAAATAAAAAAAGTAAATTATATTACGCAAATGCGAGCGGCCGCTATAAACATGTCAATGAGAAATTTATATTTTGTTTGTGTATGTTAGCCACATTCATGATGAAAAAATAGGCTATAATATCATCCCAAAATCCCTCGGGATCGAAGCTTCAGACTATGCGGCAGGGCACGGCTAAGTTAATCAATAGATGGCGCTGTAGCCGAGTACATCGCGGTATGGTTTTGTATTCATCATCAATAGATTTCTAGTTGCATAGACCATATCAATAGATGGCGTTGTAGCCAAATACATCTCGGTATGGTTTAGCTCTCTGGAGATTATATAAGGTCTTTTGTGTTTAATTTAATTTAAAGATAATAATAAAAGAATCGAAGAAACGATAACGAGAAATAAGAAGAAACGATTCTCGTTTATGGTCTTTATAACAATTAACATTAACAACTTTTTTAATTGATAATTTTTTTAATACGATTCCATCTAGCTAGCTAGAGTATATTCATTATTTATTATACTAGATTCCATCTATCTAATTGGAACGCGTGTTGCATTACTTTACTTGCATTAATATTGAAATAGTACATTACAGCCGTGAACGGGAAGCTAGCGATTGCATTGTCGAGGATGGTTTTGAAGCCCGAGCCGCAGGCGAGGGCTTTAATCATTCGAGGCAATGCAAGTAGCTTCCAGAACAAGGCTTGTATAGTGCTTTTCTCAAGAAATGCGAGGAAATAAAAAACTTTTCAATTGAAACTTAATTAAATTTAATTAATATTAAAAATGAGATTTATCATAGACAAATCCTCCGAGTAATCTTGAATTACGTGCAGCGCCATCTACCGCCGAGAAGCAAAAACCCATCTCATTTCGCTTCTCGGCGGTAGATGGCGCTGTACGTAATTCAAGATTACTTAAGAGGATTTGTCTCTGATAAATCTGGTACAATACAATGTAATATTTATTTATTCTTATAGTAATATACTCTGTGCGCACCATTTTTTTATTGTATCGTTATTATAGTACCTATTAAATAATTTTACCTTTATAATATTAACTGTCTTGTCGTTGGCTTGCGTGCCAGAAAAAAGGAACTAAAGTTATGGCTGTATGGTGCAAATGTGCCTTTACTTTTTTTGTTTTTGTGAACAGCTAAAACAAAAAAAAGAAGTTGCCGCAGACCACCCAGATCATCTTCGCACTTTACCTACTTCCCGCACTGGTGCTGGTGCGGGAAGTAAGTATTGAAATTCATTCCTGGCCTGAATTTTAAATTTAGAATGTGATGAACCAGACCCCCTCGGAAATGTGGAACGCCCCGCATTCCTTTTTCAAATGGAATGATAAGATTTCAGAGCATAAGTGAGAAAAAAATATTAAAGAAGTAGATTTTGTTAGGTTTTGTAGCAAGCATACCTAGTTTAGTTAGGACTAAGGAATAGGGTGTTTAGGAATATCTTATTACTGAATTAGTGATTAATTACATTCTCTTTGATATCGATAAAATATTATTTAGAAAATTGGTAGCTTCTTGTATTGGTGTTCGGATTGAACCTTCTGCGTCTGAGTTTGATGGTTTACGCGGTAAAGGCAAGATCGAGCGACGTATGCTACCTCTAATTTTATGCTGGGCGGTGACTGTGCATAAATTGCAAGGTACAACTTTAGACCGGGCAGTTGTCGATTTGAGCAGTCACCTATTTGCTAAAGGTCAAGCTTACGTGGCTTTAAGCAGAGTCCGATCTCTCGCAGGGCTTGCTGTCAGTTGTCTTGACCCTAAAAAATTCTTATTTAAACCACACGATGAAAATTCTTTTAAAGAATTAGACCGTCTACGTAATTTGTAAGGAGAATATAACTAAAAAGACGTAAATAAAAAACAACTAAATTTAAAAAATTAAAAACCCGCCTGCCTAAAAAAAAAAAAGTCAACAGAAAAACAAAATAGAAAAACTAAAAAACCCACATGCATCAAAAAACAAGTCAACTGAAAAGATGGAAACAAGATAATATATAAAGGCAAACTTAAAAAATATTGATGGTAGTGTTTAGATTAAAGGCAAACTTAAAAAATATTGATGGTAGTGTTTAGATTAAAGGCAAACTTAAAACATATTGATGGTAGTGTTTAGAACTTTTGTTCAACATAATAACATGCAGTCGGAGGCATAGAATTGAATGATAAGTAAAATCATTCATAATGTCACTTTCTTTATGCATGCCTCCGACTGCATGTTATTATGATGAACAAAAGTTCTAAACACTACCATCAATATGTTTTAAGTTTGCCTTTAATCTAAACACTACCATCAATATTTTTTAAGTTTGCCTTTAATCTAAACACTACCATCAATATTTTTTAAGTTTGCCTTTATATATTATCTTGTTTCCATCTTTTCAGTTGACTTGTTTTTTGATGCATGTGGGTTTTTTAGTTTTTCTATTTTGTTTTTCTGTTGACTTTTTTTTTTTAGGCAGGCGGGTTTTTAATTTTTTAAATTTAGTTGTTTTTAAACTATGTTTTTGTTACTTTTAACTGCACATACATACATATTCAGTAACGTGGTCTGATATCCCCATTTAGTTTTTAGATATTCTTAAAAATTGTAAAAGTGTAACTATATTTTAAAATCTAAAAATATGTAGATATTCATTGTGAATACATGTTTTTTTTTATTCTTTTTAAGATGATAAAAAGACTTAATCAAGATTGTTTTCAGTCTCTCATTAGAACGATAGATAATGTATGGGCATAATAAATTAAAAAAAAGCATTGTGTTAGTAGAATGTTTACTTCAGTAAATTATAGTAACCGTTTCATCGATATAACAGTACTTTATATGACTGGCATCTTTTCACGAGTTAGTTAACGGGTCATTAGTTACACTAAAATAGGTTAATCCTTACTTTGAAATTATTATAATGGATCGATCCTTTCGAACAGTGATAATTTCTCTCAGTTACGTCTTTAATGGGCAATTAGCTCTATTTGCTGTTTGTACAATTAACCTGTTGAGCTCCACGGGTTCCCCCATTATAAACTTATATTATTTTTAGACCCATAGAATAGAAGTATTTTGTTACTATAGATTCATTTGGTACTACAAGGTCGATAAAAATCAATGTATCAATCTCATTTATTAAGTTTAAAGCTTTATAATGATATTCAATAGACATATAAAAAAACTTCACCGCATTGAGACTTTGTCTTTCAATCACAATCGACGTATTTATCCTAATGACTATAATTTTACTTAATTCGTATTGTCCACGTTTCCCGTTTTTTTCTTTTGTTTTTTCGATGTTGTTGATTTTTATTTTTATTCGTTCTTAGCCTTTGTGTTGCACTTTTCATCCATTCTTTGAGTTTATAAAATAAGGTAGGTTTAATTGATTTGTTATTTGTACTTTTCTGTTCTTTACTACTCCTAGACAAAGTGGGATCCCAGTTTCTATTATGTGGGAAAGAATGCAAATGCCATGTTTTAATTTCGTCATCCCAGTGCCAATGTGGTCTGTAAACGTGGACTACTTTAGGTGCTTCCCTAGCCGAAAAAGCCCAAGGAGCAAACAAAGCCGCTATTCCTGAAGTACCAGCAAATAAAAATACAATGGGTGCTAAAAATAAAGAAAATAGACCAAAACTAAATGGATTTATAGTAGCGAACCAACCTAATGCATTGATCGCAGGCTTGAAAAATTTTACAAACGAGGAAATGCTAAATGTTTCGTCTTCGTTGTGTGAATGGTGTGTGTTTGGCTTGTGATATGAAGATAGAACTTGACTTGAAGACCCTAAACCACCTGGTTCAGATGACTCTCCATCAGTAGCTGCATTGTAATTAGTATATGATAGACCTTCTATAGAAGCACTTTCACTATCAACTTGCTCTTGATTCTCTTCGGAACCAAATATACCATGATTATTACCAGTTTCTTCATCGGATTCATCTTCAAAAGGTACCCCAAAAGTATCTCCAAATATACCACCATCTCCTTCTTCCTCCTCAGAATCTACAACGACGTTTTTGTTTATAACATTCGTGTTTACTGCGATGTTCAAATCAGGACAAGCCTCTTTTCCTTGACCTTGAAATGTATTATTTAACGTCAAAAATATGGTAGGACATTCATCAGGTGACGCGCTATATTCTTCCGGTCTTATTATGATTCTATCTGTGTAGCCGTTCGTCGGTTGGAAAGTGGTGACCTCAAATTCGTGGCCTGGGTGAGGTGGGTAGTTATTATAGACAGAATTATGATAATTATGGTGATTTTTTGGTGGTTTTGTTACTATAACTGGTCTTTGAGTAGTATGTGTGTGATAAGTCGCTTGAAAATTTGGTCTCGACCATGGCTTAGGATTCCCTACATTAGATATTATAGGAGTTGGTGAAGGTGTATTAAAAATATATATTGGTCTAGTAGCAGAATGTGGATAACTATTAGAGACATGAACATTATCAGAATATATTTGCATCTCTTCTGAATAGTCTGGTTTTGGTTTCTGTATTTTCTTTATTTTGTTAATTAATTGTTTTATCGGTTTCGGTCGAATAAATTTTTTGGAAACTTCTGTCGAATGTTCTTCTACACTATTATAAATTTCTGTACCATCGAAACTGTTCAAAGTTGTTTTGTCTTGTTCATTTGAGATGGTTGTTTCATAGTCAAAATCAAAGTCTTCATATTTGGGATCGTCCGTCCATTTCGTAATCACTTTCTTTATTGTTGGTTTATTCCTCCTCAGTGGTGCAGAATGTTTATGTTTTTTTGCTGGGTTAGATTGTACCGGTGAATTGACATTTTTTAAATTCGTAACAGTTCTACTTATCAAATGATTTTGTCTGTTATGAGTCCTATTTTTATTTGTATCTACAGTTAAAATTGAGCTTATTGAAGAAATTATATTGTTATAAGTATTGTTTGAAATAAATTGCTTAAATTTATTTTTAGCACTAACATCTAAAGCTATAGGTGAACTTAGATCATCTAAACTTAAGGAAACGTTCTTAAATCTATACCTTAAAGAGTTTTCTGTTGATTTGTCTACATTTTCACTGGATACTGATGGGGATACATTATCTTGAGGACGCGAATTAACATACGGACACACTAAAACTACTAATAAAACTAAAGTCCACTTTGAACACGCACTTTTTCTTCTTGTCATCGTATCCAAGTTGTTTACCTGTAAAAATGAAAAATAATTATTAATATTTCTCATCGAGATTGATCGAATACATGAAATATAATTAACAGACATTTCACCCACAAAGGTGGGTTGTTTTAAACACAATACGTGAAACGTAGTGTTAATCACATAAGTTTGAAAAAAATATGTATTGTAATGTATTGATTATAAATAAAAAATTAATAAATTTTGTGTATTTCTATGACAGCCAGTGAGCCAATAATAGGCTTCGCTAGGTAAGTAATAAATTATTATCTTAACGCCCGGAAAATGAGACCTAATACATTTTCTTTTGTAGTCTGCTGTTACTCAAAATAATTAATAAGTTATCAAAACATTTAGAAAATCTTTAATGTACCTATTAACAACTGCTGCTGTACTCATAATTTCGACTCATAACTCATAATTTTAATATGAAATTACGAATACGTTACGTTGATTGAAAAGAAATATTACTATAAAATCACAAGGCAGTTTATAATCACATTAATCAAAGCCCAAAGGTTCTCAAAGTTTCCTTTACTAACAAAACGTTTCTCAAATGACCGTAACTTGAACTTACGGCCTCAATGATCAAAATATAAGAATTCACAAAAAACCGGTAAATTGACGAAAATATAGATTCCGTTAAGACATCGTTAGGCAAAAATACCGTTGGATTATAGATTGTCCGTCCTATAGAGGAGACGTTTAAGGCGGTTGTATGACCGAAAGTGGCGCCCTCAGAGGTTTTTATTTAATAAGTTATTGATAGAAAAAGATTTTATTAATAAGGTCTAGTATTTTTAGAAGGTATCACTACATGCCCTCGTAGTCATTCGTAGAAGTAGATAGCAAATGTGTCAAAAACGGCCACTTTTAGCAGTGACTATGAGGGAATGTAACGATACCGTCTAAAAATACTAGACTGTGGGACCTAAAATCTCCACGATAAATATTTTTAAAATTGTGAATTAGAATTATAATATTAAATATAATTCGCCGCGGCGCCACTTTCGCTCA
Source organism: Agriphila straminella (assembly GCA_950108535.1). Taxonomy (NCBI): domain Eukaryota; kingdom Metazoa; phylum Arthropoda; class Insecta; order Lepidoptera; family Crambidae; genus Agriphila; species Agriphila straminella. The sequence goes on along the minus strand of OX467321.1, from coordinate 8,788,167 downwards.
GGGTACCTTAACCACATTAATGATTTTGAGCAGGCTTTCATTGAAAATTTAGGCTTTACTTCTTTACTCATGTGGCTTTACTAATACCTATGCTTTAGTACTTTTGTAAGCCCCGGACTACACCAAAGCTGAGACGAGAAAAATATGTGCCCGGTGAGGAGAAGAAATGTTTTTCAGTTAAGGTGTTTACTTACACCAAGCTGTGCGTAGCGGAGCGGAGAAGTGTACTGACCTGGCTTGAGCGGAGTGAATTCAAAGCAGTCAATATAAGTATTTTTTTCGTTACAACATAAATGGCGGAACTTTACTTTTTTTAGAATTTATAGCGTGCTTCTTTTAAGTGATACTCGTAGCACGTCTCTTCTCTTCTCGTATTATCCCCGCTTCACGCCGCCGCCGCCGCCTGTCGCCCAGCTCACAGCTCGGCGAGGCACAGCTGACATTCACGCCATACAAATAATGAGACATCTATTATTCTCTCTGCTCAACCTCTTCTCTCTCCACTGAAGCTGAGCGAAGACGAGATGTGTAATAAATGAAATCGTATTGATATTTTTAAACATATTTAGCTTTTATCTCTCGTGTCGTATCCGCTTTGGTAGATTCCGGGCCTAAATATGTTATTTTTAATTTATTCCGAGCTATCTCTGAATGGTAAAGTTGTTCCAGACATAATAATGTTCACTTAGGAACTTATACGTAGTCAGTTTTAATAGTAAGCTTTTTGAAAACAAAGAGCCCGTCATGTCTGACTCAAACTTCGTTAAATATTCCATAGAAGTTTTCGACTTTTTTCTTTGTGGCTAGATTGATGTTTGTCAAAAGTTTTAAATAATAACTAATGTAAAATATATTGGCTTGAAGCCAAATACTTTCCTGTAGGTATCTTAAATTGTGAGAAATACCACAATCATTTCTTTTAATGTTGTATTTGTAGGTACTTCAAAGGTTATCTGCATTTCTTTGTCTCTTTTCATAGTTAAGTTGAAGTTTATAATTATTTTATTCATTTTGACCTAATTTTTAACAATAATAATTCACATTAAAAAAAATATTTTAAAAAGACTTTTCATTGTTTCTTTCTTTTGAAATACGGTGATATTATAAATTTTTATAAGGATTATTTATACTGTGAGTCCATTGACACGATTTTAGTGCATGGTTTGTTTTTTTAGACAATAATGCAGCAATATCTACCTCAATTTTACTCTTGTAAATATACCCTGCTGCGTTCACAGTAAGTTACATAGCTGTTCGTTCGAGATCAACACGCAATGTTTTTTATAGAATCAACGTCGAGTTGAACGACCGAGCGGCCATGACCGTCACCCAACTGGTTTTGTATATTGTCCGCACCACTGACCTACTTTGTAAGCGGTTTTTGGCTTTTACGTTCCGTTACTGTCACGTTTACTTAATGACATTGGTATGTTTTATCCTTAAACTTTCTCCAAATATATGGAAACTGCAGGATCTTACATCTTTGAAGTCATATTAAGGCTTTATAAGGATGTCAATCTTTAATTTTTCAGAAATCTTCTGGAGATTTTTGAAAGTGGAAATGTAATATTTCCTTTGTATCATAGGACAAATTATTCGTCACCTTTTATATAATTGCTGCTATCGACATTAACGTACGAAAGACCAAAGAAAGCTTCTTGATCTCAGGCTAAAGGTATACATCATAAAATATTAGTACCTTTCCACGTATAGGTATCTATACTTTTAATGTTATATGAATAAATTGCGAATTATAGTAATAGCAAGTAATAGCTCATTGAATACTACCGTCCCTTGCCACCTTCATCCATATTATTTTTACAGTTACCTTCTACATGCAACTCCACAAACTATAATACTTACTACTTACATTAAGCGTCTGCATCATGTTCTCCAACATCATAATTTGCTCTCTTAAGGCTTTCATAGCAATTTTCTAGTTGTAAATATTTATATTCAAGTCCCCTACTTCCTACAGGTGCTCAGTACTTATATGATACTTGACCGTAACATTTAACTTAATTATAGGGCGCAAGTTGCGTACTTACAGGGTAAATATGATCAAAACTAAGTTTTTTGATTTCAGAAATTATTTCACTGCGTTATCATTATTACTCAAAATCATCAACTAAAGAAGATTTTATTATTGAAAAGTTCTCATTATTTTTTGCTTCAATATGATTTAACCCATGAAAATTTTTGGGTCACATTACACACAGGTATAATTAATATTTGTTATTGCAATATCATGATGTTTAGCATTTACAACGGGTTAATTAAATATACGCCATTGCTTGTCACTTAAACGCCTGTTCATTATGTTAATGATATAACTGGCCGCGAGCGCATCGGTATGCGTTCTCGTTTCTAGTTCTGCCTATTTCCGAAGTGGGTGTAGGGAGAAATTAGTAAATATTTTGTACAAAACATCATTATATTTCATATTAGCTATGTTAGAACATAAATTAAGGAAACCAATGATCTTATAAGTATTCTAGAAGGCAGTATCCAGAAAGTTGAATCACAGTTAGTAAAATTACACTTTTTCTGTAACGTCGGTTAAAGGAACCGATGAAGCTAATCTCAAAGTTGCCTACCATTAGAAATGACAAAGACGTACCTCATTTAGTTTATCTGGATCTTTAATCTCGAAAAAGCGAAGATGATTTCCTTGTTAAAAGTGATGAGAACCAAGTAACTAAGAATGATCTAATGACTCTGGAGGAGTGATTAACAACTAAAGTTAAGTTTTAAGAGAAAAGATGGTTATCAAAATAACTAATACTGTAAATGAAGAAATTATTGAACTTAAAATATTAAATGTTTTTCAAAGGAAAATGAACAAGGAAAACTTTATACAAAATTATTATATCGGAGAGTGTTGGCAAAACATTTTGAACATACGGATATTATGCATCTTACGACCAAAGCAAACAACAATAGTTCAAATATAACATTTTGACATAGATAAGAAGTTCAAAAACGTATTACGATGTGCAAATGAAATGACGCAAGTTAAAATAGTGCAGCTAACATATCAAAGGCAAAACGGCGTAACGGAGTAATAGAGGAGTCACAACAATAAATAGCAAGTTATGTGCAATGCGACGGTTCATCGTAATAGGAAACACTTTCGACTTATGATAGTACCACTATCGATATGCGTCCTCAAACTAAACCTTATTTTGTCCACCCTAAAGGTGAAACTAATGGTGTTATTGAACCAATATTCGACGTTCGTAATAGCATGGTGTTAGAATGTGACACTTTTGCCAAGTGATACTTTATTGTTTACGTAAAAAATATACGGTAATTTCACTGTCGTACCATGTACTACTTTTTCGACCTTATTTATGAAATTAGAGATAGAGTTCATTGTTCGTCATCGTTTAAAACACACGATTGCAAATCTTGTAGCGAACTTGTTATTAAAGTCTACTTTCAAATTAGATCATCATGATCATTATTTATACTTGAAAAATAAAAAAGATTGATTTCAAATGTTTGACGTTGGTCTGTTGCTTATTTTAGAAATATTTTGTAAATTGCATGTTATCGACTATTATGCAATTTTATGTCAAGTGCACCAACATAGTCAAGATGATAAATTGCGTAAACAAGCAAATAGAATCACTGGCAATTTAGTAGAAAGTAAAAATTTTACATAAGATAAATCAAACGAAAATCTACTAAACAGCTCAGGCACTTGAAAATATATGGTAAAGCAAAAAGCTGTTTAGACACCAAGTGTTAATATCTATGACATTTAAATATTTTTCTTGTGGTTATTAATATTTTTGAAGGTCTAAATTCTCACAGTCATGTTATCAATTTTTTTGTTTATTTAGTATTACGAAAGCTGCCTACTCAGTGAACTATGACTTGGTAATATAAATTTTAGTAAATAATATAAATAATTTGCCTTAAAGTGAAAATAGATATTTTAATAGTCATAGTCAAGTGACGTTTCAAGATTCCGTTTGTATTGGTTAAGTACCAACTCGAGATTGTCAAGAACATCGATTAATTCCTAATTTTTAACACAATGCATGTAAACACAAGGCGAATATGTTAGACACATTTTTTTTTAAAAAACTCATAAAATATTATACTGTGTTAAAGATAAACCAGTCTACTAATCGTACATTTTTTTGCACGACGCAAAGATTTTTCTTTACCCTGTTTTTAGAACCAGCTCTACTGAGTATTTTGTAACAATTATTGCGTTCTAGTAGTAACGTTGTAACTTACTAAATGTGCAACAATTAGTATTTCATATTTTTACCAAAAACTGCTAAATTATCAAAAATCTCTGTGACACTTTGCTTACCATCACCGTTTCTTCGTTCTGTAGTAAGTGTGTGTCTCTTAGAACTGTAGTTTCTTTATCCTCAAAGCCTTACAATGGGGCGTCCATTATATTCATATTCTTTTAACTATGTCAGTCTATTGTTTGTAAACATTATGTACCGTTAATTCGTGATCAGTATTTGGATCAGCCGGTCGTAAAATGTTATCTGTGCCTTCATCAAATTCTAATATCGTAAGAATTGTTGGCTGTGATCGGGGCATATTATTATTATTATTAAAATAATCAAATTCTTGACAATTTTGATTTTACTGCATCGAGTTATGTCTTGAACAATTATTCAGAATTCAGAATGCGTTAATTTACATGATAAGTAACAAGCTAACATTATATACTTTGAAACTTTCGCGTTATATTTTATTAGATAGGAACACAGGTTTTAAACGCGTTTTTACGCGTATGTTTAGTTAAAAAACGCGTTTAAAACCTGTGATCCTAATCTGATACAATGCTAAACATTGCTAACTAATCCTACAGCTTGTTACACATCACCTATCTCCTGATTAAAGAATAGAACCGAACTGTATGATATTATTTGTTTGGAAAGTTAACTTGGAATGTTAAAAGCAAATCTTGCCTTGCAAACATGCATTGCAGTATAGAAAACTAGCAGTCACCTGCGACTTCATCCGCGTGGATCCTCGAAAACTTTTGACCAGGATAAAAAGTATCCTATATAACTATCTGTGTGCCTTTTTCCAAATCTGTTCAGTCGTGGAGAGGTATCAAACACTCACACTCACTCGCACATACACACCCACACACACACACACACACACACACAAATACATACACAAACACTTCTTAATATTAGTATGATTTGCATTTGCATAGCACGAAGTAATAAACACGTCATAGTTTGCGACTTGCGTTAATGGCAAGTGAAATTTAATATGTAGATCAGATACTGATACAGCCAGCACAGCGATGGATTTTCCTATGAAAGTGCCCTTCGAAGTTCTAACGGGGAAAGTGACCTTAATTTCTAGACTTCAGCCAAAGCTGAGGGTTGTCATGCAATAGGCTATTTAAGTAATAAATCTAATTATTAAAATCTGAATAACTCGATCATCAATACTTCTAAAAGAGCTTTTAATGCTTATACAGTGGCAATTCATCAACATCCATCAAACAATAATGCTAAGGCTCATCTTCCAATCATTTGCATTTACCAAGATTTGAACCCGCGGGCCTTACGTATGACGCAGGAGGCAGAATAGCTACCGATGCACTGCACCGAGCGTTGAATATAGGAATATTCAAGTTTTAATCTTTTTTACTCGAAAAAATTTAGGTATTCAAAAAAATATCAATAATCGATATTTCAACAACCCTACCAAAAGTGTCACGCCACATTGCACTTGGCAATGGTACCTACACTCATCCATAGCTACTTTCACCGACAAACATGGACTAAATACTGACAAAACAAAACAAAGTGTCAGTTATTAAACAAAACAACCAACTGAATAAGTAGGCTTTAAAGTTAGATGGCATCTTTTTTTAACGAAGTAAAAAAAGAAATTCGTCTTCTCTAGGTATGTCATTTTGAATAAGTATAAAAATGTAGGTATCATTTTACTGGTATCATGCCTAAAGTTTTTTAGGTTTATGTAAAATTTTTATTGATTCTTTCCTTATTTATAATGTCTATTGTATTGTATTATAACATTTATAACGCAATGTTAAGAATCTGGACAGTGCGTGTACGCAAAGAAGAAAACAGAAATAATCTATGCTTTTCTAGACAAACGACGAATCAATCATTCCAACAAAAAAAAGTATTTTCTATAATGGTATACTAATAATGATCATTTTATAAAACTTCCCTTCTATTATACTAGTAAAAAGAAAAATAATTTTAAAGTACTTTTAATACTATTAATATGAAAATAGTTCTTAATATTTTGTAATGCGAAACTCTATCGTTAAAACTAAAAAAATATAACAAAACTCGTGACATTTGGATTTACAGAAGATTTTTCTTTACCCTCTGGTTATAAAACTTTTTTTTGTATATGTATACGAAAGCCGAAACAAGGGTTACATATTATTTTCATTTTCAGAATCAGTATAAAAAAATGATAATGATACCTAAAAAACTGACCAAGTTACAAGCTTTTTGTGTTGTCCCGTTAGTAGAGTGTGCGTTAAATATGGTTTTGTAAATATTGTTTAGTCAAAATAATAACATGATATAAAAAATATTGCATTCGATTCGTTTATTGATTCTGAACAAACAGTTTTCAGGTTTCGTATATACTAAAAATAACTTTGTATAGGTACAGTGACAAGATGAAAAGAGACGGTCCAAAATACATGGACTAAAAACCAAGAAATAATGAACAAGCTACACCAATAGATTGCTTAGAATGAGTGAAGAAATCCTACCTAAGTCGCAGACCCCAAATCCATGGGGTATCGGAGATTTAAGCCGACAAAGTATGTACGAAATATAAGTAAAGTCTTGCATTTAACATCACTTTTTACAACTTCGGTGATATAATATCGATTATAATATTTTAGGTAAGTGATTTACGTCCATTCTGTGCTATATTTTCATACATATTTTGTCAGCTCATAGATATGCGCTAGATATCGGAGATCCGATACCCCATGGATTTTGGGTCCCCGACATAGGTAGTATTATTTCGGTCGATCTAAGCAATCGATTGGTATATAGCTCGTTCGTATTGATTGATGTCAAATGCTGGGCTTTACCAACATTACCTATATTTCATACATACTTTGTCAGCGTATATCTCCGATACCCCACGGATTTGGGGTCTGCGACTTAGGTAGGATTAATTCTCTCGACATAAGCAATCGATTGGTATATAGCTCGTTCGTATTGATTGATGTCAAATGCTGGGCTTTACCAACATTACCTATATTTCATACATACTTTGTCAGCGTATATCTCCGATACCCCACGGATTTGGGGTCTGCGATTTAGGTAGGATTAATTTTCTCGACATAAGCAATCGATTGATTTATAGCATGTTCGTATTAATTCTGGGTTTTTTTGGACCATCTCCTTTATTTTACAACTGGACAACATAACAGTACTTAACTGTTCTTAAAAGTTTTTCCCATAGATAATAATTACTTGGGTAATCCAAAATGATTAACAAATAAATTACTAGTTTTTTATTCCCATTCCTAATGCATCCTCGATATAAGTCAAGTAGAAATGTAACCACTCTGATGCAATACCGTTACAGATAGTCCGTTAACTTAATGACTGGCTAAGGCAACGTATTGCTTCAGTCTACTTTAGGCTTTGAAAAAACCAATAAAGTCTTTTTTTAGACTTTACAGCTCATCTTCAAGATAAATGCCTAACCTACTTGCTTAATTATTTTAAATAACACTTTGAATAATAAGTGCGTCCTAAAAGAGTGTCACTATTGAACGATTTTTTTTTAAACTTCAAATTTCAAAACAAAATACTTTAGTAAGAACCTAGTTTTTGGTATTAATTATTTAAATAGGTATTTAATTGTATTGAATGTTGGTAAGCTTAGATACTGATTTAAAAAATGCCATTAAAATTAAAAAACTAAGTTCAATTGAAACTTTTAATATAAAAAATAATATTTAAAATAATTTATGGAAAATGAATTAGCTGTTATCAAAAAAAGTTAGGTAAACTTACGGTTAAGGTTAAATTAAATTAAATAATTAAGTAAACTTACCGATAAAAAAAATAAAAAACTCCACCCTTTTCTTAAAAAACCGTAAGCTAACTTAATACCGCGGGTTAGCGCGCGTCGGTAACTGCGTTCTACGACAAACTGACGGACAAAACGAACTAACGGTATTCCGTACTACTTCCATGAGTGTTTCCATGTTATACATACGTTGGGCCACAGATGAGATGTAAAACAGTAGATGGGAACTTTAGAAAAAACACGTTGCTCCTACATCTACGTCACCTCAAGCGCAGTCCAATTTCAAAAGTTACTGCACCAAATATTATTTTTTGTATTTACATGATGAGCTTAAAAATGATTTGGGTTTTAAAGTAGGTACCTATATAATGCTATTTTATAATGGCCCTAGGGTAGCACTAAATAAGTCAAAACTTTGCCAGTCGTTTGTCAAGTAAGTTTATTTCATCTCCTTGTCACTTCCTGATCCTTATCTATAATATATAAAATTCAATGTAAGTATTCCTGTCCTCTATGCACTCCTAAACTATTCATCCGGTTGTGATGAAACTTTGGTAAGTTGTTCTACTTCCGACTGGGTAGGTTTAAATAAACAACGCAACGCAACGCAACGCATGCTTGGAATAGCTGGTAATTATTAAAATTATTATTAAGTAACAATAAATGAAATAATACTTACTTAGTAGTACCTACACAAATTAATATCATTGTTATTAAAAGAACGATTTAATGTTTGCTTGCTATAAAGTAGCCCTTTTCGCGTTAATAAACAGAAGGATACATAGCTGAGTTATTTGGTACACGATACACACAATAAACAATTATTACACGACGTGTAATATTAATAAGAATTCTAAGCATTATTATTGCATAAACATGTACTTACTTATCAAAGAAAATTTATTTGTTCACAATTTCAAATTACGAGTGCATGTCTGATGCAAGCACTACAAACTACTTACTGACTAGTTATTTTTATACTGTGGCTGCATCATTCGCATCGCATCCGATTCAAAACATTTGAAAACACGTTGATAACAAGAGATTGAGGTATGTCGTTCAATATAAAATTTAGAAATATCCAAATCCTATAAAACTACATTTAATTCATTTAACAATCACAATGAAAATGAATAAAGTTGGTTTGGTCAGAGGTTTTCATTTAATAAGTTGTTAATAGAAAATGATTTTAATAAAACTTTGCATGGAATTTTTAGGGCGTTAGGTATCGCTTCGCTTTCGAAACATGTATGGGATTGACTTATTTAAAACGTCAAATCCATACATGTTTCGAAGCGAGTGATAACGAAAATTTGCAAATGTTACGTTGGTTAGGGGGGCTGGCTGGACTCGAGTCTGCTGCGTCGCAGCATACTCAGCTGCATTGTGAAAATATTTTTTGCTTCTTTCTTTGAGCCAGGCATCGATATTATGAGGCCATTTTTTCAGGCTGAATGGCGCTAAATGGGAATACCTGGGAATACGCCTATTCTAGAAAATTTTACCTGGGTTACTGTTCCCAAAAAAAAAAGAAGTTCTATTCTGCGCCATCTTGCACCGTAGTAGCAAACAAGTTAAGCAGCTCTACTGTTGCTGTAATAACCGCGCTGCTATCGCGTTTTGGTTGGAACGCATTACGGCAGTTACACCACAGATGTCGCTAATACATCCTACCTTCATACAGTTCGTGAAATACAATTTCTATACTTCCGCTTTTATTAGCAAAAAAATCACAGATCTCGTGCTCTACCCGACTTGAAAGGGCATTGAAAATGAAATCTGCCTATTGGATTATTAAAAAAAATAGAATGTAAAAATATAATTATTTCCAAGAATTTAGATTTTTTTCGATTTCCAAATAAGTTTTTGACTATTCCAAAATATATTTTTTTACATTATCTTGAAACCCGTCGAATACAATTTTCAGTAAGAACGCGTAATTTTTCGGTAGTTTTTTTTTTCAAAGCCAATATATTTTTTTAAATCCAGCTTATCCAAAATATTTTTATATCATTATAAAATTCCGCGCCTTTTGAGCTCTCATACATCCTCATGGCCGCGCGCGAGCCGCCCGCCGCGTGATATCGCACCTCGCACCGCGCAAAACTCGCGGCTAATGGCACTTCTACAGCCTCAACCATCACCAATATCGATAAAAGTGTAATGACCTAAAATGTTCCTTGGTTCAGTACCAAGGTGCTTTTTTATATTTTTGAATTCCCCCGTTCTCGAGATATCGGGAATTTTCTGACAACACGCGACTTTTCGCTCAAAAAAGTGTGTTTTTTCGATTTTTATAAAAGTTTTTGACTTTTCCAAAATATTTTTTACATTTTCTTAAAGCCCTTCAAATTCCGTGTCTTTTGAGCCCTCATAGGTCCTCGTGGCCCTAAACTTCAGGGTATCACGGGCGAGTCGCACTTTCAATGAAAATGGGGGCCTATTGTAGCGAAAAAAAAAGCATTCTCAATGTTAACAGCGCGTTTTAAAATTACCACGAGGCCCATGGAAGGCACAGACTTCAAAGTCTTTGCTGGAACAAAACATCCGGAAATTAAAAAAAAAACAATACTTAGCGCAACTTTTTGTCGAATTTCGTACGAAATTGTGTTTTAATTTATGGTGCAAGTTGGGGTTAAATCCAAACTAATTAATTCTAAAATAACACCTGAGTAATAACCTATGCGTCCGTAAAAATTGTTTTTTTCTAACAATCATTAACGTTACTAGGTACTCGACCATTCAGGTTTTTTGCCTGATTCCATAGATAGTCCATTCATGATTGTAAGTATTGATCTTAGATTAAGACGCGCTTCTGTACCATACGAAGCCGCGATACTCGAAGGTATTTTATTATTTGTCTATACTCGAGACAATTTGCGGAAAGAATGATTGTAAACAAAACTTTATGCTTTTTTCATACAATCTGAATAAATATTTCAATCTATCAACGACATGCACGTATTTATGAAACTTGAAAGAGGATACATATTTTTCTAAATTTGGCTAAAAACATAAAACAATACTCTCGCCTGTAATTTAGATTTTAGACTCTAAAAGATAAGTTAATTTTATGTTGAGTAAGGTATAAAATAATATAAATGAGTTTGCGTTTTATGTTTAGTTTTTTTTTCTCGGCTCGTGTCGATGTTAATTTAACAAGCGTATTAATCGAATAATACACAATATGCTTTAATAACAACTCTATGGGACAGTAAAAGCACAATTACGTTAAACTTTCAAGAAAGCGAATAAAATTGTCACAAACCACTTTCTATAGAATATGACTTTGAATTATGAGATTTGATACTGTGAACGTTCATTGAGGATAGCGAATCAGCGCAAATGATTTTTTTATAACTACGGTAGGTTTCCACCCGTCATGTCAGTCCCAATGTACCTATCGCTTGTTAGTATTGTTAACTGGCAACTGGTATATTTAGTTCAGCTGATAGGTAATAAAAAAAATGTTTTATTAGCTTGATTATCATTTTTAACATTCTTTACATTTTTAGTAGTTCGGCTAATATTTGGTTATATACTATAAAACTAGTTAGAATAGAGAAATGAAAACAAAAACCATGCAATTCTGGTAAATCCCTGTGTCATGAAACCCAGTATAAAAAAGGGAAAACAGAAAAGAAAGGTTATTGACTAAGCGTTATCCAAACACAATTCTTTAAGGACCAATGTTTCACAAATTCCGATTCAGTCAGTTCCAATTAATATACTTACTAAAAGAGTAACCGTTACATTTTCAGGTATAGATTGTGAAACAGGCACCGATCATAATATCGTTGCTAAATATCATTTTGCAGAAAAAACTTGTGAAGCACAAGCTTTCTAGTAAACAGTGTTAATAAAACCTATATACTAATTGAAACCCATAAAAATGTTATAAAACATTATCTATCAGGTAATTGTTATATTTCATTTCATATTTCTTACATTATTATGTTTTAATGTTTGTAAGTATTGAAATGAGACTTTTTAATAACTTGAACTACTCAGGACGAAAGCACTGCACTCAGGAAAATTAGTTTCTGACAAGTATCAATAATTGTATTAAAAACCGATGAAACAGACAGGATAAGTAATAACACTTTGAATTGAATTTCTCTATTTCCGCATATTGAGTTTCTTGTTGGTAAATTTAGTAGTGAGGTTAGTTGTAATACCAAGAGACAAATAAAGCCAAAAAGATGACTCAACGACGGGTGGTCAAGAAAACATTCAATGCTATAGACAAAGATGTTGAAATGGTCCTTAAGCCGTTATATATTTTGCAGATAATGTTTTTTGCCCCAAAATACATCATAAGCAATGGTGCTCTATATCCTATAAAAATAAAAGGAAAAATTATTTGCCTCTTCGGCAATTCAATTTTTATTATATCGACTTTGACAAAGTTTTTCGCAGACATTGAGTTTGACTCTTTTTTATTGATTATGATTGTTGAATGTTTATGTAGGTGTGCAGCATTTATTTTGAGTTTATTTTCTCTTTATAGAAGTAAACAGTATCTAAAGATGATTTCTCTGATACAAATCGTGAAAAGATCTCTGCGTACCCCTCACATTTTCAATGATTTGACAAAGTGGAGCTGGGTTTACGTAATGTATTTGGTATTTTTAAATGTTGTATTTTGCGTGAGTTTTCGTGTTTTAAATAATGAAACATTTCATTCTTTGTTTTGTTTTTTAATATGTAATATAACTGATATTAATATCATTTATGCTAGTCGTATAATTGATATGATTAGAAAAAATGTACTTGTATGGATATCTGAAATTAAAAGTGATGACCACACTCCTTTATTTAAAACTATTCGATGTAATATTTTGAGAAGAAGGAGAATTTTAAAAGTGTTTATGCATATATTTGAGTCGTACAAATTATATCAAAAGCTTTTCGGACCCATAGTGAGTGAATATCAATAACATTGCAACTAGGTACATACTTTTGATATGAAAAGTTATTCAAATAAATTACCTTTTTTTCAGGTTTTTTTTTACATTTGTAGTAATTTATGTATGTCTCTTCTCTACATTTCTTGGACTGCATATTTTATTAAATTACTTTACAGTAGTTCCTCTATGGTGAGTGCAATACAAATTTAATCAAGAAATTATTAATTATTGTAGCATTTAAGGGCGTGTTCACATATTAGTATACAGGGTTATTTGTAAAACACCATCAACCTCGCAGTAGTAGATTACTAACATCATAAACAACAACAACAACATTCTGACTGAGCTATAAGAAGAGTTTAGTTAGTAAGCCGCAGCCTTGTACGGTCAGCAACGAAAGTTGTTTAACACTTTAGTACTTTGTCATAGTAACTTTTTTGACTATTGTTTCGAACCGTGAGACACCTGTTAAAAATGTTGATATGATAAAGTACCAAAGTGTTAAGCTACTTTCATTGCTGGCTGTACAGGGGACGGCACTAATTGCCGACTGCACATTTTTTTTTTTTCAGATTTCATTAATATTGGTAATTGTGCCTTCATCGAGTTTGATTCTGAGGATTATTACATGTCAAAACCTACTATGTGTGGAGTGTGAGAAATTTTACATGGCTATGAATGAAGTGGAGGTTCTATGTAATAGAAGAATTGCTCGCCAATCTACAGGTATAACTTATAGGTATCTTCAGTGTTTACAAGCGTCTAGCAAAAATTGCTACAGTATAAAAAATTTAGTTTATGAAACTGATGCATAATGTGGGGTGTTAAAACATGAGTGTATGTTTAAGAACCGAGCCATACGCGAGGTGTAGTGTATGAAACTGTACATAATTAGGTATTAAAACACTTGTGTGATACTATTATAAACCCACGTTCGTGTTTTAATACCCCTCATTATAGTACAGTTGCATAAATAACTATTACAAGTTCAAAAAACTTATATTTTATATGACAATACATCGAATAATAATTAATGACGATTGTTTATTAAAATTCTGTTATTAGTTTGTATTAGAATTTATGTATTTTTACAGAGATCGAGAGGAATTATTTCAAAAATATACTCAGAAACATCAAAGCAGAGATGAGCAAATTTAGTCCTTACGGACTTTTTGTGGTGGATGCGAAGTTTTTGTTGAAATACGCAGGAATGATGATTACATATACTATAGTCGTTTTATAGTTTTTGGTACAATGAGCAATTTCAATGATTGCGAATAAAATTATCTAAATTTTTATTTTTCCCAACAATAACCCTTCATAGCTAGAATATTAATCCTAAAAGTATTTATAGTCGTCAACTAGCGATTTTCGGAAATGAATGATGTTTTTACATCTTCCTGTAGGTCACGTGATAGGTTACAAATCTTAGTTATTTTTTTAACAGACAACAGAAATCTTTGGTTCACAGGAAGATTTTAAACTTAGATAAATAACCTATAAATGTTTGTACCTAATTTGAGTCTGATCAAACCACGATTTTGATCGTATTGAGTTTCGGGGTTTGACTGTCCAAGATGGTCTCTCCTAGGGTGTAGACATAAATTCGTTAGTCAATGGCCGAAATACACTTTTGGTTTGGACTTTGACTAAGGCTTTGACTAGCCAAACGACTCAAAAAGTGAATTCCGACAAACTTTTATGCGACAAGATCAAACTCAGACGATTTGGAACTTCGATTTTACTCAATTCCGACAATACAGTATACCGATATGTCTTAATTTCGATACTACTTAACTGTACTCCGACAAAATATTTCATCGACATTACTGAACTACGAAACGACGTGTGTTCGACGATATTGTACTCAGACAGTAATTCTACTCCGACATGAGTAAACTTCGACAAACGCTACTCACACATGCTTTGTATCGACACTGTATTAAATCGACACTTACACAATTTAGACACAAATGTTATTTGGAAAATATTTTAAAAAAGAAGGACAGACTAATTTTAGTAATATTTTTTTTTACTTTCGGTGTTTATATTATTTCCAAATATACCTTTTCGAATGTAAAAAACGACTTAATAGATAAAAGAAGTTGAGAAAAGAACATAGCAAAAAAAACTTGAAAAGTGTTAGTTAATATCAAAAAATCATTAACTGCAAAACTAAAAAAAAAATTAACACAAATTACTTAATTTTTTCAAATATAAATAGTTTTATTATAGTTATATTTACAGTAGTATCGAAATTAAGACATATCGGTATACTGTATTGTCCGAATTGAGTAACATCGAAGTTCCAAATCGTCTGAGTTTAATCTTGTCGCATAAATGTTTGTCGGAATTCACTTTTTGAGTCAAAATTTTAGTCTACGCAAATAAAATAAGTGTGTAATAAGATAGATGTATATTTTACTCGTATTAATAACTGATTAATAAAATATTTTTTTCATAACTTTCTTGTTATAATTTGATTATAGTAGTTTATGATACAAGGTTGGTAAGGAGTTTTAAAAAACCTTAACAACCGTGTGCCATACTACGTTTTTCAATACATTTGCGAGAAAACATTATAGGTACTACTGAAATTGTAATCTATAAATATAATAAAACTTGAAATTCTAAATATTTGTGCGCGAATTACGAAAAAACCGCTAAACTGATTTTGATGGATTTTTCACAATTTAGTAGATTGAAGTCTAACTTAAAATCTAAGCTATGTTTCATCAAATTCAGGTGGGTGGAACCAGAGAAACAGCTTGAACTCTCCGTAGTACTAGCTTTCATACACTAATGGGGTCATTTAAGCTGGTTGCAATATGTTTCTACTGTCTACGCGGATAAAGTCGCGGGCGGAAACTAGTAGAAATTTATAAAAACGTTCGTAAACAAAAACGCACGGCGCCGGCGTGCGGTAAAACAATTTTCCGCACGCTGTACTAATCCGTAAACAAAAACGCACGGCGTGCGGTAAAATCAACTTTCCGCACGCTCGACTGTCATCGTAAACTTACATTTTCGAGCAACTGTATTGAAAAAGTATATTACGAGTCTTTTTTTCCGCACAAAAACAATAAGTTCTTGGTCACAAGAAATAAATAAAGTAAACACTTCATTCAGGCATATTATTTTTAATATTAGTTCCACTCAATTACTTAAAAGTTCTACTGTCTAAATAAAGAGATGGAATATAATTTCGTAATGCTTTTTAATCCAATTATGTTTTCACTCATGTACCTAGTTTGTGTGAGGTTGGTTGGTTGAAAATAAAAAAAGCCGTGGCTAAAAGACGAGTGTTCTGCAAAAAGATGAATTCTATTGACAAAGATGTCGAAATGGTTCTTCGACCTTTATTTATATGGCAGAAAATATTGTTTGCTCTCAGATACACCATAACCAGAGGGGTAATAAAACCTTTAAGGATACGTGGAAAAATTATTTGCGTCTTCGGCAACTTAGTGTACATTATAGTGACTTTGGCAAACTGTTTAGCTCCAGATAGATTCAACGAAGTTTCTGCTTGGACATTATATTTATATATTGAAGCTTTATGGAGATGTGTAGCATACATTATTAGTATACTATCATGCTACCGTAGCAAGCAATATGTAAAATTAATTTCCAAATTACAAATAGTTAAAAGATCTTTGAGCTCCACACATATTTTCAAAGATTTAATAAAATGGGTCTGGTTTAGTATTTTGGCTTTGGTATTCATTAATATTTTCGTTTGGATTGTTTATGTTATAAGTTTTGAAGTTCCATATATTTTTGCATTTTACCTTGTTCTGTCATCCTTGATATACTATGTTACCGAGATTGATGTTATTTACGCCACTAGTTTAATTAGTATGATAAGAAAAATTGTACTTACATGGATATCAGAAATGCAAAGTGACGATATAACTTCGACTTATAGAAGTTATAATTCAAGAAGAAGCCGAACAAATTTTCAAGTATTTACAAAACTACTTGAGTCCTATGGGTTGTGTCAAAAACTTTTTAGACCCGTAGTGAGTATAATTAAAATTATTTGCGATATGAAATGTACCCACTTCTCAAATATGTACAAACAAACTAATAAAAATATTAATGTATTTTTTCAGATTTTATATTATGTTTCAAGTAATTTTATATTTTCTCTTATTTACATCACTGTTGTTACATATGTAACAAAATTTGAATTTAATTGTAATGCAGTGGTAAGTTTTACTCTTTATATACCTACTGAAATATTTTTATCTAACCGTTTAACTCGTCAACGTTTACCGAGACAATAGATTTTCGTGAGATTTTCTATTGTTGTCCGGACGCCGGCGACCGTTCTGGCGTTGATGATTTAAATGAATTATATGAACAATATTATTATTTTCTCCTGAACAAGTAAATTTTTAATAGAATTTACTACGTCGGGATTTACACAATGTACCTGTTTATTTTTGGTATTCCGATATTTCGGACTGAGGGTAGACCGATCGTCTGCCAATAACATGTACTACGCGCACGCAACAATCGACAGTTCTTCCGTGATCATGGCGCATGCAACTGCGCCGAAATATCAGAGTCTCAAAAAACCGACTTCAAAAAACCTGCCTCTAAAAAGCAAGAAATAATATACAAATCATTAGATATGCATTATCATTGTTTTAATAAAACACGTCTATTAAAGTCGGGTGGGGCTGGCCTAGAGGCAGGTTTTCTGAAGTCGGTTTTTTTGTTTTTCAAACAATTTTTTTATTTTTTATTTTTAGTGTAAAAGTACCTTCTGTATTAGGTAGTGTAGGTTTATTATTTAAGTAGAAAAATCGGCTCAGCCAAACGTGAGATAATCGCGGAGAAACATACATACATACAAACTGAATACCTCCTTTTTTTGAAGTCGGTTAAAAAGACTTGTAATGAAACTACAATAATAACGGTGAACCACTTTTACTTTCTCCACAGGAATACATCATGACTCTTATTAACTAGGTTATAGCAACAGTACGTTAGCGTTTTCCCTAACTACTTCTTTTCTCGACGGTTGAACAGTGACTGCCTGCAACTGACTTTCGTTGACTGTCCCGCCGATTATCCCCACCACTTTACCTCCCCATTCCACTACAAAATGGCGGGAAAATGTGGCGGGAAACGGTGGAGCCAAGCTGCGGTGTTGCCAGACTATTAAACGAAGATACTATTATCCTTTCAATTTCATTTGAAATCATAACAATAAAATGAATTTATTACTACCCAACGACAAAACGTCACATTCGTCCATCCTGACGTCGTGCGTGTCCTCATGCACGGTCAAAATATCGTCACATTCGGCAGGTTGTGTGTTTTATTTTATTTATTTGGGATAACAAACAGTTAAATTATATTGCATTAATTTGATATTTATAAAACGTTCAGAAATCTTATGTTATACAAAGAATTTAATGGTTTAATTTATTGTTTTATTTCAATTTTGTGAATTGATAAATGCTAAAAAGAGAATCTACTGAATCTACCACCATTTCACAAAATTGTGAGGCCCCTTCAAGAAAGAAATGGCGAAAGAAAACTTGAGAGGGTTGTTGACCTCTGTCTTTTATCTATATTATTATTTATTTATTTACAATAGAAACTAGTTTTATCATTAGATCCTGCAGTGTGTGTTTGGGGCTATAACTGGTGACTTATGGGGTCCCAAGCTGGGATTATTCATATGGCATACACAACAGATGACAGTCAACAATAGCACACAATAACAGCTAGACATATTGTTTTGAACTAAACTGACATCCAAACACGTGCACACACAGAAATATATGCGATGCGCAAATATTTAAATTATTATAAATTGGTATCTACTGTTAAAGTTGCGTGATTACTTTACATAATTAATACTAATGGGAAAATATTAAATTAATTACCTATTGAAATTATTACAGTGATCAGAGTTAATTTGACATAAATTATTTAATTATTATTGAATTATAAATATCAAAAATATAATAGTAAATGAAATCAACATAAAACTTTTTTGACATGGGACTTAAAAATAGTGTGCTTTGTAGTGTAGATATAGAGTTTCATCACCTCATCCACTCACACCATCTCACCATCATGAAATTAGGATATTTATTGGTTCCAATTCAATAGCCTCGCGGAGTATACTAGAAATGAATCTTTGTTCCATGATCATTTATAAAAGCCTGTAGGTAATATTGTATTACAAATATTAACTCTTAAACATCTTCAATTCTTAGAAACCCACAATACTGCAAATAAATTATTTTTATGTAAGTAGATACAAAGTTAACACTTCTCATTAGTTCCTTTTACTAAATTATGAATTTAATTATAATGTTAAACGAATACAAGAATAAAAAGAATATAGCAGCCAACAGCACGCTGGGTAACAACGACAGGGTAACTCAATCACAAATTGCAGATCTTTGACAGACAATAACCCCTGATACCCAACTGAATTTATCAATGATTTTAATACAAATTTAAATTTTATTCAATTTACAATAATTCTTATTAATGGGGAATATAAATGTTCTTTGCTTTGTTACTACACAGTAAGTGCACTTCATAAACAACGTTCAACGGCTATACAATGAGTCTTGTTAAAAATAAGAAAATAAATATTACCACTTACAGTAAGTAACTACACACGTAAATCAAATTGATTAAATTTGTGTTGCAACAATAATTATGATGCATTAATTATTTACTTCATAATCCGCAGCATGACTTAGGTTAGGTACCTACCTAATATTTTTATAGTATCTGTGTTACTTATAATGTTTAATTTAGTTAAAACTTTCTACTTTAACAGGTTCTAAATAAGATTTAAATATAATTGATAAATCAATTTGTAGAAATTCTGTTATATTTCTCAGTTCAACCAGAAGATAATTGCAGCTGAAACCCATCGTCTGTCGCAGCCCGTTGCCGTCGTGCCACCAAAACTTCAATAACGCAATCGTCGTTTCTACCATTCAGTCACCCAAAAATCTTCCGTCGCACATCCTTCAGCCTGCTGCCGCGCTACCGCCACCTAGCGTCCTCTATAGCGCATCGGCATCTTGTTAGATGCCACATGTTTCTGAAATAAATAGAACATAATCGACAGTAACCGTTCATATATCATAGTACAAATGACAACCAAATAAAACATCAGAGTCAAAAGGAAAATATTTAAATCTATAAGTACATGGGAATTATTTGAGATAAGAACAGGGATTGAATAATTTACCAATATTTTTACCGTTACATAATAATATAATAGGTAACGTCAAACTGTATCAGTAAATTTACCGGCAAAAATAACCCAACAAACAGTGTACCGGTTAGAGTGTATATTCTGTTAAATTACGAGATACCTAAACAAGAAAATCAATCGCATAGAACTCTGTGTAAGTGAACATTTCCTCAGGCTGAATACTTTCTGTATACCAACATCGTCTACCTACGCGTTCACTTCACGTTGAGTTGGCAACGTCGCATTCGCGGGCTGGTATCGGAATGAAAATAACGGTTTTTTTTTTTTTACCTAAAAAAAAGTAACGTTATTTATTGAATTTTAAAGTACGATACAAAAGCAACGTTATCTATTAAAATACCGTTAATGTAAAAAGTAACGGTAAACAGTAAGAAACAACGTTACATTTTAAAATAACGTTATCAATCCCTGGATAAGAACGATGTCGTAAACTATTTTTTTTACATACAAAACGATAGATATCTATTTAATTGCATTGTTTTGAAATTATAATAACATCAAAGTAATAATTAAAACTTTGCTTTCTTTATTTGATCATAATAAAAAAATAGTTATTAATAGACAAAGTTTCTGCAACAATTGAAGCGTTTTAATAACGACAATAAATTTAGTAACTCATCATGGTCTGAAGCTGTTAAATTTTCCTGATAATTCACTCATTTTATTTCACAATTTGTGGTTCTCAGACACTTCATATATAATGTGTTCAATTTTAGTAATTGCTAATGTTGATACTCGGGGCTACCGTTTGCCACTATGTGGACACGACCTGCCAAAGCGCTGATATTCCAGCCAGGGCTACCATTAGTCATCATGCGGACAGGGCCTGCCAAGACACTGATACTCAGGGCTACCGTTTGCCACTTGTAGGTAGACACGGCCTGCCAAAAGGCTGACATTCCGGTCAGGGCTACCCTTTGCCGCCATGTGTTCACGGCCTGCCAAGGCTTAGATATATTCAGGCCAGAGCTATCAACTGAGGACACACATGGCCCATAGATGCGACACACTTGGCCGCTTAACCATTAAACTTTAGGACACACATGGCCCATAGACGCGACACACTTGGCCGCTTACAGAGCTTTCAACTGAGGACACACATGGCCCATAGATGCGACACACTTGGCCGCTTAACCATTACACTTTAAGACACACATGGCCCATAGATGCGACACACTTGGCCGCTTAACCATTAAACTTTAGGACACACTTGGCCCATAGACGCAACATACCTAGTCGCCTAAAAACTACAAATAGTTCATATTATAATAGTAGCTTATACACTGCTATGTACTTAACATTGAAAGACTTATTTTCTCAAGCATAAATATAATGTATTCAAATTAACCATAATTATATTAACATCGAATTGCAATATTATTAACCAATAGATAACCATGTAAAATGAAGTTGTGTCTTAAAGAAGAACGCGGACTACATAAAGTCTACTTATTTCTTTTTACAGATCTTTGTTCGTAATTGAAAAGTATCCCAATATATTTATTTAAGGGCCCGTGCACTAAGCTAAGCAACAACAACTTAAATAATCGTATGCAGATGACGATTCGAATATGAAATTAATAAAATGGCATAATATAGTCACATAAACGCGTAACATAATTAAATGACAACCTAGCCTTGTAAACCGCTGGCGCTTCTAGCCTAACTGTAGGCGCATCTAACAAAATCGTAGGCGAATCTAGCCCTCTAAACTGATGGCGCATCTAGCCCTCTAAACTGATGGCGCATCTAGCCAAACTGGATTTGCATCTAAATAATAAACCAATCATTTATTTCCCAGAATATTGTAGTATACATTGATGACATTATAATATAACAAAATCTGCATATCCTGCCTTAGTTAGGCGTGGAAATCTGCAAGTAGCTAGGTGATTATAAAATTTAAATTTGAGAATCTGTACTTAACATTAATCATTAATAAAAATATTATAACTAGGTACTTTATTTACCCATCTTTCCATTAAATAATTTAAAATCCCAATAAAATAAATGTCAAACTTTAATGCCAAATATGATAAATTGACATTAATAATAATAGTTGCCGGCCAGTACAATGTTATTTTAATTTAAAGTAATAAGATATTAATTACAACTAGTCAAACCACAGGTGAATCTAGCCTCGCAAGTCAAAATAAATTTTAGTTCATATAAATATCTAGTATAAACTGCTTAGGGTTGGGTGAAATATTTAGAATATGGTTCATTTTAGTTTGAAATATTTCATAAATTCCATATACTTAAGTAAATTTAATTTTAATTTCATTGAAATTTTCACTGGACCCATCCATATGTATTATAGAAAACCAAAAGTTAAACCTTGTAAACCAAAGACGCGTTTAGCCTTCTAAACCACGTAGGGCACGTCTAGCTTTCTAAACCGAAGTATATTTCTTCAAACTAAGAAATTAGGACAAAATATCATGTGCTTCAAAGTAAACTTACATCATTCATTTAGGAACAAATAAAAATGAAATCAAAATTATAATCTTTTACTAGTAAACATACCGCGCATCAAAACCATGTAGAAAAAAAATAAAAACGTAGCTCGTACACCAGATAATGAAATTATCTTTCGTTTTATTTTATTCATGAAAGATGAGCTACTTGTAGGTAGGTACAGTTTTTTTTTTTAACTGAGATCACTTCTGTAAAATCACGTTAATTAGTGAAATCGGCAATTTTTGTGAATGGCCTCTTAATAGAATAAAAATTTACTTCTTGAACTAAAATAAAACTCCTTAAGGGTCCATTATAGGAAAACATGGTTTGCGAGGGTCATATATAGAAAACGTAAAGTTGTAGTCACAAAAAAAACATACAACAAGCTAAAGAGATTCTCTAGTAGCTACAAGTATTAAATTGCGTATAAACCTCACAGATTATTGTAAGAAATATAAGAATAACATCAGAAGCGTTTGCGTAGTTCATATTTTTGGCGTAAGTAATAGCGGAAACGTATTGAATCCTACATGAAAAATATACTTTAACGTACTGTGAAGTAATAGCTCCAATAACTTTTATTCGAGAAAGATAATGATGAAAAAAAAAAACACCGAAAGTCATCGAAAAAGTACAGATTTGAGGTTATTTTCCATACTCTTTACAAGTTAAGTAAAAGACAGATAAATGTTTTGCGTAACGGAGCCTTAAGCTACGACTATAGCGTCATTGTACTACTAAAACCCTTTTGAAGGTCAAAATAACTTGGTGCTAATTCTACAGTAAGTATCACGTATCCGTACATCCCCAGGGTACAGTGTAAAGGTAGACTACTAACGACAATTACCTACAATGGTATGAAATATAAAAAAATAAACTTGATAACCTCTGCGAAACACATTGTCCGAGATAAAAATACTCAGTAACATAGATACTGAAAATACACAGTTCCTATTTCCATAATTCATTATGTAATGCATTTCCAGAGTTTAAATCACGAAAGTTACAGTTGGGCAGTAAAGATAACAAAACTTTCATTTCATGACCTCGCTATATACAATTATGAAAATTACTATTCCATTCCATTATCATGCACTATTTCATCATGGTGACTGACGACTGAGTGTAGTTTTGTGTGCAGTGTATTGCACGACCGAAGAGTAGCCTCGATCACGTGCAGTTTTGTGTGCAGTGTATGCACGACCGAAGTGTAGCCTCGATCACGTGCAATGAATGTGAATAATGGTATATGTATGCACGGCCGAAGTGTTGCCTCGACCACGTGCAATGTTTGTGAATAATGGTGTGTATGCACGGCATGGCAATGATGTATTATGCAGTTTATTAAAACTTGAAACTACCCAACTTAATTTCGTAATTTTAGCTCGGTTTAAAACGTTAGATAAGTAAGAAGTTCGTGAGCGTACATACCTTGGTTCTTCCACTGCTGATTTGTAATGAAACTACAATAATAACGGTGAACCACTTTTACTTTCTCCACAGGAATACATCATGACTCTTATTAACTAGGTTATAGCAACAGTACGTTAGCGTTTTCCCTAACTACTTCTTTTCTCGACGGTTGAACAGTGACTGCCTGCAACTGACTTTCGTTGACTGTCCCGCCGATTATCCCCACCACTTTACCTCCCCATTCCACTACAAAATGGCGGGAAAATGTGGCGGGAAACGGTGGAGCCAAGCTGCGGTGTTGCCAGACTATTAAACGAAGATACTATTATCCTTTCAATTTCATTTGAAATCATAACAATAAAATGAATTTATTACTACCCAACGACAAAACGTCACAGACTACACAAAGGTATCCCTTCCTTAACAAAAAAAATCATCTATTTCGGTTCATAAATAACAAAATTGTCAAGTTAGTTGATTTAATATCATTGTATTTTCAGGATTACTTGTAAACTACTGAACCGATTTGAAAAAAAATGGGACCATCTCGCAAGAAAACTCAATCGAACAAAAAAAGAATCATCTAAATCGGTCCATAAATGTCAAAGATACGCGCGAACAACGATAAAAAAATAAAAAAAATAAAAACATACAATCGAATTGAGAACCTCCTCCTTTTGATGAAGTCGGTTAAAAATAAACAGGTACATGGTGTAAATCCCGACATAGTTTATTCTCATAACGTCAATAACCATGGAAATTTAAAACAAAAGTCAATATTATTTGTTTAAGTAGTGCCTAGAAGCATAGAAGACCACTTTACACTTACTTAATTGAGTTCACAATTATGTAAGTGTAAAGTGGTCTTCTTCACAACACTGTTAATGTTCCATCAATAATGATTTGTGTTCATCTATACTTAACAGTAGATACATGTATTTGTATTGTTTTCAGTATAAATCTTTGATGATCATAATATCATCAACGTGTTTCATTATAAAGAATGTTATATACCAGAGCATATTCTGTGTGGAGTGTGAGAAATTTTACATGGCTATGAATGAAGTGGAGGTTCTATGTACTAAAAAAATTGAACGGGAAACTGCAGGTAAAGATACATAATATTATCATTGATCATCTGACCAACTCTCAGGCCACTGGTTTGTTCCCCGGATGGATAAATTTAGAATCAGTTTTCCCAATTGGTAGTCAGACTGGTATTGAGTGATTGTGTTACCTCCATTGTATTTACATCTGATTTCCTAAAGAAAGTTTATTCGTCACGGCATTTCATACAAACTTTCAAGTCCTTATTTTTTCGAAATTCATAAACCGATTTTAATGAAACTTCATACTAACTCAAAAGTAGAATACATTGGACTAGAATGTGAATTGAAAACATTTTCAATAAAAATAGTCTTACAGCTAAATTATACTGATTTTAAATTTTCCATAGAAACAGAAATTTCCAATTATCTTATTTAAAATGTGACATTTCATAAGTAATCATAACTAACTTTTTAGACCTATCTATCCTGCGTATGCGTATGAAGTTTCATTAAAATTGGTTCATTCATTTAAAAAATAAGGACTTGAAAGTTTGTATGAAATGCCGTGACGAATCAATAATTTTGGAATCGGAGCAAGGCATGTGATGTACTGTCATCACATGCCTTGCTCCGATTCCAAAATTAATTGATTATTTATTGATTCAAATCAGTCAGCATGATTTCAAAACCATGACATCAAATTTTACTTATAATGTAACTCTATGTTTTGTGTTAATAATATTTTTTTTGCAGAGACGGAGAGGAATGCCTTAAAAATGATAATTCTATTGATTAAAGTAGAGATGAAAAAATTTAACCCGTATGGCCTTTTTGTGATGGATGCGAAGTTCATCTTGAAATTCACAGGGATTTTAGTAACTTATACTGTTGTAATTTTGCAGTTTTTGTTATTGTGAGCTTTTTATAACTTCGATTAAATGACTTTTTGTAATTCAAGTTATAATTACTTTCCTACAGATGATTGGCTAAAATGTTGCATGTGCTTCCAAATTACATTTTTATTTATATTGGTAATTTGGAAGTACATGCAACATTTTAGCCAATCAATCTAACCGTTATATTTACATAAAGATAACTAGATATTTGACCCAGTACGTTAGAAATATATGATGATGATGTCCTCCTCGACGAGTCCGTCGACGGCGACACACTGGCTATTTTCTTGCATGAGCCCGTATGTGACTGGCGCAGCCAAACTTAGTTTTAAAGCCACGGTCGCAGCTCGCGCAATACAGTTGTCCACCTGCGGTATAAGTATAGTTGTAAGTTGGCTTCGGTTGGGTCTTTTTAAGCTGTCGTTTTGCATCCAGATCTTCGAGACGCATTTCTTCGAAGTTTTTTACACCCTTATTCACGCTTCTACGCCACTCTGACCGTTTTGAGGCGAGATGTTCCCAGTCTTTTGGCGAGATGTTACACGCTGATAGGTTCCGTCTGAGAACATCTTTGTAGCGGAGATATTGTCCACCAGCAGTACGCTTTCCCAAATACAACTCGGCATAGAAAGCAGATTTTGGTAGTCGAGTGTCGTGCATAAAGAAAGTGACATTATAAATGACCTCCGACTGCATGTTATAATGACATGTTGCCTTTAATATTTATTTAAACTTGTTTCCATCTTTTCAGTCGACTTGTCTTTTTATGCAGGCGGGTTTTTTAATTTATTTTTTTAATTTATCTCTTTTTAGTTATTATATATTACGGTCATGATATACCTTTTTGAAATCCTTATAATAAGCCCTTTAATTTGACACCCATATTGCAGTATTCTAAAAAAAATTTTTTTTTTCACTACGTATAATAGCACCGTACAGCCGCCATGTTGGTTTTTTTATAACGCCACCTTCTTAAGAACACTTGGGCTGAAAAGACCAATCTAACGATATCTTAATCATAGAAATCCGTTCAGCCGTTTGAAAGATATGAGGTAATAAAGAATATTACATACAAACATACATACATACAAACATACAAACATACTTACAAGATACGCGCGAAAAACATAACCCGCAGTCGGGTAAAAACACTAATGTAACGTATTTTTATTGGTCACTTAACTAAATTGCTTTTTGAAACGTTGTTCTATTCTATCTACTTTCATCATGATGTTTGATTGATTTGTCGATATTCAATTTATTCATTATAATTATTAGCCTTACGTTTCAACCGTCTTTTTCAGTCTTTTTCGTGTTTGTATTGGTATGTACATACGAGCTTAACGTTTAGACTTTACTATTTCAAAGATGAATAAAAAACGATTGTGCTATAAAAAGGCCGATGTTCTCGATGAAGATGTTGAAACTGTTTTGCGACCTCTACATATGTTTCAGAAAATATGTTTTGCTTCAAAATATAACGTTAAAGACGGTGTTATAACATCACTTACAGTTAGGAACAAAACTATTGCTACTTTTGGCAACGCTCTCTTCATTATATTAACATTAATGTTATTTTTTTTTGTATATCAATATATTAATGATTTTGTATTCAACATATATATGTTTGTGGCATCTATCTGCAGATGTGTCATCTACATTTTAAGTTTAGTTTCCTGCTATCAGAGTAAGAAGTATATGAAAGTGATATTAAAAATTCAGATGGTCAAAAGAGTTTTTTGTACCACCCACATTCTTGATGTTTTAACAAATTGGACTTGGGTATATATACTTGGGATATTATTATTATTTACTATTGTATTGATATGTGATATTATTTCTTTTTATGATTTTCATACATCTGATTTATGGTGGTGTGGTTTGTTCATGATATTTTGCTCTTTAATATCTAACACGATTTTTATTGACATCATTTATGCTACTCGCATAATGGGTATGATCAGAAAGAATTTTCTAAAATGGATATCAGAAACGGAAAATAATATTTTTCATTTGCGCCACAAAATATCTCAAGATAGCGATGGTTCAACAAATAAAAGGTTTAAAACATTCTCGAATATATTGGATTCATACGCATTGTATCAAACGCTTTATGAACCTATGGTACGTTAATTTTAATAAACAAGACCACTTTTTACTATCAAGACAGAGTTAATTAAATAATGTATATTTTTTGCAGGTTTTATTTTATGTTGTATTAAGTTTCGTCAGTTGTATTACCGAAATAGCACTGGTTGCATATTCTACAAAGACATACGGCATTGCTAATATTTCTTTGGCAAGTGATTCATTTTCTGCATTATCCTTATTATGTTTAAGTTTATATTTATTCTCATTAATTGTTTAATTTCAGCATGAAATAATAAAAACTATAGTACCAATAGTGTGTTTAATTACAAAGAACATCCTATACATTGGTGTATTGGCTATTGAATGTGAAAAGTTTTATATGGCCATTAATGAAATGAAAACTGTATGCTGTAGACAAATAGTTCAGTCAACTTCAGGTTAACATGCTTTTATTTTATTTTAATTACAGAAAACAGATAAAGAAACATACAAAAATGTAACTTAAAATTATCAAAGTGTTAGTGTCCATCAGCCATTTTTGATGTCCCCACTGCTGGGGCAAAGGCCTTCCTTATGGGTGGTGAGGAGGATGGGCCATTACCCACCACGCGGGCCCAATGCGGATTGGTGGGTGTTAACGACTGCAAATGCAGCTGGGACCAACGGCTTAACGTGCCTTTCGAAGCACGGAGGAGCTCGAGATAATAAATTTTTGGTCACCCATCCCATGACCGACCCTTGCGAACTTTGCTTAACTTCCGCAATCGCTGGGCCAGGCACTAAACCACTGCGCCACCGAGCTCCACTGTTATAACACAAAGTGTTAGTATTTGAGCTCATTTGCAAAAGTGCACAGCATTTGCAATAATTTCACCAAATATTAATTAAAACACAATTATGAAAATAAAACAAAGAAAATGAAAAATACTAAATGGAGAAATGACAAAAAAAATTAACCCAAAAAAACATTAGTATTTTTTTATGTCAGTAGCGGCAGTAGTGACTTCTTGAATGCAGGGACAGATAAAAAGATAATCATCAGAACAAAACACACATTCTGTACAGAGTGTTATTTCGAGAAACATTATTAGGTTTAATTTGTTATAAAAACAAGCTCGTCTAATCTAAACTTTTTTTAAGGTGGCACCCTAAGCGAAAGTTCACCGCGGCGCCACTTTCGCTCAGGGTGCACGGAGCGAAAGTGGCGCCGCTGTGAATTTGATTTATTATAATTCTAATACACAATTTTAACAATGTTTTCCGTGGAATTTTTAGGGCCCAAAGTCTAGTATTTTTAGATGGTATCGTTACATTCCGTCGTAGTCACTGCGGCCACTTTTAGCAGTTTTACTATCTACTTTTAGATAGTAAAACTATCTAGAAGTTACTATCTACTTTTACTATCTACTTCTTGATAGTAAAACTGCTAAAAGTGGCCGTTTTTGACACATCTTCTAGCTACTTCTACGAATGACTACGAGGGCGTGTAGCCTTCTAAAATACTACACCATAGGCTCTAAAAACTCCACGTAAAACCACGTAATAACTTTTAAATAAAGACCTCTGAGGGCGCCACTTTCAGTCATATAACCGCCTTAATGATTGATAGGCAACTGCTTGGCCGCCATCCGCTACCACGCCTGATGGTAATGATGATGCGATCTATGTTAAAACGCGCTTGCATAGATTCACTCGCGAGTGTGAAGTTAGCCACTATGCGCGAAGCCATGCTCCACACGTCTCTCTCACATACTTTGAATTTGTGTTCTGTGCATCGTCTCGAGCGATGTTCACAGAAGTAATAAAGTTTCAATCGGACTATCTATACCTATCCGGAAACACAGACTCAGGCAAGGAGTTTCACTATCTGTACGGATGATACAATTTGAAGCAACACGCTTAGTGCAGTGAGAGTCTTTGTAATATCCACAAAAAACGTTGGGGGTGATTCGTACCTCTTTGTCTTTTTTGCACTACACCAATTTTTAAACGATATCTTGCCATTCGGACGAATGGACTGCAGAGTTTTTTTTCTAATAGGGAACATGCATCAATTTTTTTTGTATCAAAATCAATAGTATAATGCGTGAGAAAATCAACTGTAATATTAAAACTTTTCTCTTGCGTTTTTTTCTCGTGATATATTCACTTGAAGTTAGCGCGCAGCAGCACCCGCCGAAAACGCTCTATACAAAACGGTCAACATTTGTGATGTCACTTATGCCACATTTGTATGGAGTTAGCCAGGAATTATCAAATATCTCCCTAAATATTGCGTTTAATTACATTATATGTCATACAAAATATTATTACTTATTTGATATTCTATCCAACTGTTAAGTGCAATATCCGAAAATCAAAAGAAATCGCTATTTTCCCCTGTGTATTAAAACTAAAATAATACATTTTTTTTAATTTTTCTGTTCCATCATGTATTTATACGTGTCCGCAGCGATCAAGCTCAAATTTATCAAAATCAGTGACTTATGCATGTTCCCCATTATATAACATTTAAACTACATTCGAATTAGGTTTTTTTTAAATATCAGAAGAAGAGTTGGTAAATAAATACTAATACTGAAATTTTGTCTTACAGAGATCGAGAGAATTCATTTCAAAAATATGCTTCGCACAATCAGAGTAGAGATCAGAAAATTCAAGCCTTTTGGTCTTTGTGTCATTGATGCTGAACTAATGTTAAAATTCACAGGGATCCTGGTTACCTACACTGTAGTGATTCTTCAGTTTGCATTGTTGTAAAGCTTAGTAATAATATTAATTTAGTATATAAATAGTATTATATTATCTGTGGTAGTATTCAAATCACAGATAAATAATACTCTATACAAATATAGCTTGTGTAAGAAATGGATGTAAGCTTAAGTAATATTATATAAAGAACTTCAGGGGCCCAATCGCGCTAATTTTCAACGATAAAACCAAAACTCTTTCAGTTTCTTTTACAGAAAAATAAATACTAGCAGAATTTTTTGTTACAATTGTTAAAAGCTATGCCTAGAGAGCATAGGATGCCAATCTTGGACATTTTTTTTAAATAAGAATTCTAAAACCAAACCAAAGATTTTTAAAAAGGTAAATATTATATTAAAACCTAAATGAAAACGTAACGATTTTGATTTTATCGTTTAAAATTTGTGCGATTAGGCCCCTGGTCCCGCAGTTGGTTATAAAGTAATCATACCTTAATAGTTTAAAAACATTTACCTTTTTAGCCATTTCGTTAATTTAATTAAAGGTTTTAGGTTAAAGTTTTGTTTACAAATGGATTTTGGGATCCTATTATAATATAGGTATAGTTTATCAGAAATAATTATAACAAAGATACCTACCTATTTATTTAAGCACGTAATATCTACTTTGAAAAGCAATTTTTTTTTCCGATAATAAATAGATTAGCTATATTTTTAGTTCTAGTCGAAAAGCATTAAGATGATTCGACCGTATCTAGATAACTAGAAAAGGACACTAATATTATTAGTCTTTTTTAGTATCCACTTTACATAATTGCTTCTAGAAACGTTGTTTCACAATAAAATTTGTTGGATTTATTGATATTCGGTCCATTTTCAGTTTTTTTCGAGTTGGTATTAGTACAGAGCTTGAAGCAAGTCTACTCTTTATTATAATAATGAATAAAACACGAATTTGCTATAAAAAGTCCAATGTCCTTGATGAAGATGTTGAAACTGTTTTGCGACCCCTAAATATGTTTCAGAAAATATTTTTTGCTTCGAAATATAACATCGAAAACGGTGTTATAACAACACTTACATTTAGAAAAAAAATTATTGCTACTTTTGGCAACCTTGTGTTCATCATATTAACAATAATGAACAATTTATTTGTAAATCAAATTAATAATAATTTTGAAATGAGCATATATACATTTGTGGAATCTATCTGGAGATGTGTTATCTACATTTTAAGTTTAGTTTCCTGCTATCAGAGTAAGGAGTATATGGAAGTGATATTAAAAATTCAGATGGTCAAAAGAGTATTTTGTACTACCCATATTTTTGATGATTTAACAAATTGGACTTGGATATATTTAGTCAGTATATTATTACTATATTCCATTGTGTGGCCTTGTAATATCTTTATGTATTATTCCGTGTTTAATCCAACTTTTTCGTGGTATGTTTGGTTAACTATTATGTTTTGTTCTTTAATATCTAACACGATTTTTATTGACATCATTTATGCTAGTCGCATAATGGGTATGATCAGAAAGAATCTTTTAAAATGGATATCAGAAACGGAAAATAATATTTTACTTATGCGCCACAAAATATCTCAAGATAGCGATGGTTCAACAAATAAAAGGTTTAAAATATTCTCGAATATATTGGATTCATATGCATTATATCAAAAGCTTTATGAACCTATGGTACGTTAATTTTATTAAAGGAGACCGCTTTTTTACTATCAAGACAGAGTTAATTGAATAATGTATATTTTTTGCAGGTTTTATTTTATGTTGTATTATGTTTCGCCAGTTGTATTACCGAAATAGCACTGGTTGCAAATTCTACAAAGACATACGGCATTGCTAATATTTCTTTGGCAAGTGATTCATTTTCTGCATTATCTTTATTATTTTTAAGTTTATATTTATTCTCATTAATTGTTTAATTTCAGCATAAAATAATAATAACTATAGTACCAATAGTGTGTTTAATTACAAAGAACATCCTATACATTGGTGTATTGGCTATTGAATGTGAAAAGTTTTACATGGCCATTAATGAAATGAAAACTGTATGCTGTAGACAAATAGTTCAGTCAACTTCAGGTAAACAAGATTTACGTTTGATTTGAAAAAAAAAATGGTTTGAATCAAACTCGTCTAATTAATTAGGCGGGGATCAAACCTTTTTTATGATAGATAGAACCGCTTGACCGATATCATGCTTGATGGTAATAAGCGATGAATGATGATGCGATCTACGATGATACGCACTTGCCTAAAGAAGATACCTATCACTCGTGACTTAAAGGCCCCCAGATTGTAGGTACATTTTGGGAAACATGGACTCAGACAAGGAGTTCCACTTTCTAACGGTACAGATAATACAATTTGAAGCAAATACCTTATTGCACCATACCAACTGATTTTACCTATATATTATCATTCAGACGAATGGACTGCAGAGTTTTTTTTAACATTATAATAACATATTAAACTACATTCAAATTAGGTTATTTTAAAAATATCAGTAATAGCATTGGTAAAGAAAGACTAATTATTAACTTTTGTCTTACAGAGATCGAGAGAATTCATTTCAAAAATATGCTTCGCACAATCAGAGTAGAGATCAGAAAATTCAACCCTTTTGGTCTTTGTGTCATTGATGCTGAACTAATGTTGAAATTCACAGGGATCCTGGTTACTTACACTGTAGTGATTCTTCAGTTTGCATTGTTGTAAAGCTTAGTAATAATATTAAGTAATTTAGTAGTAGGTAATCAAATAAATGTAGCTTGTGTAAGTAATGGATGTAAGCTTAAGTAATATTATATAAAGAACTTCAGGGGCCCAATCGCGCTAATTTTCAACGATAAAACCAAAACTCTTTCAGTTTCGTATTTTTAACGATAAAACCAAAACTAAATCGTTACCGTTTTAGATTCGTTTACAGAAATATAAATTCGAGCAAATTTTTCTGTTAAAATTGATGAAAGCTATGCCTAGAGAGCGTAGGATGCCGATCTTGGACAATTTAAATAAGGATTCTTAAGCAAAGATTTTTAGGGTAAAAAATATTACGTAAATGACAACGTAACGGTTTTGATTTTATCGTTCAGAACTAGCGCGATTGGGCCCCTGCCTGCCTAGCATGACCGATTTATATCGCGTGATATTGCATTTTATCGACACTCAACTGTCAAATTCCTTTGTCTTTTGACAGTTAAACGTGATAAAACGCTATATTACGCGATATAAATCGGTCATGCTAGGCAGGCTGGTCCCGCAATAGGTATAAACACATGATGGACCAAAAAAATAAAAAAATATTAAGTATTTTATTTAGTTTTATCACACGATGAAATCAGGGAATCAGGAAATTTTCAATTTCGGATATAATGCACTTAACAGTCAGATAGAATATCGAATAAGAAATAATATTTTATATACTTAAACGCAATATTTAGGGAGATATTTGAAAATTATTGGCTA
Source organism: Agriphila straminella (assembly GCA_950108535.1). Taxonomy (NCBI): domain Eukaryota; kingdom Metazoa; phylum Arthropoda; class Insecta; order Lepidoptera; family Crambidae; genus Agriphila; species Agriphila straminella. The sequence continues at coordinate 8,753,839 of OX467321.1, read as the reverse complement.
ACTCCATAATAAACGCGCCTGAAACACCCCTGAAACGTGACAAGTGACGTCACAAATCATGATCGTTTTGTATAGAGCGTTTACGGCGGGTGCTGCTGCGCGCTAACTTCAAGTAACTATATCACGAGAAAAAAAAGCAAGAGAAAAGTTTTAATATTTTAGCAGATTTTCTCACGAATTATACTATTGATTTTGTTACAAAACAAATTGTTGCATATATATTCCCTATTGGTTATAAAGTAAGTGACTATATTGGCTCTGTGCTCGCTTTTAGCGCCACCTAGCGTTCGCAACTTTGTTGGCTCTGACCTGACCGTTTTGATATGTAATGGCGGCATTGTGACAAAATGTAAAAAAATACTATACATATTGTGTTATTAATGTAAATTTCAAAATTACTGTGATTTGGATGGACAAAGTGTTGTGAAATCATTTTTGGTCATTTAAATTAAATATGGCAAGTAAAATCTATTCAAAAAGAGTGTTTTATTTTGGTTATAATCAGGGTTTGTTTACTTCTTTTTTAAAAGTAGTTTTCTTGTTTTTGTAAAACAAGAGGATAAAGCTACTTTAATAATTTTATTAAGTAATAATAAACATGTTCCTGTATCGCTAGTAATAAATTAAATATCATTTCCAAACAGACTACAGAGCCTACATTTATTCTACTTTTTGCCACCATGAGCGCTGCGATCGATTATTATACCTTCGCTTCGCACCCAGCGAATAGTCCCCATTTTATATTGTCTATAGTTTTATATAAGATTAGATTCTAAGCTCCGTAGTAATGATCAGCCCCTCAATTCTCTAAAAACATTCGCAGCGTCGAGCGCATCTCGACGCTGCGGAAACGTCATTTTTGTATAGAAAAATAGTTCCGACCATCGGCGAGCGCGTCGTCCGAGCGCTGGCGTCTATGTGACAGCGGTGCCGCATCGAATTTTAGAGAATTGACACACTGAGGGCAATGCAATGCAGTGCAGCCGAGATCGGAATCATACCTTAATAGTTTAAAAACATTTAAAAACATATCATTTTAGCTATTTCGTTAATTTAATTCTTAACAAGTTAAATTTTGTTTACAAATGGATTTTGGGATCTTATTATAAAGGTAGTTTAATAGAAATAATGATAACAAAGATAATTATTTACGCACGTAATATCAATTTTGAATAGCAATATTTTTTTCTCGTTAAATAGGTTAAAAAAACCTATATTGTTCGATAGTTTTAGTCGAAAAGCATTAATAATGATTCCACCCACTCCCCCTTCCCAGCTCATTCCTCTTATTCTCTTAATACTCAAGGTTGCCTGGAAGAGATTGCTATTTAGCAATAAGGCCGCATTTTGTGTGCTATTGTTCTGTTAATTGTGTTTTCCTGTTTTCTATGTGTTCTGTATTTGTGTGCAATAAAGTGTTTTATTATTATTATTATTATTAATGATTCGACCGTATCAAGATAATTAAAAAACATTTAATCTATTTTATTATCCACTTTACTAGATTGCTTCTAGAAACGTTATTTCACAATGAAATTTGTTTGATTTATTGATATTCGGTCCTTTTTTAGTCTTTTTCGAGTTGGTATTAGATAAAGCTTGAAGCAAGTTTACACTTTATTATAAAAAAATGAATAAAACACGAATTTGCTATAAAAAGTCCAATGTCCTTGATGAAGATATTGAAACTGTTTTGCGACCCCTAAATATGTTTCAGAAAATATTTTTTGCTTCGAAATATAACATCGAAAACGGTGTTATAACAACACTTACAAGTAGAAACAAAATTATTGCAACTTTTGGCAACGCTGTGTTAATTTTATTAACATTAATGAGCAATTTATTTGTATTTCTACATCATTCTAATGTTGTATACAGCATATTTGTATTTGTGGAATCTATCTGGAGATGTGTTATCTACATTTTAAGTTTAGTTTCCTGCTATCAGAGTAAGAAGTACATGGAAGTGATATTAAAAATTCAGATGGTCAAAAGAGTATTTTGTACCGCCCACATTTTTGATGATTTAACGAATTGGACTTGGGTATATTTAGCCGGTATATTATTATTATTTTCCATTACATGGATATGCAATATCATTGTTTATTTTGCCGTGTTTAATACTACTGTTTCGTTGTGTGTTATATTCATGTTTTGCTCTTTAATATCTAACACAATTTTTATTGACATCATTTATGCTAGCCGCATAATGGCTATGAACAGAAAGAATGTTTTAACATGGATAACAGAAATAGAAAGTAATTTTTTACCTTTGTGTCACAAAATATCTCAAGATAGCGATGGTTCAGCAAAATATAAAAGAATGTTTCAAGCATTCTCGAATATATTGGATTCCTATGTATTGTGTCAAAAGATTTTTGAACCTATGGTACGTTATTGATTCCTAATTAAAGAGACCGCAGTTTTATTATGAAGATGAAGGAATTATAGTAGATTATACAACAAGTGAAAAACGAGGGAATTTAGTTCGAGGGACTAAGTTGGATCCCGAGAGCAGCGAAGGATTCAAAAGTAGAATCCTGAGCGAAGCGAGGGATACAAAGGACCGAGATGAATTTTTTTTCACGAGTTGTGTACTCTACTTTTTACCATTGACTGCGAGAAAAAAAATAGCAGTACCTATACTATTTATAGTTGTCCATCAGCCATTTTTGATGTCCCCACTGTGGGGCACAGGCCTTCCTTATGGGTGGTAAGGAGGACGGGCCATAACCCACCACGCGGGCCCAATGCGGATTGGTGGGTGTTAACGACTGCAAATGCAGCCGGGACCAACGGCTTAATATGCCTTCTGAAGCACGGAGAAGCTCGAGATAATACATTTTTGGTCACCCATCCCATGACCGACCCTTGCGAACGTTGCTTAACTTCCGCAATCGCTGGGCCAGGCGCTAAACCACTGCGCCACCGAGCTAACTAAGAGGGAAACTACATGATCAGTCTGGCATCAGTCCACTTCATCAGTTTGTATAGACTTTGAATTTTTACAGACTGAAGATCGTACCAGACTGATGGAATGGACTGATGCAAGACTGAACAACTAATCTCCCTCAAATATATAAAAAAGAACCCAAATATAAGACACTAAAAAGGACCTAATTGATTTAGCGGGATATTTTTTAGAAAAGAACCCAAAGATAAGACACTAAAAAGAACCTAAATAAAATTGGCGGGGATTATTTTTGTCATTTAATTGTAGAACTATATCTTTATCTATGGAATAGCTCCATACTTTCAGCACCTTTTATTTTTTTTGTACCTAATTCATACGATGCGCGCTTGTTCCAAATTCAAAATATTTTTATTCACTCGGTGAATAAAAACGCGTTTTATTCACTGTTATCAATGAATAAGACGCACTTTTTTGAGTGGCGATGGTAAAAAAATACTTACAATTCTTTTTTTTTCAGGTTGTATTTTATGTTGTTACAAGTTTCTTCAGTGCTCTTACCAGCTTAGCACTGGTTGCCTATTGTGCTAGAAATTTTCACATCGGTCATTCTTCTTTGGTAAGCGATTATTTTCTTTTCACGTTAAAAAAAAATATTCTTCTCATAATTAAGTTCATATTATATTTCAGCTTCACATGATTTTATCTATAATACCAATAGTGGGTTTAATGACCAAAAACACCTTATACCAGGGTATATTGGCTATGGAATGTGAAAAGTTTTATATGGCTATTGATGAAATGAAAGCTGCATGCTGTCGACAAATAGTTCAGAAGACTTCAGGTAAGTGTTTTGATTGTTATCACCAGAGGGCGCACGCTAAAAAAAATTATCGACACTTTTCTCGCGTAAGCGCAGTATCTGTCCCACTCATACAGTACTGATGTGAGCTGGAGCCCAACCGCCTGACTCAAAAATTTAGCCAGAGCGATAGCAATGCTCTGTCCGCCCTTGTCATATCATAACACGATGACAAGGACGGACAGTGCACTGACGTCATAAACCAAAGCCAGAGTCAAAGCGATAGAGTTAGGCGGTAGACCCGCGGGACAGACATCGCGAGAAGTGCTTAGAGTAAGACGGGCTTCTGTTCGGTACGAAGCCGCGATGCTCGAAGCGAGAAGTGTATACAAAAAGTTGCGGTGCGCATGCTAGGCCCACTGCTGGAACTGCCTCGCGGGGAAGCTTATCAAAGGCAAAAGTCGTGACCGTGAGTCGTGAGGTAACAATCAGTGCCCATAAAGTATCAACATATGCATTTTTTTACTTTAAGTCACCGTAAATATTAACTCGTATTCTTATTTTCAAACAAAAAATAACAAGAAAAGAAACTTACAAGTTTCCTTACAATAGAAAAATAAACATCAATATCTTTTATATAGGAATAAAAAATATTAATAACAATAGGATATAAAATGAGCCCTAAGGACCAATTTCGCCAATGGAAATCTTTGGTTCACGCTACGCCGTATTTTTGACCCTACAGACATGCATGACTAACAGGTGATAAAGACTGAATAAAAGTGTTGAAAATATTAAAACGTAGGTAATCGTTTATTTCATTTTATTACAGATATCGAGAGAAATCATTTCAAAAATATACTTCGTACGATCAGAGTCGAAGTTAGAAAATTTATGCCGTATGGTCTTTTCGTTATTGATGCAGAGCATATGCTAAAATTCATAGGGATTCTAGTCACTTATACTGTAGTGATTCTTCAGTTTACTTTGTTGTGAAAGATTTGTATTTATATTTCAAATTAAATAATATCTTTAATTTTCTAAAATAAAACATTTACATCATAAATTTCGTGATTTTTTATATCTAGATTGATTGAGTAACCCCGATAGCTATAACAAAAGTGTCAAAATATCGATAAAGGCAGAATTTCAAATAAAATATTACTTAAGTACACAAAACAATAGATTTTTAAATAAAGTTTCGTTAGAACTAAATATCTTTTTTTACTCTTAAGCAGTTGAATAAAAAATGTTTAAGAAATTCAGAATGGAACAATAATACGATTCAAAACTGTTTATAAGTTTATTTTAAGTTGAATAAAGATGTGTTACTTTGACTTTAATAAATTAAACATTAATATTATTTGTTTTTGATTTGGTAAGTGAACCTACTCAATTTAAATTACAACTAAATAAAATTAACTGTATAATTAAACCATTTCTATTCGAACACAGTATTTTTTTCACTTTATAACTTTTGTGGTTTTATCGACAAACTCTGTAGAGCCAAATCCACGAAAATAAACAACCAAAAACTACTTTGTTCTTGAGGTTTTCTCTTTCACTGCAATTAACCTCGTACTTACATCAATTAATTAGTTTATTCTTTATCGACCGAGCTAACGCAAAGCGCGAGCGAAGCGTCTCTGCTTCAGCTTGGGCAAAGATTATTTCGTATGTTGTTTTTCCGGCTGTCCGGTTGTTCTCCTCTACAGGTTGCATTTCTCAACCGATTGTCGTGATATTTTGTGAGCACGGTCGATAATTATATAGATTATTTTTCGCAATTTTGCGAAAAAAATCAACTCATTCGAAAAATTATCAAAATGTGAAGCACCATCTAGCTTCAAATGGATTATAATAAAATAATACCTAACTTATCGAACAGCACATAGTATTGTTTTCAAAAGTAGTGTCAACCTCGTGGCGACATCAAATTATTTTTTTCAACACACTTGCTCGTAAAGTGAGCCCTAATACATCGCTTTTAGGGCCATAAACCGAGCTATAACAAACGCGTGCAAAAATATATAAAACACTAGTACGTAATAGAATTAACCCTACCAAGTTAAATTAGTACCTTACTGCAAGTTCTATGCGAGTAAACAGAGCATTGCCAATTTAACCGGGTAATACAGTTATTTTTTTTCGTATCAACAAAGAGGTTTTATGCTGCTGAAAATTCATATACATTTTTGAAATAAATGAATGTGTAAGTCCTTAATTAAGTCAAAAAAATATTTATTATTATCAAATTATTCATAATTCACAATATTTTGTTATAAAATATTAAAATATTTGCATTTTATCACTTAAAACTTTTAAGTAGGCTGTAATGGCTGTATGCCCACTCACCCCTTTGTTCGCAAAATATTCTTGCGATGGGCGTGTGAAAAAAACAAAAAAAACCTGCGCGCCTTTTCCCATAATAATTATCATATTTTGTTTTTGTCGTATTTGTTGCTGTGTGGTAAATTACTTTGTTTTTTCCTCGCAAATGTGTTGAAAAACGTCGTATCAAACTCGTGATCTCTTGTGTGCAATGAACAACCTAAGCTAACTTGTCTCATAATGTACTATTATGCAACATACAATTTGAGCGAGGTCTACAGCCCACTGAGCCAGTAGTTGACAGTTTTTGCTTTATCCAAGTTTTTATTTAGCCCTTTGCAACTGAAGAAGGTTGATAGATTGTTGCATAAGTTTTTTTTGCATCAGCTCGTGAAATAAACAAAGACTAGAGAAAGACGAAAGTGAAATTCTTTCACGGTGTGAACTATTATGATATCGGAGAATCGAGAGAGAGCAACGCACCATAAAGGTCTTTTGGTTCACGAATAAGTTTTTTATGAACGTTATAAAATGAAAACTAAGAATATTTGTTACATATATCGTGGGGTGACAAGTAAAACTCACTAAGTACAAAAAAACTGGTATACACTAAGTGTTTTTAAATATCAACAACTATCCCAGGAAAAAGTCATCATAAGCATAGGTGCATTACTTTACCGAATTCTAAGAAGCAAAAATTACTAAATTCGAAACTATTTGAACTCGGCAGGTAAAAGTTTACTTTAAGTGTTTACTCCATTGTATACTTAGTGAATTTTTCTTGCCACTCAACAGGTAAAAATAACTTTTGTTTTTTAGTTTACTCACTCACTAAGTACTTTTTAATGAATAATTCCTAAATAAAACGATATTTCTATAAAACTGATTTATAGTTTTAGAATGTACAATATAAGTATAATAATCATAAAAAATAAACGTTTTTTTTTAAAATGAACTTTTGACGTCAACAACACTATTAAAATGTGAATTACTCCATTGTTTATTTTTGTAATTTAGCGAGTTTTACTTGTCACCCCACGATATGCCCAATGGAGCTCTAACAGCGCGATATGTGAAAATTGAGTAACTAGGTGTTTATTATAATATACCATTGAAAAGTGTGAAATATTAAAAGTTTAACCAATCACAAAAAAGTTTAAAATAAAAATCTTTTAAAAAAAGCAAAACCTCTTCAAAAACCTTAAAAACAGCTCTCAAAAGCAAGAAATAATATACAAGTCAATTAATTTAAGAAAATTCTAGCTTTTTGATTAAAAAAATATACTATTGTATATTTTTTTAATCTAAAAGATTTTTTTAATTTCTGACGTATTAGTCAGAAATTACCTCCAGCCCTATCCGACTTCAATAGACCTTTTTTTAATTAATTGCTTATTTAGAGCTGTTTTTTATTATCAATCATGGTTTAAAAGCATATGCCTAAAGAGCGGTTAGTACCATATTCAGCACAGCATTTATTTAAAAAAATAAACACTTTCATCAAAAATAAACTTGTCATGCCTTCGCGCTTAAGTACTTAACATGTCGTAACAAAGACTTTCACGAAAGTACAGCTTTCGTGAATATTATTCGTCTTATCAAAACATAATAGTGTTTGCAAGAAATCTAAATGTCAAAAAGTGTACGTAAATTACGAAGGTAAGTATTCCACAAACCACAAAGGTAAACCACAAAGATATCATCAAGAGTAGCAATAAACTGCACATAACAAAAAGACATAAATTCACTATTATGAATAAAGCACTTTCTTACAGAACGTCTTTAGGGCCCGTATTTATAAACTAAGATGGCTCTTCATATAGGAACAGCATCTTAGGTATGAGCTCAAGTTAGAGCGATTTATAAATACGGGCCTAGAATCGCGCCTATATATTGCGCCGTATTGCGGTTCCAATAAAAATATTTAAATTTGTCAATCCGTAAATATTTATGTTTACTCACCAAATTGAATCATTTGTCCAATGTTTCCGTAGATTTCTCACGATACCAGTCTTCTTTTTTCAAAACAGCGAGACGCACTTACAAATTTGCTGCATTAATATCGAAGTCGTAACTCCAATTCTCGGTCACGTTTTTAGAAGAAAAAAAACATTCTCCACAGTCTAATACTACGCTTTTAATATTCAGTCGGTTTCTTGTTTGACCTTTGCAAAGGTTATGGTCATTTAAAAAAACTGTTTACTTGTTGTTTTAAAAAAAGATGCCATCGTCAACCTTAACGCCATCAAGTAGAGTTGTTTTACAATATACCAACAATTTCTTTGACTGTCGTATCTTTGCATTCACTGTAAAGATGTCGTTTTGTCAACTTTTCCTTTCTTCTGATATTCTTATGAACAGTTCTTACTTGAAGATGACAGTTCTTACTTTCGTACTTTATTACTCAATTGCTTTATAGTAGATAATTGACACCTTGCCTTATGCGATTCGGTGAAATGGCTCGCGATGATCTAAGAGCTCTTTTTATTGCTCTTCCGCCGATCATTAGTTTTGGTGATTCAAACGATTCCACATCGTTCTTTATCATAGCTTCGCATTCCAAACTATCTACAATAACTACATTGTTGCGTGAACTTTTAATTACACCTTCGTGAAGATATCAACTGCATCAAATAGTCCGAGATCTTTCATTCCGCTTACACTCATTATGTCGTCTTTTTTATCATTCTAATCTTAATTAGTACAGTTGTCTCAGTAGCTTGTAGAGCACGTTAGATATTCTTGTAATTTCCTATTGCTATTTCAAGTGACTCTTTACTTTCCATTTGTAACGACCGCAGGTGATGTATTGGACCTGTAACAAAAGAATTACACGTGATCAGTTATTTTTTACTTTCTTCAGTGTATGTATTAATCTTTAGGTTGTTAAATTGTAGTTAAGGTAGACATGATGGCAAGTAATAGATGTAATAAGTCGTCATTGTTGTTACGCATAGATCTATTACTAGACATAATGCCGTTAGTTATGGGAGACTTATTTTAGTTACGTAACTATTAATTGCATGATGTGTGTTAACTACGTATGTTAATTGTTTAGTGTATGTTTTTTAGTGAAATATTTCATGGTATATAAAAACTTGTGAAATTGATTTTAAGTACCTAGGTACTACAAAATATGAGTAAACAATTAATATCGGTAGTATTTCTTTATTACTATCAGATAGTACTTAATGAAATGTTACTACTGATATTATTTTTCAGACATATTTGAAACGGGGAATTTGTGGCTGACATATTTAAAAAAACCGGTCAAGAGCGAGTCGGACTCGCGCACCGAGGGTTTCCGTACCATCATAATAAATACACTGCAGAGCTGTAGAATAATACAATTATTATTGCAGTATTAGGTCAGCACCATCTCTTAATCTTAATGGCATGGCTCTTTAAAACTTAAATTAACAGGTCACGCTAACAAAACTAAATAAATACTACGAAACTATCCATATCAGTTTAATATGTCTTGGAATAAAAAAAAACTAAGTAAGTGTCTCCATTAAAATTGTATTTCTCATAGAGTCATATTTTCTAATTATTTACCGCCTGGTTGCGCATATAAATTTCTACCAACTGGGGCAGCAAACGCACGAATTATTTAAAATTTGGGTCAAAAATAAATAATTGTTTCTAGAAGAAATCGAAATGGAAATGTCTCTAGTCACGACCTTCCTATTAAAGCTCTATTACAAAGAAGATGACAGCCAGCAGGTGCTAGCGATAGATTTGTAATGATAGATGTACCGAAGTAGATGATATTGTGAGAGGTAATAATGATGATGAACTTAATAATACAAATTTTTTATCATTTTAATTCGATACCACTGGAATATTTGCAATAGGTAATTTAATTAGGTTGTTAATTTAAAATAAGAACGATATTTAAACATAGCACTTAAATATAATAGGCTTATAATAGGAGATTATTCTAATAATGATTTGATATTATTCATTAAACGATTTAATTATTCAGCACTTTAAAATGCAAATAATAAGTAATAAACTTTAATTAATAAAATGTAATATTTAGTCCCGATCTTTTTTGAGTGCCTCTTTTCACAGACTTTTTAATGAAAATATAATTAGGTAGACTCATCAAATTATGAAATTGGTATACACGCTGAAATTTGAGTCATTTGGTTCCCGCAGTGGGGTGGTTCCACTCATTATTACAAGCAACTTTTACTATGGGCCCAACCATCAAAGCGCATACAAAAGCGCAATACCTACTCGACCTTAATGTATGGAACAGGTGATTCTTTTTTCGCGCTAAGAGGATTGGCCCCATAGTAAAAGTTGCTTGTAATCATGAGTGGAACCACACCACTGCGGGAACCAAATGATTAAAATTTCACGCTGTGTAACCTAAGAATCTTATTTTGGGGAAGATACTTATATTAAAGAAAATAAAAGATGCTGATGTATTCACTGATTGCCTATGCCTAGCTTGTCTCATTAATAATCTTGTATCATATTTGTCCCGACCATGTTAAATAATTTTAAATACTATGTTCTACTTAATCTACTTAATACTATGTTCTTGTGATTGTTATATTATTATGTTATCTCTGTAGTTTAGTTATGTTGTTTATTTTTACTTTGTTTTGGTATGATACTGTTGTGTTAATTAACTTGCTGGTGTTTTTGATTTCCTAGTCTGTAATCTGCATGTATTTTTTATAAATTAAAATATCTATAAAACTTACATTGACTTTCCCAATACCTTTCACCCTGATGCAATATGGGATCGTTATTTACTATTCATCATTCATGCACAAAGTGCATTGGCCTAGATTTGCCTACTTTCTATAGGGCCTTAGGGAACAACCCAGCGGGACACGACTTTGCCGGGCAAAGTGGTCTATTGAAGATTTATACGGAATTGAAACAGCTGATTTAAGAATTGCAGTTGTATTTTAGATTGTTAAGTGAGTGAGTGAGGATTTGTGTTATCAACATTTTGATACTTTTTTATAAGAATACACAATAACTTAATTACAAACGTTTTTTTTACATCACATACATTGCTCCGACTCCAAGGTAAGTAGCTAAAGCACTTGTGTTATGGAAATCAGAGACAACGGTGGTATCACAAACACCCAGACCTGAGACAATATTGAAAAGTTCATTTTCTACATTGACCCAGCCGGGGATCGAACCCGGGACCTCAAGAGATGGTGACGCCTTGAAAATCGGCGTGCAAACCACTCGACCACGGAGGTCGTCAGAAAGAAGAAGAAACTTGCAGGAATACATAAACAGTGCAATAAGATTTCATTACGTTTGTCTTTATAGTTTTTGCTTCATAAATAAATTCATAAGCTTATAGCACTAGGTGCTAAACATCGCATATAATGATTATGTTGCTCAGTCACGCAATGCGTAAAAGGAACCAAAATGCTAGATAAAGTGTATTCACTTCTCAAGCTTACGCGCTCACTAGACATGAAATAAAACACTTTTAACGGATACTAGCGCGGTTTTATTGAAAGTACTTTGGTAATTAGTTGGTATTTGGTTTGATTTTTGATTTTCCCGACGTTTCGGCACCTTTGCAGCTGCCGTGGTCACGGGGGACTGAAGCTACTTGTGAGCCTACCCTCAAGCGATGAATTTTATAACGTTCAGAAATTAAAATTTTATCAAATTTAATTAGTTTAATTTTGGTTTAGTTTTAATTTAATTTTATATGTTAAAAAGAGAGAATCTACTGAAACTACTACCATTTCAAAAAATTGGGAGGCCCCTCCAAGAAAGAAATGCAGGGCTCTGTCACTCCGCGCGCGAGTCTGAACCGCTCGGCGTCCTCTGAGAGGACAAATTTCATTCATCAGAAAAGATAAGACCTACGCGATAGAAAGAGAGGCAACTACTAAGTGAATGTTTTGGAGCGAATGGAGCACTGTGCGACCTGAATTGCACCCTAATGTGTCGTAGCAAGAGTCGTAATTTATTTTAACGAGTTTGCGGAGTGCAACTTCTGTACGTTAGTACTATTATCTATTCTGTGCTATTAGTCTTTTCTTCTCATTTGTACGTGTTTATATTTCACGTAAAAGCAGAGTAATGTGACAGTAATTTACAATAGTGTATATAGGCACTGATATAAATAAGTATAGGTATTTATCAATTTGCGTGACTTACGTTAAACAATGGATGCGGCTAGTCATTGTATAAGTAATCTGAGAACCAGTCCAATAGTGAGCTTCCATTAAACAATCAGTCAAGTGTGAGAAGGATTGTGGTAACGAAAAAATAATAATTCGTAAAATTTTGAGTTTACGATTGTTTTTTATTTAAATATAAAAAAAACATTTAATAATGTTATTCTTGTGGAAGAAGAGAGCTAAACGATATAGATAGAGTAAAATACCTACATAATAGGTATATTGTTAATATTTGCAGCTAATATTTTTACATCGATGATACCAAATCACATGGAAATTTTCTTTAGACACCAGCACCGATCAATCTTAGGCAAACACTACAGGCTTGTTAAAACATTAATAATTTTCCCAATGCCTTATAGTTTTTTGTTTCTTCTTAGGTTTAGTATAACCTTCTAGTTCTTAGGCTTGCACCATCTTGACTTAACCATAACTGATACAGATACAAACATATCAGACTCGATGACAGTAATAACACCTTAGTTCCACTTTTGACCACTGGCTCAGATAAGTTTGTATCTGTTAAGTTAAGATTAAGTCAAGATGGTGCAACTCAGCCTTATTGTTGTGTGGTTGCAAACCCGCCGAACCTTTCCAGGCAAACTCGCCGCCCTGTTTCAAACTTGACAAGCCCCGCCGAATTCAAATTTCGAATGAAATCTACCGCACACTCGATAGCTGTCATTGAGTCTCAAGTGGGTTATTATATGCTGCTTTCAAAATTGATACGGAATCTACGGAACTCTAAACTTTGATGAGTATCACCTAACTGCCGCAATGATCAGCCTACCGTTATTATACCTAATTAGGTGTTGTTCTGGGTTTATAAGAGTTCTATTACTTTTAATCGCTCAGATAAATCAAAAGCATTAGGTATTGTATGGTAATGGGCTTGTAACCGTTAATAAACTAACAAGCTAAATAATAAAGTAATTAGTATTCAGTATATTGTAAATTATGTAAAGTTAAGTTTTTAGCAAAAATACTTTATGATTTTGCTAAATTTCATAATGTAAATTTTTTATTTTTAGATTTTAGCATTCACAATGCTATTTTTAATTATTAAGTTACTTAATATAATTGAAAAATACTAGAAAAAATTGACTCACCCGTAGCAGCTCAGACGGGAGCTCTTCTAGTGCATTGGGCCGGAATCCTAAGGGTGCGGGTTCGTGTCCCGTCTGAGCTGCTACGGGTGAGTCGATTTTTTCTAGTATTTTTCAACTGACAATTCCCTGCTTTTGTTTTTATAAATAGTGCATATTATGAGCCAAACTATATTTAATTAAACATATTAAGATAATTATATTTTCAATTTAATGTATCAGCACATATAACAATACTTCTGATCTGATAAAGAATAATTGTATGGTATCAAAAACTTTGTTATTACTAAAATTTAGGGTTACTAAACTTATTTCTTTTTTGTGAGAGGTATAAACGTAGATATTATTTTCCTTCAGTTTAAAAATATAAGCTTTGTTCGTGCTACCGCTCCGGGTGGGTGCCCTGATCGCAATCTTGTAATGATAGCATACTTAACTGCTCTTACAGACCCACTTTGGGTGTATCTTGAGGGAAATTGTGTTAGCCGTCGGTTGTTTATTGTCTTTACTAGATTTGTAGAGTAAACGATTAGGGAGATTTTTTAAGTCAAATCAATTTGGACTTTTCTTGTGGTCCACTTTGCGTAGTGACAACATTCTCCTCGTTCTTTGGTCCCAAATTTTGTCTACTTTTTAAATTTATATTTCGTCCTAATGGGAATGACGTACCTCAGTGGCAGAAAAGCGATGGATTTTTTTTTAAATTCTGTGCTGAGAGACGTGGGTCAACCCTTAACGTCTTTGTTTTGAGGACTAATACTATTATCGGTTCACTACCAGCGGGTCTACCGGCTAAAAATAATGAAGTTAATGTTAACTGTAAGTATGTGATACATTGCTTCTTTTCTTTGGTAAGTTTTTATTTGTGCCAAAACGAAGTAGCAATGTATCACATACTTACAGTTAACATTAACTTCATTGTTTTTAGCCGGTAGACCCGCAGGGCTGTGTCACTCCGCGCGCGAGTCTGAACCGCTCGGCGTCCTCTGAGAGGACAAATTTCATACATCAGAGAAGGTAAGACCTACGCGTTAGAAAGAGAGGCAACTACTAAGTTAATGTTTTGGAGCGAAGGGAGCGCTGTGCGACCTGAATTGGACTTTATTGTGTCGGAGCAAGAGTCGTAATTTATTCAAACGATTTTGCGGAGTGCAACTTCTGTACGCTAGTACTATTATCTATTCTGTGTCACTACAGACATAGATCCATGGAAGTCGCAATAAACGAACGATGTTCGCTTCCACTTTGTAACACTATGCCCAAAGTCCAAGATTGAACGACTATGTCGATTCTTTATTTGTTTTAGGCCTTTTGTCTACGATGCGACCGACGCAAGAAGCATCAGATTCAATATTATGTAAGTACTAAGAACATAACTAATGTTTATGATTGATTGGCATGAACATTTTGTTCCCAAGTCATGGATTTTAATTTTTAACCGACTTCCAAAAAAGGAGGAGGTTCTATGTTCGTCTGTATATTTTTTTTTGTGTATGTCCACCGATTATTCGAAGACGGCTGAACCGATTGAAATGATTCTAACGTTTTACATTAGGTAAACTCCCAAGTTGGTCCCATTTTTGAAAATTTTGAAATCGGTTCAGTACTTTTCAAGTAATCTTGAAAAAAGCACGAATATAGTATGATTTTGTGTGAATTACCTCGATGATAATGGTCGTATTACTTCTTTTTTTATGAACTGAATAAGATAATTATTTTTTTGTAGGAAGAGGGATATCTTAAGTGTAGGTTCTTTAACCGACTTAAAAAAGGAGGTTCTCAGTTTGACCCGTATGTATGTTTCTCGTCGATTATCTTACGTTTGGCTAAGCCAATTTTTCTACATATTATAATATACCTTACCTACAAGGTACCTACACTAAAAATAAAAAAATAAAAAATAGTTTAAAAAAAACAAAAACCGACTTCAAAAAACCTACCTCTAAAAAGCACGAAATAATATTCGTAATGATAAAAATACGTCTATTGAAGTCGGGTGGGGCTTTTAGACTAAAAAAAAAAGGAATCTGTACTCCAGCCCCACCCGACTTCAATAGACGTATTTTTATCATTATGAATATTATTTCTTGCTTTTTAGAGGTAGGTTTTTAGAAAATTGTTTTTTGTTTTTTCTTATTAAAATAACGTGAAATCTTATTTGTTGAAATCCTTTATGGAGCTTTCTACAGAATAAAATTTCATTGTTCTTTGGTTCTGTGATCAATGAAAGTAAACATTTGCGAACAAGTGAACAGTACGAATTCGAAATTCTTAACAGCTACTTTGCATGCAGTTTCTGCGTTTATAGAATGTTTAACAATATTTTATATTATGTGATTTATTGGAAGCTTTATTTCTAACTATACTTTCTAAACTGTTTATGACTTTTCTGTATCTTGTTAGTGTTCTTTGCTTGTGGTACAGACAATGAATGATAGTAGACTTAACTTATTAGAAAAGATCTTAATCTTTATTGAATGAAAAGTAGAGAAAATTAACTTTTGTACACCATTTCTCTAGCTCGTATGTACCTAAGTAGTTATTTGATATTGAATTATGTGGTTAGTTTTTTCGATAATTTGGGCACCTTGTTGTATCAAATTCAGTGTATTAGGTCTACGCCTCTACGCTATACATACAAGTATTTGCATAATAAAATGCAAAACTGAGTAGGTACCTTCATAGTTTACGGTTCTCAAAATATTTGTCACTTTGTTGTATCAAATTCAATAAGGTACCTGTTAACGCCATCCATATGATTGCCTTTAAATTATGTTAAATTGAGTCTTGGCTGTTTTCGATGTTTGTTTGTTACTTTTTCACACCTTACCCGCTGTACCAAAGCTGAATTTCACCAAATATACAATTGTACTGGACCTAGTAAAGCTATAGACATTTTTCATATATTCTTTAAAGTTATTTTTATTGTTTTTTAATCATAAGACAATACATAGGTATGAACAGAAATTAAGGATATATTTTGTAAAATTATTTCGGGTTCGGGTTTTTAATAAATATGAGTATTTAAATAAACGAAAGAGTCAGTAGAAACAAAATACTCTAAAAACTTCGCTCCATTCCATTTTAAGGATTTTTCGGACACAATATTGAAACAAAAAAATTAAGTACTTACATCTGAAGTGAGCTCCAAAAAATTGTTTTTAGACACTAACACAGAACACAAAATATACCTATATTTATAAAAAAAAAACACATTCGTTATGATCACGACTGCACGGAACCGTATATAAAAGCGCAATGATAGCAAACGCCAGTATTAGGTCTGTCGTGCTGTAGAGTGATACTTTCTAAAATCGCCGTAAACCCCATAATAATAAGATTGAAAGTGGATTATACAAGTTACACAGATTATTTCGCGGTAAAAGTGAGTGAACCTTGTTTTCTTTCGCTGTGTTTTGATAGCTGAAGGTACGATATACGGATTGATAGAACAGTATTGTATTGTTGAAGACAATCAATTTAAGAGATACCATTTGAAGATTGTAAACGAAAAGGTTTTATGAGTAAGTAATTGAGAACGATAAAAAAATAACAAAGAAAAAGTTTCAACTGCCTAGGTACCAATTGAAATCGCACTTTGCGTTTGATTAAAATTAGTGTCTAATCGTTATTTCCAAAACGGGATCTCATAAGGCACATACAATAATAGCTCCCAAAATATCCTGATTAAATATTTTTTTGTTGAGATAGTGAGGTTAATAAAATAGTATTTTTTTCAGTATTTAGACTGGCATTTAATTTGAATTCAATATAATAAGATATTGAATGGAATCCTTTCGCAATGGAATTTTGTTCTTTCACACAACTGAGAATCTGGCCTGTGTATTATTTCAATAGAATATGTGCTACAAATCTATTACGTTTGTAATATTAGGCCCATAAAATTTTTGGACAAACTGGAAAATACCGTGAAAGCTTTTTCAACACACTTGCTCGTAAAGTGAGCCTTATTACATCGCTTTTAGGGCCATAAACCGAGCTATAACAAACGCGTGCAATAATATATAAAACACTAGTTCGTAATAGAATTAACCCTACAAAGTTAAATTAGTACCTTACTGCAAGTTCTATGCGAGTAAACAGAGCATTCCTAATTTAGCCGAGTAATACAGTTATTTTTTTTGACAACAAAGAGGTTTTATGCTGCTGAAAATTCATATACATTTTTGGTATAAATAAATGTGAAAGTCCTTAATTAAGTCAAATAAATATATAATTATTATCAAATTATTCATAATTCACAATATTTTGTTATAAAATATTAAAATATTTGCATTTTGTCACTTAAAATTATAATTTTGAAGTATTAGTAGTAGGCTGTATGCTCCTCACCCCTTTGAACGCAAAATATTCTTGCGTTGGGCGTGTGAAAAAAAAAACAAAAAAAAACATGCGCGCCTTTTCCTGTGATTATCATATTTTGTTTTTGCCATATTTGTTGCTGTGTGTTATATTACTTTGTTTTTTCCTCGCAAATGTGTTGAAAAACGTCGTATGAAACTCGTGAGCTCTTGCTTATTGCACACTCGGCTGAGTTACGCCCTCGCCTGCGGCTCGGGCTGCAACCCACAGCCTTGTGTGCAATGAGCAACCTAAGTTAACTTGTCTCATAATGTACTATTTGAGCTTTTTACGCAGCTTCGGAAAACCGGAAGCACCTAATGTGTTTCTCTTTTAGGAAATACTTAATTCCTCGGATTTCATTTTGTTAGAGTGAATAAACTGTCTTTCTTATAGAACCAATTTCACATTACTACAACTTGGTCCAAAGACACAGACCAACCAATGATTTTATAATCAATTAAATACTTTTGTAAGAAATCTTTGGATGAAGATTCCGATTAGTACTCAATGAAATTGAAATGCAACGCACGTCATCATTACACTGTGTCAATTATTTAAACGATTCCATTTAATTTTAATTACTCTTACCTCACGTGTTAGTTAGAAAACATCTGGCGGTTCTTTGATCCGTGCAAATTCTACTAATGTGGGAGAAAACACCTTTGTAAAATGTAAAATGTACATAATTCGTAACGGATCATGGGAAAGTGCCAACGGTTGTGGTTGTGTGAAAAACTGACTATTGTATGACTATTGTTCGGTTATAGTGCTTCAGTGATTTAAGGACATCCGGACAAAAAAATACAATTATGTGATTCAATTCAAAGTTGAATTGTGTCCGTCTAAATATAAATTAAATAAAAAAATTAAATGTTGTTACCTCAAGTTACGAAAGTGTTTATTTATAAATAAGTAGAGTTTATGACAAATAATTACAAATAAAATATTTCCACTAACTCACCTGTTCGAGGCAAGGTACCCAAAAGACTGGCGACATTGCCCCTTTGTATCGCTAGGCTTATGCGCTGAGCAAAATAGTTGCCAGACCTTCGGTCACCTGTTGCCTCCAACAGGCGAGCAGTTAGGTCCTTTAAAAACAATTTTGCATTTGGACCCCAGGGGCCCATTGTCTCCACTGCAAAAGGAAGGAAAAAGTATGTCTCCCCCAAGTCCCGGTATTTACGTGTTTTGTTACACTCTGCTGTGATTGCTGCCGCACAAGATCGGTCAGATGTAGCGTCAATGTGGCACGGGGCCAAAGTATCCACACAGGTGGCGTCCCAAACTAAAGGCCTTCCCATGCTCCAAGGCACAAGCGACATCCCGTCAGGCCTCCTGCCATCCGACCGCAACACCCCACCAGGCTCTAGAACAGCAGGCACACCGGCAGTCACCAACGCTCTGCGAATGATATCGTTTAGTAAAGCATGCCTACTCATACGCCCTGCGCTCCTTTGACACGAGAGACCGTGGTGGCCCAGCTCATTCACCCACTCCCCACATCGACACCTATGAGGTTCGTTTGCCCTGGTCCCCAAACGGAGGGCTATTGATAGGGTGAGGGTGCATTTGTCTAATAGTGTGCCGATGTTGGCAGAAGGGTAAGCTTGTAACCACAGGCCCGACTCCCTTTCAGATACCGCCAACAGTCGGGCGCGATCCACTGCGTTGTCGCATCCTTCTAACAAAGACTGTAAAGTCTGTCTGCAGAGCGGTTTGTCCCACTGTCTCTGTGAATGTGGAATCGATGGAGTATCCCCTGGGCAGAGTGACAGCCATGCATTCTTCGCCTCCGAAAGTCCTAGAACCCCAACGGAACCCAAGGAAGGGTTAAGAATACTACCGCATAGGGATCCCGAAGCATGTACGGAAGACAGAAATGCCGGCAAAGCTATGTCCGACACCTTCCTAATACCGATTCCACCAAAACGCACAGGTAGGGAGGCCTGTTGCCACGCATTGTCACTTAGCGTACAGTTTAAAATTTTTGAAATCGTATCCCTAATGAGATCATCCAAATCCGTTAAAAGGCTCGGATGTTTCCAAAATTGAGAAACACGCAGGTAGTAAGTAAACCTGGGGACGAATAAACAACATTTTATAATAAAAAGAGCCATGTGAGCATTTACCTCAAATAGCCGAGCGGAAGTCTCTCGAAATTTCACTATTTGCTCTTCTGCAAACGAAGCCAAAGACTCATCAAGAACAGGAGCACCTAGTAAACGAAGTGATCCCGCATCGAGAATCCTCAAGCCCGGTGCTAAACCTTCAAACCTAGAAATAATATTCAATTGTACATTTGTCAATACAGAGTTATGTACATATAATTCACATTTGGTAAAATTCAATTTTAGCCCAAAAGACGATAACGTATCAATTAAAAATTTAAGATCTTCCAAGACCGTTTCAGAAGAACCACCTAGAGTACCATCATCTAAATACCAAACATTGAATTTTGATTTCAGTTTTTTAATAATGTCGTGAATAGCTAGACTAAATATAGCAGGACCAAGCGGATCACCTTGTTGTACCCCTACTTCTGATCGAATTAATTTTTCCCCATAAACTAAGTTTGAAGAAGCACCGTAACATTGCCGAACGTAAGGGTATATTGAAGGTGCATGGAGTTTTACTTTCTCCAATAAAATCCTCCTATCAATGCAGTTAAATGCATTTTGAATATCAACTTTAAGGAGAACTTCAGCCGTACCCGCCGACACAAGTGTTCTGGCAGCATGCACCGCAGCCTCGCAGCCACCTTTGGAACCAAAACCTATCTGAGTCGGTTGGAATAACTGTCCTAAATCTGGCGACACTTTTTGACAGCATATTTTCGAAACTAACCGCCGGAGAGTGTTACCCACAGCTATTGGCCTTATACCTCCGTCTCTTTTAAGCAAGGCAAAAACATTGGCTCCATACAAATTCTGTAAAATCTCAGAGGGAACCCTACCAGATAGCATCAAATTTACCAACGATACCAAACTCGAGACAAGTGCTCTGCCAGCATCACCCGTAGTGCCACTCACAAGATCTTTTAAATGTTGTGGAGTAAGGCCATCGAGACCACCCGCCGAGCCATTCTTGAAAGAATGGATTGCAGCCAGCACGTCTTCTCGGGACACCTGTATTACATTATCCGTTTCTTCTGGTGGCCCCAGCAGCCCACAGTTCACATCCGATGATGATGATGGATGTTTTGAAGCCAAAGAATGATAAGTATTCAAATTATTGGGAGCTACAGTATCGTTAGAAAAACATAAGCGAGCAGCTCCTCTCAAATCCCCATCATTTACCTTGCTCTCTATTTTTTTTATAATAGAATAGGGCTTCTTACTACTTACAGTAACATTATTTGTAGTAGTTGCCAATTTGCTTTTATTGCAATTATCCTTAATCTTCTGCGTTAGAGAAACTGATGCATCACTGTCCCTGGGTGCGTGTAGTGTTGTGTAGGAAAAACAAAGTAGTTCCTCCCAGCTTGCTTTATCATTATTGTCAACGACTTTGTCTACCAATTTCTTCAATCTCTCAGCGACAGATATTCTGGCACCACGGGGAATTCTTTTAACTAACGGCAATCCGGACCGAAACCTGCCTAATAATTTCCACAGCGGTTCGTCTTCCCCGGATGGATGAACATTAGGATTTGAAAGGAAGATTGGAGCGGAAGAACTATCGGTAGCGGAAGTATTTTTATGGATTTTTCCCGTGTGGATCTTTAACCCCCTTTTTCCCTTAAAAAACCGAGGCTGAGAACATTGGCTACATTTTTGGAAATAATCTAAGGAAAGAGCGGTTGGAACATCCGACTGCGAGGTTCCCACCGAAGGAAGTGGCTGAGACATACCCCAACGTTATATTATTACTTAATTATATCAACTCTCATCAAAGAAATAATCATCCCAGTAATGAAACTTATGACAATTTAAAACTCACCAAAACTATGTTACATAAAAAAGAGACAAATTAAACAATTAGAATCAAACTCGGAACACAATTAACAATCACTAGTTTCTATAGGTATAAAACCTTGTCACGAATTTAAAACAAAATGTATTAAAATAAAATATTCATTAATTATATCGCAGCAAAAATAAATATGAACAACACCAATCCAAATTTATATAATGACAAATTATAAATATATATTCTGTGCTATAGTTCCAAAATCAAACTATAATACCTATTTGTGTTAAATTAACAAATAACTCAATACAGCCATACAAGCGAGAAGTCTACAAACACTATAAGGACTAATCTTACAATTAACATAAATCATATATTTTACTTTCAAAATATAAATAGATTTTATATCTGTCACAAAAATTGACAAAGATTGAGTTTTAAAACAAAAAGAAAAAATAATTTAAATTATTAGTTTTATAATCTAGTATTAATCATGTTTAATTATCACAACAGAAAAATAAATAAATAATGAAAAACTTTTATGAACAAAATAAAAAAGTATCAAAAAAAAAAACTTAAATTTTATAATATAAAACTAAATTTATGGATCTTTCAAATACAAAGAAACGCAGTCAAATCATAACTAAAAATAAATAGTAACTAATAGCAACAGAAGTAAATAATTAAAAAAGTCCAAAATGTTGTTACCTATATTCATGATATCTAAAAGTTATTTTATAAATCAGTTCGGGAGAGAACTCCAAGTCTTTTCCCTGACTAAAACACGATTAGGGCACCTTTTTTATGCACAATGAGGTAGTGTTTGGCCTTCACCTTACCTAAGTGACGATAAGACCGAAGGTGGTAACGCGCTACACCCGAATCCTCATCACTGAGGGACTAGCTTTCTTACCTCTAACTGCCGGAACACAACAATTTTTAAATTGTTGTTATGGCGTCAGACTTAGGTAAGATGGTGGTAGCTAGCCAGCACCACACCAACCAAACCGAGTACAAATCGTACCGAACCCGGGTGAACCACTAGACAACAGGGGCGGTTTAACCTTCCAACGGACTTGTTTGCGGTAAAGAGAGCTCAAGCGTCAACAACCAATCAAAGTTGCTGGAGTTAACGCAATATCATACAAAATTTAAGAACTTACATTAGGGTATTCTGAAGACAATATTTTAGCGAATATTAATCAAAAACTATCAGCAAGATGATTTAACTAAATATATACCTAGTTGACAAGACAGCTCGTGATGATCGACATCGATTATCATTGATTCGTCATAGATCATTGATCGATGAGTTCTTGGTATGATCAATTCGAAAGCCGTGCAAATGACGACAGGATGTAACGACGGTCTATTCGTCAATCGGCTATTTAATCAATCGTTAGGCAATCAAATAAAACTACTTCTTCTATTGGAAACAGGAAGAAAGTAAGAAGAATGAAAAAAAAATATTGGCCTTAACAAAAAATAAACTTAGGAAAAACAGAAAACGACTAAGTACTTTATAAAGAAACTCACATACGTACACACCAACATACATGAACCCTAAACACAATACACTCTTATTTTTTTGGACAGTCGTGTAAAAATGACGGGTGAATTCAACGGGAAAAGGCGCGCAAGGTTTTTTTTTGTTTTTTTCACACGCCCAACACAAGAATATTTTGCGAACAAAGGGGTGAGTGAGCATACAGCCTACATCAAAATTATAATTTTAAGTGATAAAATGCAAATATTTTAATATTTTATAACAAAATATTGTGAATTATGAATAATTCGATAATAATAAATATTTCTTTGATTTAATTAAGGACTTACACATTTATTTATTCCAAAAATGTATATGAATTTTCAGCAGCATAAAACCTCTTTGTTGTTACTAAAAAAATAACTGTATTACCCGGCTAAATTGGGAATGCTCTGTTTACTCGCATAGAACTTGCAGTAAGGTACTAATTTAACGTTGTAGGGTTAATTAAAGGCTAAGTAGGGCTAATACTAATTTAACGCGTTTGTTATAGTACGGTTTATGGCCCTAAAAGCGATGTATTAGGACTCACTTTACGAGCAAGTGTGTTGAAAATATAAATACTATATGGCTTGGCGCGCGCCGTCGATCGCCCCATTAGTAAGAATGAGCAAAAAACACAATGACTTTTTGTTTGTTGCTTTGCACATTAGTCGAGCGATGAGGTAGTAGCAAGCATCTAGTTATTTTTTTATTCTACTTTTATCCGAATTAATTTAAAAAGGGCTGAAAACTGGACTCACCCCGAATCTATAAGCATCATAGGAACTTAAAGTGTACCGATTTGTTAGCCAATTTATCAACTCAATTCATGTAAATGGGTTCTATTGTTTTATCCATCGGCTAAGACTTAAAACTCCTTTAGTACTCTTTAGAGTAGCGTCAGCAAATTCTGCACCATCAGTATGCGACATTGTTTCGTGAGTCTCGTGACATGCGCGGAATAATTACAAACGTACAACTTTCCCGACCTTGTTCATGACATCGCGATACCGATCAGGCACTTGTGCACGTCTGAGCTGCATTGTCAGCTTAAGAGCGTTTATGCGCTACACTAGCGCCGCCAATGGAAAAAAAACATAATGATTAAATAAAGACAAAATTGTGAATTGTGTTCTTATAGTGTACTCCGAAAAAGTTTTGTGGTACTCTTTATTTTCTAGTCTTTCGTTTAGTTTAATGGAGTTACCGGTTATAAAATATTGTTGAAACGACCACAAAACTTATTCGGAGTACCTACTATATAAAAATACAATTCACAATTTGGTCTTTATTTAATCACTACGATTTTTTTCCATTGGCGGCGCTAGTGTGGCGCATAAACCCACTTAAACTCTAAATTGTATACAGGGTGTCCCAAAACTTTGCCACACGGAGGGAAAGTACCTTAATTATTGAAGATGTGAAATTTTACTGAGAGAAGACTTCATTTTGTTTTTAAAAATAATTGGAACTGCGTTTAAAGATTTTTGAAAAATCGCCTCCCTTAAGGCAGGAATCGAACAATGTCAATCGAAAGGGTTAAGTACATAATATGAGTATTATTTTTTCTTAGGAAGACCATGAAATTTAACATTTAAATTTCAATTATTAAGAGTATCGACTATCGTAACGTAAGTGATTTTTCAACACACTTGCTCGTAAAGTGAGCCCTAATACATCGCTTTTAAGGCCATAAACCGAACTATAACAAACGCGTGTAATAATATATAAAACACTAGTACGTAATAGAATTAATCCTACAAAGTCAAATAAGTACCTTATTGCAAGTTCTATGCGAATAAACAGAGCATTCCCAATTTAGCCGGGTAATACAGTTATTTTTTTAAAAACAACAAAGAGGTTTTATGCTGCTGAAAATTCATATACATTTTTGGAATAAAGAAATGTGTAAGTCCTTAATTAAGTCAAACAAATATTTATTATTATCAAATTATTCATAATTCACAATGTTTTGTTATAAAATAATAAAATATATGCATTTTATCCCATTAAATTAAATTAAAGTTTTGAAGTAGGCTGTATGCTCACTCACCCCTATGTTCGCAAAATATTCTTGCGTTGGGCGTAAAAAAAAACCTCCGCGCCTTTTCCCATAATTATCATATTTTGTTTTTGTCGTATTTGTTGCTGTGTGGTAAATTACTTTTCTCACTTATGCTCTGAAATCTTATCATTCCATTTGAAAAATTAATGCGGGGCGTTCCACATTTCCGAGGGGGTCTGGTTCATCACATTCTAAATTTAAAATTCAGGCCAGGAATGAATTTCAATACTTACTTCCCGCACCAGCACCGGGTGCGGGAAGTAGGTACAGTGCGAAGATGATCTGGGTGGTCTGCGGCAACTTCTTTTTTTTGTTTTAGCTGTTCACAAAAACAAAAAAAGCAAAGGCACATTTGCACCATACAGCCATAACTTTAGTTCCTTTTTTCTGGCACGCAAGCCAACGACAAGACAGTTAATATTATAAAGGTAAAATTATTTAATAGGTACTATAATAACGATACAATAAAAAAAATAGTGCGCACAGAGTATATTACTATAAGAATAAATAAATATTACATTGTATTGTACTGGTACAAATCTGGATTTATCAGAGACAAATCCTCTAAGTAATCTTGAATTATGTACAGCGCCATCTACCGCCGAGAAGCGAAATGAGATGGGTTTTTTCTTCTCGGCGGTAGATGGCGCTGCACGTAATTCAAGATTACTCAGAGGATTTGTCTATGATAAATCTCATTTTGCTTTTCGGCGCTTTAGCGATTAAACTGCTGGAATGCACCCAAAAAAAAACTGGCGGGAATTAAATTTAATTAAGTTTCAATTGAAAAGTTTTTTATTTCCTCGCATTTCTTGAGAAAAGCACTATACAAGCCTTGTTCTGGAAGCTACTTGCATTGCCTCGAATGATTAAAGCCCTCGCCTGCGGCTCGGGCTTCAAACCATCCTCGACAATGCAATCGCTAGCTTCCCGTTCACGGCTGTAATGTACTATTGTTTGTTCCTCGCAAATGTGTTGAAAAACGTCGTAATAAACTTGTGAGCTCTTGCTGAGCAACCTTAGCTAACTTGTTTCATAATGTACTATATAAAATCCGATTTCGGAAATATTTTTTTGTCAAATGTTCCATTCTCAATTTCAAAAAATCCTATGATACCTATCCAAAACCGGCAAAAGGTCAGTAGGTATTTATTTTTCATACATTGATTAGTACGTATAAAGCATCACTTTTCTGAAAATAATTATAACTTATTGTTATTATTATTACATACGCTAGTTAACACCTACGCTAATACCTACTCTACTTTTCAAAGTAAAAACTCGTATCTCGTTGTAACATGTACTACCGCCATCTATTGGCATTTTCTCGTAATATTATTACTGGTATAGCATGCCTGCAGATCAGACAGAATGAAACACAAAAGAACTTCTTTTTCCGTTGTATTGCTAGATGTCTCTTTTTTATGGATGCAGCACATTATCATTAATAAAAACTATTTCGCTTGTTCACACAAAATCATTTTGGTTTTAACTAGACGGAGTGCTCTGTCTGATGTTACTTTTTATGAGGGGTATTTTTTTAATTCAACTTTCATGTCTGAGTTCGACTCGACAAAACATGAAATTCTGTTCTAACAAAGTGTTTAAATAAACATAATTATTTTACTTGCATGCAGACTACACCACACACACACATAAAGTAGTATCATTATTATTACTTTACAAAAACAATCCTATTTCATTTTAACAAAAAATAACTTTCTATTAAGTAGTTAACCTAAATTTAAAAAATCCAACCCATATTTTAGTATAATATCTCAAATACGTTAAAAGTACCCATTTAGGCCCGTCTTAAATTTCAATAATCACCCTTACAGCCTTTCTACTTAATAACATTTAATTGTTGTATCAAAAGCATCTCGAGCCTTCTCTTAAATTAAACTGTAAAGCAAGGGGAGCTAATTAAATTATTTCTTTTAATATTGTAGATTCATATTAAAGTAATGGTGCGCACCATTTTTGGGTAATTAAGTTAAATTTAAATTATTGAACTGCCGCTGCCATGCCACCCACCTCCCTGTCATAACACCGTCTATCAGAGGTTCTGATTAGACGGTGTTATGACAGGGAGCAGAGCCAAGTTAAAAGAGCTGTGCAAATCGCAGAACATTGTTAACTAGAAATATAAAAATAGGATAGTCAAGGTTCTAATAGGATAGGAGTTAACCTATTGGACTTTTGTACTATATTGCATTCTGTAACATTATTGGTGTCACATTAAATCTATGGAGATTTAATTTCATAAGTTCTAAAATAAGATAAACATCCAAATTGCTTCCTACCCGAGAATTGTAGGTACCCTTAGCATGAACAGCTATCGAAAAAAATAACGCGCTTAATAAACATCCGTTAGAGTATTTTTTTTATGGAAATTTGTACAGCGCCATCTACCGCCGAAAAGTGAAATGAAATTTTCCATAGAAAATTTACTCTATCGAGTACTTTTACGTGATAGATGTTTGTGCAAAGGGTACTGGTATGTGTGATGCCATGTATCTACTTGTACAGGGAAGCTGGCATTCTTTACTTAATGGCCATACCCTACGACACGAGGCATATTTCGCACGATGTAGAGACGCGTTTGCCTCGCGAGCTTGACGTTGCCTTGCGACTTACCGCATTTGGCTGGCAGCCTCGCGATGTCAATACACATGCAGAGGTATCCATGCATTGTATAAACCATTTCGCTAGTCAAAAAGCACTAAGAAACGAGCTTAAGGTGGTACCCTGAGCGAGAGTGGCGCCGCAGTGATTTATATTTAATATTATAATTCTAATACACAATTTAAAAAATGTTTATCGTGGAGATTTTAGGGCTCACAGTCTAGTATTTTTAGACGGTATCGTTACATTCCCTCGTAGTCACTGCTAGAAGTAGATAGCAAAACTGCTAAAAGTGGCCGTTTTTGACACATTTGCTATCTACTTCTACGAATGACTAACCTTCTAAAAATACTAGACCATGGGCCCTAAAATCTTCACGATAAACATTATTAAAATCTTTTTCTATTAATAACTTATTAAATAAAAACCTCTGAGGGCGCCACTTTCGGTCATACAGCCGCCTTAAAAGACTCTCCAATTACTGCTCAAAAGAAAATAGGGTTTATGGTTTTCCATCCAAAAGTGCTAAGTTTGGACAGGTTTTTTTTAAATATAAATACCATCTGATTTTATTTGAATTTGATATTGTCCGGAAGCTGTAGTAGTCAACTTGTGGACTTTACTGTCGAAATTCACTATATTTCTCCAATTCGCCAAGTGTCAGTTAGAATTGAAAAATGATAAATTTCGCGTGTTTTTATATGAAACTCCAATTTCTTTGTAGTCTATCTGATACACGGCGAATAGGAGAAATTGTACAGTCACGAGCAATTAGATGTACACACCATAGAACTTTGTCACATTACGTTTTAAATAATTAGTATAACATTATTACACTGAGATATATTGATTGAATGTGACATAGTTCTAAAGTGTGTATAATAATAATATATTATTGCTCGTGACTGTACAGTAAATTCGACAGTAAAGTCTTCAAGTTGACTATTACAGCTTCCGAACAACATCAAAGTAAATGTAGATTTTTATCTACATTTACTTTGTAAAGGTAGTCTAATTGTACATGAAAATGTAAACATATTGTTTTACCATTGAAAATGGTTATCAGATGCAACTCGCCTGAGACGTATTTTTGGCCACATCTCCGAGGATTGAGATGGGAATAGTACCAAAAGACGAGGAATTTATCAAGACACGTGTGAACATTTGATTTTGATTACTGGTAACTTTTTTGGAATTTTGCAAAATTTTCCAAAATTCGGGTTTTTTGGAGGGGTGTTTGTTTACTAAATTGTAAATATTTCGCAAAAAAACTAACCTAAGAAAAAAATAAAAAAGTGGGTCCTAAGGCTACAAAATGGCGGATTTTTTTTAAAAATCGATTAATAATTGTGACCTAGGTGGTCCCTTTTAGATTTGGGATTGTAGAAAAACGGGTGTTTCCGTACATAAAAAGTGATGTAGCTTCTATGATTATTGACCAATCGTCTTGGTAATAGTGTTAAAAGATGCAGAAGCAGACGAGAAGTGCTATCCGACCCTAAATTAGCCAAACTGTCGAGTAGGTTCATAAACCTATTTAAATCATTTAATTTACTACATATTTTTAATGAACCAACGCGTATCACACCCACATCGGCAACCTGCTTAGATAATATTTTCTGTAACTGTAATGTCATTGAAAAATCAATTTTGAATTGTATTAAATCCGACCATAGTGGACAATTAGCCTCCATTGAGCACCATCATGTTCGGCCTAAACGGGAAATAATGTGTAGGCCAATAAAGAAACACTGTATTGAAAAATTCAGAACCAATGTCACAAGTAAAATTGAAACATTACCAGAACCAAATTTTGAAGCCAATAACTTATATAATCATTTATTTAGCATAGTTAAAACTGAATTTAGTAAAACTTTCAAACAAAAAATCATCAAATGTAATGATAGTACGAAATTTAGTGACTGGGCCACACCCGGCATATATAAAAGCAGAAGGAAATTATACGAACTTTATGCAGAGAAAGCTACTTCTTGTGATCCTAACTTCATTGAATTTGTCAAGAAGTATTCACAAACATTCAGAGAAGTTTGTATCCTAGCAAAGTCCAAGTACTTTGCAAATAAAATAAAATTAGCTGATAACAAAATTAAAGCTACCTGGAATATTATTAACAAAGAAACGGGCAAATCAAAATCCAATATAAATTCCTTCTGTTTAAAAACTGGTGATCAAACTTTTGAATCTGACAATGAGGTCGCTAAAGTTTTTGAAGATTTCTTTGCTAGAATACCTGTAGAAACTACCAGTACTCTTAGTGCTAGTCCCAACATCGCTGTCTCCCTTCTGGAGTCTAGTGTTGATAAGTGCAATGAAAGTTTTTCCTTTAAATATATAAATAGTGCAGATATCATTAAAGCTTTTAAAACAATTAATGTTAAAAAAACAGAAGATCTTTGGGGCATGTCAACAAGCATTATTAAATCAATAATTGATATACTAGCCCCCTACTTGGCTTTTATTTTTAACAAATGTATTGACGAGGGGGTCTTTCCTGACTTAATGAAAAATAGTAAATTGATTCCTCTTTTTAAATCTGGGGATAAAAGTGACCCAGCTAACTTTAGGCCAATATCTATACTACCAGCACTTAGTAAAATATTTGAAAAAATTATATATTCCCAATTATTAGATTACTTTACATACAATAATATACTTCATAAAAACCAGTTTGGATTTTCCAAGGGTAAAAGTACTACTGATGCTGGAATTGCACTTCTCAAACATATTCTTGACGCTTGGGAAGAAAAGCAGGATGTAATTGGCATTTTCTGTGACCTTTCTAAGGCATTCGATTGCGTTGATCACCAAACACTATTAAAGAAGCTAGAACATTATGGTGTCTCTGATAAGTCGGTTAGGCTTATGAAATCGTATTTGTACAATAGAACTCAGAAAGTAGTAATTAATAGAACTGAATCTACTGGAGCCCCCATCAATATGGGTGTGCCACAGGGATCAATATTGGGCCCATTGCTGTTTCTAATTTATATAAATGACCTTCCCAACTACGCGAGTAATTTATGTGAGACTGTACTATTTGCGGATGATACTTCTTTAATTTTCAAAGTAAACAGAGGTAATAACTGTTCCGACGAAGTAAATAGTGCCCTCTCTAAAGTTTCACACTGGTTTAATAGTAATAATTTAGCACTTAACCCCAAAAAAACTAAATGTGTAAAATTTTCTTTACCTAATGTTGAGAAGACAAAATTAAATATTAAATTGAATGACGATAAAGTAGACTTTACTGAGAGTACAAAATTTCTAGGTATTACACTAGATTCTCGATTGCAATGGGATCCACATATTGAAGCCTTGTCAAGTAGACTTAGTTCAGCGGCATTCGCTGTTAAGAAAATAAGGCTTTTAACTGATATTGAAACGGCAAGGTTAGTATACTTTAGTTATTTTCATAGTGTAATGTCTTATGGACTGCTATTGTGGGGCTCAGCTGCCAGTTTTGAAAATATTTTTGTACTCCAAAAAAGAGCTGTTCGCGCCATATACAATCTACGGCGGAGAGATACCTTGAGAGAATTGTTCAAAGAAATAAATATTTTAACTTTGGCAGGCCAATATATTTATGAAAATTTAGTTAATGTAAGGAAACACTATGATTCATTTGATAAGAACAGCAACATTCACCAGTTTAATACAAGAAATAAAGATAAACTTGCCGTTCCAAGTTTTAGGCTTGCAAAAACGAGAGGTTCATTTATGGGGAAAGGCATAGCCTTTATTAATAAAGTTCCACAACAAGTGATTGATCTTCCTTTGCATGAATTTAAAAACCATGTTAAAAAAACGCTCATGGGTAAAGGTTATTATAAAGTTGACGATTATCTTAAAGATCAAAATGCGTGGAAATGATGTAACACATAACTTGCTAATATAAGAACTTTGTTGAAGTAATATAATAAGTCTATGTTGTTGCCAATAATCCTGTCACCCTGTTGTAATTATCTGGTAACGATATATTCAAGTTTGTAAATATCGTTACTTATGGCTGTTACAGCTGATAAGTTTCTTGCGCCCGTTCTTCTTGTCAGCTAAAAAAGTCTGGAACGGGTGGTAGAAAAATATAGACGATTCAAAAGTACTTAATAATTAAGTTTATTTGAATAAAGCTTATTTCACTTTCACTTTCACTTTCACTTTCACTTTCACTTTCACTATCGTTGGAATTTTGAAAATCGGTTAATAATATTTCGGTCGCGTCGAGGCATTCAGCGGGCGCTTTTGTGACACGAGGCGAAGCCGAGTGTCACAGTCGTAAAAATAAATAGGAACCTACCACAGAGAAAGCAATACTATGAACCTACTAGCTAGGTAACTTTAGAAATATAATAGAATTGATTTTTATAATTGATTTTGGTTTTTCGTAAATTTTTGGATTCATTTACAATGCTCCGATTCTCGCGGGGACTGCAAAATCTGTGAATTATTTTATTATTGTTGTGTACGTACATAAATTATCATACCGTGCATATTTATCATTCTGTGTGTTTGGCCCAACTTTCAATACACTTTTTCATGTATGAATACGACGATTAATTTTTTTTACCAAGCTTTTCCAACTGAAATATTTTCAGATCGCTTTACACGATAGAGCGTTCGATTTTTCATTCGATTGCCAATCGGTGTCCAATTATCCAATATCGACAGACGTCACTGACGAGTGCTGCTTAATTAATTTACGCACCCAGCCTTTTAATCCTTTGCCAATCAATCATTTACTAAATTAATTAATTCGGCAGATCTTAAAATTATAGTTACGTAGGTATACCCACAGAACAAGAAAAAAATTAACATGGTACATATTTTATTTTATTTTCATAGCATAACTAAATATGATACAAATATAGATAAATGGACAGTACTCTTCCATACTTGAAATAGCTCTCAACGTTGAGAGCCGTTTATAACTTCGGGCCTAGTTGTAAAAAAAACATGTACTATTGCTGCTGACTATTGAGATCCGCAAGAGAACTAAAGTAACCGACATCGCTCGAAGGATTGCTCAGCTGAAGTGGCAATGGGCGGGACACATAGCGAGAAGAACCGATGGCCGTTGGGACGGAAAGGTTCTGGAATGGCGACCGCGCACCGGACGGCGCTCCGTGGGTAGGCCCCCGACAAGGTGGACCGACGATCTGGTGAAGGTCGCGGGAAGCCGCTGGATGCGGGCAGCGCAGGACCGATCGTCGTGGAAATCCTTAGGGGAGGCCTATACCCAGCAGTGGGTATTGTGCGGCTGATATGATGATGATGATGATTGCTGCTGACAAGCGAATATCGTAAAGATAATGCTCATGATTTAAGTTTTTTTTATTATGAAACCTCTTGTAATTGTTAGTAAGTAATACAGAATATGTTACCGGTAATGTGCGAAAATCAGTTAGATAATCTTCGGATTATCTGATCGAGTCCTTTAAAGTAGAAAATATTTACTTATTCAGTTTTTACATTCATTGCACCCACCACCACCTCAACGTTAATAACTATATTTTTTTCACCCACTTCCCCTCTGTCCTGTTCCTCTCGTTATTTTTCTACTCAAGATTGCCTGGAAGAGACTGCTACATAGCAGTAAGGCCGCCTTTTGTGTACTTGTCCATGTTTATTGTTTGCTTCTTTGTAATGTAATTTTCTAGAGTGCAATAAAACGTTTAATATTATTATTAATTAGATAATCTGCAGACTAACGACCAAGCATCATTTAAAGCTAATAAAGAGGTTATTTAATAGGCTATTTAATATAAAATAGGACTACACCAACGAACTTTGGACTACACAGGAGCGGGAGATGGGGGGCTATGAAAAAAGCTTTAAAAAGTTCATCACATTAGGTTAGAATTGCGACCAAAAACGCATGAGCCGAGTGAGCGAAGCGAGCGTGCCACGGCGGCAGCGGCCGGCGAAGCGCCAGAAACAACGTTTTTGTAAAATTTACTATCAATAGAGATCTTTAACTTTGTGACCCTACCATGAGTTGATGCAAACTGTTTACGTTACCGTAAACTATTGTTTTGTCTCTTTCACTCGCACTGACTGTGAGCTGTATATCCGACAGTTTACGGTAA
This sequence comes from Agriphila straminella, assembly GCA_950108535.1. Lineage (NCBI taxonomy): Eukaryota > Metazoa > Arthropoda > Insecta > Lepidoptera > Crambidae > Agriphila > Agriphila straminella. The sequence goes on along the minus strand of OX467321.1, from coordinate 8,719,911 downwards.
CGTAAACAGTTTGCATCAACTCATTGTAGAGGCAAAGTCTTGACCAATTGGTCATATCGCTCACAGTCTTCCGCGATTTAACGGTGTGGAATAAACTAGGTACTGGCCTCGGCACGGATCTTGAGCAACTCAGCATCAGCCATTTTATTGTCCACACTGCTGGGGCACAGGCCTTCCTTCTAGGTATATAAGGAGGATGGGCCTTACCCACCACGCGGGCCCAATGCGGATTGGTGGGTGATCTTGAAGGTCTCATTTGCGGGGGACGACGTGGTGCGGGGCGACTACAAGCAGTAATCCCCTCCAATTTCTCTCACCGTTCACATTTCGTGCCGGCATCTGCAAAGTGAAGAAATCAGCTACTTACTTCGCGCTTTAACGGATGGTACTCGGCAATTTTCAGATAACCTACCTCATTAACGCCTCTAGTGGTAAAACATACAAAACGAAATGAAAAGGGTTTAGAAAAAAAAATATCTTCATGTCTCTCGTGTTCGCCGTATCTCTACGTTCCACATGAGTAAATAACTTTGGTAGGGTAGGAGGAACAACGAACCAATTTCAATAGTATGACGTTATCTGCTTTCTTCTTTTGTTTTTTCTTAAATATTTTAACAAAGGAAGGACTGTCAGCTTTTCCCTCCAATTCGAATTTCATTTTGAAAAGTTACATCTACTCCTCTACCAACTGAATTAAGATTCCTGCAGTCCCTGTAAAGATTCCGAGTTTATATACAGCAACCACACAATATTTTGCATTGATCACATACCTGTATATTCATTTAGGCAGGTAGGTCTCAAAAGTACTTGAACACTTCACATTGTGCAGAATTTCTGACTTTTAATGCCACCTTGAAGACGAACGAACGAAACGCTGCTAAAAGCATTTTTTTTTTCAATTTTTTCAGCAAAACATTCGGTGATATGTTTTTTTACCTCATTCAGTTAAGGGGCTTATATAGGTCAACTAGCGCCACCAACACATTTTTTTATTACTCGTAAACCAAGTAAATATTAAAAAAAGGAAACAATAATGCCCTCTTAAATTGTCTCTAATATTTTTTTTATAACTCTTTAATATTTTTCATTCTTTGTACTAGTTTTAAATTGCACTTTCATAATACTAAATAATATACTAGAAAAAATACGACTCGCACCAGATCAATACTCAGACGGGAATCGAACCCGCGACCTTTGGATATCCGGTCCAATGCTCTGACCGCTGAGCTACCGAGTCACTAGTGACATCGCCGAATTTCTTCTAGTATATCCTACTCTTACGCTGCAAGCCAGCGTTATTTCACCAATGTGAGGAATTACCTCGACATTCAATTGAAATATCTTTCCAGATATTTAGTATAGTATATTATTTAGTATTGTGTAAAAATAGCATTGTGAATGCAAAAATCTCAAATTTAAAAATTGCACTTTCATGTTTTACAATTGTCACTTTTGTTTTAAATGGATTTTAAAAGTTTACAGAAAGAATGAAAACTGTTTATTGTTTCCTTTTTTAAATATTGACCAGGGGCCTTACAATGAGCTCTTATAGCAACCTCGAAAGTAATGTTATAGGGACAGAGCTATACATCGCGTAAAGCGCCACCTCATTTACAACATTGCTTCGATATTACTTTTGACAGTCATTGTAGGGGGCTGGTTTACGTATAATAAAAATAAATGAATTGGTGGCGCTAGTTGACGCCTATAGGGGCCTTAACAAAAGATTTCAACGGGTTTCAACTTTTTGACATAACATAACATAACTCATACCTACATTACCTAATTCTAATCAGTGAATCTGTTTAGATTTTTTTTTTATTTTAGTTTCTTTGGGCGACAATAGTACAATATGAGACAAGTTAGCTTAGGTTGCTCATTGCACACAAGGCTGTGGGTTGCAGCCCGAGCCGCAGGCGAGGGCGTAACTCAGCCGAGTGTGCAATAAGCAAGAGCTCACGAGTTTCATACGACGTTTTTCAACACATTTGCGAGGAAAAACTAAGTAATATATCACAAAGCAACAAATATGGCAAAAACAAAATATGATAATTATGGGAAAAGGCGCGCATGTTTTTTTTTTCACAGGCTAACGCAAGAATTTTTTGCGAACAAAGGGGTGAGGAGCATACAGCCTTCGACTAATACTTCAAAATTATAATTTTAAGTGACAAAATGCAAATATTTTAATATTTTATAACAAAATATTGTGAATTACGAATAATTTGATAATAATTATAAATTTATTTGACTTAATTAAGGAATTACACATTTATTTATTCCAAAAATGTATATGAATTTTCAGCAGCATAAAACCTCTTTGTTGTCAAAAAAAAATAACTGTATTACCCGGCTAAATTGGGAATGCTCTGTTTACTCGCATAGAACTTGCAGTAAGGTACTAATTTAACTTTGTAGGGTTAATTCTATTACGAACTAGTGTTTTATATATTATTGCACGCGTTTGTTATAGCTCGGTTTATGGCCCTAAAAGCGATGTATTAGGGCTCACTTTACGAGCAAGTGTGTTGAAATAGTACATTATGAGACAAGTTAGCTTAGGGCAAAAGCTCACGAGTTTCATACGACGTTTTTCAACACATTTGCGAGGAAAAAACAAAGTAATTTACCACACAGCAACAAATACGACAAAAACAAAATATGATAATTAAATTATGGGAAAAGGCGCGCAGGTTTTTTTTTTGGTTTTTTTCACACGCCCAACGCAAGAATATTTGCGAACAAAGGAGTGAGTAGCATACAGCCTACTTCAAAATTATAATTTTAAGTGATAAAATGCAAATATTTTATAACAAAATATTGTGAATTATGAATAATTTGATAATAATAAATATTTGTTTGACTTAATTAAGGACTTACACATTTATTTATTCCAAAAATGTATATGAATTTTCAGCAGCATAAAACCTCTTTGTTTTTTACTAAAAAAAATAACTGTTTTACCCGGCTAAATTGGGAATGCTCTGTTTACTCGCATAGAACTTGCAGTAAGGTACTAATTTAACTTTGTACGGTTAATTCTATTACGTACTAGTGTTTTATATATTATTGAACGCGTTTGTTATAGCTCGGTTTATGGCCCTAAAAGCGATGTATTAGGGCTCACTTTACGAGCAAGTGTGTTGAAAACAATTTTACAGTATATTTAGTTTTACCAAATAATATAAAACAGTGATCAGTAAAGTTTCCACTAATAATATTATTATTTCTTATTAATTTACTGCCTTATTTGCACAAAGAGAGCTTACAATAAGCTGTGATTTTCAGGCAGAGGAGTTTAAGGACAGCTTAAGTAAAAAAAATACTTTTTGCACTTACGTGCTCATTTACATGAGGGATAATTATTAGAGGATTCTGAAAAGGTTTTAAAATAATGTTCTAGATTTAAATATATAAATAATGTTCTAGAAATACAAAATAAAATAATGTTCTAGATTTGAACAATGTGATGTTGTTTTGCACGGATTTCATTTGTCATTAGATAATGCGTTGGTAAGGAATTAATTAACTTATATCGCAAAATTGAACTGTTAAACCTAATGTTAAAATTTTATTGTAGTAATTAACGTGTAAGTTGCAAAACTTTTTGTATGGTGCGAAAAATTATAATTATGGTTTTAAGTTTTTTTTATTGCCTTATGGCTTAATTAAGGGATTATATTTTTAACTTCAATTTATTTAAATGGAACAAACAGAATTATACAGTTTTTATTTTTAAACTAAGTACGGAACAACAGTTTTTTTTATTTGAAAAATGCTGTTTGTCAACAGAGACATAGTTTTCTCATTAGGTACTTATTTAAAACGAAATAATAAACAAGTATATATTTCTCCCTATTGCGATTACTCCCAAAGTATCAATTAAAATTACTTGGAGCCCAATCGCGGTAATTCTGAACGATAAAACAAAAAACGTTACGTTTTCATTTAAGTTATATTTACCTAAAATTCTTTGGTTTAGCTTCATAATTTTCACTTAAATTGTCCCAAATTGTAATCCTAGACTCCATAAGCAGAGTATTCAACAATTTTAACAAAACTAAAGCGAGTATTTTTCTGTAAACGAAACTGAAACGGTAACGATTTAGCTTCGGTTTTATCGTTAAAAATTAGCGCGATTAGGCCCTAGCTATCCCAATAATAGAAGTCTGTATAACTTATCCATTTTAGTAATATCGAAGTTCAAAAATGTTTTAGCCCGCATACTTTACCTACTCAAACATACATACCGATAACAATAACCCAACTCGAAGAGTTACCATTCGAATTTTCATCCTTAGTACATGTTTACTCGCCTATAACACTCTGAAATCTCTCATCGAAAAATTTACATACAACCAAATTGATTCCGACAGACCACCACATACGATAACCAACTTTAACGCCCGGCAATAGAACATAATCTCGGAATGATGCAGCGGTGAAGTTGTGTGAAGGAATATGAGTGATTTATAGGTGCGTTACTGGAAATTGAGCTTTGATGCATTGTATGTAAGACGCAAATCGTCAGCGTTAATATTTATGAAGGAAGCAGTTTCCCGGGACTCGAACGAGTCCCGTGTTCGTTCTCGAATAATCGATAGCTGACGTCTGGCCGCCCCCCGCTCAGGTGGTCCCCTCTCGCATCCTTGGTTAAGGTTCTGTTCGAATAATGCGACAATTTAACACAATGCAACCAAAAAAAAGCTTAACGGTAGTTTCTGGAATTAATTCATTAAAACAGTGTTCAAAATTGTGTTAATAGGTCGTTAAAATATTAAATCGCTATTGTATCACAATTAGCACTTAAGAAATAAATGTATTTTTATGACTGACTGTGTTTGCCGCAATCACATAAAAATGGTAGTTAAACAACTTTGGTATCATTTTATAGGAGTTTCAGATAGTGCAATTGCAGAAGGAGACAGTAATATTTGAATGCAAAGTATTTAACTTTCCAGTTTGCACATTTACCATCTATTTTACAAGTTCAGTAGCTCTATCATGTGTTGATGCAAAGTGGCAAACTGTGGTCCTACCATGAGTTGATGCAAACTGTTTACGTTACCGTAAACTATAGTTTTGTCTCTTTCACTCGCACTGACTGTGAGCAGTATATCCGATTGTTTACGGTAACGTAAACAGTTTGCATCAACTCATGGTAGGGCCACTGGTTTTGTTACCGAAAACTATAGGTTATACTGCTCACAGTCAATGCGAGCGAAGTAGAGAAAACGAGTTTACGGTTAAGGGAGCGAAAATAGTTTGCATCAACTCATGGTAGGGCCACTGGATATTAATCTTCTTTTGCTGATTTAGGTAAGTAGGTACTTGACTTCTCAGTCTCACCCTCAATACCCAAAAATCGCATTGATACAACTACCCATTAAATCCTCCACAGACGGGCGTCTAACAAGTTCTGCATGAATGAACCGCTACGTGTTGCGTGGGTAATTGCTCTTTGTCTCTAGTCTGCATTGTTTTACAACAAACTTCCTATACGGCGATATGGCAACACTGCAGCAATACAAGGAAGGTAGCTTTACAATTATTTAGCTTTTGGTAACGTTATTAAAATAGCTGTGGTTTATGGCAACATTGTAATTAATTTACTATAATTTGCTGTTGCAATATGAAATGGTAATTCAGAGTGACGTAAAGGCATGTCTATTCCATATATGGCTTTAACTGAATATGAATGTCTTTGATGTGATTGCCGAAAATTGTGATTTAATATAATCTATGGCTTCTGAAGGTTTGTTTGATGTTTGTGTTAGTGTATTTTGTACTATAAAGGTGCGGGCACATTTGGTGTTAACACGCCGTCAGATGACATCGGTTTTCATAGTAAATGTATGCACTAGGATCACACTTATCTGATTGAAATTGAAATAATCTTTATTTAAATAAGCTCACATAATAAGCGTTTTTAAATCGTCAATTCTTTTACCCTGCTACCCATTATGACGTCTTTTACCTGACAAGAAAAATGGGCGCAAAAAACTTGCCAGCTTTATCAGATGGAACGATATTTACAAATATATATATCGTTTCCAGACATTATGTTAACAAAGATTTACAAAAAAAAAACATTATTTAATTAACACATTTCATTATGATTAAATTTACAGGGTTCAAGCTAAGTTCAAATTTTTTGAAGTAATTATACAGTCTAGGCTCTTACAAAAAAAATATTTTGATACAATTCAATATGCGTTAAGATAGGTAGTCAGAAGCAGACCCATTCCCACTGGCAGCACCCTTTCACGAGCATGACGTGTGAACCAGATAGATATAGACTGTGATAACACGTCCATACAAATGCGGCGTGTTAAGACATGGCGTCAGACAAATGTGCCAAAAAACCTTAATACTCATAGGTATGAATAATGCTTACCGCTGACGGGCTCTATTTTGTAGCTGCGATAAGCGCGGCGTTAATCGCGGCGATATCGCTGCGATAAACGCGGCGATAATCGCGGCGACAATCACGGCGCTTTTTAGTCGCTGACGTAGGTTAACCCTAAAAGGCACCCGGTAATAATATTATAGAACAATCACTTTTATTATTGCTAAGCTCTATAAAATAAAGTTTATGATTTATTTATGTCAGTAATTATATACTTTTCACAAATGAAGCAAACAATGTATACGATTCAAATGTCTTCAGTACCCTTAGCACGAACAGCTATCGAGAAAAAAAACGCACGTAAAATTACTCGATAGACAATTCTCTATGGAAAATTTCATTTCGCTTATCGGCGATAGATGGCGTTGTACAAATTTCCAATACAAAATTTATCTATCGAATGATTATTTTTTTGATAGCTGTTTGTGCTAAGGGTACAGATCCTTTTATCGTCAAAATAGTGTGAAGAACAAAAATTCTGCATTTACTTTATATGCGCAAATTCAAGAATTATATAAATTGGTAAGCATATCATGTAATAATAATTCTCTTACTTTTTATTGCAAACTCTACCATTACAAAAATAATTATGTCAGCCAGCGAAAAAAATTGTGGTGTCTTTTAGGGTTAAAGCCGCTTGTCACTCTTGTCAGTATCATTTCGTGGGCGATTAGTCGCCGAGCTATGTGTGAGCTACTTTTTGTAGCTCGTGGGCGTTTACGTATTGAACTCCATATGTTCTATTCTGGGCTACAAAAAATCGCTCGGCGATTAAGCGCCCGTGAGCGGTGGCGCTTAAAGTTAATTACGAATAAGACAACTAAACTAGGTGCTTCGTTCGGTTCGGTAAAATCCTGCTATCAACTGTATTTTTTTTCCTATCTTTCCGATTTTGTGTGTTTATTATCATGTGAGAATTAATATCCTCCTCATGGTAATGGTAATCCGATAACAGCTAGTAAAACTAAGTAAAGGATTACCTTTAATTACATTTAATTAATTTTATAAAAAAAACGTCCATCAGCCAATTTTGATGTCCCCACTGCTGGGGCACAGGCCTTCCTTATGGGTGGTAAGGAAGATGGGCCATAACCCACCACGCGGGCCCAATGCGGATTGGTGGGTGTTATCGACTGCAAATTCAGCCGGAACCACGTGCTTAACGTGCCTTACGAAGCACGGAGGAGCTCCAGATAATAACATTTTAGTCACCCATCCCATGACCGACCCTTGCAAACGTTGCTTAACTTCCGCAATCGCTGGGCCAGGCCCTAAACCACCGAGCTCCTCCAAAAAGAACGAGTTTTAGAAAAATTAGGAAGACATTAATACATGTTAAGAGTAAATTAAGTACGAAATAAGTAAATTACTAAAAAAAATCTATCAAATTGTGCCTACATTCTCTGAAGATATTCCAATTTCTATTTTTTTTAACTTGTTGTTTTTGTACGTACAAAAATGAGTAAGTATGCAAATAAGACACTTGGGAACTTTCCAAAGTTTATTATGTATATGCTTAGCGAAAACTCCGCGCTTCTTGAAAATAAAAACACAAGCGTTATTAATAATAATATCTAACCAACAAAAAAGTGCGGTACAGTCACGCTTTATATAATTATACAGTTTTAGAACTTTGTCAGTCTTAAATCTATTAACAAATTACAACTACAACAAAGTGACAAAGTTCTTAACTGTATACATATTTTTAGACGTGACTGTACAAACAAAAATACATATACATATGAAGGTACCTATATAAACACATACTTATTATGGATCATTCACGGCTGTTGAATTTTGTCAGGTAATATAAAAAATAAGTGGAAATATTCGAATTCGGATGGAAATAACTGGTTATAACTGAGTATGCGGATGGGCGGTTGTAAAAGTCCTTCCCTTCAAATTGGCCGTAAAGAGTACCGGATGTTTTGGAATATCAGAGATTAGCTACAGGTTATGGCGGGATATTATGCCTAGATTCAACATTCCTCTGAGATGCTATGGCTAAGCAAGGCTAAATAGAGGAAATATCGTCTAGCTTTCCGCCCACAGCTTCGCCAGCGTGGACTACAGGTTATATCTTGCGGGCGGAGACCCGTGCCCAGCAGTGGGATAAAAAGTAGCCTTTGTCCTTTTTCAAGGACTCATCTATATCTGTACCAAATTTCGTGAAAATCAGTCCAGTGGTCTAGTCGTGAAAACGTTACAGACCGAGTATAATACAAAATGGATTAGACGCACTCCGTGTTATTTACAAAAGATTTTTAAACACTATTTAACTAAACACATGTTTAAATGTGATGCTGTGTCTTTCAAACAATATTGTCAAAAAAGTGACAGCATCACATTTAAACAGGTGTTTAGTTAAATAGTGTTTAAATGAATATTTCTGAATGGGAACACTTTACCTATTTTAAAGTTTAAGAGCGTTTATGCGCTATACTAGCGCCGCCAATGGAAAAAAATCGTAGTGCTTAAATAAAGACGAAATTGTGAATTGTTTTCTTCTAGTGTACTCCAAAAAAGCTTTTTTATAATTTTTAACGTTTAAACAATATTTTATAACCTGTCGTTTAGTTTATTGCTAAAAGTGGCCACTTTTAGCAATAAAACTCCATTAAACTAAATGACAGACTAGAAAATATTTTTTATTTTAATTATTTATTTATTTATCGTTTTTGGATAGCTAACAGCTTATAAACAAACAGATAACAATTACAAATATATATAACTAAAAGCTATTGACAAGCTTAAGCGATAGAAAGTACAACAAAGCTTTTGTAGAGTACACTAGAAGAACACAATTCACAATTTCGTCTTTATTTATGCACTACGTTTTTTTCCCATTGGCGGCGCTAGTATAGCGCATAAAGCCCCTTAAGGGCAACATTTTTTAATACAGTAACTCAGAACATTAGACATAAATATGGTGGGTTTTGTTAACCTATTTTTTTTATAATTATGTTTAAGTACAGTCACAACAGAATAGCATTTGATTTAATTTCAAGTTCAAAGGTTGATTTGGTCCATTATGTTTATCAATTCAACTCGAACAATCATTGATATACGTGCTTCCAGACATACGCATGTAATTAATTTGTGATATTCGTATCGGATATGTATGCCAATATCATTTCTAGTACACAATCCTAAGGATGATATTCAGGAAACAGGACTTACTTTGCGTACTTCTCTTTATACCCAAATATTCGGTTTGAGTTTATAATCAATTAAGAGTAAGTGGTGACGTAAATGTTATAATAATATCTCCTTGAGTTTATAACTATAGTTAAATAGATTACGCTTTGATCTTTCGTTACTGAATTGTTAATTTTGTGTTAATTAACTTTGTTTATTATAGTTAAATGTAATTAAAGTGTAACTGATGTGTTGAGTTTTCAATAATAAATTAATTATTGTTTTTTTATATATGAAAGCGCAATAGAAATTAAGTAAGTAATTTATATTATAGGAGTAAACAAAAACTGATTACTGAATAAGGATTCTATAATAAGATAACTTATAAAATTGCACAGATATTGTCATTTTTAAATTTTATTGTTAACTTAATCAAAAATCAGCAATACAGAAATAGAGAAATATTACCATAAAGATTGCCATATTACAAACTAGAACACATTGATTTAACCATAACATATTTTCCTGATAGCCAAATTAAAAATCAATATCTACCTACCTACTTGTGTTCGACGGTCATAACAACTTTTCAAATATAACTTTTATTATCATTACACGAGAACTTTAAAAAAAATCTATTTGACAGGTCAACGCTTGTATGGGATGGGAAGTGGTCATTGTTCTTTCAAATAAAAATGCTAAGATAAATAGATGAGTAATTTCTGGCCCATCTGATTGTTTTTTATTCTTTGCCTTTCTCCCAAAGCTTCAGGTTCTATCCCCGGGCGTCTCTGAAAGAGGGTAGTTTTACAACGCACGGGGGAAAACTTTACGTGTCGGCCAGTACTCTTTACCCTTTACATCGGGGGTTCATTCGCGTTATTGTGATGGTCATGAAAACACGCTTTAAATTCTATAATTGGTTCACACCTTCTTAACATGGAGTTAAGGTCGAGAATTGAATGAGCCTGTTATCTTTTTACAGAAACTGTGAGTTGTTAACTTTTGAGTTCTCTTTCGAATTTTACGACTTAGTCGTTTGTGCATGTGCTTCGATAAGTTAAATTGTAATGTTTTGTTTATCAAACTTTATGAACGATTTAGTTTTTTTACTAAATAAGATTTACACAAGTCAACAGCACGACAAAAGCATCGTTCATTTTTTTTTTCTTTTAAAAAATCTCTTTAGAACAAAATGTCTTATTAATTATTATGCAGTCATTTAGGAAGAGATCGATTCTATCTACGCTTTTATTTAAATGATTTATTATATAACTATAAAATTATTGCCTTTATAGCAAACAGTAACAATATCGACAATGCTTTTGAATAAATGATTTGTTATAAATATAAAAATATCCCCCTTTATAGCAAACAGTAACAATTATACGCAACAATTACAATAACATCAACAGTCTGTTTAAATTCAATATTAATAAAATTATTTCATTTTCTCGAGTGCTCAGCATTCAATATTCTCACTTAATTTATAACGAACTTATTTTTTAAACTAAGCTTTTTCTTGCTATATTTAGCGAGAATACCTGATATTTTCTTATTTACTCCCACTCTTAATACTTGTTTCTAAAACGCTGCTACATTTACAAGTGAGAACCAGCTTTGCATAAATAATAAATTAAATTTAAATTGAATTCCATGTAAAGCAAATCTCGCCTTAATACCTAAATATATTACAAGAGAATATTATTTTGATTTTAAAATATATTCTCCAATACACACTAGGATTACGTTTAGGTTGTATGTACTTATTTAAAAAAAACTTACTTAGAAGAGAAAACGACTAGATGATTGTTTGCTCTATGTGAAATAAACAATGTTTCAAAATCAAAATTATTAATTGCTAGTAATAAAATATAGTTTTAAATTGTCATTTCTATGGTAAGTACAAGTTAAAATCTTACACTTTTGAAGGTGGTGAAATGGAAATCCATTTTCATGCAGTAAATAAAAGTCAATGTAGTGCAATAAGATATCAAACTTTCAAACTTTTGTAATAAAAAATGAAAAAAAAAACATTTTTTTTATTGTGGCAACTAGGTACTACCTATTTCGATTGTTCGTCTAAAATAGAATCCTTTTTAAGGTGGTACCCTGAGCGAAAGTGGCGCCGCGGTGAATTATATTTAACATTATTATTCTAATACACAATTTAAAAAATGTTTATCGTGGAGATTTCAGGACCCACAATCTAGTATTTTTAGACGGTTTCGTTACATTCCCTCGTAGTCACTGCTAGAAGTAGATAGCAAAACTGCTAAAAGTGGCCGTTTTTGACACATTTGCTATCTACTTCTACGAATGACTAGAGGGTATAAAGTGATATACCTTCTAAAAATACTAGACCATGGGCCCTAAAATCTCCACGATAAACATTATTAAAATCTTTTTCTATTAATAACTTATTAAATAAAAACATCTGAGGGCGCCACTTTCGGTCATACAACCGCCTTAAGAGTGCTTTTTCTAAATGAAGATAGAAAAATATTATTCGCTGCTTCAAGCAACTTAGCTCGAACAATACACTCTACACTTCAGTAAGAAAGAGCGCAGTAATTGTCCGGATTGATGTCGGCTATTTAACACGGCTGGAGTAGATTAAGTGAAATCTCTGGGGCTCTTACTTTTTTAGCTTCATTATTTACTTTGAATGTAATAAGTCTCTTGCATTTGCTGGCATGAGAAAACTGCGTTCGTGCAGCGGAAATTTCTCTGAAATTGAAATTAGCGACTAAGCTGAGAGAATGTAAAGCTTTTTTTTTGCGTTTTACAGTCTAACTAAAAAATTTGGCTGGAACTCTCCGTTTTAAGATTAACGTTAAAACCATTAATGTTTTAATTGACTATGTAAATTACTTCGAGTGCTTCAATCTTGGATTAAAGTTTAAGTTTCAAAATAAATTACAGATTTTTGACAGTTTTTATAACCTCATGTGCTGCTTACTTTACCTAACAAATTTTAATTAATGCAGCTTCAGATTAAATTTTTCATCCATTAGTAAAGCATCTATGCTTAAAAATGGGAACCTATTAAAGCTTTTGATTTCATCACTACTGATGCTGTTACTGGTGTTCCCTCAGGGAGCAATCATAGGTCCGGTATAATATTATAACCTTTAGCCGGAATTCCGTTTGATCGTCGAATTAATCGGACCGTTTCAACTTCGGCTCTTTGCAGCTGCATCTATTATTAATAGTTGGGGCAAGAGTTATTTCATGTTATTTCAAAATTTTACTTACCGATATAGGAGTAGAAAATTTTAGTGCTTCAAACGGATAAATTCACTGAAATTATTTCCACACTAGAGGCTCCAACATGAACCCTGTAAGTAGAACTATAATTAGTTTGTAGTGAAACGCCACGACACACAACGAAGCTATAGAACCGTCACACTTATATCACACGCTTATGGAACTCATAACAAGCCCTTGAGCGTTGCATCTTCCTCCACATAATTGCATTGCGACGGTGTTTTCCGACGTCATAAGACTATGCAGAGTTGCGAGACGGTGATTGATAAATAGATATTTACATTTAGTATTATATTCCGTGCTTCGGAAGGCACGTTAAGCCGTTGGTCCCGGCTGCATTTGCAGTCGTTAACACCCACCAATCCGCATTGGGCCCGCGTGGTGGGTTATGGCCCATCCTCCTTACCACCCATAAGGAAGGCCAGTGCCCCAGCAGTGGGGACATCAAAAATGGCTGATGGACATAGTATTATATACCTACCTAACTCTTTGTTGTGATGTTGGCATCGCTGTTACAAACATTAGGCAATAAAGATTGACTTTACATAATTATGTAGATAGGTAAAGAATAGACGTGTAACTTCATTCGTACTGTAGCGCTACAAGACATTATTATGGTATATACAAATACACTATGTATGTAGTCAAGTCAAAGTCAAATCAGCTTTATTCAAATAAACTTAATTATTAAGTACTTTTGAATCGTCTCGTCTATATTTTCCTACCACCCGTTCCAGACTGTAGGTTACTATTGCATAGGTATGTCATATGTAACACAAAAGAAAATTAATACTGTACCATTTGTTTTTTTGTTAATTTTAAATATTGTGTTTTCAGTGTAGCCTTTCTCTTGACGCCAATAGTAAAATTAAACCTTAAGACCCCAAATGACCTGCTTAAGGTATTTTTAAACGGGTGTTGAGTTCGTCGAGTTTCACGGCCCCTCTCACCCCCCACAATAAGGCCGGTATTTCAAACATGTCAGGTAATAAACTTGAGAGTCGCGCCGTACTTCGCACGTAGACACATAAATTGTTTAGAAAGAGCGAAGCTGACTGCGCGGTGGTTCGAGTTAAAATAACCCTTGCCTTTTATATGGTGCTACGGTAAGTAAAGCTGTTAAATTCAGAGTATAAACAGAATAAAATAAACAGCGCGAATTACTGTTAACAAAATTCAAGTAAGTACAAAAAAAAATTGTATTTAATTTGCAATGAAGAATTATGAAAATCACTATAGGTACACAGTGAAGTATTTTTTTTACATTTTTTACAGATTTTTTTATAAAAAAAAATTTCTATCAAGTTTCTCTATCTACAATGATTAGAGATATACCGCCTTCATTTTATGCAGTTAAAACCAAGGCATGCCCATCTTTCATAATTATTAACAAAACTTCCGCTAACACACCACCGCTGCATCTCAGCACTGCATAATCGAATCACGTATTTCTCGCCGTTCCTAACTCTGCACTTTCGCATAACTTTTACCTACCTGGAATGTCGCAATATTTCTACAGCGAGCGAAATGTAATTAATCAAAAAGTTTTCAACCCCTCCTCACCCCGCCTAAACTCTGAGGGCGTAAAGATTGACGTCTCCCCTTAGATTCCTCCTTGGGAGCAAAATTCTCCTTTCGTTGCCGCCTATTGTAATGACGCTATTACCGGATTTGTGGGAATGTATGGAATTTGACGGAGGAAATTTTTGTGGTTGGAAAACTGTCGATTAGCTACTTTTAGAGGAACTCGTTAAAAGGCCGGCGAACAGTGACCTCCTATACAAACGTAATGCCAAAATGATTTGCAATTTGTATTGATTTGAACATTATTAACTCTTCTTGATGTTATTCGTTATTAATAGAGTTCATTTATTATTATAAACATAATGGACGTGTATCCTCGTCATCTGGAACTTTTTTCAATGATTTCTGTAAGGTATGCTATCACAATAATCTTTTTGCTTTTTCTCAAACAGTATGATTAACTAAGCAAATGGTGACAGAAAAGTTTAAAACTCTTCACCATTATCAAAGTTGACGGAGGCTGCTAGCAAATCCTTATTCTGAAAACACATTGTCAACATTCGGAAGTACAAACTCCATATATAGGTTAAAGTATTTGTATAAGAAAATGAAAAAAATTAAACCGTCAGCGGGCGCAGGCCATTATAACCTAAGTCACAGAATAACCCTAAGTAGATAACTGGGTGATAACCTTATGTTATGTTTTTAAGTTTATAATTTTATGCTTTCCGTAGCAACCTTTAAGTAAGGCTACACTTACCTTGTGTGCTTATTAAATTTTTTAAGCTACCTTTTTGCATGTGTAGCGTGTATATTGGATAACTAGATGGATATAAGTAATGAATAGGTGGAAATGGGTGTCATCCTCGTCCTTTGTACCAATAAAACTGCTTGTAATTTTTAAATAATAAAAACATTAGCTTACGCCCGTGACTTTATCTGCATGGTCATTCGAAAAAGCCTAGTTAATCCAGGTTATAAACTAAATTCCATCCGAATTCATCCAGCCGATTTTGCGTGATTGAGTTACAAACAGCCAAACATAAAAACATCCAAACTCATACCATCCACTCATCCAAAATCCACATAAGTAGGATTTTGTTGCAATTCGCAGCTGTTGTTAACTTAATTTGATTTCAGAATAGTACCGTTTGGCGCTCTTCCAGCTGTACAAAGTGATCTCTGAAGTTCGCAACACCTGCTATGAGCTCGTAACGCCCAGGGATTTAATGTCATCTTGTTTTGTATTGTTCTTTGGAGGTTTGTTTGAAAGATTCAAACTCAATCATCACGTAGAAAAACTGTTGGAAATTGGCTACTCACTAAACAGAAAGGCGCCCGCAATTTAGATTTTTTTTGCAGGTCACTTTATTATCCTAGTCAAAATAGCTTTAGTCTATTGCAGAATGAATGTCTCTCCCGTGGAGGTACTTTATTTTTTATTTTATTTTATTTTAGTTTATATGGGAAACAAACAATTTCACAGTACATTAAGTTTTACCAAATATTATAAAACAGTGATCAGCAAAGTTTCCTCTGATAATTAGAACATACAAAATAAACTACAGGGCAATTTGAACTTAATTAAATTCACAGAGCAAGTTAAAAGTTAAACTACTTCTAAAATGGAACTGTTAATTAAAGATATGTTTACAATTATTACCTATTTATCAATCAATTCATGTATATGATTTTTAAACTGAGTTATACTACAATTGAAAAAATCTATAGATGTGAAACTTTTGTCATATTCCTTACAAGCTCTAAACAAAAAGGTGCTGCCAGCACATTTAGTGCTGGTAGTAGGTAAAGAAAACATATTGTTAAGACGTTAACTTGTCCGAGGGCATCTAATACATATATTTTCCAAGAGGAAAATAGTGTCTACTGACCCATAATCTCCTCGTTTGGTAGGTGGATTGGCGATTCCAGTGTTTATTATTTAATATTAGTTATTATTTGGACCGTTTTCATCGAAAATAGCTGCTGTCCAATTTCTGGTTCACGGAGGTATTATATTTTACCACCCTCTTCGTTAGTAAGTAAATTAGTGAGAAGAATTTGTCATTACAATAAACTTAGAAGTTGAAAAAGCTGACGAGTTCCGTAAAGGAGACCAAATCGAATGTAATATTTTCACTATAAACCCATAAACTGATATCCTCTTTTATATTTTTCACAATAAATCACATAAACTGATATCCTCTTTTATATTTTTGACAATAAATCACATAAACTGATATCCTCTTTTATATTTTTCACAATAAATCACATAAACTGATATCCTCTTTTATATTTTTGACAATAAATCACATAAACTGATATCCTCTTTTATATTTTTCACAATAAATCACATAAACTGATATCCTCTTTTATATTTTTGACAATAAATCACATAAACTGATATCCTCTTTTATATTTTTCACAATAAATCCTATAAACTGATATCCTCTTTTGTTTATAGATTAGTTAAAAATAAATATTGTGTGCCCCTGTCGTTAGAAGTTTATGTTTATGTTTTGATGAAGTGTGAAATGTGATCTATTAAATTTAGCTAAGTATGCATTACTTGCCTATTTGCTTAAGTTATCACTCAAGATACGATTATAACTCGACTAACAAAAGAAACTGACAAAACTAAACATTCTAAGTAGTTGTGATGTGAGACAATAATGTACTCTTATTTTCAAATAACAGCAGTACTTATTTGTTAATAAATATTGTCTATTATTAACGAATATTCTTGAGCATTTGACGTAAGTAATATCCGTTTCTTTGGGATGTTATAAACATACAAAAAATAATATTTTTCTCAAGAAAGTAAATACAAAATGCGAATTTCTTTGTGGCAACAAAAAGATAAAAGGATCCACCCACGCAAATAAGTCGCGGATCAAAAACATTTGTACAAATACCTCGTGGAAAATTTTGATTGGCATTTTGTCTTCAATTGAGCTTTCACTACTTGAGTATAAAAGTATTCGATCTTCAGATTCGAATTGTTTTGACTAAAAAATAGGAATATTTCATTTAATTTTGCTTCGTCTTTGGTAATAAGTATTTTAAAGCTGATTCTATTTGTTTTTTTTTAATATAAAACGTGCAAAGCAACGCATCAAAATCTTAGAAATAGCTTTTTTTGTGTTAAAGCCCATCCCATACTTTATGGAATAAATGTAATAAATCAGCATTTACAGATATTTTACAATTACATCCAAACGCTGTAATTGAATTTTTCTTTCTCTTGATTGTTCACTGCGGAGTCACTCATGTCGTAAAAGTGTATTCGTAAAAACACTTTTCTAGTTATTGAGGATTATTTTCTAGTATCAGAGTATAAAAATAACTGGAATTTCTTTCTTGAAATTGGAACCATTATAGTATACTATTTTTGCCTTCCCAATAAACAATGACATTAATAATAATTTCCTGCCATAAACACAGCTTCAATGAAAGTGTCATCATTTTAGAGCTGGCGAAGTTCCAAAAGCATTTGTGAGATTGTATACCAAGTCACCTCAATTACAGGCAAGTATAGAATAAAAAAGGAGCTTGATGGCGCAGTGGTTTAGCGCCTGGCCCAGCGATTGCGGAGATTAAGCATGTTTCGCAAGTGTCGGTCGTGGGATGGGTGACCAAAAATTTATTATGTTGAGCTTCTCCAGTGCTTCGGAAGGCACGTTAAACCGTTGGTCCTGGTTGCATTTGCAGTCGTTAACACCCACCAATCCGCATTGGGCCCACGTGGTGGGTTATGGCCCATCTTCCTTATGTACCCATAAGGAAGGCCTGCGCCTCAGCAGTGGGGACATAAAAATGGCTGATGGTCATAGAAGAAAAGAAAGATAGGATTGTCTGATATTGATCATTATCTTATCAAGTATAACTTACGTAGGTACATTTATAATTCAAGTTAGGGTAAATCTTTGATGATTTACATATTTTGTCTACAGTTTTCTCGTCATCGCGATCGCACCCACCATTTAAAGAGCCTATCGATTGTGATTGGTTAAGATAAATGTTAGATATTTTTTTAAACTAAACAGTTGGAAATAAAAAAAACCTAGAGAAATAGTACACAGTGTTCCATTCAAATCACCAAACTGTCAATGGGTTTCCCTTAGATTATTTATGTCTAGAATAGGCTTGTTGACAAAATTTCAATAACTACTTAATATTTTAGCTTATTAGGCATTTTATCGAAAAAAAAGGTTTATTTATTTTTAATCGAGCGTTTACATTATAAATTTCGCGTTTTAAAAAACCAATTTTAATTTGGTTCCAAAACGCACAAGACTGTCATGGCGTCTTGAATGACGTCACGCCGTGCGAAACAAACCAAAGAGCGATCGTGTCTTCGTACGTTATAGCTAGTTTTTATCGTTTAAAATGAATTTCTCATATTATAAGTACTGTATAGTGCCCCAGTGTGATAGCACGACTATAAAAACGCCAAACCAATTATTTATATATGTTCCAAACAATGGAGAAATACGGAAAAAGTGGCTAAAACTTGCGTTCGGTTGTGGTTAGGTTGCACTCGGAGTGTAGGTTTGGAACGCGCCTCCGGTAGTGATACTCGAAACGTCAAAGACAAGATTGGAGTTTCGCACGGCGTGACGTAACGCTTTCTGATTGGTGTTCACTGTCACGTGACTAAAGGTTTCATTTTACGAAATTTATTTTTTAAAAATATTATTAATCTTTAACGCTTTTAATAATTAAAATTGTTTGTTATTTTCTCCATAATATAATTAATCATTATAAACCCCTATCCATTATATTTATTCTTAATGGAAACAAGCCTATTCTAGATAGAGTGTTGCGCTTTTGACGTACTAAACCAACGTCTAAAGAGTATTGTAATAGAACTACAGCCGCATTGTCTAAAAACACACACACGACTGTAATAAGTCGTGTGTGTTTTTAAGTTAGCTGATATTTTTTTCGACGTATTCGTAGCATCGACTGTCTATCTAGACACAATAAATAATCAAAAGGGTTTCGATTCATAAAAGAAAACGTATTAAGTCTTTCAGCAATCAACGTCTCAAGGAATTTGAGAACCTAATCACGTAAGTATCACAAAAATGTTTTATTTCCAATATTTCATCTTAATAGTAATTTACAATGCCCAGCAACATAATTGACCACGGTTTTGTCACACATTGTGATGTCAAAACCAACACAATGACAATCACAATGTTCTCTAATGACAAGGTCGAATACAGACAACATTATTGACATCCAATTTAAGCCACACATCCGTAATTACACTAATAACCAAATAAATAACAACGGGGTTTCTCGCCCTAAAGGGTTTGAGTGGCAAACCATTTTTCCGAACGAAACAACGCATTGTGTTAAGGGTTGACGCATACTCGATAGTACCTACAGGGTGGGGCTGACCAATAAACCAAAAAAAAAAAAAAATTAGTAGTATGGCTATTGGCTGCTATGGGCTAGTACATACTACGTTGCTACTATGCTAAGTTTTAAAAAAAATTATTAAATCAACATTTTTACATTTGAGATTTTTGCTTTCACAATGCTATTTTTATACAATACTAAATAATATACTAGAAAAAACCGGATATCCAAAGGTCGCGGGTTCGATTCCCGTCCGAAAATTGATCTGGTGCGCGTCGTATTTTTTCTAGTATATTGAATCAACATTTTAAAATGTTGCATGCAATGTTCAACGGTTTGTAAAGATACCAAAGCAGTTTTTTGTATATTATGATGTTTTGAATTTAAGAAGACAAACTTAACTCGCGTTTTTTCCAAAAGTTAATGCATAATATGTTTTTTTTTATATTTGGTGGGTTCGAATCCTAGTTAAAGCAAGTGATTTTTCAAAAAAAAAAAACTTTCAAAATGCAGTTCCAATTATTTTTAAATCAAAATAAAGTCTTCTTTCAGTAAAATGTCTTAACTACAATATTTAAAGTACTTACTTTCCCTTCGTGTGGCATAGTTTTGGGACATCCTGTATATTGTTAATGTCAGCTGAATAAATTTTATTTTAAAATGAGTACTAGTCAAAGTACTTACATCTTTTAAGGTTTCTACTACAAGCTCGCACACACCCTAACCTTCCCGAATAGCCGTCAGTAATTTCGCCTTTTTTGCCGAGCCGTCAGATGTAGTAGACGGAACCAATATTAATTTCGGGGTTCCGTCCGAGTTCCGTGGGGTGCGTAAACAATTGACCCGTTACGTTCACGTTGTTATTGTTACGCTCCCTCGAGAGTGTTTTCGACTATTTTCGGACCTTCGTTCCGGAGAAAATTGTAATGGCTACTCATTGAATGATTAGTATAACCGGTGCTTAGCTATCGAGCTGATCTTCATTTTAATATAAAATAAAATAAATTTATGAATAGGTAGGTATAAAGACTATAAGTATAAAGGTCGCGGGTTCGATTCCCGTCTGAGAATTGATCTGGTGCGAGTCGTATTTTTTCTTGTATTTATATATTTTTTGTATTGTATAAAAATAGCATTGTGAATGCAAAAATCTCAAATTTAAAAATTATATAGCTATTTCATCTTAATCGATTGCCAAATATCTGGAAAGATATTTCAATTGAATGTCGAGGTAATTCCTCACATTGGTGAAATAACGCTGGCTTGCAGCGTAAGAGTAGGATATACTAGAAGAAATTCGACGATGTCACTAGTGACTCGGTAGCTCAGCGGTCAGAGCATTGGACCGGATATCCAAGGGTCGCGGGTTCGATTCCCGTCTGAGTATTGATCTAGTGCGAGTCGTATTTTTTCTAGTATATTATTTAGTATTGTATAAAAATAGCATTGTAAATGCAAAAATTCAAATTTAAGAAGGTATAAAGACTTTTTATTAAATATAATGCCCCAAGACAATCATCACCAAAAAGATAATGTAGAGTAGGTACGCTTTTCCTATGAAAGGGTGAATGATATAGTTTTGATTTGTTTAAAACATACAACACAACCTTGCACACTACAGAAGTCGGCACAAAACAAGTAGGTACGGCAGGTGATAATTTGTATGCAATGACACTTTTCACGTGATACCACTGCTCGCAAATTTACTGTTTATTTGAGTGAGGAACTCGGTGGCGCAGTGGTTTAGCGCCTGGCCCAGCGATTGCGGAAGTTAAGCAACGTTCGCAAGGGTCGGTCATGGGATGGGTGACCAAAAGTTTATTATCTCGAGTTCCTCCGTGCTTCGGAAGGCACGTTAAGCCGTTGGTCCCGGCTGCATTTGCAGTCGTTAACACCCACCAATCCGCATTGGGCCCGCGTGGTGGGTTATGGCCCATCCTCCTTACCACCCATAAGGAAGGCCTGTGCCCCAGCAGTGGGGACATCAAAAATGGCTGATGGACAGTGTTTATTTGTTGTGTGAGACACGTGTAAATAAAGTATGTTAAACCTTATAAAACCTATTTCTCAGACAGATTATAAGAGTTAATCAAAGATTCACAAATAAAATGTGTATACATGTTACAAACTAGGCAGGAATGTTTTTGTCTAATAACACCATAATAATACCAATATATTTTCCTCTTCAATAATTTACCGTTTGGCGGAAAATAGTCAAGCATTCAGGACTTATCTTACACAAAAGTCTCGCGCAAGATATTAAAATGTATAAAAGCAGTTTATCTCTTCTTCTAAAATATCAATACACAAAAAGAGCTTCAAACGCGAACGCTTAAAATTGTGACGAAAGGAAAAACATATTTGCCTCCGAAAAAATGTGTTGCGTACTTAAGCGAGAATGTATTCAAAATGTATTCGGGCGAAACTCAATTTGGCGATGTGTCGTATTTATCACTTGTGTGAGGAAATTTTGAGGAAAATTCCAACAGGAAGCTGTTGTTAGACAGTCCTTTAGTCAATACACAAGTTTCTTGCGCCGCCCGGTCTTCTTGTCAGTTAAAAAAGTCTGGAACGGTGGTAGGAAAATTTAGACCGATCGATTCGGTGGTGGTTCACACACACAAGCTTAAACTATAAGCTTGAGTGTTCACTGATAAAGCGGTAAGGAGGTAAGTTAAGAGGTTGATAGTGAGAAATGAAATACTTTGAAGTACTTTTTAATTTTATCGACATAATCCAATAATATAGAAGAATCATTCCAATTAATTGTTTTTATACACTTTGAAAAAAATACGATACAGCAAAGTTCGTTGATTATATTTTATTTACTAAGCTTAACAAAATAATATCATTTACTTTGATACTTATACTCCTGTCGTTTTCCACTGAATCTTATATTGTTTTTTTATCAAATAAAGCCTAATCGTGTAATAAAAGTCGGGATAAAATAGCTCTCATTTAAAAGCGATATTCGATAAATCGTAAACGATAAATTGGCTGACATCCAATCGGGAGCTGTGCTGATCGTAGCGTAGATATTGTCTACGATAGGACGGCAAATGTGTACCGTTAAACAACAATATAGAATTAAACTCTGACAAATTATTTTTGCAACTGCAAATAATTGTAACACAAACGACATAACCAAGACAGAGTTTTATTTATTTATTTTTATTTATTTATATACTCTTTATTGTATACACACAGAACAAACAAGTAACAATACAAACATAAAGGAGACATACAAATGGCAGCCTTATCACTAAAAAGCGATTTCTTCCAGGCAACCTTGGGATGGACAGGAATCAAGATAAATGTGATGGGGTAGTTGGACGTGTGCAAATTTAATAAAGTAATAATAATAATCCTATTAAACTCGAATACCTACATAAATATATGATAAAATGTAACTAATATAATATACTATATACAAATACATACCAAAATATAATAAACCTACATATATAATACATAATACCTACAATGCGTAGAGTAAATTATTGAAGTTAAATCCAGTTGTAAGACCATGAGAAATATAATTAAAAAAGTAAGATAGTGCTCTCTGACTAGCTTTTTAAAAGTGTGCTGAGATTGAGCAGTCCTTATCGCTATCGGCAAAGCATTCCATAGACGGACAGCCTGTACCGAAAAAGATCAATCGTAGAACATAGTAGAATGTATCGGCATTTCCAGTAGCAAGTTTTTTGATGTGTTTTATGTTTTTTTTTTACATTTACCTCAAATTAGATTCTTGGACTATTATGGTTAGATCGTGTTTCTTAATAAAACTTAATTACAGGCATGCTCTAACTTACACTAGTTAGAGCATGCCTGTAATTAAGTTTTATTTTTAAATAAAATTAAAAAGTAAATAGTTCTAATAGTTTGCTCCATTACCTTGTGCACACACTCTACTTAATGATTACTTACAAATTAATAAAAATAAATGTAATATAATAAATGTCTTCTCCTATACTATCGTAGATGTACCAACCAACCCAGTAATCTCATAAAGCTTAGGTTACTATTCAATTGGGAATTGGGGAACAAAATAATATCGGATAACGTATCGAATTCTCGATACAGACAAAGAGTATTGTGGACACATTTACTTACAATCGACTGTAATTTTTAGTACCATGTTTTATAGTTTTTGTTTTATAGTTTTTCTACTTTCTAATTTACATTTCAATGCCAGCTTTTTTTTTCACCTTTGAGTACGAAATAGAGTTTTGTTTTAATGAATAAACCAACTCCAATCTCCATAATAATCCATATACTGACATAATAATTACATAGGATAAAACTCATTTTTTTATTTTCTACAAAAAACTTAAAGGTGCTTGAAAAACCTCGCACCCTGGGGGGGTTGAACAATCCCCATCGACATTTCGAAAGTTTGGATTGTCGATGTCGGAGACGATTTGTGACGCACATTACAACTTCCCGCTATTACTATATTACTTTTGGGGTTCCAAATGTGTGAGAAACCGTTTTTCAAGCTGACTGATTATTAAACTTTCACAAGATAAGATCCTTGTTTTGATGTTATAAAACCAAATCCAGATATTTAACAATCGATAATAATGAAACAGCTAGATAATATAATTGTTTAATATGAGATTTAAGTACACAATGTCAAATATCTGGAAAGATATTGAGCGGCTTTCTGACAGCTGAGTATTTTAGTTTATTTTTATGTTGATAGATGACGCTACTCAACTAGGTAGTTTTTTTATTTTTCCTAGTAGCTGAGTATACCACTGAATTATTTAACACTTGACACTGGCAAAAATTACTCCCTGTAGATTGCCATAACAAAAATAAGAAGAAGACAAAATCCTTTGCTTTTTTTCTTAAAAAGTTACAGCTAGCCGTCTTTTAGGTAGGTACTATTTTTTTTTAAACTGCCTTTTGAAAACCGTTCATTGGTTATCGAGGTTATTCCTCACATTGATGAAAACGCTGGCTTGCAGTTAAAGATTAAGATATTATAACCTACAAAAAAAATTCGACGATGCCACTAGTGACTCGGTAGACGGTAGGTAGCTCAGTTGGAAGAGAATTGGACTGACATCCAAAGGTCGCGGGTTCGATTCCCATCTAAGAATAAAATCTGGTGCTTGTCGAATTAATTACTTATAATTATGATTGTGAAAGATTTAAATATTTATAATCACAAAAAAAATAAAAAACCGTCCAAGAAACAAAACATTGGTCAAATAGGCATCAGGCATTAATATAAAACTTCATTACACTACGAACGAAAGATACAGCCTTCATTTATCTAGATACCGGAGCCCAATCGCGGTAATTCTGAACGATAAAACCAAAAACGTTACGTTGTCATTTAGTTTATATTTACCTAAAAATCTTTGGTTTAGCTTCATAATTTTCGCATAAATTGTCCCAGATTGTAATCCCAGACTCCTTAGGCAGAGTATTCAACAATTTTAACAAAACTAAAGCGAGTATTTTTCTCTAAACGAAACTGAAACGGTAACGATTTAGCTTTGGTTTTATCATTGAAAATTAGCGCGATTAGGCCCGGTAAATTGAATAGCGCAACAAACTTTTGTCTACTAATAACTCTCAAAATGGCGGCCGAGACAAATGCTTTATTGCCGAACGCTAATAAATAAGGCCCCTCGAGACTGACTGCAATTTGACGAATTTATGAAGACAGATTTCGTTGTTAAAGAACGAATAGACAAGTAGCCGGGCCTGTGAAAGACCACCTGCTTAGTTGACTGAGTTTTTTTTTACTTTTAACTACATTGGTACTTTTGATAGGGATACCTACACAATGTCAAATCTCAGAAGTGAATAACTACAAAATCCGTGTTTTTTTACACAAAATCTGAAAACCATGGCTTAGCTTAGACCATGCATCCTATACTGTGTGTATTTTGTAATGAATTCAGAGAACCATAAAGTTATTTGCCTCAGTTATTGGTTATGTTTCAAAAATTTGTCAGCCATTTTTGATGTCCCCACTGCTGGGGCACAGACCTTCCTTATGGTTGGTAAGGAGGATGGGCCAAAACCCACCACGCGGGCCCAATGCGGATTGGTGGGTGTTAACGACTGCAAATGCAGCCGGGACCAACGGCTTAACGTGCTTTCCGAAGCACGGAGGAGCTCGAGATAGTAAATTTTTGGTCACCCATCCCATGACCGACCCTTGCGAACGTTGCTTAACTTCCGCAATCGCTGGGCCAGGCGCTTAACCACTGCGCCACCGAGTTCCAAAAACTTGAATGACACATTTATCTGACAATGATAATTTATTAAATTTTGATCTGTAGTAAACGGAACCATGTCAAACCAAAAGTAATGAGCTTGTTACCAGTTAGCCCCATCTTTCACGGCGCGACTGAAAATAAACTGGTTGCAAACACTAATCACCAACGAGTTTCGAAATAGTCACAGCACTAGTATTTCAATGGCAGTTCGTACACGACGCTACTAATCACAAACTGGTTGGTAACGCGTCAGTAACGCGTTGGCAACTAATCACTGGCGACCGGTCATGCTAGTCGCGCGCGACTGATTACTAACCGAAACTGGAAACTCTGATGCGGTTCACCAATTAGTTAATATACAATTCGTGAAAGAAGTGGATCATCATCAGTGAAGCATCCGTGTTTGTATATAATTACACACTAACAGAGTATTCGCGTAAGGATGTGACCGAAAATGCTTGGAGTGAAGTGGAATCGTCGTCTGATGTTGTAGAGAAGTAATAACTCCTCATCGCTCGAATCATTGGCCATTTCAATATTATTCCGAAACAAAACACACACCGCGTTTCGTGTAGGTTTCAAAAAAAATTGGTAGTGCCGTGTACGAATCTCAGTCACTAACCAGTTTACAACTAGAGTTGCTAATTACTAGTTTCGTCAGTTTTGAGTAGCGCCGTGCAAGAAGGGGCTAACAGTAAAGATAACTACAACAGATGATGCATGCAAAGGCTCTGAACCGTAACACATTCACGTGACTGCACTACTTAAGTGGCGTAAGCGTACAGAAACTGTCGTAAGCTTCGTGCGATATTATCTAACGTTAGTAAATACGTTCCAATAATATCACGTGAAACACTACCCTGCGACGTGATCGCAGTACTAAGTAAATACTTGAAGACAAAGATGTAAAGTGATACTTCTGTCACAGAATAACTAATTAGTAGTACAAGTCTTCTGTCGCTAATTGGTAGTAAAACAAGGTAGAGTAAATACACCGTTATTTTTTAAGTATATCTAAAAATAAAAAAGGTTGTTTAGACCACGTGAATGAACAACTTTTACTATGAGGCCAACCACGAAATCGCGAAAAAAAATCATCTATTCCATAGAAAAGTACAACATCAACTCGACTATAATGTATGGAACAGCTGTTTTTTTTTCGCGATTTCGTGGTTGGCCCCATAGTAAGAGTTGTTCATTCACGTAGTCTGAACAACCCTTTTCATTTTTAGATAATACTTAAAAATAACGGTGTAATAACGGGTACAGTCAGCAACGAAAGTCGGTTAACGCTTTAATACTTTGTCGTAGCAATTCAAACTGTGAGACATCTGTCAAGAAAGTTGCTATGACATAGTACTAAAGTGTTAAGTGACTTTCGTTGCTGACTGTATGTAAAAGAATTAGTTATAAAAATGTTTTCTCAGTAAACTTATAAACTTATTGTTTCATATCATTAAAATAAAGCACTTTACATACAAATACAAATACAAAATACAAAATGCTTTATTTCGTTAACAAACCAAATGATTACAAAATTGAGATGACATTCCTAGTAAGTATAAAAAAATACCTGTATTAGGAAGCCATCGCTCTTCCATTTTCATTATCTGTCAGGTAAGTTTAATTAAAACAAAGCAATGGAGAAAAGTAAATAAAAAGGTAAGTACATAGCAATATAAAAGAAAGAAGACATTTACACTTCTGTCTTCTGTTTACACAAGACATCCGTGCGTATAGATCATTAGAAATAATTCCCTTTTGGTCCCGGGATGACTAAAGCAAAAAGTACGCTAAAGCACGGCCTAGAAAGATGCCGAAACGTTTGGAAATCACAATTAATTCTACTAACTGAATAAATAATATGCGCGCTGTAATCCGTAATAAGTGTTTTATTTCTTATGCACTTTACGATTTTTTTTAATAAACTTTTTATTAAAATAAAGTTATATACTTACCCTAATTTTCCCGAGTCCCGTATATTTCGTATTTTCGTATTTTCTCACCCACTTAGGTATACGAATTCGATAGAATCCAAAAGGAAGCATTTTGGTCTTTATGGTAATTAAATGTGACTTCAAAATCCTATTTTCCCCATTTCTCAACTAGGTGTGGTATTTACACGAATCGTCCTGGCAGGCGATTTTAATCAATTAGCGCTTTTTATCGACAATCGCTAGTAAAATCTAATCGCAAACCTTATTTCAAAGAGGTAGCGATTCGATTTTACAAGCAATGAGGATTAACGAGGTTTTTAGTTTAATATGTAGAGTTACAGTCACATCAAAATCAATTATTTCAGTGAAAGAATTATTGAAATTGGACCAAAAATGACGAAGATAGAGCAATTTTCGTGTCGCATTCTCAAAAACGCTCCCTCGCTGTTGACGTCATCAGCCACGTTCGCCGCTCAGCGGCGCGGCGGGTGTTTGTTCGGGCGATCGTGGCACGTGACGTCATCGCATGCTGGCCGCGTTTTTTAAACTCACTTTTTAAAACTTCAATAATTTTGCCATTACTTAATGGATTTGAGAAATTTAAACAGAGATTTACTCAGTTGTTGATATTGTATTTGATGTGATATACAAATTTGATATATTCAATTGTCGTGTTGATCCTCATTGTCGATAAAAAGCACTAATTGACTAAAGTCGCCTGCCAAGTCGACTCGTGTAAAATCTATACAAAGCGTTCAGACCGAAGCAATATAGAACTGGTGATGAAATCCTGGACCCTCAAAGGTTGGAATATAATTGGAGCCGAAAGTTCGATGTCCACCGACCGGTACGATATCAAAATCCTATTAAGAGAGCTTACATAACCGTCCGTTAGAAGAAGAACGAGACAAGAACGTGATGAAAACGATTGGCTGGGATTTTCAGGTCGAATCTAATCCATACTAATATTATAAATGCGAAAGTAACTCTGTCTGTCTATGTGTCTGTCTGTAAGAGCGTTTATGCGCTACACTAGCGCCGCCAATAGAAAAAAATCATAGTGCTTAAATAAAGACGAAATTGTAAATTGTGTTCTTCTAGTGTACTCCGAATAAGATTTGTTGTACTTTTCATCGCTTCAAATATACTTTCTAGTCTGTCGTTTAGTTTAATGGAGTTTTATTGCTAAGCCCACTTTTAGCAATAAACTAAACGACAGGTTAAATAATATTGTATAAGCGATAAAAAGTACAACAAAGCTTCTTCGGAGTACACTAGAAGAACACAATTTCGTCTTTATTTAAGCACTACGTTTTTTTTCCATTGGCGGCGCTAGTGTAGCGCAGTAACCCTCTTAACGCTTTCACGCCTAAACTACTGAACCGATTTTTGATGAAATTTGGTACAGGGATTGGGTACGTAGAGCATGAGAAAGGACTTTTTTTCGATTATTTATTTGTGTATTATAATATTTTATAATATACATAATAATAATTTTTAAATTCTAATTGATGAGTTTAATTAAAGTTAAATTTAACTTAATTTAATGTCATGTAAACTAAAACTATGGGTGTAATTTAGCCTGAAATAAATGATTTTTATTTATTTATTTTATTTCTAATACGAAGAATTTTGCTTTGCCGATCAAATTATACATTAAACCTCAGGTATAATATAATAACGTGCCTCATAATGAGACCGCCCAACTTTCAATCTCGCGGCCACAGGGTGCTCACAAAAACGGCTGATCCTCACTGAATGAATTTCGATCCGGAGCCCATCGCTATTGAAGGGCTTTCAGTAATAACTTCACACTATTTCAGTGTCTAGACTAGACCGAAATGTGGTTTGGTGTGGAGGGCTGAAATTTTGAAGGGCAGGTTATTATAAAAAAAAATTGAATTGTTAGGAAAAAATAGGCATTTATTACGTATTTGAAAATGACCATTTAAGTTTTTATTAAAAGGATAATCATCATCGATCGGTCCTGCGCTGCCCGCATCCAGCGGCTTCCTGCGACCTTCACCAGTGGCCCTACCATGAGTTGATGCAAACTGTTTACGTTACCGTAAACTATCGGATATACTGCTCACAGTCAGTGCGAGTGAAAGAGACAAAACGATATTTTATGGTAACGTAAACAGATTGCATCAACTCATGGTAGGGCCACAGATCGTCGCTCCACCTTGCCGGGGGCCTACCCACGGAGCGTCGTCCGGTGCGCGGTCATTCTAGAACCTTTCCGCTCCAACGCAACGGCCATCTGTACTTCTCGCTATGTGTCCCGCCCACTAAGGATAATATAGCTCAGTTCCCAAATGAAAACAATGTTACAATTCTGCTCAAAAAAATAGCTCTTCGTAGCTAATAATAACACAAATTACATAGAACAATATTTTTTTATGTTTATCGAAGAAAATTATATTACATGAATTTTCCTTTTACCAAAAGTGACATTTCCCAAGGATTAGAGTAACAACACTTAAATTAAACCAGTGTTACCTGCTAAAACATCACCGAGGCCATTAGACTCCACTCTCCGTCAAATCACCTCCATGGCCCTGTGGAATAAATCCTGTAATCTATTTACTTAAACCGTCTACATAGGCGTTTACAGAAAATAGGCTTACATTGAGGACTTTTAGATTGTGCGATTCAATGGAGGGTGTTCTGTCTGTGATCATCGTTCACGTCGAACTTATACCACCATTATTTTTTCGGTAAATCTTAGATATTTACTTATATCAATTCTGTAGTTTTACCTTAAAGACGCGGTAAATGCTAAAAAATTATTATGTTGAAGGTGTTTTAAAATTATATTTCACTTATTACTAATAAATTAATCAAATCATAATAATTTAAGCACAGGATTTGAGTGACGGGTAATTTTATTTTATTATAATGTATGACTTCGAAATACTCCTAAGATAAATAATAATGATAGTGAAGAATAAATCAAAATAATAATGAAAAATATTCAACTATTTTACTGATCGGTAATTTGAAATAAATGACTTAGTTAAGATAGCTAATTCACTGTTTTATTTAAAAATCCAACATTTACCAACCGTCATTAGCAAAACCTAGCATTAGGCCGAAAAATGTTCTTCCTTTTACATTACCAACTAATTAAACTAATTAAATTAAAATCCTTACATTTACCAACTCGAGTTGTAAATTATAAGATTTTCTAATAAAACCTAAGACTTAACAAGATACGGGCTTTTACAGTAACATAATAGATTAAAGCTCACCAAATTCAGATGTGAGGACCGGAAAAATAGGTATCATGATCTTTTTGTTAGTACCTACTTACTTTTACTATCGTGTTGGCGTCCGATCACCATCGTATCGCCTATTGTAAAGGCGATTAAGCTTAGATAAAGCCTCACAACGAATGGGGCAGACCGAGGGGCTGTTTAATTGAAACTTAGTCGCACAGGGAGAGGTTTTGTTGGCAGGTTATTTTGGGGATTAACGTACTTGTTCCCCTTTTGGGGCTTTGGCTGGTATTTTTGCCGCAGAGTGGCTGAATAGTTCGGGAAGCACGTACAAGGCGTCTTCACAAATTGCGATCAAATAAGGGCACATGGTAAATTATAATTGGTTTACATGAAGTTGAGGGCCTATTACAAAAAGCATCACGATAAGTGTACGATGTTCGTCCTAATCCGTGGTACTATTGACTCACAAATAATATGGTTCAATGTCAAGTAAATTGAACGACGGATTGCGTCCGACTATTCGTGATTCTTTTTTGTAATAGGCCCTTATAGTACGTATACACTTTATTGAATTTTTAATTTGTAATAATATGAAGTTAAGTATACTTTTTTGCGAACAATAGAAACATCAATGTAGCTATTCACTAATAAGCAAGAACTAAGTATCTTTAATACATAATCAGAAATAAATTCTAAGCAACAACTCAAAACCTAATCAATAAGTTTGTGTTCCAACAGTTCCGACACATCACAAGTATTTTGTACTGATAATCTTAACGTTATTTATTTAACTAGTCGATAAAACTGAACGCAAGTGACATTCAAATATTTAAAAAATCATAATTTACTATGTCTCTTTTAAGTACTTAACATCAACGCTTTATAATTATTTTTTGTTATTACCATTGTGTAGATCATGCCCACCCATCGGAAGATACAACCTTCTCTCATATCGCTTGACTTTTACGATCGTAACAAAAAGCAGTAGAAGCCAGCTCCGCTTGATTTATTTAGTTTGCGCGATGTCTGAACTTTAATAACGTTTATGTCTTGGAAGAGAAATTTATGGTAAGCACTAGAGCTTCAAGAAAAGATACAGCGAAAATATATTTGCAATAAAACGCATTTTGAATATTCTCTGGCGTTTTATGCACGAATGAATTTTTCCTTACCATACGGTCAACCTGTGGAGAAAATGACAAAAATCCTTTAAGAGTTAGTAAATCAATGTACAGACGACGGCATAAGTATCTCACTTGTTCACCTTGAGACCTTCATGATGCCCTACGTCTTAGAGTAAGACGCGTTTCTGGAAGCCGCGATGCTCGAAGCCCTACGTAATAAAAATGATTTTTGCACAACTGTTACATCTGTTGTGCCGTCGTATGTACATCTTGGACATCGGATATTAATAAAATGTTTCATAATTTTTCTGGCAGTGTATTTATGCACGAATGATTTAAGTGAATTGTTAATACGTCCTATATCAGAATAATAAAACGACGTAACAGCTACTATCCTCGTCATAACTGTAGTCGAAAGATTTATCATAAGATCCGAGTGTTAGCCTTGTATTAAGTGTATGTTTAAAGCAATTTGCACCTTATTTCGTAACAGACAAGGCTGAGTACGTGTAGTATGAACATTGTGCTGTGTACAAACTTCTGAATTTAGTCGACAAATACCTATTTGCCGACGCTTTCGAAGTTTGTCATTTCGCGAGCATGAGGGTTGGTTTGTTCCTCTGTGTAACTTAAGGATATCCCAAAATTATTTACAAATAGGTAAGTTTTGTTGAATAAATGTACAGAATAATCATGCAGAACATAAAAGATAAAAACCCGAATGTATGTCATAGCTAGATATAGTAAACATTTTATCAGTATTTATGTTTGCAGTCATTGTGCGTTCAAGCTCATTAATGCTACTCAAAAATCCCTCAACATCTATAGGTTCATACTCATAGGGTTAAGGGTCCATAATAGCAAAACATAGTTTGCGGGGGTCATATTTTTATATAGAAAACGTAAAGTTGTAGTCACAAAAAAAACATACGACAAGGCGAAGAGATTCTCTAGTAGCTACAGGTATTAAATTGCGTATAAACCTCACAGATGATTATAAAAAAAACAGAATATCATCAAAAGCGCTTGGGTAGGTTCATATTTTTGGCGTAAATAATAGCGGAAACGTATTGAATTCTACATCAAAATACACTTTAACGTACTTACTGTGAAGTAGCTCTAATAACTTTTATTCAAGAAATATAATTGTGCTTAAGATAATGATGATAAAACAACGAAAAACATCGAAAAAGTGCAGAGTGAGGTTATTTTCCATACTCTTTACTATAAAGAAAAAGACAGAGACAAAAGTTTCCGCATGTCTGATATTCCGATGACGTTATTTAGGATGAATTCCTGTGCGTACAAAAACAAACAAATTGACGATGTTGAAGACCATGACGATGTTGAAGATAAAAAAAACGAATGCCTGGAAAGAGAATAACCAAAAGTTCCAAGAGGAATTAACCCGTAGGGAGGCATTCTGGGTGGCTCGTAGAACGCGACAAACTCTCTATTAATTATATTACACGGCTGTGACGGCAAGTTTGAGTTATTAACTCACGTACCTGCTGCACGAGTCTTTATAGTACACCTTCAATTGGTTGCGTTATTCACCCCTTATTACATTGTGTTGAGAAAGTACCATTGAGGATGACGTGGTAATGGAATGACTAAGTGACAAGTGTTATTCAATTGACTAAATGACAACTGATTGACATGGTAAATGTTCTGTTGTTCGTGGTATGCTTTTAACTTTAGCTTTTAGCTTTTGGTGTATTTTATAGGCCTACAGTATTCGATAATAATTCAAAACTGAATCTTATACTGTCTTCATCTTACTCTAATGCTCTGACCTGATCGCATTTTCGTCAGTTATATCCATCTTATCACATATAATATATGCTTAGACATATACAAGATTCTACGTAGAGCTCATTAGTATTGCAACGATTCTATTATGGGAATTCACGGTCTGGCGCAAAGCATACCAACTGGATATTCTCATACGACAAGCTTATGCGACTCTCCAATGTAAGCTTACTGGAACTGTTAAGGGTGCAATGGCTTGAGAAATTCCAGCCAGAGCAGATTCTGGACGATCAGCAGGCTTGGAATCCTCAAAACGTTTCATCGAAAAAATTGCCCTTGAACTCTCTAAGATCTCGTTTAATTTTTGGCTGTTCTAAAGAAGTATGTAATTTAACTACAAAATAAACTATGTAATTTTGTAACTGGCTTCAATTTGTGTGACCTGACTGACTGACTGACCAAAGCAAAGTTTTTTTGGTGTTTTTTTCTTAATCCAGATGACAATTTTATCAATAACATTTCACCGTCCTTAAATCTCAGAATAATATTAAAACCTCGAGACAAAAAGTACGAATTTATTAACTCAAAATAAATTAAATTTTATCCTTAAAACAAATCCCACAAGGCGCTCGATTTTTCTACAATCCTCTTGTCTAATAAATTGGTTACCTACCGATGGTTTAATTGAAATCAATCTTCGTCCCTCGAAAACTTTGAAGAAACGTCAATACTTCTTTAATTAAAAAGTTTCTCGTTGTATCCCATTGGTCTTGGGAAAATTCTATTTAATTAGCAAATGTTTTGAATAGCTTAAAGTCATCTTGGAGTGTTTTAGAAGCGTTATAAGGCTTATTGTTTACATTGTTTCCTCAATTTGTATTAAAAAGTTTGGCATTGTTCCTTTTAGATAAGGCGAATTCAACTGTATTATTTTCTTCATCGGCCTTTACATCCATTGTTCTGAAATTATTTCAATAAAATAAAAAAATAGGCGTCAATTTATTTTCGCTTTATCGAGTAGACTTTATAACTTCTAAATAAATCATCCAATTGTTAGTAAGCACTTTTAAATTGAATTTATTTTAGCCACAATTCTTTTTTTAGGTCAGTGATTTTAGCAAAATCGATTGTTATTCGTCAATCGTTTTTCTTTATTTAAAATGGCCGGTACTAAGCTTCAAACGGAAAAGTAGGAAAAAGAGTCGTTAGTACAAATGTCCCGCTTATTGGATCCCAGTATTCGAAGAACAGTAACCAGATATGGGTACTCAACGTCACAAAGCGTCTAAGTGATTTCCGATCCTACCCCCATGACATTGGGTGTGGATTTAGAATATCTGGAAACGGCATTAGTGTTCATAAAGACTATCATAGTTTCAACGGAGATACATGGAAGTCTAACATTTTAAACAAGAACTGTGTCATAATTAAAAAAAAAAACACCTTAAACATAACATTTCTCAAAGTCAAGGATTTGGCTTGTCTCCAAATATGCACATTACGCCGGGCCACGGGCACTGGCGAACAGAGATGCGACGACCGAATTCTCTCTTCAATGCATGCTCGACTCGCTCAGCGCACAGCGAGTAGAAAGTTACCTTATTATTATTCCCAGAAATCTCATTCCTTTGAGAACTCGTACTCGTATTTTTCACACACACACACACACACTCACACATCCACACACAAATATAAACACTGATTATAACATTAATGTTAACAAGTTAGAAATTTTGTAATTTAGATTTCGTACTAAATTCGGATATAGGACTGCTATAATTTATTTAAAGTAGTACATCCGGGCTTTACATCTGGGGCTCTGGTGATCTGGAACACAGGCTTTTGCTTATCCTAGGCATCAGACTCCACAAGTACTATGTTACATACAAATGTACCTACTAATCATAAGTACCTATCTTAAGTCCTACTTGTGGAAAACGCAAATAAAATGATTTTTATTTTATTTATTATTTTTATTTCGCTTCGCAGTTCGCTCTTCGCTCGATCGTGCGCTCATTCGCGATTACGCTTGTATGCTCGTGGGCTGACTCAGCACAGCACGTCTAGCAGAGCCGAATATTGTTGCGTTAAGGGTGCTTCTACACGGTGCATGTAGCTTGCGCACGTTGAGGCGCGGGTTACTTGCGCGGGTATACAATACTATGGAGCTGGACCCGCTTTACGTGTTTCCACGGAGCATGTATCCTGCGCAAGTGCTCAATTTGCGCGGGACACTTGCACCGTGTAGAAGCACCCTAAATGACAGAAAAAAATCACATCGCGACCCTCTTAATTTTTACAATACTTCATTAGACACCGTAAATTTTTTAGTAAGTATATCTAAAAATGAAATGGGTATTCAGACCACGTGAATGAACAACTTTTACTATGAGGCCAACCTCGAAAAAAATTACAGTTCCATAGAAAAATACAACATCGACTCGACTATAATGTATGGAACAGCTGATGTTTTTTTGCGATTCCGTGGTTGGCCCCTTAGTAAAAGTTGTTCATTCACGTGGTCTGAAATCCCCTTTTAATTTTTAGATATAAGTACTTAAAAATTAACGGTGTATTATCAGAAAAACGCTTACTTTCCTTATTACGAATGCTGACATGTAAAATTATTAGTTTTATGCATGTTTCATATTATTCAAACTAACTAATTTAAGAATATTTTATGTATATTTGAATGCAAATACAGAAGAAATACCTAGCAACGTAGACGTCACTTATCTTTTAATAATATTAGGCGTTGAAGTTCTACCAAAGCAGTCATCTGACAAAAATATCATCGCGTTTTATACGGATTAAAAGAGATTCATATTAAATTTCAATTCGGATTTAGGAATAAATCCTTCCACGTCCATAACCAATGTGTTCCACATTAAATTATAAATCTTTTGGAAGCCATCAAAGCCTCTGAAATCCATCGTCTGTGAGCACATTCACAGATCGCTGGAGACGTTTATGTTATTAATAGTATGAAATCGATGGCAGGTTTTATATAGGAAAAGTTAAGTAGTATCTGCAAAGCTAAGTAAATGATTTGTGTCAATGTTTTTCATGCATAAAGTATAAACGATTATTACGAACACATCCTGTTTTTAATAGCAGTATAACTACTAGCTTCAGCCAGCGACTTCGTCCGCGTGGACATTCGAAAAAACCGGAAGGAACCTATGACCGGGTTGAAAGTATCCCATGTTTGGTCTAGGTTATAAACTATATGTGTGCCAAATTTCATGTAAATCAGTTTAGTCGTTTGTGCGTGATTGAGTAACAAACATCCAACTTTCACATTTAAAATATTAGTAGGAAAAATTTCTTGAACTTAAAAAAACCTACAACTTATCTTATCATCTTAGCTAATCCACAATACACCATATAATGTAAATACAAAGTGGAAAAGTTTAGAAATACTAAGTATACCTCTATTAGGTAGTTCGAGATAGATAATTCAGGAATTCAGAAAAATCCCATTCGGTCTATTATTCTGTGTCAGACAGAAGTTGCAGGCGTAATGACTTACCCTTCATTACGTACAATGTTGGCCTTCAGAAAAATAAGAAATAAAGCCTCGTGTAAGCCCAGCCTAACGGAAGTTATATAACGGAAATATTCCAGACCGGACCGTTTCTAAATCGGCGGTTCATAAAAAGGACTTTATCCAATTTGCACAAATTCGGATTTGGGTTTTCCATATTAGACCACAGGATTTTCACATGAAAATGACAAAAGCAAGATTGCTTAATTCGGTGTGAATCCAAGATTAAGTATTATGAATAATCATTTTTTTAAGGAGGTAATAACACCAAGAAGATTTTGACACTATAAGCTACTAATGTTTTGTGTAATTTCTCTTGACTTTGCATTTCCTGTTGTTGGGAAGTTTTCTTGGAAGCGCTACCACTACATTTATTTTTATTACTCGTAAACCAAGTCAATATTTAAAAAAAGCTCATGTAATCTCATAAATTGTCTCTAATATTTTTTGAATCACTCTTCAACAGTTATCATTCATTCTGTAAGTTTTAAAATCCATAATTGCCAAAAGTGGCAACTTTGAGCTAAAATGGATTTCAAAATTTTAATACAAAACAAAATAGAGTAGACCATTAAATGAGATGATTCCTGATTGCGAGAGACATAATTGACAGGATAATGAAAAATCCAAAAAAACATTTCATTATTTATAAAGAATTTAATATATTATGCATTATAGAATCAGATAAAGTAAAACCGAAGTACCTATGTCGTTTGACTCAAATTCTAACAAAGAGATAAGATATATCGACTGAAGTACAATCAAACCACCACTTTGTTTTACTTGCATTATGAAATCTCAGTAGATCTGCAAATAGCCGTTATACAGATGCAAATGACGTCACAATGCAATAATCTATTCGAATGAGCCACTGGAACTGAGAGACGAAACACACTGGGCAGAATAAACGACTCTCTTCTGTTAATAATCAACGAAGAAACAATGAATAAACGACTTGACTCTGTTTTTTTTCTTCATTTTCTTTTAGATAAGCTTTATGCGATAGCGTTTCACGTTATGGTAGAAAAAAAATATTGATAAGGAAGTGTCTTTCTGTAATACAACAAAAATAATAAATAAATAAATTACACATGGTACCCACTTTGGGATACAGACTTCGTTTAAAAATGGTTAAAGAAAACTCATTCTAATTATAATGAGTATTCTAATAAGTTACAGTGGTCATGCCAGAATGTTGAGATTTTTTCATGCGCTGTTTCAAAATAAAAAAAATAATGTTTAATGACTATATTTAATTTAGCCTAACCGTAGATGACCTAGAACCTACACAGTAGTACATTTTTGATAAGCGAGCGTCACAAGTCACAAAGCAGCGTTTTCTGTCTCCAGTGCGATCGTCAAGTGTCATTTCTAATTGGATGGAACGCATATTTGCATATAGATTGCATCGACCCCCTGGACGAATCTGGATTCCTCCACTTTTATCCGCCTAAGGGGCGCTGCGGCTTTCTAATGTCTTGTTAGGGGATTCTATTTAACACCCCTAAGTGTGTTTGCATAATATTTCACGTGATTTAGCGTTGTCATCACACCACATGTGTTAGGGAGATTGCTTTTTTATAAATTCGATGTCAGATCTTTTTGTGTTTGGGTTGGGATTATGTTTGAACAATATAGTTTAGTTTTGAGATTTCCTTAACAGTTTTTTTTTAATAAAAAAACATCTAGGTTGAAGTTCATTATAGGACTTTACGTGGGATCTGCATCCCCCAAACTTCCACGGTTTGCTAAAAGTAAAAGCAATAGTCTTTAAGGTGTTTTAGAATAAGAATATCTCTTAACCCTTCAACGCCCGGAAAATGAGACACAATAGAAAATCTATTGTGTCTCGGTCGCCAGCGACCGCTCCGGCGTTAATGAATTAATTGCATAATGAGATGTTTCATTAGCAATGTAAGCAGCAAAAATATTAGTTTTGTAGAAACATACCAACATAAAAGCATTAATTAGCAGACCTTTCAAAAGTTTACCAGCGAGCGCATAAAACTTCCTACAGACCCTGATTAGTAGGTACATTCAAAGTAGTTGTAAGCAAAAAACCTCATAGCTCAGTATCTAGGAGTTGCCGAACTCGCTCCGAATGCTTCCTTTGATAGTCGGCAACTATTGCTCGTGGTAAGTTTCACGTCGACACACTATGGTCCAAGTAATAAGAGCTCAGCATTCGAGGGAGTCCGATTAATCGAACAAAATTGACAATCCGGCGACTCTGGAACGTTTGGAGTTTTATGTTCCACAAAACTACACGCGTGGTGCAGGTCGGCGGCAGCACCAATTGTTCGTTTCCCTGAGACTGCGTACATGTTATGCTAATAACTGTCCCACAGCGCGCGCAATCAGAATATTAAAGATGCTGATGTATTCACTGATGGCCTTGCTTGTCTCATTAATAAATTTGTATTATATTTGTCCCGACCATGTTAAAAAACTTTATATACTGTTCTTGTGTTTGTTATAATTGTCAAAATGTCTTTTATACTTGTGTTGTTTATTTTTACTTTGCTCTAATATGATACTGTCATGTTGTATGTATAACTTGCTGGTGTTTTGGATTACCTAGTCTATAAGCCTGTATGTATTTTTATAAAATAAAATAAAAAATAAAATAAAAAACAGGAAAAAAATCCGCGTAGTCCGATTAATCGGATAAAGCAATCGGACCTCGCAGCCAGAGCGCACTTTTTAACCCCCGACGCGGTTAAAAAGTGCCCTCAAAGAGGGATGTTATAAGTTTGAAGCCATATCTGTATGTCTAGTCTGTACGAATCATCGTAGTGTCTAAACGGTTTAAACAATTTTAATGCGGTTTTTATTGAAATTAAATTAAAATTGCGACATCGAACCGTATGGTATTCGAAAGAGCAGAGATATAACTATTCTGTTATTAGCAAAATTGTTTAAAAAACAAAAAACCGACTTCAAAAAACCTGCCTCTAAAAAAAGAAAGAAATAATTATACAAATCATTAGATACGCATTATCATTGTTATAATAAAACACGTCTATTAAAGTCGGGTGGGGCTGGAGAACATTTTCCTTTTTTTATTCTAAAAGCCCCACCCGACTTCAATTGACGTGTTTTATTATAACAATGATAATGCGTATCTAATGATTTGTATATTATTTCTTCCTTTTTTTAGAGGCAGGTTTTTTGAAGTCGGTTTTTTGTTTTTTAAACAATTTTTTTATTTTTAGTGTAAGTACCTTCTGCATTAGGTAGTGTAGGTATATTATTTAGGTAGAAAAATCGGCTCAGC
Organism: Agriphila straminella; assembly: GCA_950108535.1. Lineage (NCBI taxonomy): Eukaryota > Metazoa > Arthropoda > Insecta > Lepidoptera > Crambidae > Agriphila > Agriphila straminella. Next base: position 8,679,094 of record OX467321.1, on the reverse strand, counting down.
CAAACGTGAGATAATCGCGGAGAAACATACAAACTGAAAACTTACCTCCTTTTTTTGAAGTCGGTTAAAAAGACTACACAACGGTATCCCTTCCCCAACAAAAAAAATCATCTAATTCGGTTCATAAATAACAAAATTGTCAAGTTAGTCGATTTAATATCATAGTATTTTCAGGATTACTTGTAAACTACTAAACCGATTTGAAAAAAAAATTAATGGGACCATCTCGCAAGAAAACTCAATCGAACAAAAAAAAATTATCGAAATCGGTCCATAAATGTCGAAGATACGCGCGAACAACGATAAAAAAAAAAAAAAAAAAAAAAACATACAATCGAATTGAGAACCTCCTCCTTTTGATGAAGTCGGTTAAAAACAACAATAAAACTATATTACTTATACATGTTCATATCACAGTAATACACTTGAGCAAGCAATATGTAGTAGTACTTTCTCTTGCTTTTTATTTCAAGATATTTAAAGCAGCTTGTAAGGTATTTCATATTTTTCTAACGAATTATTTTAATTAGATGCTTAATAATTAAATTTCGCTTGATTTATTTAATAAAAAACGAGTAAAAGTAATTGCAGTTAAATGGACTTTGTTCGTCAAAAGTTTTTGCACAACTTCTAAAAATTAATAGCACCCAACTTAACCTATTTAATACATACTTTGTCAGCGTATCTCCGAAACCCACGGATTTGGGGTCTGCGACTTAGGTAGGATTATTTCTCTCAGTATAAGCAATCGATTGATATAATATCTTGTTCGTATTAATTCTGGGTTTTTGGACCATCTCCTTTCTAATGTTCTTAGTCAAAAGCTATAACCTTATTACTTGTACCACACTTCTTAAACGAGATCAAAGCATGTCGTCCACGACATCATTAAATGACGAGGATGCGAGCAATATCAATATTTTCTTCACATTCCACTCTTATTTCCCTTGCCATTAGTGCCAGTTTCCCTTGCATAACTTTATCATAAGTTTGCTTAGCTACCATGCGTGATTTCCTATCAGAAGATACATGGTGGAACCCACAACATAATTGCAGAGATATAAGGCTATTGGTATTTTCTCCAAAGCTATTACATAGATATACATATATTATATAGCTATACTTTTTGTCTAAACTTTCTTATGATATCGACTTTTTCCATGTAATATCATTTAGGTTTCGTTGGCTTTTAGAACCAATACACGCTGTCGACTGGTCGCCGGGCGACTTGTCTCCTGGCGACCAAAACATGGGTAACTTGTCTCCTGGCGACCAAAATATGGGCGACTAGGCTGGGCGACCAAGCGAGAGACTTGAATATGGGTAGTGTTTTTGAAGTTGCAATAACTAAGTAGTAGCGTTAACGTTAAGTACTAATTATAGAGAAAAAAAACTTTGCTCCAAAAACAGATAAATTAATAAAAATCGTCTGTTAGTTGTCGCTGCTTGGCTAGTCGTCGGGCGACTTGGCTATTATATACACCGTTATTTTCTAAGTATATCTAAAAATGAAAAGGGGATTTCAGACCACGTGAATGAACAACTTTTACTATGGGGCCAACCACGAAATCGCGAAAAAAAATCGGCTGTTCCATACATTATAGTCGAGTCGATGTTGTACTTTTCTATGGAACAGCTGAATTTTTTTGGCGATTTCGTGGTTGGCCCCATAGCCCCATAGTAAAAGATGTTCATTCACGTGGTCTAAACAACCCTTTTCATTTTAGATATACTTAAAAAATAACGGTGTATAGCAACTTATTGCATAACTCATAACATTTGTCCAAACCTAGCTTTCTGTTCTCCACTCAAGCCCGAAAAACGTAGTGATAGCGCAGTATGCAAATGTTTTCTTTATCAGTTAGGTCAGTGGTTCGCAAACTACGCGTCGCGACCACGCCCTAGGGCGTCAATCGTATGTAATTCAAAAGCTACACGTGGGTGTCTTCTTTTACAAGGGAGCCGCAAAAAAATGCAACATATTAAGTTAGGCGCAGTATAAAAAATATTTGGAAACCCTGAGTTAGGTAAAACGAGAGTAGGTACTTACTAATCTTTTATGTCCACAAAATGTAACCCAAGTTTAGCCAAACGTGTGGGTGAAAGCCTGTCATGTAATATTGAATTACCACCTGTCTTTTGCGGTACTAGAGGTAACATAAAAATGATATAGGTACACGAATTCCCTACAATCCGGATCCGGCCCTTTCATGCGAGTAATTCTAGTTGCTTTGAAAACGATTTTGTACAGGTTTTATTATTCGCAAAAAGATTTTCGGACGTCACATCCCACTAGGGTTATGGAGAAAAGGAAAGATATTGTGAACTACATGTGTCGGGACCCGTTTCACGGTTTGATTGCGAAGTAATGCTGGAAGGACGTAATGTATTTGAAGTCTTGCTTTGTGCAAAAAACAATTGACAAGTAAATTTATTTTAAAAATAAGCGAAAATGAAGTCAAAAAGTAGTTTTTTAGGGTTCCGTACCAAAATGGTAAAAAGGAACCCTTATGGTGTGACTAAGTCTGTCTGTCTGTCTTTCTGTCTGTCTGTCTGTCACAGCTGGATATCTCGAGAACTACTAATGGTATCAACTTGAAATTTGGAATAGTTTAAGTTGACGTTTTCCCAACTATTTTGCAAATAAGAAAGAAATAAAAAAATAAATATTTTTTTACAACAGGGACTGAAAAGGGGTCAAAAATTGTTAAGTGGGGCGACTAGGGCATGTGGGGTATCATATGAAAGAGCGCTGTTTGCACATTTTAAAACATTTTTTTCTTTTTTTAGGCCGTTCCCCCCCCCCCCTTTTTCTCCGAAGTTTGCAAAGAAAAAAATCTGAAATAATTCTATGTGATAGTAGTTTATGTAAAGATTACAGGAAAAATAAAACGATGTCTCAACTCAGTAAAACACACTTTTTTAGAAATTAAAAAAAAAACAAAATTATTTAGTCCCTCTACCAGTCAACAGATGGCCCTGACCTAAGAAAATATTATTTAGTTCTACTATCGGTCTGGAGATGGCTCTGGCCTAAGAAAAAAAATAGTTCCACTATCGGCCAAGAGATTGTGCTGACCTCATACTGCAATAATAATTTTATTATTCTACAGCTCTGCAGTGTATTTATTATGATGCACAGTTACTTGTTGTATGGTCTGTTATGTATGATGGTACGGAAACCCTCGGTGCGCGAGTTCGACTCGCGGCACTTGACCGGTTTTTTCTTTTCGGTTTGGTAGGTCCTTCGGTGGTTATGGTTGGGTTAAAAAAGCAATCCATTTGTATCGTGATTAAAATATATGTATAACTTAATATATATTAAAAAAATATGTATGAATAATATGCAACTCAGGTATAATATTTATTATATTGAGGAGCTTGGTGGCGCAGTGGTTTAACGCGATACCTGCGATACCTTACTTAAGGCGATTACCCCCACGGTTAAGCAACTTTAGCAACGGTCGTCATGGGGTTGGGTGATAAAAAAATATTTTCTTGAGCTCCTCCGTCCGTGCCGTGGTCCCGGCTGCATTTGCTGTCGTTAACACCCATCAACCTGCATTGGGCCCGCGTGGTGGTTTATCTTATGGACTATGGCCCATCCTCCATATCCAACCGTAAGGCCTATGCCCCAAGCAGTGGGGACATTAAAAATGGCTGATATCATCAAGTATAATACATAACAAACCTTTCTATTACCGTCCATTTGTGTAAATTAAGTACATACACTTGTGAATTGTCTTAAAAAAATATTCTCAAAATAACTGTATGCAAAAAAGATCAATTTAGAAGTAAAATAACATTCTTTCAAAAATTCGAAGAACACTTTCCTGTAGGTAAGTAAATTGCATAGAAAAATAGTCCAATCTAAAAATGTATGTCGCCTCAGCAATGCCAATCTCATAGTAATTTCGTTACCTCGTAAACGGCGTGTTTACGAGCACGACGCGAGGCCGCGGCGAGGACGTGACGTGAACGCGTCGCGATTAGTGACGTGGTGACACTCCTCTCGAATATCGACCATTGTCTACAATAGCGATGTATCGATTAAAAGAAAGTTAATTTACTTCTGCCTGCCTAGCATGACCGATTTATATCGCGTGATATAGCATTTTATCGACACTGAACTGTCAAATTCCTTTGTCTTTTTGACAGTTAAACGTGATAAAACGCTATATCACGCGATATAAATCGGTCATGCTAGGCAGGCAGATTCCATAATGTTGCTGATTAAGTTTTTTGTGTCCTTATTGTCAGCTAAAAGATATCCTGAACGGGGTTAGGATAAAAAAACAAGGTAATTCAAAAGCAGTACTTTTAAAGTCTGGTTGAGATCTATTATTTTATTTTATTTCGTTAGGAAAACTTACAGCTATTTTATTTCATTTAATTAACCATTTACACTTTTTATGATAGTTTATCATATTTTTTCGGGATCATGCTTAGATATAATAATATTGGTTATGGACGGACGAACGGACAGACGGACATGGCGAAACTTATAGGGGTTCCTTGTTGACGTGATCATAAAACCCTAAAACCTTGTGTTATGAAACTACAATAATAACGGTGAACCACTTTTACTTTCTCCACAGGAATACACTATGACTATTATTAACTAGGTTATAGCAACAGTACGTTAGCATTTTTCCCTAACTACTTCTTTTCCCGACGGTTGAACAGTGACTGCGCTCGCAACTGACTTTCGTTCACCGTTCCGCCGCCTATCCCCACTACTTACCTCCCCATTCCACTACAAATGGCGGGAAAATATGGCGGGAAACGGTGTTGCCAAGCTATTAAACTAAAATACTACTATTTTATCATTTCAATTTGACTCAAAATCATAACAATAAAATGGATAATTTACTATCAAACGACAAAACGTCACACTTGTTAGTGGCATCCACTGCACTGGTACAGAAAAACATTTTACTAATTAAAACAACTAAAACTAAAATGAACAGTAAGTATTGGCCCTATTTATAAATTTTGTTGCTGTATTATGACATCCGAAATAATCATTAGGTACTAGTACATTCATACCACCTACTAATAGTTGAGTGTGTGCCCATCACTATGTAGCATAACACCAGCTTTTGTTTTCGACTGAACTTCGATTATCGATACCAAAACTATCGATATTAAAACAGCACTATCGTAGCTCGTTACCGCTTGTTCCACGTCATTAACGCTTGATCCGAGTTGTAATAAAGTGCGTTACGTGCGTTCGCGAGTTATGATGAGTTTGGACTTATTTCGAGGTTGAGAACTTTTTATACTGCCTTTTTATTACTGCAGCCTGATGAAGATTTGCTTCTCAGCTTCTTCCGCTTGATGGAAATTCATTGTCTTTATACTACTACTTATAATATTTTCAAAACTTATTCTTTTGATTATTTGAACTTATATTCAAATACGTAAATTCAAATGCTTATTCATGTATTGTTTTTACCTGCTGATCATACCATTTGATTTTTTTAAGCATAGCAACATTTCGAGAATGAGAATCCACTTTATTTAACACGTAAACCGACTACAATCAAAACAACAACTGGGAAACCTAGGGTTCAAAATATTCATTTGCGCATACGATATAAGCATAAGGGCACAAGGTTAGAACGATGAGCGTCCATTCTTAGGTTATTGAGAAACTAAACTAGCTGAACTGAAAATGTTGAAAATTGCAAATCTCAGCATTTTAGCAATGCAATAGTAGTTTGTGTTTTCTTAAAAACACGGGACTGTCATCTTTTTAGGAATTTGTTCTTTGTCAAAAATATATCGATAAAGCTCGTGGAATACTATCATAGACAATAATTAAAAAACAAAGGTTTTAGACCCTTATCATTAGCCTTGTGCCCTTTATTCGTGTAAGTTGATTGATTAGCTTTCTTAAAGATAATGCGGTCTGTCAATAGCAGTGAGATGTTTTCTATCATGATATAATAATAATATAGTACCTGAATTGTACCTGCCTATACCTATGGTACATGAATTAGATTTATAATATTTAGCATAATTTATAAAAAAATAAGCTCTTCTAAAGTAATAGCTTGCACCCTTAAGCTAGACTTAAATGCCTTATTATTCTATTAAGTAAAGTTTTGTTACGATGTCCGAGGTTCAACATGAGATCATGTGATACATTTTCTATATCTTTTTGTCGTACTAACTATGCAGGTAACCGTTTTATACTAAGATCCATGAGACTTTATAATTCGAAGTATTGTCACATCGATATTTTCTGTACAAAGCCTAAAAAATTCAAAAGTCTTTTAATACAATAGTTTTCCCCTATCTGTACTGGATTGCTGTCTTATCCGAATTTGTGTCCAATGTCTTTGGTTCTTATTTTTTCTGCTTAATGTGTTTGTTTATTCAACTTTAGATACCAATGTGTAAGCTATTTGTGGAAACTGTTTTGGCAAATGTGTGATTCAATTGTGGTACCCATATTTATTGTAAAATTGCTGTTTGTTTCCCTAATAAACTAAAATAAAATAAAAAAATAAAATTAATAAGGCAGTTAAGTGCAGTACTAAATGAATAGCCAAAATGTTTTTTTAAGAATATGACGCTTTTAGACGTCAAACGTAAATTAAAGTAATATTTTTGTTATTTTTGATTAAACTAGATATAAACTTCTTCTTCGTTTATTAGTAAGGCAGAAAAATTTAATTAAATTAATTAAATTGAATTATTAATCAATCAATTCATCTCCAATACTTGCAAGTCATCCTTATGCTTGAAATTAAAATCGCGATAACTAATTGTTATGTATGTACATGCTATGACGTACATAACAATTCGTTACGTAAGCTATCTCACATACACAGTCTTCCCCTAAACTAATTAAAGTTATTACAGTTTGAAGTATGCGCACAACAAGCTTGGTATGAAATAAAAACGACTTTATGAAAATAATAACTTCATTACGTGGGAGATTCACGAATGCTCTCGACTGTGTTTCTGTAGGTAACCAGCTGAATATTAACATACAAATGGTATACAATGGTAGAGGATTCCTGGAAATGTTTGTAGTTATTTTTGTTTTTCATCTGCAAAGACGCCTACAAGAGGAAGATTTTATTAACATAGATAATGTGACTATCTGGAAGGTACAATAAAACGTTCCTTATTATGCTGATTACATACAGACTCGATTTGACGTTTCATGGCTAAAAAGACGTTTATGAGGTCCAAGGTTCGACAACCGTCCTTCGAGGGTGTAACCATTTGAGTTCATATTATTGGTAATTTCATCATATTGGTATGAAAGATGCAGTGCAAGTGATCTTGACCATTGTGGCCAAAATCCTTTATCTTATCCCTTTTTTTATTTATTTATTGGGAACAAAATTGCTTATTCCATTAAACCTAGTTCCATGTCTGGCACACTCTCGTCACGATCGTGACGTAACATGAATGTATTCTGTATTCTCTAAAAAATCACACATAATTGTTGCTAAATATAAGTATCTATTGCTTGCGATGTTTATACTGAACTAGCTTCTGCCCGCGACTTCGTCCGCGTGGATATTAGAGAAAATCCTTAGGGAACCTTCAACCAGGATCTGACCAGCCATTTTTACGCATTACGGCTTCCCGTTCCAGTTCCCTTTCCCGTTCCCGTTCCCGTTCAAGTTCCCGTTCCCGTTCCCGTTCCCGTTCCCGTTCGCGTTCGCGTTCGCGTTCGCGTTCGCGTTCAAGTTCCCGTTCCCGTTCCCGTTCCCGTTCCCGTTCCCGTTCCCGTTCCCGTTCCCGTTCCCGTTCCCGTTCCCGTTCCCGTTCCCGTTCCCGTTCCCGTTCCCGTTCCCGTTCCCGTTCCCGTTCCCGTTCCCGTTCCCGTTCCCGTTCCCGTTCCCGTTCCCGTTCCCGTTCCCGTTCCCGTTCCCGTTCCCGTTCCCGTTCCCGTTCCCGTTCCCGTTCCCGTTCCCGTTCCCGTTCCCGTTCCCGTTCCCGTTCCCGTTCCCGTTCCCGTTCCCGTTCCCGTTCCCGTTCCCGTTCCCGTTCCCGTTCCCGTTCCCGTTCCCGTTCCCGTTCCCGTTCCCGTTCCCGTTCCCGTTCCCGTTCCCGTTCCCGTTCCCGTTCCCGTTCCCGTTCCCGTTCCCGTTCCCGTTCCCGTTCCCGTTCCCGTTCCCGTTCCCGTTCCCGTTCCCGTTCCCGTTCCCGTTCCCGTTCCCGTTCCCGTTCCCGTTCCCGTTCCCGTTCCCGTTCCCGTTCCCGTTCCCGTTCCCGTTCCCGTTCCCGTTCCCGTTCCCGTTCCCGTTCCCGTTCCCGTTCCCGTTCCCGTTCCCGTTCCCGTTCCCGTTCCCGTTCCCGTTCCCGTTCCCGTTCCCGTTCCCGTTCCCGTTCCCGTTCCCGTTCCCGTTCCCGTTCCCGTTCCCGTTCCCGTTCCCGTTCCCGTTCCCGTTCCCGTTCCCGTTCCCGTTCCCGTTCCCGTTCCCGTTCCCGTTCCCGTTCCCGTTCCCGTTCCCGTTCCCGTTCCCGTTCCCGTTCCCGTTCCCGTTCCCGTTCCCGTTCCCGTTCCCGTTCCCGTTCCCGTTCCCGTTCCCGTTCCCGTTCCCGTTCCCGTTCCCGTTCCCGTTCCCGTTCCCGTTCCCGTTCCCGTTCCCGTTCCCGTTCCCGTTCCCGTTCCCGTTCCCGTTCCCGTTCCCGTTCCCGTTCCCGTTCCCGTTCCCGTTCCCGTTCCCGTTCCCGTTCCCGTTCCCGTTCCCGTTCCCGTTCCCGTTCCCGTTCCCGTTCCCGTTCCCGTTCCCGTTCCCGTTCCCGTTCCCGTTCCCGTTCCCGTTCCCGTTCCCGTTCCCGTTCCCGTTCCCGTTCCCGTTCCCGTTCCCGTTCCCGTTCCCGTTCCCGTTCCCGTTCCCGTTCCCGTTCCCGTTCCCGTTCCCGTTCCCGTTCCCGTTCCCGTTCCCGTTCCCGTTCCCGTTCCCGTTCCCGTTCCCGTTCCCGTTCCCGTTCCCGTTCCCGTTCCCGTTCCCGTTCCCGATCCCGTTCCCGTCCCCGTCCCCGTCCCTGTCCCTGTCCCCGTCCCCTGGATGTGCATGTCCAGGTCCAATCATGGCCACCGTGTTGGACTTAAAATAAATGTCATTTTCGCAACCACCATCCCATGAAACCTCAAGAACGACATCCACATCGATTTTCATGTTTACTTACCCCATTTACACCTTAAGGGAGAATTTTCAAAATAACAAAATATGTGTTTGCCTATTTATTTTTACTCAATACTCAATACTCAATACTCAAATCATTTATTGCATTCCACAGTGTTACAGTAGTTCTTAAATTATAATATTTTAGATCACTATGGACCCTGTCGGGCACAACAACAATAATAGATAGCAAACACTTATTTATCATTATATTATATTAGTAAGTATATTAGTTTCATTACAATAGTAGTTATTACTTAATTAATAAAAACTATTTTATTTATTCAATTATATTGCACTTATGTATTTAATTTAAGTTAAGTATTTTAATGTTTTAATTAAGTTGACTTTTTATCTACAATATTCATATTTCTATATTTTCATCTTCTAAATATTCCTTCAAGTTGTAATAACACTTTTTTGTTAGTAATTGTTTTAAATTATTTAAGAATTTTTTATCATCATTGACATGTTTAAGTGAATCTGGAAGTTTATTGAATATTTTTATGGACATGGCTAGCGGGCTGGACGAATGGTGTTTCATATAAGAATTTGGAAGCATTAATTTATTTCTGTTTCTAAGATTATGTTTTTTAATTTGATCATCTCGTTTAGTGTATAAATTTGGGTATTTCCGAACGAATTTACATATCTCTAGAATATAGATGCAGGGTAAGGTCAAGATTTTATGTTTTTCAAAGTAAGGTTTACAGCTGTCTGATTCCTCTATGTTAACAATGATTCTAATAAGTTTCTTTTGAACTGTCAATAAACTTCCGACATCAGTACTAGATCCCCATAGGATGACGCCATAGCTTAGCCACGCGTATGCATACGCGTAATAAGTTGTTATTGCGGTGGCTACGTCTGTTGTTTTTTTTATTTCTCTTAGTGCATACATAAAGCTATTCAATTTTCGGTGTAGTTTTTCTACATGAGGCTTCCAGCTAACGTGGCTATCTATCACTAGACCTAATAATGTGTGCTCTTTTACTGTTTCTAATGTGAAGTTGTTGTTATGTAGTTTTATATTTAGTTCAGGTTTTTGATAGGGATGAAAGGTCATTAATTTTGTTTTAGTTAAGTTAATTTGAAGATTATGTTCTGTCAGCCAACTTGTAGTTTTTAATAATATATTATCAATTTTTTCTTCTAATTTTGTAGAGGTTTGACTAGATATGAGGATAGAAATATCGTCCGCGAACATGACACAATATTCATTTAAAGCTTCTGCAAAGTCGTTAATATAAACTAAAAACAATAGACACCCCAAAACGCTGCCTTGAGGTATTGAGGCGTTAACAGTTTTGGTGTTGGATCTAATTTTTTCTATTTTGTGCTGGTTATCATTAGAGTATTCAATTTCAACCATTTGTTGTCTATTATTGAGATATGATTTTAACCAATTGTAGCATTGACCTCGGATACCTATGTCATACAGTTTTTTTAATAAGATATTATACTGAACTTTATCGTAGGCTTTTGACATATCAAGTAGTATTCCAATTGCATATTTTTTATTGTTAATGATGTTATGTATTTCTTGAATAAATTTATAAACTGCTAAGGTGGTTGATTTATTTTTACGAAAACCATTCTGACATTGACTAAAAATATTGTATTTTTCGCAAAATTTATAAATCCGGTCGTACATAGCCTTTTCAAATATCTTAGACGGTGTAGGTGATAAAGCAATTGGTCGATAATTACTTGGGTCTGTTTTTGCCTCTTTTTTATAAATAGGTTTAATAAGAGAATGTTTTAATAATTCCGGAAATTCACCTTCCTCAAAAGATTGATTTACTAAAACCGTTAGTGGGTATGTTAATTCTTTTGCACATTGTTTGAATAATTTAGGAGGGAAGTCATCCACACCGTGACTCAGTTTGCTTTTTAGGTTTTTTAATATTTTGTACATCTCTTCTAATTTTACAGGGCTTATAAAAATTGAATTTTCGGATGGGTGGAGAACAGGAAGACCTTTAACTTGGGGGCAACTAATAGCTCCTACAGCTGCAAAATGATTATTAAAAATATTGGCAATCTGTTTTGGGTTGGAAGTTATTTTATTATCTGTATTTAATTTAATATTTGATTTGTCTTTAGTATTTGTTTTATTGGTACGTTCTCGGACAATTTGCCACATTGTCTTAATCTTATTTTGAGAGTGTTTTATTTTATGTATATAGTGTAATTTTTTAGAAGTTGTAACGACATTTTTTAATGTTTTTTCATACTTTTTATAATAACCTTTCAATATTTTATTATTTGACCTTGTAATGTGAAATTTGAGTAATCTTTTATTATAGCATGATTTTTTAATACCTACAGTCAGCCAATGTTTTTTGTAGTTGTTTTTTATTTTGGTTAGTTTTTTTGGTATACATTTATCTAAAATATTAGTTAAAGTGGCATGGAACATTTTATAGTTATAATTTATATCTTTACCTTTTTTTAATTTATTTGTCCAATCTATTAATTCCAATTCTAATCTAAATTTTTCTATATTTTTACTGTTAAATTGTCTTTTTTCTGTGTACCAAATTTTTTGTTGTTTTTGTTTAGGTATATTTAAATGTACTATGGTACCACTATGATCAGAGAGACCCAATTCTTGTACAGTAGTAAGAAGATTTTCTTCGCTAAAGTTTAAGAAAATTAAATCTAAACATGTTTTAGATGTTTTTGTGATACGCGTAGGTTGTTTTATTTGTTGATGAAACTTATATTGTAACATTAAATTTGAGAGTTTATTTTTTTTATTTCTCTTCGAAGTATTATTTTTTAAATTTTTTTCGAGCATGTCAGTATTAAAATCACCCCCTATAATTATTTTATATTTAGAAAATTTGTTATTTACATAATCTAGAATAATTTTCAATCGTGCATAAAATAAGTCTTCGTTCTTTCCATTGTAATATAAAGTTAATAGTATTATATTTTGTTTTACAAGTTCAACTGCACAGACTTCTATTACATATTCAATTGACATAGTAGAAATTTCTTTTAATTCTATATGATCTATGTTGTTTTTAAGAAGGATACAGACTCCGCCTCCGGTATGTGATCTTCTGCAGTAAGACGCTGCTACTTTATAGTCAGTAAGGTGAACAAGCTCCAATTTTTCTAGCGATAGCCATGTTTCTGTAAAGCATAGTACTTCGTAGTATGGATGTTGCTGTATTAAGTCTTCCAGGATATGCAATTTGTTATATATACTTTGGATATTCTGTATAAGTAATTTAAATTGTAGATCTTTGGTTTCGAAATGAATATTTATTATTACTCACGTTTTTAGGTTCTGTTATTTCTATTTCCTTATTTTTCAATGAATAAGTGTTATTTGCAGTTAATCCGTCTTGATTATTTCTTAAGAAAATTTTTTTCCCTTCTATATATAAGCTTTTGTCTCTTATAACGGCATGCAATCCCTTTTGACGTGCTCTTTGTAGTTCTTCTTTCATCAAATTGTTTTGTTTACGTGTAATCTCATCATAGTACTTAGAGATAGCCAGTCCGGTTCCTTGAAACATGTGTTTATGTTCTATGAGGTATTTAGTCATCTTTTTACTTATTAGCTCAATAACCAACGGTCTAGTTGAGTTGTTGTATCTACCCAATCTGTAAGTATCCTCAATGTAACCTGTGAGGTCAACGTTCATGATGTCTCGAAAAATGTGCACTATTCTATTGCAAATGTTATAGTCTGTTTCTTCATGTTGTTCTGTGAGTTTATAGATTACAATTTTTTTACAGTTAGTTTCTGTTGATTTTCCATAATTGTTTTCCACTTTCTCGCTTAAGAATTTTATATTTTCTTTCAGGTTTTCATTTTCTCGATTCATGTTTTCTATTTTTAAGTTCAGATGATCTATTTCTTCCTTTCTTTGTTTGTTTTGACCGTGTAAGTTTTCCATCTCAAGCATAATATCTTTTTTTAATGAAATTACTGCTTTATTTATTTCTGACTGGATTGTGGTTTGCAACTCATTTATTAATGATCTATTATTTTCTATTAGTTTTTGATGTATTAATTCGCTTAGAGTCCGTAATGAAAGTTCGTTGCTCTTTATTGATGAGCTTGGGTCCGGAGTCTTGATGGTGTCACCCAAAAGGTCAATGTCCTCTGAGTTTGTTGTGTCATTATGCACGTTGTTTGAGGTTTTTCTTATTGTTACGTTATTTATCTGGGAGGTATTCATGTGACATACTTTTTCTAGTGGGCGTTTTGGCGTATTTGTGTTGTCCTGTTTTGGTGGTTTACAATAACACGTCGGACACTTCCATGCACTCTTAACTTCCGGCGTCATTGTGTTATAAAAACGCTGGGGGCTCACATTTGCACAATCTAAGTCGTATGTGTTTTTACAATATTTGCAGGTTAGATGTTCTCTCTTGTGGAGTTGTTGTTTACAGCCTTTGCAAGTTGTCGACATTATGACATTTGTTGTTTGCAGATTTTGAGGTTATGTAATCTATAAAATGATCTGCGTAAATTCTTATCTATTTGTATTTTGCAGTTTTCCTTAAGGTTTCCAATTTCTTGTATCCAGGAAATTTGTAGTAGCTGAAGTTTGAGGCCTTTATTTAGGTTTTGTAAGCACTTCGCGGCTTTTTCACTGTCAAACTTCGTTTACTGGTTTTGTGGCTTTAGATAAAGATTTTTCCCAACTTGATTATTTCGTAGGTAACATTTAAAGATATTTAACTATATTAATTCACTCATTGTCGTAATTAGCTTATAAATTTACTTTTTTTGGAATTAAAATACAGAGAGAATAGTGTTAACGCGCCCACGGCAGTGTTGCCATGCCGCAAATTCCACAATAGTGTTTGGCCCTAAAGACCGGATAAAAATTATTGTGGAATTTGCGGACAAAAGGCGACCTCGGATGCGTCGAGCGCATCGAACAATAGGCCTACAGAAAAAAAGGTCTATTCATAAGCGATAATAGGAAAGTGATCTTTATTTACACGTGTGCAAGGACGCAAAGTGCATATGAGCTATCGAAGAAATAACAAGTTGTTTACGCCAAACTTAATGGATTCTTTTTGTGATTCTTGTTAAATACTGTGACTGTGCTTATAATTACGAACTATGGCGAAACCAAATATGGAACAATTATTACTACAACTTGAAGAAACGGCTACTTTGATGAATAAAACTCAAGTAAACTTAAAGAAATGTCCAAAAACTAGATTAACTAAGGGATATCTACAAACTCGAATGCAGTGTATAGATGAATACTGGAACGTGTTTACTTCAACACATCGCGAACTTATAAAGATTACACCGCGTGAAAAGCGTGCTGAGATTTCATACTTTGCTAACGATGAGTACAATACTTTCGAAGAAATGTACATCTGCCTCAAAGCGGATATTCAGGATGCGATTTTACAAATGGAGACGTCGACGCCTCCACGCCAATCTCCACATCGGGCGTCGTGCAGTAATGAAGGTCATGAGTCCTCAGATGTACTAACCTCGCAAGTTAGGCTACCTAGGATCCAGCTGCCTACTTTTACGGGGAATTACGAAGAGTGGCCTACTTTTCAAGACCTTTTTATTAGCTTAGTACATGACAACGCATCACTTTCGAACGTACAGAAACTTCACTATTTGAAGTCCAGCATTGCAGGCGAAGCGGAAGCCCTCCTTAGACATGTTCGTGTAACCGATTCGAATTACGTCGACGCGTGGAACATTTTAAAGCAACGTTATGGAAATAAACGTATTATAGTGCACTCTCTGTTAAATAGGTTATTTTCGCAGAAACGGGTAAGTGTTCAGTCTGTCAATTTTATAAAAATGTTACTCGATAATACTACCGAATGCATTAACTCATTAAATAATTTAAATATTCAAACTGGCTCTTGGGATCCTGTAATTATATTTCTTGTAGTACAAAAATTGGACCCGGAGTCACGTAAAGATTGGGAAAATTTTGCATATAAAAATAGCTCGGATGATTTACCATCGTGGTCTGATTTGAGGTGTTTTTTGGAATCAAAGTTTCGTACCTTGGAGTTAGCTAATCCAACCGCGATGTTGTCATTTGATAAAACCAGAGAGAAAATTACTAGGGAACGTGCATTTCACGCGGCCACGACTATTTCTCGTCCAGTAAAACCGTGTTTATTATGTAACGAAAGCCACACGCTGTGTCACTGCAAGCAGTTTACCAACATGTCAGTTAGTGAACGAAATAACTATGTTAAAGAGAAAAACCTGTGTTTTAATTGTTTGTTGATAGGACATTCCATTGTGAAATGTAGATTGCCGATGTCTTGTCGTATATGCCACAGACGTCATCATACCCTTCTGCATCAAACGAAGTCGGAGGAAACTACGATGCATTCTAGTGTTGAAGATACAAATGCAGAGGAGGATGAAGCCCAAGTCAATACTATGATGACGTCACACTGCAATGCAAACCAGGTATACGCTTTATTAGCCACAGCATTAGTTAAAGTCAAGAGTGACACAGGACACACAATAACATTAAGAGCGCTTGTGGACCAAGGCTCACAGGCTTCTTTTATAAGTGAACGGGCTACTCAACTACTACAACTAAAAAAGAAGTCAACTAGAGGTAATGTTATTGGAATTGGTTCGACCAAAACAAGAATTAACAATTCAGTACAATTTCACATTGTTTCCACATATAACGAGAATTTTTGTATACAAACAGAAGCATATGTTTTACCTAAACAATTAACGACAAACTTACCTTCTAAGTCTATTCAAGTTGGAGACTGGCCCCATCTGAAAAACCTACAACTAGCGGATCCAGCATACCACACACCTGCACCGATAGATTTGTTATTGGGAGTGAATGAATGTGCACAAATTTTACAGCAAGAACTAATAAAGGGACCTGCAGACGCTCCGTGTGCACAAAAGACGGCACTGGGTTGGATTTTGTTTGGGAAAATAGGTGAAAGAAAATCTAACGAGCCATCTTTAATGGTAATGCATCATCAAATAGACTTAGACGAAATGTTGAAATCAATGTGGGAACTAGACAACGAAAGCACAAGAAAACTAACTAAAGAAGAAAAACTTTGCGAAGAAATCTATGAAAAAACATATAAAAGAAATGAAGAAGGAAGATTCATAGTAAACTTACCATTTAAATCAGAAAAACAAATGTCACCAGATGGTAATAGTAAAGAAATAGCACTGACAAGATTTCTACAGCTGGAGAGAAAACTACAAAGAATGCCTAAACTAAAGGAAGATTATACGAAAGTTATACAAGAATATGTAACTTTAGGACATGCAGAACAAGTACCGGTTGACGAATATGACAAAAGAGCTGTTTATTTATGTCATCATGCGGTTATACGAGAAGAAAGCGAAAGCACTCCAACTCGCGTAGTATTCGACGCCTCTTGTAAGGGTACAAATGGCATCTCACTTAACGACGAGTTACTCGTTGGTCCAGTGTTGCAGGAAGATCTTCGCAGCATCATCTTGAGATGGAGAATGCACGCCGTATGCTTCGTGTCCGATCTGAAAAAGATGTACAGAATGGTGTTAATAGCGAAAGAACATGTTGATTTTCAACGTATCTGGTGGAGAAATGAACCTACAGAAATACTAAAAGAGTATCGTTTACTTACAATTACGTTCGGTACCGCATCTGCACCATACCTCGCAGTGAAGACGTTGATTCAGCTGGCAGAAGAGGAAGGGGCTAACTTTCCAGTTGCAGCACGTATTCTGAAAGAAAATTGTTATATGGACGATATACTCGCTGGGTTTGACACTGAAACTGAAGCCGTAGCAGCAAGCCAAGAGCTAAAAGATATACTGAGAAGAGGTGGTTTCGAACTGCAAAAATGGTCGTCTAACAGTGCAAATTTTATGGAATCTATAGAGCCTGAAAATAGATCAACTAAAGTACAACTGAACCTAAACATCGAAGGAACTATTAAAGCATTAGGTGTACTATGGAATTTAGCAACTGATGAATTCATGTATAAGATTAACTTACCTCCTGTTTCAGAACCTATTACAAAACGAAATATCTTGTCAGACATTCAAAAACTGTTTGATCCACTCGGATGGATAGCTCCGTGCATAATCTCAGCAAAAATCCTAATACAGAAACTATGGTTAAAGAAAATCGATTGGGATGATGAAGTAGACGAAACATTAGCAGAAGAATGGAAAAACATTAGACAGGATTTTGAAAACGTTAGAGATATACAGTTAAAAAGATGGATAGGAACTTCAACTAAAAATAGCAAACGAATAGAATTACACGGATTTTCAGATGCCTCTGAGAAGGCATACGCCTCAGTTGTTTACTGCAGAGTAATCAATTTTGATGGCACAATAACCACCACACTACTTGCAGCGCGAACTAGAGTCGCTCCTGTAAAGTCAGTATCAGTTCCAAGACTTGAGCTTTGTGGTGCAGTTTTACTGTCAAAACTATTAAAAAACGTAGCACAAGCAATGCGAATACCTGCATCACAAATATACGCCTGGACTGACTCATCCATTGTCTTGTCATGGCTTAGTGGTGAACCATCCAGATGGAAACAGTTCGTCGCTAACCGCGTAGTCGAGATACTGGATAATGTGAACGATAAGCAATGGCATCATGTGACATCTGAAAATAATCCTGCCGATGTCGCATCACGAGGCGCTCTTCTAACACAGTTAAGCAACTGCAAATTGTGGTGGGAAGGACCTGAATGGTTAAAACACACTGATATACATTATACAAGACCAAATCCGATACCTGTAGAATTAGAAAAGAGAGCTATACAAGTTAATACAAAAATTGAGGAAGAAAACATAATTAAATTTGAAAATTTTAATGATTTGAAAGAATTGTTAACAGTAATAGTTTACAGCATTCGATTTTTACGTTTTAAAAGCAATCCAGATGAAGTTGATAAAGCAATTACAACGCAAGAGTTAGAAGAAGCATTAAAAAGATGTATTAAAATAGCACAACAGGATTTTGAAGAGGAAATTGAAAGTCTAAAAGCAAATAGAAATGTAAAAAGAAATAGTAAATTAAAAACATTGAATCCTTACCTTGACGAAGAGGGTCTTCTCAGGGTGGGCGGAAGATTGAGAAACTCTGCTTTACCGGAACACTCCAAACATCCTATAATCCTGAAAAATAAAAATGAATTAACTTACCTTATTATAGCGGAGGCACACAAGAGAACACTGCACGGTGGAACACAGCTAGTCTTGACTTACCTTCGGTCGAAGTACTGGATTCTACAAGTAAAAAATACAGTTAAGGCTTATTTACATAAATGTGTATTGTGTGCTAAAATGAAAGCAAATATTAAAACACAACAGATGGGAGACTTACCTCGAGCTCGTACAACGCCTGCTCGTGCATTTCAGCATAGTGCAGTTGATTTCGCTGGACCTATGTTTGTTTTAATGTCGAGAGGACGTGGAGCTAAGCAACGTAAAGCGTATGTAGCTGTATTCATATGTATGGCTACCAAAGCTATACATTTAGAGTTGGTGGGTGATCTCACATCCGATTCGTTTATTGGTGCATTCCGTCGCTTTGTCGCTCGTAGGGGTGCATGTACTCACATATGGAGTGATCAGGGTCGAAATTTCGTAGGTGCTAATAAGATCTTGGCCGAAGCGTTAAAAACCGCGAATTTAGATCTTCCTAGTGACATTAAGGAAAGACTTTCATTGGAAGGTACACAGTGGCATTTTATTCCTCCTTATAGTCCCAATTTCGGTGGTTTGTGGGAGGCTGGTGTAAAGTCGCTTAAATACCATCTGCGTAGAATACTCACTGCCAGTCTTACCTTTGAAGAAATGACAACCGTATTGTGTGAGATCGAAGCATGCCTAAATTCACGCCCGTTGATTCCAATAGACACTTCAGACCCAGACGCTGAGCCTTTAACACCCGGTCATTTTTTGATAGGGGAAGCTCCAGTTAACATACCTACACCTGATCTTAGAGATATTAATGTCAACCGTTTAGATCGTTGGCAAATAACACAAAAGCTTGTTAGAGATTTTTGGAATCGATGGCAAACTGAATACTTATCCAGGCTACAAACTAGACCTAAGTGGCTAAACAGGCAATCAGATTTAGAAATTGGTGATATTGTGTTACTTAAAGACGAACATTTACCACCTGGAAAGTGGTCATTAGGTAGGATAGTAAATAAACATCCGGGACAAGATGGTTGTACCCGAGTATATAGTGTCAAATGTAAAAATTTTAGACATGCTCCTACGAATTTTAAAGTTGTAATGTCTATTTTATATTATTTTTCCATACAAAATTTAAACCCCATTTTCACCCCTTTAGGGGTTAAATCATGTCCACCGTGTTGGACTTCAAAATAAATCTCATTTTCGCAATCACCATCCCATAAAACCTCAAGAACGACATCCATATCGATTTTTATGTTTACTCACCCCATTTACCCCTAAGTGGTTGATTTTCAAAATTACAAAATATATTTTGCCTATTTATTTTTAGATGTGCTCCACTCCAACGAACTTTAAAGTTGTAATGTCTATTTTATATTATTTTTTTATACAAAATTTGAACCCTATTTTCACCCCTTTAGGGGTCAAATCATGTCCACCGTGTTGGACTTCAAAATAAATGTCTTTTTTGCAATCGACATCCCCGAAAACCCCAATAACGACATCCATATCTATTTTTGGGGTTTTTTACCCCTTTTCACCCCCATTTCAACCCAATAGGGGTTCAAATACTAACAATAACAATATACGTTGCGTTAGATGTCTATCCATAAGCCTAAATTATAAATTTAGCGATTTTTACTTCGAAAATAAATGATTTTCTTCAATACACAACTTCATCCCCCTTTTGACCCCTTCGGGGGTAGAATTTTGAAAAACGCTGAGACCCGTATTTATTTATTTTCAATGGTCAGTCTAAACACAAAATTTGAAGATCCTAGCTTCAAAACTGAGGGACTTTCATACAAACTTTGATTCCCTTTTTTACCCCTTAGGGGGTGAATTTTGAAAAACCCTTTCTTAGTGCACCCCTAGACCTCATAAGGAATCTACGTGCCAAATTTGGAGTCTCTAGACCCAGCGGTTTGGGCTGTGCGTTGATAGATCAGTCAGTCAGTCAGTCAGTCAGTCAGTCAGTCATTCAGTTTACGATTTTATAAATATAGATTATTTTGTACGAAATAATTCAGTGAGACAAGGTAATATTGATGTAGCATGCAAGATTTTTTTAAATCTGTACCTACATCAGGTTTGAGATATTATTTTTATTATTTTTTTATATATTTTTTTGTTTAGGTCAAAATCAAATAATTTATTTTAAGTCTCAGTACAATTTATTTTATTATTATGACCGACGCAAGTGGATTATATTCCAAACTGGGTCTGATTAAGGTTTTTATCTTTACAGACTTTTGTTCTCGATACTCATATCCAAATCCTTGCACGGTAATATAGATATTATTACAGTGTCCTTGTCTTCATGTATGCCTTTAGAACAGACAAATAATTAAGCTTTCAGCCAACTCGTAAGCCCGTATATGAGACACTGCCTTGATAACGTGCGCGTGTTGGAATAAGCAATTTGAATAGCACACTTTTCCCATAATGCTATCAAGTAGGTACTCGTACCTATAATCACCACAAAGCCGAGAATGGCTATTCCCAACCTCAGGAAAGGTCTGGGATGCAGTCGTTGAGGGAGATTGCCCGCATCACATTGAGGGAGATTGCCCCGGGCACACGCACATTTTGCCAGAAGCTGCGTCAAGCGTGGTGAAGGGGGAAACACCTTGTTCCCCCGGGGCCAAGCGGATGGTGGGATGTGAACCACTGCCTGCCTTGGACGGCCCTGTCAGATTAGGGAGATGGCCAAAATTGCCCGGCCATCACCCCTCAGAGATGAGGCCTGCGTACATGACCCCCCAAAAAGGACTCGCACAAGACCAACCGGTGGAGAGAGGGCAAGTGCCGGTGTTCGGCAGCCGTGGGAGTAAGCTGCGACGTTATTAAATGTTGCAGTCTCTTCCTAGCGAGCACCATATACGAACCTCCTGCTCACCTGCAGGGGGGGATAAAAAAGGTAACTATAACCACACAGAATAAATAACAGTACAAAACTAGGTTCCACAAAAAGACTATCGCAGGTTTTGATAGGGATATACCCTACTGCAAGCCCATTGAAATTTCATACGATATCGTAATAGCCGAGTACAAAAAAGTACAAAGAACTTGTTATAGGTAGGATATAGGTAGGTTATAGGTAGATACTACCTTGAATATTGACTCTTAGAGCCCCACTATTAAACTAGGTACCTACTGTCTAAATGCAGCACAGTATCCTGAAAGTGTTTGTCCAGCACAGTTGCTTACCTCTGCCGAGCCTTAATAACCAGGTCCACGAATAAAACCATATAAAAGTCCAAAGGTTGACTGCCCCTGGCGGAACATAGTCATATTGGATTCAAACTCCCTTTGAGAGATAGAAATTGTTTCCGCCGGACATCAAAAGGACCCACACAAGTTAACATACTCGTAGTTTTTCTGTGAGGTTCAGATTTATAAACTTTTTACATGTTTTCAATAGTTCGAAAAAAGTCTGGAACGGGTAGGAAAATATAGACGATTCAACAGCGCTTAATTACTGAGTTTATTTGAATAAAGATATTTTGACTTTGACTTTGTTCTATAGACAAATTGATACTTTATATTTTCTTAGTGAATTAATTTGAATGCTTTCTAAAAGCAATTAAGACTATTCGGGCTAAAAAGTATTCTGGGATTTTTTTTTGTTTATATATTCAATTGCGTTTTCGCGAATTTAACATCAATCGACTGTATTTTTTTTTACTAAAGTCACTTTTCCACGTCACTTTGTGCCATGGTAGAATTATTATTATTTTCGATGGATGTACTTGTTACGATAATAAATACTTGTAATATTGGGCCTCAGCAAAACTATTTATATACGCAAACTTCCGCTGAACCGTACTAAAGAATTTGCTCAGAGATATTTCCCCATAAAACCTCTTTTACATAATGTTTAGTGAGCGTAATAAAAAAGTGCCTTAATAATAAAATTCCCTTTCATCTCTGAAGGTAAGCCGAATATAATACGTAAAAGAGAATCGAGTCAGCATCCCATTATGAAAATATGACCGACCTACGTAATTGAATGGATAAAAGTAACAATGTAAATTGCTTTTCCTGGTGACTTTGTTGAAACGATTGATGCGTGGAACTGTAGAAAGTCTTTCCTGAAATCGGGTAATTAGCTTTTCAACATTTGTGTTATTACGACGAGTTAGGTCGCCCAATCTAAGGTCATCTGCAAATTTTGTTATTGATTGGTTCACTGTTCTAACCAAACCTAAATAATAATTAGGCTACATTTAAACTCAGCGAATACCTTAGCTTATTCCGTCAAAATATGATAATAATATATTGTAACATTGATATGGCCAGATATGTTTTTTATTGGCGACTTCCGTGGCGGCTTATACCTACCGATTTTAATGGTGTGTTCTATAATCGGATCATAATTTATGTGATGTTGTAAAATATGTATTTCTACTCTTGGCTGTATTTGTTAAAAAAACCGGCCAAGTACGTGTCGGGCCACGCGCCGTAGGGTTCCGTAGTTACCTTATATACCATACCATATTTAATACCACTATCACTTTTTGTCTGTAAAAATAACTTTGTTTTTCACAGTGTTGGTGTATAGGAAAGGGACTGTAATTAGGATAGAAAACAAAGCGACTGTTCGGTACAGCTATAATTTTACTACAACACAATGACAGAAGAAAGAAACTAAGAAGGCAGGAAAATAGACAAGAAGTAAAAAAGATATAAAAACTATACAAACTATTTACAAAGCTACTATCCACCACATCATCCCCCCCGTGTAGCATAGAGCTACACAACTTGCAACGGAGCCAGCTTTCTGACAGGCCTTCTCATTGTGCCCCCTTTTGTCGCTACGTCAGCCACTCTGACTACTCCATCCCTGCCCGGAAATACTTTCAGTATGCGCCCCATTGGCCAAACTCCTCTAGGCAAATTTGAATCGACCACTAACACAATGTCACCCACTTGCAAATTTATGTGTTGACTCCCGGTCTTTGTCTTTGGCCTCAGACTAGGCAAGTATTCTTTAAGCCACTTGGACCAAAAATGCTCAGACAACCGAAGAACCTTTTGCCATTCTTTTCTCATCGAGAATGCTCCATCGTCTAATCGAGCTGGTGTCTGCTGGTTTGAGGAGGTGCCGATCAGGAAATGAAACGGAGTCAGACTCTCGCACTCTCCATTTTCAGTGACGTATACCAAAGGACGTGAGTTCACAAGAGCTTCTGCTTCTAAAAGTAGGGTGTGCAGCAGCTCTTCTCTTAGGGATCGTTCTCTGAGTGTTGGAAGGAGGGCAGTCTTAACGGTTTTAATAAGTCTTTCCCAGCAACCTCCCATGAATGGTGCCGCAGGGGGAATATAGCACCATTCTATGCATTTACTAGCGGTAAAGTCTTGCACGGCATCGCTGTAAAACTCGCAGAGTTGTCTGTTAGCTCCGACAAATGACGTGCCGTTATCAGAGAGAATTTTATTTGGGAGTCCTCGACGTGCAGTAAAACGACGAATGCTCATGATGGCGGAGTCGGCTGAGAGGCTCGTGACAATCTCGAGGTGGACTGCTCGTGTCGTCATGCAGGTAAAAAGAGCTATCCATTGCTTTTCTCTGCGTCGACCAACTGAGACCTCGACGGGACCAAAATAATCCAGGCCAGTGTTCGTAAACGGGCGCTGATGGTGTTCCAGACGCACATCTGGCAGGTCGCCGGTTGGTGGGATCTGTGGTGCTGCCTTTCTTCTAATACAGAAAGCGCATCTTCTTGAGGCCATGCGAGCTTCGCTGCGACACCGGAAAATCCAATATCGCTGTTTGAGCTCATTAGTGACTAGTTCGTTGAAGGCATGGGCAGCTTTCACATGGTAGTGGCGTACGAGAAGTCGAACAGCAGGGTGTCGGCCATCCAGAATAATGGGAGAAGTAGTGGCGTAGTTGGCGTTCTTCAAATGCTTTATGCGGCTATCCAGTCTGAGTAGGCCATCTTCATCGAATACCGGGCAGAGAGTCTTCAACTTGCTGGACTTTGGCAAAGGCTTGCTATCACGGAGCAAGGAGAGTTCTTCACTAAATGACTCTGTCTGGGCTTTTCGAAGAATGGCAATTTCAGCCTTCCGTATCTCCATAGCAGATAGCGGTGGAAAATTAAGTGGAGAATTGGTGTTCGTGATTTTAGAATTTGGGTTGTTATGTGCCAAAAGAGATCTAAATTTATTGACG
This sequence comes from Agriphila straminella, assembly GCA_950108535.1. Taxonomy (NCBI): domain Eukaryota; kingdom Metazoa; phylum Arthropoda; class Insecta; order Lepidoptera; family Crambidae; genus Agriphila; species Agriphila straminella. Next base: position 8,654,583 of record OX467321.1, on the reverse strand, counting down.
CACTGAAAAACACGTGCAGTTGCACGAAGCAGGCGTAGCCACTCACTGAAACGTGAGGGATCTGGCACAACCGATGAAGGTTTATCCAGATGGGTTAATCCTACATGCACCTTAGAAGGTTTTAGCTCTTCTAAGATGGATGTAGCTTCGGGTGTCGATGGTTCTTTGGGCCATTCACTGGATGGTAATAATAGGAAATCAGGTCCAGAGAACCACCGCGATAGATCGATGTCACGATCCCTGAGTCTTGTCGCGTCATCTGCGACATTCAAACCACCTGGAACAAATTTCCAACTATTGACATTTGTAATCTCGGTGATTTCGCCCACACGATTTGCTACAAATGGTTTGAAGGTTCGCGCATCGCTGCGAATCCAGCTCAGAACTGTGGTGGAGTCAGACCAAAGGTGAATTGAATCTGGGTGAACGTCGTGACCGGTACACACGCTATTCGCAAAACGAGCAGCAATCAGGCTGGCTTGGAGCTCGAGACGTGGTATGGATGTAGGTTTTAGAGGGCTAAGACGTGCCTTTCCACCAATGAGAGACAACTTCACCGAAGCGTCCACGAATGTAAAACGCCAATATGCGACGCATGAGTATGCTTCCTCACTAGCGTCGGCAAACACATGGAGCTGTCTGTCAATGATAACCTCATTTTGGAACCCACACCTATACCAACGAGGAATTTTGATGTCCACAATCGAAGCTAGTTGCCGAGACCAAGACAGCCATCTTTGAATTGCATCTGGCTGCAGCTCGGTGTCCCAATCAACACCAGTTCGCCAAGTCTGCTGGAATAATATGCGGCCTTGAATAACCAGCGGAGTTAAAAGACCAAGAGGGTCATATACGCACATTAAATATGACAATACCTTGCGCTTAGTTAATTTCTCTTTTTCTGGGATTGGGGACCCAATCCTAAACCCAAAGGTGTCACTCAAGGGATGCCAGATAAGTCCTAAAGTCCTGACAAAGGCTTCAGGGCCTACGTGAACGTTTTCAGGTGGGGAGGCTCGTAGGTCTTCAGGCACGGCTGCAAGTGCGGCAGGTATGTTAGAGACCCAACCTCGCATCTCCATACCGGCCGCCTTGTGCACTGTGACTATGTCAGCTGCAAGTTGAGAGGCTTCGTGCACATCGTCCAGACTACCTAGAAAGTCGTCCATATAATGGTCGTAGATAATAGCTTTTGCTGCCGCGGGGTATGACTTCTGCAATTCTTGGGCGTTACGATTTTTAATGTATAGAGCAATACACGGGCTGCAAGCCGCACCGAAAATGGCAGAAGTCATCCTGTACTCCTTCAACTCACAGCTAGGATCCTCCCTCCAAATATATCGCAATGCATCGCGGTCTTCCGCTCTTATCCTAACCTGCGGAAACATTTCCTTAACGTCAGCAGTCATCGCGACGTAACCTTCGCGAAAACGGAACAATATGTGCAGCAATGATTGCAAAAGGTCAGGCCCAGGGAGCAGAAGTGAGTTTAAACTGACTCCCGAGGTCTTTGCTGCTGCATCATGGACTACTCTCAGTTTACGTTTTTGAGGATGTATAACAGGAAAGTGTGGCAAATACCAGCGCAATTGTGTGTTTATTTCGTTTAATTTGACACTATCATGGTATGTATTTTTCGGACACTCTTCTGCATAACCTTTTGACATCATATTGTCAATAAAAGCACAATAGTTTCTTTTTAACTCTACATCTCGAGCCATGCGCCTTTCTAAACCAAGAAACCTCGAATGCGCCTGAGGATAGCTGTCAGGTATATTTGGACTATCTTTACGCCACAATAGACCAACTTCAAACCTGCCTGACGGTAATCGTTTGGCAGTAGACTCCAGAATCTCTAAAGCGTGTTTATCCTCCCTAGAACATGTGTTTTCAAGTTTTGTGATACCTATGGCATCCAGGTGAAAATATTCTTTTACGAGATCATCCAGGTTAGAGTTTTGGTCGTCCTTGATCGTAGTGTGGTTTATAAAATGCACAGGCTTAGTCCAGCTGCTGGATCTGCCATGTAATACCCAACCTAAAAGTGTGCGAGTGGCAACTGGTTGACTTTTGGAGCCTGTCCTAACTTCCCGACTTATAGTTAAATACCAGTGTTCAGCACCAAGCAGTATCTTAGGGGTTGCGTTGGCTAGCGTGAGATCAGCAACCAAATCTGTCAAATGTGGGTATTGTGAGATGTCACATGGTTCGATAGTTTGTGTAAACAAAGACAGCGAATCCATGGCCTTAGCGTTACACACTGTGTATATATCAGGACAATGTTGGCCCTTAATAGAAAAGCTCACATGTTGGATTGGTTTTTGTGTTGACATGCCAGCGACCCCGTCAACCTTGATGGACTCCATGGGGCCATCCACACCAATGTGACGTGCCACCTCCGAATCAATCAAAGTTGCCGAGGACCCACAGTCAAGCAGAGCAAAAGTGTCATATTTTCCATGTGGACCTATCACTTGAACAGGAACTATTTTCAAAAAAACTTGTGACATAGGTATTTCGACGCTTGTATTTGATTCAGTGACATTAGTGACGGTTACGGTTTTCTCAGTGTTTTGGTGTTCAGTCACAACATTGTAGGAAGTAGATGGAGGCTCGTCGGCGGCGCAAGATACGTGGGGCGTCGTCGCCGCATGCAGTAGCGGGTGATGGAATCGCACGCACCCGTCCACACCACAACGACTAATCTTGCAAGTCCTCCAACGGTGTGATTTAGATTTCAGACACTTAAAGCATATTTTAGCGTCACGCAACCAAAGCCACTTATCCTCTATCGATAGGGATATAAAAACCTTACAATCAGTCAATTTGTGTTTATTATTGCAATAGCGACACAGTTCAGCATTTGTGTTACGTGCAGATGTGGCATTAATATTTTCACGACGTGCAAAGTTGTGTGAAAAGTTGTTGCTGACTGTACCAGGCCGCCTACCTATATCGGACATGAGAGTGCCAGTCCGCCTACCTATATCTGACATTAGAGTACCAGGCCTCCTACCTACCTCTGACATTAAAGTGCCAGGCCGCTTACTGTAGTCAGGTATTAAACCAAATCGATTGTGTTTGACAGCTTCAATATCCAGAAACTCAGACAAAAGTATTATTTTCGGTACAGACCGATCGCTGCGGTAAGCATAATCTTTCCACTGACTGTACAATATCGGTGTCAGTTTGTTCAATACCGAATGAAATAATTCTACAGAATATATATGTTCAATTTGGTCTAAATTTCTAATTACTGCTATACAATTGCGCAATCTACAAGCGAACTGATTTAACTCTTTTTGGTCAAAGCTTATCTTTGGGAGATTCCGCACGAGAGCAATCTCGTTCAGCACGATCATCTCGGGGAGCGCGAACGTCTGCTCCAGCATGTCGAGCACTTCATCAGGTTGCTCGGCTGTGTACAGCAACGACGACACGCTCTCAAGGGCTTGGCCGCGCAGCGCGCCGCTCAATCGCACAAGATTCTCTGCAGGCGAAAATAAATGTTGAGTGTCACGATAAATACGCTTGAACATTAGCCACTCCGTAGTCTTGCCGCTGAAAGGAATGAGTTCTAGTTTATGTGAACATTTAAACGAATTAAAGTCATCCTTTTTTGACGGCCAATTTTTTCTTTGTTCTGTTGGCGGCTGTGTGAATGACAGCGCCTTTTGAAATAAATCAGTTTTGTCTATTGGAATATGAAAATTCACAGGTTTTTTGTAAATACGAGTACGAAACTTATCGTGAATTTCACAATTTTCATGATTTTCAGCTTTGCAATTTGCGTAATCGCGGTGAGGTTGAAAGGGCGCAACCGAGTGAAAATCATGACGAGTGGTACGATCACGCGATAAATATGACGTATTCGGATTATTTAAGCTTTCGGGGTTGGTAAATTTAGGCTCTAAAGCCACATTTCTCTCAGGATCAGTAACCATAGCAGAGTCCGCCTCCACCAGCACGGGATCTGTCACAAACGCGTCGACTTTTTTGTCGACTGGGCGGCTGACATGATTACCATCATGAACCCATGATGCAGTGCGTGAAAAAAATTGACTGACCGTACGAGTGGAGCGTTCATCCGCTTCCTGTTCTGCAAGCGATGCCATGACTTCGAGTTCTTCTACTCGCTGCATTTCTTCCAAAAGCTTACGTTCGTAGTTGAGCTGTTGGTGTTGACGGGCAAGCTCTTGTTCACGTTCGTATAACTGCTGCTTACGTTCCATGTTACGACGAGCCAATTGGGCCTCCGCGGACAGTCGACGAGCCTTTATAGTGGCAGACGACCGTGAGGACGACGCGTGTGACCTGGAACTTAGAGAAACGTTACTGTGTTCGACACTGGACCCGCCGGGCGTCTCGGGACTCTTAGGAATATGGGCTGCGGGAGTATCAGTGGCTACGGTCGCAGTGGGGTCCAATTTAGGGGACCGACCGAGCCCACCCGCCGCGGGTGCTCCAGAGTCCGAGCGCGATACGCGGACCGATTTTGCCGGTGTCAACAGCCGCATTGTTTTTGATCGCGTGTTCATTATAACGGGAGATGGACCAAAATGTATAGGAAAGGGACTGTAATTAGGATAGAAAACAAAGCGACTGTTCGGTACAGCTATAATTTTACTACAACACAATGACAGAAGAAAGAAACAAAGAAGGCAGGAAAATAGACAAGAAGTAAAAAAGATATAAAAACTATACAAACTATTTACAAAGCTACTATCCACCACAGTTGGTATGAATGACAAAGTTATATTTACGGTTTAGGAAAATATGATATATCTCAAAAACTAATTACCAAGTTTTTATTAAGACCTATAGCTTTTTTTTTTAGATTTTTCACTCACCTATTTCAAAAGTTAGAGGGGGACACACACAATTTACCACTTTGGCAGTGTTTATCTTTCAAACGGTTGACTTTGAGAAAAAATTGTCTTAGGAACCTCAATGTAATTTTTGAAGACCTATCTATTGACACCCCGCGCGTATTGGTATGAAGAATTTTTTAGTTTCAGTTCCATGTATGGGGAGCCCCCCCCTTAATCTTTATTTTTTTATTTTTGTGTTAAAATCGTTAAGCGGTTAACAGAATACATCTACCTACTAAGTTTCAACTGTGTTATCCTAATACTTTCGGAATAAAATGGCTGTGACATACGGACGGACAGACAGACAGACATGACGAATCTATAAGGGTTCCGTTTTTTGCCATTTTGGCTACGGAACCCTAAAAATGATAATTCCTCTAAAGGTCAGCGTTCAAACTAGCAAATACTACCAAATTTCTCAAGTAACACAATTAAATAAGTCAAACAATTAATTTAGTGCCTAAACAAACAATAATTCGTCCCTGATCGAAGATTGTTTGAGTTGCGGATTCGCCTTGTGTTTGCCAATTAGACAATTTGTTTTATTTGCGGTTTGGCATTTGCGTTCACTGTTTAGTTGGCACGTTAAAGTTTGCTATTCTTGATTGCGGTAACTATAACTTTATAAAACAGTTCAAGTATTTCACTTTGAGATGCAGCTAGTGCTGTGGTTCAGTTGTTGTTAACTACTAATTAGAGGGGTATAGAATCAAAGACAGCTAAGTGACATAAATTACGAAAATGAATATCACGCCGTCTAGGAAATTTTCTTTCCTTCCTCCCTTTCATTCATTATAAGCCAGACTAATTGTCCATCAGCCATTTTTTATGTCCCCACTGCTGGGGCACAGGCCTTCCTTATGGGTGGTAAGGAGGACGGGCCATAACCCACTACGCGGGCCCAATGCGGATTGGTGGGTGTTAACGACTGCAAATACCTTACCTATACTTCCTCCCTTTAAATTGCGTCTAAAAAATTAAGTTGGGTTCAAGGCAGCTAAGGCCCATACAAAAGTGAGCCACGGTATTACTGTGGTAAACTTAAAAATCGTTTCCTGTCAATTTGACATTTATGCACTTAGCTGTCTTTGATTCTACACCCCTCACTTGTACTATTATGTATTCTGTGACCCCTCTAACAAATTTTGTCTATGTCTTAATTTTCATGAATAAGAATAGTGCCTATTATCAAGTTATTTGACTCAATTAAAATCTAGTCTAGTCAGTCTATAGTAGATTAGTCGATTTGGTATTTACACAGCTCGACTTGGCTGGCGACTTGCTGGTCGATTATCGTCGAAATGGTCGAAAATCGAATCGCCACCTCATTGAAATTAGGCTTGAAATTAGGATTAGATTTTACAAGTGATTGTCGACTAAATCGACTTGCGAGTCGCCTGCCAATTCGACCCATGTAAATACTAAATCGACTAGTCTACTAGACTGACCATAACTTGATAATGCACACTCTTCCTATTAATGAAAATGAACATGTCAAACCCAATACCTCATAAGTCAGAAGGGAGCCGCAAGGCTCTTGCAGTACCTATAGGTACTCATGCAATATTACTTCGCTTCATTTCATGCATATTATCGAGACATCCTAGGCGTGGCGGCTTAACTTTCGTGAACTGTTCTTTCACTAAGTGACATGTTTTCAACATACGTTACACCACTGACGCGTAGGGTTGCGCGGCTAATTGAACGGTGACAGGCGTGACGCGGAGGGTTCCGTGCGATGGATTACGAAACGCTGTTTTTAATCCTTTTAATAATAAAAAATATAACTATTTAGGTAGAGTGTAACAAAACACGTAAATACCGGGACTTGGGGGAGGCATACATTTTCCTTCCTTTTGCAGTGGAGACAATGGGCCCCTGGAGTCCAAATGCAAAATTGTTTTTAAAGGACCTAACTGCTCGCCTGTTGGAGGCAACAGGTGACCGAAGGTCTGGCAACTATTTTGCTCAGCGCATAAGCCTAGCGATACAAAGGGGCAATGCCGCCAGTCTTTTGGGTACCTTGCCTCGAACAGGTGAGTTAGTGGAAATATTTTACTTGTAATTATTTGTCATCTTGATTTCTGTTGTTGAATAAATAAATAATTATCGCGGTTTAATGTACGAATGCGACTGACGCGCCGTGCCCCAGATTCGGCGCACTGGCGTAAAATGCTGACATGAACAATTGCAATAAATTAGAAATAATTCTGTGCGGTTATCTGTACCGTACATGTTGCGGGGCGCGAGAAGATGAGTATGAGATGGTGGTTTTAGTAATGGTGTGAAAACAAGGTGATTGCATTTTTTCAAGTTAGTAATGATAATACATACTGAAACCGACAATCAATCTCGTATGAAACTTATTTTGCTAAATTCAGGTGCGGTCACCTTAGTGTTACGTTTAGTGTTATGTCCACCACGTTTTGCACTCACATTTGGGACACTATACCCATGAATTTCACTCGCTCTCACTTCACACTGTTCACACTCACTGACCTCGGAGAGCGCCCTCTCCCTCATGCGTGAAGCCGGGGGAGGGCGCGCTGGCGCGGGTGACGCCGGCGGGGCGAGCTGAATGCTCACTGCTGCTGCTGCTGGGCCGGCCACCGGCGGCGGTGAGGGCGCGGCGTATGCGCGCAGCTCACCTGTCACTGTGCTTGCGGTGCAGCGCAATCGCCACCAGACGAAAGCTGCGCACGCAACGACTATCCCTGCTACGGTGTAAATCGCAGCGTATTGGTGGACGTCATGTGATGATAGGTCGTCCTCTCGATCCAGTCTGCCTTCCTCTGTCCTCATTTCAGAGATCTTTTTATCGACTGCATCAAATGACTGCCTCATGTCTGTGTAGTTCATAGATGTGACGGGTATAGTCAAGTTTATAATTTGGTTGACGGTCGCAATTTCGGCTAAAACTATTCCTGGTTCCAGATTCATTTCATTTGTGTTTTGTTTATGTGCCATTATACTGAAGGAATCACTCTTGATGATGCAATCACTTCCGAGCGCAATAATGTTAGCGCCTTTTAATTGTTCAGTGGTAATCTGACGCCCACATATGAATCTCAGGTTGCATTTGTCGCAACAGGTGACTAAGAATTTGTTTACATTGATAAGCTCTGTCCAAGTATCATGGCACGTGCTTGTATATGTTATACATGCCCTGTTTTGTTGATCTCTGATACATAAATCTTCATCCGAAACTCTATGGAATACCGGCTTTTGCAACTCGCACAAGGTTGATGTTTTGTCCAACTGGATGCATTTTCTAAGTTCCGTTTCCGATATTGGTAAGTAGGTATCTTTTTGTAAATTGATAGCTACGTAGTCTGCTATCGGGGAGATAAACACCGTAGAGTTATTATGTTGTTGTGGTACGGAGTAAGTCTTGTATAACTCATACGTGTCTCTGTTAACTAACGGAATCAGAATCTCAAAAATAAAATATTGTGTTGTCATACGAGCGCTGACCTTGAGAATCTCGTACACCTTTGGTAAGTCGGTTTGGATGTTATCAATGGGTAAAGCTGCATCTTTTGACAGTTGTCCTGATATAATATTTAGTTCACTGCGAAGCTGTTCTGGAGATAGAATGTGAAAGTTAAAATGGTGAGTATTAATCATCGTATCCAAAAGCGTGTCTTGAATGCTCTTCAAATTGTTGACGATGTTATTTGCAATAATACTTGCCAAAATAAATTCTTCGGAAATGTCAATTTGTTCTATCTCACTTTTCAGGCTGATTGTTGCTTGTTCTAATGCATTTAAGTGATTCTGAAATATTTTATGTTGGTTTTCCATGGTTCCACCAATGCGTTTCAGAATATTATTTTCCGCTTCTATAACCGACGTTTGATTCTTCCAAAGATTTACCAAATATTTCTGATCGGTTCTAATTTTGGAGATATCTTTCTCATATTTTTTTGCAAAGTTGTCATCTAATAATCCAAAGAGGCCATTAGCAATATTACCAACTCCGTTTATTAAGCCGCGTTTCATGCGCGTCGGCCTCCGGCTCGAAGGACCATTTGATGTATGGGTTGAGGATACACCAAAGAAAGATAGTTTTGGAATTAACAACGATATACTTTTATTGGCACAAATTACTTATTTATTATTTGATGATGTGAGAATCGCGGTTTAATGTACGAATGCGACTGACGCGCCGTGCCCCAGATTCGGCGCACTGGCGTAAAATGCTGACATGAACAATTGCAATAAATTAGAAATAATTCTGTGCGGTTATCTGTACCGTACAATTTCTTTGATACAAAACAAGTTATTTGCAAAACAGATGAATTCTACTGAAGCTTAATATTTGTAATCTTTTCTTTGGAAAAATTCAAAAGCTTTATTTATTTTACTTTATATAAAAAGTTATTTAGCTTACAATGAATAAAGAAAAAAATATGAGAGAGAATATTATGAAAATTAAAATAAAACCTTATTAAAATTTAGACTTGAATTAAATTGACATTTAAAACTATCAGATATGTTTCTAAAAATAATACCTAAAGCAACAGGCCACTGGGGGATATCGGGAAAAACTTTTTTTCCATACATTTCTTCCCAATATCCCCTCGTGGGGACAGCGGGAATAGACCGTCCATAGATACTTTATTTCTCGATATCCCATAGGCCATTGACTCGGCCGGGAATCAAACCCAGGAGCTCAGAGATGTGTACAATTGATTCTACTATGAAGGTCGTCGTCATGGAGTAGGATGTTCCAACAAGGGCGTCGGTCGCCAAGGGTGGGCAGGGGGAGGCAGCTGCCCCCCCCCCCAGAGGTTAAAAAATGTAGCCAACTGCAAAGTAACCAAAGTCCTAACGCCTTTTCCGATAATTCCCGTATCTCAAACCTTGAATAAATTCACTAGGTGCTCTTGACTGTACCTACAATTCCTATTTTTCTCATCCTCTTTAATATTAACTTGCCGGGTTAATATTAACCTGGGCCATGGGCTGGCGACGCCCTTGTGTTAAAATATAGTTAGTCATTTTTGTGCGGAACCATTTGTGAAGGTCACTTTTTCTTAGTTTAATATTATGCTATTTTTCTTCTGTCAGGGGTAGAATGATTATGCACGCTAACTCTAGAGGGTTGGTATAAAGGGCCCTACTGTGGTATCGTAGTTTCCAATGCGTTGAGCAATTCCGAGGGACTATTGAATTCGTTATGTGGGACGTAAGAATAATATTCGGTTGCGTTTTCGTGTCATGTTTTTTATTATGTACGATTTTGCTAGCTTGACTACGAGTATTATACAATATGTGAGAAAAACTCTGTTGCTAAAACTGAACTACATTCTTTATGGAACATAAGTAAGTAGAAAAACGAAAAAAAAAACCTACTCCTATACAAAATGTATTAATTGGTCAGCTGACCGACTTACTATGAAAAGGCGAAAAAAAATGCGTCTTTCGACCTATGTTCCTTGGAGAATGTTGTTCAGTTTTGTCAACACTGTCACCTGTTCCAGTATCCGGCATGGTTTTTTTTACAAATTGTATTTATTTGTAAAATATATCTGCCTGAAGTACCTATCGTTTTTTTCTCATGCAGTCAAAGCAGCAAAGCGATAAAGAGAGTTTTTGAATGTGCATAAATACTTAAAAAATCTTTCAAAGTATTTTAAATTATAAGTAATGTAAAAAAGCTTACATTAAAAAAAACATTATAAGTAGGTTGTTATTATTCAAAACAGGAAATTTAAAAAACCAACAAGGATATTCCCGGTTCTTTGGTAGAGGAAGACAAACAGACTTCCATTTCCGCTCTCACCTCGTCCCGTGTAGCCAGGGGCGGACTGAGGATGCTGGGGCCCTTATACGATATACTTTTTATTTGACTGGGTATTTTAAAGGAAAAAAATGTTTGTAAAAGTAATTTTATTCATAAACTACTGGGCCTGTGTGAGGCCTTTTTACTATTCGAATCCTTTTATGGAAGTTTTCTACACACCCGACGAAAACCCTCCGTAGGTAGACCGACGATCTGGTGAAGATCGTGGGAAGCCGCTGGATGCGGGCAGCGCAGGACCGATCGCTGTGAAGATCCTTGGGGGAGGCCTATACCTACCCAGCAGTTGGTCTCGTGCGGCTGATATGATGATGATAAAGTATACTACCCCAATAAACGTTTATATTACTAGTTATTTATTCAACCCTTAATCCCTTCCTGTATCTGTCATCAGCACTGAATATCCGACAACCTTCGATTATAACCATGTCGGTGATAGATAACAAACTATTGTGAGAAGAAAATTAAAGCTGAAAAATTAGTAGAGCTTGTTGTTTTTTTTTATTTACGTAAAAAATGCGGTCGTAAATTGATTTATTTTTAATTTAATAGATTACATTTTGGTCGGATGTTAAGTAAGTTGATTAAACACTTTGTTACGAAAATCGACATCGAACGTAACCACCTAATTCACTATGATACCAGTACCAAAACATTTAAAAAAACATTAAAAACCTGTAATAAAATATGTGCGTATCTTGTATGTTTCTTTTCAAAGTTTAGGTAATACGCACGCAAAGAAATCTCAAAGATAACATTAGTAAAAGTTAGTTTTCGATACCTGTCTTGTTGGAGCATCGAACACATAGAAATATAATGCTAAAGAACAACAATGTCAATTAACAGGTGATCCGAAAAACGAAGTGCAAATGTGTGAGTGAAATAGTGTTGTCTACACTATATGTTAAGGATGACTGTACCTACTACGTTTTTCTGTGTGGCTAAGTGGTGATATTGACATTTTCAATCCAATTTTTCATCTGCGCCATCGACCTACAATACAACTACAATAGTTGTATTGTAGATCGATGGCGCCGGTGGTTAGTGCACTCAGTATTATAAGATTCGTAGGTAAAAATAAGCATACGCATAAGCTAAGAATTCATAAGCATACGGCGATGTTTCCGGTGGATAAACACGCTCTATTAGTCTTCTTGAGCGGAGCGAAATTTTTTCTAAGTCTATGATTGAACAGGAAATTCGTGTCTGGGCTTGATCTTAATAAAAACTTACTAAGCCCGGCCACACACAGACGGAATCACGTAACGGAATCTCGAAACGGAAACCCGATTCGGAATTCCGAACGCAGCAATTGCATACAAAATCTATGGGCCTGCCACACACATGCGTTAACGTTCCGTAAGTAATTTTATTCCGCACGTAATTCCACATGAGAGCCCGTGCATTCGGAATCCCGCACGGAAAAAAGCCATTCCGAACGCAAGACTACCATAGATTTTGTATGGGTCGCCACACACAACCGTTTTTATTCCGTACGGAATGCGCTCACACGCACGGCCTATGTGTGAGTGACGTATACAAACACCTACACCTTTTTATTACAGCTCTGGATGCCAGACTTTTGGCAAAACCTTTATTATTTTGCTTAGTTATTATGTAGTTCTAGTTTCCAAAAAAGCAATAGAATTGACGTACGTACGGAATCACGTACGTACGGAATTCCGAAAGTATACGTACGGAATTCCGAAACGGGATTCCGTCTGTATGTGACCAGCCTAATACATTAAACTAAGTACTTAAGTCTTAATTGTATAAGTTTCAGACTGCAAGTGCATTGACCTCTTGTCTTAGATTATTTTCAATATCTTCTGAAGTGTTTTGTTTACTCAAGAAATAACGTCAACACCCTTTAAATTCCAATAAATTGCTGCTTGGGTTTTATTAGCCACTCGTCAAGCTTTGTAATATAAGTGTTTATATTCAAAGAAATAAGGATGCAATTTAAATGTTGTGACTTACCTACATGTAATATGGATGAAAATATCCCCATTATTTTATTTTTCACTCAAAATGCCAATTAATGTGCATTACACTAAAATCGTGTTTTAATGTTTAAAAACGTAGTTAAATGACCTACATTACTGTTATTTCCTAATTAGCATTTTTATGAAATACCTACTTTAAAAATTAAATGAGGTAACGTAGGTACCATCAAATAAAGAAATGTCTCTATAATACCCAATTTCCTAAAAAATTGAAAGCACTCGATATTACTTTTACATATACATACGAGTAGGTACCTATGTTCATACATACACTATCCCGTTGTGCATAATAAACCTTTCTAAGAGATTTTATTAATACCTAAACATTTTCATGAAAGCACTTAAAATAAAAAAAAATAAAAATTAAAAAACCCGCCTGCATAAAAAGACAAGTCGACTGAAAAGATGGAAACAAGATTAAATAAATATTAAAGGCAACATGTCATAATAACATGGAGTCGGAGGCATGCATAAAGAAAGTGACATTATGAATGATTGAATTATATGCCTCCGACTGCATGTTATTATGACATGTTGCCTTTAATATTTATTTAATCTTGTTTCCATCTTTTCAGTCGACTTGTCTTTTTATGCAGGCGGGTTTTTTAATTTTTTAAATTTATTTTTTTATTTATCTCTTTTTAGTTATTATATTTTACGGTCATGGTATACCTTTTTGAAATCCTTATAATAAGCCCTTTAATTTGACACCCATATTGCAGTATTCTAAAAAATTTTTTTTTTTTCACTACGTATAATAAACGCGCACCGTACAGCCGCCATGTTGGTTTTTTTATAACGCCACCTTCTTAAGGAGCTGCAAAACGTAGCGTCAATGAAAACATATAAAGTTTTGTCGCATAGCTAGAAAAATCCACTCATTTTGAAAGGTAGAAAAAAATATAATTGTATTTGACATATCCTGAATTAGAGACTTAGCTATAAAAAATTTCAAGTAAAAGCTTAGTTAGTGAAAAAAAATGATTTTTCTAAAAAGATTTTTCGTCGCGTAGTACTCGATATTTTCAGCGGCAACTAGCATATTTTTCTCAAATTATAAATCGAACATAAGACGAATTAAAGAGTTATATAAAAAAAAAGAATGTTAATGTTATGGATCACTATTAAAATCAAAATAAACAGGTTTTTTAGCGCCTGAAAAATGTAAAGAGCAATGCACTTAGAAAAATATTTGCTAGTTTTCGGCAAACACAGAGATCTGGCGCGGGCGGGCGGGGTGAACGCCCGGGGGCCGGGGGCATGCATCGGGTGGTATTGAGAATGGGGCTGTACTTTTCATTTCATATCGTAGCGTGGTCGGTCTCGTCTTTCCAAACTTTGTTTGTTTTAAGTAAATAAATAATTTTTTTTAGTGTCAAGTAATAGTTTTAGGTGTTTGTTTTGTAGTTTTAGGTTTTAGTAATAAATAAAATAGATTTAGTGTAGTTTTACGTCTTGTGACTGTGACTTGTTTTTATAGGTACCTACCTAGTTTTGTACGAACTTGACTGTATTATTATTATTATTTATTATTATTTATTCATGTATTGTGTGTGTGTAAAATGGGAAACAAAAGGAACAAAGAATTGCGACGGATGTGTCGTAGAATTAGAAAACAAAAAAAAAATTACAAATCCAAGTAGGGTGAATATGCCTATTACCAGCCCCCCCTAAGATTTTTCAACTTTGAATCTCTGTTGCTGCCACAATTACAGTCTTAAAATTATTGTTGATACAGTTTTAGGTAGCTTGATTGATCTTTATTACGAAAATAGTACTTAGTTTTACGTAGTTTTGTGGGAAAAAAAGAGAATTGTTTAAATGCACGACGGGCGAAAAACCCTAATTCCAGCCGTCTTTGCCCTAATATCAGCCGCTTTGTTCCCTAATTCCAGCCGGGTACAGGCTGTTCCAAAATAAAACAACCATGTTTGTATGAGATTAAAGAATATTCGTTTGGTAACTCTAATAATGATAATAAAATACTAGAGGCTTTAAAATTATGGTTCCCATAACAAGTCATTGAAACTTATACCTCTCCTGTAGATATTAATCAACTTAGAAAATATAAATATATTAAATATTGCGTAATAAAAAATAACTTATACAATAATCAACGAGTACGAGATCGTTTTAATTATTTGAAACCTATAAAAGCGTTTTCCAAGAAGTGAATATCGATATACAATTTTTTAATTGAATTTCTTTTCTGTTTCTATGATTGATTATTATGATGATAATAAGTATGATTTTGATTATTATGTTTTTTTTTACATCTATGTATATAAAATTCAGAGTCCTGACTGACTGACTGACTGACTGAGATATCAACGCACAGCCCAAACCGCTGAACCTAGAGACTTGAAATTTTGCACATAGGTTTCTTTTGCGGTCTAGGGGTGCACTAAGAAAAGATTTTTCAAAACTCACCCCCCAAGGGGGTGAAACGGGGGTCAAAAGTTTGTATGAAAGTCCCTCAGTTTTGAAGCTAGGATCTTGAAATTTTGTGTTTAGGCTGAACATTGAAAATTAATAAACACGGGTTTCAGCGTTTTTCAAAATTCTACCCCCGAAGGGGTCACAGGGGGATAAAGTTGTGTATTGAAGAAAATCCTTTATATTCGAAGTAAAAATAACTAAATTTATAATTTAGGCTTATGGCTTTAAATCTAACGTAACGTTTATTGTTATTGGTAGTATTTCAACCCCTATGGGGATGAAATGGGGGTGAAAAGAGAGTAAAAAACCCAAAAATAGATATGGATGTCGTTATTGGGGTTTTCTGGGATGACGATTGCAAAAGTGACATTCATTTTGAAGTCCAACACGGTGGACATGATTTGACCCCAAAAGGGGTGAAAATAGGGTTCAAATTTTGTATGGAAAAATAATATAAAATAGACATTACAACTTTAAACTTCGTAGGAGCACATCTTAAAATAAAAAGGCAAACATAATATTTTGTAATTTTGAAAATTAACCACTTAGGGGTAAATGAGGTGAGTAAACATAAAATCGATATGGATGTCGTTCTTGAGGTTTTATGGGATAGTGATTGCGAAAATGAGATTTATTTTGGAGTCCAACACGGTGGACATGATTTAACCCCTAAAGGGGTGTAAATGGGGTTCAAAATTTGTATGGTAAAATAAAATAAAATAGACATTACAACTTTAAAATTCGTAGGAGCATGTCTAAAAATAAATAGGCAAACACATATTTTGTTATTTTGAAAATCATCCCTTAAGGTGTAAATGGGGTAAGTAAACATGAAAATCGATGTGGATGTCGTTCTTGAGGTTTCATGGGATGGTGATTGCGAAAATAACATTTATTTTGTAGTCGCACGGTGGACATGATTGGACCTGGACATGCACATCCAGGGGACGGGGACAGGGACAGGGAGGGATTGGGAACGGGATACTAATATCTCTGGATACAATTCTGAATATTATAAACTAGCTTCCGCCCGCGACTTCGTCCGCGTGGACATTCGATAAAATCCTCATGTTTTAATTTCATTAAATTCTGATCAGCCGTTTTTACGTGATTAGGCGGGTTCCCACGAAGCGAGCAGCCTCGTGCGAGGCCCGTGCGGCAAACGTCCTGCCTCGCGAGGCAGCGCGCTTGGTGGGAACCCGCCTAATCACGTAAAAACGGCTGATCAGAATTTAATGAAATTAAAACATGAGGATTTTATCGAATATCCACGCGGACGAAGTCGCGGGCGGAAGCTAGTCTAATATAAAAAAAAAAAACAAAAAAAAAATCATTTGAAAACACCCTGTATATTGCCGTAAAGTTTTGATGACCGGCTGATGTTAGGTTCTTATGTATTTCTTAATATCAGCCCCTAATTTGAAGAACAAATAACTTAGGAATTAAACATTATTCACCCGGCTGTATTTAGGCCATTGGGTGCAGGGTTAGTAATTCTAGTGAATAGCACTACAAATTCCAACCTAAAGACGAGCAAATTAAGATGAGATTGATTTCTTAAACGAAAGTTAAATACCCAACATCAGCCCCCGGCTGATAATAGAAAGTTTTGGAAAATCACATAGTCAAACTCCAGCCCCCCAAATTTTTCGAAATTAGTAAATTTAACTGCAAATTTGTAATCTTAAAACGTTATCTAACTAATCTATTACTAGTATCAAAGTTTAAAACTATAAAAAATTGCATCTTGCCTTCATAAACACACTTCCCAAAGTTCGCATCGATCGATGTTTTATGCTGTTTTTCAAACATAGTCACCTCTATTCGGTCTCGGTGAACATTTTTGGTCGTTGTGTGAATTGTAGGTGTCGTGACGGGGTAATACTGATTTCCAACGTCGAGGATTAACTAGGGATGTGGCTCCATTAAACAGTTTCCGATTTTTATTGTTTTTTAATTAAAGCAAAGCAAAAACGTATTGGGGGCTGGAATTAGGGGGGGGGGGGGCTGGAGTTAGGCATATCCACCCTATTCCAAATTCATACAAATAGTCGAAAAGCGAGCCATACTTCGATCAAATACCTACGCGCCTCGAGTTCGGTCTGCAGTCTGCACTCGGTACCTACACAAACAGTAATGATCCCAACTATTTTATCATTAGTCGGTTTTGCCATTAGAAATTATTTTCTAAAAAAGTACGATTTGCCCAGTGCCCGGCCCCCCTGTTTCTATTTCCGGCCCTCCTATTTCTATTGCCCAGTATACCGGCCGCCTTTCAAAGAACATGACGAGAAGAAAAAACCGCATCGTTCAATGCAGTAGCGATCGTTTGAGTAATTCGCTAAAATACACATCGGAAATAACAAGAGACAAACAATTAATATTATTAGTAGATAAATTTCAAAGCTGGCAGGTGTACTAGTAGTATTTTGCAGGATAGCCAGTATACCGGCCTCCTAGTGTATACTAGGAGGCCGGTACACTGGGCAAGCACCCAGTAGATCCGGCCACCCGTTTCCATACAAAAAAAATCAACTTCATATACAAGCACATTTAGACGGCCGAGTACTAGACACAAAGTACTTTAAATTTAATAAAAAGTGGCGTCCATACCATTCGATAGATCGATAACAGTGTTGCCAGGAAAATATCCAAATTGTTAAGAAATTGCCACGAATTTCTTATTTTATTCGAAAAACTGTTGGGGGGCCGGATAACTGGAGGCGGCCGGCTAACTAGGCATATTACCCTGTGTACATACTGACAAAATGCAAGTCAGCGTTTTGGAATTGGAATTTTAGATTTTAGGCATTCACAATGCTATTTTTATATTAAGATAAATATTTTAATAGAAAAGTTCAGATGGGTCGATTTTTTCTAGTATTTTCTATTAAAATATTTATCTTAATATATAATTTGTCACTAAAATCTGTGAAATAAAAATAAATAAATTAAAAAATATTAAAAACACAACTGCCTGACAAAAACGAACTAAAAAGTTAAAAAACAAGAGTGTCATTGCAGTCGGGGGACCTCTATGATCAAAAATTGTTCCATGAAACGGTCCCCCGACTGCAATGACACTCTTGTTATTTAACTTTTTAGTTCGTTTTTGTCATACAGTCGTGTTTTTAATATTTTTTTATTTATTTTTTCCCATAAAATTTCGTAATACTAACTACTACTTTCGTAATAAAGACTAATCAACCTACCTAAAACTGTGTCAACAATATTTTTAAGATCGCAATTGTGGCAACAACAGAGATTCAAATTTGAAAAATCCTTGGGGGGCTGGTATTAGGCATATTCACCCTACTATCTTATCTTCTTAATATATAAAATCGTAAACTGAATGACTGACTGACTGATCTATCAACGCACAGCCCAAACCGCTTGACCTAGAGACTTAAAATTTTGCACACAGATACCTTATACAGTGTAGGCATCCACTAAGGAAGGATTTTTGAAACTTCCATCCCTAAGGAGATGAAAGAAGGGATGAAAGTTTGTATGAAAGTCCCTCAGCTTTTAAGCTAGGATCTTCAAATTTTCTGTTTAGGCTGACGATTGAAAATTAATAAATACGGGTCTCAGCGTTTTTTTAAATTCTACCCCCAAAGTGGTCAAAAGGCGGATGAAGTTATGTATTGTAGAAAATCCTTCATTTTCGAAGTAAATATCGCTAAATTTATAATTTAGGCTTATGGATGGAAATCTAACGCATGAAATGAATGAAAAGGGGTAAAAAAACCTTTAAATAGATATGGATGTCGTTATTGGTTTTTTTCTGGGATGACGATTGCAAAAATAACATTTATTTTGAAGTCCAACACGGTGGACATGATTGGTGATTGATAAGGGGTGAAAATGGTGTTCAAATTTTGTATAGAAAAATATTATAACTAATTTTTATAACTCTCAAAGCTCGTTTACGTGATAAAAAGTATAGGTTCTTATTATATAATATCTCAAAATATAATTCAAAGTTTTGTTCACCCTGGACTGATCAGAGAACATGACATTTATTCATAACAGTAAATAATTTAAAATCAAACAAAAATTTTCTAAATGCGGCCCAGTCTACACCGCTGCACTCGCAGGTGAGGTGCGGCGCGGGAGGGGCGCCGCTGCACTCGCACACCGCTTCGTCTGCCGCACCCCCTCAAAAACCAGAAAATTCGATTAAGCAGCGCCTTCTTGGGCTGAAAAGACCAATCTAACGATATCTTAATCATAGAAATCCGTTCAGCCGTTTGAGAGATATGAGGTTATAAAGAATATTACATACAAACATACTTACAAGATACGCGCGAAATACATAACCCGCAGTCGGGTAATAAGGTTAAATTACTTATCAACTGTAACTAGGTACAACTGATCTTTTACAGGAAAATAAAGTTTTTTCGATAATTCCTAATTCTCTTATAATATCGAAAACATTCGATACTCAAATTTAAAGTGGCAATAAAATAAGAATAAAACGCAAGATGAAAACCATTTACGTTATCATAAAAATACAAATACTTACTCAGTTCCTTTTGTCGATACGAAATCATCTCTTGCTTTTCAAGCCGGTCCCGACGAAAATGGGTTTAATGCGTTGGTATATATATACTGGAAATGGCTTTAAAAAGTAAAACAAAAAACATAAGAACAGACATTCGACTAGAATCAGTGTTTCTCAATCAGTGATACGCGTACCCCAAGGGGCAGGGTACGCGAAAAGGATAAATGGAAAAAATAATTTGATCGCAATAATCATGACAACAAAAAAAAACAGTAGATACCAAATTGCTCTACGTTTTCCATCTTGTTCTCCAGCTATTATAATTTTATAATATTTATTATACTCGTACTAAAAAAATATTGGCAAATATCACTGCTGTGCGCCTGTGTTTATGCATTTGTCCTTCCAGTAAACGGTAAGAGGTAGCGTCTCAGTTGTATATTTTTACGGCACTCCTGAAAATGTTATTTACAGGTTGAAAGCGATTTTCAGCCCCCACCCACCGACGATGTTTAGGAAGTGTTTCCTTATTGTATTAGGTCGTAAGAAGGCGTCATCTTGTTTGGAATGGTGCCTTTATTTCTTTTATTTAAGTGTTCAATAAGTTATGCAGACTACCAACTGAATAATATTATGTTCCCATTCCAACTTATCCCGTTGGAATGGGAACATAATATTATACTATAACATATTTACAGGATGAAAATGATTAAAACAAATAATGTGTTTCATCTATATGCACAACTTCGAGAAAATGGAATCTATATTGATTTAAGAACAGTACCTATCTGTTACTAAAATGTAGGTAAATACTGATATGTAATATAAAACCAGCGAAATATAAAACATGAAATCTAGAATGTTATTCTATTAATATTACTTAGGTACTTAGTTGTTTTGGTTTTGATGTTTTTTTTAATCCATATCGTCCTCATTGTAGACGAAAATTTAGTGGTCCAACTAATATAAATGGATTTTTTTGTATGCTCCGGTCCGCGATTTTAGGAAAATTACACTTTTTTTAAACATTTTACACGTTTGGAATGATAAATTGGCTATTTGATAAGTAGATGCCTGGCGCCGAAATGGTTCTCTCTCACTAATTAAAGATCGTGTGGCGGATTAGATCGAAAAAAAGCCCATCAGCTCCATTTGCTATGATGAAATATAAAAGTAGGTACTCGATAGTGCTTCATAATAGCACTGTAAAGCAAGACGATTATCTCAACCCTCGTATTACTAAGGCTGTTTAATATTAATACCATCGTAGATCCAGAAATAAAACTACCCTAAATACTCCAAACATTTAAATCGTACTCCGTATAATTTTAATCCCAGCACAATGCATGGAAGTATTTCGGAACATTACAAGGTGTGAAATATAACAGGGTGCAGACATTATCATTCATGGTCTGTTACTTTGCCAACTGTCCAGCTTAAAGAGATCCCTGGTTCTATCTGTCTATGTCTTTTAGCGTATAATAATTTGTCATTTCTCTACGTGGTGGGGGATCAAGGTATACCAGTTGTTTCTGAATGTACCCCCATCAAATGGAACTGGCTTAGCTTGGGAGAATGTTTCGTTGTAGTATATTATTATGTCTGATGGGCTTCAGGTCATTCATTATTATTACTACTTATCATACGCAAACAAAATGTTAAGTAGGTACATAATAGCACAATACTCTTCTTGTTGAAATGACATAAGTACACTTACAGTCCAGTTTTTTTTATATAAAAAGAACTTTGATCTTCTACGTTTCATAATATTATTTTTGGTCACATTTCTTGTAAATACATTATTTTGATTTACTTTCCACGCACAACAACGTTTGACGTCTTGTTTGAACTTCGACAGAATTATATTAAAACATAAAGAAACAAATAAGTTTACGTTACGTTAATAATAATGATTGGTTAAATGATAGATTTTTAATACGATAACTGCGCTTCTAACACAGCTGAAAATAGTAGAAAAAAATCTTGTACCTAATGTTACAGACTACCTAGAACTAGGTCTCGTCATCACACGACGCAAAAATCCTAACGATGATAGATCCTTCAATATACGAGAGCTAAGCTTCCAACCATTAATCTTGCGGAGATTGCAATCAGATCCACTTGTTGCGAACATATGAAGATAATGTTTTCGCTTTAGTTATGGGTAGAAAGTATGAAACCTATATGGTTGAATTTCATTGTGATGTTGTATAGAGTTATTAATAAAACATAGTACACTAGCTAGGTAACCATGTCAGAATAGGTGTGTTGCTGAAAGTGAACAACTTTTTCAATGGATTTTTCATACTCCCATACAAAATGTATTGGTCAGCTGACCGACTTACTATGGAAAGGCGAAAAACAAACCGTTTTTCGACCTATGTTCCTTGGACCTGGCAGGATTTTTTGATACAAGATGTATAATATAAGAAAACATGTTTTTTTTAGATTATGATATTACATACCCATCAATCGGTAAAACTTACAAAATGTCCAGTGATACAGGCTGTGAATGATGATATTCACTATGTATGATGTTGAATCATCCGAGGTTGGCGTGAGTCGTACGCGAAGGAAGTATGGGCGAGGCGAGGCACGTCTTTGTAAATTCAAGGAAATTTAATATGAAGCTTTTTATACAGCACTTCCCACATAGTACTATAAGTATAAATACTCCATTTTTAAACGTTATAAATACAGTAAGCTCTTTGTAATTTGAAATATTTTTTCCATTTCAATTACAAACTAAAATAAAAAAAAACACAGATTTCGCAGTCCCCGCAAGTCGGAGCATTGAAAATGAGTAAAACAATTTACGAAAAACAAAATCAAATCAAATGCAAAATCCTATTATTTTTGTAAGTTAGTTACCTAACTCTTTATTTTTACGATTGTTGCGAAATAATAAGTGTAGGAAAAATAAAAAAATAAAAATTGTAATTCCTCGAAATAAATCAGTTATTTCCCCGCTACTCAAGCAAAGTAATCGTTTAATTTTTGTACAGGTCAATAAATCTCGTTTCAATCACGTCGAATCACGGTTTGCTCCACATCGTCACATTTTCATTATGATCCCGTTCGCTTCCACACCATACCTACGGGCCCACCGAAATTCCTATATAGGTACGTTTGATGAAAACGTGAGCAAACATTGCTACGTGCCTCCGAATGGGCAGACCGAATCGATGTTTGAAACGCCTCGATAAATCGAAACACGCTGGATTTATTCGAAGATATCGACTGTGTGTACTTTCGCGATAACGTTTAGGTGTATATGTACCTATATTTACACCTTAATCTGGATTATAAATCGAAGGTCCCGAGCAGAAAAGAAAGTCACCCTGAAAATTTTAGGCATGAAAAATATATCAATAAGAGAGACAGCGCTTTTATTTATATCACTGATTCCAAAAATAAAAAAATATAATGTACTTACTTAAACGTATATAAATAGCTATTTAAGTTGTTATTTAATTTTTCTAGCTCTTTAGAAGAATAACAAGAATCCGTTGTGCTAGAAAAGACAAACATTAAAACGAGGAAACGAACGACCTAATAAAAACGTGTTAAAATGAACTCTGTGTATGATTAGGTACTTATTTGATTTGTGAGTTGAGTCGGTGATGATTGTTGATTTATAAGTCGTGAATTGAGATAATTGTCGAATAGATAAAATTTATAGTAAGAGAGTAATCTAACTATAGAAAATCATTCCAGATCTGATATCAAATACTTTTCACTAAAATTTAATTATTTAGGTATCTGTCTCATATCTAATATCCATATATATTCGGTATCTTAAAAGGGTAAAAAAATCAAACAACACACAGTCAGAGGTGCCACAAACGTGCTTTATTGACCAACTGAGGACATGTCATTATTTACAGCGAATGAAGCGACTTGTCCTAACAAGTGCCATCGTCACTTGGACTAGGGTTTCCAAACAATATGGCCTTATTACTAATATTAGCTTTTTATGTGAAAGAAATTATATATAAGGATTTTAGACCTTATTCAGGCGATAGTCGCAATTTGTTTACATTGCTGCAAATATTGTTCTTATAGGTAGGTATTATTATGACGAAAATTGTTACTAGCAGCAATGTATCAAAAGCGTCTTACTTGCCAGTACTTCTGAAAAGACAATTACTTAGTGAGCGCTGCGTTTTGTTACTACAATTACACACCAATATATCTTTTGCCTTGATAAACATCGTTGACCTGATGGATATGGAAATAGGTTAATAATTAATGTATTCAATTCAAAAACTATATGACATTAACCTATCTAAGACACTCAGAAATGGTTACTAACCGCTGATCGGCCACGACTTCACCGCTTGCGCGTCCTGCGTCTTGCGTTTCGGCAATCGGCAACCACTGCGCGGCCAAGCGGCGCACAGCGAAGAGATAGGACTGGCGGGAGCCCGAAACATCGAGAGAGCGCGCAGTGGTTGGTTGCCGAGAAGCAAGACGCAGAACGCGAGCGCGGTTATGTCGTGGCCGAGGCGTAAAATAGGCAAAACGCAGCGTCTCACAACATTTCAGGTCTAATTGGCAAAATGCAAGAATACAGCACGAGTTTTATAAAAACGTGCTAGTAGTGTGAAAACATTGAATTCATCGTTTTAATTAAATATTGTAAAAGTACAAATAGGTAAGTCTGTATACTTACTCATCTCAGTAAAATCATTTTATTTAAAGGTCTATTCATATCAAATCGTGCGGTTTTAGTGTATATGATTTGAAAAAGTGTTGTTTATCCTATAGGTTTTAATGAAACACATATTTTTACTGATATGATACCTACTAAACTTGATATGAATAGGCAATCCAAAATGATAGTTTAATAATTATGTATCGGGATACGAATAAAAATTGCACACAAATACATAATCGTGCGATGTTGATCCCCGCTTTATTGCTCTTTATTAAGGCCCGGCCACAGCCAGCGCGGCAGGTGGCGAGGAAGGCGGCGCGGCAAGCGAATTCGGTAATCACTGCGCGGTCTTGACGACGAGCTAAAAGGCCGCCATCAAGATAGCGCGCAGTGATTATTGAATGCCGCCTACCGCGCCGCCTGCCGCGCTGGCTGTGGCCGGGCCATTAAAACGCGGTCCACACTGTCGCCAACCGCAACCAGCGTGCTGAGGCTGACCATCTAAACTAGACCGAGCTACTTGCCAACCACGTTAGAAATATCACAAACCACTGTCTAGATCATGGGTCGCCAAACTTTTTAGCCTTAGGGCCGGATTAACTCCTCCAGAAAGTCCCAACCCAAGGGCCAGTACCTAGCTAGCTCAATGTATATCAACATACTGTACCGTCTCGCATTCGCGGGCCGGATTGTTGGTAGGTACTCGCGGGCCGGATGCGGCCCACGGGCCGTAGTTTAGAGACCCCTGGTCTAGATGGTTGGCGACTGCGGT
The DNA here is from genome assembly GCA_950108535.1 of Agriphila straminella. NCBI lineage: Eukaryota > Metazoa > Arthropoda > Insecta > Lepidoptera > Crambidae > Agriphila > Agriphila straminella. The sequence continues at coordinate 8,629,522 of OX467321.1, read as the reverse complement.
ATAGGCATAGGCATGGATAGCATAATCGTCTCTATTTGAGTAGCTATGCTTCTGTGCATTAAATTTCACCGCTAAAGATCCATGCCGAGGTCTGTACGACGACCGTGTAGATCAAGTATAACCCTCTTTCGCCATAGACTTTACAAGAAAATTGGCAAATTTAATATAGTATCGTCAGGCAAAAGATTATGTCTAGGTCAATATTCTGAAATTTTCCTTTACAACAATTCTTGTTCCATGCCTGCCAAATATTTACTCGTATTTTCATTCAGATAGCACACAGAAAAGATATGACAACAATAAGGAATAGACAACTATACCATTTCACACACCGTATGAACCAGGAGACAGACACAAATCTAAATAGCTCACAATTCAGATTTCATCAAACGGACTATTAAAAATAACATAAACATCAGCATTACAGATAACACTATACTTACCGATAGTTAACACTGACTAAAATGCTGTACTTATACATCTCACTCATAAAAGGACTTAAGTCATTATTTACATCGACAACACAGTCATTGCATCATATACATAACAATGTTATTGACAACCAAACATCATCCAAACCAAACACCCATCGGTACGGGCACGAGACATAAATTAATAAAACCACAGGATAATTGAACCCTGAAACAAAAGTTTCTCGGTTTCATAAAAATCATTTTTGCACGTTTGTGCGCATGTGAATCAATTTCCGTTACCTTCCATAGGTAATTATTTATTCTGTGGTTGTTTTAGTTACCGGTGTAATAGTTTCAGCTTAAATATAGCAATATAAAAAGAACATAATGTATGCTGAAAAGTAAACATGTAGAAACGTTACCACAGAATATGACGTTACTCCCGAAACACGAACGAGTATCTGAGATCGAAATGGTATCGAGTAAACGTCAAAACAGTACAATGGCCATTAATGAATGGCAACCGTTTTCAATGTACTAAAATAACAGATTTTTGACGTTTATTTGATCCTGATGTGAACTCGATCTCGTTAATTCCCATCGAGAGTAGGGGAGCAGGCTTTGACAATATATTATTGTATTCTAGTGAATACAATAATATATTGTCAAAGCCTGCTGAGAACTGTCATTTTATGTCAGTTCCTTTCAGATTTGTTGGTCAAAAACATTATTTTCGGTTACTTACATAATTTCACATGCATAATGAATTGTCACGCTTCATAACAAGCAATATACAAATTAAGAAAAAAGCATCACAAAACTTGTAACCTAACTTCAAAAAAACAAACTTAACTCGTTATAAGAGAAAAACAACAACTTAAATTACTCACATTATTACCCCGTTATTTATAATTACCTAAATGAAAGTTTACAATTTGTTAAATCTAATGAATAATTATCAATTTGATATTACAATAAGGTATTAGACCCATTATGCGAGCACAATTTTATTGAAATAATAACACACACATATTATATTTTTATATTTAAATATTTCAAAGTACATACTGCTCCATGGTACAGTTTTATAATAATATACTTATACAACATAAATCCCTGTTTTTGATATCGTACCTAGTAAAAATTTATTAAGAATGCTATTTCATAAAGGGTTTGTAAAATTACGTTTAGTTTCATAATGCGCTGACTGCTAAATCAAAATTTAAGATAGTATCTATGACCGAAATTCATTTTTACTACAGATATAACATCTTTTAAAAAATAGATAATAATTTATAGAAAATACAAAAGATAATTTATTATTTCATAAGTGTTTTAATAATTTTTGAGCTAGTTAAACGATTGATCTAGTTAATTTTTGGAAAAATCATTAGCAATATTATGTCCCTGAAATATATATTTCATTCGATTAGACACCTTATCAGAACATGAAATAAAACACTTTTAACGGATACTAGCGCGGTTTTATTGAGAGTACCTTGGTAATTAGTTGGTATTTGGTTTGATTTTTGATTTTCCCGACGTTTCGGCACCTTTGCAGCTGCCGTGGTCACGGGGGACTGAAGCTACTTGTGAGCCTACCCTCAAGCGATGAATTTTTTAGAACGTTCAGAAATTAAAATTTATCAAATTTAATTAGTTTAATTTTGGTTTGGTTTTAATTTAATTTTATATGTTAAAAAGAGAGAATCTACTGAAACTACTACCATTTCAAAAAATTGGGAGGCCCCTCCAAGAAAGAAAACTTGGAGAGGAAGGCCGACCTCCGTCTTTTATATTAATTAATTTATTTGCAAAAGGAACTAACCGTATCATTAGATCTTACAGTGTGTGTTTGGGGCTTTAGCTTGTGAATGATGGGGTCCCAAGCTGGTGGAATTTTCCAACCATCATCTCTATTGAAATTAGGATATTTATTTATTTCGATAGCCTCGCGGAGCATTCTAGGAATGAATCTACGTTCCCTAGCAAGGATTTGGGGTTTGTCAAATCTAATATAATGGTTGGGCCCCTCAAAGGCGTGTTCACTCACTGCAGACTTGTTATCGCGCCTATGTTTCATGTCAGCTACATGTTCTTTAACCCGGGTCCCTATGCTTCTCTTTGTTTGCCCGATGTAGGAGGATGATGTAGGGGCCTCCCAATTTTTTGAAATGGTAGTAGTTTCAGTAGATTCTCTCTTTTTAACATATAAAATTAAATTAAAACCAAACCAAAATTAAACTAATTAAATTTGATAAATTTTAATTTCTGAACGTTCTAAAAAATTCATCGCTTGAGGGTAGGCTCACAAGTAGCTTCAGTCCCCCGTGACCACGGCAGCTGCAAAGGTGCCGAAACGTCGGGAAAATCAAAAATCAAACCAAATACCAACTAATTACCAAGGTACTCTCAATAAAACCGCGCTAGTATCCGTTAAAAGTGTTTTATTTCATGTCTAGTGAGCGCGTAAGCTTGAGAAGTGAATACACCTTATCAGAATATTTTTATTTTGAAGAGTTTTCAAAAGCTATAATTCCGTTAAAAAAGGCACGCATTTGGACAAAACAAGGAACTTGGTCGGATGTCATTGTGAAATGGATCACGTCTCTAAACAATTAGCAAACGAACTGTTGACTTCAATTTAATTGTAACTTCTATTGACTCCTAATTTAACTGAAGAAAGCTCCTAATTATTTGAAACAATCGCTAACATTACAGCTTTGGACATAGCATTGGTTTACTGAATTCTCGTAACAAACTCAAATTATTTATAAAACCTTATAGTACTTTTCTTATATTCAATACAACATCATTCGTTTTGCTCACGACAAGAACGCAAAAAATCAAAACGATATTAAAGATATGAAATGTATTCTCAAAGTATACATTTCATTAGGTAGGTAGCTCTTATTATCTTAGCTATACTATTTATTTTATATTATAAGCGCTCTTTTTATTATAAAAAGGACCTATTCATATTCTATTAAAATTCAACCGTATTGTAAATCTCCTCATTTCTGACTATTTACATAATCAATTCGGAACTTAATCTCCAGGTAAGCCTTTACATCGAAGAGAAGCCTAGGCACTTGTGGCAAATATGTTTTGGCATATTCAGTGTTTTTTTACCACAGAATATTTAAAATTGTGTCTTTATATCCAAACAATATGGTGATAAAGGAACAATTCATCATACGTACTTATCATTATAAAGTAAAATAACTTATCTAATAAAAATCTTATTTAAGTGTGACTTATTCTAATTTAGACATTGCAAATGGCTTTGTAGGCCATTTTCTGTCCAGAAATGGCGTTAGAAAATTTGTTACTCCAATTTCCGAATAACATGACCCGAGACCCAACTCAAATAACACTCAGCTTTAATCAGAATATCTAAAGTTGTTTGTTGAATTTCAACGCCATATCTGAAAAGGACCTTATGTGTAGTGTAGGTATTATAAATTCTCAGTTGACTCAAGATTGCTTATTGTAGAAGTAACTATTTTAAAATTTAAGGTTAGACAATCTGATAATAAAGAAGTGAAAAAGGGTTTGGTGTGAGATTTTGTATTTTTTTATTGTCATAAGGGTACGATTGGTTTTAGCTCAAGCACATAACTTATGCTACTTCTTACATATTGACTTGTATGTCACAGCACGCTTTGATTAACACATTCATAGGAAAGCACGTCAGACGATCAGCTGGTATTTGAGTCCCAACACAAACAAATCGCTTAACTGTCAGTATGTATTTAAATGTAGTCTGATAGCTCTTACTTTAATGGAATGGGAATTTCAGCTCTTGACGTAGAAGCGGGTGTGATAATATCCTTCGATATTATTTACGAATGAAAGCTATGGCATGTTATTAAAAGGATATTATCATATTCCGTAAAACCTTTTCAAGCGTTGTGAATAAGCATTAAAAGGACCTGCATATTTTAACAGGGTTCTTGTAATAACTATAGAATGCCTTATTTCCAACTGATCGTATGTAACGTTTGCAAACTCTTATATAGTAAGGATGTGCCACTAACCACTAAAATTAAAAGCCATAGCACGCAATTGATAACACTCGATATGTTGACACGACACGAGGTAACGTAAACTATTAGGTATCCTAAAAAATAAAAGTAATAATAACATAAAAAGAAATGTACTTCGCCCTTCGCACCTTTTAAAAAAGCGCAAATTATTTCTAAAATTGACTTGTGTTTGAAAATTAAGTTGTAAACATATAAGTTTAAGAGTTGCATTAATGGAGAATGTACTTCACTGAAAACCTAATAATTTTCAAACAGTCTAACATTAGAATCGTAATTTTTATTGATATTAAAATTCTCGGCTATATTTTGTAATTTGATTGGTCGTGAAATATTTTGTCTAGGTTGGACTGCTGTAACTAGATGAAGAAGTGAACTTAAAACAAAATAAAATCGGAACTCATCAGTCAGAAGAAAATATATCATATTAAAAAAACAACATCCAATGAAATTATGTTCGTAGATAATGAGAAAACAATTCCATGACCAACCAATTACAGCGTCTGTTACCAGATGTAACTTATGAGTGAAGTGAACATCTGGTACTGTAAGAATGTGGAAGCTATAAAGAATATGTGGAGGATGAGGTACCGAAGGTTGTCCTGTCTCACTCGCCGGGTCACATTCGAGCTGGAACCTTCGGGAAACGTACCGGTGCGGTAGAATTCTTCAAGCATTTTATCTTTCTCTATAAACCTGTCGTAAAGCCAGTTGGTCATGCCCTCTGTGTCTGGTGGAACCTGTGAATCAGAGGAGTCGCTTAAAAAGAACTCATCCTTTGGTGAATTTTCTAATTCTAATCATTAGCTAGCTAAAGATTCTTTTTTCATGGACATCGGGATAGTGCTTGGCCTTCACCTCACCTGATGTTAAGTGACGATAAGGCCGAAGGTGAAAGCGCACTACACCCGGAATCCTCATCACCGAGGAACTGGCTATCTTACCCTCTAACTGCCGGAACACAACAAATTTAAAATTGTTTTTATGAATTTAAAACGAATCTACAACCGAAGGCTTAACAAGAATTAGAGGTCATTTTTGAATTTCTGTGCAGACTATTGAACTCAAACATTGATAAGTTGTTTACTTTCACCTAATACTGTAATTATTTCCATAATTATAGCTGGTAACCTTGAGCTGATGCCGCAGCATCCCCAACCCGTCAGCAAGTCACAGCAGATAAAGCATGATTGGGCTCATTGGAATGGTCTCAACGAGTAGGTGTTAGATAAATGATGATCGAGACCCAATGGTGGAAAATTTCTATCTACATTTATAAGAATTAGATGATTTGGGTAAGCGGGATTTTTTAATGATTTCGTCCCAAAAAGTATTTATTTACGTAAAGGTCGAGGTAAAATATTGATCGTAGCATGTCTAGCCTACTATTAATTTAAAAAAGTATGAAATGAAAATTTAATTAGGAATTTACAAGACCCCTCGACACAAAAAACATCTAAAAAGATAAGAATAAAATGTGTTGGTTGGCCCTTCTCTATAATTAAATATTTGTACCAAGTAAGCATTATTTTGATCTTAGGGTTGTCGCGTCAGATGGGGTCCCGCAAAATACACAGATTTGCCCAAGGTATTATACACCCAAAAATGTATTATCTCGAGCTCCTCCGTGCTTCGGAAGGCACGTTAAGCCGTTGGTCCCGGCTGTATTTGCAGTCGTTAACACCCACCAATCCGCATTGGGCCCGCGTGGTGGGTTATGGCCCGTTCTCCTTACCACCCATAAGGAAGGCCTGTGCCCCAGCAGTGGGGACAAAAAATGGCTGATGGACATTATACACCCAACAACTATAAAAAATAATCTTCACTCAGCGGTCCTTCGACGACGCGACGACCTAGAATCAAATTATTACTAACTTGGTACAAATATTAAATTATATAGAATGGCCAAACAACACATTTTATTTTTAACTTTTTAGAGATTTTTTGATATTTTTTCTTACCTCACTGCTAGGATACAATCTGTAGTACAAATGTGTAGTGCAAGGAGGTCTGATGGCACAGACTATATCCTGGAGGTGCAATGGTATCCTCTCAGGGTAGGCGATGGTGACGTCCAGGATCCATTCCACGGTGTCCCCGATTTTGTAGTCGATGATCTTTTCAACCATGTTGCGATTCCCGTCTAAAATAAAATGATAACATGATTTTTTTGTAACTTGCTTAGAGTTGTTTGTGAGTTGTTCATGAATGTAGAAATTCCAAAATTAAGTAGTATTATTGTACTGAGGAGCTCGGTGGCCCTGCGATTGTGGAGGTTATGCAACTTTCGCATGGGTCGGTCATGAGATGGGTGACCAAAAATTTATTATCTCGAGATAATAAATTTTTGGTCACCCATCTCATGACCGCTCGAGCTCGCATGACCCAGCTCGAGCTCCTCCGTGCTTTGGAAGGCACGTTTAGCCGTTGGTCCCGGTTGCATTTGCAGTCGTTAACACCCACCAATCCCCATTGGGCCCGCGTGGTGGGTTGTGGCCATCCTCCTTATCCACCCATAAAGAAGGCCTGGGCACCTACAGTGAGGACATTAAAAATAGCTGATGGTCATTATTGTACATTTTTAATTAGAGAGCTGGTGTTTATGATAACAAGTTTTTATGTAGTAAGGTTTTGTTCTTTGTAACTATTATTTATTTCTGTATAACTTCAAATATGCTAAGTTTGATTTTACCTTTTGATGAAGTACCGAGTAAATTCTTATGGGGTCCAATCTCTTCCATGATCACCTTCATTGCCCCAGCACGAGGAAGTGATACGTAATCCAATTTAGGAAGGCTGTTCTTTTCTGCAAACCTATTGAGAAATAAACTTTTATTGATACCTAAGTGGTTGTAATGGAACAAAAGGGTCAGATGGAAAATCTTTATAATTGGCAATATTTCCTTTCAGCAACAAAGTCGATTTTATGTATAGGACAAGAAATTGTCTAACTCTTGAATTCTTTGTGCTTATCGCAATCGACTGAATTCAGTAGCTTAATCTGGAAGCAATTTATGAAGCTGTGAAGCTTGCTTTGGACGTGTTAGTATAATAAGCATAAGCACTTATGTTTTGTGTAAAACAATATATAAAAGTAGTGCAATGTTTTAAACGTGTGTTTTACCTTTGACTAATCTCCCTCCTTTTGTGCAAGAATCCTCCTTCTGGGAACAACACCATGAACTGCCGACCGAGAGGCACGTAGTATTTGTAGATATGCCGTCTCAGTTGCTCCAAAGACTGCTCACGATTCGCTTTACCCTGGTAACAACAAATAAATTTAATTAATATCCCATATATTTCACATTTAGAATATTTTATTCGCTATTTAAATTGATAAAGTTAGGAACGGTCGGTCTCAAAAATATCTGAAATTCTGTACACTTCAGTATAATATCGCACCAATCATTTGTTCTTAATAATGACCCAAAATAAGTGCTAAAGGTTCTGTGACAAAGTACTAAACTGTTACTTCTAACTTCTAATACTGTATATGGTAATGCTATATTTAAGTTTGTAAATATCGTTACTTCCCAATCTTCTTGTCACTTAAAAGTATGGAACAGGTGGTAGGAAAATATAAACGATTCAAAAGTGCTTAATTTTTTATTCATTTTATTTGAATAAAGTAATGTTGACTTTGTATTTGATACTCTGTTGATTGGATAAAGTATACATCATGCTACTCATAGGCTTGTTTGCCTTTCTCACGAAATAAAAGAGAAATATCTAAAAGGGAAAGCTAATGAAGTAAAAATGGATCGTCATATTGGGATCTAAGACGGAGGATCATCCTCCCCATGTTTAGTTTTATATCGTCCTAATGAAGGACCATATCAAATATTGGAACAGCGCAACAAATGCCAATCAAACGCAATCAATAATTCTGGAAATGCGGGTACGCACACAATATGTTAACTATTAAGGTATTCTCCTCTCCGCCATTACGCCGTAAGCTTGGGGGTGGTGTAGGGTTGTCCACTTTCATCCACATTCAAAAGTATTTATTTCTGTTATCTGATGCTTATGTAAACAGGCAGAATGGATAAAAAAATCTTATTCATGATTGTTTATTCTTTATCATTAATTTACTGAATAATAAAAAAAATAAATTAAAAAAATTAAAAAACCCGCCTGCATAAAAAGACAAGTCGACTGAAAAGATGGAAACAAGATTAAATAAATATTAAAGGCAACATGTCATAATAACATGCAGTCGGAGGCATGCATAAAGAAAGTGACATTATGAATAATTGAATTATATGCCTCCGACTGCATGTTATTATGACATGTTGCCTTTAATATTTATTTAATCTTGTTTCCATCTTTTCAGTCGACTTGTCTTTTTATGCAGGCGGGTTTTTTAATTTTTTTAATTTATTTTTTTATTTATCTCTTTTTAGTTATTATATTTTACGGTCATGATATACCTTTTTGAAATCCTTATAATAAGCCCTTTAATTTGACACCCATATTGCAGTATTCTAAAAAAAATTTTTTTTTAACTACGTATAATAGCACCGTACAGCCGCCATGTTGGTTTTTTTATAACGCCACCTTCTTAAGAACACTTGGGCTGAACAGACCAATCTAACGATATCTTAATCATAGAAATCCGTTCAGCCGTTTGAGAGATATGAGGTAATAAAGAATATTACATACAAACAAACATACTTACAAGATACGCGCGAAATACATAACCCGCAGTCGGGTAAAAACATGCAATTTAGAAACTTTTCCTATGCCTCAAAGTTATGAAGTAAGAAAAGTAGTGGCGGCGGCGGCTCTATATTTTGTGGCAGTTATGGAAAATATTTGTAAGCGTTAATAACAGTACTTTAGTTTTTTTACTCTTTAATTTTTTACTTAACTGCTTTTTTTCAAGGAGATATCACTTCTTGCTTACAAGTAAGGAGTAATATCACCTTGGAATTGTAGCTATTGCTAAATTACTATCAGTTAATGTTTTCGTGGTGCTGTAAATCTGCGAAGTGATTTCGTAGTTTTGAGGGTTCCGTACTCAAAGGGTAAAAACGGGACCCTATTAATATAGTATAAAAATTAGTAGTAGCGTACTATTACTAAGACTCTACCGTCCGTCTGTGTGTCACCAGGCTGTATCTCATGTACCATGATAGCTAGACAGTTGAAATTATCACAGATGATGTATTTCTGTTGCCGCTATAACAACAAATACTAAAAACAAAATAAAATACTCCCATACACCAAACGTGTTTTTTGCCGTGTTTTGGTACGATACCCTTTGTGCGCGAGTCCGACTCGCACATGGCCGGGTTTTTTAATAAAGTTGAAGTTATTTTCGATTGAATTAATTACTTTATAGGTACTCGGTAATTTTGTGTGATCATGTTCAGCAATAAAATGTGAAGGCAGTCGTCGATGTAGTAACCCTATGGACTAATGGACAATGGCCGATGAGAATGCACTTTCGGACCCCACGCGCACACTCTCGATGATCCTTTCGTATCCGACTCTTGCATTTTTGTATTACTGTCCGAAACTATGTTTAATTTATTCCATTGTTATCTACAGATCAAAGACGAGTAATTATTAAATAGCTTAATAGATTATTGGTTATTTGTTTATTGTTTAGTGATTGATTTAAGAGTTAATTTTAGTTCTGATGATGAGCCTCAAATTAGTCAGGAGTATTTAATGGTTTTTTCGTATTACTACGCTGTTGTGTATATATTTTTTATCTAAAAGTAAAAAGTCTGCCTAGTAAGAATAAGTTGAAAGCCAATTCCCATGCATGTAGGCTTTATTGTTGAAAACTTTTACGAGCAGAAAACAAAAAAACTCGTTTTGTATTGTATACTTTCGTTTACTAACGGTAAGGTTCATGGTTCGATGTCCATGGAATTGCGATAGCTGCTGTCTACTCGTAGGTATCTCACGACCACGACGAGAGCGCTTTACCAATGTGAATGTGAACTATACAAAATATTGTGTTAAAAAAATCCTACTTATATTCTACTTCCTGTTAATATTATAAATGTAAAAGTTTAAATATTTGGATGTTTGATACTTAATCACGCAAAAGTTTTGCAAAAATGCGCAAAACGCAATGGAAAAAAAAAAACAATATCCATTATACACGAGAACTTAGGTAGGTATGTAATGGGCTATGGGCTGCTATGGGCAGAACAAAAAATTTGAGCAGTTAATAGGGATGTTGACTAATGAATAAAATAACGAAATACTAATAAAAATCGTAAACATATTAAACTTTTAGAGTAGCTTGTATACCTCTTGGTTTTATATATTGCATATTATTTGTTTTATGACCCTTCAAAGTTGGGTGGACAAGTCCATTTAAAAAGTATAAAATTTATTAAAATAAATGATACCTTTAATTAGTCCGTAAAATGTATAACAAATTTGTCAAAGAAACCATTTTGATAAACACAATATTTAATATAGCTGCTGAACAAATTTCCTATGCGTTGCATACAAACTAGCACGGCGCGACGTCATAACGTGCAAGCCATTAGTATGGAGCGTTTTTGATCGAGTCCATTTGTGTGCATTTCACACTGTGATATCTCGGGCAGTTTTCATGCTAGCGAATTAATTATTTTACCAATGTTTCTTTTTTTGAGAGGTAATTTATGTAACATAAAATAAAAAAAATAGTCAACATCCCTATTATGGTTATTTGGAGTCACTTCATCTATGATATATAGGTACTAGTTTAGCGAAGTTCTTTTCTATTCAAAAAGCGTTTGCAATTCCCTCATAACATAAGTAAATATCACGATTCTCGTTTAATATTCGTCAGATACATTGGACAACGGGCCCCGATCCGATCGTTAGCGTCAAAAGTTCTCGATTCTAGGATCTTCACTGCACTCGAGCGCAGCCCGACGATCGTCCGTCGCGTCGTGGGAAAGGTACCGTATTGTCGACTATTTGAAGTTTTTAATAGGTAGGTACCTATTATTTATTGAATAGTTAAGAGCTTAGAGCAACGCGGCTTCCGTACCGGATAAGGAAGCCGTGTTGCTCTAAGGTTAAGAAGGATGAGAATATCTCTGGTACCTACTAACTGCATATTGTATAGAAGAACACGTTTTAATTTCGACCACAGCACTTATTTCACTAAAGATTAAATTATTTTTATCATTATTTTTCAATAATGATAGTCAAATGAAGCGGTGCTTCTATTTTAATGATATTATTATCGGAGTACAAATTGTACAAGTAGGTAACTAACATGGTCTACTCCTGTTGTCACAACAGGAGTAGACCTGTACCATTTGTCCACCACTAGGAGAATTCGGGAAAACGTTTTTTTCCATACTTTTTTCCAGATATCCTGTGTTAGATCGGTTAAGCAGCTATTGCACTGATAACAAATTATCTCTTAACATAGATAAATGCTGCGTAATTTCATATAGTAGGAAAAAACATCCATTGGTTTTTAATTATAAAATTTTTGATCAAAATCTGAAACGATCGACCGAGGTGAGAGACCTAGGAGTCAATCTAGATAGTGAACTGTTGTTTTCGTCTCATGTAAATAAAATTACCGCTAAGGCCTACAGGATGCTGGGTTTTGTACTAAGGCAAAGTGTTGATTTTACTAATATTAAAACCTTAATGCTTTTGTATAATACTCTCGTAAGATCTCAGTTAGAATATGCATCGAGTGTCTGGAATCCACAGTATTCAGTATATATCAATTCTATTGAAAGGATACAGAACAAGTTCATTAAAAGAATGAAATACAGGTTTAGAAACTTCAACGCAGATGATATTGTTTCCCTTACTCTGCGAAGAGAACATCATGATCAATATTTATTATTCAAGATAGTTAATAATTATGTCGATTCGCCTTATCTATTAAGTAAAGTTTTGTTACGATGTCCGAGGTTCAACATGAGATCATGTGATACATTTTCTATATCTTTTTGTCGTACTAACTATGCAGGTAACCGTTTTATACTAAGATCCATGAGACTTTATAATTTGAAGTATTGTCACATCGATATTTTCTGTACAAAGCCTAAAAAATTCAAAAGTCTTTTAATACAATAGTTTTCCCCTATCTGTACTGGCTTGCTGTCTTATCCGAATTTGTGTCCAATGTCTTTGGTTCTTATTTTTTCTGCTTAATGTGTTTGTTTATTCAACTTTAGATACCAATGTGTAAGCTATTTGTGGAAACTGTTTTGGCAAATGTGTGATTCAATTGTGGTACCCATATTTATTGTTAAATTGCTGTTTGTTTCCCTAATAAACTAAAATAAAAATAAAAATAAAAAAGATAACCGGAATGGAACGCCTATAGTTTATTTGCCGATATCCACCAATAGTGGACAAACCGTGAAGGACAACGGGAATTAAAAGGATATTTTTCATCCATATAATTTATAATTTTATATTATTTTTTCTGTTGGCATTTTATTTCAATGATATCTCGATGTGACAACAAGTAACACTTATGATAAATCTTAGTGGTTTCTTAGTGTTATTTTAGTAATTTTGTTAATATGTCTTGTAATTATGTTAAATAGATAATAAAAAAAATAAAAAAAAATAGCAGCGAATCTATGGAATATTGCAAACAAATAAAGAGAGTTTATTAGATATAACGTCCTGTGTAGTCAAATAGTGTAAAAAACGTAAAGTAGGCAGAAAAATATGCAGAAATAACGTACCTATCATATTTTTTCGTTTAAGTATAGAAAATATCTATGAGTATACCTACAAATTATGGTCGCTAATAAGCAACCAGTGTTCAGACGCCTTGTGCTGTATAACAATGCCAGCATTTTTAGCTCCATCCACGTATTTGTAATTTTCGTGTGGTGTCATTTTTTGAGCGTAATGCTTGTTCCATAGATTTTAGTTTGCTGGGTAATAGCCGTCTTCTATCAGTAGCAAAAATAAATCTAACTTTGGAGACAAAACCTGCTACTTCCATTATAAGACTGTAAAATCTTAAGAACAAAAAACTCGCAAGAAACTCTCAATTTCAAAGAAACTTCATTGAACGCAGTTTAATATAAAATGTTTAACTCAAACATTGCAGACTGATTTCCTAATCAGTGGCTTGGATTCAGATTTTCTGTTTGATCGGAGCCATCAGACATTTGCAAAAGTATTCAAGCTGAATATTATAACTCAAGTGTAGGGGTACAATCACGATCGCAAGCAATGAAATGTGTACACACACACCAAGCCCACCAAAAGAACAATGTCATCAATTTCTGTATCTGTCAGTGTGATACAAGTATGTCATATCATGAAAAATGAAGAGTTTTCTTATTTTTGTTATGGCAATCTACTCCTCTTCAGGGACTAATTTTTGCCAGTGTCAAGTGTTAAATAATTCAGTGGTATTGTTTCAGTTTACATTAGAATGCGGGGGCATCGCATTTCAATGCTGCTTGGAGCATTTGGCATCAAATATATCGATACAGTTTACTCAGTAAGTTCTGCCGAGGTATCCACCACTACAATAAAAGTCTCAGCTTCACACAACCAAGATCGCACCTATTTCAATTATCCTATATATTGTTCAGATGCGTAGACGCTTGTACCACAAAACTGCACCAATTTTAAGACACAATATCCACTATGAAACAATTTGCAAAATAATTAAAATAGCCACCGAAGTGAACTAGACAAAATGGCGCCAAAAACTCCCGTAATGAAGAGTTAATCAGTAATGTTATGTGATTATTATAATGGTTTGTTCATTTCATAGCCCGTGACTTTACAGTAGGATGTTTAATTCGAGTCAGATTGTATGAGCGATTAGAACAGTCATATTGAATGTGCAAGCGATGGCGCCATGTTAATACTTGCCTATGTTATACGCCAGGCGATACATTATATACTTAGCGAGCAACCTACCGGTTTCATTTCTTTGCTTTGCTGAGGCGCCTTCAGAACCTACGCTCCGAGTGCAACATTACGCTCTAAAGGCGTTCCAAGCATTAGTGCGTGACGTTTGAGTGACACAACTTTCCAGGTCCAAACGTCTGAGCATTGCAACTTTTTAACCATCAAAATAGGTCGTTGTCAATGACATTTGACTTTATTTTGTATTTTGACGATTTTGTGTCTAAGTTTCAAAAAGTTCATGGTTGCTCCTAAATAAAACAGATTTTATTTGATGTAGTGTAAAAATATCAAATCAGATAAAAACCTTACAATTCTCTAAGGCGATCACTAGAACTATTACAGTGCCGCACATAAAAACTGTGCACAGAACTGTCCAAGAAAATTCGTTAAAAGAAAAAGTCCGAGGGCCTTTAACGACGGCATACACGTGAAACTTTCGCCTCGTTACCGCTACCTAGTGGGAGATAAGAGAAAAATCTTCGTCTAACTTGTGCAGTGGCGAGCCGGAAAATGATGTAGAAATTTTGCCTAATTTTGGTACAACATTATGAGATGCAGCTTCGCATGTGATAAATAACACGAGTCCAATATTATTGTGCAGATGTAATTGGACTTTTTATTAAAGAAAATTAATTACGATTTACTTCATTCTAATTTTTTCCAATATTAATTTAGAAGTCTCTGTAAAATTTTTTTTTTTTTAAAAGATTGAGAGGTTATTTTATAGTCCATTATAAAACTAACTAAAATGGTCTTTTGGGTTGTGAAAAATCAATTCAATTTCAGGTTTAGTAACAAGATTAGGCTTGTAGATCATAAATTAAATTACCTTTATGCTTCTACTTTACTTACTACGCTGGCTCAGCGACCCGAACTGAAGTGGATCTTGGCCTCCGACATTAAAGTGCGCCATTCCTTCCTGTTTGGTGCCAAGTGAGACCAGTCGGGCACCTCCAGCTCTTTCAGGTCTTTGACAACTTCATCTTGTTCATGCTTCTAGATTAATCAATTAGATGTACGTGTTTACATTTTTTTGTCCTGTAATGTACAGTTAAACTTGCTACGTGTGCTCTTTTCGTAGAAAAGCCTCTCTAATTACCGGTACCCAACTTTTTCGCACTTTTTTGTATTCTCTGATGTTTCATCGTAAAAAAGTAACCTAATGACCTTGTTTCAAAACTTGCATATTAAAAACTTTACCTATATAAATTTACATAAAAACCATTAACAAAGTTGAATAATGAACCAATTTAGACATTTTTATCTGCAAAGAGAATATAAAGTAGCTCGTACCTTTGAGGAGTTATAAAACTCATTTTTTTTAAAGAAATGGGCTTATTTCTCTTATTAACATAATTAATTATTTAGGAATGAAAACAAGTTTTTGAATACATATGAAAACGACAAGTTGCAAGGATGTTTTTGTTAGCCTTAACGCGAAATCTATATACCTACGTAAGTAAAACAAAGTAGGGGTTTTTACACCATTTAGGTATAACTCGAGAACGCCTGAACAAAACCAAAGCTAAATCGTTACTGTTTCAGTTTTGGTTACAGAAAAATACATGTCCATCAGCCATTTTTGATATCCCCACTGCTGGGGCACAGGCCTTCCTTATGGGTGGTAAGGAGGATGGGCCATAACCCTCCACGCGGGCCCAATGCGGATTGGTGGGTGTTAACGACTGCAAATGCAGCCGGGACCAACGGCTTAACGTGCCTTCCGAAGCACGGAGGAGCTCGAGATAATAAATTTTTGGTCACCCATCCCATGACCGACCCTTGCGAACGTTGCTTAACTTCCGCTATCGCTGGGCCAGGCGCTAAACCACTGCGCCACCGAGCTCCTCCGAGAAAAGTCCATACTCACTTTAATTTTGTTACAACACTAAAATTGTTGAAGGCTTTATAGGAAGCCTATGATGCCAACCTTGGACAATTTAAATTTGAGTTCTAAAGCTACCCCAAAGATTTTTAGGTACTTAAATATAACATTCTACTATGATCACCGAAACTGTTTTGGTTTTATCGTTCAGAATTAGCGCTATTGGGCTCCAGTTGGTCAGAATTTTTTGATGTCCTCCACCCTCGCGTATTGAAATAGGTTCAATTATGCAAATGCAACATGTTAATTGTTTCTAAATTGCAGCAAAAAGTTAGGTTAGGGTCCTCCCTTTGAAGGAGCGATAATTTGCGATTCCAAGCGATCCGTGGCGAGGTGGGGCTACCAGTTTGAAATGCCACTGAGCGTAAAATGATTATTTATAGGGTTTTTACTATTTGAATACTGTAGCGTTTCTAATGTTTTTTAATTTATTTAATTACTGAGTTGATCGTTCGACATAATCGTAACAGATTATACCTATATACCTAACCTACTCGTTTATTTCCAAACTAAGCAGTGCTTATTACAAGTTCCACTATAATAAATAGATATGAATACTAACAACCATTACTAAGCTACAAAACCTTTGAATCTAATAATTGGATTAATTATTAAATCTGCTTTATCCCATTCAACACTTTAATAATGCAAGTACTCACGTATTTCAATATGAAAAAGGGTCTTACATACATAGTTCCTTTGAAATACTTTGAATGAATGACCTTTTGTATGGCCGCACGCGCTGCGCACGCGACGCTCACCAACCGTGACCGCAGCGCCGGCGCATTACCATACCAATGGGACGTGTTTAAAAATAGAACACTGCGGAAAAATTTATTAAGTTGGTAATTTGATTTAAGATTTGTTTAAACTAAGCTTTCTAAGCTTTTTGAATTTAAATAGTGTCAAACTGATCTTTTTTCTTCGATTTAATAATTTTAATTGACATTCTTCTGTTTTCGTAGTATCAAGTATTAATGTACTATGGGCAACAGCGTCGCTTTACCGCTTGCAGCACACCGAATAGAGCCACGCGTGGCCACGCCCCTAACTAAAGTCGTGTATGCAAGCCCGGATTCATAATTTTAAAGGATGAAAATGCGATTGCGACATGCGCTCGCTAATGTTTTGTTTTGTGATGATGCCTGAAACGAAATACAATGTTTTTTATATAAACCGTTTTGTTTACTTTGATTTTAAAAAAAAAGGAGAATATTTAACGTATTTTTTGTATTGTTTTCGCGGCTGAGGTGTATTTAAACAAAGCCTACCATCAAAAACGAGTACAAATGTAGTTCTCTCGGTAAAGTCGAACCGCCTCAGCATCTGACACAGGAGACTACTAAAGCCATAGAGGCAAATACTTAATCATACCACTATAGATCGGATGATCGTCCTCACTCATAACATAATTATATTTTTTTTCTTACTTTATTCAAGCGCACGCGCCCCTTAAACACGCTCTCTTTCTTGCTACATTTCTCACTGTGCACATGACGCGGCACTACGCGCGAACGCACATAACATTTCATAGGTGCTACTACTTTTTGTTGAGCAGGTATGCATATTTGCTTACTAGCATGTTGGATAGTTGGAAAGGTGCATTTCGAACAAACATAAAAGACTATTAATTCTTCAATGCCTGCGAACAATAGAAAATCTAATGTATCTCATTTTCTGGGCGTTGAAAGTGTGAAAAATCATACTGAAGCTTTATTTTTCAGAATTTAAAAGTTAATTATTATTATTTTAGTCAAAGATATTACATATCTAATATTCTTAAATTATTGACCTTGTGAAAATGTTGTCTCATATTTAGACAAACACAAAGGCATATTCTAATCTAAATATTTGTATTTTTCGATATACTAGTATGCCTACTCGTATATTGACCTACACAAGTAATGTTCTTTTATATGTATTTTAAACCTATAACTATTAGCTATAGAATTTATGCCTACCATCAGGTGTCGTGGGACTGACTTCCAGCAACATTGTGTGTGACTGATGGTGTCCAAATCTTGACCGTATTTCAAAAGTTAATAGCAACACATTTAACTACCTAAAACAAGTTTGCGTGAAATGAAAATTTGCAGTTGTTATTATTCAATAATTTTTACGAAATTAACCTAAAAGCCTCTATAACACGTGCCAAAGGGCACGTGATGATAGCAAGACAGGATCCTTGCTTCGCTGGCCTGTTAAACAAGCAGATAGCGATGTGTAAGCGAGTGTACTCTCTTGGAAAACGGTAATTGTTAACATCAGGTAGATGATGTATTGGTTTGAGTTGTTTTTTCACTTTTTATTTAAAAACAACTGCATTATTAAT
This sequence comes from Agriphila straminella, assembly GCA_950108535.1. Taxonomy (NCBI): domain Eukaryota; kingdom Metazoa; phylum Arthropoda; class Insecta; order Lepidoptera; family Crambidae; genus Agriphila; species Agriphila straminella. Next base: position 8,610,970 of record OX467321.1, on the reverse strand, counting down.
AACTATAGTAACATATTTATGGGGATTTTAGTTTATTAATGCGAGGGAAAAAGGTAGATAGGTATTTTGCCTCCACGGAGTAGTGTCATACATATTATTGAGTAACTATCTGGCAAACAAGACTTTTTAACAATGCTTTAAAAAAGAAACGGTAAGGTACTCCAAATAGAATGAGCAACAGAAAAATTTAAAATACCTCATAAATATTTTTTGCCATAACTTCATAACTTTCATGTCAGTTCGACATATGCGTATTTTGCAAAATTAATATTCATGCATGATAAAAAACACCGCGTAGCAGGATGTTCGACACAGTGTTTTTCATTTAAATTACATCTTAAATTAAATCAAATTTACATTCAACAAAATTTCCACCAAAAACTCATCAAACCGAAAAACATCTAACAAAATTTCCTGTCAACCGAAAACTTTTGTAAAAAAACGCAACTTGAATAAAAAAATAATCAGTCCTCCAGCAGGAGTGCAGATTCCAAAGTGCCTCCAGTTAATTTCCTACAGGCGAAAACTTGGGGCAAATTGGAGGCGAGTTGTGGTCTTCATTTCCTGCCTTCCCCGCCCCTTGATCACCCCCAAATGCCCTCTTTCTGAGAAGTTCCCTTGTCTATACAGTTTGGCCTTTAGAAATCAAGTTTTGTAATCAGGAAAGTAGTGTTCAGAGTTTCGACCTTTCATCAGCTAACTACCGATTTTTCTAATCAAAATATATTTGCTTTTCTGAGGAAATATTTTTGTCGCGTAGCGTTATTGTTAATACCTATCCCTATCACAAAACTAGCATCCAACCCCCCTAGCATGACCAGCATAACACGATTTATATCGCGTGATATAGCGTTTTATCACGTTTAACTGTCAAAAAGACAAAGGAGTTTGACAGTTGAGTGTCGATAAAATGCTATATCACGCGATATAAATCGGTCATGCTAGGCAGGCAGGAAATACGTACATATGTCTGACAGTATACGCATGGGGTAAATAACTTTTTGTGGGTTGACTATTTCGGTAGTATACGTAAATGTTGTTAAAGTTTACGTTTAAACAAAAACTAAAAGTACTAAAGTTTTAAAAATAGTGGCATTATAAAAATTAATAGTTACATTAATATAACAGTTAACCAAAAATACTAAATGGATGAATGAATGCTATACAAAAGTTTGTTGTGTAACTTTAAATCAAATCATCATCAAATGGGCAATAACCAAACAGACATGAACATTAAACATGATCTGTATATTCATAAAACAATCAAATAACAAATATATAAGGCCAAAACTGAAAGGGCTTTGGGAAATTATCAATTAAAACAAATCGCAGAGCTCGGATACCTCAATTAAAATAATGGCGACTTTGTATTAATCAAGCAATTGAACTGCGGGGTGGTGAGGGTAGCCCTGGTTTTGAGTTGCCGAAGCGTGCCTAAGGCCTTTTACAATAGAACTTTCTAGATGTGTCTTTTAATAGTAAAGAAAGATATCTGGTCAACGAAAGTTGCAGATAAGAAGAGTTCTCAAAATATTCATTGGCCATATACACATCGAATATTCAGAAAAATAAGATGAACAAAATTTACAGAGATAGAGAGAGACAAAAGAAATCTGTACTCTCAACCGTTTGCTACTAGGCTAATGTATCATTGTTACCTTTGCAAGCATTATCAATACGGGTTATTTGTAAAACACCAACAACCTCGCAGGAGTAGATTACTAACATCATAAACAACAACATTTGTTCTACGACTTTTCCGAAAACAGACAAAATATCGACTTTCCATACAAATGTCCGAACAGCTGATCGAGTTTTGTATGAAAAGTCGGATTTTTTTCGTGTCGTTGTTGTTTATGATGTTAGTAATCTACTCCTGCAAGGTTGTTGGTGTTTTACAAATAACCCTGTATAATCATGATTTGCAAAGGTAACAATAATACATTCGCTACTTCGATTAATTGAGTTGAAAATTTATTTTCATTCAATCACACTTAAAAATTATCACATCCAGTCTAGTTTTACTAAACCTTAAACCTTTGTTTGGGCACCGAACAGTTTCCGTCCCAATAATTGTTCGGTATATAATTTTACTTTGAATGACTGATTGCCAAGTTTGTCCGACAATCGGCAAAATTCGTCTATTGTTAGCAGCTCGAAAGGAAATGCCTCGTCACGTATTTCAATGTTAATATTTAGTATGTAGATTTACAATACGCATTGTGAAAATAACTAGTATTTTGTTGACGAATAATTCAAAATACAATGGTAGCTTTTCTTCCAGTGTCAGTCTTAGGTTAACACCATCTGTCTTTATCAATCTGACTCTAATACCATTCACGGTTCTGCTTGGTGACTTTTCTGGTCCTGTTGCTTTCATCGATATTGTCATAAAAAAAATCGATGACAACGTTTGTAACACCATCTGTCCTTATGTGATTGGAGAATAACAAAATCTTTACTTAACAATTAATTAATTTTCATTACAGAGAACTTTACCGCTGCAACCATCTTCAAAGTGATTTAGTAGCACAAAATAAGAGCATACACGTCTAACAGTACATTTTATACGTCCATGGAGTAAAAAGAAAAATGGATTGCCACTTCAGTTGCACCTGCCGCTTCATCTACATTCATTAATATTCGTCCGCACGCACGCTCTTGCCTCTTTTATTTCGAGAATGGCCCTTATGATCGCATGCATCTGTCACGGCACTGGTTTCGTTGACATAATGAATTGGCGAGATTTTGCTGTTTTCAAAATACGGTTAACGCTTTTTAGTACATTTTTATCGGTTACTACAGAGTAGTAAAACCCACGACCTACTTTCGTTAGTTGTTACCGATTAGCCTAATTTCTTATACCTTTGCAAATGTATCAGCGTATATTAGGCGCTTTAAATATTTAAAAACAAAAGACACTCGTCTGATACACATTAGGCGATTACATTCATTTCGTTTTAATAGAAATAAAGATAGGGCAACACTATGTATGAATTAACTTATATCCCTTGAAAAATAACATGGTAAGTTAATAATATGGTTCAATTAAAATATTTAGGTACAATGGGCAACAGCGTCACTTAACCCATAATTCGTGTGCGCGCGTATCGTCTTTGCACGAACTAAACGTACGTTGTGATGTGACGGCGGCGCAGCGTGCAAGCGATTTTAACCTTAGGAGTGGATAAGCGACGCTGTTGCCCATGGTACCTATAATTAAAGAAACAAATACAAATCTCTTCCACGATTATCACCACAATTGCTGACCTGCAAACAGGCTAATCAGCTGATCACCCGGCCAACGACCCGACGTAGCTCAGGACAAACAAACCTTTGTTTGGTTCAAATGGCCAGTAATGACGGTATTATCGCGGTGTCAAACGACCCGAGAACGAGGTAATTGGGGCCGGCATTTGTCGAGCTTCGGTGTCCGATGACTGGACGAAGCCTGTCCGGCTTGGCTTAATACTGCACTCCGTCAGGTGTACGAATGAATGGAGATCCGGCTTCCGTGACGTAGGAATTTGACGATTCAGAGTCTATTAATGAAATGAAATAAAACAGAACTTACATGAAATGGAATAAAACACTTCTCTAAAATCATGAAATAGTGAAAAGAAGTGTAAATGAAAAGTGTTAAAAACGTTTAATAAGTATCTCACTGGTCATCTTAGCGAATTAACAAGAAACCATGTTATAAACCAAATTTCCTAATAATAATCGTTCAACTTGACTAATTGATTCTCAACAACAGAGTAAACGTCGAATCAAATAAACTATTTGTATGAGTTTAAAAAATATATAATTTTTTTTATTACAAGACTCTACACAGATGTTTCTGTATTAAAGAAACTATCAGTAATATTACCGTGGCATGCGCTGCACCAGCAACTTGTGAACATTTGACCTAAGTTAAGGTCATCTTCAATGTATATACCGAGGATAAGTGGTTCTGATAAATTGGTAGTCGTTGTTTTTGCGTCCGTAGCTCATGCTACATGTGGTCATCCGACAGAAATATGATATGATAAAGTTTATAATTACATAACAGCTGTCGATATTTATGGTGTTTCCATAGAAGAATCGATAAAACGCTATACCAATCGTGTCATGCTACGGGGTTGATTTACATAAAATAAGTGTTAAGCTCATAACAACATAATGCAATAAATCAATGAGATTACTCAGTAAATGATGTCCAATACACAAATTAAGTACTCTAGTGCATTTGCTAATTGAAAATTCCATTGCACCATTGGCATTGACGATCCGATGACATACCGGTGTATCAAACGTACGCCCGCCATTTTCATTTCATTAGTGAGTAATCTCGTGATCAAATCTCTTTGTGAATTCTAATTGCGAGCGATTCAGGCGCTTTGAATATTTGGAGGTAATTTTAATTACACACATTTGCATGCTGAAATTTGCTGATAAATGAACAAGAATTAGAAATTTGTAAATTTATACGAAAACGTCCAAACTACTTCACAAAGAGAAAAGACATCTCATCACGATACACATCACCACATGGCCACAAGATAATGATACCAGTACATAGGCTTCAAATGAACTCATCCAGTCCACTCGAAATGTCAGTAAAAATACACAATAAACTACCGAAAGAACTAACAGAAAAAAAAGTTACAGTATATACTTAAAAAAGTTACAAAAACTGCTCTTGGAAAAATGCTACTATAGTGTTTCAGATTTTTTAAATGATAAAGATTAAAAAATTTAAGTAAGTATTTAATATTAAAGTATTGTCATTTAATTGAAAAAAAGTAAGTCGTCCTCTCAACTCCTCTCCAAATAATTTGCAGTGCCCTATTCAGGGTCTACAATGTACTTTGTTATTTTACCTACCTCTATCTTGTTATCATTGTGGAATGCAATAAAGTGAATTGAATTGAATTGAAGTTTTAGTGTAACTTTTTCTAAAGGATGATCCCTAAAGGATACAAATTCTTTGGTGTCCTTTGGAGTCGTAGTTGAATAGGACCTGAATTAAAAGTAAGGTATCTAAAATTTTATAAAGAACTTAGTTTGTATTTTATCATAATTCATTCATTCTCTAAATCCAAATAGCTTGAAATTATTTAGTTTGTAAGCTTACTACTACAAATAAAGTAAAGGAACAAAAAATGATAACTAAACAATCAATTTGACAATCCTGGACTGACGTACAAGGTAATATGACATTGTATTAAATTGTTCAGCAGCTTTTGTGGATCGTACCGTATCAAGGGTAGAAGGCATTCGTATATGAGGGGATCAACAATGTACCTCGTTTGTTCAATTGGTATATTGTTGCAAGCGGAAGAGTCAACCAATCAAAGTTGCCCTCTCAACCTTGCAAAAGCTCACAGTGATCACACAGAACTCGGAATTTCGAAAGGTCTTCTCAAAGTGGATGTAGAACACTTTTTTTGCTATTTGTTTCATTGCCGGTGTTGCCTGCACAGAGCGCAATTTGGAAGTTGTTGCCGACTCAGAATTACGGAGAAATCACTTTTAGTTTTTATTTTAAGCCGTTTCACGAGCGACTAATGATTGCGGTTCGTTATTTTTGAGAATTGTAAGGGTTTGAATTTTAAATTCGTTGAGTTTGATCGATGTTAATGTCTGAGTATGGAATGTTTGAATTTGAAATTAAAGGTGTCATAATGATTGAAAGCTTTATGATTTATTAAGAATCGAGACTTTAAGCAAACTCTTTAAGTTAATGTTTAAAAATAGCTTAATGTACCTACTCAAGGTTGATAGAAAAAAAACTAGTTAGTTGTATTTCTTTATCGTTGCTTGCAAAAGAAAATACAATCGCTCTAAGAACATTATAAAATTAATCACTACCGTACCCGTATGTCCCAAAATTTGACACAACCAACGAACACTCCAAAGAGTTTTCAAGAATACAAAGCGGGAAAATTATAACAAGAAAAATACGCATCGAGGAGACAATATAAGAAAAGGAAGGTACAAAGACGATGTTTCAATAATAAATTATCGGGGGTCGCTTACCCCCACCACCCCGACACCTCCCGCGTCTCCACTGTGAACTTAACCTTGTATTTTGGTGTAAGTTACGGACGCGGGAGATAAAAAAGTTTGTAAGAAACAAAATTAATTAAGTATATTTACATTATATAGCGAGTAATAATCTCAGATTCAGTAGAAGTATCTAATATCTCTAAATAAAACACTTTTCACGGATACTAGCGCTCTGAAAGATTTCTGATGTTTAGTTTATGGTTGCTTATTTTATTTTTGGCTTTCTCGACGTATTGGCACCTTTGCAGCTGGCGTGGTCACGGGCGCTATAATATCTGTAAAAAGTTATTTATTTAAGAGGCCGTCCACGTTTTGCCGCTCTCCAGCTCGCATATTTTATGTTTGCTCAACTTTTCTTAAATACAAAACTTTTTGTATTTCAGCGAAACGAAACTGAAATATTTTTTAAAATATCCGTGATCTTATTTTTTTTTAAATGGCCGGAACACATTTTTAATTACGCAAACGCACTCAGATTAAAGAAATCTTGAGAAATCATGAAATGTGCGAGTGAAAGAGCGGCACAACTCGCGCGCATAAATTCAGAAGCGAGTATCTTTCATAGTCTATGACTTGGACCAAACTTAAGTAGGAGCGCGTTCACGTAGAAGTTTCAAGACATAAATTAGCGTTCGGAACAAGACAAAGAAAACGTCTAAAGGCAATGCGCGGGCACGACAGCATCAGCACCATGTGTTGCCTGATAGATTTCACAAACTGTACACTACACGCAACCATTTAAAGGTTCATAATATGGCATATTTGAGCGACCACGTCTACTACAGTATCTTCCTTCTCCGGGATCGCGGTCTAATAGTTCAATGCTGAAACTTCTTGAGAAATGTCCATCAGCCATTTTTGATGTCCCCACTGCTGGGGCACAGACCTTCCTTATGGGTGCGAAGGAGGACGGGCCATAACCCACCACGCGGGCCCAATGCGGATTGGTGGGTGTTAACGACTGCAAATGCAGCCGGGACCAACGGCTTAACGTGCCTTCCGAAGCACGGAGGAGCTCGAGATAATACATTTTTGGTCACCCATCCCATGACCGACCCTTGCAAACGTTGCTTAACTTCCGCAATTGCTGGGCCAGGCGCTAAACCATTGCGCCACCGAGCTCCACATGAGAAATGATTTTCTCAGAATTCAGAGATTATTCATATTATAACTCAAAATTAAAATAAAGAAATAAAAGAATGTGTTCATTTTAATTTATATAAGAAATATTACATGAAAAGGTCTCAATAAAACACATATTCATTCATATTATTATCATACGATTAAATAAAAATGAAAACATTTCCGCCATTCCGGTTTCCTATTGCATTGACGTCAATGCTTTTGATGCTACAGAAAACGGGGCAATTTAATTTATAACACTTTTAAAATACGGATTTTTAAATATAACAACTGTTATATTTAAAAATCAGTATTTTAAAGTGTGTTTGAGTGAAGTTTGATCTGTTCTTTCATTTTCTGTTTAAATGGAACTCCATTTATAAATACAGAAAATGAAAGAACAGATTAAACTTCACTCAAATCTCGGAAAATACGTCATTATTATGCATAAGATAAAAACCCAATGGAACAAAACAGCGAAATAGCATTAAGACTTCCTTATTCCATAAAATTGCATTGAAGCCGATATAAAATTAGCAAGAGTCGACGGCCATCGAATAATTCCTGACGGCGCGGCAACGATAAAATCGTTGGAAGCTTTCAAAGAAAAACCGTTTTATTAAATATTTTCTTCTCAATAAAACAGGAGCGGCGAGCGCTAAATAGCGGGCATTCCATTCGATCATAAACGTGGAAATTTGAAATAAATGAAAATAACGACCGTGGACTCGGTGGATATTGCGAACTTCTATTTTAAGAGCCCAATAAAGTTCCACTAGCAGTCCTAAATATACGACACGTGTTAGATTAAGGAGCGCTTTCGTGTCTGTTATTCAAGCATATAAGATTTCATACAGGATAAAATTAAAATGAAAATGTTTTATGCTACTGAAAAATATTCACGTCATTTTTAAATTTAAAAATACAAAATAACACGTTAAAGTCAAGAAATATACTTTCAGTCAAAATTAAGTAGGTTACTTGTCAATATTCGAAGTGCTTACCCAAACTTGGTTGCTTAACAGGGCGAGAGGCGCACACCCAAAAAGGGGGAAACAAAAAGGTTTTAATTACCAACCCTTTTAGTTCTAGTAAGTTTTATCAAACGAATCTATGACCGTTCCTAACGACTTAAGCTAATCTGCTCCTCTCAGATAAAATCAACAGGAACAAGGTTATTGAATAACAAGGCGAATGCTATTCTTCGCTGAGGCTGTTAGCTGTTATTAGAGGCACTTTGATGGTGTAAAGGGGTGGCCTGTTAAGTGCCTGAGACCCTTAGGTGGAATTAAGGCTGCCAATGGTAGAAGTAACAACTGGTCTCCGTTTTGAGAAGTTTGAACAAATGCCTGAGGGATGAACGTAATAATTAATGAGTACCATTGGTATTTACTTACCTTTATTTCGTCAGAATTATAATATCCGCAAAGGAAAGGTTCGTTTTGATTTATTCTAATTCATCTACATCTCTACAAAGATAATATTTTAATTTAAATAAACTTTAATTTAATTGATTTTGGTTGGGTAGGAACCGAGTGTCGTATCTTTAAATCTGTAAGTGAGTATTTTACATTGTAAGCAATAACTAAAAATGTTTTTTTAAGATCATGACTATACCATATGGCTCGTACGCGCAACTACGTAACAAAATATATCACGTTTGAAATAATTCGGCAAAAATATTACATGTTTGATTGCGTCTGTGAATTGTTAAGGCTAGTCACACTTTAACCTGGATTAAATGATTTACTGCAGATCTATTGTGGACATAATTTTTTTATGTTGCGTGTTTTTACTTAAAAATGTTATATTCATTTTTAAACTCAATTTACCCTCCTACATAATCCCCTTTTTAACGATGTATTCATGTCACCTTGGTGCTAAGTAATATTAACAGGGGCGTTACAATTAATCTGAACGATGTCACAAAAGACAATTCACCTGCAGAGATGACCCTACGTCACAGCAGAGCACTCCCGACACCCTCGCATCGCGATCAACCCTATTCAAGAATAACGCATACAGGACACCTGCACAACGCACTTACTAGGTAAAAGTTACTTTATTCTGTGTTAAACTCGGTTGGTACATGAGTTCTTTTTAGGGTTCCGTACCCAAAGGGTAAGAACGGGACTCGAGTCCTTCTCGCACTTGGCCAGGTTTTTAATTCTTTTCATTGATATATTCCTAGCACGATGGACGCGCATCACAGAACCTTCCCCAAAGTTATATTTAAGTTTGATTTTGTTTGGTGATTAAAATCGGTGATCGAGAATGCGTTGTTGGTTAAGGATTTTGATTGTTTTTCAATTACAGTTTAAAAAAAATATTTACGAGATCCATTAAGTACAAATAACTTTATAAGAGACAGGAGCTACTCACTTAACTAACAAACTTTTCAGCAAACATTGGCTTTTTATTTCCTTGTCATTTTAACTAACTCATTATAAAAATACGGGTAAAAATTAAACAAATATACCATAATCCATCATCATCAACAACAAGTCAACTGGACGTCTCATCCACTGCTGACTCTGAGTAAAGTGACCAAAAGCCTAACCTAAACTAAAACATATAGAGAACTTTGGTAAATCTCATATTTTAAGATTCAGAAAAAAAATTGTTTGTATTCTTATAATCTGAATTGTTTTTAATTTACAGGTAACTGTACGTTCGTCCTTACAGGGCACGAAAGGGATGTTACCTCGTCAATTACAACCATTTTGGGATTCATAGCCGTATTTCGTCGTCACCAAGGTTCATTTTACAACTTAATGTGGTCGTTCCGGTGGTAGCTGTGACAGATTGCAGGGTTTGGCTGAAGGTACGAGTATGTGTGAATCTTGGTCTTATTGTCTGTTACACAGGTAAAGGTCTAGCTAAAGTTTCTAGAACTGGTGCATTAGATTTTTCAAATAAAGATTAATCTTTAAAATGTTTTGCCTACCTTTAAAAAACCTTATATTAATGCTTAAAAATAGATATAATATATTCTAAATTTCAGTGTAAGGACTTAGCAGATTGCGACTGCTTAAGGACTTAGCAGATTGCGACTGCAGCGATGTAGGTTTGTTTCTGACTCGCCAAAATGTTAGAAGTGTGGACCAACCCTAAGTCATTTCATACACCAATGGGGAATGTCCTAAAAAAAACCCAAATTGGCTGAGTATTTTTTATAGGTAGGAATAAGCTCCCTTATTCTTTATTTAGTCAACTGAGAATTACATTTCAGCATAGCCATTTTTTATGTCAAACGCAGTTGACAGTTAACTTTTTTTTAATATGTGGTGATTAGGGAATAGCAAGCGAATAATCCATTCTGCTGTTACTTCTGTATGTTTGCAAAAACGAAGTTACTTTGCAACAAATAAATCTAAAAAAAATCTAAAGCTTATTCCTGCAAATAAACAAATATTCGGGCAATTTAATTTTTGTCAGACATTCTCCATTATGAACAAAAAAGATAAAAATTTTAGACATTAATTTTTAGAGTAGATACCTAGTTATTGCCTTCAAAATCAAAATCAAAAATGTTTATTTCTTTTACAAATATTGGTTTTCAAAACAGCAGGTTGGGACTGCCTGGTGAGTATTACAATACTTGTGACAGACAGCCCCGCTCCATCGTAACACTTACATACTATGTATGAACTAACGAATTTAGTAAAGTTATATATTTTTTTTTAGTTTTTTTATTGTGTGTGTGTGAGAGAGAATGCGTGTGTGTGAGTGCGTGTGTGAATGCGTGTGTGTGTGTGTGTATGTGTGAGTGAGTATATGACGTGTGTGTGTGAGATTGCATGAATGGTAGGGTGTGCGCAATTAATATATATCATACATCAGAAATACATAATATTATTAAATTAAGGGCCCGTATCACAAAGTCCGGTTGAGTTTTATACAATACTCATTACAATTACTTAAATCATAGATTATTACCCAATCATAGTTTGTGAAACAGGCACCAAATACACTAGTGATATTATACTATTATATTAAAAGAGACTCTGTATCATCATAATGTTAATGTTTTTATCCAGTTAGTCAATATTTTTTTACATTCGAAATAAGTTTTGGGATAAATTTTAAGAAAACTATTAATTGAATTATATAACTTGGCTGATCTAGCTCTGTATTGAGTTCTAGCAAAAAAAGTTCTACTTTTAGGGATTTGTAAATTTGTAGTGTTTCTTCTTTTATCTAATAAAGAAGCATCAAAGGAAATTGTTTTATGAGTTTTAAGGATAATGTGTAGTATATATAATTTTCTAACTGTCAATAGATTACATAACATATACAACTCATCAGTGGGAAATGAACGTTTTTTAAAGTACATAATCTTTAGCAAGCGTCTCTGTGTTCGTTCCACCAAAAGAAAGCCGTACAAGTTTATAACATAGAACAGTGTCGACAGAGAAATATTTCATTGGAATGCTCAAATAATAATAATAATCTTAATCCAAGGACTTCACCCTAAAATAAAATTCCTTATTCCAGCATTTCCAGCTACAATAATTCGCCAAAGTCGGCTTTCGAGGCAATCAGAAAATCTTTAAAGATTCCACTTCTATTTAGGATCGAGAGATATTAAGCTACAGCGGAGCGATAGCCAAATTAAATTCCGAGACGAACTTAGAGCATTTGAGATTATTTATTCCGGACTCGAAATTATTTACAGTTCCACCAAATTGTGTCCAATCACTTATGTTTTCTTTAGCTGCTTTCAAATAGAGTTCAATTTTGCAAGATTTGTCAGTTTTTTTAGACGGTGAAGTAGCCGGGGGTCAATTCTGCTCGAGTAATGATTTCGGGACTAACGTTTATTTCATTTAGCATTCTAATGTAACGTCACGCTTTTGTTTATCACAGTAATAAATAACCTATTCCATCTTTTCGATATTATGAAAGCTCATAATTTCGAAAATCTCAAGAATGATAGCAGTGTAATTAATAAGCGTCAGTAATTTATTTCGAATTAATTTTACTTTTGTTAAATCGGACGGAGAGTTTTAAATAACTGTAACATATTGTAAATATGTAGCTGAATGGTCAATTTGAAGCTGTTAAATAAAATATTTTTAAACGGTAAGTGACAAAAACAAAAACATAGAATATTAAATAGGTATCAATCAGGTTGGAGGAGGAAAAAATGGGATTAAAGAGGAACTCTAAAAGAGCCTATATCTCGGTCAAGCAACGGTAGATGCCCATTCGGGCGCTCCCGCTACTGATGATGGAGGTATGTGGAGGAGGTCGATCTACGTGAGCTGACAGTACCGCCTAACTCAAAGCTATAGCGATAGTGATACCAATGAACTGTCCATCCTTGTCAAATTATAACACAATGACAAGGACGGACAGTTTGTTGGTGTCATAAACTATAGGAGTTAGGCGGTAGGTCTAGGTAGGAAACTGGCGAGAACCAACAAAAGATCGAGATATAATAATTATGGTTGCTCTAGTATCGAAGACCAAGCCACACTTTAGGTCGCTGAGCCAACGGAATGAAGTAAGTAGGTAAGTAAATAAGTAAATATTATCAATACAGACACTATAACTTATTCTTCTCAATACATTGTTTACCTAATGTTAATAAGCTATTGATATCATAAATAATATAATAAATATATTTTCAAAATATATATTGTTTTATCTTTCTTGCGCGCAGATCTTTGTTTCATACACAAAATGCTTAAATGTTTCATGTATCATGTGTGTTATATGCAAATATAACAACACGGTGCGCAATAAGCTGCGAAGTCGCATTGTCTCTAACTATGATAACGTATGAACAACTGTTTAATTAAGCCTCCTCGGCGGGCGTGGAGTTTCGGGATCATAAAATCCGGGTACCATATTATTCTTCCTTAAGAGATGTTCGTCACCAATAAGATGCGTATTTACTATGTTCAGTGCAAAATGTTTGATAGAAAGATGTCGCATTTTTCTTCTATTGTTTGGTATAATTCCAATTCAAAGATAAAAGATTTAAAATTTTCTGCTAAATTAAGTGCTTATCAATCTAGATTTCGCCAAAAATGTTCCTGATATTCTTACACAATTACGCATCATACAACTTTTTCAACGTCATCCATCGAAACGTCAATTGACCATCAGCCATTTTTAATGTCCCCATTGCTGGGGCACAGGCCTTCCTTACGGGTGGATAAGGAGGATGGACCATAACCCACCACGCGGGCCCAATGCGGATTGGTGGGTGTGAACGACTGCAAATGCACCCGGAACCAACGTCTAAACGTACCTTCCGAAGCACGGAGGAGCTTTTTGGTAACCCATCCCATGACCGACCCTTGCGAAAGTTGCTTAACCTCCGCAATCGCAGGGCCAGGCGATAAACCACTGCGCCACCGAGCTCCTCGTTGATTAATACATGATACTTCATGTAAAAACGTTATCGTATGATGATGTTTTGCGAAACGCTCTTACAATATTGAAAAACGTCTAATAGGCTTTTGTCTCAGAATTTCCTAGTTGCCTTCAGAGCATGGTACCTCACGAAGTATATTTCGTCACAGTCCTTTGCAAAACTCCTTCAGAGTACCTTATAAACTAAAAGGTGTGCATTAGGAGGCTGGTCACGTATTGCTCGTTTGAGTGGCTCGCTGTGAGTACGATATTAGAGCGTAGGGAGGTTTTTTAACTTATTATTGCTAGGGTAGGCCATTTTGTCTTTTCGAACGATAAAATAGGTCTTCTTTATTGTGGCAATATAATGGCAATTGTTTTACGCTAGATTTGCAATAGAGATTTGCTAATATGGTTTGAATTTTTAATAGCAAATCTTAAATAGAAATAGAAAAAGAAAGAGATTTAACGATAAATACAAAGGGGAATTTGGATTTTAGAAACCTTTTGTGTACTCTTCTAAGTCTAGTACTTCTCTAGTATATAAGGCTATAACTTTTGATTAAAGTAAAGAAAAGGTTACACAACATAGCGTAGGCTAAATAACAGACAAGATAATTACCAGATTATAATTGAGAACCGATGTTACAAACAAAAGGAAATAGGTATTCCTCAAAGAACCAAAGCGAAAAGGTTACGTTTTACGATATTTGACATTCACATAAATCGGGTTATTCCGCAAACATTTCATTTTTCTAATGTCACCACCGAGCTCCTGGGACGTCACAGTTGTTCCGTCACATCAAAAAGATTTCCAACGCTCATTGTTTTGTTGCCAAACTCAAAAGCAACGTTAATTTCCTCCTCAGGACATTGAGGCAACATAAATTATATAAACAATTCGGAAACGTGGAACAAAGAAATCTAATAACTCAAGTGTCTTTGGAATCCAAAGTGCTATCATGAATAATCGTAGAGGAAGGTGTGTGAGAATCATGTGTAAAATAAAGGTTCTGTATACTGAAGAATATTCTGAATTCATTTTCTTGCGAGGAAGTTAAAATTAAACAAATATATAATATATAAGATAGATATACATTCTAATCGAAAAAAGGTTGACTGTTACTAGTTTAACTATATAATAACTACTGCAAAAAAGATTTCAAAATTTATTTGCGAAATCAGTCTACGAAAAATTTATATATTTCTATAACGATGATATATTAACTGATTGATATTTTTATTTCTACAATGATGATTGTACGCAAGTGTAGCCTTAGTACCTTTAAACTTATTCTAACGAACTAGGACTACGGAAATACGTGGTGTAAAACTGATGTCGTCACATTTTGCTGAAAATCTGTTTTTTGCTGAAAGAAAGACAGAGCATCAGTCTTAAGTCTTAACTTAAGTCCACTTTAAGATATACTAAAATTAAGTAGGTACATAATTTATACAATATCTGAGTAAAATGCTTTTTGGGTTCTTGTTTTCTTTTACTGTACCAAATATTTTTTTTTTTATACGTTTCCAGCAGTGAATTTTCCAGAAATGAACCCTGAAAGGTACGCACGTGGAAAGATCGTGTTACGTGGAGGAAATTAACATTTCCCTTCGGATAGCTCCAGCTGATATACTCGTATGTATGATGATACGAACATCACTTACTATTATAGTATACTGAAACTGCATTGCAGTGATTATTAACATAACTGTGGTGTGTACAATGGTATTTTTTTAAAGCAATTATATTTGTTTTTTTATTGGAATTGTACGTTAATTTTATAGATTTTTGGTCAGTTTCACAGATTTTGGATGTGGTCAAACCTGACAGATAATTTCAAACAAATTGTGTTCTAACTTATAAATAGGTAATTCAGTCTGGAGGAGCTCGGTGGCGATGGCGCAGTGGTTTAGTGCCTGGCCCTGCGTATAAGTATGTATATATTTTTATTGCTAAGTTTATTTTATTTATAATAATAAAGTGTTTACCTACCTTAAGCCTTGTCAATTTTTTTGTTTAATTTACGTGAATGTCTCTTGACTTACCTGAAATCAAAAAGTAAATACAATTAAAACAGAAACGATAATTCAGTTACAGAGTAAAAAGTTTGCAGTCATAATAATTTAGAGTTAAACACTAAACAAAACTGTTACTTTTGTAATTTTCCAACAATAGTCTTTACTACTCTCAATGTAAGGTATATTTTTAATAACAAGCTAATATCTAGTGATAAATTCAGATGATACCGTCTAGCACCTCGGAGGGAATATGAACAGCTTCCTTCATACATGGAAAAAGGAGGTTTGTAATATCCGTAAGCCGGTGACCGTCCCTGGCAAAAATGAACACGAGTGCTTTATGAAATGAAGTAAGTACTATATGAAGTAGGTTTTATATCATACAGTATGTTTTTTTATGAAAGATAAGCAAATGCTATTGAACAGATTTAGGCAAGGAGTTCCAGTCTCTAGTAGTTCACAGCGTAGTTAATATCTCTGAAATTATCATAAACTGTTGTAGATCGTATTAAATATTGTAAACAAATTTACTAAAACAATTTTATTAAAAACTCAATAACCAAAATCCGAACTTCGAAAAAACAATATTTCCCTAACTAGTCTCCCAACTCATTTCAGCTATCGCACAATAAAATAAAACAAGATTTTTAAATTACTTACTTATCTACTTATTATCTACTTACTTATCTACATAATATATTATCTAACAGACATCTTGTTTGACCGAGTACAATAAGTTATAGAAAAATAACTTATTAACTTTAACTCGAATTTACAAGTAAAATAAGAGCTGAGAGTTCTTAACAGTGTTTTGATTTCCATGAGCAATTGTTCGTAACTAAGAATCATAAATAAAGAGTAGATAATAACATTGTTGTTTATTATACAAATTCATAAAAATGTTCGCGTGTCGCACATTCGTGTCGTTGATCGGTTCTAACTGACATGTTCATAAAACATGACGTGTACAACTTGTATTAAGAGCTTTGGAATTTGAAATCGCTTGCTTTATACAAGTGGTTTTAATACTACATAAGTTTATAAGGTTAGAAGTTACATACAGTTTATCTATTAAGGTTTGTGCACCCCAAAAGTTACCGTACAAAGCCTACTTTGGGATTATAATATCATTTATTTACTACAAAACACAAAAAAACGCGTAAAATACCAAGTATCGAAAGGGTGAAATAAAACACTCAGATAAATTCCTTCCCATTGAAACGGGACATAGGCGTGTCATCCAATGACATCAGTTGAGCCATACATAACCAATCAATCACACTCGACGACGTACCAGTGAAAGTTCTCAGAAAGATAGAATTCGTTACTCCGCAGTGGAACGAAGTATATTATATACGCAAATATAATAAACATTTACTCTCTTTGACATCACGCTTTGTAGCTATCCACGTCTCGTCACGTCAGCGACGACGGAAAAAACAAAAGAAGATCGGCGCGGTCGGCCATCAGCCCCCGCGGCGAGAAGCGGGAGCGAACGACAGAAAATGAATAATCGCGCATTAAAGGGGGGCCCACTCTGTACATTTATACGAATGTTTATTCTGCGAGCGGGCCCGCCAAGTTGCCAATAAAAACATTTCATAGCTCGCATTAAAACAGTGGCGAAAGTGAGCGGGCCCGAATAATCAATACGGGCCCCCCCCGCGCTCTGGGCGCAGGTACGGCGCGCCCCTCCCTCTCCCGCGTTCGTGACGGCATAGACTAGAGATAGATAAGAGAGTCCAAGTTTTATGTAGACAGCACTCGCGGTCGAGCTCCAAGCACATATATCACGCCGTGCCGAAGCGGGCTTCGCTTCCGTTTGAAATTAGCGGTACTGCTATCTTGAGAATAAATTTGCGTTACACGATGTTAAAATTAAATAATTGGGTAAATAGACGATGTAAATAATAGCTTTCAACACGAATGCTATTCAAGTAAATACTATCAGATACAAGAGTTTCACTTGTTCATCTATTTTGCAACACTATGATAAAATAAATAAACATCACAAACATTGCACTGATTCCAAAGTAAGTAGCTAAAGCACTGGAAATCAGAGACAACGGTGGAACTACAAACACCCAGACCTGAGCCAATATACACAGAAAAGTTCGTTTTCTAAATTGACTCAGCCGGGGATCGAACCCAGGACCTCGGAGATGGCGACACCTTGAAAACCGGCGCACAAACCGTCCGAACTCATGGAGGTCGTTATATCAGTTATATATAGGTAAGAATGGCAGAGGTATCTGATTATGACGTAATAGTGAATTTTTAAAAAATATCTAGCTCAATTTTACGCACCTACGTTTATTCGCCATAATTCAAAAAGATATTGGATACCAATATACTTTCCTTAAAGTACTATCCACCGCATTGTCAATAATATAACTTTTTATTATACGGTATTGTAACTCTGTCATTATACCTTACTTATACCTCTACTACTCATAAAGATAGGTACTAAAACCACGCAAAAGTATACATATAAAACATTTATATATCCTACTAAAGTTTAATGGAAAACACTACTGTTACATAAGACTTATCATGCTAAAAGCATTTGAGTATTCATTGGCCTGAATATGATCCCAAAACTATTAGGTTTAATTTAGCAAATGTTAATATTATCATAAACTCTCTTAGGAGTCATCCTTACGTTAATATAAACCCAAAATAAAAAGTTCAGGTGAACAAACTCATTCGTGTGCTTTAACACGAAAAACCGACATAATTGCTGCAAAAAATGAACCACGTATTTAATAATTAAAATCTTTCAATCTTTCTGAAACATTTCGAACAATGAAAAATGTGCTTTATTTATCGAGCAATAGTGTTTGTTGTAGCAAATGGAAATGTTTAATACACAGGCCACAGAGTGCTAGTTGGTTTAATTAATCATCCGTTGGGGCGGAAAATTGTGCAGCTGTTCACCGATAACGACATCGTCTAGAAAGTTCAGGATCTAACCGACAAAGATTTCGATGAAAACTCTGCAGCGCACGCTTTACATTGACTGGGACCTTTTTTCAGCCACCAGACACTTGTTTGCTGAATGAGAGATGGAATCGCAAATAATTGTTCATCGCATAGAGATAAATGTGAATTTAATGAAAACTGCAGACAGTCCATTGCGGCATCGAGATGACAAATAGATCGGTCTACAAACGGATGCTTTGACAAAAGTTAGATTAGTTGCAGATTGCTTGAGAAACAATAATGTGGCTTGAACCTAGAGGCAGGTAATTAATTGATAACTTTGTTCTCCGAAACTTTGACTATGGAGTTATGCTTTGAAATTCGTCCAATTAGAGAGATTTCGCCAATTAATTTGAAAACAGAGGTTGGTTGTTAACTTCAACTATTTTGTATCATAACTGTTTTAACTAAGTTGTCTACGATGCTTCGTCTTCAATTATTATTATACTTATTTAAAGCTTTTACTTCACATTCTGTATGTATCTTCAATGATTTATCAATTTCTGTTATTGCAATGCAGGTGCAATTACTTATCCCATTAACATTAATATCAATTAACCCCGAACTTACTTGACCAATATTATCATCGGCAGTAAATCCAAACCGAAACCGAGTAAAGTCCGCCTATAAATTAATAATGATAATGCTCAGATCCTCACGTGCGGATGCGGCCATTCATTAAAACTTACAACAATGGTGGATAAGAGCTAATTCAATAAGACCCTCGACCCTGCAACTTGAACAATATTTTACAAGTGTGAATAGGGATATGTGGGGTTAGGTTATATTATGGGAGATATGAAGTTATAATTCTCATATTATTTAAAGTATGTTTGGCAAAAGTACGTAAACTGGTTTTAATTTCTTGGTATAGGTTGTTGCGTTATTTTTAAAACTGAAAAAGTACTGATGAATTGAATTGATACTATCAATTAATAGCTATTAAGGTTAGGCTAACAATTTATTGCGAAGTATCTTCAAAATGGCTGACTTTTATCGATGTAAAAACTTTATTTCCACAAGAGTATAAAATATTTTTCACTCCTCTTGCTCAAAAGTACGTCATTGTAACCTACAAGAGCCGAGATAAAACAGCATAATAACCCCTAGGGGATAAAGTTTTTTCTTTTTTAATGTTTGTCTATTACCAATGAGCCTACTAAAACGAAAAAGTCTTTATTCATAATCACGAATAAAAACTCGCTCGACTTAATACTGTTTGTCATTCTTATTTTTGAAAATGGAACTAAAAGCATCTCTTCGGTGAAATCATAGACTTATACTCTGTGCACAGAGTGAATCGTAGAATGCGTGTTTGTGTTGCTTAGCTGCTACTTCTGGGCTATTATAACCCACCACATTAATTACATTGTTTTCTTTAAAATACGATCTTCATTAGGTTTCTTAGTTGAAAAATGGTATGTTACAGCAGGTAGCACATGAATAATAAATTTTATATCACCTGAACGGAAGTAGGGCGCGCCTATAATATATTACACTCAAATTCAATTTACTGGTCATTCAACCTTCCACATTTTCCTTAAGCAATGTGTACATCTGGGTTCTGATAATAAACGGCTTATGGAAACAATGTAGGCATGGACATAAATAGCTTCAATTCAACCATACTTCAACCTGTGTAATTGAAAAATTGATACCGTGAACATCAAGTCGTCGGTTATTTAATAGATTTTGTACGTCATAAAGTACTTACATATTTCGATTGGCTTATTAATTCTTCATTTTTCATCATGCGTACCTGAGTGATTCATATTTCTATTAGAAATTTAAAAGCATGCGTCGTGATTAAACCTAAAAATACTTTAATCGTACTGATTGAAATAGTACATTTTATGTTTAGTATTTTATCAACCGTTTTTATTATAACATAATGTAACAGTGACGAAAGGTTTTTTTTAAATAATAATTTCGTAAAATAAGATTGAGATTTTAATAAGAAATTAAAATTGCTCATTTAGTAAAAAGTAACTATGAACGGTTTATCACACAAATCTTTGGCTATTTTAAGATTCAGACAGTCCTAAAAAAATATTTACTTTCTAATCAGTAGTTATAACAATCCCTAATTTTACTTGAGCATAAAAAATGCCCCAAATATTCACAATATCTACAGAATCAGGCTGCATTCATACGATAACACACGACCCGACCTCAACCCGAACTCAACTCAAACTCAACTTGAACTCAACTCAACCGGAGCCCACTCTTTAAAATACAGCCATTGTATAGGCCGCGGCACGTATGTTTAGCGGTGTGAGAAATTGGAGGGGATTACTGCGCATGTTTGCAGTAGCCCCGCACCACGTCTCCCGCCAATGAGACCCCAACAATTACTTTTGCGCACAAAATGGCAGTGCCAAAGTTACATGCCGAGGCCGAGGCTTGTAACATCATTTATATTAAATGCATCTGTAAGTATTTTATGCAATTAATAAAAAAAAACAAAGAATGACGTAGGTAACCCGACACATTCTGCAATAGACGTATAACCAGCGGTGCGTTCAACTAATCCCACGTCCCGACATTATAAATACTATTATCCCCCTTCCCTCCTCTCTGGGATACCCCTAGGGAACCCTGTACTGCAGAAAATCAAAATAGAGTAATGCGTTTTTAGCCCTCAATACGTACGTTAATAGTATAGGAGCTTGGCGGCGCAGTGGTTTAGCGCATGGCCCTGGTCATGGGTGACCAAAAATTTATTATCTCGAGTTCCTCCGTGCTTTGGAAGGCACGTTAAGCCATTGATCCCGGCTGCATTTGCAGTCGTTAACACCCACCAACCAGCAATGGGTTCGCGTGGTGGGTTATGGTCCATCCTCTTTATCCACCCATAAGGAAGGCCTGTGCCACAGCACATTGAAAATGGCTGATATCGGCGTATTAGTAAATAATTGGAAACGCCTTGAACTGAAACCTTACAAAACTACACCTAACACTTATGTTATGCTATAATACATTAAGTTGTTAAATACTAGTTAAATGATAACGACGGTGGTAAAAATTACATCTAATATTATATGCGAAATATTTATTAACGTACCTAAATTGTTCTTTACTGGGTTTTACTTCAGGGAAGTGAACCCGCGCAATTTCCCCTTACCTAAAACTATGATACGTTAATCCTGAGGTCGATGTGAGATCCAAGGATATTTTTACTATCCGAAAATATGACGAAACAATTGATCCCAGATGAAGGAGGGGTATAGAGGTGAGCGTTGTACAAATATGGGAGTTTTATTCGTTCACGATTGGTAGCGTTCGGAAGTACCGATAAAGTATTGGTTATGTTGCAATAAACTCTTTATATTGTTGCTTACAGAGTTAAATAACTATTACTAATTACACGAAGTAAGTTAAAGATTCACTATTAAAGATTATCTATGTATGAAAACATACAACAAAAAAATAAAATATTTGTTTTGTTTCTTGTATCAAATTCAGAATGATATTTTTGTGACAAGAACACAAGACTCCACAGACACACACATTTACATAATCAGTTTATTTGTAAGAGGAAACGAATAAATATTGTCTTTTAATTAGATGATATAATATGTACGCTTTTTGATGGTAGAGACAGCAGAATAAAAAATCTTCTGATGACGTTAGGTAAGCAAAAGCGCATAAGGCTGCGTTCAAACGATAACACACGACCCGACCTCAACCCGAACTCAACTCAACCGCAGCCCACTCCTTGAAATACATTGCTTACAATTTTGAGTTTTATGACACATTTATAAGCTTCGTTATGTTTTGTCGATGCAACTGCACACGCCTCGCCCTCAACTCAAACTCAACTCAAACTCAACCCAAACTCACCCCAAACTCACCTCAACATTACACAGGAGCTTATTAATGTGTAATAATAAGACTCAAAATTGTATGCAATGTATTTCAAAGTGGGCTGCGGTTGAGGTGAGTTAGAGTTTAGTTCGGGTTGAGGTCGGGTCGCGTTTTATCGTCTGAACGCAGCCTAAGGGTACCCACTTAGGTTCGCGAAGCTCCGCGAACCTGTACCAGGTTTTTTATTCTGTGCTGCAACAATGCGCTAATAATAGTGTGTAACGTGTGCGTTGATTTTTACACGTATGCGAACCAGCCACCCTAGCCAAAGTAACATTTGCAAATTTTCGTTATCGCTTCACTTCGAAACATGTGGATTTGACGTTTTAAAATTCGATTGTTAACGAAACCTTATGTCAATCCCATACATGTTTCGAAAGCGAAGCGATAACGAAAATTTGCAAATGTTACTTTGGCTAGGGCGGCTGGTTCGCACACGTACACACTATGGTCAAAGTGAAAAAAAATGCTACAGCGCACTGTTCCAGGTTCGCGGAGCGCGGAGGTTCGCGAACCTATGTGGGTACCCTAATACATGTGTATAAGATCATCAAACATGTTTACCAGATGCATAATTTTTCACGGCAAGCCGGCGATGATTCACACTTAATAGCCTACGACAACAGCAATAACTTAAGCCGTAAAATCACGTTCAGTGTCGTGTGACGTACATTTTGTTTTTCCCGTACATTAAGTCTCGACGAGGACGAATGGGAGGAACGTAATCTCGTCATTCGTCAGACGTAGCTCGTGTAATAATACGTTTGCAAATTAGGTGTCTTTGAATACCATTATTAGGCATATGGGACTGTATGAACAAGCAAGAGCTGGTATTTATTTATAAAATATTTCAGGTGGTAGCAAACACTTTTTTTAGTTATAAAGTGGATGCTAAAAATACAGTTTCTAATGACTTTCACACAATTAGAAGCAATCAATGCCAGCAATGTATTTGACTTTCGCCAAATACATATCAGACCAAGATACAATCAGATTAAATAATTAGTTAAGTAAGTACTTACTTTAGGAAAAATATTTTTATACCTAACCCAAACATGTTCCCAATTCTTGGTTTTAGATTAGATTAGATCCAAGACATGTTAGTTAAATTTTGAAGCGAGATTTTAACTATCAGTTTTAACTTTATCATTGTCTCAAATCAATATCAACACTGTTGTACTAATCGAAAATCCCATTACTTGAAGACATGATTTCACAACTAAAGCGAAAAAATAAATAAAAAGAAATCCTCTAATGAACAGACAGCCACGTTTACCTGAATAACCAAAAGCAAACGAGACGCCCCAAATGAAACGTTTCAATAAACCTAAATACGGTATCCGTGTGAATGGGCCCGGCTAATAAGTATTCGCGGAGCAGTAACAGGGATTGTGCGGAGGAGCTGCTCCTAAATATCAAGTTATTTGGATCACGTATTGCGGCAGTCACTCCAGGTGAGCCTGCCCGGCCGCCATATTTTTGCGTCAACTCCGCATTTATATGGTAATGCGACGCGGCGTTCGGCGCTGATCCGTCGAGTTCGAGGAGACGAAAAACTCTGAACAATTCCGAAGTCGTAAATCTAATTTTGCGCCTCCGAGAGGGTGCGTTCACGTATGCCTCCTTTAATAATGTCACCTCTTCAATGATTTTTAACTTATACTTACTCGGCTTAGGGCCGAATACTCAAAGGCTTCTTAGTTTAATTCTTAAGTTAAGGTCTCCTTAACTTTAAGGAAGCTGTCAGTTTCATAGAGATTCTGTCAAATCTGACAACTTTTTTGAATTTAAGGTGGCCTTAACTTTAAGATTCGTTTGAGTATTTGGCCGTTAATGGATTAAAAAATGTGTATGTAGGTACATGTGTAGAGGAAACGTATGAAGTCAATCATATCAACTAAAGCAGACTGGTTCTATAGGTTTCGTACTATGTCAAAAATATTAGGTTTCGTAGGTTAAGTATTCTCAAATAGTACCTTGCCGTCAACAACAATAGATTTTTGAGAACCTATCTTGGTTTAACATATGACCAATGATTTTTAAATTTGAGATTTTTGCATTCACAATGCTATTTTTATACAATACTAAATAATATACTAGAAAAAATACGACTCGCACCAGATCAATACTCAGACGGGAATCGAACCCGCGACCTTTGGATATCCGGTCCAATGCTCTGACCGCTAAGCTACCGAGTCACTTAGTCAGCGGTCAGAGCATTGGACCGGATATCCAAAGGTCGCGGGTTCGATTCCCGTCTGAGTATTGATCTGGTGCGAGTCGTATTTTTTCTAGTATATTATTTAGTATTATATGACCAATGAGCCTAAGATTAGTTTATTGAAAAAAATAATGAAATTCGGTATCAAACGACTTGGATAACCGTTTTCCATCAGGTAAAATGTATGGCTGTTTGCCTATATCAAAAATAAGGTCGAGGCTATACCCTGAAACTGTTTGTTAACATCTATGTTTACTAAAGAAAAACTTACTTAAAGGAATCTATTTCTATGCCGGCCCAAGTAAAGGCATGGTGTGTACAAACCTTTAGCAGAAGTTATGAGTAGTGAATGGGGCGCGTTACCGTGGTAGGCACGATGGAAGATATCCTCCCTTTTTGGGGTTCCATACTGAACTTCTTTCCATAGTGGAATTTGATATGTTTTATTCAAAGGCTCGGCGATAAAGTAGAAGTGTTGTAATTAAAATATCTAAATTAAATGCTGACAAACAAACAAGCTTTTTTGTCCTTGGTCTTTACCAGTACAATCTGAATTTCAACTTCAGTTTTTCACGCAATATTCATTAGAATTATTCTTACTTATAAAAGAATTGTGCACTTCGACTCATTGTAAGAACAAAGACTTCTTTCTGAAACATACGGAACCCTTATTTTCAATTCTCATCAACCTTAACTATTTTATGCGTAGGTCGAGTTTTCGTTGTAACTGAAACTATTTCTTTTTATATGAGGACCTATACAAACAAGGCCTTTATAAAGATGGGAGTTTTGTTTATGTGTTCGACATGGGAGCGGACTGTAGTTCCTAAACTAAACAAGAAAACCTTTTTGTAAAACCGACGAATGTAGTATGTATTTGAATGGCCTAAGGTTGAATTTTGGTATATTGTTTACTATAAGTAACGACTATTGTTTTGATATTAGTAAAATTGTTTGCTTCGTTGTCCTTAACACATTCTTTAGTGATTAATAGGCTGATACGCTTAACTAGAACAGTATTGTTGCGTGGTCTGTGGCTTAGAAATACTAAATAACAGAGTATGATAATGACGACCTTCGTGGTCGAATGGTTTGTACGCCGGTTTTCAAGGCGTCACCATCTCTTGAGGTCCCGGGTTCGATCCCCGGCTGGGTCAATGTGGAAAATGAACTTTTCTATATTGTCTCAGGTCTGGGTGGTTGTGATACCACCGTTGTCTCTGATTTCCATAACAAAGATAAGTAGCTTTAGCTACTACTTACTTTGGGATCGGAGCAATGCATGTGATGTTGTCAAATATTTATTATTATTATTATGATATACCGAAAGTCACCTAGATTTCAGATGCAAAATAGTGATGATTATTTTTTAGTTTTTTTATGTTGTTGCCCCAAAAATAACTACTAATTTAATGTAACTACATAGGTATTATTCTTACAATGTTATCCTACATGACTTCAAAATACTTTTGCACAGCCTAATGAAAGAAAATTACAAAGGACAATAACAAAAACATACATGGGTGTGCCAAAACAAAAAAACAAAGGATTTATGTAAATCTGTGCGGTTAATCTCCGTGCAAGGAAGCAGAAAACAGGTCAAAACATATTTTTCCCTCCATGCAGACCTGAAAAAAAGAAAAAAAAGCGAACCTTTTTAACTTTCTGCCTCCTCAGCTAATCTTTTACTGATATTAAAGAGGTGCGTCAAAAAGGGTTGGCTAATTTAAAAATACCCACCCCCGGCAAGGAGGCGAGAACCGCGATAAATTACATTAAATGCCAAATTAATTAAATCCGTCGAGGACACGCCACCGAAACCTTTTCGCGAGAATCTAATAAAAATTCATAACCTGGTCGGATTCAGCACGATTGCGAATATTAAGATTTCACGTTGTTGGAGGTGGTAATATTAAATTGAGGGCGTCCAAGTATTTGGATAACCTCATAATGCAGATTGTATGTTAATTTAAGTTCCGTGAGACAGAAAAAGAAAATCGATTTTACATTTTCCTTTTGTAATGATTGATTTTGTTTCGAACATTTCGATGAGTAATCGCATTACCGAAAATTCTGAGTACTGAAGATATATTTTGCGTTGTTCGTTGCCAGACAATTCGAAAAAGTCCGTGGGAGTTTTCCATTACAGTAAACACTGAATCATGAATAGGTAGATATTGTATTTTTCGTGTCATTGTTATAATTTTTAGCGACAAATAACAGGCCAGACAGAATTTTATTGAAATGGAATTATTGAAATAGATACTTTATTTAAAATATTATAATTAAGTCGTAGAAAGCTTGATTCTCCTCCTCCGTGGTCGAGTGACGACCTCCGTGGTCGAGTGGTTTGCACGCCGGTTTTCAAGGTGTCGCCATCTCTGAGGTCCCGGGTTCGATCCCCGGCTGGGCCAATGTAGAAAATGAAGTTTTCTATATTGAATCAGGTCTGGGTGTTTGTGATACCACCGTTGTCTCTGATTTCCATAACACAAGTGCTTTAGCTACTTACTTTGGAATCGGAGCAATGTATGTGATGTTGTCAAATATTTATTTATTTATTTATTTATTCTTTAAGCTCTACAAAAAATCAGAACTAGAGCGTTAAAAGCAAATTTTAATAACCTATCACAGCCTTTCTGGTAACTTAAAAGAAGTCCAACCGACTCTAACCAATTGTTTGACTGTTTTTAGGACGTTTATTCAACTAATTTGTCACTTCTAACCTATATATACGATGGGTCATAGCTAGGATGGGTCCTTGCTTGAATTTGACTACACCAGTATGGTGGATCGTAGTTGTAATAGTGAATATTTCCTCTGTGGTTGTAACTAGTTTGTATAGTTTTTATATCTTTATTCTTCTTGTCTATTTTCTGTCTTTCTTTGTTTTTCTGTGTGTCAAGAGAAAATTGTGTGTTGCCTCGAAATTATATCTTTGCTGAACAGTCGCCTTGTTTTTAGTTATTACCTTTGAGACTATACACTGATTTTAGAAAACCGAGTAAACCTATTGGTAAATCTTTTTCGACTAAACCTAATATTGTTATTTCCAAGCTTCGATATACACGAAGGCTAACAGAGAATCGATCACAAACAGCTTTAGTGCCTAACGAGTGATCTGCGCCCATCAATAACGGCGACCCAGTGAGCCGGCCCGCCGTAAAATTTGACAAATGAGACATTTATTACGAACGGCCGACTTGACTACTAATCAATGTTTGTTGTTTTTACGGATAATAAATGCAGGAAAGAAAGAAATAGGATCGTTAAAAACTGTTGGCTTATACAGGCTTGCAATGTTCTGTGGTTATACAATACTTTTACCCCCTTACTAATAAAGAATGTATAGCAGATGTATAGTTACACAATGTTTACTCTCTGTCAAACTATTTGAATTTGACATTGAAAAGAAAGTGACAAAACTCTGTGTAACTATACATCTGCTATACAATATTTATTAGTAAGGGGGGTAGCATAAAAGCGATTTTATTACTCATACGTCAAATTAAAAATATTTGGTAATACTTTAACTCCCTCATTCTAGACGTTTGCTAAATCAGGCCTAACTTAAGTCCACGTTAAGGGATAAGGATCGGAATATTCGTCGTATTTATGTTTAATTTACGTCCATTTCAATATAGCGTTTCCATACAATGGTATTAAATTGAAGAATACACAATTCTGTCGCAATTCCAAATTATTCATCAAAACGATAGAAACACAATATGTCCCCAAAACGTCTCTTACAAAGCATTTACAAAAACTCACTTCCCTTCATAATATACGGAAAAAGGCATTCACATGGAGAAAATGAAAAAAAAAACTCTAACCCTCGCCAACCGACACGCGTGTGACATTTCCAAAATGTTTCGCGACAAACGAATTCATTACGAGACTCGCAGCGCTATTTTTCGGGACTTTTTCTATACACCTGGCAAAAGGGACATCTTTTTTCTCTTATTTTGTATGATAATTAAGTGACTTTTCAACTTAATTACGGAGGTCTTTACTTTATAAATTAAGTTAGGTAGTGAAGTTACGTTTTAGGGTTACGTGTAATATTTTAAAGGTTTATTTATATCAAATGGGACATTCTACGGCTTCTTTGTTATTAATTTTAACCACGTCATAAAAATATTTAATTGGTGATAAATTAATGACTCATATTATATATTATTATATTCATAGTATATTCGTAATTAATTTTAAAAAAGTTAATTACTTTTAGCGTATTTTTAGACTCGACATATTCAATGGCATACTTAGGTAAATTTAAGAAGCTAAAACTAATAGATTTCATCAAATATATTTATTTATTTATTTTATTTATTTAAACTTTATTGCATAAGAAAATATAATTGGCGGACTTAATGCCTTAAGGCATTCTCTAACAGTCGACCGGAGAGGGTGTTAAAGTAAGAAATCGAAAATATATAACGTAAAAGTAGGTTCCTATTTTAAATCAGATATCAAATAATAAAATAATAGTAATACCTGTTTAGCTTTATTTAAAAGGTACTTTATATACACTTTACCGTATTATATGCTTTAGTTTATGATAAAATGCTTTCAATCTACATAAAACAACAAATTGCAAAAGACAACAAAAACATAAAATAATGAACTACTTATAATAAAGTTTCAACTCATAATAACTTGGAATAATAACTAAACAAAGGGATGAGAGCTTGTCAGTAGCACAAAGCTTTTGAAATTTTCACTATAAAAGCTGCAGTTACAGGAAGACAAATAAAAGGTTTATTTAAATTTTAAAACAAAAACTGAACATAAAATGAAGATAATTAATAAGCAAGTCTATACTTAATTTGAATGGTTTTGTTTTGGCTTGCCTTGACTTACGCTCAATTAAGAGATGGTGGATAGATAGCAACTTTAATAAAAACAATTAGTATTCTCGTAAGTACAAATCTTTATTTACAACAGTACAATAAATTATTGCATTAAGTTATTGTACGGTTTATGTTTCACAAATAATCTTAAGTCCATCACTCTACTATAAAGCGAGAAATGCTAAAAAATACTAGATTAAGAAAATGAGCTGTTAAGTTCAGCGCCATCGTAAATTTTATACTACTCGATAGACACTAAAGATTCTCTCTTAAATCAAATATTTAATCTAAGGAAGAGATCTAAAGGGAAGATATTGAAGGTGAACGGTTAATCAATTGCTCTGATCTCATTTCGTTTCAAAGTGCCATTATCGAATTTCAAAGCAACGAGCCGTTATTTACAAAAGGAAAATTACAGGGGCTTTAATTCAGTCATGATAACTGATTATTGTTTTCTTTTTTAAAGTGATTTGGTATTTACATTTGGCAGGCGACTTGCTGGTCGATTTAAGTCAATTAGCGCTTTTTATCCACAATCGCTTTTAAAATGTAATAGCAAACCTAATTTAAATGAGGTGGCATTTCGATTTTACAAGCGATTGTCGATAAAATGCCCTATTAGACTAAAGTCGCCAAGCAGGTCGCCTAGAAAAATGACCCGTGTAAATGCCCCATAAATCACGCATGCATGATGTAACACATTAACAACGAATCTAGTCTGTAATCCGTCTTACAATTTAAGATACGAAAAACTAATTTCTACGATAATTCATATTACACATTTATGCTTACCGCTGACGGGCGCTATTTTGTAGCTGCGATAAGCGCGGCGTTAATCGCGGCGATATCGCTGCGATAAACGCGGCGATAATCGCGGCGACAATCACGGCGCTTTTTAGTCGCTGACGTAGGTTAACCCTAAAAGGCACCCGGTAATAATATTATAGAACAATCACTTTTATTATTGCAAAGCTCTATAAAATAAAGTTTATGATTTATTTATGTCAGTAATTATATACTTTTCACAAATGAAGCAAACAATGTATACGATTCAAATGTCTTCAGTACCCTTAGCACGAACAGCTATCGAGAAAAAAAACGCACGTAAAATTACTCGATAGACAATTCTCTATGGAAAATTTCATTTCGCTTATCGGCGATAGATGGCGTTGTACAAATTTCCAATACAAAATTTATCTATCGAATGATTATTTTTTTGATAGCTGTTCGTGCTAAGGGTACAGATCCTTTTATCGTCAAAATAGTGTGAAGAACAAAAATTCTGCATTTACTTTATATGCGCAAATTCAAGAATTATATAAATTGGTAAGCATATCATGTAATAATAATTCTCTTACTTTTTATTGCAAACTCTACCATTACAAAAATAATTATGTCAGCCAGCGAAAAAAATTGTGGTGTCTTTAAGGGTTAAAGCCGCTTGTCACTCTTGTCAGTGTCATTTCGTGGGCGATTAGTCGCCGAGCTATGTGTGAGCTACTTTTTGTAGCTCGTGGGCGTTTACGTATTGAACTCCATATGTTCTATTCTGGGCTACAAAAAATCGCTCGGCGATTAAGCGCCCGTGAGCGGTGGCGCTTACTGCTACGGATTTCGTGGCAATGTTTATAGAAGTACTACGAAACTTTATTTTATATTAAGCGATAAATACAGTTTCGATATAGTCTGATCTATTACTATAATTATAACACTAATGAAAACAACAAAGTAAATAATGAGAAGCATTTTTTTATGAACAAGAATAAAATAATAATGTCTTTACTTTTTCCATTTAAAACGACAGTAAAAACAACAAATTATATATTAAAAGTAACTTTTGCTATAAATAGTAGTGTTATTTAAAAATTTAGGTATTTATATGTTGTTACTTTTTTTTAATACTAGTAAAAAAGAGTGGAAAACAGCTTGAACTTCAATGAAACGAGGTCCATTCTGTAATGATCAATAGTATAATATCTGTTACCCTTAAAACCCGTTTTAGATAAAACGCGTTTTCTCTAGTAAAATCTTGTTTTATCTAAATACCTTTCTTAGGACTAGTTTTTCCTAGTTAAAACTAGAATTTTCTTTTACTTATATTTTAATTTGCTTGTCATAACTAGTTCTATACAGTGAAACTTAATTAAAACAAGTATTAGAGAATCTTCGTTAGGAGGAATGACTCAATGAAGAGCAATTTGATTTCGGGGATTGATCGTTCAAGATCTGCAGCAGCGATTTTGCTTAAATTTTTATTAAAACAAAATCATTCTATGATATTTTTTTATTTTTATTTAAAAGGCAATACCAGCTAATTATAATTAATTCTATAATCAAGATTAAATAAAGCAATAAAGTGGTGCTGATATCTTCTCTTGAACGATCCATCCCGAATCAACACTTCGAATGAGTTAAAGTAAACTTTAAATTGAGTTGCTCCAAACAACTAAGGTTTGCTTATTAGAACTTGCATATTAGAATATTTAAATATACGCAGCAATAAATGCAGTTTTAACAAGTGAAAACTAGATCTGACTAAGGCATTTAGTTTGAACTAGTTTTAGAAAACGCGTTTTAACTGTAACGTCATATCGATCGACACGATGTTATGTAGAACTGACTACGAATACTGCTACGATGTTTATAACAAACTACGTGCTACGTGCTACGAGCTACGGATGTTGGATGCGAGTGTGCAGTGCAATGCTCATGACGTGTAAATACAGAACAAGTTCCTATTGTATGTGTATCCTATTAATTATGTTTTATGAAGTGTTTTACATATTAGAGATACTTTTTCAAACTATTGTTTTTAAGCAGCCCTTGATGAGTTTTTTTGCTGTTTGAGTTGTTGTTGTTTATGATGTTGTTAATCTAATCCTGCGAGGTTGTTGGTGTTTTACAAATAACCCTGTATATTTTGTGACGAAGTACCAATTGTTTTAACTGTTAGTAAAGTTTTGTTTTTAACAGAACTATTTATTTACTGTATTTGTGAATTTTATAATAAATAAATAAAGTAAATGATCAACGTTTGCACATAAACAAAAAAGTAAAAACGGCTGGTCTACTGTATAATTATATGACTTTGACCAAAACGTGAAGTTACATACGAACTCATCTCACTTCAAAATTTCCAATTTCAAAAACAACGTTTCTATTTACTATCCGTGTACCACATCCCACATGACTCAAGCACTAACATCGACAACATAACCACTATCTGGCCTAAGCCACAAACCATTACACCATCCCTCCCTTACCACCCTCACATTTAGGTACAATTTCCATTATCTTGAGTGCACACATCAATTGGTATTACGACCAGCCTACTCATGCAGTTTGTTAGGGCTTTAGCTTGATGAGATTAAAGTCTTTTTTCTTTGTTATTTGCGTATAAAAGTTGTTGTATTTGAAGCCCTCAAAAGCAAGCTATTGCAAGTTCGGTATCGGACCATGAGTGATGAAAACATATTTGTTTTCCTGGAATCAGTCAGTTTGGGGCAAAAAGCTTATGTTAGAGCTGTTGATTTTAGATAATATTATGTATCTGACGAGAACTAAGCAAACTACATGTCTTATTAACAACGTTTAATAATTGTGTAAATAGGTATACCTATAATATAATCTCTGAAACTATTTTTAAAGGCTCAATATCTACAGCTTGTACGGCTGTAACGGCGTGTGTGCTTGTTGTTTTAATATATAGTTAGTTATTGAACGTTCTTCAACGTTAAGTGTTGATTTTGTTTAGCTTGTTTATTTATTTAATCACATAAAAAAATATTAAACTACCTTAATAATCGGACTCGGTAGCTCAGCGGTCACAGCATTGGACCGGTTATCCAAAGGTCGCGGGTTCGATTCCCGTCTGAGTATTGATCTGGTGCGTAGGGAATGCAATCTCGTCTCGCCGAGATCCCGATCTCGCGAGATCCCGGCCATATTTTACGAGATTGTATCTCGTCAAATTTCGTTGACGACGTGTATTTCATAGCGCGGCAATTTACAAAAGACTAAATATAGATAATTGTTGTTTTGTTACCAGTATTGTAAGAATTTGAACTGATTAGCTACATACAGTAGGTATAATAATTATAGACATAAACAAATGTTATTAGAGTTAGAGACAAAATAATAAGTACTCTGTTGATTTTTAAAATAAAACTTACATTATTTTTATAACTAAGCAACGTAGTTTCTATTTAATTACATATCATGTCAATTACTAGTTCTTAAAACAAGCATTTGCATGTGTTTTAATTGCGATTCTCCCAATCTCGCGCGATCCCGTAATTTGCGAGATCTCGCGAGACTGGGTTTTGAGTATCGCGAGATCTCGCTAGGCGGAAATCTCGTACGAGATTGCATTCCCTAGGTGCGAGTCGTATTATTTCTAGTATATTATTTAGTATTGTATAAAAATAGCATTGTGAATGCAAAAATCTCAAATTTAAAAATTAAACTACCTGTTTTCTTTTATTTTATTTTTATTTTGTACTTATACTATTATAAGTACTAAATAATAAAAAATTACATCCTACGTTTAATTGAAAACAACCTATAACCCTTTGATGTTTAAGTTTTAAAATATTACACAATCTGCTTTATTATGAATAGGTCAATATAGGCAATTTATTTAAGTCGTTTCGATTTTCAGTACATTAAAGAATCCTCATCCTTTCTTCTTTTACCGTAAAACATCAATCCAATTCCCATTAAAACTCATATTAACATTACTGAGATGAAACACGAATTAAGCGGATAAGCGGACGGGTATTTTTTAAACCGCGCTCCGTTTAATTACTGGAATGTATGCACGGTTATCGGTTATCTACGCGGCCCAGCCGCCGCGCGCAATATCCGGAGTTTCGCTAATTGATTCCGATGTGAATAGTGTTGTTTCGGATATTACATCGATTTTAGTAGATTATCGATTTAAAGGCCTAGAAAGAATAGGGCGGTGTCGTGTTTTAGTAACTGTATTTTAAATACTGAACAAGAAAAATCATGTCAGTTTGTTGATGTTTTAAAATAACAATAATATTCATGCCAGATCTTGCACGTAATCAGATATTCAGACGTTACAAAAGGAGGTGTGATAAATAGTGTTAAGGTTGATTATAAATCATACACCACGTTAACAGAAGTAATACTTTATTTCACGACCAGTTCAGACGATAGCTCGAGCAAAAGTGAGCACGATTTAAAAAACCAACGCTTTTATACGCTTTACCATAACTATCATAGAATTGTCCATAGACTTGCAACCGTCAAGTATAAACACACGTGGAGCATAGACTTGAGCCGGAAACACACCATTGCGCCGTGCCGTGTCGCGCCACGGCACGTCAATCAATCTGTCAGTCCTTGCTCCACGATTCACAGACTAGCATTAAACGTCAGAAGGATGTTTTGTCTGTGAGTGATTGCCGACAACTGCATGAACTATGGCAACACTAATGTCAATCTCAAGTATTGTCAAGTTGACATATGACACTCAACAAGGAAATGGCCAACAGATATTAGGATTGCTAAACAATTGATTTACAAAATTAATTACTAACAATCGGCCTTTCCTGACAAATGAGTATTACGTCCTCGTAATATCAGACGTTTATAAACGATATTGAAATTATAAAAACAAAAAAACTCATTTAAGTTAAAGGTAAGACATATTTCTTTTTATCGCAATTATTATTCACATAGATTCGGCCGTCCTGATAAACAATTACGACCTCGTAATTTTCATAGCATCTATATTAGGGTGTCCCTTAAATTTCAAGTTCGATATTTTTTTACGCATACCTTCTTAGAAGTTTCGTAATAACCCTATATTGTCTAGAAAAAAATATTAGTTCGA
This sequence comes from Agriphila straminella, assembly GCA_950108535.1. NCBI lineage: Eukaryota > Metazoa > Arthropoda > Insecta > Lepidoptera > Crambidae > Agriphila > Agriphila straminella. Next base: position 8,575,620 of record OX467321.1, on the reverse strand, counting down.
TTTATAAACGATAAGCGCCACCGCTCACGGGCGCTTAATCGCCGAGCGATTTTTTGTAGCCCAGAATAGAACATATGGAGTTCAATACGTAAACGCCCACGAGCTACAAAAAGTAGCTCACACATAGCTCGGCGACTAATCGCCCACGAAATGACACTGACAAGAGTGACAAGCGGCTTTAACCCTAAAAGACACCACAATTTTTTTCGCTGGCTGACATAATTATTTTTGTAATGGTAGAGTTTGCAATAAAAAGTAAGAGAATTATTATTACATGATATGCTTACCAATTTATATAATTCTTGAATTTGCGCATATAAAGTAAATGCAGAATTTTTGTTCTTCACACTATTTTGACGATAAAAGGATCTGTACCCTTAGCACGAACAGCTATCAAAAAAATAATCATTCGATAGATAAATTTTGTATTGGAAATTTGTACAACGCCATCTATCGCCGATAAGCGAAATGAAATTTTCCATAGAGAATTGTCTATCGAGTAATTTTACGTGCGTTTTTTTTCTCGATAGCTGTTCGTGCTAAGGGTACTGAAGACATTTGAATCGTATACATTGTTTGCTTCATTTGTGAAAAGTATATAATTACTGACATAAATAAATAATAAACTTTATTTTATAGAGCTTAGCAATAATAAAAGTGATTGTTCTATAATATTATTACCGGGTGCCTTTTAGGGTTAACCTACGTCAGCGACTAAAAAGCGCCGTGATTGTCGCCGCGATTATCGCCGCGTTTATCGCAGCGATATCGCCGCGATTAACGCCGCGCTTATCGCAGCTACAAAATAGCGCCCGTCAGCGGTAAGCATTACCCGTGCCGACTTGCTATTTAATCTTGTCCATATAAGTTGCGTAAGTACTGCGCTGAGACTTGTAACTACATGTTATATTTGCCATTTCATACGTGATTTTTGAGACTATTAGTGCTCCATTGTTAAGTGCGTAAACATGTACAATGCAGAAGCAATAAAATCTGACTTCCAAAACAATGTACCGACGTAGTCACAGTCCATTGGGATGCTATTAGCCGGGTTGGATGTACGGAGTTCAAAAGAAAAACGCTTGCCAGTTATTGCTTCAATTGACGATAGAGAACAGCTTCTTGCAGTGCCGAAACTAGAAAGTTCTTCTGCGAAACATCAAGCTAAGGCTGTCTCAACAGCTCTCTTGGACTGGAACCTTCACGATAAAGTACAAATAATGTGCTGCGACACAACAGCTTCCAATACGGGCCGTTTCAATGGAGCTTGTGCTATTTTGGAGCAAACTTTAGGAAGAGAATTGTTGCTTTTCGCCTGTCGTCATCATGTTTATGAATTGGTGCTAAAAGCTGTCTTTGAAACCAAGATTAAGCAAATCACTAGTAGCCCAGATATTTAAGTTCAGAGAAAATTGGAAAAATATCGATTCCAGTAAAATTGCACCTTGTCTTAATTTCGTAAAAGAACGTGTTGCCGAGACAGACATTCAAGCTTTGTTACCATTTTATAAGGCAGAATTAGACAAAGGTTTTGTAAGAGATGAGTACACCGGAAATTGGTCGAACTGTGCGTAATATTTTTAAGAGGAGACACAGAGGAAAAATTAAAACTAAGGCCCCCGGAGCTATGCATCAGGCACGCTGGATGGCGAGAGCGATCTATTCTTTAAAAATATGTTTACTTCAGTCACAATGCAGAATGACTGCGAAGGACAAAAAGGCTCTACAAGATTATTTGTCGTAATGTTGTATGTTAAACGTTGGCTCGAATGTACAGTGGCGACCAAAGCACCTAACCAAGATTTGAGCTTCTTGAAGATGTTAAAAGAGTACGAAAAAGTTGACGCAATTTTAATTTCTAAAGCTTCTATAAGTAAGTTTAGCCATCACTTGTGGTATTTATGTGAAGAGACAGTCATTCTATCACTTTTTGATGTTGAAATTGATAACCAAACTAAGAAGAAAATGATTGCCAACTTCAACAGGGACAAAACCTCAGATTTTAGCAAACGCTATGACCCGTCGAAGGAAGAACTGACTCAAAAGTTGTTTGGTAAGTTAAATTGACTTTTTGTTATATTTTTAAAATTGTTGTTGATTTTTATTTATTATTTAACTTATTTTTCTTTTTTTTAGACAAAACACTGGATGATTATTCGTATCGGAATTGGAAGCAAACAATTTTTATCACGACTGCAGATCGACGACAGTTTTCTAAAGGAAGATGTATCTTCTTGGAATAACAATGCTGCTTTTCTGGAAGCTAAAAGCAGAATACGTTATTTGAGAGTTGTAAATGATACTGCTGAAAGGGCTGTTATATTAATGCAATCACGGCTGAAGAAGAACTAAAACAGTTCTTGCTGCGCTGTGTACAGGAACATAGAAAATTGTATCCGGACTGTAATAGACACTACTCTTAAAAGAAGTTACCCTGAATGATTGTTATTACATATTTTATATTTTTAATTAAAGATTAATGTTCATCTAATTTATTTTTTTCTTTTATTCACTTAATTCATTGCATTTATAGTGATTTTATAGCAGACCGAAATTTTAGAACAAAACACGTTTTTTAATAAACTTTGAAGCTCGGTCGGCACTGGTTACAATTATGCTAGATTGATAAAATTTTATATTTAAGTATCTTATAGCATTAGTAAAAAATATAGAGGGTATGCATTTCGAAATTCGAAAAAATATTTTTTTTTGTCATATAAGGGACACCCTAATCTATATAGAAAAACAATGTTATTAGTTAAATATTACATGAACTAAGTGTTGCTCTTTTGTAGGGAATTAATTATCCATGTATTTTTTTTAATTATTATTATTAAGTAAGATGGCGTTAAATTTTTTTTTTTTTTTTTCACCGGACATAGGTACCAAGGTGATAATAAATATATAAAAAAACTCGCTCAGACTAAATATTAAATATTATTATTGAGTCAGTTCTAAATATTGAGAAACTAGCTCAGATCTGTATCATATATTATACTGCTGGACACACCAAGTCAGTTCTAAATACTGCTGGACACACCAAGTCAGTTCTAAATACTGCTGGACACACCAAGTCAGTTCTAAATACTGCTGGACACACCAAGTCAGTTCTAAATACTGCTGGACACACCAAGTCAGTTCTAAATACTGCTGGACACACCAAGTCAGTTAAATAAATTGAGAAACTAGCTCAGACAATATATTATTATTAAGAGAAAATATTGAACTACCGGACACACCACGGCAGATTGCAGCTACCAGAAATACTATCAGCAATAATGCTGCTAATATTATAATAACTGTAAGTTTTATTAATTAGTATTTAGTGTAATGTACAGAACATTCATGTATATTGTGATATTGCATTACTCTTTTATAAATCAAATAGAATATCCGCAAATAAATCTTACATTACTGTAATGACATATCATATTCTTAATTAAAAAAAACAATTTAGTACAAGTATTCAGATTTTATTTATATTGTTACAATTAAGTTTTACTCAGAACTATAATATTTTATATGATTAAAACTATTGTGTCTAGTTTTATTGATAATCAATAGATTATTTATCAGGTACATTCCTATGATTTATAATGTATTTTTTTTTATATAATTGTATATAATATCATAATATTAAGTTAAGGTATAATTACGAGAATTATGTAAATAAACAGTATGGTTGTTTTGCTTTTAATTTAAAAAAAAAATACATGTCTTTAGTGTCTACTCACTAGTATAATCTTTTTAATTTTATTAGCAATCAAATTAAAACTAACGTGTTACGTAAGGTCGTCATGGAAGTCTATTTCCTATTATAAATATTTTTGTATCTTTCTTTAAGCTTGGGCTCGTTATTCAAGGAAATGAGGCGCATTTGCTAGTTACTGGGAAGATTAATGTCAAAATCTAGATCCATAAGCTAATTTGAAGCTTAGTATTTGTGTAGTACTTTTTAATGGGGTGTTGCTATAATCTTAGTGACTCTGCAGCAAGCTGACTTTGGAATTTCAATTTTAAATTTATTATCAAATTTTTAGGAATATTATTATAACTATTATCGTCAAAACCGATCCAGTAAAAACCAAATATCGTAAGTATTCTTCCGTTCTTAAAGGATGCATCTTGATAATCATCTTATAAATCTTGACAATGAAGCACGTTTACAATAGAGTAAAAATGTTTGTAAAACGCCATGGACTCGAATTAAATCATATGAGCAACCAGATTTGAATAATAAATTGCATAAATATAATAAAGATAGACAGTAAAATTATTACAGATCCCATTGACATTTGAAACTTTTTTTTTTTTTACTAATATTACAATTGAATAATCTAATGACAATAATATAAAACCATTGGACGCAAGCTTGTATCTTTTTAGATCCAGCCAACGAAATATTTAAAATTATAAGATCACTCAATAACACAACATCGTTCGGGTTAATTAAATACCCACAAAAGTTATTAAGTATTGCTCACTATCAATATATATCAATGACTAAAGCCATATTCTCGGAAGCCCTTAAAATATCAATAATTAAATGGATGAGATGGACTATTACAGAACCATTATTTAATCGTATGGCGTAATTAAATTGTAGGTTGGTTATTATTATAGGTCCACATCCACAGAACCATTGCTTTAATTTCAGTACTGGCTATTTTGAAAAGGCAACGCATAACAGTATTTATAAATTTCTAGAAAAATAATGTACTGGCTAAAAATCAAAATTGCTTTATTTTGGAAAAGCAAGTCAGCTTCCTTAACAGCTTTTTATTTAATAAAAATTTTATTGAGAATATTTTTAAGAATATTAATACAATAATGTATATTTTTTGACATTAACAAAACTTTCGACTTTGTCTCGCATGATATTCTTTTGACAAATTGTGAGAAATATGATATAAGAGGAAATGCGCCAAACTGGCCACAAAATACCTTCATTATCGTTTTCAATGTGTTGAAATTAATCACATCAATGAAAATAAGAGAGAAGTTCCCGTAAAATATTACTTGTTAGAAATAATGTAGTTAGTTGGAATGACAAGGAACTATACTAAGGCCACTATTATTTATGTGACTACTCATCAGTGTTATTTATTCTCTGACGATATAAAATAGTAATACTACAATTAAAATAAATAAATTAAATATAATTTTTAAAAAAATACGTTTTTATAATAGAAAACCTATAGGCAATGATCTGACAATACTTCATAATAATGAGCTCGTAATGGAATCGTAATAAGAAATAAGAACATGTCAAGGAAAATATGCGCTAAAATAAATAGATTTGCTTATTGTTGTAAGGCTTACGATTCAAATAAACCAAAAGTCCTCTTCGATGGCTTATCATGAAAACGTAGCTTCAATTAAGCATATTATCTTAAATATGGTTTACTTTACTATTTTGGGGTTACTCTTACGACCAAAACAAAACTTTTATATCCAAATGCAATGTTTAGAGCAATATGTAACGTTTCACCTATATACACGTCGACGTCGTGTAAGCAAACCTAAACCTATTTACTCTTCCTTAATTATATATTTTCGAGTACTGCAAGTTTGTCAAAACCCTATCCATATTTAATTGTGCATAGGGATACACTTTACATGATGACAATTATAGGCATCATAAAAAAAACTATTATTACCCAGAATGCGGACCGTCCTCTACAAGAGGAACTGTTACATAAGATGTGTGTGGATCTTTAATAAAATGCCACATTCTGTTTGAATGGCTTAAAACAAAATATTTTTACTTATTTGAGGAATATTTTAAGTACTTGTAAAATTGACATAAAATAATCAAATAATGGCATAATGTGTAAATTGTTTCTCTAAATTGTACATCTATTATTATCTATCTATTATTAATTTTGACAATAACACTAATTATTAAATTGTGGTTTTTTTTTCAATTCACATGCCCTATTATTGGCAAAATCGATGGACTGCGAATATGCAACAACTGAATTGTACACACGACAGCACAGTAAGTTAAACAGTTTAACTACGTATACAGCTCTTATTTACGTAAGAATGATATAAAGAAGGTATCAAGGTCAAAATGTAATAGTCTGATGTGCCGTTGACTGTACTCTATTTTCGATGAGTCAATTTCATTTTCAATCGATTTTATACATTATAATCTACATTTTCAGAGTTCACTACTTTTTGGGGGTAAATAATCGATTGCCGCGTCGTACAATACATTGATTCATACCCAAAAATAAAAGTTCGGCTTTGTAAGTACTTATGTGATCATTGTAAGGACAATAAATCATTAGTTCAAAGGAGAACATATTTATTTTATAGCCGGCTCACACTTGCTAATTACAAAGTGTAAAGTTTTGGTTATAAAAATGAGACGCTCAAATATACTTTTTATTCACTGACTATGTATGTTAGAAAACACATCATATTCAAAAGTACTGCTGTTTGTTTGTAAAAAGTTTTTATGGAGCTTACAAACCAAGGTATTTACTTCAAGATATTGAAAATTTTTTGTACAAACTTGCATTATTTCTTTTTCTATATGCCACCTAAGTTTTCATAGTAAATAAATTCGTAAATTATTTCAGTAACAAACTTGATGAAGCTTGAAATAAAACACTTTTAACGGATACTAGCGCGGTTTTATTGAAAGTACTTTGGTAATTAGTTGGTATTTGGTTTGATTTTTGATTTTCCCGACGTTTCGGCACCTTTGCAGCTGCCGTGGTCACGGGGGACTGAAGCTACTTGTGAGCCTACCCTCAAGCGATGAATTTCTTTAAGACGTTCAAAAATTAAAATTTAACAAATTTTAATTGGTTTAAGTTTTGGTTTGGTTTTAATTTAATTTTATATGCAAAAAGAGAGAATCTACTGTAACTACTACCATTTCATAAAATTGGGAGGCCCCTCCAAGAAAGAAATGGCGAAAGAAAACTTGGAGAGGAAGGCCGACCTCCTTTGATGAAGCTTTTTAAAAAAAAAATCTCTAAATATCTATTCGTAGTTTTTATGTGTTCTTGTTTTTATTTTATTATATTGAAAATTCAAACTTATTTTGAGTGAGTCTGTTTGCGACTTTCGGCTTTATGCTTTTTTTTCAGAATCATATAATTAAATAAAAAAAAAACAATTCTGTCAATGGATACTGAAGTTATGATTTTTGTCCTTTTCCTCCATACATTCGATACATTGTGCGTCGGTAAGATAATACAACAATACACGTGTATCCTTACAACCTGCACCATGAGATCATGAGCCCCTGCCTCAACCAATGGATAATGTATAAATTATAAAACCACAATTAATATCGTTAAGCTCACAAGGTTAACCTAGCGCCGCCGCCAGCTTCTTACAATAAAAGTCTATTACCCACTGTGACTCCTCACGGTACCTACTGTTAGCAGTTATGACGGAGAAACGTCTTGAAGACGTTTCTTCCACTCGTCCCAGGTCACATCCGATGTCCATACCACGAACGCGTTGCCTTCCAGAGTACCCAGTCGTGTGGTGGTAGGAGGGTGTTCAGCCGTAGATATTCGCCAATGACTCCAATCAATGAATACATGCGTGAACAGACAATAGCATTAGAATTTCTTACGAATTTAGGCACGTTTTCAGGTTTTCCGATAAATCATAAACTATTCCTACTATTTCTAAAATTATGTAACAAGGATGTTTTTGGGTCCATGATAGGAAAACATGGTTTGCGCGGGTCATATTTTAGCGTAAATAATAGCAGAAACGTACTGAACTCTGCATCAAAATACACTTTAACGTACTGTGAAGCTTTGCTCCAATATTTTTTTTTTTTAAGAAAATTATTGTGTTAATGATAATGATGAAAAAAAACAACGAAAAACATTTTAAAAAAAAAAATGCAGAAGTGAGGTTATTTTCCATACTGTTCACACGTAAGTAAAGAAAAAGACAGAGACAAATGTTTCCGCATAACCGAGCCCTAAATCTGTTCGTCTCACATCAACATCAGGGTTGTGAGTGTTGTGACTTGCACTGGTATTAACTGGGTGGGATAAATTGATCAGTGGTAGAACAAGGTGGGTAGGTGGTAGGCTCACTTGAATTTGCTGATTTTGCACAGCACGTTAATTTCAACAGAAGGGTGTGGTATTAAGACGGAAACATTGATTGGTAGAATTATTAATATCAGTGGACGTACCTGGCATAATACACTCCTCATTGGAGACTTGGGGCGCTGGATGTTGCTGTTGTCTGATAATTTGTTCCAGCAATGGGTCCAGCCGCATAATTCGGTCGATATTATTATCGGTCGCCTCGGAGCCCTCTTCGGTTCTTCTTCATCGTCACTTTAAGTTAGTAGGATGCCTTGTGCGTCGATTGTTCAACGTGACACGTGGTAAAAAAAAAAACGCGCACTTCTGAATTGTTAAGGTTGATTATAAATCATACACCACGTTAACAGAAGTAATACTTTATTTCACGACCAGTTCAGACGATAGCTCGAGCAAAAGTGAGCACGATTTAAAAAACCAACGCTTTTATACGCTTTACCATAACTATCATAGAATTGTCCATAGACTTGCAACCGTCAAGTATAAACACACGTGGAGCATAGACTTGAGCCGGAAACACACCATTGCGCCGTGCCGTGTCGCGCCACGGCACGTCAATCAATCTGTCAGTCCTTGCTCCACGATTCACAGACTAGCATTAAACGTCAGAAGGATGTTTTGTCTGTGAGTGATTGCCGACAACTGCATGAACTATGGCAACACTAATGTCAATCTCAAGTATTGTCAAGTTGACATATGACACTCAACAAGGAAATGGCCAACAGATATTAGGATTGCTAAACAATTGATTTACAAAATTAATTACTAACAATAGATATTACTTGATTAATACTAATTTGTGATACTTCTCTTTTTAATACAACTTGACGACAATACGACAGTGAATTAATGTCGTATAGCTAATAATGCTCACAACCTGCATAAAAAAATACATTAAAAATATCCATTGATCACAGGAAAACTTTTTCAGACTGTTTTCAGTACTATCTATTTTCGTGCTATTTAGTTTGTTTGGTTTTTTTTTATTTCGACCCTAGGAATTATTTGATAGTTCCAAAATAAAATACTTCTATGAACTATATAATAGTGTCACCAATGTTTTCATTTATTGTCATATTGTCATCACCGTGTTGTATAAAACTTAATAAAACACTAGTACCACGTGGTCTTTGTGATCAAATAGCAGCAAACTACTTTTAACGCAGTATTTTATTCCTTCTAATTTAAAGTCAGACTTGAGTAGTTTGACAGTGTGTTTAACCACTGTGTAACCATAAAAGTAAGGCCAAAATCTGTAAAAAGCATTCACTATCGACAAAAACACATTGACAAATGACGAAGCCCGTCACAGCACTATTTTTATTCACTTCAATATATATTGGTCTTTGTCAAAAAATTGGCTCTGTAAAAACTTATCACTCCATCGCATGGACAGAATTGGGAAATACTACTCCGTATAATAAAATACATTATAATTATGTATTATAAAATACTTCCACGAAAACTGACCGTGTTGCTAAAGTCAGATTCTCGTTGAAAGAGTCAAGTTAGTATTTTTATTGTTTTATTTCTTTGCAGTACTAATAAGTAGTTACTAATTTATTGCATTTTGGAACTAAATTAAACCTTAACTTTATTAAATAGATTATATAACTCTTCTACAGATATATTACTGCATTATTTTATATGTATACCTACAACATTTTAAAATTAATGTAGATAGGTGTTACTTAATTTATGATAGCTTTGTGGTAAAATCGTCAATTTTCATCATCATTATAGGCCTCCCCCAAGGAACATACAAAGTCGACAACGTCTTTACGGTTTATATTACTATGTTCATCTGGTTGATATCATCACATCAGAATCATTTCACCTGATTACTATTACACCAGGTGAAGTAAGATGACATATTTCAAACCCTTTGTTCACCTTGGAATGATGTGTATATAGGTTGAACATAGCAGAATTAAATAAACATTTTTTATTGCCTAACAAAATAACGTCCGCCTTTCGAGTCAATTCCTTCTCTTTCTAATAGCCCCCCACTTAATTCTGATGGGGTGGGGAGCTTCCTAAATAATTACGAGCGCAGTTTGAGCAATAAATATTACTTATACCGCGATTCCGACTCATATTACCTAGTACAGTCGTGTTATACAGTTATGTCTCGGAGAGAAATTGCATTAATATGTTATGAGATTTAAATGAGCAGAACTTTTTGGTTATTTAAATCAAAGTATTTTTTTTATGATGGAGTTTCATTTTGCATGGTAATATTCCATCATTAAATTAATATTCAAATTCTGATAAAATCGACGCTTATTATGAGACAATACAACAGAAAGAAAAATATTGGACGATTAACACCAAATTAAACGATGACGGCAAAAAATAGAAAATAATGATATTGTAAAATGTTAGAAGAAACCGAAAAATATGCAGTATAATTATGATGTAAAAAAAGCATTACCTAAATAACATAATTTCTTAATAAATATTTTTATTAGAAGTAAATTGATAAGCAAACATTATACTCTCCTATGATAATATGTCAACTGATTAAGAAGGCACACGAAAATTGCCAAGTTTTAAAGGATTTTATGATATATTTTGGCAACTGCGCACGCCACTTAACTTGCAGACGCGACTCTAAATAAAACTAAAATACGCAATTTATTGGATAAAAAAATTGCTCTGTAATAATACTGATTAAAAATTATTAATAATGAACCTTACAGCTAAAGCAGCTATTCAATAAAATATCCCTAAAAATTAAATTCCTCACTTCCGTTTAAATTTTTGCATTTAAATACTGAAAGGATTATTAAAATTATGCATCCATAATAAATTAAGTAGTCACTGAAATATTGCGAGTTAACATTTCAATTCATTCTTGCTGTATTTTGTGATTTACCCAAATTGTATCAGTGCAAATACTGCCCAACTGAAATTGGCACAATCATTACAAACATCCGACAAAAATTTCATACACGAGATATGTTTTCACAATCAACAATAATAATAATAAGCTGTGAAAAGCTACCTTTTCAAAAATTATAATAATAATTATTATAATAAAACAGCCTCAAAGGGCCTCTACGTGTTGAACCCATGTCCCCACGCAAGCCTGGCAAAAGGACCGGGCTTCGTCCAGAGAGTTTCCAGCCGAGATATAATAATAATAATTTTATTTCGGAAATAAAAATCCATACAAGGTATTAGTTACAGAAGCTTATTCTAGTGTTAGTTATTTTTAATGACACATCAAATTATAGGTAATTTGGCCACCGATGCGGCTCTTGTGCTATGGGTAGTCATAGCTATTAGTGACAGGGGCAAGAAGCTGCAGCCAGCGGCGCAGCAGTGGGGAGTCCCACCGGTTAGCCAACGTGCTCAGGATACTGTTCGAGCTGCCGCGCACGCGTGCCCACAGCGAGGCGCAGCGTAATAAAAGTATTTTCAATTAAGTTGACATATTAAAACTTTTTTATTTCTTAAGGTGTGGCAAAGGTCTTCAGAGTTTTGACTGTGACTGTACATATAATGACTTTGTTTAAATTCGATGCGATTTCATAAAGTAATATCGCAGACATAAATTTCAAGGTGCGCCTTGCGGCAGATAGGGGCTTGTATGAATCTGTATTCAATTTCTTAGAGAAACAATCGTGACAGAAATCTTTGAATATGAATTAAGAAACTGTATTCTTATAAAAATAAATTAAGATCTTCAATATTTTTGAATCTTTACTTTTCAATAATTTACTTTCATTTTATTTTTGGGTAAGCAAAAACAATATATAGGTAGAAACTTCGTTTTGCATTTGTCGTTTAAAAACACTTTCGTCATTTGTTTTTATGTACACCAAAATAGCTAATCATTTGACAAATATCAACCTTATTTCAAGACATTAAGGAGCACTTACTATTGTTCTCGGACTGAAATTTAAGTACACCTAAATATCTTCAGATAAGGTTGATTTTTTGGTATAGGTTTAAATGCTCCGATCATTTTGGCGCTGACTGTACCTACTGACTAAAGCCTGAGTTGGCCTGAGATTGCACATAGTTGGTATTCTTTATCTGTACCTACGTAGTTCATTTGTGTGCATGGAAAACTGCAATTTGTTCGATCGGCCCTTCTGTCTGGTCGACTTAATATTTTGTGGTGTTAGTGCTGCTTGCATATGACCAGTAAACTTTTATACACACTTCAAAAGAAATAAATTCTTAAATCCGCAATAAGAACAACAAAGGTTCGCTCCCACTCAATCAGCCCCAAATCAGCATTGATTTTAAAATAATGTTCTGTCTCTTTGACTCGCCCCTGTGTCATTATTCGCGGATTTACTCTTTGTTCTCCCTCGAAGGCAGGTAATATACTGTGCATCTTGAAATGAGATCGGTGATATGATTTCGACGTGTGCTCGATGGAATAAACGTCAGGGAAGGAATATTGATGATGATTTACGCGGTACTGGAGCATTTTTTTGCAATACTGCCAAATCTAATAAAAGCGGGCCATGCAATGTTAAAGAAAAACCAGAAAATATATATTATTGGAATAAAGTGGATCGTTGCGATTTAAGTCAACTCTATAATAGTAAGTGTACAAAATGTAATGAAATGCTCCCAATCTGAAAATGAACAAATAGAAAGCTTTACTATGATATTGTCAAAGATTCCATTATTCCATGACAGATGACTATTGGCCGATACAACACTATTTCCGACACAGACCAGATTTTCATCAATTAATAATACAACAACAAAAAACTTTATCACAGTTTAGTATTCCACAGACACCAATGACAAGAAACCCAAACATGTAATAATTATCTGAACACAACAACAAAACTTTGAGACATTTGCGAAATGGCAAACCGAAAACTGGTAGTCAGCCTCCACTTGATTATTCCACCACAGATGACTCTATCGTTAGGCCAACTCAACTCTATTTCCGAGTTCCAACACGGCACATATTGTCATACCAATAGTATTAAAACAAAAGAATCTGTCTCATAACATAATTTAGTATTCCACAGACACCAATGACAAGAAACCCAAACTTGTACTAATTATCTTAACACAACAACAAAACTTTGAGACATCTGTGAAACGGAAAACCAAAACCTGGTAGTCAATCTCCACTAGATTATTCCACCACAGATGACTCTATCGTTAGGCCAACTCAACACTATTTCCGAGTTCCAACACGGCACATATTGTCATACCAATAGTATTAAAACAAAAGAATCTGTCTCATAACATAATATAGTATTCCACAGACATCAATGACAAGAAACCCAAACTTGTACTAATTATCTTGACACAACAGCAAAACTTTGAGACATCTGCGAAACGGCAAACCGAACCCTGGTAGTCAGCTTCCACTTGATTATTCCATCACAGATGACTAACTGTCGTTAGACCGACGCAACACGCTTTCCGACACGGCCCAGATTTTCATACCATTTGCATAATCCGACCCGACCTTGCCAAATTCGCGAGCCCCTCTAATCATAACATTGGGACTGAGTTTTATTGTTTTACTGCATTAGAGCTTTGTGCTGGACATGTTTTTCGAAAGCACAACTTTGGCAAATACCTGCTTATCTAACAAACAGAGTTCTTATATTGAATTTGAATTTATTTTTATGGTGATTAAGTTGTCGTCTATTTTTGGATGGGCGTAATTGCTATCACCAGTTATTTGAGGATGACTGCACTAGGTCCTATTATGAGTTGCAGTTGTAATATTTAGTCCTCAGAACTTGTGGATCTATAGTCATAGTCATATCGTCGTTTAATATTAGTCGAAAAAAGATAAACGATTTCCTATTCTGACAGATAAGCGATTTCCCATTTTGACACAACTGATACACCGTTTTGATACACTGAACAATCTGTAGTTACAGTGCATGCTTTTAAATAATAAATTGTATTTCATAAGCTAAGTATACTTTCTATGCAAATGTTATAAGGTTTTATTAAATATTTCTTTCGTTCTTGTTTTTTGTGACTTCAAGACAGATGAGACCCTATGGATATTAGTAAGAATGAAAGAAGGTTTTTGTTATATTCAAAAAAGTTTCAACTGTTCATTAAATGTTCTGTTCGCTTAAAGCGGAATGTCAACCTAATGTAATTTCATGGCAATGTATTTCATTCAATTAATTCTTATGCATTTCAATGCAACAAAATTAAACTGCACTTAAATACTAAAATGCCATTAAACTTGAAAACTTGCCAAGTTAAATTAAACACTAAATTACATATCCGGCACAAGAAATCTACACGTTGCTCTTTAAATCGCACAAAGTACCAACTAACTCAATGGAATTAAGTGCAGTTGTCACTTTGTCGCACTTAAGCAATTGAATTAACTGACTGAGCGTAATTCTACGTAGAAACTTTGGGAGTAGTATTACGAGAAGTTAAGGTGAAGTAGGTACTATTTGAAACTAGTTGAGATTTTCAAAATTTCGAACGATTAAGGTAAAAAAACTTTTTATTTTACATTTTTGCACTGACATATTTTTTATGGAATGGGTGCGTAGATAAAGTAGTATTAGTAGTAGTACCGGTTATTTTATAAATTAATTAGATCCATTAATTCCATTCGCGAAGCGTCTCTGTTTCAGCTTGGGCAAAATTGCTTTCGGACATACATGTCCGGCTGTCCCGCTGTTCGGCTGTCCGTCTCTTCTCTTCTACAGGGCGCATTTCTCAACGGATTCTCGTAAAATGTTGTGAGCAGGTTCTTTATAATTATATACAGCGCGCTAAGAGGGTTGGCCTTTAACTATAAGGCCAACCCTCTTAGCGCGAAAAAAAAAATCTGCTGTTCCATACATTAAGGTCGAGTAGGTATTGCGCTTTTGTATGGAACAGCAGTTTTTTTTTGCGATATGAGGGTTGGCCCTATAGTAAAAGTTGCTTGTAATCATGAGTGGAACCACCCCACTGCGGGAACCAAATGATTAAAATTTCAGCGTGAAGATTTTTTGGACGATTCAGTTATTCGAACATTTTCAAAATGGCGGAGATATGGGAAAAATCATATTTCAGCCATTTCAACAAATTTTGAAAAATCACACAAACGCGAGGTCTACAGAGCCTCTGGTTTAAAAAAAGCTCAATTATTGTGTTCAGCATTGTTGTAATTTTCAAGTAGAAGATGTGTCGCCTTAAATAACTCTTTAAAATCTTGCCAGGTGCATTCCCGAGCACAATGTGTAATTAGAATCACTGTTGACACCTTTTTATTTTATTTGTGCACATATACTCATCAACTTTGTCTAGGGGTACAGTTGTTATTTTCATACAAACGAGGTAACTTTGAAGCCTTGGTTTCCTGCCAGGGATGTACCGTGCTGTGATCTGATGATGGCCATTCAGGGAGTGAATGGAGGAGATTCAGATCGCTATACACACCCAACTGATCTGATCAGCATTCTAAAAGATTGATGGGTCAGAGTTCTCAGTTTCAGGATTTCCATACATTTTCATGCTCTTTTCACGGTTTTTTTTAAATTAATCTTTTAGAATGCTGGTCAGATCGGTAAGGTGTGTATAGCGATCTGAACCTCCTCCATTCACTCCTTGGATAGCCATCATCAGATCACAGCACAGTACATCCCTGGCAGAAAACCAAGGCTTCAAAGTTACCTCGTTTGTATGAAAATAACACCTGTATCCCTAGACAAAGTTGATGTGTGTATTTTGATAGTGTTTTATTTGGTAAAGGTTTTGCAACTGTACTGGCAGATAATCAACGTTGTATTAACCACTTATACATATTCGATAAAAGTGAGTAGGTATATTTTTGTTGTTCTTTTAGACAAAATAGACAGTGTACTTTATAGTTTTCCGAATTTCGATTGAAATAAAACACTTTGTATTTAATCACGTTACACTTTTTATTATAACCCAATAGGATCTCTAAGTTATTTAGTTTGATTTATGTGCAAATAGAGTTTGATTCATTGTTACCGTTTATAAATAATCCTAAATATTTAAAATCGTCGACAATCTTTCGAATGTTTATTTTCTACGAAACCATTAGCCAATCCTATAATCAAAAGAGACTCTTCATCGAAGTGATTGTTCAAATAAAAACTTAATCACGTCTTTAAAGGGGCGTTTAGCTTGGAGTATTTACATTTTAATCAAAATTAATCAACAAGCACTTCGCTAACAAAAACGTTTTAATCACACGTATTGTTTGCTCAATGGACAATTAATCGGGGGGGGCAAGATCAAAATGCTTACACAGTACGACAGCGCTGACTTTAATTAACTTCGTACTTCAAAAAAGATAGGAAGCAACTCATTATCACATAAAACAAGAGAATCACCCGCTTTACCCTGTTTCACCCCTTTTAAGGGTGGGCGCACACAGTGTTGCAGACAGATCGCACGTGGTTGCAGACATGAGTTCGCAAGACAACTAGCGTTAGTTGGACTTTGACGAACTTTGAGATCAAGTGGCTACCACGGCGACTACTTTAAAGTGTAAGCGGTTAGATGACTGGATGGGTAAAAGTAGTCTTTTTCATATATTCCTTATTAATTTAGATTAGGTTCATCAAATAAATCAACCTTAACGGGCTGTTTTTTTTATAAATATTTTTTTAGTACATTTGACATACAAGTTGAAATTTCTTGTTCATTTAGTAACTTCTTGGTGTTAAGAATGTAATTTCATGATAAATTCCCTCATTTTTTAAAATACTATAGTAAAGTTAGTAACTCTGACTTTGGAATGAAACAAATAAATAGGCTTTCGTGTACAGTCATCCTTTGACGAGTCACCCCCTCGAATCTTTCCGTAAACATTTGTCTAACGCCTTGAGGGCTGTCACATTGCGAAATTACATTCATTTGTATGCAGATGTCAGCCGAAGAATTAAGTCGAGTCGCCTTTGACCCAATGCGAATAATTCACGGAAATTAACCCATCGATAACCGTCTCCCTTACGGGCATGTTAATTGTGTGGTTTTAGCCTTATTTTAGGTTGATTAAAGCTGCATAATTTAATTGATATAATTCGAAAACAGCAAATAGTTTTGCATGAATGTCTAAAGTGTGATAAAACTCGATCATCGGTTTTAGAGCCAAGGTCATAAGCCGGGCAATTTATGAGCGACGATTTATGTGTCTGTTTACCAGATGAAAACAATTTCTATTTACAAATATGTCGCAAATAGTTTGTCTATTAAAATATGTTATGGCAATCATTTTTAACACTTCTATAAACTGTATTTTTAAATAATATAAACCAATATAAAAATTAATTAACCCAGCAGCATTGTTGAATACTTCCCCTCATCCACAGAGTAATATTTCAGTTCGTTATCACCCCTGAGATAGGAGTAGGTATTAAATCACTGAGTCCCTCCACAAACATCATCAGACCGACCGTGTGTGACTGGCACGCTCGTTTGTCTTTGACTGTTTGTATTTATGCACTTAATTGTTTATCTAAGCTACATATCTGAGTCTTCATACCGTCTATTATACGTTTTATGCCAACAACGAGCACAAAACAAGTAGTCATAAAAAAGTGAAATTACTTATCTGTTCCCTATTTGAATAATATTTGGTCGGATGCTAAATATAATAAGGTACAAATATTATTATTAGAGTATTTTTAGGCAAAGCCTTATATTGCTTAAACTAAAGGATAATTTGAACTCAACATATTAATTAGGTTGAATTACTTTAAATCTGAAATCGATTTAAACAATCAAGACTTTCTAAAAAGTAAATATTTAGATATACACAATTAAGTTACCGTCTATCTTTTTGTGTTTGTATTCAAACTACAAAATCCTGTTTTAAAAGATTCGCTTTGATTCCTTTATAGACTGAACTAGGATTTACAAATAAAATTCATTAGCAAACATGTGTACCGTCATCCCTAATTCCTTAATTTCGAGAAGAACAAAATCTTTTTACAGGGAATTAAAATCCAGCAATCCAGCAAGTTGATTGAAGTAAAGATAGCTACTATCGCTTGGTTTAGTTTACCAAATGCACCTAGCCAGACAGACTTATTGCACGATAAGCTCACAAAATTACTGGTATAAGCAACTTCTCAGGAACATTGGGGGTTGTAAAGCTTTTTACCCGGAGGCTAGAGCAAAGACTTAACGCGACGTCTAAACTCACAAATCCTTCAAAAGCGTCGAGACGATGGGTTATTTTCTTGGGTGGTAAAGAAAAATACATCTACCTAAGTTACAATAAAGCTCTTTTACAATTACTTCAAGGTATGCAGCCTTCGTTTTAAAACTCTTTAACATTTGTATTACTTGGATTTTTTGGACATGGGTCATGATCGAGTCGAGGTAATGTAAGTAGAGAAGCTAAACGTATATATTAGTAAATTGTGTTTATGATTGTGTTTGAAATAAAATATAACTACCACTGAACTTAGTACATTATACCTCAGTGAATCCTACCTAATGTACAATTTGTCATACCAAAACTTATCCTTACTAAGTACACGAAGGCAAAACATTCAATTGTATTTTGTGATTAATTGGATCTGTAACATCAAAACATATTTTTATATGTTAGTAATTTGCTAACTGCATGCAATTTACATCGAAAAGCCGTGCACTGCAATTGTAAGTTCGAAGTTGAGCTAGTTGAGCACTCGTCGACAACCCACCGGGGTGAATAAGCGCGCATCTCGTTAGTTCGACGCAATACGCGCACCAGACAGGATTGTTCTATAACATTGACGTGTCTATGACTAGCGCAGGGTTAAATGTAAGGACTTCGACATATTTGTATATACGCCGCGACTGCAGGGTTACGAAGTTATGTTTAAAAAATATGAACGAAATATCTGCACCTTTTTAGAATTTTATACAATTTAAATTCATTATTATTACCAAAAATGTCAACAGCACTACACGTGATTATTAAATAAACAAATTTTGCTTACCTTATGTCCATCAATGATAAAAACATATTTCTGAGACTTACCTGAAATTAAAATAAAGATTTATTAAATATAGGTACCTACATGTTTCTGTTTTTTTATATTATTGCTCTTGGTAGATTATAATATTGCTAGTGATGGTAGCATACATGGCATACAAATACATGATGTATTTACATAATCACGATCCCCTTCAATTTGAAAAACTGCATACATCCATCACTGATATGGCTCATAAATATATATGTACTGCCGCAGCAATGGATAAACAGTGTATGTCAAATTGAAAGTGATGATTCTCGAGTTACACAATTACAAGTCATATAATTAAATATTAAATAGATAAATAAATATTATGAAATGTTATCGTGAACATTAACTCGTTAATACAAGTTCATGTTTACGATGCTAATGCTCACAAAAATATTGTCATAAATTAGGCTGTTCTCTACATTACAGTCTCCCAAAAAGCCAATAAGAAAGTTATATAACATACCCATTGTAAGAGCGCACAGCTAACACAATTACAAATTCATATTTCACGTTAACCACAGAGGAAACAGCAACGCAACTGCACTCGTTTCATAGAAATACAGCCTCATACAACCTCGTCGTAGTTATGAACAAGTAAACTAAAACCAGATAGCATTTGCAAAGCTTAATTAAAATAGAGCAACTGTCAAAGAATAAATCAAGGCGCAGAATTGTATTTTTATATTTTTTTAACGATTTGTGAAGTATATTCCATTCCTTTAAAATTATTGCATTATGGATGGAGCATGGAGCGGATCTTTGCAGAATGTCGTTGTCAAATAACATTTATATCCTGTATCAAACAATTTTGCTCTAGCTTTTTCTTTCAGTAGGTACTTTGCAAAAACATTCAATCGGGACAAAATGGATTTCAAATTAATTCTTTTGTTTTGACAACGTTATAATATGACGTTGTCAAAACAAATGAATTAATTTGAAATATTAATATTTATCTTTGTTGGTGCGAGTTAGCTGTTAAATTACGAAATGATGGAAAATATTTTTTTTTTTAAGTTTAAAGTAAACCACGAGGCCGCCCTCCAAAACGCTGGGTTGACGATATCAGAGAACAAGCGGGAAACAACTGGATGACGGGGGCGCAGGACCGGACCCAGTGGAAGAATTTGGGAGAGGCCTATGTCCAGAAATGGACCCAAAGAGGCTCATCAATCAGTCAGATGATGATAATGATTAACTAAACGTAAAATGATATTGTAAGCCTTTGTAAGTTTTTGTATGATAGCTATAGAACATTTATCAAACCTGCACTAATTTAATATTCTAAGTTTACACCTAGTTTAACCAAAAAGTTTGCTTAGGAATACAGGCTTTGAGACATTGAACGTAAGGAGTAATATAGCTAAGCAATATTTTTGGTTAAATCGAGTGTAAACTAACTCTTCGTTTATGAATAAGGATATTAAACATTACTCCAACCAATCCTAAACCAAAAAGCTTAATCACATTTCCGTAATAGAAATAAATAACATCGACTGTGTACTTACCACAAAAACAAAATCAAAAAAATCAAAAATCAAAAAATCATTTATTCAGTCTAGGCTGTTACAAGCACTTGTGAATGTCAAAGAAGCTACGCCATCGGTTCGCAAACCCTGAGCGGGAGACCTTGTAACGAGAAGAACCGGCAAGAAACTCGTCAAGGGCTGCTTTTTTCTCCCTGTATATTTCATACAGAGTCGTCAACATTGAAAAATGAGCTCCACATTTAAAGTGAGGTCATTTTCCATCACAATAATTAACAAAAGTTTGTACACAATGGGTAGGTAGGTTGAAATTAAATACCTACTACATATCGGATAGGTAATTGTGAGAGTAAATAACTTTCAACTAGTTGAGAAATCAGTAATCACTATGTCTGCTACTCGAAAGTGCACCTAAGTAGGCAAAATTTACCAAAAAATACTTGAGACAAGACATAAAAAATAACAATAAAAAACGCAATTCTTACAATTCAATATGCGTTAAGATAGGTACTCAGAAGCAGACCCATTCCCACTGGCAGCACCCGTTCACGAGCATGACGCGTGGACCAGCCATCGCTTCGCTCAACCATATTTGAGGGAACGTAACGACCCGCCCCACACGACACCACCGCAGAAATGATTAAAGAGAGCATGACATACTTAGGCTACCCATCCTAAGGCACTGAATTGAAAACTAATATCCAAAAGCTTTTCATAGGCCTTTACTTACAAAAACTACTGACTATAGAAAGCAAAATGATTGCAATAAAAAAAAAAAAAAAAGAGAAATCAAAACAAGGTTTACATGCCTATTAGTTTTATGTTTTGAGTAAGAAGTGCCATACATATTGATAACATCAAACAGAGAAAAAAAAATATATAAATATACGACGCCCTTAGTACAAGCAGACAGAAGCAGACCCATTCCCACTGGCAGCACCCGTTCACGAGCATGACGCATGGACCAGCCATCGCTTCGCTCAACCATATTTGAGGGAACGTAACGACCCGCCCCACACGACACCACCGCAGAAATGTTTAAAGTGAGCATGACATACTAAAGCTACTCGCATTAAGGCGTCGTCGAGTCAAAAAGCTTACAATAAGTTTTAAGTAGGTAGGACAATTCTCTCAATTTTCACATAGAATAGAAAAATCTACGACCAGGCTGTTTTATCAATTAAATAATCTTTAACGGTATAGTATCCTTTTTTGAGAAGACAATTTTTTACATGAGACTTAAAGTTTTCAAATGGTAAATCCAAAATATTACTTGGAATTTTATTATAAAACTTTATACCAAGACCTATGAAAGAACCACGGACTTTTTCTAATCTATACTGAGGCATTACAAGTTTGTCTTTATTTCTGGTATTCCGATTGTGCCAATCACTATGTTTTGTATATAAGTTAATATTGCGACGCACGAAAAGTATGCAGTTTAATATAAATTGAGATGCTGCTGTCAATATACCAATCTCTTTGAATCTATCCCTAAGAGATGTTCTAGAACTTAGTTGATAAATAGCTCTTATTGCTCGTTTTTGTAAAACAAAAATAGTATTTATATCGGCTGCTATCCCCCATAAAAGAATACAGTATGACATAATGCTATGAAAATAACTGAAATACACTAATCTGGCAGTTTCTTCATCTGTTAACTGTCTAACATTTCTAATGGCATAGGCAGCAGAGCTAAGCTTGCCAGCCAGAGCTGCGATATGCATATTCCATTGAAGTTTACTGTCAAGAGTAACACCCAAGAAAACTGTTGAATCGAGCAAATCTAATTTCTCATTATTGATAACAATTTCAGTGGGATTCGCCTGTACATTAGGTAAAGCGAATTTAACACATTTTGTTTTCTTAGCATTAAGCTGGAGATTATTAACATTAAACCAAGCAAGAACCTGCGAGAGTGCCCTGTTCACATCGTCAAAATCAGTTTTATTCCTGTCAACTTTGAATATTAAAGAAGTATCATCTGCGAACAAAACAATATCACAGAATTTTTCTGCAAAAAAGGGTAAATCATTTATATATATTAAAAATAAGAAAGGGCCCAAAATGGAGCCTTGCGGAACGCCCATTTTTACATGAGAACCTGACGAACTTATTCCATTGATATTAACTGTTTGAGTCCTGGAACTGAGATACGACAGTATTAATTTTTGAGCATTATTTTTTACACCGTAATGATTCAGCTTCAACAGCAGCGTGCAATGGTCCACGCAATCAAAAGCCTTGGACAGGTCGCAGAAAATGCCAAGGGCATTCTGAGACCCCTCCCAAGCCTCAAAGACATGCTTCAAAAGCGCAACCCCAGCATCAGTTGTGGAACGACCTTTCGTAAAACCAAATTGTTTATTGTGCAAAAGTTTATTTACATTAAAATGACATAATAATTGCTCAAGTATTATTTTTTCAAAAATCTTGCTTAGGGCAGGTAATATCGATATTGGTCTGTAATTGCTAGGGTCTTCTTTATCTCCTGATTTAAACAATGGTACTACCTTGCTAAACTTCATAAGATCAGGAAATATTCCTTGATCAATACACTGATTAAAAACGTCAGCAAGATAAGGGGCAATAGTATACACAATATTTTTAATAACCTTAACTGATATGCCCCATAAATCAGTGGAGCTTTTCATTTTTAGAGAATTGAAAGCTTTAATAATATCTAAAGCATTAATACATTTAAAATTAAACAATGAATCACTTTCAGCCACATGTCCCTTTAGCACAGATACAGCAGCCGCTGGTGAGGAATCCAAATTTGATGTAGTTTCTACTGGTATGTTTACAAAGAACTTATCGAAAATATTAGCAATTTCTTTATCTGTGTTTATTAATTCATTATTAATTTTAAGCGTTAGGCTATTTTCCCGTGCTTTAGTTTTACCAGTTTCACGATTTATGACATCCCAGGTTGTTTTAGTTTTGTTACTCGAGTTTTTAATTTGCTTTTTAATGCAGTTAGACTTTGCAACTGCACATAGTATTTTGAAAGTCTTCGAGTATTTTTTAACATGTTCTAAGAAACCTGGGCTTTGGTTCGTTTCTCTAAGTTTGTATAGTTCATAAAGTCTGTATCTACTTTTATAAATACCTGTCGTAGCCCAATCGCAGAACCGTAACTTCTGAGTACATTTAATTGTCTTTGTTTTAAATGTTTTATCAAACTCATAAGTAACTAAATGAAAGAGGTTCCCGTACAAAACATCAGGATTATCCGAATTCCATGGTATTAAAGAAATTTGTTCATCAATGTTGTTTTTAAAATTGTCCAATCCCTTTTTTGTGATAGGTCTGCATTCTACAGTCTTAGGCGTATCTATGACGTTCACAGCATATGAGACTTTCAAACCGTAATGGTCTGATGAAATATTACTAAAAACAAATTTGTTTTCCGGATCACATTCTGAAAAAACATTATCTATGCAAGTGGCGGAGTGTTCAGTCACCCGTGTGGGTTCTAAAAATTTATTAAGTAAATTAAAACTTTTAAATAATGCCAGAAAACGAGTGGTCGAAGAATTGTTCTCAAGAATATCAATATTAAAATCGCCACAAATTACTACTGGTTTATTTTTTAACTTTAATTTTTTTAGAACATCTTCCATGACAGATTCAAAGATTTCATAGGTACCTTTAGGGGGGCGGTATACAGACACAATTATCATGCTATCTAATTCTATACAAGACAACTCCACATGGCGCTCTGATGTAAGTTTCACAATATCCTTTCTTTCTTTATACTTTATATTATTATTCACAAAAATTACAGAACCGCCACGAATAGTTGTTTGCCTAACCATCGCACTTGCTAGTTGAAAATTATTTAGATAAAATGACATATCACCATGCTTTAGCCAGTGTTCTGTAATGCAAATGATTTGAATATTATTACATTCAACAAATAATTCTAATTCTAGATCTTTGCCAGACAGGCCCTGAATATTTTGACTAATTATATTAATACAATTATTAGGCCTGGCTGTTGTCTTGTGCCTCAGTTTAAATCTGAGTTTGTCACTGTTTTATTTGAAACAATATGCGGAGTAGTAGATGAAGTACTAATACTCGGTTTTATGGCCTTAGTTACAGCTGTAACAGAGACCTGTAAATTGTAAGCTAACAAATTAGCTATTTGCATCCTACATTTTTTCGGCAGATACATACTATCTGGAGTCAATGTAAAAGTGTTAATAAATTTATTAACGTCAAAGTATAAAATAACGTCACTGTGACGACAAATCAAATTATATATATACAAATTTAAATCAAAAATGCGCTTATTTTGATCCCAGTTTAAGTTACTTGCATAAGAGAAAGCGCTAATTATTATTTTACATCTTGTTTCAGTCTGTAATGTTAATAGAATATTAATATTTTTAAGAATGTCCCTTTTTGTAATATGGGAACTGTCCCCACATAATATTACTACTGTTGTAGCGTCATCAATATGTGACTTATCAATATTTTGTACAATTTGGTTAAAAGATAAACCAGGAGTACAAATATTAATAAGTTTTTTAGAGAGCTTATCTCTTAGAGCTAAACCTAGTCCCTGACCTAATTTATCTGAAAACATAATTGTTTTAGCCTCCTTTGAGTTACAAGATAATGCTGGTTTGAAAGTGCATTTACTGTAGCTACTTTGTAATGTTTCTATGCAGGATGATGAATGACAGGGGCTCTGTGTAGATTGGCTAATTTTATTAATATTAGAATCGTTATTGTGAAGAACTGAAGATTCAACAATAGGTTGACTATTTACTAAAGAAGAAGAGATTGTTTTAGCTAAAGATCGTCAAACTTTAATAAAAATTTATTCTGTGTAGGTACTCTTAAAGATGTTAGTAACGATTTCGTCCCAGATAAAATTACTTAGGACTACGTGCCTCCTAGATTTCCCCGGGGATGCCTAAGCCACAATTAAGACCTTTTGGTAGCTAAAGTCGATGCCTACTTACGTAACCCTTCGTGTTAACACAACAAGGGGATGAAATTACCTATCCGTTCCCTATTCTTTGAATAATTTTTATGCGGATGCCGAATATAAAAGGGTACGAATATGATAGTCGAGTGATATTTTTTCTATTTTACTTTCGAATTAGTTTCGAAGTATTTTTATATCATACATTTATTTACGTAGATCAAATTACTATTGCTAAGGTCAAAATAGTTAATGCCGAATTTTAATTTACATAAGTGGTTGAGAAGAAATATTTTTAAAATTATTAAATACTTATAAAGAAAACTAGAAAACAAAATAATGTAGGAAGAAATATAATATATATAAAACATATAATATATAAAACCTGGTTGCTACCGCACGATTTGCATATAGTAAACCAAATTGATGACAACTACAACTGTACAGCTACATCAGCGGTAGACACGAGCGCGGGAGTGCTTAGGGGAAGGCCGTATGGCGGACTTGCACTCTTGTGGCGAAAGGACGTGTTTGACAAAGTTACAATACTGGACTGCAAATCGGACAGATTTATAGGTATGTAGCTACCTACACGATGTCATACAAAACACATGCTCCTGCGCACGTCCGCGCTCGCCGCGCGCCTGAGAAGACTGATGCGAGCGGCCGCTCCGTCCGCGATATTTATATACATGTTGTCCTGCTCCCTCATGTCTGTCTCTTTCTACAAAACAGCTGACCCGCGCATGATAAATAATTTTTGTATTCTGAGGTATAAATATAAGGTGATTTTGGAAATAAACATTCATTACAACTTTGGTACTGGTGTTTGACTCAACTACATAGCAACCCGCTATATTGGTGACCCTAGAAGAAATGAGCACTACAGAGAACGCCGCCGCCGCCGCATCCGTGGGTGAAGAAGAGATGGCACAAATCACGCTGAAATCTCGAGTCCCACCGTTTTGGCGCCAAAAACCAAGATTATGGTTCGCACAACTGGAGTCTATCATCGTCAACCAGAAGATGGGTGACGAGGCAAAATACCACTTCGTCGTAGCTCAGCTGGAACTCGCCGACATCGAACAAGTTGGAGATATCATCCTGTCACCGCCAGAAACGAACAAATACGGATCTTTGAAGGCACGACTGCTATCCGTGTATGAAGAATCCGAGTCGCAACAACTGCAAAAACTACTTGGGGAGATGGAGTTAGGCAGCCAAAAGCCATCCCAGCTACTTAGAAAAATGCGCGATCTAGCGCGCGGTAAAATTCCCGACAATACACTGAAATTCATGTGGACCAGACACCTCCCCATTTCAGTACGCGCCGTACTCGCCATAACTACAGAATCGAAACTCGACGTACTCGCAACCATGGCAGACAAGATGACAGAACAATCACAAGAAAATAACTCCGTTTGTTCCTGCTCAACATCGAAGCCTACGACTACGACGAACGAGGATTTAGTTAACAAGATCGACGCTTTATCGAGAGAAATCGCATCACTGAAAATGAATCAATCACGGCGGAGAAATTCATTCAAAAGAAACCATTTCAATCGTAATCGTTCCCGATCAAGATCGCCAAGTCGTACACGAACGGATCCGATTTGCTATTTTCATCGAAAATTCGGAAAAGAAGCTTACCGCTGCCGAGAGCCCTGCGAATTCAAGAAAAATCAAAATAAAGAAGAATTTTTAAACTAACTTCGACTCAAGCAACGACGGGGGCTGGAGTCGCTGAAATATCAAACCACCGTCTTTTTATTCAAGACAGAACTTCAGCACTAAATTTTCTCATCGATACTGGCGCCAACGTTTCTGTACTACCTGCAAGCTCGAAAGAAAAAACGAAGAATACACCAAGCAATTACTTATACGCCGCAAACGGTTCGTCGATATCCGTTCACGGTGAGAAGACAATGGTACTCAACCTTGGACTGCGCCGACCCTACAAATGGAGATTCGTGGTCGCGAACGTATCAAGACCAATACTGGGCGCCGATTTCCTTCAATACTACAACATTATAGTCGACTTGCACGGAAGAAGATTGGTAGATAAACAAACCAATTTATTTACCACTGGATATATGATACCCACAACGCAAAGCAGCGTAAGAACATTGGACGACAGCCAGCCGTATCACGACCTACTAAAGAAGTACCCCGAGATTACCAGACCAAGATTGAATAACATCTGCAATAGCGAAGTCGAACACCACATAGAAACCAAAGGCCCGCCGGTATTCTGCAGAGCAAGACCACTACCGCCACACAAGTACAATTTGGCTAAAGAAGAGTTTCGTCAGATGATGGACCAAGGAATTTGTCGACCCTCCAGCAGCGCATGGGCAAGCCCGCTCCACCTAGTAATGAAAAAAAACGGCCAAGTACGTCCCTGTGGCGACTATCGGAAGTTGAACGCAATCACAGTTCCCGATCGGTACCCTATACCGAGACTGCACGATTTTACCCTTAACCTAAGGGGTAAGAAGATATTTTCGAAAATCGACCTTCAAAAAGCTTATTTTCAAATCAAGATACGAGAAGAAGATATAAAGAAGACCGCCATTATTACACCGTTCGGCCTATACGAATTCACAAGAATGTGTTTTGGTTTGCGGAATAGCGGCCAAACATTTCAACGCCACATAGATGACGTCATGCGGGGACTACCTATATTCTCATTTGTGGACGACCTACTTTGCGCTTCGGAAGATGAAACCTCACACAAAAAATTACTTGAAGAAGTTTTCAAACGACTAGAAAAAAATGGACTTCAGATTAATGCCGCCAAGTGCATTTTCGGCCAAGAAAACATAGAATTCCTGGGTTATCAAGTTTCTTCAGAGGGAATAAAACCGACAGCAGACAAAATAAAGGCGATCAACGACTACCCACTTCCAAAAACAGTGCAAGAACTAAGGCGATATCTGGGAATGATTAACTTTTACCGTGAAAACATTCCCAACGCAGCGCAACATCAACATGTACTCAACGAATATTTACATAGTTCAAGAAAAAACGACAAGACACCGATCGCCTGGAACGAAAAGTCAAAGGAAGCTTTCGAACAATGCAAGCGAGACATCACTAGCGCCGTCCTGCTCAATCATCCATCAGCTGACGCGCCGTTCGCACTAATGACCGACGCCTCCGAAACATGCGCGGGCGCGGTCCTACAACAGAAGATCGATGGTACATGGAAGCCGCTTGGATTTTTTTCGAAGAAATTTAGCGACGCCCAACAAAAATACAGCACCTACGATCGTGAGCTGCTATCAATATACATGGCAGGGCAGTACGACACTTTCGAAGAATGTATGAAGGAGGTGAACTCATTATTTTCACTGATCATAAACCTCTCACGTACGCGCTGACAGCAAACAGCAAGAACGAAACACCTCGACGAACACGATATTTGGAATATATTGGACAATTCACATCCGATATCCGTCACATCGCTGGGAAACAAAATGATGTCGCCGACGCCCTGTCCCGCCTTGAAGAAATAGCGTGCCCTTCACCTATCGATTATTTTTCGTTATCAAAACGACAAAAAGAAGACAAAGAACTACAAACATTGATGGAAAACAAGAAGCACGAATTCAAAAATATCATCATGCCCGGCACTACGATACCTATCATCTGTGAAACGTCGACAGGCACAGCTCGCCCCTACCTACCGCCAGAATTTCGGGAAACAGCCTACAAAGCACTCCACGATCTGAGCCACCCTGGGATACGAGCCACAAGAAAAATAATAACCAAGCGTTATTTTTGGCCGTCAATGAATACCAATGTATCAACTTGGACTCGAACCTGTATACCTTGCCAGCGATCGAAGACACAGCGACATACACATGCACCGATAGCAAAGTTTGAGAAAGTCGATCGACTATACCACGTACACCTGGACATCATCGGGGCCCTCCCTACGTGCGATAATAACAGATATTGTCTCACGATGATCGACAGAGCGACTAAGTGGCCGGAAGCGTACCCGCTGGAAGAAATAACTGCTGAAAAAGTAGCCGACGCTTTCTATACAGCCTGGATATCTAGATTTGGTTGCCCCGCTATCGTGACTACAGACCAAGGCCGGCAATTTGAGTCCGAAATATTTAAAGCACTGATGCAGCGACTTGGGATCCAGCGCACACGCACAACCGCATACCACCCGCAATCAAACGGAATCATCGAGCGCTGGCACAGAACCCTAAAAGCCGCACTCACAGCACGTCTTCAAAGTAACAGCAAATGGACGCGCGAGCTACCTACCGTTCTATTGGGGCTACGCGCAGCTATAAAAGAAGACATAGGATACAGCGCAGCCGAACTACTGTATAACCAAGCCCTACGCCTACCTGGTGAACTTCACGGCGAACGCACGAGTACTTTCACATCGTCGCAATTCCATAACGACCTAACAGACGCAATGCACAGATCGCAAGAACAAAGAAAATCATCTAAGCCTACGTACATTCAGAGGGACATGAATACATGTACACACGTATTCATACGAAACGACGCCGTCCATAAGCCGCTCACACCTAACTACACGGGCCCTTTCGAAGTGATCAAGCGAAACGAAAAATATTTCACACTGCAACTGCCACTGAGACGAGCGAACGTAAACATCGAACGACTAAAGCCCGCATTCATCAGCACTGAAACACACAACACTTCAGACGACGCCGAGGACTCCAGACGCTCCATCGTGACAAGAAGTGGAAGAACATCCAAGCCTCCTGTACGCTTCGCTGGGGGCGGAGTGATGTAGCTACCTACACGATGTCATACAAAACACATGCTCCTGCGCACGTCCGCGCTCGCCGCGCGCCTGAGAAGACTGATGCGAGCGGCCGCTCCGTCCGCGATATTTATATACATGTTGTCCTGCTCCCTCATGTCTGTCTCTTTCTACAAAACAGCTGACCCGCGCATGATAAATAATTTTTGTATTCTGAGGTATAAATATAAGGTGATTTTGGAAATAAACATTCATTACAACTTTGGTACTGGTGTTTGACTCAACTACATAGCAACCCGCTATAGGTATAAGAGTAAAGACTGATTGTAAGGAATTTCTTATATTTAATGTTTATATGCCCTGTGATAATATTGAAAATTTACCTGAATTTACAAATTGTCTCTCATGTATTAATGCAATGGTTGACGACCTTGATGTTGAAGCCTGTTTTATCATAGGCGACTATAAAGCACATCCGGGTACACTTTTTGGGGAGGAATTATTAAATTTCTGCTCAGAAATGAAATGGGAATGCGCTGACTATCGTTATTTAGGAATAAATTCTGGCACATTTACATTTACCAGCGAACAGAATGGAAGTCACCGATGGCTGGACCACTGTTTAACCACAGGTGCAGCGTGGCCCACTGTTGACAAGGTATGGGTTAATAACGATGTTACCTGGTCGGACCATTATCCGATATTAATGAGGCTCAATATCAGGGTTGTCATGAAAAAGGTACCTGTTAATGTAAGTAATGACAACAACCAGTTAAAAAGTATATTATGGAATAAAAGGACTGCATTTGAGATTAAAAAATATAGTGAATTATGTTATAAAAATTTACAGACACTAAAATATTCTAGTCAATGTTCGAACTGTGATAATAATATATACAATAATAATAAGAATGTTAAGCCCAATAAATGTACCAATGAAAAGTATCATGTAAATGTAATAGATAAGTTATATAAAAATCTTAAAGAAATATTGCAAACGGCTGCAACTTCAAGCTGTCATATACAAAAACGTACTAGGAACGGTAAGAAGGCTGGTCAGATTCCCGGTTGGAACCTTTATGTCAGTGAAAGCCATAAAATAGCTCGACAAAACTTCAGTGAGTGGATGAACAGTGGTAGACCAAATCATGGTGATGTATATAAAAATATGATCGATAGTCGTAGAGTATTTAAAAATAAACTAAGGTGGGCCCAGAATAATGAAGATGCAATTAAAATGAACATATTAGCACATAATAAAGCGTCAAAAAACTTTGGTAAATTTTGGAATGGGGTAAAAGCCACTAAAGGTAAAACAGTATTACCTGCAAGCATAGAAAACGAAAAGGAGAGTAAAAATATTGCAAACTTGTTTGCAAAACACTTTAAGGTTGAGCCTCTCGGCATTATAGACGAGCATGACAAAGGGTACATTCCTGCAAACAACAGTATTATCACAACAACACCCGAGGAGGTGTTTCGTGTAGTTCGCACTATGAAGCATGGGAAGTCCCCAGGGCATGACGGGCTCAGTATAGAGCATATACTCTTTGCCAGCAAGGAGGTGTTTAGGATAATTACAGATTTGTTTAATATGTGTATTAAACACACGTACTTACCCGAGGCACTCATGAAAACGATAGTGGTCCCCATAGTAAAAAATAAAACAGGAGATCTGTCCAGCCTACTCAACTACAGGCCTATATCACTAGGTACTGTTATAGGTAAAATATTTGAAAGGATCCTGCGACCCGAATTGGTGAACAATATAAGAATTGATGATGCACAGTTTGGTTTTCGTAGTGGTCTCTCGACTGATTCAGCTATATTAGCACTCAAACACACCGTGAGCTATTACCTCAAGAGAGAAACACCTGTGTACGCGTGTTTTCTAGATCTGAGTCGTGCCTTCGATCTTGTAAATTATAAAGTGCTGTGGAACAAGCTCGCACGCACCTCTGTTCCAACTCCTGTAGCGAATCTCTTGAGACACTGGTACGAAAACCAAACCAACACAGTAAGATGGGGCGACGCGACATCTAATAATTATAGATTAGACTGCGGCGTACGTCAAGGCGGATTGACTTCTCCGGACCTTTTTAACATATATGTGAATGATTTAATCGAGGGACTCAGAGGTACTAGGACGGGTTGCCATGTTGGTAATGTATGTGTTAACAGCCTGAGCTATGCCGATGATATGGTGTTTCTCAGCCCCTCGATTAATGGTCTCCGCAAGTTGCTTTCAATCTGTGAATCTTATGCCGAGAAACATGGATTGAAATATAATGTTGCTAAGACAGAGGTCTTGGTATTCCGTAAGGGTAGAGGTCCGGAAAAGGTACTACCAATTTGGTTGTATGGTACACCAGTTCGGGTTGTGGCAAAGTTTAAATATTTAGGACATGTTTTGAATGAACATTTAAATGACGAAGAGGATATGGAAAGGGAACGTCGGGCACTTGCAGTGCGCTGTAATATGCTCGCAAGGCGCTTCGCCAGATGTGCGGGAGGCGTCAAAATTATGTTATTTAGGGCCTATTGCCAAACGTTTTATACTTGCCAACTGTGGTTGAAGTACACAAAACGATTTTTTAACATAATTAGAGTCCAATATAATGACGCCTTCCGCATTCTGATGAAGCTGCCGAGACATTGCAGCGCCAAGGAAATGTTTACCGAGGCAGGTGTTGCCGACTTCTTCACCATTCTTCGATCGCGATCAGCATCTTTTTGGGAAAGAGTCCGTGAAAGCGACAATTCTATTCTTAAGAATATCAATAATGATGTCGATAATGTGTTTTTTAGACACTGGTCTAAAATTCACAGAGTCGCAAATGACAGCTTGACGTGAAGCAAATCATTTTAGTGTAGTGTAGTTTAGTTTTGTATTTTTGTATTTGGGTAAATTTAATTTAATGTATGGGTTTATTGCCTGAAATAAAGATATTATTATTATTATTATTATAAAAAAGTGCAAATTAAATTCGTGGTGCCATTTTCGAGCATGAAATGCTTGTCAGTACCACACTAGCCCAAGCGCAGACGCAACGAGTGAGGCGGGCTGGGCGCGAGCTGGGCACCGGCTGCGTATGAGTTGAGTTCGAGTCGAGTCCGAGCTGAGCACGGGCTGAGCGCAGGGCGGGTGCATTTGCATTGGCAAAATATAAAGGAGTTTATTAATGTGTCATAAGACTCGAAATTGTAAGGAATGCATTGGCTGTGCACGGGCTGCGTTTAAGTTGAGTTTGAGATGAGCTTGGGTCGAGTGGTATCGTCTTAACGCAGCCTTACGATTTTAGTAACGTGAGACGGACTTCTAGTAAATTAACTGATGTGATACCTATATTTCAGTAGTGCACAAAACAGCCTGTCACCCACAGAACTCAGTGTACCAATTATCCTGTCTACATATTTTCATAATCTATAACTTCATTAGCGCCTTTCACACAACGCCGCGGGCGGCGGAGGTCGGCAAACAAAAACTGTCATTCACACATACACAGAGCGGAACCTGTGAGCAGGGGTTTGGATGTAGTCCTGTCTGTTTGTTGTTTACTCTATAATGTTTTACTGAAGGGGCGGTCTGTCATTGAAGCTAAGGAGAAATGTATGGAACTAATTATTTGGCTTGGAACATAACTCCTAATTATGAAAGTGTTTCTAGAGTAATAATTTATAGATGAAATGATAAATTATGTCTGTAGTTGTTTTAAAATACACTTTATTAAAGGTAGGTAGGATCATTATTAACAATAGAAAAAAAATACCATAACTTTTTAAGTACCGTACTTAAATTTATTTAAAGTACAAACTGAGTACACGAATATATATACTTTATGAATGATTCGGTTGGCAAAAGTAATGAATCTTTGAATTTAATCCGAATATTTTGTGTCAGAGTATCAGACCTGGTTAGTTTTAAAAAAAAATTGGAAGTAACATCCCAGTTTTTTTAACGACTTGTCGAATCTATAATAAAACGAGAGAAATTTTCCGATACGAATAAAAAATACTCATACACCCCAATAATTCAATACCTAAAAAAACAATACTTTCCCGAATTATGTATGGCCCCCAATCGGTTTCGCTGACCTTTAATAATATTTCACCCCACCTCGGGGGTCGAATCCAGGACTTCGGAATGCATTCATTAAGCTACATTGTGCACGCACCTACGAAAAACATCCCCTCGGTTAATGCAGGGTGTCCAAATCACTAGATTTTTTATGTTTTTTTTATATTTTTATATAAATTTTATTTTAATTGCACTCAGCAAATAGTTTTTAAAGTACCTATAAGTAGTTATTTTATTTTTGGTTAAAAACAATAGAATTTACGTTATAAAATTTACTTGAGCTGATTTTACAATCCTCATGGTTTTGTCAAAAATCGTGGATAGGTACCGAAAAAAATATGTTATAATTGTCATTTCAGGTATATCTTGTACCTCAAGAGGGGTTTTATTTTCATAAGGTAATTTATAGGATAGATTTATCAGAATGTAATGATAAAAAATATGGCAAAATTATAATCATAAGTTTCAAATCCATTTGATTTTACTCTATATGTAATTCATTACAAATTGAACACAAATAATTATATTGTGCTTTAATATTTTCTTGTATATTAACATTCGTGTTGTCTTCATTTGAGTGTTATGAAAGAAACAGCATAGATTTTTCCTAGCTTCATGTACTTCAACGTACGACACAATATGTGCATTTTATAAAATTAAATTCCCCTCGATCCCAAGACGTCCCGGTCCTGGGAGAATTCACAATACATCCATTATGCACTCGGTGTGTGCAGGAAAGTCGGGTAGTTCTAACAAATCATCAGGAGCCCAATCGCGATAATTCTGAACGATAATACCAAAAATATTACGTTGTCATTTAGGTTATATTTACCTAAAAATCTTTGGTTTAGCTTCATAATTTTCACTTAAATTGTCCCAGATTGTAATCCTAGACTCCTTAGGCAGAGTATTCAACAATTTTAACAAAACTGAAGCGAGTATTTTTCTGTGAACGAAACTGAAACAGTAACGATTTAGCTTTGGTTTTATCGTTAAAAATTAGCGCGATTAGGCCCCAGTTCTCGTTCAAGAGACACTTCTCTCGACCGCGGACAAAAAAATAAGTTACTTAAAAGCTGATTTTATTAAAGTGGTATAGTAACTGGATTGACTTTTAAATTCGTCTTCTCAAATGCTGAATGGATATTTTTATTTCTGAGTTTTCTTGTTCATGATTTATTGCGATGTAGAAGAAGGAGAAACAGCACTGTGATTCGGTTTCGAGATACAAATAATATCGACATTATATTTGGTCGGTGGTAGGGCTTATTTCCTAATCCTTCGAGAGCTCAACATTAAAACCAGGCTATCCACTTCCTGTCTCCAAAAAATTCTGGAATTCTTCGGTCACATCGCCCGAAAAGATGGACACAACCTCGAACAACTGATGGTCACTGGCAAGGTCGATGGCAAACGGCCGAGAGGTCGAAGCCTAACTAGGTGGTCTGACCAAATCCGCTCAACGCTGAACACCAAGCTACACGATGCACTCCATGTCGCTAAGGACAGACAGCGATGGATCGTCAAAGAAAAATTAACTTCCCATCGGGAGAATCACGACCGTCAGTAATGAGGAACACGACGCCAGGAGGAGGAGGAGAGGCTTATTTCAAGTCCGCCAGTGTTCCGGCTATTAGAGGTGACATATAGCCATCTCAGTGATGAGAATTCCGGATATAGTGCGCTTCCACCTACGGCCTTATCGTCAGTTAACATCAGGTGAGGTGAAGCCAAGCATTCTCCTGTTGTGAACAAATTAAAAAAAATGCTTTCCGTAAACTTGTCTCTTTTACACATTTAAGTTAGACTGAAATAAATGCATTCTTGGCTACAGGTTTTTCATGCTGAGCTAATAGTAGCATTTTACATAGAAAAGAGGGCCATAATATTTAGAAAATTAGTAAACAAAGTAGATTTGCGTAATAAATTAGAAAACATCACACAAACATCGATCGTGCATGATTGTGTGGATCGTTGGATCCTAAACAATAATCGTTAGATAAATAAAACAAAAGGAACTTTTGAAAACACAGAGGCTGAAATACATTACAAAATAGAAGGACAAAAATTCCAAAGAAAAACTCAGTTGAAATTCTAACTGGTTTCAAACGCAGACGCGAGAGAATACGCGAGTAGCGCAATGAAAATCAAATTTGCACAACCCAAGTAAAGGTGGGTGTACAAGCTTGTATTGTTATATCATTAAAAACTTAAAACAATAAATAAAAATATATGATCCGGAATAACTGGCTGATTGAATATAAAATTCACAGAGGTAGTAGAAAGAAAAGTAGCTTAATTGGCTCCCCATCCGTCGGCGCAGGGACTTACACACTCTTACGCTCCTGTACTCATTCCTTTTCCTTCCAACTTCACCACTTTATCTTAAAGAATCTTTCGACTTTCGATCCTCTTCTTCACTGCGTACTCTGCGTTTTTCTTCTAATCTCACTCTCGATATTCCCCATCATTCCACTGATTTCCTTTCCTATTCATTCTCTGTGCATGCTGTCCGTTTGTGGAACGCACTTCCAGAGGGCATCCGTAAAGCTCGTACTCTGAGATCTTTCAAAGATCAAGTTAG
Organism: Agriphila straminella; assembly: GCA_950108535.1. Taxonomy (NCBI): domain Eukaryota; kingdom Metazoa; phylum Arthropoda; class Insecta; order Lepidoptera; family Crambidae; genus Agriphila; species Agriphila straminella. The sequence continues at coordinate 8,538,728 of OX467321.1, read as the reverse complement.
AACGCATTTCCTTTCTCCCACTTAATACTACTTTTTTTTCTGATATCTCCCTTTCAACTTCATTTTATATACATACACTTTCTCTTCTCTTTATTTATGTATATCTATATCTATTGTCCTTCTAGTATTTTTGCACCCACTCCCCTCTTTCCTCTTCCCCTTAATATTTTTCTACTCAAGGTTGCCTGGAAGAGACTGCTACGTAGCAGTAAGGCCGCCTTTTGTGTACTTGTCCATGTTTATTGTTTGCTCCTATGTAATGTCTTTGTCTAGTGTGCAATAAAGCGTTTTTATTATTTATTATTTTTATTGAAGAAAATATTTGGGCACGACATCCTAGTATTATATATTCGTATTTCCATTTAGAATGAAATATTAAAATTTTGTTCTAATGATTTATGTTGACCATAATTTGTATTGAACATGGTAGTGAACATAATCACATCTATGAAACCCGCGATACCAAGCTCTACTTGCGGTCCAAAAGAGTAGTTTTTTGTTTGCAAGTCCTTATTTTAACCACAAACTAATACTGTAACATTTTTTTATGTAAAAAGCCAATCTACAAAGGCCTTTACAATGAGAAAAAGCGAAGTTTATTTAAAATGGCGGGCTGAACTGGAAAAACTCCTTTTCATGCATTTTGCCGGCTCCGATGTGAATAAAATGTAGAGATTTCTCAGCCGAGAGAACTCGTTGGATAATTTACAAACGGTTTGGAAAACGCATTGAATCTTGATGACTCTTTTTAGGGTTCCGTACCAAAATGGTAAAAAAGGAACCCTTATGGTGTGACTCAGTCTGTCTGTCTGTCTGTCACAGCTGAAGTTTTACAACAGGGACCGAAAAGGGGTCTTAAAAATTTTAAGTGAAGCGACTAGGGCATGTAGGGTATCATATGAAAGAGCGCTGTTTGCACATTTTAAATCATTTTTTTCTTGTTTTTTAGGCCCTTTATCTCCGAAGATTGCAAAGAGAAAAATCTGAAATAATTCTATGTGATAGTAGTTTATGTAAAGATTACAGGAAAAATAAAACGATGTCTCAATATAACACACTTTTTTAGAAATTCAAAAAACAAACAAAAAATTCATATGTTCCTCTACCAGTCAACAGATGGCTCTGACCTAAGTAAAATTATTTTAGTTCCACTATCGATCAAGAGATGGCGCTGGCCTAAGAAAAAAAAATAGTTACACTATTGGCCAAGAGATGGTGCTGACCTAATACTGCAATAATAATGTTACTATTCTACAGCTCTGCAGTGTATTTATTATGATGGTACGGAAACCCTCGGTGCGCGAGTCCGACTCGCTCTTGACCGGTTTTTTTTAATATGAAAATCATTCTCATACTAGCTTGATCACCTATAGCTGAACGGTTTTAATAAATTAGCCTTTACTCCAAGGCAACTAAAGTAGTTGAAAATGTTTATTTAGTATCTGACTGTATAAGCTTTACAGCTACAAATAACTGCGAATACACTATTAATGCTTTTTGGAAATAATACCATGTGTGTTAAAGGCAGTTTTCGCATAAATCCTAAAAAAAACATAACCACACTTTTGTACGTAATTTTCAGAAAAACTGTAGCATGAAACGTCCACTGAATATAAAACTAGTAATACAAAATAAATAGCTTGTAACAGAAACGATAACAAGTCTAAGTAGCTTTTTCAGTTTGTATATTTTTTAATAGCCACTCACAGCACTCGTTTCCGGAAATAAAATGAATAAGTAGCAATTAAACGGGCTTTTAAAAGCCTAAAGCTAGAATTGTAAAATGCAGACTGCAATAAAAACAGAAATGCATACAGTGGCCATAATTACACTGTCAAGTGTCGCGAACAACTTTCAAACGGTATGTTTAAATATGAAAATGTGTGTTTTAAGTTAGTATTTGATTTAGGAACATAAACAAAAAAGTATATATATATCTGGGTATTTAAAACCAGTTTCACATGTTCCGGGTAGGAATATTGCAAATAATATGCAATTCTGTTCCACAAAATATTGTAGATTCAGTATTGACTGTTAACTGGTAGATAATGTTTTTATTTTAGCATTAAATCCGCCCCTGTACCATGCTGATGTATTGTTATACAATAAATATGTTTATTATATATTATAATCAAATAAATAAGAAACTTATATTTTTTTTCTAAAAAGAATAGAATTAATTACTTACAAAATAAAACGTCAAATGCTTTTTCTAATAATTCCTTTCATGACGTGCTGCTGCTTCTACGAACTACATATCAAAAGCTATTAAAATAAGTAGGTACTACACAACTTCCCTTTATTTCAATGTTTTGAGTAGATAGCAGCATGTAATCTTTCCTTTATAAAAATGATGCTATTTACGACTCCATAGATTGTATAACCAAAAAAAAATCAAATGCAAACAGCCCTAAAGTATAGCATTATTCTTTCATCTACAACACGATCGGTATCATTTATATAGATTCCTCCTAATCCTGCGCTATTACGTTTTATTTAAAGATTCGATTCCAATGCGATGTCATTGAACAGCTCGATGAGTACACCGTACGTGGGTCCTATTTCTCCCACGATCCTTGGGGAATCGATGCAATTTTCCCTGACTCGCATCTGTTGGTTATAGTAAATAAGCATTGCGGTACCTTTAACCCATTTTATAGAAGGAAAAAAACGCTACTTGCACTCTGTTCAACAGAAAATTTATCCTGCTTGGTGTAGCTGCTGGAGATGAGACCTTTTATACCTACGTGTGCTTATGGGTTATTGTTCCTGGTTATTTTGTAATTATGTCAAAAAATTCATGATAACAATTATTATGAAAGTTGGACAGAAAACGAATTAAAGATTGAAGAAAGCTAATACATGTTGATATACATTTTTTTTACGGAAATTCGCTTCCAACATCCAAAAATTGAAAGCAAAAACATAGCAAACAACAAAATGACATGTCTACATTCACACTAGCGCCAAATTGGCGGTAGTGCGCCGTTTGGTGGACGATTTGTGAATCAGCAAAATCATCCTGCCATTGCCAGTTCTTCTCAATACAAAGTCTCTCTACACAGTTTCATTGCGATTGATAATAGCGTAGCTCAAAAGCTATGATAGTCAAGCTTGTAATCAGTCAGAATCAGAACTAAATAAACGATATTGATTATAACTAGTTGAAGTTATTTTCTTGATGATTAGGACTATTAGGCTCAATGTCTTTCCAATTAATTAAAATCAAATACGTATTATTAATATTGAAGTGGCTTAAACAAATTTTGGCTTGTGCTTATATAGATGAAAGCTAGTGTATGGTTAGTAATTACAACATCACCTGTTTTTGTATTATGCAACAATGCAATTCGCCCGATAGAATTCCTACTTGACAACAAAAATATGAATAGATTGAATGTTTGTCGAATCGACTTTGAAAGAAAGGTACTGAAGCTTTCTATTGACAGTGTCACATACTTTCCTTCACTCGACTGGCATTTTGTGCAACTGTCAAATTCTATTAATTCCCATTGACACGTGTCGTTTTTCAATAGGCTCGGTGTGTAGAGGGCCGTGAAATACGAATTTAATTGGAAGGTGAAGAATGATAGGTAATTTTGTCTTTACTTAGAGGGTGTGTGATGTGTCATTGAAATTTAATAAGTATGGGGAAAATATGAGGATTAAATTCATCTTATAGTTATCACTAAAAAGCTACTCAGTTAATTTTTTTTTTGTTTATAAAACTACTGGTACAACTTAGCTTGCGTATTCTGTGCTTGCGTTTAAATGGACAACATTTCATTTTCAGAAGGTACAAAAATTAGAAAACCATTTCGAGATTTTAGTGTTCTAAGCTCATATTTTTTTTTCAGAATTTTTAGATCAGTATTTTTTACGTTAATTTAAAAAAAAATCTAATATCTAGTCAAAATTGGGAATGTCAGGAAGTTTGAGTTGAGTCTATTTGTCTTGTATTTATATATTCTGTGCTTATGTTAACTTTCATTATACAAAGTAAAAACGACATATTATATTTTTGAAAGGTTGTCCAATTATGTATGACTCACAAGGTCAAACACTTTTTTAAGAGATTCGATAATTTCAGTAGTCAAAATTATCTCTTTGCGATGGATTAGCTTTCTATAATACACTTATTGAAGTACCAGAATCGAGGCCAAAATCTTCAAATTACCATACTAGTTGTTCACAGATAACATCGTCCATGTCGACAGCCCGATGCAGCGTGGGTGCGCGTGGGAGCTACCAAATGTACAGTCAGAAGCAATTTGGGGTAACACAACATGTCAAATTACTTCAAATGATTTTGAACTTTGGGGTCAACTCAATTGGAGAAAGGATGAATCGGAGGAATCGGTTTTTAGTTCAATATGGTATCAAAATTTACCCATAAATCGATGCGAGCAAACTATATGCCAGTCGATTTCTAAAACGAGCGAATTCTACCGAAGTCACAGACTCAAAATCCATAGGGTATCGAAGCTATAGGCTAACAAAGTATGTAAGTATATACTATGCCCCATGGATTTGAGATCCAGCCAGAAGCACTTTGGGGTAACACAACATCTCAAATTACTTCAAATGGTTTTGAACTCTGGGGTCAACACAATTGGAGAAAGGATGAAATGGAGGAATCGGTTTTTTAGTTCAATATGGTATCAAAATTAACCCAAAAATCGATGCGTGCAAACTATATATACCAATCGATTGCTAAAACGAGCGATTTCTTCCGAAGTCACAGACTCAAAATCCATAGGGTATCGAAGCTATAGGCTAACAATACTTTGTAAATATATACTATACATAATGGATTTGAGATCTGCGACTTGGCTAGGGTACCTTTTTTGTTCGTAACAGCAATCTATTGGCATAAATTTTGTTCGAATCGATTAGGGTTTTTGGTACGGACATTTTGGTTCTTCTTCATAGCCTGATTAGTAAGCTTATAAAGCGCTGGTGACTGTACCTTCCCATCTACTGTAGTTGCGCAACTTATGCACGATAATGGATAAATGGGACGATGTAACTTAGAACAATGGATGAGGCGAAAGTGTAACCGATAGTAAGATAAGAGAGAGAATCGATTTTAAAGAATTATGTCACCTAATTAAATCTACTATTATAATAGTAGATTTTATTAGGTGACAAGATCGATGTTGCTTAGTTTTACAAACGATTAAACTTTACATAAACTTATAATCAAGAACAATTAGGTAGTAGGTAGATCAATAACGGCATCATAATAATTTGAACTGCATAATAAAAAGTAGATAAGTATGCATAACTTACATACAATATTTTGTAATTTAGTCGTGCCAAATACAAAAAATTATGTAATTTGATACTATTTCGATTTGTAATAAAAATAAACTAAGATGGTAATTCCCTAAGCGATAAAAATCAGCGTTTTTCCTTTGATAAATAAAATGCCGTTTAAATTTTCATCAAGATGAGTCTTAAGGATTTCCTAAACTTTTGTAATTCAAGGCGAATGGAATAATTGGAAATTTCACAAACAATTAGAGCTTCGAGAATACTTCAAGGACTTCCAATCCTCGAATCAACTCGGATCGAGTTTTTAACTTTTTCAAGATTTCAAATTCGTTTTAATTTCCATTTAAGTATTTTAATCTTACAAAGAGGTATTATTTGAAGAACTTTCCAATCCTCCTTATTTGCAATATAAAAATTTAATATTTTTCTGTCTGTAGGTATAACTTTTTTATTACTTACGATTGTCAAACGCAGACATTAATAATGCATACTAATCAAATAAAGCTTCAATTAAAAAAGTTATAAATGTTAGGTATACCATAATTAATTCTGGAACCTTACTATTCCAAAAATTGAATTTATGGCTGGCCTCAGAAAAAGCTTAATATTAGTACCTATTGCATTCGTATAGTAGTTATGGTACTGAATAAGCATTATAGTTGGTATGACAAACTATTTTAGTGTTCAGCTATTTCTGAGGTCATTGTACTTGTGAAGTCTCTCGTCAATTATTTTTTCCTAGTTAGCTCTACACATTCCCAAATGTTACATATTTATGATACAGACTGTATACAGTCACCAGATCCGACACATTAAAAGTTAAGTAATTTCAATATATTTCTCGTGACCACTGTACCATAAACATGAAAGGGACTTGTTATTTAGTTCTTAGTAAATAAAAGTGCAAGAGGGTGAGGAATGAGAGGAGGGAGGACGGAGGGGGTATAGGGGGTATCGACATACGTTTACAGGCCTCTTTCTTCGCAATGCCCTTTCCTAGTTGAAACATTCATAGATGAAGTAATATAAAGATGGGTCAGAAGATAGTCATTTTAAAATGAAAAATACGTATACAAAATTTTCAGTAGTACCTTACAATTTTCATTTGGTCAAGATAATAAAAAATCAAATGCTACCAACCAACTATTTAATAATTCTAATGCGAGATTTTGTGACGATCAATTTTTGTAATTGTTCATTTACCTAAATTAAATAAATCACAAAATTGAGTTTTTATTACTGAGTTCATAACCAATATAAAGGCTCGGCATTGATAAATTTCTTAATTAGAATATAAATCTCTCAAAAAACTGATGATAGTAAAACTTTGCCTGATTGATATGAGTATTCAACGTCAACGTCAATTAACGTGTTATTTCGTGTTTTCTGAAAGGTCAGAAGTTTTTAGGCACTACACTATAATTACTACCTACTCTATGTTTTTTACGAGGGGGAAGGCCACGTGGTTGAATCAGCGCGCGTTCGGCGCCAGCGATAACCGCGGTGAATGGCCGTCTTTATTCACGTGCGATTGCCTCGCCCACTGCATACTGCGCCCCCATAAAATTATATAGTGTTTTTCAGGTGGAAACCGTGGAAAAAGTGAAAAAAATATTTTTTACCATCGCCACTCAAAAAAGTGCGTCTTATTCATTGATAACAGTGAATAAAACGCGATTTTATTCACCGAGTGAGTATAAGTATTTTGAATTTGGAACAAGCGCGCATCATATGAATTATATACAAAAAAAACGTCCTGAAAGTATAAAGCCATAGTTATACAATTAAATAAAAAAAACCCGCCTATTTTAGTTAGGTTCTTTTTAGTGTCTTAGCTTTGGGTTCTTTATTGCGAAAATTTTACCTTGTTTTCGTGAAAATGAAAAACATTTTTTTGCAATTAAAGTCAAAACAAATTATGAGTAGGATATCTGAAGCGTAATTTCGTGTCTCTTCATGTGAAAAACGAATGCCCACAAAACATTCCACAATGAAATAATGCGAATATTAAAACAAAACTCGAAAATCAAATAATCGTAACATCAAAGCAGAATGGCAGCAGCAAAACAAAAAAAAGAAAGCTCAAATTGAAATCTCGGAAACATTCTAATTTCAAAAACACAGAACTGCGTTCTAATTTTAAATTTCCACCGCGACCATTCACCGGCGGGCGTTAGGGCGCTCAGCACCCTGTGCAGAGTGCAGCTCGGTCGTCCGGGAGACGAGCCTTGCCCGGGCCGAGGGGTGCAAACAGCCCTTTATAGCCCCCTCTACACCACCACAGCTGGAAAAGCAACTTTACCCATGTCAGTGAAAGGTTGATTTTCAAACGGCTCGGAACAGAAAAGTTGAATTAGCGATCTGTATGCTATGCAGCATGGAATACGGTCTGCTTTTCGAACACTAATTCGGTTATTGCTTCTGTCATTGAAGGAAATTCTGTCTTGGCAACTTGTTAATAGGGTTGCAAATATGTTGTATAGGAGTCGCGTGTCACAAGGGTGGGGTTGTGGGGGGAATTCTCCTCATTCATAATCGCGGGGATGTCGAACGCTCAGGTGGTTTAGGTTTTAGATATATTGCCGCGAGGTGAGATTGTCCGATATCATCCTGTATTTATATGATGGTGTATTGTTTCATACACAATACATACATTGTATACATACGTTGTAAAATTATCCGTCATGATTTAATACTTACTTATTTAATATTACTTAATAATTAATTAAAAGAATAGTTTAAATAACGACGTATTCGGAAGAGGGCTCTGATTACTGAGATGCAGGTATTCTACATTGTTCAGGAGTCAGATACTTCATTATGTCTGTGTATTAGTTATGTTTCATGTCAATAAAATTATTATTTATTCTTATTATTATTGCTTTCCACGCTTTAGAAGTTACTTTTAAATTATAAATACAAACATTAAATACAAACTTACCTGCTTTTTTTTGCAGAAGTCGCATTGTAGTACAAAGATGTGACTTAGAAACAACTACCAGACACTTACCTGAAACAAAATAAAATCATTTTAAACACACCAAAAATCTCACTCATGAATCATTATTTGCTTAATAAAAATCTTCAGAATAACGAAAGATACAACCCTGCTAAATATAAGATGCATAGTATTTAACTTTTAGGTAGGAGTGCCTATCGAACACACTTTTTTATTTTTCAACCAGTTAAGTATCCCCGTAAATAAATGTTTTCAACATTCATTATTCTGCCATAAAAAAAACCACAAAACTTATTCCACCAGAAACTTTGCTGTGAACAGCCTACAGGCCACCGCAAACTCCATTTTACGACAATCCCCGTATATCCCAGACGAACCATTAAATGTCCTAGAAGAATCTTGTGATGTTACACAAACATCGCAGGGCAATAAAAACTTTACGTCCACCGCAAAAGATTCAAATTCAACATCTCTAAGGAGTCAGTTCCACATCTAGACGCCATTTTGGCTGTCGTAAAAAGTTAATGATTGTTTCTAATTTCGCACTGCAACAAGTAAGGTTAAATATGTAATTTGTAATATTTTAATTTTTTTTTGCTTAGACAATTTCACACAACGATTTCTAACCCCAAACTAAGCAAAGCTTGTAATATGGGTACTAAACAACTAACATAACATACTACTTATATACTTTTTAAACATATACTTATTACACATAGTAACAGAAATTAAAATGATATAAAATTCATCATTTCAATTTCTGCCCGGCCGGGAATCGAACCCAGGACCTCTTGCGTGGTAGACGGGCATGTTGATCAATGCACCACTCAAGTATGGTTCTAGTAACGGTCAAGTCATATTGCTCTAAAAGGGAAAGGGTTGTTAAAGTAGATTTCAAGTCTTTAATTATATGCCAAAAAATACTTTGAAGTTAAGTGATTAAAACAAAAGAAATAAAAAGATCAACTCGATTTACTCGGTCTCACGATAATTCACAGGAGTCGAGAGCGTAATCCCAGACGCTACGGAATTTGCCCGAAGCTCAGACGGAACACAAAGCGACAGGCTGACCAATTACAGCCATTTATAACAATGTCCGAGCGCTCTGTATCGCCGCTGCACAGACGGACTCTTAAGAAGGGATATAGTGGGAGAAAGGACAGTATGTACTCATTTCACAATTTTAGAAGAAAGCAAAAAATCTAGCAAAATACTAGGTAGTACTAGTAAAACTAGTAACCTACTGCAAAAGGTCGCTGACAGACAAGGGTATGAAAATGAGGGGTCTACAGAAGGCCTCTGACAGACAAGGGGTAAGACCAATTTAGGAATAGGACTCTAGACACATATCAAAATTTTAGAATAGAGCAAGTACGATAATAGTTTATCATTAATCTCATCCTTTTAAGCTACTTAGGTTATCATAGGTTATTGTTATAAATTCACTTATAGCAGTGTAGCGTTCACCCAAATACTATTACTGAAATATAAATAAATGATCAGTCAGACATCTTTATTAGCCTCACATGTAGCAAGTTGTGACACCACACCAGCCAATGTGGCAGATAAGATCCATGACAATTGCTGGCCAGTACCAGCAAAGCAAGTACTGGCCAGCGGATTCCGGGTGTAGTGCGCTTCCACCTTCGGCCTCGTCACTTAACATCGGGTGAGGTGAAGGCCAAGCACTACCCCGTTGTGCATAAAAAAGTCCTCGCCAGCCAGTCCTTGCATCCTCCAACAGTTATAATAGTGTTAAACATTAAAGTTGTCCCATAACTAAAATAGTAGTTTATGATACAAGGTTGGTAAGGAGGTTTTAAAAAACCTTAACAACCGTGTACCATACTACGTTTTCAATACATTTGCGAGAAAACATTATAGGTACTGCTGAAATTTTAATCTATACATATAATAAAACTGTAAATTCTAAATATTTGTGCGCGAATTACGCAAAAACCGCTAAACGAATTTTGATGGATTTTTCACAATTTAGTAGATTGTGGTCCAACTTAAAATCTAAGCTATGTTTCTTCAAATTCGGGTGGGTTGAACCAGAGAAACAGCTTGAACTCTCCGTAGTACTAGCTTTCATACACTGAAGGGGTCATTTTAAACTAGTTTTAATATTTTTCTACTGTCCACGCGGATGAAGTCGCGGGCGGAAGCTAGTAGAAAATAAAAAAAACGTTCGTAAACAAAATGGCACGCCGCTGGCGTGCGGTAAAATCAACTTTCCGCATGCTCGACTGTCATCGTAAACTTACATTTTCGAGCAACTGTATTGAAAACAAAATTACCTTCTAATAAAGATTGCAGGTATAACAGGTTTATAGTTACACAGTGTTTTGTCACTTTCTTTTTAATATCAAACTTAAATAGTTTGACAGAGAGTAGGTAACCATTTTATAGTTATCTTTATAAGTAAGGCGGTATATCAATAGAGTTAGCATTCTTTTACATCTCCACTATGGCCGAGACCATAAATTTAGGATACGCTTACGTATGAGGGGAGGAAAGAAGGGAAGCAAAAGACTAGAAGAGAAACGACACGCAGGTGGGTTAGATACGTAGGGTCAACCAATGACCGCATTAGCAGACGCCGTTAAAGACGTTTATTGTGGGCTGGGACTTAAATACAGCAAATAGAACTATATGATCCTGACCTAATATTGCATTCGTATTTGCTGACAGGGTGATGTAAAAAAATCATATATTATCTTTAACACTAGCTACCGGGATAAGTAGTGTTATATATTATGTGCTACCGGGGCGCTTAATGAAACGTTTAGTTAAAAATATTGAGAGCAGAAATATTTTTAATAAATATTATACTGAATACTACCTACCTATTCTGATTCTGGAATAGCTAAGCTACAAATTCCGCGTTTGTGAGTTTCATGAAAAAGTTCTAGCATTTAAATTTGATGAACCTACCGTTTCTCCAGTTTTATACACAAACGAATAAGAACACTTTCATAAAATCTTGGTTTTAAGTAACCTTAATACTCTTCAAGACCTGAACGGTAAAGTTGTAGACAAAAATAATGAGTGGGATTATATTTCCACGAATCTGCAGGATTTGAAACAAAAATAAGTTATATCTCTGTTTCTATTAGAGCTCTTTCTCAATAAACATATAAGACTCTATATTGGGAGACAAATACGCTACATTTAATTATCCTCACGGATTCACAAAAGCTTTCCACTGTAACTGCAACTGTGAAAGAAAGAGTCAAACACATAAGGAAAACAATCACAGGCAAAATATTTTTAATCACAATCACAACCAAAAAGCTTTAATTAAATAAAAGCAATCCAAAAAAACAGCTGAATCAAATATTTACGAACATTGTTATTGCGTTAAAAGGGAACAAAAGGAGTTCAATTTAAAAAAAACAAATGAAAAGTGACAATAGCTTAAAAATCCGTGACCGATTACGGATCCAACGTAAACATTTATAATTAAAGATAACATGTAAACACATGGATTGAAAGCGAACGTATTAAAAGGGAGTTATACAGTTTTGGATGGACAAAAAAGGGATGAGGAGGGATGACGCGACGTGTTTCGTCACGCCATAATCAAACGTCACGTGATTGGGGGGAAGTGAAGGGGGCCTTATCCGCAAACGTTTGCTCCGCCACCTGTTCGTGGATTAAGAATTGGTAGTCCACCATCCTAAGAGTAGATAGAGTATTTCATGATAATTCTCAATGAACAACCTATAATTGAAACAGTTCTTATTTACTTTTCGATGAAAATCATCTAAACAGTATCGGGCTATACTCGTTATTGCTGTTGATAAATCACTACTATCATACTTTAACTATAAAGAAAAAAAAAACAAAAGTTCTAACAAGGCATAAAGCTTAGGTAATAAAACAATTGACAGTTTAATCAAATCTAGTTGTGATCTAGATTATTAAAAACAAGAAAAGTAATAAGAAAATTATAGGAAGATTGAGTTATTCCATCTAAGTGGATGCGCATTTTCTTATACGGTAACTCCTGAGCTTTAGAGTCTAGGTGTTTGTATTGCATTAAGCATTCTTTGTTGGAAATAATGAATGAGGCGAACGCAAACTTCATCCGCGCTGCGAATATTAAGCGATGTTGATCTTGCCTTTTGCTCTTTTCAGGGTTCCGTGGATTTGATAGATTATACAGTATCAAAGATATTGAAGCTTCAACTTTCATTTGAAAATAATTTTGAGAAGCGAGATTTAGTAAATGTAAAACTTACAGTTACAGGATAGAGGTATTGTTTTATAATCTCCTTTACATAATAGATATCAAAAACCCAGAGCTATTCATGATAATAATAATAGTACGTACGTATTTATTATGTTATACGAGAAATCTAGTTTCCATCGCAGTTTGACACGTAATAAAACTAGTTGGCTCTGTGAGATGTAGACCTCGAGTTGGTGACATTTTTGAACATTTATCGAAATGACTGAAATTTGTTTTTTTTATGTTTTGAAAATTTTTGAAAAACCGAATTGCGAAAATATATTAAGTAATTTATAGTTAACAAACCAGCTCACACGAGAATCAGTTGAAAAATGCAACTAGGAGTCCAATCGCGCTAATTCTGAACGATAAAACCAAAAACGTTACGTTGTCATTTAGGTTATATTTACCTAAAAATCTTTGGTTTACCTTCATAATTTTCTCTTAAATTGTCCCAAATTAAAATCCTAGACTCCTTAAGCAGTGTATTCAACAATTTTAACAAAACTAAAGCGAGTATTTTTCTGTAAACGAAACTGAAACGGTAACGATTTAGCTTTGGCTTTATCGTTGAAAATTAGCGCGATTAGGCCCCTGGGGCCGTACCGGCTAACTTTTCGAACTTTAAAACAGAGAAATCAAAGTAAAGGAATTTCGTATTGTACTATTTGTTGAAGTTATTTGGAAGATATCGATGTTCGTGTGACATTATGAATTAGGGTTCACCATTTTGGCCCAATTGGGGCTCGATTTATCTGTTTAAATTTGAAACCCGACAAACTTTTCGAAGTTCGATGCGTTAGCCGGTACGGCCCCTGTAGTGTAGAGGAGAACAGCTAGACAGACAGACACACGAAAGCATTTTTGCCCAAGCTGGACCGGAGACGCTTCGCGCTCGCTCGGTCTAAAACAGCTTTTTTTATATTTGTCAAAAATATCAGAAGCGGAACCCAATCCTTTAAGCCCGTGACACACCCAACACTTTGTGTGTTTTTCCAACAGGATCATACACTTTTGCTTTTAAAACGAAGCCTGCCGTATTCCTTCGGGAAAATATTATGAGTGAGGGCTTTCGGGGTTATGAGCGAACACCGAAATAGGTACACCTTTCTAATTTACCATAATATATTTGTAATAATTTTAACTCACCGGAAATCTTGGATTTAGAGCAAAAATTTTACTGAATAAAGAGAATAGAAGTAAATTCTCACAAAAACTGTTAAAGGTAATACACAAACATACTTTTCTATAGTCAACTACTTCGATTCCTTCAGGTATTATCCTTAAAACTTTATTCGCCCTATAATTTATATCAAGTAATTAAATAAAACTGTAACAATCATATTCATATTTACTAAACCATTACCTATTCGCCCATTAATAAGGTTCACTTTAAAATTAACAAACTTCCCATCAATTCGTGCGAATTACAGCACCAGCGAATTCTAGCGTAACACAATCACTGGGTTTTAATTAAGTATTATGTACTTTAGAGTCTATTTGTAAAGCTTCGTAGATGTGAAAACAAACAAAAAGTTCCTTTTAATGAAATTTAATATCTGCGCAGAACTGTTGGAGGTTGCTTTGGAAATTTGTAGTCAGCTACTTGGCTGTCTCGAAAATTGCCGCAGGGAGTTTTAGTCTGGAGGGATACGTGTTGGTTGCTCATATTACACTTTCTCTGTCGTAGTGTAGAATTACAGAAAAAACCCGATGCTTGCATTTATATATAAATGATATTGATATCTTACAGAGTAAAGAGATCATTACGGCATTTTCAAAATGGTTAAAATTAGATGTAACGCCTAACGGATTTTGGGATGAAGTTAATATCCCAAATAAGACGCAATAACGCAGTTGCGACAAACAAAAGAGCGACAATCACTATAGCGACAGAACGATATTTCGACACATACGTTGTAGCGACAGTACGTAGCTGCGACGAACGTTACTGCGGTATTGTAGAGTGAGTTATAAGCTGGCTCTATCACTATTTGTTATTCATCAGTTATTTATGAAGCTTTATTAATTACCTCGACATGAGTGCTTTTCGTTTCAAAAATCAGCAAATCCACAGCCAATTTTTGTAAAGGCAATCATGAATCAAAGCACCTGAAGATATTTCGTACAAAAAAGCAAATATTTCTTCAAAACAGTTTCCACAAAAAGTCGCTGGAGAATAGAACGATCAAACAGCTTGGGGAACAAACACGTAAATTTTCACGTTTAAGGGAATCCATTAAGAATGTCACGAGATAACAGGAGTTATGCAATTGTAATATTAAACAAAGAAAAGGAAAATATCTGCGACTGAAAAATAACATTCAAAGGCGATGAAAACCTCACCGGGGAAAATTTCGGTAATTTTACCCGCGTATCTGTAGACGAGTAAGTAATGACTTGAGTAAAACTTGCAATATTCAAATGATTATAATATTATATTGCCATGCAATTTACAGTATAAATTAATCTTAAATCTTGGACGAATTCGTCCATGTCTTAACTAAATACAGTCATAATGGTATTCACATGCAATCAAAAACTTACAATCATAAGAATCATAAGAAGCATTTGAAAGTTGCAAGTTATTCTCAAGTCATTACTTACTCGTCTATAGATACGAGGGTAAGTAAAGTCTTACACTATGTAAAGATAAATGATTTATGTAAATTTAATATTCTACTGTATGATGTGTGAATATGTAGATTTTTTAACGAATAAAATAAACGACTTAAATATGTAATTGATGATGTTTTTGAAAATATAATATTAGTATCGATCTTTTTCATTCTAATTATAATGATAAACCCATCCATAATAACGTGTTCTAGTATTTCGTCGTATGCTAAGTCGTTATAAGTAGTGAAAATTGTACTGTCAAAATATGTCCACCCACCCTTGTACGTGAAGTCCCTTTGTTTAAAATAATACTGTTGCTTTGTAACAAAACCTCGGTTAATTTAATGTTGACATTATGCGTGGGGACATTCTCATAATCGGTTCACTAAACTGAAATATTTGAGAACTTTCCAAGCCTAGTCATAATGTATGCGACGGTCTAGACTATGAGGGGCCTAAAAACAATGAAAGTGTAAGTTATTATGAATTATGGAACATTAAGGAGATCTATTGTAAGACAAACTTTCTGATATTTACAGAATGATTATTGAAATAGTACTAAACGAAAAGATTTATAAAAAAGAACATCGAAGTTAATACAATACATACATACAAATATTAATATTTATCTCAAGTAAGGGGTTTCAAGAAAGCAAAAGTTGCTTGGTCATTTATCGCACCTTGTGTTGTGGATTATGTAAGCATATGATACAAAGAGGCTACCTGAAGTCCGAACATAAGAGCTACTTGACATTTTGCCAAACAAGATAAAGTAAGTCGACGGTCCTTCTAACAACAAAAACACTTACAGAAAAGATATCGCAGAGGCAGTAAACTTAACGTTCAGTTGGGCACGAATGTAAATCATAATTGTTTGTTGCTACCACTCCACTAACAGGTCGTTATGCCAACTGTTTTCCAATCAATCAACAAAAGTTATTGCTGGCTGTACCCGGAGTTACGTCATAACAAATGGTCCACCGCCTTTTGCATCTACACGTGTGTTTGACAAGAGACAAATGACGAAAGAGAGAGAGAGAGAAAGAAATAAGGGTCACAAGTAGGCAACTAATTGGCCCCTATAGTAGAAAAACGATTAATCTGAAACCACCTCTCCCTAACGTAGTCATTATTCTTTGCCAGACTTTATAGGGACTTTCATTACAAAATTAGGCTGATAGAACACTGCAGATTTTAATTTGGTGATTAATCAAAGTTTATGAACAAAATTAATCACAAACACGAAATTAGGTATTGAGAGATAATCTTTATAACTACTTTACATACTATACAATTTACCGATACTACAATTGTACGCCTTTAGGTCAGCAACAGAGATGCTTCATGCTGCTAGTTTATTGATGCATTTTTCAATATAATTCAAAATAAACTTCAAAATAATTTATTCAGTCTAGGCTGTTACAAGCACTTGTGAATGTCATAGAAGCTACGCCATCAGTTCGCAAACCCTAAGCGGGAATCTAGTCCCAACCTTATTACTAAAATTCATCTTGCAAAAGTCTGCTGTTGAGGTATATCAACAGCAGTGTAAGTGTTTTATGGCAAATAAATAAATTTCATTTCATTTTAACATTATTATTATTTCAGTGCAAATCAATTGATTTTAAAGCTAGGTATTTATTGCCATAATGAAAAACGATATTGTCTTCACCCTTTCCCAAAAACGGGAATTCCAGAGCTTTAAATCCAATAAGCATTATTTTAAACAAGCCGATCATATAACCTGAAGGAGGTCGTAAATAACTTTGTTAGTAAACCCTTCTCACGGACCAGGGAAAAACATAAACGGTGAACTCGTTCACCTAAGACCCGATACGAAAGGAAATAACGAGACGACCGCGGATAAAGACGGGGAGAAATAAAGAATAACGGAGGCGATGCGTTTGGGAGGAATAACGAAATTGGCCAGGCATGAATGCTTAATGCCCGGGGGTTCGCCCGGGATTAATTTGGCGGTGAGCAGAGTGACACAGTTGGCGAGGTATCGGTAAGAAGGTTGAAGAATTTATTGTAACAGCTGATGTTATTTTTAACTTAAACATAACTTAACCAAAAATTATATAAAACCAAATATGAAATTAAATAGAGAGTAGGCCGCTATGCCTGATTCACAAGCCAGTCTAGTAATGGAAGGTCACATCTACGAATCTTGAGCTCAAAAATGTCAAAAAACTTTTTTACTTACTTGGATCCGCTGAACTTACTGTATTTAAGATCGAATTATTGTTATTATAATACCTTTTTACTTTTTTAAACTTAAAGCTAGCTGAAGCTCTAATAGCTTATACAATTTATCAGCTGCTAGAGCTATATAATTTTTATCCTACATGAATACACTTAACTTTGGTAGCAATCATGCCTTTCGTGCGTTCACTTATTTTGGTTGAGAAAGATATTTGAAATTCTCTCACAGAAACAGTTAAGTAAAAAAGAAACCATACTGTTTAACTCTGTCGATGATTATGCGTTCCCATTGGACTCACGGGCACCGATTACGTGATCAGTTTGAAACTCTTCGTTAATGGCGACGCGATCGTCTGTTTCAGATTTCATTAGCGATATAATTACGGGCGCCACGTGTGATTTCCCGTAATTAACAAATTTTCGAATTCGCGATGTCATAACATTTTACATAACATTTAGATTGGAATGGATTTTTGGTGCGTAATTACTTCAATTAGACTTATAGAATATAATAACGAGTATCCAACACATTTAAAGGTAACTAGGTATAATTAATTATTTTACTAACTCCATTTTTTTAATTAAGTATACTTTTACAATACAACGTTTAGTAAAGATAAAAAGTTGATTCACATATTTGTTAATTAATTAAAAGGCATGTTCAAAAGCCGTTGGTGCCGGCTGCATTTGCAGTCGTGAACACCCACCAATCCGCATTGGGCCCGCGTGGTGGGTTATGGCCCATCCTCCTTACCACCCATAAGGAAAGCCTGTGTCCCAGCAGTGGACATCAAAAAATGGCTGTTGGACATGTTCAAATGACCATAATAATTCAAGATTTATTTTCTTTGTTTATCATTGAAAGAGTCCTTGGACGAATTCGTCCAAGAAAGAGTCTCAAAGGATTCTTCAAAGGCAGCCGATAGGAAGTGACTTCTATCGCAATACGAATTTAGTCGACGAACCCTCGTTGTGCAAGGCTGTACCTGGTGATCGATTGTTATTGGCCCTTCGTACTGGGAAAGGTGTATTTCTTTGCCTATGAATATTTTTAACGGAGCTAAAGTGACAAAGTGTGGTGAGCGAATTTTTACCCCAGGATAGTGATAGAGTTTAAAGTTTAAACCTTATCACTATTCCGGGGTAACTAAATTATTTTTGCCTTAAAGTCAAAAAGTACGGATGTAATGAAATTTCTAGATATTTCACGGTATGCCGTGAAATATCTAGAAAAAATATCATATCAAATTAAATTTCATATAAAATCATACGCATGCAAAATGTCAAACTATACCTACCTAAAGTCTGAAAACAATCAAAAGAAAAAAACATCACCTTTCAACTTCGTAACTTAAGGGCGGAATCAATCAAACCTTCAAGTTCAATTTAAACTTTCACAATATTTTTAAGTGCTCATTATTTTAAGTCCACGTTTCTTTCAAGCTAGGATGAAAATATCGTCCAAGTACCCAAGTAAGTATATATTCAAAGACTTTTTTGTCCGTAAAAACTCCCTTTGAAAAGTCATTTCACCGAGGTTCGCCTAGGTGAGCGAAATACGTCACATTTTTTATACACCTGCCTACAGTGCCTACAAAGGGACCGCTTTTCTCGAGTTTCCTTTTTTGCACAAACTTGATAATAGGCAGAGTTAAAATCCAATTTCAACGTTGGCTCTTTCGGTTTAGAATCTAAAATAGCTTGTGATCGTTCAATTGGACGCTGAAATAAATTGGTGATCTTGATGTATTGGAGGGGGAAGATATCAGGATTTTAAATCTGTCTCGAATTACATACTTACCTTGGCGTCCCCTTCGAGGGTTACAGGAAACTTAAAAGTTCTGATACTTTCGATTGATTGTTTTTATTGATTCGTTATTCTTTACTTTGTTTACGGTGGTAGGTCAAAAAGTTGCATAAAACCAAAAAGTTGCATACAACGTATGTACCTATATAACTTTAGTGAATGAACCCAAAACGAGAAAACCGTTTCTTCGGAGCATCTAAACTTAACAACTTTTACTATGGGACCAACTCTGTTTAATACATTTTGTTTTTTTTTATTAGTTTTTGTATGAAACAGCTGATTTTATTTTCGCGATTTCAGAGTTGCTTCATTCATTAACACGTTATAAACATTCATAAATCTAAACTTAACAATAAAACTGCTAGATACATGCCATATAGCATTTACATAACTATCAGTTTGGATATCAAAAATAATATTCTCCAATAACAAATACATTAACATAGACAATTTAATGAATAACTGTGTGAGTGAAAGTAACAGAAAAATAATTTTCATTTTTTATGGACGAAAATAGTTACTCAACTTTGTCAAAGCTCATTAAACTCTCTTTTGAAAAGGCATTTCCGTTTGATATCATGCTAAATTGCATTTATAGCTTGGCGGAGGACAGCATAATGGAAGGCGAGACTTGTTCGTTGGCTATCTTGCCTTTTTTTAATTGGCGATAATACTTAATGGGGGAGAAAATTTTATACAAACGAAATTCATTTAGATAAAGGAGAGGAGTATAATAAATTAAGACAAAGTAATTTCTAAATCTATTAAATTGACATAAAATATATACCGTGTTATTACAAAAGATTTTTAAACACTATTTAATTTAACACATGTTTAAATGTGATGCTGTCTCTTTCAAACAAGTTAGTCAAAAAAGTGACAGAATCACATTTTTTTTTATTTATTAAAAGAAACTGTGTATACATTTTTTATCTTACAAAAAAAACTACTTATTTAAACCTCGAGTTTGAGTTTAGTACCTGAAAGATTCATACACGTAGACAATAAGTGATACGTACATTTTTTTTTTCCTTTATTTACCATTTTAAATGGTAACTAACACTAACTAACATGTGCTTAGTGAAACAGTGTTTAAAAATCTTTTGTAAATAACACGGATAGCTTCTCTTATAAATAAAAATATGGTTAGTTAATTATTGCTTATCTTATAATAACGTTTATTGAGTCTTTCTTTGATAACATAACTAAATATTTTATATTAAAACAAAAAACCCTTCAGATGATATGATCAGTATCTCAATATTCTATTCCCGTATTTTTAGGCGCATAATATGATTTTTTTTCTCTTCGTTTACCTCAAAGAAAAAGAAAGAAACATGTGGATTGTAACCATTGCTCCCACACCGCGGGTTCACGGGACAAGAAACAGATGAAAGGGGGTAAGTACCCGAATTAATTGATTGATGCTACAAAGGGAGAAACTTATTGGAAAAGATCGCATTTTCAATTTCACCTCCACGAGCCCTACCACTGATTTACGATTCACTTTATACGGGTATTAAATTAGGATGACAATTAATTTTGTGTCGTGGGAAATTTGGGTTGTTTATTGGTCACAAACTTGGGTTCTATAATTCCTTTATACAACGTGTTACAAAATAACCCCTAATGTCGTATACGGTATATAGGGACCATTAGACTGAACAGCTTTTACTATGAGAGCAACTCTGAAATCGCGAAAAAAAATCTGCTGTTTCATATAAAAATTAATATCTTACACACTCTTACGCTTCTCTATTCTATTCTTTTTCTTCCTACTTCCCCACATTATCTTAAAAAATGTTTCGCGTTTCGCACTACATCTTCTCACTGCACACTGCGTTCTTCTTCAAACCTTACCCTTGACATCCCTAAGCACTCTTCTGACTTCGTTTCCTACTCCTTCTCCGTTCATGCCGTCCGCCTATGGAACGCACTTCCCGAGGGTATCAGAAAGGCTCAGACTCTAAAATCCTTTGGCGATCAAGTTAGAAATCATTTCCTTTCTTGTGATCGAAACTTATAATACCTATATATACTTATTCTCTTTCTATCTATATACATTACCTGTCCTTTGAATTTGCACCCATTCCCCTACTTCTGCTTTTTTATTTTTCTTTCACCTAAGGTTGCCTGGAAGAGATTGCTATTTAGCAATAAGGCCACCTTTTGTATGTTTTCTTTTGCCTTTTTTTGTTTCTTTCTGTTTTTGTTTCTTGACGTGTGCAATAAAGCTATTATTATTATTATCGAAAATATCACAATGTATGAAACAGCTGTTTTTTTTTTCACGATTTCAGATTTGGTCCCATACTAAAAATTGTTCAGTTTGATGGTCCCTATCTACTATATTCGGCTTTAGGCGTTACTTTGTAACACGTTGTACATTACTATACTTTATTTAATATTATTGCAACTTTCGATACTGACTAAAGGTCTAGAGTAATGTAACATTTAAAATTATCTAACCGCTCGCTTCACTCATCCTCGCAACTCCCAAACCGTCAATACACCGCGCTATTTAGATACAAAATGGATCCGCGCCGACTGTCGATGAAACATTATGTTTTCGCCAAGAAATAATTGGCTATGACAATGGAAGTTATAATTTTTCGGTTAATAATGAAACTAGCTTGCTATTAATAAATAAATTGTATAACTAAATTTACACGCAAGAGCAGGATGAAGCTTTTCTGTCGGGCGGTAGTTTTGGACGCATATGTATCCAAGGTGTACTGACGGTCGAAATGCCTTGGATGCATTAGTATCCAAGGTGTATTGAGCGGTTAACTCGATTTTGAAATGTTGTTTGCATTATCTACGTTATGAATACTTGGAATTCACTTCAGAAAGTCTGTGTTTTCTCAACACAAGAGGTAAGGGAAAAGTCAGAGCCGAGAAAATTCCCAGTAAAGAGATCAATCTTAAAAAGGTTCGATACACACTGGAGCCTCATTTGCTGATGGATCGCTCTCACCGCCCCACCGGATTGCCTTAAATTTTTCAACGAAACGACTTTTGATAAAACTTCTGCGACAGTTTTAAATTTTACATTTATCCCCTTAAGCTTAACTAAATACATTAAATCCGATAATTTTACTCAGAAAAGAAAAGCTGTTGCAAAAATGTGAGAGTGGTTATGATTATTATTACAGCAGCAATATTTTTTATTGACATAATATATTATACTTTAAATAAAGTGCCATGTCAGTGCTCGAATCTAATATGACATATCTTGATTGGCATAGAAATGAAAGTGTCTACAGACTGAAAATATGTCAATATTATCACACAAACGTCAATTTTATTTAGGGGCGTACCTACTTTGAAAATTCAACTATTTATAGTAAGTATCACAAAAGGACTTCAAATCCTCTGGTACAAAGATGGCAGCCGAGAGGAAAAACCGACCAAGTTATAAAGATTTACTATTACAGGAGGGCTCGATAATAATGGAATTTCAATCAGTTGCGGTGGAGGACGACGAGAGCTTATTTGAAGGTTCGAGCACTAAAATGACGCTTGATGAGGTAATCGAAAATTCGATTTATGCTTACCGCTGACGGGCGCTATTTTGTAGCTGCGATAAGCGCGGCGTTAATCGCGGCGATATCGCTGCGATAAACGCGGCGATAATCGCGGCGACAATCACGGCGCTTTTTAGTCGCTGACGTAGGTTAACCCTAAAAGGCACCCGGTAATAATATTATAGAACAATCACTTTTATTATTGCTAAGCTCTATAAAATAAAGTTTATGATTTATTTATGTCAGTAATTATATACTTTTCACAAATGAAGCAAACAATGTATACGATTCAAATGTCTTCAGTACCCTTAGCACGAACAGCTATCGAGAAAAAAAACGCACGTAAAATTACTCGATAGACAATTCTCTATGGAAAATTTCATTTCGCTTATCGGCGACAGATGGCGTTGTACAAATTTCCAATACAAAATTTATCTATCGAATGATTATTTTTTTGATAGCTGTTCGTGCTAAGGGTACAGATCCTTTTATCGTCAAAATAGTGTGAAGAACAAAAATTCTGCATTCACTTTATATGCGCAAATTCAAGAATTATATAAATTGGTAAGCATATCATGTAATAATAATTCTCTTACTTTTTATTGCAAACTCTACCATTACAAAAATAATTATGTCAGCCAGCGAAAAAAATTGTGGTGTCTTTTAGGGTTAAAGCCGCTTGTCACTCTTGTCAGTGTCATTTCGTGGGCGATTAGTCGCCGAGCTATGTGTGAGCTACTTTTTGTAGCTCGTGGGCGTTTACGTATTGAACTCCATATGTTCTATTCTGGGCTACAAAAAATCGCTCGGCGATTAAGCGCCCGTGAGCGGTGGCGCCTAGGGTTCTATCACAAATATTTAATGAAAATAATCAAATATTATGGGCTTGGAAGTGATGTTTATTTAGAAATACCTACTTTGGTAATACCTACCTATGTAATATAAAAACATAATTTATTGCTATGAATTTATGTTACGGACATACCGGGTGTAACAAGACCCTCAACGAAGCCGAGGTCTACGTATTCTGCCCATCATCAGGACCATTTCTGTTCAAAATTATTGCTGGAAAACGATTTTAATTTTTGGTGTCAAAAAAGCATTGCATACATTACCACGCAATGTAACGCGTACAAAAGACCGCGCCTGCAAGTGAATGCTACACAGCTGCGTGCGGCCGAGTTGAAAGGGAACATTATGTGCGTGCTCCATGAAATACATTGAATGATGACGTTTTGAAGCCATTGGTTGTTACGAAATACATAAAAAATTGATAATGTTTCTGTAGACAAAAATTGAGAAATAACGAATAAAATAAGATGTCATAAAAATTTGAACAAAATATTTTGAAAAAAGAAATATATGTAGCTTACTTCCGCAAACAAAATATGCAAGATGCACCGCCCGCCCGCCCGCAAAAATATGCAGCACACCACAAAATATAAGTGCACAATACCTGCATTTAGCAAGACAGCAACACACCTTGCACCTTCACCAATTAGGCTACTCTACACGTGTAGAACGGAAGTCGGCTTGGCGGAAGTCCCAAACCATTTTGAAAAAAGAAATATATGTAGCTTACTTCCGCAAACAAAATATGCAAGATGCACCGCCCGCCCGCCCGCAAAAATATGCAGCACACCACAAAATATAAGTGCACAATACCTGCATTTAGCAAGACAGCAACACACCAATTAGGCTACTCTACACGTGTAGAGTAGCCTAATTGGTGAAGGTGCAAGGTGTGTTGGTGCAAGGTGTATTGTGTAAAAATAGCATTGTGAATGCAAAAATCTCAAATTTAAAAATTGTAAATACATTCTGTGGTGAAGCATCAGAGCGCACTTTCCTTTACTCATTCCAGCTGACAAAAATTTAGGGCCCTCGCAAACTTTCTTATTAAAGTATTATGGTAACGAGGACGGGCGTCAGATAACAGAACTAAGTCCCGCGACTGAATATTCCATTAGGACGGTGACAAAGCCGATGAATTATTCGATCTCGGCTCCGAATTAGGTGAGCTTCGATGTGATTAAATAGAACCTGTAGATGCTATCTTTCTCGTTTTATAGTTCATTCTAAGTAGGTTTTAGGTTTGAGGCGATCAAACTTCTTGGGATTGGTTGAGCGTTTTTACAAATTATATGGCAATGTA
The DNA here is from genome assembly GCA_950108535.1 of Agriphila straminella. NCBI lineage: Eukaryota > Metazoa > Arthropoda > Insecta > Lepidoptera > Crambidae > Agriphila > Agriphila straminella. The sequence continues at coordinate 8,513,942 of OX467321.1, read as the reverse complement.
ATCTATTCTAGAGGTATTAAATAGAGGAATGCTATTTATTTAAAAAATGGCTGCTTAAAAAAAAGCCCTGTTATTACAAAAGATTTTTAAAAACTGTTTAACTAAACACGTGTTTAAATATGATGCTGTCACTTTTTTGACAATATTGTTTGACGGAGACAGCATCACATTTAAACAGGTGTTTAGTTAAACAGTGTTTAAATATCTTTTGTAATAACACGGAAGTTGTACAAGATTAGCCTTAATAGAAATATCAGCAGTAAGCAGGGTATAAAAAAATATTGTACCTGTGTAGCAACCTCAGTGCCTGTATTATGTATGAGTTTGTACAGCTCGATAGCGACTGTATAGTTAAGCAATTTTGTATAAAAATTGGAACAGTGCCTCTTTTGGTAACAACACTAAACTATAACTTTTCATACAAATGTTAAATACAGTCGCTATTGAGTATGTGAGCGTTAACTCATAATACGCCGAAAGATAGAATATATTTTCATGACAGTAGCATTCCCCAATCACATCATCCAAATTTCGATTGCCGCGATTTCAATTAGGTACCCCTGATTTCTGAAGAACTTTATCAGAAGTCGACATTATCTGGTTTAAAGTAAAAAACAAAAAACCGACTTCAAAAAACCTGCCTCTAAAAAAAGGAAGAAATAATATACAATTCATTAGATACGCATTATCATTGTTATAATGAAACACGTCTATTAAAGTCGGGTGAGGCTGGAGAACATCTTCCTTTTTTATTCTAAAAGCCCCACCCGACTTCAATTGACGTGTTTCATTATAACAATGATAATGCGTATCTAATGAATTGTATATTATTTCTTCCTTTTTTTAGAGGCAGGTTTTTTGAAGTCGGTTTTTTGTTTTTTAAACAATTTTTTATTTTTTTATTTTTAGTGTAAGTACCTTCTGCATTAGGTAGTGTAGGTATATTATTTAGGTAGAAAAATCGGCTCAGCTAAACGTGAGATAATCGCGGAGAAACATACATACATACAAACTGAAAACTTACCTCCTTTTTTTGAAGTCGGTTAAAAAGACTACACAACGGTATCCCTTCCCAACAAAAAAAATCATCTAATTCGGTTCATAAATAACAAAGTTGTCAAGTTAGTTGATTTAATATCATAGTATTTTCAGGATTACTTGTAAACTACTGAACCGATTTGAAAAAAAATTAAATGGGACCATCTCGCAAGAAAACTCAATCGAAAAAAAAAAAAAAAAAAAAAAAAAAAAAAAAAACATACAATCGAATTGAGAACCTCCTCCTTTTGATGAAGTCGGTTAATAAAATTAACTTTAAACCAGATAATGTGGACTCCTCCGATGATATTAAACTTCCGATAAACCACCGATAAGTAAGTACATCAGAAACCGGGCATCACGCAGTTTCACGAGAGAAAGACTAGAGTCCCTGCTAAGAGGGTCCAAAATAAGCACACCAAACTTCCTACATCTAATCAACAGATAGCTCTAACTAAATGGCCGATTCACGATTTACCCTATTTCTCTACAACACCAACATTATAAGAATATTTCCCAGTAATAAACAACGTGCCATAGACAACAAACAGAGAGTTCGTGTCGCTATTAAAACGCGCTAGCCTGCGCTTGTAACTATAACAGGACAGGAGCCCAATCGCGATAATTCTGAACGATAAAACCAAAAACGTTACGTTGTCATTTAGGTTATATCATATAGCCAAAAAAGCCAATCGGTCTCTCGGTTTCATCATTAGATCCTGCTCTCAGTTTTCCAGTGCCAAAATCGCAAAAGTATTGTTTTGCTCACTTGTGCGTAGCCATCTCGAGTATTGCTCACAGATTTGGAACCCACAGTATGGGGTCTATATAAACAGGTTGGAGACTATTCAACGTAAGTTTTTGAGATACTTGCAATTTAAGTGTAAAGGTTTTGAGAAAGACTATTTTGAGAGATGCAAAAAACATCATATTTTACCTCTCGTTGAGTGACGAAAAATTGCCGATGTCGTTACACTTGCAAAATTATCACAATCTCTTATTGATTCCTCGCATCTTCTATCACTAATAAATTTCAAAGTTCCAAACAGAAATAGTAGGCACATCAACAACCTTAGTGTTCCGTATTGTGCTACCAACTACAGAAAAAACTCGTTTTTTATCCGATCAGCTGTTACTTTTAATAGAATGGTTGACATATCTGTGCTTGACATTTTTAACTCTAAACCGGAACAATTTAGAAATGTTTTGAGTAAGAAATGGTTTGATGTGGTTTCTTAAGATTTCCTCTTTTATTTTGTTACCGATTTTTGGTTGTTTTCTAAGTATAATAGCATAATTTTTTTTTAACTACTTTCTTCCGATCCAAAAATGTATTTAAAATCTATACTTTGTGAATACAAATAAGCTACTTGGTGTTTACATGCGAAAACAAATTAAATGAGTATATTTGTATCATATTTAGTTATGCTATTAGTTATAAATACTGTATGTTTTCCAATGAAAATAAAATAAGATAAAATAAATAAAATATTTGCCTAAATATTTTTGGTTTAGCTTCATAATTTTCACTTAAATTGTCCCAGATTGTAATCCTAGACTCCTTAGGCAGAGTATTCAACAATTTCAACAAAACTGAGTATTTTTTCTGTAAACGAAACTGAAACGGTAACGATTTAGCTTTGGTTTTATCGTTGAAAATTAGCGCGATTAGGCCCCGGACAGGTTACAGAGCAATAGACAATAGACAACGCAAGCTAGTCCATAATGAGATGGGACTCAATGTAGGGTAAAGGAGTTACTTGATATTATCATCATTCTATGAGCTCCAAAAAGAAATGGAAAATGATTCGACATTGCCTACTAAGGATATATACCTTAAACTAAATAACTTACTTAAAAAATATTTTAGAAATCAGAAAAACGACAATATCACAACCACACAAACACAACAAAATAATAAAAAAAAACATTCATTTACGGGTAATTTTCAGAATAAAAAAAAACAATTTCTCTAAAGGTGAATTTACAAGTCAGTTAAAATTTGGCCATTTCTAGTCATATTTATGGTATTAAATAGCAAAACAGTTAGTCTCAAATATATACCTGGCCTTACGCGTTGCGTTTAAAGTGATTATAAAACTTAATGAGATTTAAGTCCACAGTAGACTGTCATCCGTGATCTAATTTGTACTAACCAGCTGTTCTACTATAACTAACCCACCACGTCAAATTAGTTAGTAGGGATTAGATTTCGAGATAAACTTTAATAAGATGTTTATGAGTGACAAATCGGTTTAATAAGTCATAGGTACGGAGTGTGTCTGCAGTTTTCAACTAGATCGCGTCACGTGTTGCCAATTAGAGATCTAAGTGACATAAGTAACAAAATAATAGTTATGCGGTAAAAACTGATTAACTCTTAAATTATTTACAAACTTTTCTAATTTGTCTCAGATTGGGTGTTTATCCTTGATCGAAGGTGTTTATGACATCTTCATTGTTTCTTCAGTAACACTTGCTATGGAATCAGATCAATGTATATGATATTATTCGACATCGCTACATAAGTGAGAATATGAAAGTACAGCTCGTATAAAATTTAGCATCATCTTAAGTGGTATCACCATTAAAGAAAATATCAAAATCATATCTTATTGTATTATAACTAGAACTGGAAAGTGATGACCGAGAATAGTCCTACAACTAGGAAGTGAAAAAGATTTTCTGTTATGGAGTCGGCTGTTAATTCTTGGAATTGCAAAGTTTATTTTCTTTAAAATGACCGAATTAATTTAAAAAGAAACATGACGTAGAAAACTTTTCTGTGAATCTGGAGCGTATTCAATCTATAAAAAGAGAGTAGGGATTCGTAACATAAAGCTGACGACACTTAATATCAGAGAAGGTCAGGTGATACAAAAAGCTATTTTGTACGAGTTCTAGTTAATCGATTGGAATGCACTAGGTAACCTGGATTCCATACCGGACTACAGTATTCGAGAATACTGCGCACAATAGAATTATATATTATAATAGTTAGTTGAGGTTCCCTCAAAATCTTCATTTGTCTCGTAATGAACCCTGATAACTTAGTTGGTTTTAGTTGGTTGTCGATATACCTACAGAAAACATTGGTCCTCAAAAATGGCGTCACATATCTACCCCGACCCTTGTTCCGAACGATTTAAGTTCCAACTTCGACAAACTTTCGGAATCCGAAGCGAGTTGCGAAGTGACTAACATTTTCATTTGGCTCATATACCAATCTATCTACGTTGGCACTTTGACGAGCTCACTTCCGCTATAGCTCATTTGAAAGTACTTATTTCACGACTTGTAAAACTTGTAGTTCACATTAAATTTACCGAGCTTAAAAAAATATATTATTAAAGTGACTACACTACCGAAAGTGGCGCCCTCAGAGGTTTTTATTAATAAAATTTTACGTGGAATTTTTAGGGCTCATGGTCTAGTATTTTTAGAAGGTATCACTACATCTTGTAGTCATTCGTAGAAGTAGATAGCAAATGTGTCATAACACGGCCACTTTTAGCAGTTTCGCTATTTACTTCTAGCAGTGACTACGGGGGAATGTAATAATACCGTCTAAAAATACACTAGACTATGGGCCCTAAAAATTTCGCAAAAAGTTTTATTAAAATTGTGATTTAGAATTACAATATTTATATAATAAAGTTCAGCGCGGCGCCACTTTCAGTCAGGGTGCCACCTTAAAAAGATAAATAAAAAGTTGGCAAGCAAGAAAGCAAGTGATAGGAACAAAAGAATACCAAAGAATTATTTTGGTAGTTTTTCATTTCTGTGTCAACAAACAGAACAAAACAAAAAAATAGGCAATGCAGGGGCAGCAACTACTTAATTGGACTACATGTGATAACATTTTCATTTTTAACACTGAGCCGAAAGCAATCTCTGTGCAGAATTGGTTCAAAATACCCCGTGCTCATTTTGACAATACTGTTCTAAAACAAAAAAGGATTGCAAGCAATTTACCAAATTTAACCTATACCATGGTGAGACATTAGATATGCACCATGAGGCCCAAATCACAGGAATGTCATTTAAATGTAGATTCAATGAAACGAATCCCGTAGAAAGGTTTCGTTTGTTTGATAGAAAAAAGTTTTATTCTCAAACCACTCTAACCTATCTCTTGATATTTAAAAAAATATTTCCATGTTATTTTTTTATCTACTGGTACATTTTGTCAACATAATGGATGTAGTCACACTGAAACGAGTCACACTGTGACTGTTTGAGAAAAAAAATCGCAACGAGTAACAGGGGTGACTGCGAATTTTTATTCTCATCTAGTAACACTGGTTCATGTATAGTGTGTCTCGTTCGGGTAAAAAAATCGCATCATACATGAACCAGTGTTACTAGATTTTTTTTCTCAACCAGTCACAGTGAGACTCGTTTCAGTGTGACTCGATGAGAATATAGGAAAATATGCAGCACGTTACCGTTAAAAAAGTAGGCGACTTGGCTTAGCTTAACACGAACTTGCAAAGCTTAACAAAACAAAGCTTAGCTTGGCTTTTGTAACTCTTCTTGTCTTTTAATTATGAATTCTTGAATGGTTTTTTAACTTTAAATATTCAATCCCTTAAATCGTAAAAAAAACGCACGATTTCTGGTAGTTGTATTATAACTGAAAATTAGCGAAACGAATTAAAGTTACAAGCAAAAAGAGTCATAATTCCATTGCCACATTTGCAAAAACTATCAAAAGATGTATGGGATTGACAATGTTTTCGGTAACCAATTTTATTTCCAGTATACTTACAAATAGTTGAATGAAATTAATAGTGAATTAAAAAAATATGGTTATAGTTAGTAACTTTAAGAAGCTCGGTGGCGCAGTGGTTTAGCGCCTGGCCCTGCGATTGCGGAGATTAAGCAACTTTCGCAAAGGTCGGTCATGTGATGGGTGACCAAAAATAAATTTATATCGAGTTCCTTCGTGCTTCGAAAGGCACGTTAAGCCGTTGGTCCCGGCTGCATTTGCAGTCGTTAACACCCACCAATCCGCATTGAGCCACGTGGTGGGTTATGGCCCATCCTCTCCATAAGAAAGGCCTGTGTCCCAGCAGTGGGGACATTAAAAATGGCTGCTGTCATTATAGTTAGTAACCATAGCTTTTTAAAACGTCAATTCCATACATTCTCGAAAGCGAAGGGCTGGACCGCCTAACATCCAAAAACTCGAACGACTCTAAATAAACCCTCACTAACATATGCAAAAGGTCTCAAACTTGCCGTTTCCTACCGCATTTTATCCGCATAACTTATTCATCGGATGCGTGCACACTCGCGGGGAATCTTTGACATTCCTCAACTCTCGCTAACGAGTAAAAGTGGTCTCATTGGGGTAATCACCCCTTTAATTATTTAAAACACGTTTGTAACAGAGAGCGATTCGTTACTCATTCAGATAATGTAAGTGATTTTACAAAGTGTTTGGTAAATTTGTGAAATCTCGTAAAGAATGTACCCACTCAATACCTACCTATACCTCACAATAATTTACGACTTTTACTAGGAAATCGGCCCTGAAATCAATAATATGACGAATATTCTACAAAACAGGCTATTTTTGCTTCCAATTTTACTCAATCGTTATATCGAAGCCTTAAAAACCTTCTTAGGGAATATTTGATATACAGCCAGCATCGAAGCCTTAAAACTCTTCTCAGTGAATTTTGATACAGCCAATATTACTCGTATCATTTCCTGTACGGTTTGTCTATTAATAAGAACAAAGATACTTATAATAATTTTGAGGTTATAACGATAAACTGAACATTTACGCAACCAACGCATAGCATTCGTAACTCTCAACTCAACTCTTCGTTCAAACAAAGCACATCAACTACAGGGTGTTTGCAAAAAATCCGGTGACAATAGGTCGACATGACGGGTACGCCGGGCACCGAATCTAACGTCGACCGCGACACGACTTCACACGACCACGCTGGCGTTGAGCCAAACGGGTCACCGACTTAACGCGAATTACGGCACTTTGAAGGTTTCTAACACCCTGTATACGGTTATAGAGGTGACCAACAAAGGTAATGTACTTTAATAAAGTGTATAAAGGTAATGAATAAACATTTTATGTTTGATATTATTAATTTTGCAAAATGAGAAGGAAGATCGTAAATTTTCCCGGGAAGTCAATTTAGTTTAATTATATTTTCAATTACTTACTCCTTTATAAACCTAATTAGTACAACAATGTTTTTGAAATGTAATTAATAAGTTTTAGTCGGGCTTTTCCCGTGTATAAAATAATGTAAGTTTAATAATGTTAAAGTTTATACTTGATAGTTGAATGTATGCTAACAAGGTTTAGCTTGCCATTGCCACTCGTAAAAAATGGCTGGAACCCCTTCCTTTTTTCTTTTCCACCCCAAATTAAGTTGTGTTTTTCACATAAACAAAACAGGGGTAACTTTTGAAAAATCTTCCTTTTTTTATAATTTATAACCGGGCTCCCTTTTCCTCTGGCCCGCGATTAATAATTTGCCTCAAAATTGCACACGTCGTACATTTCTGGCAATAAAAAGGCGAAATGGCGGAATAATCCTGGCAGTTGCTGGCACCCTTTTAGTGAAATCCCCGGTTTAATTAGGCGGAAATCAGACAAGGCGTTTTCCCGCCCACCTGAGCTCCGGCGATAGCGCCGATAATACTTTATGACCTTAGAGATTTAGCACTAGAAAAGCTTAGGAGCTGGTAAGACCTAGTAATAATGACTAGAAAATAGATACATTTGTGACGTACCTAAGAATATGAGAAACATTTGGCTTTCCAACAAATGGAGTCCCAGATTGCTATTTCAAAATGAACACGACAAAACATATAAATAAGTTAAACTTCACACATTAAAGTGTAAACCTTCCACAGTTTGATCATTTAATCAAGTATCCAAAATAAGAGTTGAGAAACGGAACATAAATGTTCCATTCCCGCGGATTTCATTTCATATTTCTTCTTCCAGCCAATTAGTACGCGACAAATGCCATCCCAATACCAGAATCCAATTGGAATGGCCAAGTTTAATTTGTGAGTTGTCCGGGCGACATCCGAAGAAACTCAATTATCGTAACGCTAGCGAAAATAAACAAACATCTAGAAATTTATCCGCAGGCGAGATTGCGCGGCTTTGGTCACACCACAGAGTAAGCAAATAAGTATTGAGTCCATTTTTCGCGAGAACATTGAACAATAATGTAAGGAAAATCAGAAATTGAAAAAGAAAAAGGAGGTAACAAAGAGAACAAACGCCTAACAGATACCCTATAGCTACTGATTTTATTAGCACTGTGTGTGTTAGAAATCTCACACTTGTTATAAAACATTTTTATAATTTGTTAATACTTACGAGTAATTTTGTAACAATTATCTCACCAATATTAAGAGACATAATGAAATGACAAACTTTGTCTTTTATTTATGGCATCGTTCTTTCAAGTTTTTATTGACTAATAAAATAATTTAAATTGCTAAAGGTATCAAAGGTTTTGAGAAATTAAATTCGTAATTTAATAGAATTGTAAACGACTCCATTTCACGGTAAGTTCATTGCTCGATTGAATATACCGTATAGGCGTAGTCATCGTGGTTATAATAAACGCGAAACCCGATTCTTTTCGAGTATTAAAAAGTGATTAGGTATCAATAACACTTTATTAATTTCAATTCAATCATTTTCAGATATTATCTCTACCATCGTTTTTCGAGCCCTAAATTGATATTTAGTGAACAGGAACTTTATGGTTTTGTGCTCGGACAACTTAGATTTAATTTTCGACTTTGTGTTTATAGCTTAAGATTACTTTGAACAAATAATTTTTGGTATTCGACAGAGATCTAATCTTCTTACTTTGTTTTTACTTATATAGGTAGAAACTAAATTGAACAATTGTTTGACTCAAACAAATTAAATGGCAGTTACCCATTTTTAACTGCCCAGATTTTTTAGGTCTTCCTTAAAAATTAAAGTGACGACTTTGGGAAGAAAACAACATTAGGGAGATGACCACGTGACCCTGAGGGATTCTTGTTATGGAACCTATACCACAGATAAATTAATAATAGTTCCCTATTATTGAAATTACGCACTGGTCCAACTGAATCAATGTAGTCTGTGACTCTATTAGGGATTTGGGCTGTAATAGAATTTCAGTATTCCCGTGATTGTTGCCTGTAACGACGGCTCGACACCGATAAAGGAGCAGTTTACTTTCTAATTAGATCTTTAATTGGTACAACGTAGGATCCAACCGTTCAGTACAACATGCCAACCAGATAATTTGTTTGTCAAATTAAATTCTTGACATTTTAATCGGAGACTTTCACAAACGCCGGCCGACATTTACGCCAGTAGCAGCCAGTTAAGCTAAGGTAGTTTAGCGAACGAAGTTAGTTTAAAAAGGTAATTTTTCAAACACTTGTGTAAACTGCAAATACAAAAATGAATAACCCCAGCTATGCGAGCATTCGAGCTTAACTAAACTAACTTAGCTCAGTTCTAAGTCTGCAAACGGCTTTATGTTTTATGTCATTTGAAATGAAAATTATCTTTTGGTGGTACCACAGACCGTTTCAGCTCATAATGTCAACTTCTCATAATGTCAACCGGACAAAAAATGCACGTTTCTTATAACGTCAACTTCTTAGAATGTCAACTTCGCAAAAAGACAACTTCTCGAAATGTCCACTTCTCACAATGACAACTTCGCATTTGGTCAACTTCTCATAATGTCAACTCTTAAATGATATTTTCTCAAAATGACAACTCATCGTAATTTGTACTTTTTTTTTTTTTTTTTTTTTATTTAATTATTATGAACAAAGAGGATACAATATATTTAAATTACTATTCAATAAGAAAAGTCATATATTTTCTTTGACTTTCTTTGTTTCAATAAAAATAAATATTTAATTGTACTGCAAAATGAAAATCTGCATTTTTTATTTTTTTTACATTTCATAATTTTTTTTTGCCATTTTGTTTAAATAAAAAGTAAATTTAATTTTGGGAGGTAAACACGGAGTGATGGTTTTCGAAATTATATTAGAATTATTTGTATGTATTATGTGTTGATAAATCGCACTTGCATAATTATAGTTGGTTGATTATACAAATTTTGAAATTTTATTTTAATCACCTACATATTTACTAAATAATAATACTATTACCATATCCCCCGACTTTAACCACGATTTTTTAGAAAATCTTTTAGCAAAATTAGTAAGAAAGAAATGGTTTTCTTTTTTATTAGCCATTTACCCCCTTACTTATAAACGGGGTGTAAGGTTGGTATAGTTATTCCGTGTTTTTCCTTCGTCAGACATTCAGAAGATAGTAGTGGTCAGAAGGTGAGAAAACACAGAATAACTATTCCAACCTTCTACCTCGTTTATACTCTGAGTAAGGGGGTTAAAGTACAAATCACGAATAGTTGTCATTTTGCGAAAATATCATTTAAGAGTTGACATTATGAGAAGTTGACCAAATGCGAAGTTGTCATTGTGAGAAGTGGACATTTTGAGAAGTTGTCCTTTTACGAAGTTGACATTCTAAGAAGTTGACGATATAAGAAATGTGCATTTTTTGTCCGGTTGACATTATGAGAAGTTGACATTATGAGCTGAAACGCCACAGACTTGTAGTATTACCTATACTACAGTATAGTTGTGTAGTTGTAGTAGACCTGTATTACAGGTTATCATTATTTTGAGGCTAAGTGATTGCTGTGATTTTTTCAGAATACGATTAAATTATTCACGCAATGAGTACTGTCTTTGCACCACTGGTTTTCTAACCTCGAAATGTTCCGAAAGTTACATATTCAGATACCAGTTAATAATCTATACCTTTAATAAAAGGGGGAAACCAACTTTTGGTTCATAATTTAAAGACACCATTTCCATCCATTTAAATACACACAACGCACGATATTTAAACATTTGTATGGGCAATCTTCGGACATTCATTACAAGCCAGCCCCTAAGCTTTTAACATCGCTATATAGGTACCGATTTTAGTTTATTAGTTCTACCTATAAAGGGGTAGGGATCGTAAACTCGGCACGATACATTGTTTTTAATACTTTGGGTATGTGGGTTAATTCAAGAGATTTCGCTTTTAATAATGTCAGTTCTCAGAAAACTGTACAGTGCGGTAAGTATATTACTCGTAGACCTCGTAGTACTTAATCATCTGAAACCACAGAATATATAATAGTACTAACGTCTGAAACTACACAAAATAAACATGTTCTAAAACCATTTACTTAACCAATAAAGATCCTATTTAACCAATTAAGATCCTACTGAATAAAATTAGTTTCCTTTTTAATAAAATAATAATGAACTGGTTGTTATATTGTTTGACGAATAATAATGCAACAAATTTACTATATTTAACTAAACTTGTGAAAAATACATTGTTAAAATACCCAATAGCAAGCAAAGTTAAGTTTAATAAGCGTCACTTTTCAAAAGCCATTAACCGAAAATAACCATAAAAATTATTATTCGATCAAGCATTTCTTGACATACGCCAACACCCAAAGCTTCGCACCCGGCTTAAATGCCAACGTACTCTAACAATTAAGTTTAGACTTTGTTGCGACAGCATAAAACCCTCAATATGTGCACAGCCCAACTTTGTAACTCTACCGAACGTGTCATTTCCGTTGCCGCTTTACTTGGTAGAGTGTTGTATGTTTTTTTAATAAGGCATTGATTTTTCTGTTGATATTTGTTTGAGCAATGACAAACAGTCGAGGGGGAATGACCTTATCTTATCGGAGATTAAGGGGGAGGCATTGGAGTGTAATTCGAAAATCTCATAAATTATTAAGCGCTAAAATGTAAATAAGTATACTTAAGAGCCCTTGTTAGGGTGTATAATATCAATTCAATTTATACAAAAAAAAGAATTTTATAAAATATTGAAGTAAATAAAGCATGTTGGTAGTCATTTTTGTTTACTGAAGCATAAGCTATAAAGAAAGCATAGTAATTATAAAAAAAAAAAAATATGAGTCAGAAGCGAAATCTTTAAAACCAATAGTGGTTATGGAATTAACTCACACTTAATGATGTTTAATAGTTGGTGAATTAAAAAACTGTTATTAAAGACATAAATTATTATCATTATAAACACACGGTTGCTAAGGTTTTTTTAACTCGTGACGATTATAAGCCGTCAACTCGTTTTAAAAACTTCCTTACCAACCATGTATCATAATCATAAACAACTATTCCGAACGTGATCCATAAGTACTAATATACATGGTAACGAGGTTAAATTTGTATGTTGAAATTCAATTTATTTATAAGATACAATGATATAGATATTTTATAGGCTATTATTTTGTCATTGAAACTGAAACGGGAAGTGGTGATGGTGACTTACACTACACAGCTTTGTCCTACGAATTTACTAATTTTAAGAATGTACTTTAGGAATATGTATGAGTCTTTATATAAAAACATATAATCACCATAATGAATTCCAGAGGAAAAGAATATAAGGGACATCAAACCCTTGATCCTCGTTGGGTATGCAATAAAATAGACGCCGGCAGGTGAGACGCCATGTATAATTCATATCCACGTTAATGTACAGAAGAATGGCATTATTTATTGATTCTTTATTGCTAAGGGCGAACTTACTGCTGATTTTTCGGTATAGGATTAGATTTGTAATAAGTATAGGGAAAAAAACTTCTATAAAAAATTTAAAAAATTTTTGCACAACATCACTCACATACCTGCTCAGGTTTTAAAGTAAGTAGTTAAATCACTTTTGTCATGGAAATCAGAAATAATGAAGGACACAATCTTTACTGCACAAGACTCGCTTCATTTTCAGAGGTCACAAAAACGGAATCACACATAATCATTAATAAATGTTTCCATTCTTTAAAGCAACAGGACAGTGGCCATTTACAATATATTTTGTATCAATATTAAGAAAACGCTATTAAAACATAGTGAACATTTTATCCCATGCAATTTTCACTCATAAAACTCATAAGTACGCTCTTTAATACTTAACCACTGTAAAGTACGTACTTACGATACGATATAAATGCAGCGTCCTTTGGAAGATTCAATGTCCTTTAGCTGAATTGTTTTCCTGAAAGCTGAAATTTAAATTTTCTGCTTTTATGTCGACATGAAAAGAAAACCTGACCAAATCGTCTTCTAAATGGTCATTTTGCGTCCCATGCGATTCGCGGTCGCTCGGCCAGTTATGTTGCACTATATGCATGCAACAAAATAATTTAAACTAGAATTCATTTACGTAATATCAAATGGTAAAAATACCAAACCCTTATTTCTACTTCACCGATTTTAATAATCAAAGCCCTCACCGGAAAGGTGTTTACGAATTATCGATATTAAAGCCATTCGGGATTCGGAACACAAAAGCATACTACACGAATAATTAAAACTAATGAACTGTACCGAATCGATTTAAAAGGGAAACAAAATTAACACGCCTAGCGCTCTTGGTCAATAGCTGACTTAAGGCACAGATGAGAGATAGCAGTATCTTTGGTAATTTTTAGCTATCAATGAACTAGTAATCGTACTTACTGCTTTTAATTTAGGAATAATTAATTACATAATTAGCATTTTTCATCAGTTGTGGCATAAAAAAATAGTTTAAAAAAAAACAAAAAACCGACTTCAAAAAACCTACCTTTAAAAAACAAGAAATAATATTTGTAATAATAAAAATACGTCTACTGAAGTCGGGTCGGGGCTGGAGTACAGATTCCTTTTTTCAGACGAACATAGAACCTCCTCCTTTTTTGGAAGTCGGTTAACAAAGAAGTAATACAACCATTATCATCGAGGTAATTCACACAAAATTATACTATTTTCGTGCTTTTTTCAAGATTACTTGAAAAGTACTCAACCGATTTCCAAATTTTAAAAAATTGGACCAACTTGGGAGTTTACCTAATGTAATAACGTTTGAATCATTTCAATCGGTCCAGCCGTCTTCGAGTAATCGGTGGACATACACAAAAAAAAACAAATATACAGACGAACATAATATATAGAACCTCCTCCTTTTTTTGAAGTCGGTTAAAAAAGGTGGTTTCAATACCAAAAAAAAACCCTATCGAACTTTACACAGTAAAATTAAACAACGTATTACAGTACATTTTCCTGAAATTTTAAACAAATCGACCGAATGATTTTCGTTCTAGGTATATTTTATCTTTCCAAATCACTAGTTCAAGAAATTTCGGTAAGACAAATGCAAATAAGAGTCTTATAAGGAGTGAGGTTTGTACATCGTGTGACAAAAAAAACCTAAAGCCGAATTTGGGAGAAAAGGACCATTAAACTTGAACATTTTACTATGAGGCCAACTCTGAAATAGCGAAAAAAACAACAGTTTTGATATTTTTGTATGTAACAACAAATTTTTTTTTTGCTATTTCAGAGTTTTAGTGAAAGATGTTCAGTTTGATGGTCCCATATCTACCATTTTTGGCTTTAGGGGTTTTTTTGTAACACGTTGTATACTGAGGTTCTTTTACTATGGGAGAGCTAATGGATTTAATTGAATAAAGTTCATTACCTACTACCAATCGCCGTACGATGCATTTTTATTTTGAGCAAAAGAGTATTATTAAAAGTTACACAAAGTAATATTCTTTTTACTCACTTTTGATTCTTTTTAATCAGAATGAACTACAGTGAAAATTTTATATAAAACTAAACTAGTGTTTATCTAAATTTATGGCAAAACAGATGTATTTAATTTTTATTGTAAACAATACCGTATGTATATGAAAATTACACTTGAAAATACGAAAATCTTTAAAAATAATAATAAACAGTAGGTATATATTTTTGTCTAAAATGTTAAAAGTGTGGTCTTTATATCTTTTTTATCCATATAAACGTAGGAACCTTTATTATCTTTGCACATTGTAAATGCATATTCAGTTTTATTAGTACTTATTATCGACTTAATTTTTAAGATAACCAGGTTCTGGAAGCTTTGTAAAGCGCCCTAAAGAGCGTAACGTTAGCCACCTTTAACTAATACTACTTATGTTCCTTCAACCGAAAAAATTATACAAATTACACATTATTTTGTTATCTCACTCAATATTTATTTTGCAAACCGACGTAGCTCTCAAGCATACCCAATCAGCTGGTACCCAATCAATCAACAACCGTTACAGTAAAGATTGATGATCAAAATCATTGTTTTGATGGACGCGTGCATTACGACGGAAAATTTAGACATAGTGTACCGAAATAAGTGGAGCAGTATTCAGTCTTCATTCAAACCGGCGGAAAACGGACCGAAGAGACGTGCTAAGGAATCTCGGTATTCTTCGGTACACAACAGGCCCCATAAGCAGGAGGTATTACAATAGAAATTTAAATGTAATTAACGTAAGATATTGCTAACCATAAACAATCACGAGGTTTTGAAATGTTAATAAACTACATACAACTAATTCTATTTTATTCGAATATCGATAAGCCACCTGTTTCGATTGTGCCGCAGAAAGACGCGGACAGTGTATGACAATGACAATACATGAATAATATCGTGTACTGATGATTGAGTTCATCCGTATGCAAAACTGTTTTAAATATTTTTAAACTCAAGTGTGATAGTAGATAAATCAATGGGCAGCCCTAGTGCGCATAGCGGCCGTAGGCAATTATTTTAAGGATACGAAAAAACAATACTGTTAGTTATTCATACTGTGATTCAGCCTTAAGCTCATCCGAGATCGGAGAAACTGAGATAAGAGCGATTTGGTACGATATCACACTTTGTGGGCGGGACGAAACACATTGTTACTGTTAACTATAAAAATACTTTGGAATGCAGCATATTGTGTAGTTATTTTAGTATAATGACGCCAAAAGTTAATCGAAAAACATAGATGGCACCCAAAGTACTGAGCATGTTTCTGCGTGTATTATAGCATTTTATTTTAAATACAGGTGCACAGTGATCACAGCTAAGAAAACGTTTATGTCGGTTAACAAATATATAAATTTCTATTGAATATTAAACCACAATATTAACCTTACTTACCTAAGTCCGATACATAAAGTAGGTAACCTTCGTTCTAAAATTAAGCTATCCTCATTTTTACAATATTCGGTATCAAAATCGTGGTCTGCCCTCTCTGCCCTTACATAAGTAGTTCACTCGCGCTGAACGCAGGCTCTTCAAGGGCCTTAAGGGCTTTTAACCTTCTAGGTTGAGTTCATCTCACTGAACTGAAGGATCAGTAAAAAATATACATAATAATCACGGATAGTAGGTAGGTATCTAAAAGATTAGAGATTGCTATTTCAAACCTCAACGCAGTTGATAAATAAGAATTTGTACATATTGAACTGGAAATTAATATCAAAGATAACCTACATGATTTCTAACTAATTTATTAATTAAACTTATTATTAATAAACTAATTAACTAAAACGTGATTATGTTTGATCGATGTTCTATGCTTCAGAAAGTTTTGGTTTGTTATACTTCATTACAAAAGGATTGTATTGTAACTTTGTTAGAGTACCATCACAGAATAGATAATAGTACTAGCGTACAGAAGTTGCACTCCGCAAAATCGTTTAAATAAATTGGGACTCTTGCTCCGACACAAAAAAGTACAATTCAGGTCGCACAGCGCTCCCTTCGCTCCAAAACATTCACTTAGTAGTTGCCTCTCTTTCTATCGCGTAGGTCTTATCTTTTCTGATGTATGAAATTTGTCCTCTCAGAGGACGCCGAGCGCTTCAGTTCAGACTCGCGCGCGGAGTGACAGAGCCCTGGTGCCATGCATAAGATGTAATTTATCACAGATAAATAAACTACTTAGGTACCGCTTGTATTAAGAATTTTTTATGCAGAACGCTGCTGCTCCCGAAGTTTGAAGACCCTGTCTATCATCCACATCAGAACAAAATGAAACCGCAAATTCTAAATGTTTGTGCGCGCATCACGCAAAAACTGCTGAACGGATTTTGATGGGCTTTTCACAGATTAGTAGCTTGGGGTCCCACATAAAATCTAAACTATGTTCTATCTAATTCGGGTAAGTAAAACCAGGGAAACAGCTTGAACTCTCCGTAGCTTTCATACACTAAGGAGGTCATTTAAACTGGTCGCCATATTTTTCTACTTCCACGCGTACGACGTCGCTGGTCTAGTATAAAGAAAGCCACTTACCGCTTGTATGAAGAAGTCCTCGTGAAGAACGCTGACGATGCCGAAGTTGGTGAACTTGAAGACCCTGTCCATTATCCACATTAAGTTCGGTAGCACTCCAGGTCGAGGGTTCCAGGCGGCCATCAGCATCGGCACGTCGGCTGTGCTCTGGTGATTGGCCAACACGAGTGTTCGTCTCTCGGAGCAAGCTGCTGGCTCGTCCCCGGACTCCATTACTGAAAGAGATTGAGTTGGTTAGTTTAGGCAATATTCAACGATGACGTCAACATATCAGCCGCACGACACCGACAAACGATTACATATTACCACCATAATATACATATTTATTTTGCTATAATAAAAAAGAAGATTTGTGTCAAGCTAGAGTCAGTGAATCACTAAAAATACAAGTAGGTAAGTTATATGATATCTTAAAAGGGTTATAAATAAGTTATGTAGAAGGTGACTTTCCAAACTCATTTCAGAATGGAATAAAAATCTTATTTACCGATTTTTCCATCGCGTCAAGTGTAAATTCATTTCTTTGTAGCGTCCAAATATTGCCTTCTTAGTAAGACGTTCAGCATAATAATTTTACTTAAAGTTAAGTCTCTGCAGTAGACGTTTCTAAGAATTTCGGGATAATTTGAATGCAAAGGTGCACTTTAGAATCTGCGCGAATAGCGTGTAGAGCTGTAACGAGGTGCGATCGCTGTAAGTTACCATTATGCAGTCAGGCACTTTATATCTTTCAAAACATTTTCTAGCATAAAAATAACAAGCATTGAAATGTTACAAGCATTTGACTACAATAATATACCTTTTATTTTGCTTTCCCAATACGATTCGAAAGACCTAGATAGTTTATAAAATATGTAGAAATCAAATGCGTATATTGTAATTGAGAATTGATATAAATTAAATTACGGCAGACTACATTTTTACTCCCCAAGGGCTGGAATAAATCTGCATTTTATTTTGTTATTGTTTTTTTAGAGATTACATTTTAAAGTGGTAGTCGGATTTACAATTTAATTATAGGTACCATACCCTAAATGTGCGGCTTACTAAAGGCTTTATCGTTCGTGACAAAACGTCACCGAAAAAACAGGCGAAAATCTAAAATTTTAAACGACTCCTCTAATTCTTTTCCTGTAGTAAAAAAAATCATAAGGTCCCAAAAGATTCTTAGAGATTAAGTACAGGCGACATTTCTTCCAATCCAATCCCCTTTCCGTTTTTGTATTTAATATTTTTTATTGCCGAGTTTGTATTGCGATCGCGTCGCTGGAGTGGAATACATATTTATTTGAACTGGGACCGCTTAGGGCGTTTGTTTGTCGAACGTGACATATAGATATGGATCGTTCCGGGAATCTGCTCTTGAGAACGTAAGTAGCTGGAGCAATATCGCGAGATTTTCAGCGAATTGAAACTAGACACTATCACATAAAGAAGACTGTTCGTAGAAACAGTCCTAGAAAGTTTCATTCGTCTCGGTACTTTGAAAAAGACAATCAAAAGCAAATAATAACAAATCTTTTTTACACAAACATTCGCCATAAGGCTTTTGAAAAGAAATCCCTTGGATAATACCTGTTTGGTTAAAAGAAAGATATCAATTTCTCTTGCAAAATGGATATCTAGCAGCTCGGTAAAATTTTACTTTTACGTAATATTATGTAGGTGTGTAGGTACTTTTTACGCTATCGGGCACGTCTATCGAAAAGTCGTTTATTTACTATTTTTTTCTCATAACATACTATCAACAACTGATTGTTTCTGAGTCTTGTAGATTTTTTATGTTTGTGGTTGGTATGATAGGTAGGTAAGCTTTACAAACATAAAAAATCTACAAGACTCAAAAACAATCATCAAAAAAGACAAAGTACTACGCAATAAAACGCATTTAGCGACTTCGTTTTAAGCAACAAAGTATAAACATTTCCACTTAAGATTAAAGTGGCATCCTTTGTCACCCGCGCTCGGAGAAGGCCCATGCATTTTTTTCTACTTAAAATAAATAATGGCGAAGTATTAAGATTCAAATTACTGTCTATCTACTGAAGCACTGCCTCCGCCAATCCCTTAGATAAATAACTTCCCCTCCTATCAGTTGGAAAAAACCTCCATAAAAATTATTAACATTTTCATGAATTCGCAATTCTGTTTGGCTTGAGCCGGCGAAAAGAGAATGATTTCTAAGAGAATTTCAAGATTAGCAAAAAAAACTGTGAATGCGAATGGCATTGGGTGTATATTATTGTGCTTTGTCTTATATGAATAACTTTTTTAATTAAAAATGAGATTATATTAAATAAAGATGATGTTATATAATTTATGATAATATTATTTCATGTTTGCAATTTCCATACCAAATTATTTAACAAAATGAGAATCTTGGCTTCGGTGAGAATTTGAAACCGATGATCTTAATTGTGTTTTGGTAACCATTAATTATTTCAAGTAGGTTTACTTTTTACAACGATTACGATACATGAATCGTAGTAAAAAGGCGCGGTTTTAAACGGGCAAAACTGTAAAGTAAGACATATTTTTAACCGACTTCTAAAAAGGAGGAGGTTCTCTGATCGGCTGTATGTATGTTTTTTTATGTATGTCCGCCGATTACTAGAAGACGGCTGAACCGATTGAAATAAGTAATTCGTTATTAGATCAGCTAGGTGATTGCGTAAAGTCAATCGTATTCATTTGACAGTTCATATTGTATCATAATAAATGTCATCCCATACAAATTGTAGCCGATGAAATACGATATGAACTGTCAAATGAATACGATTACCTTACGCAATCGCACCACAGGTTTGTTCTCAAGTTGGTCCCATTTTTTGAAATTTTGAAATCGGTTCAGTATTTTTTAGGAAAACCTGAAAATACTGTCGTTTTCGTTACCATTTTATTACTGTTCCGTATGTCCAAAGAGGAATTTAGTGTTAGAATTTAGTACTTGCGATGTAGTGGTATAGGTACTCTTACATGAAAATCCTTATCATAAGTAGCAGCATTAATTTCGAAAGCTTCCTTTGAAGGTAAAACAATATATATTCAGGTTTATAATATGATCAAAACTAATTGTCGAAATAAAACAAAGCAATCAGTGTCGGTCTCTTTATTTTGTAATGTAGCTGTCAGTGGGCGCAAAATGTCAGAGGTTCAACACCGTAGGCGATGAACCGGGTTGGGAAATGTTTGTATGATGTTATGGTTATACTACGGTATTAATTAAATGGAACATTAATGTTACAACCTACTACTTTGAGCGGTCGATCAAAATGTAACGCTTTCACTCTATGCATTTCTAATCATATTTTCGTAGTTGCAACAATACTTATCTGAATGTTAATCTATTAAATAGGATCCAGAGACAACCAAATAATCTATGAAACTTATAAAATTAATCGGTCTAAATACTGCAATATACAAATGTAACAATAAGATTCTGATGAAAAATAGACTCGATCAAAAAAAGAAAAAAATACAAGTGAGCAAAAGAAAAATCTATTAAGTATAAAGCGTCAGTCATTTGATAATGTCCAATTGTCCATTGAACTATATAAGCTTTGGTTTTTGGACACAATGCCTATGTAAGTACAAAAGAGTCTAGACAAAATCCATCAAAAGTCTGAAATAAAAAGTTCGCCTTTATAAAAGTATTTTTCATCGCATAAATAATGGAACTTTCAATTATGCATTTTATTGTATGAAAATTATTATTTATTAGTTTTTATGTATGATAATATTTCAATTGAAATCTTTTATATTTTCACGAGTAACTAAACGTGTTCGTATATTACAATTAACAATTTAGTGTTTCCATAAATGACTGGCACAGAGACAATTAGGATTTTTATGCCTAAGCAATTCAAGATTACAATAATTGTTATTTTAAATAAAAACACATATTTTTTGTCAGATAACTTTTTAAACACATTACGTCGTTTGAGGCTTTGCTGCCGTTGTAAAACCTCATTAACCGAAATTCCTCTCGTAGGTAGACGCCCCTATTCACAATTAGGCGGATGGTAATATAAGTAGGATGAGTTCTTTGAGGTAAGGACGACCGCAAACGAGATAGTGTCACCCGGGTGAAATAGTCTTTAGAAATAATTATTT
This sequence comes from Agriphila straminella, assembly GCA_950108535.1. Lineage (NCBI taxonomy): Eukaryota > Metazoa > Arthropoda > Insecta > Lepidoptera > Crambidae > Agriphila > Agriphila straminella. Next base: position 8,492,554 of record OX467321.1, on the reverse strand, counting down.
TAAGTTTGCATTTACGAAAAGGTGGGCTTGTCCTGTTTTAATGAGCTTTTATTAGCACGAATAGAAGATTAAATGAAGCATTTATTTAGAACTAGCTTCTGCCCGCGACTTCTTCCACGTGGACACTCGAGAAAATCCATAGGAATCCTTTAACCAGGATAATCCTAAACGCAAAATTTGAAGATCCTAGTCTCAAAACTGAGGGACTTTTATACAAATTTTCATCCCCTCTTACACCTCCTTAGAGGGTGAGTCTGACCAATCAGTCAGTCAGTAAGTTTCTGCTTTTATATTTAAAAAGAAATTGTGTTTTTGACACTTTAATAACAAAATATAGGGCTGAGTGTTTTATGCCGATTAAAAAGTTCTAAAACCCTTAAAGCATTGTTAGCATGCGAAAAGTTTAGGGAGTTTTCTTAAGGAATATTCGCTTCGCACATAGAAAGGTGTTAGACACGCGTATACAGCGTCCTCAGTAATTACTCGGTAGCCCGAGGCGCTGAGAGATTACTCAGCGATGCGGCACTTCATATTGTTTACAAATCCGGCGGAGATTTGGCGGGTTTCCTTCAATATGTTTACATTATTACGTCATCATTTGGCGTTCATAATAGGATTGGAAAAGGTTTAATTTTCTTGATGTTAGGTACTATCCGAACATCAATATCTACCCATTGGGTATTGACGTCTGCGAATAAAGCTAGAACCAAAGACTCAAGCCGTGTTATTACTAAAGATTTTTAAACACTGTTTAACTAAACAAGTGTTTAAATGTGATGCTGTCACTTTTTTGACAATATAATAATAATAATAATAATAAAGTTTATTTGGCAATAATAAGTTACATTGTAACAATCAAAGTACAACTGCATTCTTACCCAACACCATATTTGTCAGTTTTCTTTTTCAAACAAATAACACAAAGTTAAATTTACAATGTTCACTTATTTTCGATCATCAAAAGGTTAAATTTGATTGACAGAGACATCATCACATTTAAACACGTGTTGTAAATCTTTTGTAATAACAAAGATAGTGTTTGTTCAATTCTGGAGAACACTAGTTGCAGTGCGTGTTTCTCCTAGCATAGGACTTGTGGAACTCTACAATACACAAAATTCACAAAAACAAAATAAATACTTAGTAGCTTCCTCCCTTTCGACCTTGCATATAGGATGATGGGGGGGCAAGTTGTCTGCAGGAGTACCTTAATGAGTTTTAGGGAGTCTCCGGGTGCTCGTTTATTATGGCCATTCCCTTTTGTGGGATTGCGCATTATAACCTTACTAGCTTACGCCCGCGACTTCGTCTGTAACAGTTATTACTCTATCCCTAGGGAACAGTTCTTTTTTTCTGGACGAAAGGTAAGGTACCTACCCTATGATACTCTTTTCTGTATCTCTGAGAACGTGTATGCAAAATTAACTACATGATGATCGGTTAAGTACCTACCTACAAACAAACTTATACTCATGTTTTCAGTTGAACCTTATAATATTCCTCAATCGCTCGACACATTAGATCAAATTGCTCACTATGAAAATTTGTAAACAACATAAATTGTAAATATTCTACATAAAAACGATATACTTACCTAAGTAAAAATTATAGATTAAATACACGAACAAAATATGTAAATGGAAATACAGAAAAGAAATGACCAATTATAAAGCAATCAGACAAAATTTGTCAATGCGACCTTAACACGGGACGATTTGAATCATTTTCGCTCACCTCCGCGTTGACTAATACAATTTTAAAGCAATTACAAACACAGAAGCCTTTTCAGGATCGGTGTAGGAGAACTTTAGCAGCTCCAAAGGACGGCTCAGCCAACCCTTTAATAACCCCCGAAACTTGCAAAGCCCCCTTAATCCCTAAATCGTCGTCGAAAGAGGTAAAAAAGCGGCCCCCTAATTCCACAGCCCTGCACAAACAAAACGGTTCTAGCTAATACCTGAGGCCTAGTTAAGATATTGGCGGTAATCGAAACCTTATAAGCCTTATTGATTTACGGTTGTTGAAGGTTTTTTTATTTCTGTGGATATGCTTGGTATTACATGTTGTTATCTATATTTTCCAAAACTACTTATACAGAATGTTACAAACTGAATGCCGAATATGGTAGATAGGGACCATCAAACTTAACAACATGGAACCAACTCTAAAATCACGAAAAAAACCAGCTGTTTTATACAAAATTAATAACGAAAATATCAAAATGTATAAAACAGCTGATTTTTTTCGTGATTTCAGAGTTGTTCCCACAGTAAAACTTATTCAGATTGATGGTCCCTCTCTACAATATCCGACATTGCGTGTTGTTTGTAACAGCCTGTATAATTATAATCCATTTAAGGCAGTTGATAATCTTAACATTTTCTTAAATAAAGGAATTGGATAAGCTTCAAAATCAAGTTTGGATATCTTTTAGTTTTTTCAAACGTGTAAAAATATAAGGTACTTACTTGGATTTTTTTTCAGACTTTAGGAATTGTCTTCAGTTCCTCTCTATTTTTAGACCTAACAGCGGGTAATTCAGGAAAATACTAACTAAAATTTTGCAACTTCCTTGATGTGTTTGTTGTGACTTGTACAATTACGTCTAAAAATATGTATAGTTTAGAATTTGGTCACTGTGTTGTGATTGTTATTTGTCAGTGATTTTTGTTCAAAAAAATAATATCTTGTAGTGTGACAAAGTTCTACACTGTATACATGTTTATAGACGCGACTGTTCACCGGTTTTCATGGTAACGATGGGTTCGATCCTCAGATGGGTGTGTGGGACCGTCGTTGTTTCTGATTTTCATAAATTCACAAGATCTTAAGTTACTTTGGAATCGGAGCAATTTATATTATCTCGTCAACGCCCGGAAAATGAGACACAATAGATTTTCCATTGTTGTCCGGACGCCGGCGAGCGCGTTGATGATTTAACAATTTGATAATTATCAGAAATCAAATCAGAATCAAAAAATAAGAAGTTTCCGTACTGTTAGGATGTTACGACTTGGTTAAATTTAGATGAGAAAGGATACTAGTAATTAAACATCTCGAGGGGCGCTTGCTTAAGTAATTGAAGGTTGAATCTGGACCGGATTTGGAACTCCGCGGATCCCTTTATATTAATCGCAGGATTCATTTTTAAAATATTATTACGTAAATACATAATGGAAAGAAATTAAACGTCTGAAAGATAATAATGAAGACGTATCCAATGCGGGCATTTAGCTGCCCCAGTGCCCCCGTAGCATGATCACCTAAACATAAACTTAATCGCTATCATATTGTGTTGTTGCTACGATCATGCTAAGGGGGCTAACACGATAAAACATTAATTCAATATATTGTCAAAGTCTTTTAACAAGCTTAACACGTTCACGGACACTCCGTCTGAGGACGTTGAAAGAATTAATTTTGATATGACACACCGTCTGTAGACGGCAAGTTTTGTTGCTTTGAAACTAACGTCCCGTCAGCAGACGACCGATTTACTAAGCAGCATAAGGGATCACGTGACCCTGTGTCACAACACGAAATATTTTATCTTCCTAGTGTCACTGCAAAAGATTTTATGTCAAGTTTTAGGAAGGTTTGTATGTGTGTGTTGGCGCACACATCGAAATGCGTGTTGTGACATGTCGTCGGCAGCCGGCCGATTTCCGAACACGTTCGTTCGCGCAGTCGCCCGGTGTCACAGTACGAAAAGGTCATGCGCATCGCAATCGGAGCGGCTACAACCAGTTTCTAGATGATTCTAAGCTGAGTTATTTCAATAGTTTTTCAATTAGAGTGATGTTTAGGTACTTGTAAACATAGTAAGTGCCCTAATATTACTGTTCTGTGTTCATATATTTCGAATTCAATAAGGAAATGAATAAAAGTAGGGTTGATAGCCAGTATAGTACCTACCTCGATATTTGTTGTGATCTGATTGTTTTGCTTGTAATATTTAGCAATATTATGGAAGTAATAAGCATACGGTGAGTAGGTACAATATATCAAAGTAAAAGTTGATAATTGTATGTATTTGTGGTTACTGACTGATATATGATCGGGGCGTTTTGTTTGGGTTATTTATCGACTTTGGGAGACGAATAGGTATACTTACTTAGCGTAAATTCTGCCCCTTTTGCAGATGGCTTATGATATAGCAGATGACTGATATATGGTGATATATGACACATGTTTTGTAGTATGAAGCGTGACGGCCCGTCCGCAAACGTTGTCGTTTGTAGCCGGTATCGTCATAGCACATATGTACTTCAAGTCAAAGCGTGACGTTTCGTCTGCAGACGTTGACGTCCATGAACGAGTTTGTCACAGCACATGTGTAGAAGTATGGCATAGGTGACATTGCGTCTTCAGCCGTCATGAAAAAATGTATGGGATTTCGAAGTGTCATATTTCAAATTATTCTTTCAACGTTCTCAGACGGAGTGTCCGTGAACGTGTTAAGAAACAACAAGCAACTTTTGTTTTTTCATTTTCATTTCATTTAGAAAACAATTTTTCATGTCTGTAAATCAGTCGACAGTTTTCTACAAACGAAAAGAGTTTACTAAACTTTACTAGGGGTACAGATTTCAAGGTTCTTGAACGGTCAAAGCGATACCACGCTGTGAGCCGCGGGGAGTGCAGTCAAGTTGACTAGACGATATTGAGCCGAAACTTAAGCCCTTGATAAACCAATGCAAACACGATATTGATAGATAATAATTCAAATAAGTCACACACACCTAATACTGTACAAAATTATAACAAGTCTGATAGTTGTGATAAAAACTTTAATAATTGACCGAGCGAGAGCGAAGCATCTCTGCTTCAGCTTGGGCAATAATTATTTCGTATGTGCTACCGGCTGTCTGTCTGTTCTCATCTACAGGTCGCATTTCTCAACAGATTCTCGTGAAATTTTTTGAGCGGGTCTTTTTGTTTTTCAAAAAGCTAACAACTACTACAGTGTTTCTCGTGTGTCATCTTTTCCTTTCCCATTTACTATTATGACAGGAAAAAGCCTCACCCGTGCTTTAACGGAATACCTTTTCCAGCATGTCATGTAATTTCTTAAGTTCATTGCTGGTTGTAAGACTATCTGAAAAATATTTGTCTGAAGGAATACATTATTTTTAAGTAAACTGTTAATAATTAATTATTCGACCTTTACTTTTTTATCCATGAGACGATATGTTAAAAACTATAACCATCAAAAACCATCAAGTTATCAAGTCTAATCTAATTAAAATTTGCCTTTAGTGATTTTATGAATTAGGTACTTATAGTAAATATTCGCTGTTGTGTTGAAAAACGTGACTTTCACTTTAAAGGGTCATAATTACGCAAGTTTCATTTCATCATCATCATCATCATCCACTGCTGGACATAGGCCTGCTCTCCAAGTGCACGCCACCGAGCACAATCCGCGGCTACTCTCATCCAGCTTTTGCCACCACCTTGTTGCGAAGATCGTCGCTCCACCTTGTCTGAGGGCGTCCCACACAACGTTTGCCGATACGCGGTCTCAAGAACTCGTCTGCACCAGCGGCCATCGGTTCTACGGCTAATATGGCTAGACCACTGCCACTTCAGCTTGTTAATCCGGTGTATATAGTTTTGTTTGCATCACCCATATCAGTGTTAGTGCACACTCATAGCAGTCTATCTAAGACAAGTTACGCGCCAACGACTGCGATAGAAATCGATCAAGTTCGCATAGGTCTAAACAAGGCTTAAGCCAGCTTGGGACCGAATGGGGAGTCCTTTATTCAATTTACAGTGGCTTATAGTACTCGAGGCCGTGTGGAGTTTGGTTCGTCTAATGAAATTGAGAATCGGGGATCCTATATTGATTTTAGAATTATCGTAGTAATACTTTCTTTGCTGAAACTGAGCGAACTAAAATTGAAATCTTTTAAAACTCTAGAAATAGGTGGTAGCTAAGGTAAATAGTATAATTATCTAATTACTCCATTTTACTCCAATGCTCTTTAAAATTTGCTTCAATGCGATCGACAAAACTTATCGATGGTTTATCGGAGGTTTAACTTTATCGGAGCAGTGCATTATCTGGTTTCACATTTCGCATTAGCTTTATTTACTTTTAATCCAGATAATGTGGACCTCTCTCACGAAAGTACCTCTGAAACCGAGGGTCAGTGAGCTCCAACGCAACTATCGTTAACGATCTATGATATTACATAAAATGTTAAGCCAAGTTCGATGTCGACAGTACCAGATTAATATTTAACAAGGCCTGTGAGCAAGGCCGCCACGTCCGAAGGCCGATGCAGTACTTCAGAGTATTTTATCAGCCTTGGCAAAATGCACTACGTATTCTCGTGAGGGCAAATAGCCTAAATTTTTACTTGACTCCGGGGTGGTCGGGCTTTTCGAGAAAATAGCTCTCGAAAATATTTTAGAGGCAGGATTACATGATGTGCAACGTTTTTCAGTTGGTGAGTTATACCTACGTTATTTTTTAGTGTACTGCAGTTACGACACAATGTCCTTGTTACAAATTAAATTACCTACATTATATTGTCAGCACTTGGCCTGAAAAAAAAGACGAAATATGTAGAACCTTATTGATCCTAATTATTAAGACAAATGTATGATATTTCTAACAAAAAATATTTTGGGTCTGTAGTTACCTACTTGAAAAAATTGTGTCAGCGAGAGTCAAGTCAAATGTCAAGTTTTGATAAAGGTCATGAGCATAACAGATAACATCTACACCCAACCGTAAAAACAATGTTCTTTATCATTGTTTTCTTTGCTAATATTTAACACAAGTTTTCCTTATTTAATATTCAAGAGTATTTAATGTTTATTCAATAGCTCCATTTATTCGATCATCATAATTATGGATTATGGACCAGGCTAACAAAATATCGGAACAATGCTTACTGAAGTTCCAATTCGCTCGTACTAATTAGATTACAATTAACCTAAATAAATATTAATGCTAGTTGCCAAAATAAAACTATAACAATGTTCACAGCTTCGTTTGTCAAAATGACGCAAGCATCTACAATGGAAATGGTCGGTCTAAGTGACACTCTAATAGCGGGACTATCTATCAATTTTAATTTCAGATTTTTAGTACCTAATTCCGGTATTTATTTATTTATTTATTAACAAATATTATAAATTCGAAAGTTAGTTTTGATTGTTTGTTTAATTGTCTATTCTTTCACGACTCAACTATTCAACAATAACAACAACATACGTCATAGGGTACTTCATCCGGAAAAAAGTAGTGCTCCCGAGGGATAGAAAAATTACTATGTCCACGCAGACGAAGTCGCTGGCGGCCGCTAGTTAATAATGAAAATACCCCTGCATCACCCTGCATGCCAAATCTCACGAATTACGGAACAGAAATTGCATAGATAATACTTATCTACCTTTACTACACAAATATTACATTTAATTTCGTGTGTTCAAAATAAAGCCAAAAGTACTAAAGCCTAAAAATGTAACAGTGTAACGATAAAACCAGAACTACCCACACCTCAGATCCTATTTGGAATCTTTTAGCCCTTGTACTATTATGTATTCTGTGCCCTTGTGCAAAAAGCAAGGGCTTTTGACTTAGTCCAAACAAGAAAAGGTGAGTCACATCGAGAGAGACATTAGCGATGCAACCTGACGGAACCACGCTAAATAATTCATGATCCGCACCTCTAGATATAACACTGTATGAGCGTTCTCGAGAACGCTCATACAATACAACTCTAAGATAGGATTACCAACCTCATATTACAAAAGTGGGAAAAGGGAATTAAGTTACGAGAGATATGAATTAGTAAAGTAATGTTCTGTGAGGATGAAAAGATCTATGGGAATCTCAGTTCAGAAGGGGAAATATATAAATGCACTTTAAAAATAATGTAACACACTTTAAAATGTTTAGCTTTAAAATTTATTTAATGAACTATAAAAATAATGGTTTGCACTATAAATATGCAAAGCTTTAAAATTAATACTTTGCACTATACAATTTAATTGCTTAGCTTTAAATTAATACTTTGCAATATACAAATTAATTTTATAAATTTTGTACTGGTAAACAGACGACTAGTTAGGTGCGAGGAAGAGGTTAGGTTCCATTGCAACCAACAACGCCAGAACCATCCAGAACCGACGACGACGGTGGCGTGTATGCATTATGCCATAAGTTGTTATCATCTTCCCTTCTCATTTTAACAGTGGTCAGTCTGACATGGTTGGACAGAAACTAAATGGTTTCGGAGTTGGGACACAGTTATTATTTTTGTAGTGATAATATTAAATTATAGATCTATTATTATTTTAAAGTGCTGACAAAATTGTTATAGTGCAAACCATTATTTTTGTAGTGAAAATATTAAATTATAGATCTATCATTATTTTAAAGTGCTGATATACAATTTTATAGCTGTTTTCATCAAATTTAAAGTGCTATTAAATACATCCCGTTCAGAAGCTTGCTCAGAAGATCACGATCTTTTCCAAGCTTCGGAAGATACCTGAAATGTTGTTTCACAGGTTTGTAGCTTCTCTTGGTAAACATAATCAATTAACATTATAGTTTTAAAAAGAAATATGTACCTACTATATTGGATTATAACTATACAACATGATTAATTTAACTAATGTAAGTACCTGAGAAATATAATTTAAATTATATTTATGGTTATCAAAAAAATCTTAATATTTCGATGCACATGGATTATAACAAAATATGATTAAACTGATAAAAACATAAATGCGAGTTATACACTTCTAAGGCTTTTTCTTATACACTTCTAATAAATGAGAGTTTTCAAGGAGTAGGTACGAATTTGTCAAACTCAATATCTTTTAATGAATAAAATGGTACATTTTTTTCTTTAAAATAAGTTTACAGAGCAATCCTTGCCTAACTAGGCCCAAGGAGCCCAAAATACTAATCACGCCTTATTTCGATGAGCTAAACCAGAAAAACGTAACCAAAATGACAATGCTTCAATTTTAGTAACTTAGTGCGATCGGACGTCCACGTGATAATAATTGAAACATTTGAATTTGGCACATAGTGAAGTGTCAACTCGAAATGTCAGAGAACGAGTTACAATAGAACTACAATAGACTGTAATGGCAAAGCTAAACAATTCATGGAGTCACGAGCAAGTTCGAATTTAGTTTTCATGGACCCGCTCCAGAATTTGGCGAACAAATATGTTTTAAATTTGCCTCGAGAACTGCTTTTCAGTGTCATAAAGCCAAACGATAGTTTAATAACTAAAGTTGTTATCGCCAAAAACTTAGTTTTGTCTATGTTTAGTGAGGCATTTCTAAACAGTACCTTTTTATACAAGCTTGTACCTATTATGTATAATAATAGAGAAAATATTCAAATTCAATTTAGAAAAAAAAGAGAGCCGGTGTTGTGTACTATTACATTCTGTGGTATTGGTAACAACTAAAAACAAGAACGCAATAAATAAATAAAGTAAAAGAAAGCTTCTTTATTAGCATCATGATTATGAGTCAGCATAATCAAAATCATAATAGGAGGAATTAATTATTTAATACTTAATTATTGATCTCCCACAACATAGGTTGGCGTGCAAAAAGTGTAGCTAAATAATAGAAATATATTTGAGGATTACCAAGAAAACTAACACAAACTACATAACATATATGAACAATTTCCTCTAATCCAGGCCGTTCTTTATAGCGCCCCCAATAAACAACCTCGGGCGAAATATCCTGAACCGACACAATGGGACCCTCAATTTGAAAACATTTCGCTGTTCTACATCACAGAAACGGAAAAGCTACATATCAAGTTATACTGGTCAATCTGTCTGTAGGTATGCAAAGAGAAAAAAATTACTTTGTCCCATTGTACAGAGATGCCCAGAGAAGCGAAAATACACTTTTGGGATTATGGCAGTATCCTTTCTCACAAGCGTCCGGACCTTTTACCGCGGCCTTCCGTGAGATAGTGTTATCACGCTGCCTCGGAGCAAATAAACGTAATTCCTTTGGGATCGGCGAATGATATTGTTATACTTTATCTACATACCTTTCGTTTCGGGATACAAAGAGGTTAGAGAACAAAACCGTCATGATTGCAAAAGTTAATCATACCAGTTATGGAAAATTACAACAACACTTTCAAGTACACTTGTGTTTCCACAAATGGTTTTAGTTAATTAGTAAGTTTAGTATATACTCGTAAAGTACGTCAAAAATTCAAAAGTCAAAAGCCAAAATTTCTTTATTCAAATAAAGTTAAAAAATAAGAACTTTTAATCGTCTATCTATATTTTTCTACCTGTTCCAGACTTAACTACCAAGAAGAACGAAGAATTAAGATTACTACCAAGATCGAAGCTCTCAAGTCATCCTAAAAATACTCTTTCCTAATATAAAAATCTCATGCGTACCTAATAAAATCAATGTGAACGGTTCGTTCCACGTAGAAAAAAGTTTCTTCAAAAGCGTACCTTAGACGTAACTCACAAAAGTACCATTACGCAAGCAAGGGTTTATAGTCCGAAGTTAGTGCGGCAATATTACTTCTAGCCCGACGCTGGAACTCAGGAACAATTCCCTGGTCAACTCGATGTATAGCTCCTTGGGGAGCGCACTCCACTACGAATGAGAAAAATGTTCTCGTGGATATTGCAAGTTGGAATAACGGAGGGAAACTTGTTAATGCTGCCGAATTAATTACGAAATTGTAATATTTGTGTGCTCGATAAAATGGAATTGAATAAACTTCAGAACGTGTACAATAGTCAATTTACGGAATTTCCCATCCGATGCACACCAAATAAGCTCGCTTAAGTATTCAGACCTACATAAAGATTTGTTACCATCGCCTTAATTTTATCTTTTAGTTCCTAAACTTCGTTTTAGGAGCAGATAAATCGTTTTCATAAAATGTCACGAAAATGTAAATTAGTAAAAAAAAATAGAAATAAGCTTTTCCAAATAAGTATAAAATACTACAATACTTACATTAGGTACAAGGTAAGGTATTATAACAATACTTACCAATATAAGTACAAGGCAAGGCAAGTGTTAAAAAGTAAGCATCTTCGATTTGACAGACGCAAACCAGCAGCCGTTTGATATGTCTGTTTGTCCTTCCATTAATCAATATTACTTCTAAGTACTCTAATGTTTATGTCATAAAGATGTGGGTCACAAAATTTACCATGACATATCTTTATCTCCTCGATTGTAAGGAAGTCATCGAGTTAACGTTAAACATGCGTCCCAATTCCCAACAAACATAATTCGACATGCATTACAGAACCCAAATACGCGTATTAGAAGACGCGTGTAAAGTGACATTATGGCGCTAAATAAGCAATTCAATGCGGCAGGCTTAATTCCGACCCAACTCAAATTCGAATTGGTCCTGAACGAATCAAACGAGAGCACGCTATTGAGCATTCTGTTATTGGTAATACAACGCCTAGCACCCCTGTAATAAAAGAAATCACAACACCTACGTGTTGTAAATGTGAGAGAAATCCTAGGATTTTTCTCAAGATTTTGAAAGTCGAAAAGAGTTTATTATTTGAAAATGTATCAAGAAGCCTAACAAATGAGACTGAAGAAAACGAAAACATAAGTAATGAAAAGTATCATAGTCCGGATGTGCTTAACTGACAATTTATTTACATTTGCACATATATTTGACCGTGGTCGAGTGGTTTACACGCCGGTTTTCAAGGCGTCACCATCTCTTGAGGTCCCGGGTTCGATCCCCGGCTGGGTCAATGTAGAAAATGAACTTTTCAATATTGTCTCAGGTCTGGGTGTTTGTGATACCACCGTTGTCTCTGATTTCCATAACACAAGTGCTTTAGCTACTTACCTTGGAGTCGGAGCAATGTATGTGATGTTGTCAAATACTTACTTATTTACTTACTTACTTACTTACCTTCGATCATCTAACTAATGAAACCTAAAATGATAATGTAAAAACTTTTTGATTTGACCTGTTTACTATTGTTAGACGGCACAATTATGCATTTGATTGCAGCACTTAAAAGTTTTCAGACACGTAGTCCGAACGAATTAAAAACAGATTCAGGTTAAGCCTAAACAAAGCTATGCCCCAAAAATTTGGTATAAGCCCCTCATAATATAATTTTAACCCCTCTACATACATAAAGTATGTAGAGATAGAGAGATATAAAGTAGGGTGGGCTCCATGAAAGCATAACACTGATTTAGTTTCTTCCGTCAGAGACATCAAATATTATGGTTTTCGAATCAATGCCAAAAAGGTCATTCCATGCAAAACAGAAAAAGTTGTAAAATTTGGATTTCTGTTTTTGTCTCTATTTTAAAAACAAAATGCAGTAAGTCATCAGATTATAGGTACTTCACTCATAAATAAAATATGTACTCTTACAAGTTTAATAAAAGGTCGCAAGATAACAAACAGCAATTTCCGACAAACAAATTATATTATCAAAATCACAAATAATTCACAAAACAAAAACAACAGAGAGCTCCCTACACGAAAAAAGAGAAAAAAGCAGAGCGGGCAGATCAGTGGAATCACAGACTAGCTATTGCCAAACTCGTGGGGCGAGCCATAGAGACAGCACGTCATTGTCTATGGCGTATGTTGCCATCTCCAACAGTACATTCATAAGAATATTATAGAATGGAAATGTAATTTATTAATGAAATTTCCAATTTTATCACTAGTGCAGTAATGAGTCATTCTGAGTTCTGTCCCACCAGTCACAAATTCAAAATCATACATTAATTTTTATGACTTATGTAAGCAGTCATATCACTATCCAATCATAACAACGAAAAAACATCAGTTATTAGTTTTTGCCTGACATTGAATGAGCAAAGGTAGAAAGGGTTGCCCATTATTCGTCCTACACCACACCAGTCGCACTCATTCAAACAATAGTTTTAACTGAAAATATTGAATGTTGGACTTTTCTTTAAAGAGGATAATCATAATGATTTTAGCTATGTTTTAAGACCACCTGTTGTATGATTTATGACTTAATTATAACTCAGAGTTGGTCAAATTCTGGAGTAAAATGTCCCACCAGTCATTATTGAATCGCCTAAAAATAAAAATTTCAAAATCGATAAAGAGATCGATTAATACTAAATACAATCGCTTCTCAAACACGATGGACACTGGGCGGGGTCCATGAGGGCAGAGGGCTGATTTAGTTTGTCCAGCCCGAGACATTATCGATTGGGTTGAGATGAGCTTTCAGCGATGTGTGTTTTTACAGAGCGATATACGAGTACTGAAGGTATGTGGCTGACAATTTTGTTATTAGAAAAAAGTAAATATGAAAGAAAGGAGAGAGACATAATGTGGAATAAGTTTTTATAGAATTCTACAATAAATTTTATGTTCAAAAATAATTACTTGGCTAAAGAGCTAATTAGATCATCCTAAATATCGGACCCGATATGAAGTCGCTCCTAAATTCAGAGCAGTGTAATTGCATTCAGGAAGCTAGGATCCGATTTAGGATCCTAGTTAGGATAGAAATTGTCTCCGACATAACGGATGCTAAATCGGAAGCACTCAGGACAGTGTAATCGCATTCAGGACGCTCGGCTCCGACACAGTAGTACCACAGCATAAATAGTACAGTCAGTCAACGCCTTTTATGTTGGCGAAAAAAATCCGCCGCGCCGTTCGTCTAGATAGACAGTTGGCGCAACGACTAAAAGTATATAAGGGTTGTCACTCTGTGATTTGCTTTTTTTTTTGACCTAAATCAATATAAAAAACAAAAAAACCTGCCTCTGAAAAGCAAGAAATAATACATAAATCATTAGCTACGTATTATCATTTTTATAATAAAACACGTCTATTAAAGTCGGGTGGGGCTGGAGTACCTACAACTTTCTTTTTTTATTCTAAAAGCCCCACCCGACTTCAATAGACGTGTTTTATTATAACAATGATATGATAATGCGTATCTAATGATTTATATATTATTTCTTGCTTTTTAGAGGCAGGTTTTTTGAAGTCGGTTTTTTTGTTTTTTAAACAATTTTTTATTTTTTTTATTTTTAGTATAAGTACCTTCTGTATTAGGTAGTGTAGGTATATTATTTAGGTATTAAAATCGGCTCAGCCAAACGTGAGATAATCGCGGAGAAACGTACATACATAATACAAACTGAATACCTCCTTTTTTGGAAGTCTGTTAAAAAGACTACACAAAGGTATCCCTCTCCCAACAAAAACAATCATCTAATTCGGTTCATAAATAACAAAGTCGTCAAGGTTTATCGTTATTCGCGCGTATCTTCGACATTTATGGACCGATTTTGATGATTATTTTGTTGTTCGATTGAGTTTTCTTGAGAGATGGTTCCATTTTTTTTTTCAAATCGGTTCAGTAGTTTTCAAGTAATCCCGAAAATACTATGACTTTACATCAACTACCTTGACGACTTTGTTATTTATGAACCGAATTAGATGATTGTTTTTGTTGGGAAAGGGATACATTTGTGTAGTCTTTTTAACAGACTTCAAAAAATTTTACTACCTAAATAATATACCTACACTACCTTATACAGAAGGAACTTACACTAAAAATAAAAAAAATAAAAAAATAATTAAAATTAAAATTCTATCTAGACAACATAAAAGGCGTTGACTGACTGTACTCTTTATGCTGTGGTACTACTGTGTCGGAGCCGAGCGTCCTGAATGCGATTACACTGTCCTAAGTGCTTCCGATTTAGCATCCGTTATGTCGGAGACAATTTCTATCATAATTAGGATCCCAAATCGGATCCTAGCTTCCTGAATGCAATTACACTGCTCTGAATTTAGGAGCGACTTCATATCGGGTCCGATATTTAGGATGATCTAATTAGCTCTTTTAGTTTTCCATATGAAAGTGAAAAATACTCGTATAATGCGATACTGACACAATGTTGCAAGATTTTTTCATGACGTAACTCAAACGGCAAATCATATAGGAGCTTAATACATTTACCATACTAATTATATACAGGCTTACAGTATTCAGTTCTGTTTATGTCGCTCAAGCTCAAGCAATTTCTAATGAAAAGACAAAGAGTATATAATCTTTACTTAATTATTGTTGTTTAAGAACCTAACAAAAGTTAATTTTCCTGGATATATCTTCATTGAATGTTGTAGTCTACTCCACGTAATCCTACCGTTATTTTCAAGGTCATAAAATAAATAGGTATTCCATTTCTGGATTCTTGTTTTCTTTTGTTTTTCATTTTGCGCAAGACAGACGCCACGTACTTATTAGCAACAAACAATCGGTTTAATACAATAAGCATAGCACGTTCACATCCTTATAAACGATCGTCCGTAGGTGGTCCGTCTGCTAGTAATGAACGTATCCTGCTTTACGAATTGGTTAATTGCAACCGACCTATTTCGTGTTGGGATAACGTTATGATAACGTACCTATTTTAGGGTTAATGCACCTGTCACCGAACCAAACCAATTAGTTTTTGAAATCAAACGATTGAGGAAAGAAGTAATCACTCCCACATCCATACGCACCCTTCATCATTTTGGGTTTTAGCTTTATTCATTGTAACAAACTTTCAACTAACATGATTTTTAATTAAGAGAGTCAGCTTTTGAGCATGCATTACCCGGTTGAAACTAAGATAAAAAGTAAATTTAATTCACGCTTTATTTATACGTGCCGTCGTATCATCGTTTGTATATGTACAAATTTTTTTTTCGCACCTTCGAGGTTTATAATACATATCCAGTTTAACTTGTACCAAGAATATCTGTTAAGCCTATTCAACAGCGTCCTATAAATGTCGATATTCATTCGATATCATCTAGCCTCTCAATAAATCAATCGTATGAACTTCCTACACTAACACACCGTGAATAAAATCGCCGGTTCCTCTGAGGGTCACGACCTGCCTTAAGCCCGTATGCTATAATCAGATCAGAGAGGGCACTTCCCTCCGCCCTCCGACTCTATTGGCATCCGCGGTCAATTCTATATCATTGTGGTGTACTTACTCTAATTTTATTGCCATTATGGACTGGACAGTCAAATTTTGGCGTTCGATATTGAACTTTATTGTTGAAGTAATAAGTGTTTAAACTTGTTTGTAATGATGACTAAGCTGCTTTAAAAGCATCACTTTTGGTCATGTTATTTTTAGCTCATAAACTGGGACAAACTGCTGACTACTGAATTTTATGCTTCATTAATTAATCTTAATATTTTTATGACTGATAAAATACCCTTTCCTTCAATGAGCTCAATATTTTTATAAACTAATCCAAAATATTAATGAAATATGTAGGCAAAATAAACAGAACTTTTCAAAAAGTCGAAAGTCGCATTTTTTCTCTAGAACCCAATCAGTTGATCCTTTTTGATCGACGTTTTAATCCGGAGCATGTTTACCCTTTTAGCGTCGAAATACACCATCGAAACCACCAAGGGCCCAATCGAGCTAATTTTAAACGATAGAACCAAAACCGCTACTCTTTCATTTAGGTTATATTTATCTGAAAAACTTTGGTTTAGCTTTAGAATTCACATTTAAATTGTCCAAGATTGCTTTCAACAATTTAACAAAACTAAAGCGAGTATTTTTCTGTAAACGAAACTGAAACGGTTGAGATTTACTTTTGGTTTTATCGCTGAAAATTAGTGTGATTAGGCCCCTGGTGTTAAAGTTCCGGTGTTATCCGTTGAAATAAATCAACATGTACTTTCAACATTTCGTGTGCAAAGCTAAATGAATGAGTCAAAATAGAAATAAATCAGGACAGGATATTCTCACAGCGCATGGATCCGATAACACATGCGAAGCGTAGTAAAGTTTGAATTAAATAAATTGTAGAATAGTATAATAAGTATCATAACAACAATGTTAGGTACCAATTTTCATCAGTATAGAGGTAATATCGATGCTATCCGACAACGTGACATAAATCGCTATGTAACATAATAATTAGCCATTGGACGAAAAATGGTCGCGTGACTTTCATGACGTCATGTGTTATCCTGTAGCACTACTGAGAATTTACAGGTCAATTTAGAGAAAATATGTTTATTCCAATTTTCTCAAGTCTTAGCGGTAAGTACTGTTGTTATTTCCGATTTCCTAAACGCAAAAGCATCAACTATTACTTTAGGATTGTTAAAAGCTAAAAAAAATAAAACAATATTTAGTGGGGAATATATAATGTAACACACTTTAAAATGTTTAGCTAAATTTATTGAATGAACTATAAAAATAATGGTTGTTACTATTTTTCTTTATTTTAGTTAATGCGAAAATTTTATAACTTTAGTGCTGGTAAACAGACGACTAGGTGCGACGACGAGCGGGCGCAGCCAGAGAGGAGCCGAGGAGGAGGTTAGGTTCCATTGTGACCAACAACGCTAGGACCGACCTGCTGGCGTGTATGCATTATGCCACAAGTTGTTATAATCTTGCCTTCTCATTTTAACAGTGGTCAGTCTGACATGGTTGGACAGAAACTAAATGGTTTCGGAGTTGAGACAGAGTTATAGTGCAAACCATTATTTTTGTAGTGATAGTATTAATTTATAGATCTATCATTATTTTAAAGTGATGATATACAATTTTATAGCTGGTTTCATCAAATTTAAAGTGCTATTAAATACATCTCTATTTAGTGCAGTAGAGCACAGAAAACGCTAAGTCATAACTCAAAGTGTTGCAAGGTACTAACCTAATTATTCACTTTTCCGCAACCCTTCAAGGCCTTTGGTATTAATAACAACGGGGGAATGGCGTTCTTAGCTACTTAAATATTTCCCCCTTTATCATGCGAATGATCATGTCAACTCCTTGATGGATGGGCTGGAGTCGTGTAGTCGCAACTCCTCGACAAATAGGTGGCGACTGCGAAACGGACGACAAATATGGAGCAGTCGGAACGGGTGATGGATAGGGCGAGGACTTGGCGAGTCGAGGCTACATTCATGAAACTTGACAATGCCACGGTGAAAATGGCATGTAGCAACTCAATTGGGTATTTGACTTTGAATTTGTGATTATCTAAGCAAACAATGTTTTTACAATTTAATGTTTCCATAACAATTTTTTTTAAATTACGTAGGTACTTATGGATTTTAATAATCAACACTATTTCGTCATTTTGATTTTTTTACCAACTTTGGAGTCTTATAGTCACATCTGTATAAGAAACTCTTAAATCAGATAAGGCTATTATTATTGATCCATATCGATTCACATAGATGTCCAGTTCAATTTGCAGTATGTTCTTTTAAATGTACTTTGTCAATCAAAACATAATACGCAACTTGTACACAATTCATAACATATAAACCAATAAAGTTATCAGGAACAGCAGATAGACTGAGAGAGTAGATACACAGTGCTTTGGAGTGATGGATTGCCTAGGAACTGTTGGCACTGCAAACTGTGTCAGAACAGGCGACAAATAGTTTTGCGAACAAACCTTATCATATCTATGTGTATTTCAAGTTGTTGTAAGAAAGATGTTTCCTTTAAAAAAAGTAGTTATGAAAAAAACATTTAGTACGATATGCTTCGCAAAAAAAATGCATTAACTTTTTCCCATTTTTAACTACCACTAATCATACGTATTTACATGTAAGATATATCGACCCAACGCGTTTAAATATCGTTTTTGCATCCATAAAACACGTAGCCGCTTACTACTTTTATTTAATGCCTCCATCTAGACTCTGTCACATATAAATTTGTCAAAACGACAACCCAAAAAGAGGCGGAGTAGGCCATAACTTACGTGTAACTTAAGACCCGTGAATATTTGACCTCAGTCCTCTGTCCCTTATTACAAGGGGTTTGAGGTCACTTAGCATGAAACGGATGGTTAGCATTCGTTATATTATGGGATTTAATTACACATAGAAAAGGACAGTTTTAGGTGTTACTGGATCGCAATGAAAATCTATGAGTGTTGCATTGCAATGCAATACTATATATATACTACTATATAGCTTGAGGCAAAAGATCATAGTTCAATCACAAAGCAATTATTATCGTTAAATATTTAACTTTTAGGCCCTATGGCCTTATACTCAGGTTTCAGTTAAGTTTCGATTAAATGACTTATTCGATCATTGCATTATTACTGATCCATTTTAATCGGAACCAGTAAAAGTGTCTCTTAGCATAATGTGTAAACTTTTGTCATCATAATAACAGCATAAATCCTAGGAAATGGAATTTTCTCCCTACTCGGGTGTCTCGTTCTTGCAAAAAGGGTTCTTTCAAACGAACCGTGAAAAGACACATAGACCAATCCCACTTCACATCTGGTTATTAACCTGCCCTTCTATAATAAAAAATTATATTTAACTAGCTTCCGCCCGCAACTTCATCCACGTGCAATTCAACTTTCCGCGAGTATTATTAATTTATTAATTTTCTTAGTGGATGCCTTCAACATAAGAACTTAATCTTTATGCCAAGTCTCCAAACGATCCATCCGCGTCTATTCATTGGTTTCAGCTGCGCGATGATTAATCACACATCAGGACATATTATTTTTGTAAAGATGATGTTATTATAAAAGAAACAATATACGATATATATACATATAGCTATTAAGGCACATAGTATATACTTAGGTATTGTAATATCGTATATTGTTTCTTTGACAGAGCAAGCGCTCTGCTGCATTCAATTACCTACATTTCAAAGTCACATTGACTAGACGCACTGAATAAAAAACTAGATGCTAAATTACAGCTGGCATAAATTAGGTTCGTAATCCTGTAGAATTTCTTGCAATCTAGATTCAATCTTTTTAGTCTCGTCTGCGTCTAGTTGCCATTATACCTTTGTATACTTAGCTTACTGTTATTTTATTAATTTTTCCAGACGAATGTAAGAGATCTCTTGGCAGTTTGATACGTCTAGTCTAGCCTAGGTATTTGTAGCTTTAACCTGAAGGTCAGGTCGACCTTTGCATTAAATGCTTAGATCGGGGTTAGCCCTTATTCAGACTAATGTTCGTGAACATTCTTTAAGATTAATAAACAAAACCAAACACGATTTTTATACACTGTTGGTTTCTTTTATTTTTATTTCTAGGAAGGCCAACAATAATAGATAATGTGAATTGCAATAGATAGCCAATTAAAAGCCCTCACAAAAAGTAATTAAAAATATTAAATTGACACTTAAGAACCAAAATTACACACGTTAAGAACACTAATATCGCTTGTAAATCGCTATTTATGGAGTTATAGAGAAAAGATACTGATTGCATTCCTCGCACTGGTCGTGCTTGTGTTGAAAAAGTCAAAATCAAAAGTTCTACACAGCATTCTTTACGCATGAAAAGACCATAACTAGTAGAGGAGGGTCTAAAACCACCCATGCGGGCCTGATGCGATTGGTTTGAATTGGTACCACCAGTGGGGCCAGCAGCTTAACATGCTTTCTTAAACACGAAGAAGTTGGTTCGGTTTTTTAGTTTTCGGTCCTAAACCTAGGCTCTAGCGAAAATTTCTCCACCAGCAGACAAGGCGCGTAAACCAAGCCATTGAGATTCAGATAACTCTACAATAAAACCTTACCTTGACTTAAACAACTATTTACTTAGAAAGATAAGGTATTTAATGAGTCAAACTTACAACGTTATAAATACTGGAAAGCGTGCACAGTTTGCGATAACCACAATTCAGGGATTTCGGTAATCTTGAGTCAGAACTTTTTCTATTAAGGAGGATTTTGGAGAACAAATTAGAAAAATATTAACGTCGGACTTTAAGGATTTATTATAATCTTGCCGTAAATCATGTTTATTTAAGGTAATTTATTGTTTCAGTTAAGGAGTGTTATCAATTACTGAAACTTTCTTATTTTCATAAAAGTCTATAAAAAAATTCATTACGTTTAAAAACAAGTGAACGTGTAGTTTAAGTTCTGATATTTTTTTGTACTTATAGTAAAGTCTCTAAACAATGTGGTCTTTATTATTATTTATTTTTTTCGATTTACTAGCTAGCTAGAGGATAATAAAAGTTTGAACATTGGAACTCATATAAATAGTATCTTATCCATAAGTACTTCATTAAACGTACAAAACACGCGTGATCCTAGGCCACTATTGTCTAATTTTAAAAATCTATCGCAATCGCTTTCATTTGACAGATGGATGTGACACATTGCTACATTTCTTTGGTAAGTTTTTATTTGTGCCAAAAAGAAGCATCAATGTATCACATCCTGAAAGCGATTGCGATAGATTTTGAAATTAGACAATTAGCCCCCTGATTTTAGTTATAAATTTATTGTAGAATCGTAGACTTATTACACTTACTATCAGCACTATCATAATATTATCCACGATAGGTATCCGCAGATTGACGTTACCGTCAATCTAGAATCTAGATCTAAAATTACCATCCACTGATAATTATTAGTGTGAGTTCAGATATTATTAGGAAGTCATTTACCTCCATAATTATTATTAACAAGTGACATACAAGTTATGCTCTCGATTGTACATTCCTGAATAGGCAAGCATGCACAGCATGCAAACCGCAGCATCGATATGCCGTGACAGCAAGTTTATTAAATGTAAAGCTGCGTTCACAACGGATCTGACAATCCTTACTAATATTATAAATTAATGTGAAAGTCCATTTGTTTGTTTGGTACGCCTTCACGTCTTAACTACTGAACCGATCGTCATGAAATTTTGCATACACCTTGTCAAGGGTACAGAGAAGGACATAGGGACTTTTCTTCCCGAAAAGGTACTGTTTCCGAGGGATAGATAAATAACTGTCCACGCAGACAAGGTCGCGGGCGGCCGCTAATAAGTACCTAATAATTTTGTGAACATCATCAGTAAAATTTTGAACTTTTACGAAGTACCTATGTTATTTTTTATTCAACGCTTAAAACATATTTTAATTCTTTTAATAAGCATAGAGATATTATAGTCTGCGTTAATTACTCTGCATGTGCCCTTATAAAGTTTCAGGTTGTATTACGTTTAGTACCTATTATGTAGAGTCTACATTGTAGACAATAATGTTGTAAAGGTATGCCACATAACATCATCTGATACAACAAAATAGATTTTGAGATTATAAGCGATGATATTGCCTACATTATAATTACTTACATAAATGTAAATTTTTTGCTGGATAGAAATTCCCACTAGGTGCCACCAGCTTGTATACTAATTAGTATCTTCTCACTTAATAATCAATTTTGCAATAACGTCGAAAGTAGAGGTGTACTTTGCCCAAAATCCTCGGTTACCCCTAGCATGACCACCCAAACACGAAACACGATATACTTATATCGCATATGATATGGCGTTGTCGACACTTAACTGTAAAAAACTATTGTCTTTTGACAGTTAAACGTGATAAATCACTATATCAAATAAAGTTTCGGTGGTCATGCTAGCTAGGGCTAGCTGGAGTAACTTCAATTCTTAAGGTAAAAAAAAACATGCTCTCTCTCGGTCGCACCTCTATGTCGGTCGATGCTCGCTGTTTTACATAGATGGTGGTGCAATGTCAAAACAAAAATGTAAAACAGCGAGCATCGACATCGAGGTGCGACCGCGAGCAGCTCCGGTATGATTTTACCCTTAGTTACCTACCTAGATCTAAAATACATTCATTAATATAGAATTTTTGATGGAACATTTTAATGTCAACACAGCATCAGGCCCAGGGGCTACACCAAAGCTTAGCGTCATTTTTATTATCGCTAGCGCAATGATGATTCATGATGGTAGATGTTCTGCAAAGGTTTATCAGCGTAAAAAAAATTGGCGTCCGGCCTTGGTTAACCCCCGCATAAAAATAAAACAAAGCCCAGCCAGTTCTCTCACTCCTTTTTAGAAATTAGCATCGAGACTAGACCAAGAAGGCAGTCCGAAGAAAGAATTTTTATCGGGTGTCACATCACACTAAGGAATTCCTTAATGTAAGTATTAATTTGAAGATTAGAATAGAAATATGGCCAATTGACCCAATCTACATACAGCCATAGCTCAGGATCCGACCTATTTCCACGTCGATAATGCAATATAGAGATTCCACGCTATAATTCAGCTTAATGGCCCATCATGAGGGCTGGACGGGCATTAGAGCAAACCAATTACAGGATATATGAATAACTTACGACCTTGGGGAAAAATATGGCTAGATTAGCTTGTACTAAAGAAAGAGGACGGGACTTTTTAAATCTCTTTGCTGCAGTTCTGATTGTCTATTACTCAACATTGATGGGCCCCCAAAACACCTTTTGAGTGGAATTTAATCAATCATCCAAATTTTGTGTCATCAATATCAATAATATTAAGATAATGCAATTCGAAAAGCGAAAAGATCAATATCAAAACCCAAACATAAACTACAGAGTATTATTTGGCGCATAAAGGACTCGTTTCCCAAAACAACATACTAGTATATACCTTCCCCTCCATAAGAAATTATTAGCATTCTCTGAAAGACACTAACATTATCTCTTCTCTGATTGAAACCTATAAAAACGATTCGTTCAATAAACGTTCCACATTTTTAAAGTTCGGAGATTTTTATTTTTCTTTGAATTCTGTTGAAATTGTATTGGATAATACAGTTTATGACAAAAAAACTCTTTTGGTCTGGCATCGTATGACCGTTCTACTTTTTGTGGTTCTAACTTCGCCCGACTTACTTCCTTTTAACAGAAAATGTTTTGTTGGAATCGAGTTGTACATCGCTTCGAGTGTTACGAACTTTTTACCAGCTCTGTGCCAAATATGGGGCAGTGAAAAACCGGGTTACAACATTAAGAATGCAGGCAAAAACACTTTTAACAAGTAAGCAACAAAGATCGAATTTTGCAATTGTGTACACTTTTCGCGGTGAAATGTGGAAATGCATTTTGGAGCAGTCATTTGTCTTCGCAAACTAATGGCAAACCTTTTGAATAGGTACGAGTGTTGAGACCGTTTTAACACGTATTTCAGTATTCGGTAATTTTTTTGTAATATTAGGTAATTGGAAAAGTTCATAGCGCTACCTATAAAAATAAAGCTATGTTAAAAGCACCTACAAAAATATGAATTATTATTTATTTGCGAAAGACCTACCTACATGAAAACCAAATCTGTTTATGTACTATTTATTCTGCGGTTTATGATCTATCTTTAAATTTTCCCAATCATCGAGATAAAAATATTAATAACGCGGAGAGGTTTTCGTTTTTAATTGAAGCACTGTGTACTCAAATCATTTCCGGGGCTGTCCGCGGAACCAAAACGCCAATTATTGGATGACCTAGTTCCCGTATGGCTAGGAAGTTTTTCGGCAACAAACGGCATATTAATAAAAAATAAAGAGTACCTTGGTACAAGCATTGAAGAGAGACGACACAATTTTAAAGAAAGAAATATAAAATGATTAAAAATTACCTGCAACATTTTTAAGTTTATCTAGGTAACAGTAAAAAAATCTTTAGTAAGATTTTATTTTAGATGATTATCTACATTGCATGTAATTGATTAAGGTGGTACCCTGAGCGAAAGTGGCGCCGCGGTGAATTATATTTAATATTATAATTCTAATACACAATTTTAAAAATGTTTATCGTGGAGATTTTAGGGCCCACAGTCTAGTATTTTTAGACGGTATCGTAACATTCCCTCGTAGTCACTGCTAGAAGTAGATAGCAAAACTGCTAAAAGTAGCCGTTTTTGACACATTTGCTATCTACTTCTACGAATGACTACGATGGCATGTAGTGATGCCATCGTAGTCATTCGTTGAAGTAGATGGCATGTAGTGATGATACCTTCTAAAAATACTAGACCATGGGCCCTAAAATCTCCACGATAAACATTATTAAAATCTTTTTCTATTAATAACTTATTAAATAAAAACCTCTGAGGGCGTTACTTTCGGTCATACAACCGCCTTAAGAAATAAAAACACATTTACACACTCAATACTTTTCTTTTTTTTTTTCAAATTGTTTTAACAAAACCTCAATGTCTTAATCACACCTAAAAAAAATAACCCAAAAAGACCAGCAATCATCAGCTGGGCCATTATTTTATTAAGGGACCAATTTGGACTACGTTCGCAGCATTTTTTTTGGAAAAAATATGTAAGCATTTTGTACCGTTTAATGTCTATTCATGTTCACTATTATCTATAGTAAACATTTAGGACATTTGCAGCGATGTTTTCTTGCCAAGTCTTATATTTATTGACGTTTGTTCAAGAAATGATGAGGGATAATAACAACTGCGTTACTTTCTTACAAAATTAAGTTTTATTGTTTGGAACCTTTATTTCAGTTCGGAAATATATCACATAAAAACTAACTACAGTATAGGATAATCTTATAAAGTTAAATCACAAATAGTCTCAGTCTGATGATTTCTTTTGTAATTAAGTTTGCCACTGTGTTACCAAACATTAAACTAAAATGAAAGACATTTCGAATATAGGAATAAATATTTTTTTTTTTATGCTGATGTCATAAGGAATAGCTACAAACAAGTTAAATAATGAAGTAATCTTTAAATTTAAAGTTCTTATTCAATATTAATTAGCTTTATGTCACTAAATGCTTTCAGAAAAAGAGGGACAAAAAGTAACACAGTGGTAAAACAAGTAACACAGTAGTATCTAAATCATCGCATTTTGTACTTTCTTCAAGTTTAAACTAATAAAAACATAAGAAACAATCGTAGTATTCAAAATCAATCAAAAATTAACAAAACTCTTCTTAAACACGTAAAAAAATCTTTGAAACATCAACTTTTTAATAGACATATATTTCAAAAATGTTTAGTATCATTTTTCAAAAATGTTTAATGGCGCATTAAATTCGTAGTACACTCGTTTTCCCTTCTTAATTATTTTGGGCTTCGGAACTATCTTCAAAATACTTTCATACGGTTCGTAAGAAACATCTTTCTCTATAACTTTGAACCCTTTCCCAGAATCATCGGCTGATTTAAAAAACATAATTTTAATCTCTCCTTCCTCATCGACATCACTTTGAGCGACGCCGACGACGACGACGACGTGTAAGATTTATCTTTTTCAGAGCTAACTTTTACTATGACGTAAACGCCAAAGGAAATTTTCGATGGATGTACATTTTTTCAGCCGATGTTAATGCCATTTCGCTCGAAGTTGTTATTCTATAACAAAACAATAGTTAAAAGTAATATTTCTGCCATAAAATGTGTGATTAATGTGTGAAATGTGTACGGAATACCACTGCGTTACTAAAATTTCAACTGCGTTACTACTGGTAGTAACGCAGTGTAGTCGTAACGCAGTTGTAAAACTTAAACGTATTCAAACTTGGTACTTAAATGGATACATATTCTAAATAAATTATGATGCAACCACAATATTGACTAATTATTACATATTTTGCATTAAATAACATTAATAATATCTAGAAAACTCACCGTCCGTCGCCGGTAACTCAGTGGTCTCACAATAAACACACGCACCCGAACGGTGATTCTTTAGAGCGACTGGCTTGGTCAGTTACACCGCCTCGCCACCCTCCCGAGCGCCAATATCAATTCATGACCGATCAAAGGATATTAGGAGTAAAGATGTCTAAAAAACTTTATTTAAGGCTCACTTTCCTATGGTAACACTGAGTACGCGACATTTTGCTTTGCAACGGAGACACGGCGAGAAATATTTTATTATTATTAAACTGTTGTGGTAAAATCATACCTATTGGCGTTCTAGTAAAGTTCATACAATTACGTATTACTAAAAACTTTCAAAAATATTGACGTCGTGAACATTTTTAAAGCAATTTAAGTTTATGTCAAGTGACTCGCACAGAAGGACAGCCAATTTTAATAGGAAAAACAACTGCGTTGCTTAAAAAGACAACTGAGTTACCGTAATTTGCATACAAATATAATATTTTACATTAATTCATATGCTTTTCTGGTACAGGTATTTCAATCAGTATCTACCAATAGCTGTTTTATTTTTGTATTAACCTATTTTTTTGACAAAGTCGCTTTTGTTCGAAGTGGACCGATTTTTGTACCCTAAATAAAATAATAGCCCAGCTACCGCCAATTTGTGGAAATGACATGTCATCAAATAACGCTTAATAGATCAGTGGCTTCCAACCTGTGGTCCGCGCGTTGACCACTGGTGGTCCGCAAGTGCCAAAAATAGTAGGTACTTACTAGTTTTGATCAAATATTATTAGTACTAGGACTGTCGAACTTTTGCAGAAGATGCAAGTTATTATTAGGTAAATAATTATTCTTTAACATTTATGATTATTCGTTTTAAATTTCCATGGTTATTAACGTTATTAGAATAAACTATATATCGGGATTCATAGTCTCAAAAATAAACAGGTACATGGTGTAAATCCCGATATAGTTTATTCTAATTTATATTATTGTTTTACTTCATCTTTTTTAACTTTGTTTTTGGATTTATTTGCATAGGCATCATTGTCCTCGCTATAAACAAAGTAATCGAAGTGGTTCCTGGTACAGAAAATGTTGAGAACCACTATAGACGAATGGTGTCCGTAAAACATTCCCAGTAATTCAATTGTACTGCTCCGTTAGTAGGTCGAGGTTCTGGTAATAGTTTAACGTAACAGTTTTAAAGTTATTTGTTGGTGTCTAAGAAGTTTGTAGAACACATGTTAAGTTTTGTCAAACACATAATTTAAACTCTCTAAACTTTCATTGTAACAAAAACTTTAAAAACTACTGAAATTCATATGAATTTCAGATTATATAATCTGTGTGGATTATTTTAAGACCACTTGTTCATCAGCCATTTTTGATGTCTCCACTGCCGGGGCACAGGCCTTCCTTATGAGTGGTAAGGAGGATGGGCCATAACCCACCACGCGGGCCCAATGCGGATTGGTGGGTGTTAACGACTGCAAATGCAGCCGAGACCAACGGCTAAACGTGCCTTCCGAAGCACGGAGGAGCTCGAGATAAAAAAAAATTGGTCACCCATCCCATTACCAACCCTTGCGAACGTTGCTTAACCTCCGCAATCGCTGGGCCAGGCGCTAAACCACTGCGCCACCGAGCTCCTCAAAGACCAAGACCACTTACGTACAAATATTTTAAAAAACATGCCTGAGATTGTACAAGGCAATTTTTAGTAAAAGACAATCAATAAATAGGGATGTTGACTAATGAATAAAATAACGAAATACTAATAAAAATCGTAAACATATTAAACTTTTAGAGTAGCTTGTATACCTCTTGGTTTTATATATTGCATATTATTTGTTTTATGACCCTTCAAAGTTGGGTGGACAAGTCCATTTAAAAAGTATAAAATTTATTAAAATAAATGATACCTTTAATTAGTCCGTAAAATGTATAGCAAAGTTGTCGAAGAAACCATTTTGATAAACACAATATTTAATATAGCTGCTGAACAAATTTCCTATGCGTTGCATACAAACTTGCAAGGCGTGACGTCATAACGTGCAAGCCATTAGTATGGAGCGTTTTTGATCGAGTCCATTTGTGTGCATTTCACACTGTGCTATCTCGGGCAGTTTTCATGCTAGCGAATTAATTCTTTTACCAATGTTTCTTGTTTTGAGAGGTAATTTATGTAACATAAAATAAAAAAAATAGTCAACATCCCTATTAACTAAACTATTGTGAAATTTTGGCAGTTGGTAATGTGACCTACATTATACAAGTAGTTCAATAATGGATGATTACGATATTTTTTATTTAACATTAAATGCCCATTTAGCGCAAACCAATCATAAAATGAAAACGGTTTTCAAGGACGTGTCTTTTCTGACATAATAACATACCGCGAGGCCGACCGCGATAAACTGCATCATTAGAATGATCATTTATTGTGGTTTTCTGATTCAACCCTTGTTTCTTTGGAAAAATTGTTTAGTTTTATTAGTGGACTATTCCCTTAAAAGGATGTCATTCAACCATTAAAACTTCGCATTGTAGTGTACTTCACACTGTACCTCTATAAGCTTGATTGCAACTGCAACACCTTTAGAGGATGCACATGAGAAAAGGATGTCTCATACATGTACTATGACATGAAAAAAGTATTGACACACTGTACGTACATTGCTTAGCAATAAAGAAAATGCAAAGATCCAGCGGATCTAGTGGCCCTATCTAACGCGAACTAACTCGTTTGGTTCGCAAACTCGCCGGACCGCGCGCTCTAAAATCTAATGGCCTTTTTGTGTTTTGTTTATACGCCTCTCCGCGCACTCACTTGTGAAAACAGGACAATGTTGAAGTTAGGCCTTAGAAAGTCAAATAATTCATTGGGACATTAAAATACATTTAATATTATATTTTAAAAGTGAAAAAACATTGCAATAGAAAACAATAAAAAATATTGGACGCAATTTTTTCGACACAGAATATGTCGAGAGGACAAGTTCTAGTGCGTATTGGGTACTAAACTGAAAATTAAACGTTAAATAAAAATGGAAGATCATTAATATTTTTGTTCAATATTAACGTCTGATAGAGATCCCCTTTAAAATACTTGAAAATAAAACTTTATTTTAGGCAGTCCCTTGAGAACTGCGTTCACTTAAAAGGCATGACGAACTTCAGTTAATCACTTGATTAACATTTCTAATGTCCTCAATTAAGCACACTTCAAAAGTTAAACGACTTAACTATTGAAGGTCAGAAAAGAGTGATTGTTCTTCACCTCTAACGCATTATCTTTGTGCTCAAAGGGGTAAAAAAAAGTTCAACAAAAGAATGAGAGGTTAATAAAACAAAAATGAATACAAATCAATTCTGTACCCACCCACGCCCTCTCCTTTGAGTCAAATTTAGGGACAGGTACTCATTGTTTTTAAAGAAATCGTTATTATAATCCCAAAGGTTTTCTCTTTGAAGTTGGTGCATCGTATCGTAACTTTTTATTTGTAAAGCGATCATAGAAAAAGTTTCATACAAAAAGGTCCATAACCTTTCCGGGTGTACCTAATTGGAACCAACAAGATGCTTTTGGAATTAGTATTATAAGATCTAGCAGCGAATAACAGTATTGATAGAAATGTTAATAAAACTTGACTGACGCAAGAAGCACGTGGCGAGTTCGTAAAATGACAGTAGAAAATGCCATACCTACATTTTACAAACAACACAACCTTCGAGCATCGCGGCTTCGTACGAAAGCGCGTCTTACTCTAAGAACACAACATTCAGACGTAGTGTCACTTTTCAGACCTTTCGACACCCTGCCTATTCTCATAGTGTCACGAAGGTGTTAATCATAAAACTTATACGGAAAGAAGGTTCGTTCCTTCTTGTAGATTTTAAAGGTCTTTTGTTTTTTCAAACCCTCGCAAGTACTGGTGTGGTAAAATCTTTAGTTCTTATAGGTAGGTACTTTCTTTGCGGCACAATCATGAAACATTCACATCTTTTAATATTGCAAAACAAAACAATCGAATTTATTGCCACCATTATTAAATACCAAACGGGCAATAATACCCGTATAATATACCATAGATAATGCAAGCAGATAATATTCATGCTATACCCACTCCCCTCATTGTCATCACACACCGATACCTTAAGAGCATTACTGTGAAATGCCACAACAAACGTAGGAGGCAGACAGTATATTACTTGCCTGCGACAGATCCTATTACGGGAATCGTCGGATTGCTTTCTGCACCGATTTTCTCCCACAATCAATTCAAGTCGAAATAAAAGATAAAAGGTTGCACAAACAAGTTTTATACAGTTAACTAGCTTCTGCCCGCGACTTCGTCCGCGTGGATATTAGAGAAAATCCTTAGGGAACCTTCAACCAGGATCTGACCAGCCATTTTTACGCATTACGGCTTCCCGTTCCAGTTCCCTTTCTTGTTCCCGTTCCCGTTCGCGTTCCCGTTCCCGTTCCCGTTCCCGTTCCCGTTCCCGTTCCCGTTCCCGTTCCCGTTCCCGTTCCCGTTCCCGTTCCCGTTCCCGTTCCCGTTCCCGTTCCCGTTCCCGTTCCCGTTCCCGTTCCCGTTCCCGTTCCCGTTCCCGTTCCCGTTCCCGTTCCCGTTCCCGTTCCCGTTCCCGTTCCCGTTCCCGTTCCCGTTCCCGTTCCCGTTCCCGTTCCCGTTCCCGTTCCCGTTCCCGTTCCCGTTCCCGTTCCCGTTCCCGTTCCCGTTCCCGTTCCCGTTCCCGTTCCCGTCCCGGTTCCCGTCCCGGTCCCGGTCCCGGTCCCGGTCCCGGTCCCGGTCCCGGTCCCCGTCCCCGTCCCGGTCCCCGTCCCCGTCCCCGTCCCCGTCCCCGTCCCCGTCCCCGTCCCCGTCCCCGTCCCCGTCCCCGTCCCCGTCCCCGTCCCCGTCCCCTGGATGTGCATGTCCAGGTCTAATCATGGCCACCGTGTTGGACTTCAAAATAAATGTCATTTTCGCAACCACCATCCCATGAAACCTCAAGAACGACATCCACATCGATTTTCATGTTTACTTACCCCATTTACACCTTAAGGGAGGATTTTCAAAATAACAAAATATGTGTTTGCCTATTTATTTTTAGACATGCTCCTACCAATTTTAAAGTTGTAATGTCTATTTTATATTATTTTTCCATACAAAATTTAAACCCCATTTTAACCCCATTAGGGGTCAAATCATGTCCACCGTGTTGGACTTCTGGAAAATAAATGTCATTTTTGCAATCGTCATCCCCGAAA
Organism: Agriphila straminella; assembly: GCA_950108535.1. NCBI lineage: Eukaryota > Metazoa > Arthropoda > Insecta > Lepidoptera > Crambidae > Agriphila > Agriphila straminella. The sequence continues at coordinate 8,460,830 of OX467321.1, read as the reverse complement.
ACCCCAATAACGACACCCATATCTATTTTTGGGGTTTTTTACCCCTTTTCACCCCCATTTCATCCCAATAGGGGTTCAAATACTAACAATAACAATATACGTTGCGTTAGATGTCTATCCATAAGCCTAAATTAAAAGCTTAGCGATTTTTACTTTGAAAATAAAGGATTTTCTTCAATACACAACTTCCTCCCCCTTTTGACCCCTTCGGGGGTAGAATTTTGAAAAACGCTGAGACCCGTATTTATTTATTTTCAATGGTCAGTCTTAACACAAAATTTGAAGATCCTAGGTTCAAAACTGAGGGACTTTCATACAAACTTTGATCCTCTTTTTTACCCCCTTAGGGAGTGAATTTTGAAAAACCCTTTCTTAGTGCACCCCTAGACCTCATAAGGAACCTACGTGCCAAATTTGGAGTCTCTAGACCCAGCGGTTTGGGCTGTGCGTTGATAGATCAGTCAGTCAGTCAGTCATTCAGTCATTCAGTTTACGATTTTATAAATATAGATTAATATTTTCATGCAATGAATTTAATCAAATAACAAACGCAACAAAAGGGTGTAATTTAATGGAGTTCTACAAACCATTTTCTAAACTCTTCGACAGCTAAAGATAATGGATACGTATAGAGTAGTAAAATCTCAATTTTAATAATTCCAAATACAACTTCAAAACGTACCAGAAGGGACTATAAAATCGCCAGTTGGAAACCAGCCAAATGAAGCTACTGAAGTTCAGCACATACAAAGTAGCAGTTATAGGTATTTATACTATGGGATGGGACTAGGGACTAGCAACAACAATCTAGGACCGGAAGGTATAACTGATGCGTTAGAGTCGCCGTATCGCACGCCCCTTCCACTCCATTAAACGGTTCGAAGCTCTCGGAATCTGCAACTTTGTTTCTAAGATCGTCTGCTGCACAATCGCGTACAATGTTAGTTGGATTGTTGGATATATTGTTGTTTCCCTCTCTGATATTAACTTTTTAATTCTCAACACACATTTGTTCGGATACTTTAGTAATATCTTTGTTTCAAAGATAAACTACGAGCTGCACAGCTTTGTTCAATGTAAGTTGGACTGTTCGACTAATTGATGTTTCACTTCTAATGTGGTAAGTATTTAAATTGTTTCTACGACCCTGATGTTTTCGTTGTGGGTTCAATGTTAATTTTCATGTGTTAATTTGTCAATCATCTAAGGCATTTGGTTATCTTTTCCAGTACAGGTTGCTAATTGTCATACCTTACAAAACGTATGAAAAATTATTTTAATTAGGTACCTCTGCTAGATTTTCTACATTGTTTATCATGAAGCCGTTGGCTCGAAACAACTCTATAATATAGTCATCATAAATTAGCTTTCATTATAAGCTATGAGCATCTCTTTGACGTTTACGATACCAGAATATTGAACAACTTATTTTGTACAACAACAACACTACACTACAAATCGCTTAACCTACTTAAAAAAATAACTTGTAAATTATTGGATGTGAAAAAAAAGTCCTACTGAAATCAACGTGTACCTAACTGGGATCACCCATCTTACAATCGAAAAGAATACTAACGTCACTTTTGTGGTCGTTAACATAGCTAGACTTCACCATCGAGGTGCGTAAGTAGAAGCAAATTAACTTGGACCCTCATCGAGTCACAAAGCTAGAAGTGTTATCACGCCATTTCCCGTCTCCCAGCCAGAACTGCCGTGAATAAATCAGTCGGCGGCACCTCTGATCCCTTAAATAAGTACTCTCCCGTGTGTGAAATATCGAGTACGTCTGACTTTGGCGGGTCGTGAGTGACGCCAGCGGGACCCCTGTGATTTACTATCGACTATTTTCTTTGAAACTCTTTGGAAGCAAACTGCGAAAACAATAGGGTTTGGAACTTTTGTGTTCATGACCTTTTTTGTTATTCATTATCAGCACTTATTTATTATTACGTCAAAATAATGGAAATATAGTTAAGTCAGAAGTTTAAGCTAGCGAAAGAAGGCGAATTTCTTTTTTTCTTTAAGTAGGTATCGTCATATTTTAATGTTTAATGGCTTTACTCATTAGATTGTTTCAGAAACAGTACGAACAATAGTTAAATACGAGCGACTTAATAAAACATGCCTCACAATGAGCAGTAAACAAAATCGATGCATTCACAGCTATTAAGTACACCATAAATAGCACCACAGTACAGTTAGTAATCACGACTTCCATTCATAGAAACACTTTCCCTCACAATCTGTGTGTACGAATAACTATTGAAACTACAAAGGTACAAAAGGGTCAGTCCATAATTGAAATACCGTTACAAATATTCAATTGTCTGCTAAACTTTTACTACTTATTGATTGTTGAATTGCTGTAGCTTTACACGTATCTGGATTAAAATATTTGTAACTGTTGATAAAATGTCCGATATTCCTATAGTAAATCAATGACCTCCTTACGTTTTGTTTAAACTATAATATTGAAATCACTCCAGTGATTCATATAGAGTTTATCTCAGGTAATTTTATGTTTATTAAGGTCTTTTAACGTAGTCGTAACATAATACAACAATAATCATTTTAATGTGTTCGATGTAAACAAAAACCAATCGATTTTATACCTAGAGCCTTATTCATAAACGCTTATAATTCTATTTAAGCTATTGCACTGTCAAAATATGTTTTATCTTTATCATTTGTCAAAAGAGTAAAAGAAACAAAATACTTTATAAGCCTCCTAAAAGTTTGCTTGTTTTTATTTATGATTAAGGCGGTTAGTCGTTTTCTTATGGACCTACGGAAAGTAATATAGAAAATATAGGTAATAGACTAAAACAATACTTCAAATACTTAAACACAGACATGTCCTGCTACCGCGACAGACTCGAACTCATTGTCATTCGAGGTGTAAGGTTGACGCGACACGTACTCCGTATCCTTGAAAGGTCGGATCCCGTCAGCCGTAATGGTCATTCCAACATTCGATACCAAAGCCTAATTTAAATGAAACGGCCGTTTCGCACTTGTTTTATTTATTACAAAAATATTTATGGAAAAAACAAATATTTAGCTTTTGATTTCAGTTTTTTTTTCTTTTTACTTTCTGTTATTAAGGTAGTACTGAACAATCATGGTTACATTGTTCAACAACTCCCTAGTCGTTCCCTCACTGCTGAGGATCGTGGTCTTATTAATTCTATCAACTACTCATAATTGGTGCTGAGCTCAGTCGCCTGGTGAAGAGCGGCGCTGACAGTATCTCAAGAGCTTGGATATTTTGTCGGTCCATCATTTGGGACTCCTTCTTCTAGGTCTTTTGCCTGAACGTCTGAAGGTGACAGGGACGGAAGATAGAGATCTTCCGTCCCTGTCACCTTCAGACGTTCCAAGTTGTCAGTACCTCTGCGTGCAACATGGCCAAAGTATCGCAGCACTGTCTGCACGCAGGTTGAAGATAGACGCTGAGCACATCGAAATATTATTTACTAGCGTATTTCGATGGCTGAGCATTATTTATCTGGAGATGCTTTAGAACCGAGACATTTGTACGGTGGGCGTCCCTGGTACTTATCTGAAGCATACGGCGCCAGCATCACATCTCACACAAATTGTAGACAACCTTCAACAATCATTTAGTTCCAATAGCTACAGAGCTCTCACAAATTACCAGTACGTACCTATACAGTCGAAAATAAAACGATCTACTTAATTGTCAACTGATTAATTGACACGATACAATCCTAAAGTGGGCTTGAAAGAGCAAATTATATTGAACGTGTGAACGACTGATCATTATGAAAGCTGAACAGTATATTAATGACGTCATTAACACTATATTGAAAAAGAACAATAGATTGATGATAGAAGCAAAACCCTCATGCTGAAACTACTCACAAAATTTGAGTCTTCAATCAATGAAGGGACTTAAGTATTTATGCTTTATTTATAGGTATATAGATATATATAGATATTCAACGGTGTCTTAAAATATAGGTTAGGTATAGTGGGATCTATTTTAAATAAAAAATAATAATAAAAAAACTTTTATTGTGCATAATGATGATACAGATCGTACACTAAAAATACAGTTTAAAAAAACTTACATTTTTATGTTGAGGGTATAATACAAAAAACATCCGTTACCTCCCGCCGTAGTACATGATATTTTGTACATACAGTATTCGAGAACTTTTAATAATAGAGATTGAACTACGCAGTGAAGTGTGACTGAAATATTTTTTTAAATCATCGTAAGCTAAGCTAACGTAAAGTACGGTAAAGCTAATCCTTAGAATATAGGTATAAAGAGCTAAACGTTACCTACTGCAACATTTTAACTTACTTATGTTTTAATGTGACGTAGAGATACCCATTCGCTTTTTATGGTATGGCTAAGTTTCTTCATCACACAAAAATTGCTGTTAGAAATACGTAGTAAAGAACAATAGTGGATAAGAGAAAACCAAAAAAAATATTTATAGGATAAAATATGAAATATGGAAACCCATATTTCATATTTTGGGTAAATTAATAGTTCATAGAAAATACGATACGTATCAAAAAGCCATATAATATCAGTACCTTCAAAGGGACCGAGGAAGTAGGAAGTAGTGAAGGTTCAACTAACTCGTAAACCAGAGAAATTATTCAAGACGTGATTTGATTTTATATGTACCCGGGAATGGAATCTACATAACAATAAACAACGACGAACTATGAGCATATAGGAATTTTCCAGGAATGCGTGTAACTCAACTGAGATTTTTTTTGTTTTAGTAGAATTTGGAGGAATAAAATATAAAAAACTAACTCAGCAAAAATTTGAGGTCAAAGCCTATTTTCATACAAACGACGTAACTTGAAGCTATGATTCTCCACCCCGGATTAAACGGGGTGTGATCTGATGATAGCAATTTAAAGAATGAATGACGGAGGCCCATAGTGCTGAAACCAAACGGACTAGATGAATAGTTTAGCTTAGGGTTGAACTTAAAAAAACTAGCTAAAATTACATCATAAGTATGGAAAATGTAACACTATAAACTCCATACGGTATCTGGTTTAAACGTCTGTTCTAATCCATTAGGTTTCTTAATCTTAGGCCTTCGCCATTCATTCTTTAAATTATTGCCATCATCAGATCACACCCCGTGAAATCCTGGGCGGAGAAACAAAGCTTCAAAGTAACCTCGTTTTTATAAAAATAGACCACGACCCTAAATTTTTGCTGACGAGTATATTTTTACAAACAAAATTTAAAAAAATCCGTAATCTCGAATGTAACTAGGTGAGTGACTGTGTCCAATTCTGTTTACAACGGTAAGCATCCGGCCGGTGGCAAAAACTAATAAATAAGTAGTTTGGTAACCAACTATGTAATTTCCGTACATTGACAACACTATGACTACCGAATTACCGTTATATGGATCATGAATGAAATGATTTTATATGATTTTGTTAGCCCGTACCTAAGTATTGTAGGTAAAATACCGTTATTCAATCCATTTATTTTTATTTGCTGAAAGGAGAAGAGGAGAGGAATCCAACATCATTTAGTAGGTCCGTTTTTAAAAATAACAAAAGATAAATTAACTTTTGATAACTAAACAAAAAAAACTTACAGCTATACAATATATATATATTATGTAAGTATTACATATTTAATAAAACTATAAGTACTTAAACAAAACTTCTCAGACGTAATAAAGTTCTAAGAAGCAGTAATTAAATTAAAATTATTTTCAATATTTTCTTATGTTTGATTTTGTTGTAAGTATACAAATATTCTAATTTATGAGGTTCAAGCAAATTTGTTTCTTACACTGTTTTGTTAATTAATCATTACACAATATAATAAATGCTTCACTTTTCCTACAAAACAAAATATAATTCTTACTCGACCTTAAAAGTAGTAGGTATAAATATAAAATTAATAAGTAACTAGGTAATTAAAAAGTTGAGTCTTTTTAAGAACAAAATTACCTTTGCCAATAAGAGAGACTCCAATAATGATATTTTGTTACCAATTCGTGAATGTAGTTTTTAAAATTCAAACTCCAGTAAGATATTAAATCGTATAGGATAAAATCGATGGGAAGCGACAATAAACTCGGTTGCTAGATTTAAAAAGGCAATCTGAATACATCGGATCTGGCAATGTGAATGGGAAAAGGCGTTTCACCGAAGATTTACTGAATTACCCAAAGGCAGAAACAAACACTTCTCTTTTTCAGGAGCGACATAAAACTTCAAGGGAACATCAAAAACAACGAAGAGATACTACCTAAAGTATGTACTGAAAAACTTCGCTTGTAACAAAACTTCGGAAATGGTGTTCCAGAATGCTGGTGTACTAAAAGATTTTATCACTAGGAAACGTGGTAAGACTTAATTTTTCTTTAATTTAATCGTAATTTTACGCAGATAACATTATGATACTTTACTACTTCACTGAAAGATTATTGATGAAAATTACTTATAGTAAGTAAGTAATTTTATACATTACTTAATAGTAATATAAATTATCAAAACACTACAGCTATTCATTTCATTTTAAACTTTCGTTTTCCCGTAGGTACTGGCATTTGATAAAACCAATTGAGGAAAATGATTTGAATCAATTAAGTAGGTACGAAAATTCTAATTGATTGAACTAAAAACAGGGTTTACTGTTACACATTGTTTTGGCAGGGCTCTGTCACTCCGCGCGCGAGTCTGAAGCACTCGGCGTCCTCTGAGAGGCCAGATTTTATACATCAGAAAAGATAAGAGCTACGCGATAGAAAGAGAGGCAACTACTAAGTGAATGTTGTGGAGCGAAGGGAGCGCTGTGCGACCTGAATTGCACTTTATTGTGTCGGATCAAGAGTCGCAATTTATTTAAACGATTTTGCGGAGTGCTACTTCTGTACGTTAGTACTATTATCTTTTCTATTATCTATTCTGTGGTTTTGGTTTAATCAATAAAATAGAAAAACAACAATAAGTACTGAAAAGTTTCTATCCACAACTTTGCTGGAAAATACGCCTGCAATACTTGGGTGATGCAATTGAATATGTATCGGGCGCGGTTAGACTGCAATGTAGGTCGAATTGATACTAAAACAACGTAAATATCTGGGCGTCTACATGGTAATATGGGAAAAGTCTTTTTAGTACCAGTTCCCATATAAACACAATTTATTTAAGCTCTTAATTAAGAGCCAGAACACTCTAGTGATCCCCTTTAACGGCCGGTCGATAGTTTCTGTTATTTTGACACTTTTGCACTATTCACTTCTAGGAAATTAAATTAAGCCTTCTAAAAATATGTTTAAATACAGTTTTAATTAAAATTCACTGCGGTGTCATTAACGATAAAATAACCTACGTTAAAACAGTTATTTTACACGAAGGAAGACGCACCAGCCCCTTTTATTATTAATAAAATGATCTGAATGAAATGAAATCCTTTTAGTTAAGAAAAAACGAGTGACATAAAATACAGAGGCAATACAATTTTAACTCACAAATAACACAGGAAGCCATGCAAACGCGACAATTCACAGCAGGATTCCAAACAACTGGCAAAAGTTTGAACGTGCATCAATTAACTCTACCACCTTATTTTCATAAAAATAAGTGTCATATTGGCTAAAATATGTTATTGTGTAATAACGCACAGCACCTACAGGTTCTTAATTACAATGCCGACAGCGAAAGCGTATTGTTATCCAAACAATACGGTTTAACGATCAAACAACGTCAGTACTGGGGAAATACCGGTAATAAATTTTATGGTACATCACCAAACATTCACCTATAAGTTGGGATAATAATAGGGCAATCGTGAATTAAAAAACTGATAAGCATTTTGTAAAAGGATAATAATATAGGTAAATTTGAGATTTTCATATTCACAATGTTGTTTTTATACAATACTAAATAATATACTAGAAAAAAATCGATTCGCACCTGATCAATTCTCGGACGGGAATCGAACCCGCGACCTTTGGATATGCGGTCCAATGCTCTGACCACTGAGCTACTGAGCTCACTAGTGGCATCGTCGAATTTTTCTAGTATATTATTTAGAATTGTAAGAAAAAAAATTTGTGAATACAAAAATCTCAAATTCAAAAATTATATAGCTGTTTCATCTTTATAGATTGTCAAAATATCTGGAAAGATGAGGTAATAGGGATGTTGACTATTTTTTTTTATTTTATGTTACATAAATTACCTCTCAAAAAAAGAAACATTGGTAAAATAATTAATTCGCTAGCATGAAAACTGCCCGAGATATCACAGTGTGAAATGCACACAAATGGACTCGATCAAAAACGCTCCATACTAATGGCTTGCACGTTATGACGTCACGCCGTGCTAGTTTGTATGCAACGCATAGGAAATTTGTTCAGCAGCTATATTAAATATTGTGTTTATCAAAATGGTTTCTTCGACAAATTTGCTATACATTTTACGGACTAATTAAAGGTATCATTTATTTTAATAAATTGTATACTTTTTAAATGGACTTGTCCACCCAACTTTGAAGGGTCATAAAACAAATAATATGCAATATATAAAACCAAGAGGTATACAAGCTACTCTAAAAGTTTAATATGTTTACGATTTTTATTAGTATTTCGTTATTTTATTCATTAGTCAACATCCCTATTCCTCACATTGGTGAAATAACGCTGGCTTACAGCGTAAGAGCAGGATATACTAGAAGAAATTCGACGATGCCACTAGTGCTTGGTAGCTCAGCGGTCAGAGCATTGGACCGAATATCCAAAGGTCGCAGATTCGATTCCCGTCCGAGAATTGATCTGGTGCGAATCGAATTTTTTCTAGTATATTATTTAGTATAGGATCTAATCCACATTCCTGACGAACGCGACGCACCGTGACATCAACATCTGGATGCGGTCAGCACAAAACCGATCGACGTAGACGTAGTATAATTCGTTTCTACTATGACGTAGTTTTGGCGATTGCGATTGTCACTATATTCACGGTAATAAGCCTGCCGAATACTGCTCTTAATCTTTGTCAGTTCAGTTATTTTAGCCATGACAGTGACTTTAGGGATTGACTCAACCACTGAATGACGACTCATGCATGATACAGGAGCATTTAACTATTGGTTAACAGACAACTGACATTGCTGTATATAATTTAGATAACTGTGATTTTAACAGGGGAACAAAATTCTTCGTATAATATGTAAAAACTGATCCTGTAAAAGTATCATAATTTAAAAAGATTTGATAATATACTTAAAAATAAATTCAATTAAAATAAATCGGCAAAGTGCTTAATACTTATCCATTGTTAAATTCAAGCCAAGTGGAAGAAGCTGGTATAAAAAACCTTTATGGAACCACAAGAGGTCATCTCCAGACGCCATTAAATATCCTCAATAAATCTCTAGATAAGAGCATCAGTCCAATAAAAACGGTAGCAGATAGCGCTACAAATCGGCCTCTGTGTTAGGGGTGTTAAGGCCGTAATGCTGGATAAATAATTAAAAGACGAAATTAATACTAAAAAAAAAATAACAAGAACTGACAACAAATATTTAGTCCTAAATTAACAGAACGATAATGATTTTGTTCCTTTTCTACCTTACACAACCGGGATTCGATCCCAGGACCTTGGGCGCATTAGTAACTACATTAGTTGAGTGTACTACACACACAGTCAACAATAATATTTGAGATTGATTTGATTTAATATATATCTTTATTTGGACTCCACATTGATACCTTCTTATCAATACAGTAACTATAAATAATTAGAAAATATTCTCCAAAACTCAAGGGAACTATCAAAAACCTTTTTCATAGTATGTAGGTCAATTTAAAACAAATTAAAAAAAAAAAAGCTTAAAAAAAGGGGCCACCATATAATTTTCCATACAAAAGATCTAAGTTCTGAAAGGTATTTTTCTGATCAGTTTAATTTAATTTTATTGAATTTTAAAGCTGTAATATACAACTTCCCGACTTTACTGACGAAATTACTGTATAATTTCTCCTATTCGCCGTGTGTCAGTTAGAATAAATTTAAATTATTTTAAAACTTTTTCCGTGGCAGCCCTGCTCCTAAGAGCCCGATAAGGAATTCCCACGGGGCGTCTTAAACTTTACGACTAATTACGTGATGTAGTAAAATAGTAGATACATCAATTAATCTGTGTTAATCGTCAGCAGTGTTTTAATTTAATATTCAAAATAAATTTCTAATTAATTTTACGTTTGATAGGGAATAGAGTAATGTGATCCTACTAATATTGTAAATGTGAAAGTTTGGATGTTTAGATGTTTGTTTGTTTTCAATCGTGCAAAAACAGCTGTACAAATTTGGATGAAATTTGGCAGTTTTTAGCCTGGATTAAAAAAAACATAGGATACTTTTTTCCCGGTCAAAGATTCCCCTAACCCCTTGGGATTTTCCGAATGCTCACGCAGACGAAGTCGCGAGCGGAAGCTGGTGAGGAAATAAAGTTAATCTTATGACAAATACTCCTCATTTGAAACAAAAGGAATGACAAAGTGATAGTTTAGCTAAGGTTTAGTTAAACTATAACTTTCAATTCCATTTCCATTGATCAAAATCAATATATTTTTTATATTTAACTCTACATAGTAAATTGTATTATTTTGTAGTATTTTTTACACATACTTACCATGCTATTTTAAAGAAAATATTTTACTTAAGTACAGTCAGCAAAGCTATGAGCTAAACACCTTAAGGTTCATTTTTAGATTGGGAAGTCTGTATTGTCTTGCATTTACCCAAAAGTCACAAAAGCATCTTTTGTATAAAAACAATGGAGGCAGGTAAAAGGCGAACTTTTAGTGCCATCCTTGCAAGCGATTTGTTTTCAAACTGTTAAGGTTAACTTTGCTTGTTAACTTTGCTGACTGTACCTATAGGAAATATTTATATCCAATGTAAAACTTTACATTTTTATAGCACAGTAGATAAAAAAGTTAAAAGGTATAAAAATAAACGTTAGGTTCCAAATACAGAAATCGTGCAATTTCACCAGCCAATAGTATCGATCGCCAACAGCTTCACCGAGAACTGTCACTCGTAAATCAAGTTCAAACCTTATCTGGACAAGTTGTAACAAGTGAGGTGTAAAAAAAGCTATAAATACACCGGGACAATGAGAAACAGAGATGGGAATATTGTAAAATGACCGGGGTGGAAGCAAAGGGGCTATTGTGGAGACGCAAAAAAGGTTCTTCTTGAAAGGGCCTGCAAGTTACAAAGATCACTATCTGGACTAATTGGAACGAACAATAGTGATGGCTGTATCGGTAAACCGTTTATTTTTTTAATTAGTCACATTGAAAATTTCAATGATTAATCAAGGAGATTTGGTATCTAAATGACAATGAAGCTTACTACACTACACTGGCTTTCAAAACATAGTACCTACCACACTTTTAAAAATGCAATAACGTTTAAAATACACAAGATATATTTTCGTAATAAAAAGAATTCAATTCTTTAAATAATAATTTCATAGTCGAACCATCTTGAAATTAAACGTTTTTTATTTCAAAAATCTAAATAGAGAAATTGTAATTTTAAAAGTGTGGTATTAAGTTTTGATGGCTAGTGTTTACAATCGACTCTTTAGTGTTTACAATCGATTAGTTTACAATCGACTCTTTAAAAAAACATACAAGCAAATTAATTTAATACAGAATAAAAGTAAAAAGCGATCAGTACGACCATGCGAACGAACCGCCTACCACATCCATTTTAATACCGAAATTCAACTTCGAAACATCAACTTATCGCACGCAAACCGCAACCACAAAAATGTTAACATTTGTGAAGCACCGCATAAAGGCGACGGTACAGAAAGAAGTTGCGAATTTCTGAAGAGATGCAAATATGTATGTGCTGGAGATAATAACGCAATGTTAAAATATTCGCGCCGCCACACTAGGTACGGAATTACGGATGGAACCACAAATTGCATAATTCCATCGGCCAACATCGTCTCTCATAATAACAACACGACACAATAAGCAGGTGTGGTGCAAAATTGAGAATTCAGCGGAACTCCAGTAAGTAGTAAGGCTAGTTAGTTTGTGAAAAATCGTCACGAACACGCAAAACTAAAAAATGTAAAAATAAGTGTTTACCTCAATATTTTAAATGCCCTGGCTTTGCTTTAAAATTTTTAATATTTTATATTCGTGAACAAGCAAAATATATTTGATCGCTGGAAAAAAAATATTCAATAACAGGTACTTAACTCTTGCATTCAATGGTACCTATTTCAGACCAAACCAATAAATCTAAAACATAAAATACTTTATTTTCTTATCGGAAAGATGCGATTCAAATTCCTTAAATAGATAAAATTTGATTTAATTTTCATTTTACTGTTTAATGATAAAAATAAATGAAATTAATATTGTAATGATGATATACGATAATGATGAATGATGATGTGGAGTGTAGCGATGACAATACGCTATCACTGATAAACCCGCCTTACCCCCCTTACGCTTTCTCTTAAAGATATTGAATTAAAAAGCTTTTAACGGATTTTTCGTTGAATGTTTTTCAATGAGGCTTTTCACAATGACAAAAAACTGTAGGCTCGATAGATGGCGTTGATAAAAATAGGTGAGCATGTGATTTTTTTACAAAGCTTCGAAGAGTATCAACACCATCTAGTGGGGCAAATAGTTACTATTTTTAGGCTTCGAATAGTATCAACACCATCTAGTGAAGCAAATAGTTACTATTTTTATTTTTTAAATGTCACTTTGAAAACCCCTCATTAAGCTTATGCCGCCTAAAGCTTTTCCTTTACACCACACCCGATCCCGCCAACCGATACAATCTCCGGCCGATACGACAAAGAAACTGCCGTTATTTCCCACAGGGTGTAAAACTCTTATCCGTATTTCGGACGCGGTCATTCATTTCTATCCTGTCTCAGATTATATTCGGAGGGTATTACCATACCGAACCCTTCTTCGACCCGAAAGGATTCTGTTAAGTAAGAATGGAGAAGAGGGCACAGATTTTCTTCGAAGCCTATAATATATTCTTTATCGCGACTAGGTTTCATGAAAATATGAATGAATATGAAAGAAATACTGGTTACATTATAAGCGAAAAAGCTCAATATTTCAGTTTTACTGAATCTCTGAGTTGATTGTTGACAATGTTTATATTTGTTATACTTGAATCAATCTACAAGCTATATTTTTAGTCAAAATAAACATTTCCTTACTTTGCAGCCCCTTTTCAAGGATCATTTCAGGGAGATTAAAGTCTAACACCGGTAGCTTTTGTTAAAATAGCTACCGTCTCATGTTCCATCAGGCTCTTTCCTCAAGAGACAATCAACTTTTAATCACTGTTTCAAATTATGTTTTGCATTGGAATTGAGTATGACAATGTAGTCACAATGGCACACCCTATGAGCTCCCATACCTCGATGTCATAAAACTCGCTACACTCGATTGCATCCTCGATGGATCAGCATATAAATCAGGCTCGATGTAAAATTGGCCAGGCAAAGTATGGTGGAATGCAGACCTGCGACATTTCTTTTGTTATGGTAGCAAAATAATTTGTTTTCAGGATGCTTATCATCCCAATTGTAGTTTAAGTAAGTAAAAAGTTAACTCTTTTATATACCGTGTAACAATATAACCTTATAATAGTCAGTCCTTTTTTTAACATTTAGAAATATAAAAAATGTTAGGTATGTACTTATTAGTAATGATTTTGTGTTTTTTAATTGTTGATGACGCTGGTTGTTAAATGCGTTTTTTCAGTTATGTTTTAGGTAAGTAACAATCCCGTCTCTGGAGAAAGATACGAAATGCACACTCGCACTACAGCAAGCTTACACCCAGAAGACAACTGCCAGCTTACTTCAACGAATTGGTACTTGACAATGCAAACGAATTTTGTTGTAAACCACTCGCTAAAAAGACGCTCGTCTGGTGCTCCCCAGTGCAGGGTATCTGCACATCAGTCTAATACATTTCTGCTGAGTTTCCAATTTTATATGCACGGTGCTGAACTGGCTAGAATAGACTGTTTGAGTCGGAACCGGATATAGATTGTTAGAAAAGATATTTGTGGCCAAAATCGGCCAAAAAACGAAAACGTCGTCGCCGTCTTTTTTTTTATAAAAGTTTAGAATAGTTTAATAAACTGAATATAAATTCAAACAAATCAATCATGTAAATTATAAATAAATAAAGGATTTAGTAATAAATACATACTTACTTACAAAATAGCCAGACAATAAAATGAGATGTGGCGGGCCCATAAGACAACGCCAAATGTAACTTAATTACTCACCGAAGTTAAAGGATCATACAAGACTTAAAGACTTACCTGAAAAAACACAAATAATATTATTAGACACGTATAAGATAACAAATTAAAAAACTACGAAATATGAAAATACGAAAATAAGTCCGAGCTCAATAATAACGAACCGACATAAATGACCGCCGATTACTGTTCACCGATGAATTATTTATAACTAAAGGAAACCGAACAAACATTAAAACATGTAGAGCCCCATAATATACGGTGCGATCGGTCGTTACGATCTGTCATTTCTGTTCTGACTGACAGATCCATACGACGACGGGTTGGAAGTGTAAGATCGCAACGATCGATCGCATGGTTCCTGTGTAAGTATATACAAATGTATAATTATACGAATTCCAATGAATTGTCTAAGTATACGAAACGAAAAAGTACACCGACACCGATAATCAGACGATGAGATTTGTCTCACACATGGCCGAATACTCAAAGGCTTCTTAGCTAAAATGTTTAGTTAAGGTCTCCTTAACTTTAAGGAAGCTGTCAGTTTCATATGTAGAGATTCTGTCAAATCTGACAACTTTTAGAATTAAAAGTGGCCTTAACTGTAAGATTTGTTTGAGTATTTGGCCGTCAGTGACATTGTAAACTTATACTAAAGGTTCAAAATCACAATGTTTCGTTTGATTTCATCCATCGTCGTCTAAAACATCCTCCGATCATCGCGGCTCTATAATATATAATATAGAGTCAATATAGAAGGGGCGTTGCGATGCGATCAATTGTCGTTTCGATCTGTCTGTAATGACAGATCGTAACGACCGATCGCACCGTATAATGTAGCACTTAATAATTTCCCAATAACTTATTCTGCCCACTTTAATCGCACACGACAATCATTTGGTTGACATATTGTAAGGAAATTATTATAGTGATTGTTTGTAAAAAGAGTATGTTGGTACCTATCACGCACGATGTAGTAAAAATTTATAGTAACTATGGTTCTTTGACGTAGGTACCTAGAGGAAAATGCCGACAGATCGCGATTCAACACTCACCGCAGACTAAAAGTAGATAATTAATTATGACTCCTTTATAATTTATTCCATAATAATATGTAAATGTAACTTATGCCCGGTTTCTAGATACTTTGTAAGAGGTTTATCTGTTCGATAAGGCCAAGGGGTTCACATTTAATGTGGACCGATAAAGTAGTACCTCAGAAACCGGGCATAAACAATCTAAACTGATTAACTAGGTTTAAATAAATGTACTTAATACTAAAAAAAATATGTACAAGTACGAGTATGCTTCGCTTATAGCTTCATTTTGGTCATTCTAGTTTATTAATCTATCCCGAATTATCTAAAAATAATCAATTAATCTAAACCACTACTACTCTAAAGCACATATTGTCACATTACATGGCAAGTTCCTTAGAAATGCAAGTTTATTACTGCCATAAACCGCGGTCGTTGTTAACCCCTTGTTAATTAACATTAAAGTAATTAAAATAGATTTTTATTACGTTGCATTGCATGTGTACCTAATTAAGAATGCTGTGACAGAGAAAGTTGTAATTTCCCACTATCTGCTAGTATCATCAAAATTGTTGTGAAGTTATGGCTTTCTTTGTTTGTTTTTGGGTGTAAAGCCATTTATTTATAAGTTATTATTTAAACTTGATAACCTAGCTTTGAGAATATTGATCTAAATCAACTGTACAATAAGTATGTTATATTAAAGCGATAAATAAAATCTAATACTTTACACGAAAGAATAAATGTAAATAATATTCTCAAACCATAAAATAACTTATATGAAACCTAACGATGCCAAATATAACAAAAAGTACTTACACAAAATTTCGACGATTCTGACTTGAATTTTAAAATCACGTAACGTTTCGCTGTCACAATAATCTAGAATTTTCTACGTTGAATTGTTTTCCGAAGGAACGTGTTCCACAATAACACAGAGGGCAAGCAAGTCTAAAGAAAAACGGAAAGAATTCAAGCTGACAAATAAAAACATTACAGCGAGCTGAATATTATTGTGAACGTTTTGAAACTAATATAAATATAGAATTGATTTCATTGTGACCAAAAAGGAAACTGACCTATCTAACTGACGAATCTTTATATAAATTATTTTTCTTTCTTTGGTCTTCTCTGTTACCAATGCTTTTGTTTGGTGTAGGTATGTAATTTTAATACCCAATTTTTTTACTGAACCTATACCTACTCTGGAAACGAACGAATAATTTTCTAAATAAAATTATTTTCTTTCTTTCTGTCTTTAAAATTCTACAAAATGCTAGTAAAATAATAGGAACCGATATTTCACACGGATTGTTTCTAGATACATTATATCTTGACAGCGCATTACATCTAAACAGGCGTCGTTGCTATTACCTACGTGTTCGATCCTAGTTGTCTCAGAACATGCTGTATAAGGAATTGGATGTCTAAAAATGTTACTGGAAAATCTGGAAATGTATTGTTTTTATCATGAAAACAATGGACATGTCCATTTTTAAATCCCTTTGTCTCTATGTGGAAATTGTAGCAGAACTCACAGAAAGTTACATAATTCTATCAAAGCTTTTGTTGCTAACTTGTTAAGGCCAGTATATTCCAAAAACTCTGTTTTTGTCTTTTTCTTTACGTGTGAAGGGTAATGAAAATAACCTCACTTTTTAATTTTTTCAATGTTTTTGTTGTTTTTTGAGCATAAAGTCACTTTAAAAAAAGTAACCGTTGAATATTCTTCTATACCTATGTCATCACCTATTTTTGTGAATAAGGGATTAATATAAACTTTAAGCATTATCCAAAAAATATAAAATTAATGTAAATTTTCTTTGTCTCTGCATGTTTTTATAGTCGAATAAAGATACGAATATCGTATTTTTAACCGTAAAATAATCCAGATCGTTTATGAAACTTTAACATAATATTTTTATCTGCTCAAAATAAAGAATATTTGATTGTATACAATACTAAATAATATACTAGAAAAAATACGACTCGTACCAGATCAATACTCAGACGTGACTCGGTAGCTCAGCGGTCAGAGCATTGGACCGGATATCCAAAGGTCGCGGGTTCGATTCCCGTCTGAGTATTGATCTGGTGCGAGTCGTATTTTTTCTAGTATATTATTTAGTATTGTATTAAAATAGCATTGTGAATGCAAAAATCTCAAATTTAAAAATATTTGATTGTTTATTGTTGAATCAAAAATAGGCCAATTTTGATAATTTCGAATATACTGGCCTTAAGAGACTTTCATATCTTTCCCTCTGTTATCGTCAATTTCGTGACAGTCTATTATAACATCATCGCTTATAGTTTCATGTTCCTGTCTTTTCCTGTCTTTTTATTCGGGTCAATCGTTCATTGACATATTATGTAGCGGCGAAGTGTCTCATTTTTCTGGACACTTGCCCAAACATACCTACTTATATGATAAATGATACAATATTTTCTCTGACGAATTAAGTATCGATGTGAATAAGTAATTAGACCCGGGGGCTAATTGTCTAATTTAAAAAATCTATCACAATCGCTTTTGTTTGACAGATGGATGTGACACATTGCTGCATTTCTGTGGTAATTTTTTATTAGTGCCATAAACAAGCTTCAATGTGTTACATTCTGAAAGCGTTTGCGATAGATTTTGAAATTGGATAATAGAAAGGCTGGTTTGATCATTTTCGAACCCCAAGTTACCGAAGACTAATGTGAAAACGAATACTTATTGTCATTATGTCATTTAAAAGGACTGACTGTAACTTATCAAATGTGCAAGTATATGTTTCTACCGCATTCGAGAAGCATTTGGGTCAAGATTTATATGAGAGACCCTTCGATCAAGCATTCTTGATCGAAGGAGAGACCTTAAGACAGTAAGTTCCTAATTTAATATTACCTATTATTCAAACGCGAAAGTGGCGCTTGGAGATTTAAAAACTTACACTCAGCAGGGACTTTCGAAACACGAAATTGGTATCGAATAAACGTCAAAAATCAGTTATTTTAGTACATTGAAAATAGTTGCCATGTACTGTTTTGACGTTTACTCGACACCAATTCGATCTCAGAACCTCGTTCGTGTTTCGGGAGTAACCCCTAGCCTCAGAACGTTCATACAGAAATTGGTATCTCAGCTGAGGGAATTTTATTGATCATGTTCTTGATATTTCTAATGGAAGAACAGCTTTTCGTTTCATTCCTAATATTTTCGTCTATATCCTGATAAAAAATGTGGTTGGTGCTGAATGCTGCTGTGCTTTACAACTCTAGCAGCACGAGTCTAGCTAAATTACGATCACGGTCGGAGATCTTTTCACAGACGCATTCCGTGTCGCGCCACCGACTTTCGGAATGGTCACCTTTGTTCGCATCACGAGAAATATCTGTTTAGCTGTTCATACTACCAAACGTAAATAGATAATATTTCAAATGATATCTTTCAGTAATAATTTAATATGACGGCAAACAAGTTCTTTTTTTGGTACGAAAAATTCGGTTTGTGATAATAACATTAGTTTGTGATATTTTGTTTTCCTATGAGTGAAACTGCAAATAACTTCCACAGACAGCTTTGCTTATTTTAACTAGACCTGGCTAATCTATAAAGCTACCAAATATAGTTGAATATTCCCAATTTTTATATAAGTAATTGTTTCAACACTACTGAATAAGTATAAGAATAAGTAAGTATCTGTACTTATTCAACATTCTAAATCTAAAGCACTGCAAAGGACGATCCATTATTCAATACGCTCCTTTTATTGTCCAAGGAGATGGAGCTGACATACTTTGAAAATTTTACTATGTATTTATAGTGCATTTTCTCACTTGTAAACACAGCGATATCAGCCAATGCGGCGCCGTATGCAGGGTTGTCAAAAACACTTCAGTGTTCAAGAAAAATTTCAAGAAAAATTCAAAAGTTCATTTAATTTCTCGACTAAATAATTTTGCTAAATAGTAAACTTAGTTTCATACGTTTCTCGTAAGTATTTCATATCTCTTCTTAAGTCTTATTTACAAACAAAAAATTTGCATGTTATCTTATCTATAAAATTACGTGCCGTATCAATTCTAAACAATACATCAAAAATATGCGGCATTGTGATTTAATCGTCTATTGTTCATATTATAGAATATTGGCCATTTGAGAACCTACGAGGCTGATGAATGCCGATTTGCCGAATGACTATCCAATAAAAGTTATCGTCAATGGGGAATGTCTGAAAAAAATCAAACTGGCTAAATATTTTTTTATAGGTAGGAATAAGCTCCCTTAATTAATAATATTAATAGAAAAAAGTTATTAGAAAAAAGTTTCAGAATTTTCCGTTAGGTACGTAAAAAAAAATTAAAATCGCTTCGACTTTATAAATGTATAAAAGTAACAGCAGAATGGAGATTATACCTTTGCAACCAACTGCATGCCACAACAACACGACACGAATAAAAAATAAAAAGTTTTGACATTTTGACATTTTTGTCATTTTTGAACCTTTTTTTTAATACCATGTTGTGGTTGTGGCACGTGGTGGCAAAGGTATAATTTCCGTTCTGCTGTTACTTTTGAATATTTGTGAAGTCGAAGAGACTTTAATTTTTTTAAACTTTTTCACGCAACCACATATTCTGAAACTTTTTTCTATTACTAAGAGAACTTATTCCTACCTATATAAAAATATTCAGCCAATTTGATTTTTTTTTTCGGACATTCCCCATTGTTTCGTGTTAAGTAAACCAAATAAAAAGTTCATAATTTATCACACAACCAGCAATACTGTAAACTATTCAGTGAGTTAATTTTGAACAATGTTCGAATAACTTTTAACAATCAAATTCCCAACATCCAGAACGCACTGGTGCCAACCCTACAACGCACTGGCGCCACAGTTGTGCGCTTTGCAAACGATCGAATGGGAACAACTAAGTACCTACCTTATATACTACACTATCTACATATCTACTATCAGTATCTAGGTTCTTGCTAGTTTATGGCGACTGAATGTATACGGATTCATACATATTAAGGACGAATGCAGATTTATGTGATAATACTATTAGTTAAAATGAGGCTCAACCTCCTATAATGATACAAGTTTTAGCGTGTGGTTGTTATAGGCATTGAATTTTGCCGTTTTTATCTACAACGGGTGCACTTGGCGTTCCTCTCACTCGATAATCTTAAGTAGGTACTTACCTACTTTATATTTATATCTTTAATAAACCTTTATAATTATTTGTTTAAATTCTGTGTTTTTCGGTCCTGATGTCATTACGGTGCTCGGCAGAATATCAGTGCAGCTGGCCTTGCCTGCTGCTTATACTGAGCCGAGTACAGTTTTGACATCATGCGACGATGCGCAATGTTTTTGTTAATTAGCCTTTGATGTGTTTTAGTTTTTGTATT
The DNA here is from genome assembly GCA_950108535.1 of Agriphila straminella. Lineage (NCBI taxonomy): Eukaryota > Metazoa > Arthropoda > Insecta > Lepidoptera > Crambidae > Agriphila > Agriphila straminella. Next base: position 8,440,073 of record OX467321.1, on the reverse strand, counting down.
GTCTTTGTAATGTTGTGTATCGTTGTGTGTTGTTCAAAATAAATGTATTTTCTTTCTTTCTTTCTACTTAGCCTCACCCAGAATCCGCAACCACTAAAGGAGATGACATTACCTTAGCTGCCGCAACGTGGTAGCTAGCTAGGCAGGCGAAATTTGAATTTTTGATATCTGTAAGTACCTACATTCGGCTAGAGTACTAAAAGAAGAAGGTAAGTATACAAACTTTATGTCGTCTTCATCAAGAAAACGAATGTAACTCGTATCCTACAATATGGTTTAAATAAAGTATCGTAGACCAGTATCAAAAGTTGGCCTTTAACCACAAAGGCTTTATTGACAAACATCAGCCTACCTAGCGGTATTGCGCGGTCACGACTCACGAACGGCTATAAAAGCTATAAAACGCTTCCCCATCATTAGGATAGATACGTCCATCCAGTCCAGCACCAAGTATGGCCAAGTTAAACAGTTGAACTGCGAAACCAGCTTTTATTACGTAAGGCATAAAGATGGTTTCAAGGTCAGCACGTCACCGTCGTCTGTACCAGCACCACAGTCGCTGATAAGCTATCAATTGGCGGGCAAAGTGCGCAGGACGAGATAGTATGGTCAAGTAATGTTTTGACTAGAAATGAACAAAATTATTCTGAAATATTCAGTTTACTTTTTAACCTAGGTACTGCGGGTTGGTGAAAATAAAAAAATGGATATACGGCCGACTGTCAATGGCTTTTCCATAAACTTAATATTCCACTCGAGTATAAATAAGTTTATGGGCTTTTCATCAACTTGAAATCATCAGTGGTCATAGTTATTAATTGAAACTGAACCAAAAACTATATCAAAACACAATTAAAGTACGTATGGTGGCCTTTTCGTCCTCCTTGTTTCGACCTTGTAATTTTGGTAAGTAACTGGTAAGTAACTACCTAAGCTGATTTTGAACAACTAACTCTAAAATTCGTGGAGGAAATAATATGAAAGGAGTCTTGTTAGCATCGTGCTGTTTCCATCCGATACCGCTTACTCGGCATTCTGACAATTTCGGCGCCTGCAGCAAAACGAGGCTTTAGAAACGCTAACGAGTTATCATGATAATGTACGATGTGAATTACTTATTTTAGTGAGAAAACTGATGTTGCTGCCAAAAAATTATATAGGTTTACCTACTTAGCAGTCATTCTTTTTCTAAGGCTCGGTTGCACCATCTTGATTTAACTTTAACAGTGCATGAGACAAGGTTATCTGAGTCAGTGGTCAAAAGTGGAACTAAAGCAGCGACGCTGTCACTGAGTCAGATAAGTTTGTTGCATTGCAACCCAGCCTATCTTTTGCATCACTACAGAAAACGTAAACATACCTAGCTATTATATTACCTCAACGCGAAGCTTTATGATTTTTTCTAAATACCAAGGAATATGAAACAATACTACGAATGTTCTAAATACTAGGATATGAAAATACTTGTACTTACTTATATTGAAGAAAATTTGTCGTTTTAATAAATACGATAAAGTTAATCGCAAAATATGCAAATTATTTTTATCATTATGGCTCAAAAAGGGGTCTTTATCGGATCATTTAATAAAGCAAACACACCTCTTGTAAAATATTTGAAGGAAAACCGCATATTTAACACGCGCCGGCTTGGGAAAAAAATGTTAGGAATTTGAGATGTCACACGGAAGAAAGCCATATCATTAAAAAGAGTGTTCAGTCAGTCAGTACCCTTAGCACGAACAGCTATCGAGACAAAAAACGCGCGTAAAATTACTCGATAGAAAATTTCATTTCGCTTATCGGCGATAGATGGCGCTGTACAAATTTCCAATACAATCTATCGAATGATTTTACGCGCGTTATTTTGTTCGTGCTAAGGGTACAAAATTGTGAGTTACGAAAAGTATTCAAAACTACAGGAACTATTGCAAAGTAAATTAAAAGATATCACATTCACAAAACCACCATCTTTACATACACTTTTTCCACGGAGAATGTTTTCTTTCCACTATAACTCTATTAATTTGTCAGATTCCGTGTTTATGGAATCATTTTCAGCAATTATGAACACTTAATCTTAAGTATTTTTAAACCACTTAGCATTAAATAAAGTGGAGGCCCACTGAAAAAAGATTATTTTAATTAATAAAGCGAGTAAGTAATTAAAAATCCTAGGATAAACTCTTTAAAAAATAACATTGTATACTTACAGCATAATAATAACTGGTCTATTTAAATAAAATATATATCAAGCATGCGTGTTGCATGCTGAATGCATGTTGAAAACTGTTGAAGAGTTATTAAATAATATTAGAGACAATTCAGTGGTCATGGTTGTTTCCTTTTTTATAAATTGAATCCGGGTTTAGTACGAAATGGCGGCACTAGTACTAGACTAGACAAGACACCCATTCCATTTCACACCATTAGGACACCATACACACAGTCACATCACACCATTGGGTAATAATCACTGCTTATTAGAAACATTTGAACTAAACAAATAATACGAATGAAATATTCAAGGAGTTTTCAAGAAGCTTGAAAGTACCTAAAAGGCTAGTCCAGTCCTTATTTAGGTCAATCAACTTTTAATAGCTGTCCTTCCAGTTTTCCTGTCCTAAATCATAAAAGTATATTTTCGTGAAAATAAATATTAACTACCTTAAAAATAATTTTGGCTTAAAAGTATCATTTCGGTAACAGAAATAAATATGTTGTTTACAAAGTTGTTCGTATTTTAACGGTTGTCCAGTTGACGGCGATGTCCCTTTTCATTGTATGAAATGGATGAAAATGTCGACTGGACAACCATTAAAATACGAACATTATAAACACCAATTTAAGTATATTTCTGTTACCAAAATGATACTTTAAGTATTAAGCCAAACCATTTATTTTTAATATATTTTCAAGAAAATATCTACACTTTAATTTTTGATTAAAATTATGTACAATTAAAAGTTAATTTAATTGTACATTGCCCATTTGCGCATTTTCAAAAAAACGACAACAACTTAAACTAAATAAACAAATCCTACTGATATTATAAATGTGAAAGTTTGTGGGTTTGGATGTTTAGATGTTTGGATGTTTGTGCCTCAATCAGGCAAAAATTACTGAACGGATTTAGTTGAAACTTGGCACACAGATAGTAGATAGCCTAGATTAAAACATAGGATACTCTTTATCCCGATATTCTAACAGGAACGGGAACCACGCGGGTGAAACCGCGGACGGCCGCTAGTCAGTTTATATAAATTGTTATCCCTCCGTAATATAAGGATGAACAACAAAGGATTCTGTGGTAGTGCCAAAGTTTTAGTTTACGTCAATAAGAAAGTGACTAAACAACTAAAAAGCGATAAGGCAAGTCTGGTCATAAATACAAAGTATAGGATAACTTACACCTGAGCGCAAAGTTTAGTTCATAAGCTAAGTCTCGCGACGGCTGGCCTATACTATAGTAGCTGAATAGTTGGAAAATTTATAAGTAGTAAAACTCATATGCCTTGGGAACTTACAAAAGAATAACTTATTTCAACTAAAGTTACGTTATCCTCAAGGGTTTCTAGGATATTACACGGAGTATAAAGTGATATTTTAAGAAAAGTTACGATCAAGCCAAGGCTTTAAGAATTTTAGCATTATACTTTCTACTACATAACATTATCACTTACCTACCTTAGTAATGTAGGCAAGGCAAGGCTACTTTGAAGTGAAAAGTCATAAGTAGTTACTCAATAAACAATGATGACCTTAAAAGTCTGAAAACAGATAAGTTAAAATATAAACAAAAGCAAAGCATATTGACGAAGTTCATTGTGCATGCATGCGCAAAAACGCAGGGAATTCACACTCTCAAGTTACACATATTAGAAGTTTCACACAATCAAGAAAGCATTAGGTACTCCGAAATTGTCACATTTCCAAAACAGTTCAGCCGCATTCAACATCGGTAGGTACTCAAACGCCACCGGTGTGAAATATCATCTCGCTTCAAGTCTTTACTCGGAGCGAATTAATTCCTAAGGCTTTGAGGTCAAGGTCAACATTTCGTATGAAAACGTATAAGACTGATGTAATATTTGGAGATGAAATTTTAATTTGGCTTCGTGTGCATTAGCTTGGTACCAGGACTTGGAAATTAATTGGTTCTGGGAATTTTGTTTCAGAAGATTTATTAAGAAGATGAAGTGAAACGTGAGCTTGGAAGTGTTAATTTATAAATCAAGGAGTATATTCAAGATTTTCATTGTTAAGTAGCACATAATGTATTTAATTAGAGGAAAATTTAAATTTTCCGCTGAATTATATAACACTGTCTTTTGTTAAAAATAATACGTAACATACTATCATCCAATCCAATAGAAACAGGTGCCAGCAGATTTGAAACACCTGATCATGAAGTCTTTTAAAAATATTTTGAATAACCTTCTAATTTTGACCATAAGCAAAAGTAAAGTGATCTCTTAACGTAAGTAACTGATTAGCACAAAATCTTTAATCCTTTGATCTTGAAATCCCCAATATGCGTAGAACAAACCCCAAACCTGACCCCGTCAAACCTAGGTCATGCCGTGACCAAAACCACGAGTGGCATTGACACTGACGCGGATTTCGTGCGCGTTCTACCCAACACACGCGCGAACGAGCGGCATGTGAATTTGTTACTCATTATGTTTACCTTATATAAAGAGTAGCCTCGTTTGAACTTGACCTGTGGTATGAATCATAAGAATAACTAACAGATTCAAAGATTATGATTGAGACTAGTTAACGTATGTTTTTCATAGAAAGACATTCTCCTTCTACTATCGTAGACCTAAAGTTGATTGGTTCTAGCGTAGGCTAGGGCACAGAATACATAATGCTAGGGTCCATCTCACTCGGGAATAGTCCTGTTTACCTTCAGCTATTATGTAACTATAGTTATTTCAATCTTTACATTAACAAGATTGTTTAGCTATATTATACAACAAAGAGTATCTTATTAAAACAATAGGCATCAAATCAACTCTTTACCTTAAAATTTTCCAGGTTGGATTCTAAAGAGCTGTTCAGGAACATGATTACTATGCCTGTTTTATGGTAACTAAGTTTATTAGGCCTTTTCTTACTAGTAGATAGTTAACTGAATTTGGCGGTAGAAAAATCTGCTTCAGAACAAATCAAGCAAAGTACTTTAACTTTTAAAACTAGTCCGATTTCTGAGGGTAAGTATTAGAAGGTCAAGAATTCAAGATATCAGAATGGCCAAGTAACACAAAGTACACATCTCAAAAAGACTATGTATCCAGATCGTCTGTATATCATAATTACTAATAGCATAATGATGCAATGTACAGTACAATGCGCCACTTTCTCGTTGTACACTTGTACTATTATGTATTCTGTGGTTGTACCTACTTTATATATCAAATAAAAGAGATGCATTGAGAACCATTCAAAAAACTAACAAATTTTAAGAGCTTGTAATACCCTCCATGATTAAAAAAAATAGTTCGTCAAATAGCTCAAGCTCGTGTGATGAAGCACCATTGAGCTATTATATAGCTCAATGTGAAAGCACGCAATAATTCGCATTTAAACAGCTGCCTTCTCCTAATGGGCTCGTATTACGACAATCATGCGGCTGCCATTAAGGCTTGCCTTCGAGCCCGTAATTTGGGAACAAAGAAAGGTCACGTCTCCCAGTAATTAAGATGTAACCAAAAATAGTTGAAGGTTTCTTTCAAGAGGGTACTCCCACATATTGCAGGGTAGTGTTGTGGTAATTGAGTTTGTTGGAAATTTATAGCTCCTTTTGATGCTTTGTGGTTATCATGGTATGGTAGCTAATCATGATAGGAGATGTAATTTATAGCTCCTTTTGATGCTTTGTGGTTATCATGGTAGCTAAGCATGATAGCAGATTCAAAGGAGTAGATGCAGGATATAGTGAAGTTATTGTTATAACCACAGTTAAGTAGGTAACCATTTTATTCAGGAAGTAAAACTAGAAATAGCAGTGAATAGACCAATTTATTTATTGAAGCAACTGATATCATCTTTCTACTTTTATTGAATGCTTCCGCCCGCGAATTCGTCCGCGTGGACATTCGATAAAATCCTCATGTTTAATTTCAATAAATTCTGATCAGCCGTTTTTACGTGATTAGGCGGGATCCCACCAAGCGCGCTGCCTTGCGAGGCAGGACGTTTGCCGCACGGGCCTCGCACGAGGCTGCTCGCTTGGTAGGTACACATTTTTAAATAATTCAGAAATTTATTTGATGTTTACGTTTTATTGATTGATTATACTGACATTACCTATTGAAAATGAATAAATATGTATATGTGACATAAGTTTTAAAAGTAAGTACTTCTTTTTCAAGAAATAAAAAAAGTAAACTAAACTATTGATAGCTGTATTCACGGTTTAATTACATGTCAAGACAATTAATTGTTGGTCATGTCACATTTTGGACAAACCTATATTTTCTATTGAATATACCTACAAACAAGATAAAAAATTATAAATTAGGACAAAAAGATTTAATTTTAGCCCCGAAATTTCAATCACATATCGCATTATTTAAACTGAAAATAAAACCTAGCTTATCGAACTGCATAAATCATAATCATTTAAAATAATTATGTTCTCCGGGAATATTTAAATAAAGAAATAAATAAATATAAATATTTAACCGCAATGATGGCCGATCAATGGCACGAATGGCACGATTCAATAAAATACAAATTGATTTCGTTAAAGTCCTTAACTGAAACGCAGAATATCAATAACATAGCAGAATATTCGTAAAACAATACAAAAATAATTTTATTTATTTATTTGATTATTTTATTTTTTCTTGCTAAGAATGTCTTCCATATCTGCATAGAATAAATATAGTGATGTTGCTGTTTGCTGTAATGGCTTAAGAAGAAGCTAAACATATTATACTTACCAATCATTTAAGTAGGTTTAGGTACTTTAGAACTAATTTTGTTGCAGACTGTAACAGCAAACTAATTCAGTGAACTGTAATGATCTCCTAATGAGGATCAACGAGGTTTTCAGTTTAATATGAAGAGTTTCAGTCACATCAAAAAAATTATTTCAGTGAAAAAATTATTGAAATTGGACCAAAAATGACGAAGATAGAGCGATTTCCGTGTCGCATTCTCAAAAACGCTGATGACGTCATCAGCCACGTGGAGCGGCGCGGCAGGTGTTTGTTCGGGCGATCGTGGCACGTGACGTCATCGCATGATCCGCAAGGGCCGGCCGTGTTTTTTAAACTCACTTTTTAAATCTTTAATAATTTTGTTATTTCTTAATGGATTTGAGAAATTTAAACAGAGATTTACTCAAATATTGATATTGTATTTAATGTGATATACAAAATTGATATATTCAATTGTCGTGTTGATCCTCAGTATTTCGCCTTTCATCAATTAGAGTTTGATGGAACTTTAAACTTCTTTATTATCTTGGTTGATTCTTAAAACAGAAATCAAAGTAGGTACCTAACCTACCTAATCTCGTTTCTTATAAGCACTTAACTGATGAAGATTAGAATGCTGACAAATGTTATTGGCTTCCAAATCAAAATATTAAATTAGCGTGAAACATTATTCACATTAATTGCATTAACCATGCAAACAAATAAAAGTACATTAGTCAGAAGCTCATGAGTAACCCTACAAAGAGTGGCACAGTCCGCACGTCATGAATAAGTAATGCGCGGGATTATTTGCAGACGACAATGCAACCCTGCGGTTTTCCTGACCTGTTTCCAGGGGTCAACGACCTGCATCCTCATTAGCAACAGAGATGTCTATAGAATACACTTATTCATAATAGGTTAATATAATGACGAGGGTATTGTTTGTGGAAATCGATTTTAGAAATAAATAAACTTTCTCTGAAATTCTTCAAGTATTATATTTTTTCTAAAGAACCATTAACAAAGCGTATTGTAAGATTGGAGATTTGACCAAGTTTGATCAAGTTTTGCGTTTTAATTTTAAAAAGTTTGAATAATTTGTTTCAACAGACAGAGGAAAAAGAACAAATTAAAGGGAATTAATGGAACGCCGTCCATCCAAATCCCAAGTTTGACTCCCAAACGCTTAGTGTGAAACAAACGAGCGATTGACGTGTCCGCTAATAGCCGATGTCGTGTCACCCCCAAATAGGCTTTTTTACAAAAAGGTCCGGCCCCAATAGTCCCAATATTTGTCGAGTCTGCACAGACGGGTGACATACGGTAGACTTGGGAAAAAGTGGAAATCTGTAACTTCTTCTAAGTGTAATATGTCATTTACATTGTCAGTTTTTTACTACGGTCTAAAAGAAATAATAAACACTAGGTTTCACACACTCACTCTTTGTTGATACAATTTTGAATTCGTAAAAGAGACTTCATAAGCAAAAAAGTAAGTTGTAAGTAGGTAGGTAGTGTACGAGAAGAAGAATTTATCATTAGGTACAATAAGTTAGGTATGAATAATGAAAATATTCATAAAACAATGCCCTCTGATCCTTCAAAAAGCAAAAATGTAAATTGATCGTTTTATAATCACAAATTCGTAACATTTGTTATGGCTGTTCGGAGCGAACATCCGGCAGGGTCAAATGTTGCCTCAAATAAACTATCCAGTTACACAAGCCAACCAAATAAGGACGACTTTTAATAGCCCTGCTAAATATATCGGATGCTCTTGGTAATGTTAAAATATTAACAAACATCCTGTTATTCGTCTTCTTTTGGCAAACTAGCAACATGTTAAAACCTTAATTTATCTTCTGTCTACTTTGATAATAATGAATACCTAATACGTTTCATAATTAGAACTTATATAGCACTAAATAGCCATCGATTAATGTAGTAATGGTAGGTATGGTATGGCAAGATGCCAACATTGCCAACTCTAGATGATGGTATAATAATCAACCAAACAATCTTTGGTCAGTTGAAATGACATGTCAATCGAATTTCATTATTTCCCGTAAGTCAGTAAGTCACATTTCAGAATACAAAACGGGTAGTTTACTAGATCTAATTTGATACTTTCTCAGAATGGTGAAACTAGGCGTAAATAAACTATGAAATTAGGTAAGACGACTAAACTTACACGTCGAAATTCCTTTACAATAGCCGCACGCCCAACCTCTGTTTATTGGTTATCTTCCCTCAAAAGGTCAGCGCAAATGCCTCCAACAGATTTATGCATTCGACCTATAAACCATGCGAGATTGGTTTGCGAATACCACAACCGTTAACTGTAACATTTGCTCAACCAGTTCACAGAGAGCCTTCCAAGATTCTTGCCCTGATGCCATTACAACGAAAATATTCAGTGGAGCAGGTTCGATTCTAGATTGGACGGTGTCTTTGGAAAGAAATCGATTTGTGCGAGTAGTTCAGGAACAATAAGCTGCATACCCTGTGGTGTTGCACAATAACAGAGTCCGGCGACGCAATGCCATCACCCTGAGGGTATACCCACGACTTTTGCTATATAGATAATCATAAGCATCGTATTTTAAACTCTAGTACTGAGCAATAACAGTCAAAACTGCGTGGAAGTTTAGGGCTCTACAATCAGTTCTCTCGTTTCAACACAACAATCCCGAACGTAGAAATATCGGAGGCGCAAGCGTCCGATGCAGTAGAGTCACGATCAACATAAATAAAGCTAGAATCTCATAAGGGAATGACTCGGCCAACTGTGCACTCAATTGCAAATGGACAGGGCTCAAAGTAGCTGGAGTAGAGATGAGATCGAGAGATGCGCGTGAGCGTAGAAAGTCATGATTGGGTCCATCGCGTGAGCGAGACGGAACGATAATTTCGTGGAACGGCCAGCAGATCGCGCCAGTGCACATCTTTGTTTGGATTTCGGCTCAACCCGGGCTAGGATGAATGGACTCGTGACGCGAGAGAGGGACAACAAAAGCTTTTTACCGTTAACGCATGTACAAAAAAGATTGTCGATGAGGTTTTCTGATTCGGGCAGCGATATATTAAGGAGATTAATCGCGTCGTGATGACACAATGTACTAGACGATAATGCCATGCAATCGTTCACTTTTTTAAATGTCACGTATGGAGTATTAGCGGCTAATGATGGCACCGATATAAGGAGCTCTTAAGTGTTGTCATCTATATTAATTTATCAACCTTATACAGGAAACAGGATACATGTGGTACAAAATGTACGTAAGTAGGTAGGTCATTGGTATTGACACCAATAGAATGAAGGTTAGTTAAAATGATTAAGAGAGAAACGAAAATGATTTTTCGAAGAGTGTGCTTCAGAGAAAAACTGACAATGTGAATTGCAAGGATGATAGGATTAGGTAAGATGGTAGGTAAATGTTGTATGTAAACCACTTTTATTGTTTAAGACAAAATGTAAATACATGTAAAACGAAATCACTAATCGCACATCATGATCAGTCTGATATCAGTCCATTCCATAAATCAGTTTAAACTTTGATTTTTTTTAGACTGATGATCCAGTACCAGACTGACGGAGTGGACTGATGCCAAACTGAATAAATGTAATCTCCCTTAAAAACAGTCTTTTGTACCTAATCTCGTCTGGCTAGTTTCATAGAAGGAATAATAAATTATTGGTTAAATTAACAACTTTTTAAGAAAATGACATAAAATTACATTAAACATTAAACGCGACATCTGGTAAGTATTTTCTTGGTAATGTTTCTACAGAAGATATATTTATAGGTCGTCTTGCAATTAATTAGTGAGAGGAACTATTTTAATTGGACACGTTTTAGATAAGTAAGTAAGTATTAACTTGATTTCTCGATTTATCAAATATACGAAACTATTGCCAATAGTCATTCTGTAGAATAAAAATATACGTAAATACATTTATGAACAGTATGGGATCGTTCCTTGAATAATGGTAATCTTGAAAATTCACTGACAGATAAGTGACTATAATTTTGAAAATAGGTACTTGGGTAATAAAAACACAAAAAATGTGGTGGTACAGAAGGACATTTTATATGGAATAAAAAAAAAATTTTTTAGGCAAGAGCTCTTGCACATTTATTCGTTTTATTAATATTTGGTCCAAAAAAATCATTCCAAACCTCCTCCTTTTTTGAAGTCGGTTAAAAATAAGTATTGTCCACACAATAAGGATTTCATTCATCCTGGATCGCATCGCGTGATGACTCTTCAGCAATCGCGAAGGTTACATAGGTTTTATAAGTCAATAAAAAGAGGCAGAATATTTAATAATCTCGTCGAAAGAGGATGCAACCTTGTAGGTCTCAGTCGTGGTATCACATAAAACCATTAAGGCCCCAGGTTTATTAGGCGCGTCGGACACGGACGGATTTCGACTTTCGTGGTCGTGAGATCTCGTGTAATTGCGCTGTAACTGCAGTGTTAAATGATTCGCAGTTCAGAGTTGTTAAGGGCTGCCAACTAAAGGACATTTATGTTTCTCAAGAAAAGTTTATTCCATAATTTATTTAACGGATCCATGAGCAATAGGCCCAAAGTGGATTTTACGCATTGCTTCGAATTCAGTTAAAGAAAAAAATAAAGCAATAATTGAATAAACAAAATCATTTGTGATTTTATTACTTAACCTGTTTGTGGTTTTTTTTAACTTTCTCATAGACTTAGAAAGTTTGCTATTTTATAATTATAACTTTACCTATTGCAAATATGTTTAGAATAAACTCTATTACTTACATTTTTTTTGCTTTTTCTTACATGTTGGGATATGAAATTAAAAAACGATGGGGATTTTTTAGATGGAGGATGGTGCATTAGAAAAAAACTTAAGGGACAAGGGTTAACCTTCAAATGCGTGAGAACTTACCCTCGATCTATATTATATTTGTATGGTTCTAAAAGCACCGCGACGCGAGGGGTTAAATCGCTTTTAAAAAGGATAACCATGATTTAATGTTAATTATCGAGGACAGGTTGTAGTTTTATTAAACATCACATTAACAAAGTGCTAGTTCTAAACCTGAGATCACAGAAATATATTTTTTTCTACTGAGACCTAATTTACTAAGGAACAGTATATTCATTTAATAGTAAATTGTTAGATATTTAGAAAAAAACACAAACAAAATGAACAAATAGAAAATGATTCCATACTTAGATATGTCTAACTCCCCCTTCTTCTACATCTGCATAAATGTTTCCTCCCAAATTTTTCGTTTTTGTATTACAGTAATCTCGAGTTAGTACATAATATAATGGTCACACTATAAATCCATCACCCTACCACAGAATACATAATAGTACTAACAATAAACTCCTGCGCCGATTTCACAGAAATTATAAAAGGGTGCTACGATATGACATACATTTAAATCAAACCAAAAATCTTTGTTATAAACATATTTTCTACATAATAAGAATGTCGCATTGCTAAATTATAGATATTAGAAGCATTTGAAAATTACAAGTTTTACTCAAGTCATTACAATTACTCGTCTATAGGTCAAAGTAGAAAAGTCGAAAATAATCATTTTTTTGTTTTTATTTGTCCAAGCAAGCCAAACAAAAGTCTATATACATACATATTAGTTTTGTGTGCTCCTGACCACATTTTGAACAAAAAAAAAAGAAAAAGTAGTAATTAAAAGAGATAGGTAGCGATTTAAATACTGGATCGATAGCAAGCAACACAGTATCAAGAATTCTTCCTGGTTGTATTTTCTCACGGGAAGAACAGTTCAAAGGATGTCCTCCGCTAAACGTCTAGATTGCCTACTAGGTAGGTGCACCGACATTCTTACACTTTATATAGTAGGTACACACTAATTAACAAGATACAGAAAAATAAAGAGTCACAATATTAGGATTATCGAATTTCCGACGACATGTTTGCTAGGATAGAACGTCGAGAAATTAGAATGCAGAAATTGCAGAACAAGGAACTTTTTCTATAGCCAGTGTATGTAATTGGTAATTGGTAAATGATGAAAATTTATTACCAAACCATCAAACCCATGTCTCGCCAAAAAAAAAGAAATGTTATTCTACTAATCTTTACAGTCACGTTATTTTTTATATCCAATATACCTACCTGTCGCTGCTCTTTTCACATAGTTTTAATATTTAAACTGTGATATTACCACCACCCACAGCGTAAAAAAGCCCTTAGTCATCACCGAAACACATCAGTGTAGTCACCCCCTTACGAAGGATGACGGGTGTGCGTGCGCTCAAATATTAAATCATTGTATCCCAATGATCGGGCAATGACGGACCAGTCGAAACATTAGCGATCTTGACGAATCTGTTTTAAATGGCATTAGAAAATATACCTTAGAACTTCTTGATACGCGTAAAAATGACTTAGCAGCTGCTGCTGTTATGTGTAGCTATTTTTTTTGTGACAAGTAGTGTTGTAATAGTCTACCCGTAACGAATATAGAGCTTCATAGGAATGTTTAGTGTGACTAATTCATGGTAGATTTTTAAATGCTATCAAATTGCGTAACGGTTACTGATTCGGTTATTTAAAAATGTGCTAATCTGCCGCACATAACGGTCTTTGTAACAACTTTTTCTGTTGTTGTGTGGAAACTGTGTTACCTACTACGGTTTTTGCGGTTACCACTAATAAAAGTATGAATGTATTTAATCAATTTAACAACAACATTCAACCACAAAAACTAAGAAATTAAGTTAAATAAATTATACTTATTACACAAACTGAAATTCTGAAAACAAAATGTTTTCTTAAAGGAATAAGTTGAATTACAAAACTATTAACGCAAGCTACTGTACGGTAATGTGGTAAAATAATAGTACAGTTTCATATTTTCAATAGGTACCTAGGTACCTGCCTAGTTTTATAAATTAGGCTTCCTTCCCACTTACGCTAGGTACTATATTTTGCAATGCAACATAGTAAGTAAGTATCTACTATGTCATTTAGTGTAATAACGAAGGTATCGATGATTTATTTATTTCATCGTTAACAGTGCGTGATAAACTGGCGTGTTTCGCTCTCAAATTAGTGGGCAATGCTTTGCTGTCGTAGGCATGAACCTACCAATTAACGGAATTATTGTCAATATTGTCATTGCTATTTTAAAGTTTGCTTTGAAATTATTTTTTATTTTTTTTACAATATTATAATATTTATAATGCAAAGATGTCGCTGTAGCGAGATTTTTTTTACCTCAATAGTATATAATAGTATAAGTGTCAGGAAACTTTTGAATACATGACTCTACGCCTGAAAGAACCCCGGCTTTTGTTCATGGTCCTTCGAGCCGTTTGTGCTACAGTCTTTAAATTTAATATTGCTAGGTAATTACTCTTAAGGTTAAGTGGATAAATATCGAATACTACAATTATCACCAGTTACTTATCTATTAATAGTGCTTATCTACTTCAATGCAAACTAATACCGATGAACTCCGATGATTCATACTGAAAAACCTATCCTTATCACTGCTTACTTTATCACCATGACCCTGTACGTTATGAGTGTACTGATGTATTCAAATTGAGGTTCCTATGCTTGTGAATAGTGAGCCTTATCTTACAGGAATAGAGTTCAATTGAAAAATGTGAGATGGAAGTCAAAACATGTGACTCATAACACCATAGTACAAAAGCTGACAGTAATTTACTTTCACATGAGACAGTTAATGTGGTAAATGAAACATGACGGTAAACTCGTTCACTTTGGCCTAGCACTACTATGGCTAAAAGGAACTAACGAGAAGCAGTAGTACTTTCATTGATTTTAATATTAAGAAATAGAAATAGAAATCCAAGCCAATAAGCAACTCTATATGTATACAGATTACACAGTCCGCTTGTCTATTACCTACTTACCTAGGTACCTAATTTACCTGTTATGATTAAAAATCATTGTGCTTTGTTTGTAACTTTGTACCTTCTATGATTACACCCGTAAACTATAACAAATCTAAGATACTTACACTAAAACACATTCATCCATTACATATTTGAATAAAACTACTTAGGTAGGTAAGTACTGTAAGGATAGAGTATTTATAGGCTATATCGGCTAGTAGTATCGGCTAGTTTACTTTGTGTGTACGTAAGCCTTTTTAGAACAGTTGGTTATTTCAAATCAATGAAACGAAAAGTAAATTTAAAAAGAAGGATTGCAACGTCGTCTTGCTTGACAGAGTCTGTTACGAACCGGCTTACATACACACAGAGTAAACACTTACTACTAGCCGATATAGCCTATACTCTATCCTTACATAGGTAATGTTTTACTTAAGTACATTTTTTTAGTTTTATAAGTACTTCATTTCACAGTTACTATAAAATTCTGTCTTTATCAGCTACTGTGACTCGCATTTTATTTCTAAGAATTCGCTAGCAGTATGGTCAATATGGATGATGTGTCTGACGATTACGGAGTGACGACATGACGACAGGTTTATTTGTTATTGTATGACGCGCCGTCAATGCCTGACGTGTCCAGACATGTCGGTGATTGAAGGGACTTCAATCGAGTTCAATCATGCTGTCGCCAGCCGAGTGTATTTTGAATGAAATGAAAATTTAGGTCCTTCGCACCAACAAACTAAGATTCGTTTCTTCGCACAGAATTACAGTAAGATGTGATCATTGTGGAAAACGATTGAGAAGAAATATAGATAGGTAGGTAAGTATTTCAAAGTAGGTACCTACCTCTACCTATATTTTGTTATAAAATCCGATCCGATCCGATCTAAAACCGAAACTCTTTTTCTTCTTTTTCAATTTCTTCTACCATAAAGGTAGAAGAAATAAACCTAAGTTTCGGTTTATTCTTATTATCAAACCTTTATCATACCTTTATAGAAATTTGATCCCAGATTTCGATTAGGTACATAGGTAGTACCAAAAATTTATTCAAATTCATCCAAAATTACTTTGTAGAGGAAAAAGAGTAGATAGCAAAACTTTTAATTAACATATAACCCCTCGTTCGTATAACTTGCATCAGTGTTGTTTCACTTGATTACATGGAAATCTACATACTCTCGAAACTCTAATGCGAAATTCAATTTCATAGGGATTAAATCAACGAACTACGAGGTGACAGCTTAACCAGACAGTCAAACTGGGGTCCAAAGTTAGCACACGGCTTTGGCCCCGGATTAAACTGAAAGACAATCGGGTAGTTACTTGAAAGATCACATTTAGACAGTGTCGTAATAGCAGGGACCCTAATAAACGTGACCATTTGACATCCAATGATAATTTTATATACATTGCGTCAACTAATTTGAAAATAGAACAAACTACTCATAGCTTACACCGCAATGTAAATCAAATTGTCATGACAACTAATAAATTGTTGTTGTTGTCATGCTATTAAATAGGCCCCAGTTCTCTACTTAGGTCGAAAACATCTACTTCTCTGGCCCTGTCCATGTTAAAACTAAAGCAATAATGAATTTCGTTCCGAAAGGTGTAAGGGATTGACATTACTTTTCGCCCTAACCACCATTAGAAGGCAAATGGAATTGGTATCTTTTGAAAGTGATAGTTATCGTTGACAAATGTGACATTGTCTAGCTCATCTAGGGAATTCAATTCGTTCTTACGAATTGATTGACGGTAGATTTTTTCACAGTGTCG
This sequence comes from Agriphila straminella, assembly GCA_950108535.1. NCBI lineage: Eukaryota > Metazoa > Arthropoda > Insecta > Lepidoptera > Crambidae > Agriphila > Agriphila straminella. Next base: position 8,423,454 of record OX467321.1, on the reverse strand, counting down.
TTTTATACTTGGAAATCAATGACGGATTCACAAGGTTCATTGATATTCGCATGTTTGTCACGTAGACATTCTTAGAATAAAAAAAAGAATTTTGCATGTAAGTAATATGTATATATGTATATACCGAAGTTCCCACGCTATATCAACCACTAAGGTAAATAATATACGCAATTTAATACTTGTAGCTACTAGAGAATCTCTTTAGATTGTCGTTTGTTTTTTGTGGCTACAACTTTACGTTTTCTATATAAAAATATGACCCCCGCAAATCATGTTTTCCTATTTTACTTTTTTTAGGGTTTTTATCTTCGTCTTATTTCAGCTCAAAGTTTTATACTTACTAACTAATTAAGCACAATATGAATTAAGTGAAAAAAAATGCCTGATTGGTGCCTGTTAACTAAGTTACAACGAGTTAAGTGGTCGTTAGGTACCACTTACTGCTAAAAAAAGGAGTCACTTACCTAAGTATAAGCTTTTTGATTCAATCAATGCTTTTCTTTTTTTAATTGCTGATAGTTTTAGAAATAACAATAAGCAACTGAAGCATCTTTTACAAACTATGTGTGCAAAAAAATCGGCAATTTTATACTTTAACCCCTATCGTTGATTGTAATATTATACTCTTACTGTACGGTGTAACAGGGTGTCACGTACGTCTAGCTCGATTCAGTCTAGGTTTCCCAGTCAAATCGGAACTGACATATTCCAACACAGACCATGGTGCATGCAGGCAACTCCGATCCCTAACCAGATTTAAGACTAAACAGGGGGTCAATTAGTCTGCTAATGTTATCGTTAAAATCGTGATTCAATGGTGTTTGAATGGTAATGCTTTTTGACACAGTTCTTGTTTCTTAAAGCCAAAACCGAGACACGACCGTGTTTCCGTTTTGGGCTTAACAAACATAATGTGTTTCGGTTTTGGGTTTAAGAAACAAGAACTGTGTCAAAAAGCATTACCATTCAAACACCATTGAAACACGATTTTAACGATAACATTAGCAGACTAATTGACCCCCTGTTTAGTCTTAAATCTGGTTAGGGATCGGAGTTGCCTGCATGCACCATGGTGCAAGTAGACACCCCGTATCTACAACAATCTTAAAATCACAATACAAGAAGGCTCAATACAAACAACACGGAAAGGTCAGGTTAAGTTGGTGGTTAGTAGAGTAACAGCTGTTCGGTAGGATCAGTCTTTTGAAGTAGTTTACTTCGCTAAACAGTTTGATACGTGATCTATCGCGACATGTGTACGGGCTTACACTGTTTTTTGGTAGCTAACTTACTCAATTCTTTAAGACAAGAGAGGGTGTCATAATAATCCTGTGTGAAAGAAGAACTGCCGTTAACGTGAACTTAACAAATCAAATTCAATTCGAAGTTGGTAAAAGTAATAAACTTCTAGAAAATATTATGTATACAATCACACAAAACAGTTTCGTTAATCTTATACTTAGTGGTTAGGTATTTCAATTCATCATCTAAGTAGTTGATGGCGTGACTTTAATAATTTAGATCAAACAGTATATTTAAATATTTAAAAAACCGGTGTAATTTGTTTGGTTGGACAAATAATAAAAATACGTAAAACTTGGAGTGTTCTGTGGCAAACTATTGCCAGATTTACCGGTTCTAGACCTAAACAAATTCAATTATAAAAGATTAAGCAACATGGCGTCAGTCAGTACAGCTTTGATTACGTAATTTATCAAACTAAATGGATGGCTAAGTTAACTAACAATAAATAGATTACTGGCGATAGATAGAGAAGCTCAGTGGCGCAATGGTTTAGCGCCTGGCCCAGCGATTGCGGAAGTTAAGCAACGTTTGCAAGGGTTGGTCATGGGATGTGTGACCAAAAATTTATTATCTCGAGCTCCTCCGTGCTTCGGAAGGCACGTTAAGCCGTTGGTCCCGGCTGCATTTGCAGTCGTTAACACCCACCAATCCGCATTGGGCCCGCGTGGTGGGTTATGGCCCATCCTCCTTAGCACCCATAAGGAAGGTCTGTGCCCCAGCAGTGGGGACATCAAAAATGGCTGATGGACAAATAGATTACTGCGGTAACAATGTATTTGTTTAACCGACCGAGGCGTGATCTGAGGACATTCCTTCCGAAGACTTCGGAGAAATGAGAATTTGAGCTACAATATTCGATGAAAAAGTAGCTAAAGGAAATATTAGTACCTACCTACTTAATAAAATAAAATTCCGATAGATTACTGCCAATAAAATAACTCCAAGCAACTTCGTAATATGGATACCAAATAACCTACATTTTGAGGATAACTATCTCCCACCATAACCCTTTCAGCTGTTCACAAAATTAGTTTCATTAATTAACAAATTACTTAATTAAAATAATTGCCAATAAAATAAATTTACTTGCAGTTGTTTAATTAATGAATTTAATTAATAACAGAACCAGCTTGAAAGTAGTTTATTTACACCAAATACTTAGAGGTAGGTAATTAAATTGTTTAGAACAAATTACTATAATACCTTTAAATTATTATGTTGAGCAATTCTAACCTTTATCTTCTTCGAGGTAAGGTATACTAAGCTTTTAAGAAATCAGGGTATAAAAGATGCCACATGATTAAACATTGATCCATTCGGATTTTGGGCAGAAATCCTTGTCTTAACGCATCCTCGCTCATTCAGAAAACATCCCATTAAGTAATTTTTTTCCACCTAAATCTAATGTCGAGGGTGGCGTCCATATGGTCCAGTGGGATTTATTTACAGACAAACAAATTCCGCCTCTATATTCATTACCATAAGGTAGAATTATTTATAGTGTTCATGAGATTGGTAAAAATAATGTGTTGCGAAGTTGCACCCCAGGCAGCTGCGAACAAATGCACTACGGGCACAAATAGGCGCAAATGCAATATTGTGTAATAATAGTAAATCTACAAAGACAAGCAGGGGTCCTAGTAAGGGTTGTGACGTGTCACGGGTTCATGTGGAACCCGGGAAAGTCCTGCATTTAATGATAATGACACTGCAGTCTGCACCCAAAACACATTCCTGTTAACTGAAACCTAAAACTGAACCACATTAAAATCTAGAAAACCTGACTTTACAGGCTATTGAAGAGCACAGTCTTTATTCCACAATATTCACTTTAAGCCCTTTTACATTCTTATTTTGCTCTTCTATCAAATCAAATTACTTTTTTTTCAAACGATCTTGAGTTTATTATGGAATGGGCTGCTATTTAACTATTAAGTAAGTACCTACTTAAAGATTATTTTATTTCAAGTTTCCCTTTCCTTACATTTTCAAATCTTTATTTGTGATGGCCTTATCAAAATCAAGACGAAAGAACGTATTGACCCTAATAACATAGATAAAAGTCGAGTGCAGATTGAGATCTTACGTTTCTACAAAAAAACTAAATCCCAAGCTATCGTTACCAAACGGTGCGACATGTAGAATCACGAGAGCAGCATTCAAAATGTATTGTAGTCTGAAAACTCTTTTGACAAGCGTCAGCATAACCACGACAATGCTTACACCATAATCTATTTGCACAAAGCGCTCCTCTCACAATACCATGAACCCGTTCCACAAAAGAGTGTTTACTTAAAACCCCTTTCACACCTCCATTGTTCGGCTTCCAGTCACAGAAGACCCCTGAGGACATTTACAATTGCCCCCTTAACCTTTAGACAAATGAGAAGTGAGGAGACGAGGCAGTTCAACTTTAGCTGGACGTCGGACAAGCTGAATGGCTGTAATGCTGAATCGAGCCCTCTCGAGGCTGAGTGTCGGAATTTAAAGTTATTAAACATGTGGCACTGGCTTTTTTGATACCCAGCACTTTGCGGACAAACATTTGAAGAGTGTTAAAACCTTCGGTTAAAACTGACACTTCTTGTATCAAATGGAATTCCTACTAGAAGCGGAAAGAGATAAGGATTTTTAATCAAAAAAAATCTCACTTGGCTCTTTGTATTAAAAAGTATAAATTGCTTTCAAGTAAAAAAATCATTGTCGACTAAATGAGACAAAAACCTACCGCATAATAGTAACGTTTTTGTATGTATTTTTATTTATTATAAAATATAAAATAACAACAAAAGCAGACAGAACTTGATTACTCATTACCACAGTGACATACCTACTCCATTATATTTGCTCACTTGAACCTATTACAGAACGGCACGACTAATATCATATTCAAGCACATTATAACTTCCATCGCCCAGATTAATGTCATCCAATTTAGTGAATTATTCCAACGCTGCATGATATCGTAGTGACAAATATAAGGATCTCATGTAAACACGCAGCAACTATTACCAGTACCCACATTGTAATCCGGAACAATAGACGGCGGCATAGAGCCCTACGCCTAACCTCCGTATTTATAAACAAATCGCACAGAAACATCTAGTGGTATTATGGAAACGATCTCACAATGGAGACTTTGCCCTCTGCCATTACTGTTGTTAACATTCTCCTTGAATTGATTCTTGCCATTATTGGATTTTGAGTCTTATTGGGTGTGCTTAAGACGGCAATATCCTGTGGAATGTAAATTGAGAGGAAGGGCATCATGATCGTGTGATGTACCTAGATGAAAGATTCTTCAATGCTGGAGGGTAAAATCAAATAGAAATCCAATAACTGTTTTAGTATGAGTGGGTATACTAGAAGATCTTGGTTCTTTAATGTAAGAAACTACTAACTTTTAAGCATTTCATCACTTTAATAATATGCTTAATTAAATACTTTGAGAATATGCCATCACGTTTTGAAGATTCATGAAGAGAAAAGTGGCACAATAGTCAATAACTCAAAGGTTAACCAAATGAGGAAACAAAATAAATAATCAAAACAATCATTACCTACCTTGAAAGAGTCAGGTTATTATCTCAAGGTAATTAAGTGTAAGTACTTAGGATGATTAGCTAATGAAGGTCTTATTATTTTCCTGCACACAGAGAAAGAGACATATTATCCCCGTCAATTGGTAATGCGCTGGAACTTTGTCACATTAACATCCACGTTGACGTGATCAGCGACCGCAACTAAAAATGTCATGAAACAAGAAAATTCTAATACAGGTAATTTAATTTATTAACTATTGAATTATTATTTTCAATAAGATAGGGTCTAGGTACTTATATAAAAAATATACAATTGTTTTTATTTTTTTTGAGGTTTGTACATCATGGCCGCCAAGCGCATTACCAATTATGCACTTGTTCGTCTCGCCCTCTATGATGATTTTTACTACATGTTAGTACCGTTTCTCGTACTCACTAACGCCACATAAAAAACTAATTTTTTTGATACCACTCGTCTATATCCCAAATATTTGTATTATGGCAAGATTGGTTCGTTGTCAGTTGATTTTTCCACTATTTTCCCAAAGAATCTTAATAATAATAATAATAATAAAGACTTTATTGCACATGAAAGAAAAAACTATACAATCAGAAAAAACAAGAAAACATACAATAGGCGGCTACATAGCAATTTCTTCCAGGCAACCTTGGGCGAAATAAAATAAGATAAATAGGATAAAATAAATAAATAAATGCTTGGACAATTTCACACAGCGCCATAGATCTAGCCCCAAACTAAGCAAAGCTTGTAATATGGGTGCTAGACAACTGATATACTACTTATATACTTTTTAAATATATACTTATTATACATAGTAACAACCAGACCCGTAACAGAAATTAAAATTCATCATTTCAATTTCTGCCCGGCCGGGAATCGAACCCGGGACCTCTTGCGTGGTAGGCGGCATGTTGACCACTGCACCACTCAGGTCGTGGTCATAAAAGGGGAATAGGTGCACTTTAGAGGACAGAATATGAATCTTAGTAAGAAACAAAAACAAAACCCTGAAGATTACAAAATTTTACTCAGAAGAAGTTGCTTAGCTTATAGTTGGTATAAAAGCAATAATCAACGTATACATGTGTATATTTCTTGACCACTTTTGTGACATTTTCAGATGAAAGCAAATATCACAGAGACGTAGAATCTCTTGAACATGCCAGACGGTGGTATATTTCGAGAGGTTTATTAATTAGATGACCGGCCAGACAGACGGGCGCCCTCTGATGGATGCTGTTTATTCACCCCCAGGACATCGTAGGGCATTAAATTACCTGCCTACATATTACAAGGCACAACAACGTCAATTTATAACTTAACGCAAGGTGGTAAGATTCAAATTTGTAGAGGAACTTCCTACTATATTTGATACAGAAGCAACAGAATGACTTAGGTACCTACTTTTTTACAGACTAAGGAATAGGTACTTAATTCATGCTAAATAAAATATATCAGTGCTAGGTTACTTCATAGTAATGAAGTTACACTCAGTCTGTTTACGAGTAGAACCTACCTATCTACTTATTGTTCATATTTTAAGTAGGGACTTACCCAATAAATTAAACATGTTCTGAATCACAATAAATTTTATATTAACTTATTTTCATGTCAATATTAGTGTAAAGTAACAGCACGATAAATAAAATGTACTTACGTATTAAAACTGTGATATTGTTCTTGTATTATGCATCACAGATTAACTAATAGTTCTCAATAACTTTTAGCTGAATACTAACAAGCCATATCGTTAAAATGTAGATTATTTAGAATTTATTTGCATGAAATGCAACCCATGTACCAGAGCAGACTGCAGATTGCAAATTGGCAATCCATAAATAGCAAATTCGTAGGCCCCCTGGAACGAAACCTAGATACGATATTTGAAGTAAACACTGACAGTCAACAGTCAAATATGCTGCAAACAGATCAAAACTTTACCAATCACGTTTATGTCTTGTATCTAGGTATTGCATATTTAACTACTTAACTTGAAACGGCTCTGTTTAACTATTCTACCAAACAACAATATTGTACAGTAACTCCTAACCGGGTTATACTTACTTTACATGAATTTACTTCATTTGTCCTACCACAACATACATAGGTGTCAGTTCTCATGTTCCCCGCCACAAAGAGTCAAAAACAATAGCCCCTGCCCACCAGGTGTCTCGCGCTCTTTATTTCTAGTCGAATAAAACTTTTCGATACTTAAAGAACGAGATAAAGCGTCGACAGACTATGGAGCTTCTAAAGAATGCAGTGCAGCATTAGACAGAGACGAAATCAGATTCACACACCCCGAAAGGGACGGCGAACGTCTCTTGTCAACAATGAAAGATAGAGTTCGTGCTGTAATGTGAGCATTGAATGGACATGAATGCAAATGACGCATTCATTTGAGAAAGTAATGCTGTTGGAATTTATGTCTTAGTGCATGGTAATAAATAGGTTGAATAGATTTATGAACGGCAATAGAAATGGTCTGATCAAGCAAGCATACTGTGTCGTTGACTCATTGATTACCATAAGACATTCGACCTAGGTGATGCTAAGTGCAGCATTATGAGAACCGATGCATAACTCGCGATTGGCTCCTTGCCATTGTTGGAATAATGTAAGTGTAGTATTATGAGCAATAAAATTATGCATTTGTGCAGCCTGCTATGAGGCAGGTAATGTTAATAAAGTACCTACATCTCAATAGCCGTTGTGGCATGTCGAGGCATTGGATTATTCCAATGCCTTGACATGCCACATCAACAGTGTGATCGTTCTGATTGATTGCTAGTATAGTAAGTAAATATTGTTCGGTTTAGTAGTTTTTATCCACTTTTTGAAATTTAGTTAAATGAACGAAGAAAACTTATTAAGCTACCTATACTTGTTTTGGGTTGGCATGGAACCAAATAATGGTCGTGAGCTATTTAAAACCAAATTGTAGCTAACGAAGACATTTCTGTCTAATTTTCTATAGAATAGAACCCCAAAATTAAAATAACCTTGACTGAAGGCGTTACTAAGACGTGTACCTACATAATGTAGTACCTATCTAAGAAAACATCTACATTCTAGACTTAAGTAGGTACTATATATTTTACTGTTCATCTAGAAACCCTATTGATGACTAGGATTGACAGTAATTTTACCTAAACATAAAAAATACAATATTGCCTCGGTCCTTCCGGATCGTCTGGTGTTGGGTGCAGGGTACAGTAAAATTGTTTTAACTGACCAAATGAGCTGTTCGCAACATCGCAACTCGTCCTGGGAGCGCGTAACGAGTGCATTATATCTTCATTCACATCTCCGCAGGGAGTCTAGCCGGTATTATGCAAAGAGGACTTCATTTCTCCATAATTGTTCCCAGTCATGATTCCTCTGTCAAGGTTTTAAGTCTTGAGTCTTTTTTGGGATGTTTTTTAATTTATAGCAAAGACATTCTCGAAATACTACCTCGCAATTGCAAATTTACCTACATAGAAATAAAAATATCAATTAGGTTATGGTGATATGTAGGTAAAGATTGCGAGCTAGCGCGGCAGCGGGCGTTGATGTGACTGTCATCTAAGATAGGAGTAATCCTCAGCTGATTTATATAGTTGAACAGACAAAGTGCGATAGTAAGCCTATAGGACTGATTTGATTTGTAAACGCAGATGGAATAAAGGCACGATCTTCACTGAATCATTAATTAAAAGAATGACGTAAGGTCATAATAATTTCGTTAAGCAATAGTTTAAAAACATTTACCTACCTAGATTTATTCGTTTAAACAAATTAATTCTTACCTAATTTTTTAATCAAACACTGATAAATAAGAAGACCTGATTCATAGTCTTTGTTGAAACTTAATTTCTGGCAACACATCGTCAATTCGTCACTAGGTATGGCTAGTATAATAATTCCAATAATTTGTGAGTAATATTTGCGGTTTCGGTAACGTGAAATTCGTAACCGACGTGTCTGAAACCCATTCATCATAAACAATTTAATACATACTAAATTAACCTTTTTTCCGGCATCAATGGCCAAGACATTTACATTTATGAAAAAGATTTTATCTAAGTACTACAAAAAAGTTAGTAGGAAAGTACGTAAGTAGGTACTTATATACTAAGACTTGTATTCATATTATTAAAATTATTGGTTAGTACCTACCTGTCTATACCTACATACCAGGGTTGTTAAAAAATTACATTATTATAGCACATAATAACTAATAGTGCAAGTGCCATAGCTCAGGGACAACAAAAGGTGGTTGATACCATCGCCCCGTCGCACAGGTCGCACTCCTGATTGCTGTCAGACCAAAGCTGACTAGAAAGAATTTTCATTTGCCATTAACTATGATCCCGATTCCCGATTCAGGTCATATTTCTTCCGTTAATATTATTTTCACTTTTTTTGTTTGTTTGCATAATCCACAATCAGTTGATCACTAGATTCCCTTTTGAAAACGCTGTCAGTCTTTAATGTTATTTCCACTTAATTTTTATTTGCTCTTGGAGTCTTGGTACTTATTGAACTTTACCAAAATTAATATTTTCGTTAGCATAATTATTGGCAAAGTTGTTTTCAAACAGCTTATTTCCAAGTTTGTAAATGTCAGTCGACCCAACCCTAATGTAAATTGAAGTGAGAACCATTTGGGCTGTGGTAACATTTTAACTTAGATACCTATATACTAGAATTATGTAGATCATGTAGATGTATGAGGTACCTATGCGATAGACAAACTGATAAACTATTAAATATTATTGACTATAAAGAATGTATTATCTTCTGACCCGGATTCAAGTCAGCGAACGACGACAAAAGTACCATTTTTTATTACCTATCAGTAAAAGACGCTTTACAGTAGGTACCTACTTCTTGTAATAGTAAATTAGAAAAACTTTTCAGTGAGTGCAAAAACTATTTGTGCAGGTAAGTATAAACATTTCTAAATAAAGCTTTATGACTTTCATAAGTGAATAATAATAACACAGATCACGTTGATAAAAGGCCATTCAACTCGACTAAGACCCTTCCTTTAGAACCTCCGTCCCTTATATCCCACATTACCATTTAAATGCACTCCGCTTTAAAGAAAACCCTTATGTAGGTTAGTAAGACTTATGGAGGTTTAAAATGGACCTGAAGAGGAAATTGCTAAGATAATCATGATATAACGTTGGAAGTGAAATATCGATAGAACGTTCTCGCTGTTCTTTATTATGACGAAGTGGTTCGCTTTCCATTAATAGTCTATGCTCGGTAAAATAAATTATATTATTGCTTAAAGTATACTTAGCTTACCTAACTAATTGGTTAAAATGTCAAATCCGAAAGTGTTACCTTCTTCTTTTTCCTGCCATTATCTCTATTTTGGGACTCAAGCAGCACACCACTATCTCAGGTGCCAGTGGTGTCACTATATTTCATTCCTTCCCTATCAGCTATAACCTCTTCACTCCCTTTCCATTCAAAACTTTCTTCACACGGTCCAACTTTTCTACGGCCTTCCGTTTTCACTATTTCCGCTATAGTACCTTTATTACCTCCATTCCATTACTTAGGTACTTACCTATAAACGGATTTTCCTGTAACTTTAGAGACACTAATTTTCAAATTTAAACTTACTCATTCAAAACAATTTTATTAAACTACAGAAACAAAATACCCTATCATACGATGCCGGGTTTCACTTTCTTTCAGACTCGCAAAAATCCGAGATTTTTTTGCACTAATGCATTGGCATGGGAACAAAAATGATCTAAGTAGTTTTTAAGTAGCTGTACTAAATGACGTTAAAATCTAAATACTTCTATCTAAATAGTCTACTTATCTACTTAAAACTCTACCTTATCCAACCCCTGGTGACATAAACAACGATATCAGCGTATGACCCACTATAATAGAAACAAACAAGCAGGCCATGACCCTAACTGGCCCAATGCCGATACCATTAAAAAGTAAAACTGTCTGGAAAGAAATAATACCTAGCTGTTTTTACTCAATTCGTCCATATTTCATCCAAATCAAATCAAATAGTTTTTAGAATTCATTTTCTTTTCTTCGCGAAATTCTAACCATTCATCATTCATTTATCAGTTTGATATCCTGCTTAAAACAAAAATAATGCTGTAAAATAAAAAGGTACTTATCAAGTCGTTCCTGTGAAACGGGAATCCCGTTTCACTTTCACTTTCACTAACAACTCACTATTACCTTACATGTATACTTACACTTACACTTTCACTTACCGTCCCCCTCCCCCTTGCCCTTTTCTCATCCCTTATAATTTTTAATCGTTAGCCTAAAGACAATAACCATAAAAACTTGGAAACTGAAGAACCTCCATACAAACTTTCATCCCCTTAGGTGCCGTGGGACATAATGATCCCACCTGTCCCATAGCGGGGCTGGGTCAATTTGACTAGTGGGACAGACAGGAATTTTCCAAAATCCTTTCTTAGTGCTCATCCACCTACGGACCTATACCGTTAGAATTGGCCATGTTCACCTTTATGCCATTTAAATATACTAGATTTAAATAGCATATGTACGCACTAAGCGCCCTAGCCGGTCTATCTTAGACAGAGGTAGGTAGGTAGTTGCTACGTTTAGCAAGCTGTCTAAGACAGAAACTGCGTGCGTGTCGTTATCGTTACACGCACAAGCACGACGCAAATTCGCACCGAACAGAGACCTCAATGGCCTTATTACATAACATTGGATATCGTCAATCGGCATTAATCTTATTTCAGGTCATGCAGACTCATTTCATGTGACAACCGCTTTAGAGACTCACGCCCTGACATATACGAACTGACTGATGTCTGTTATCGTAGGTAGGTATGTGCCTAACCGCAACCTATCAGCTCCCAATGGCCTGCGGCTGCGGTCAATATGAATCGTATCGTCGCCCACGCCACATTGAGAGTTAATAATACAATAAATAACAAGATACAATCGACAATGGAAGTCACATAGTTTTTTCTATCATTGCCGTTATAATTTTAGGTAGGTATTGCATTCATAAAGGAAATTTTACTTTTAAAAAGTGCACTCACTCAGCACGCTAGCGTATAACTAATCAATAAACCTGGATCAGCTTCCTATATCAAAAAAAGTTACAACAATGCAATCAGTCCCCCCCCCCACCCCATCATGAAATTAGAGAGCAGAGAAATCACCTATCTACGTCAAGTTTAGTATGAAATAAAATCACAAATGAAGATTCTGCAGAGATCACTTAGGTACAGATAAAGCTGGTAGGTAGGTACGTAGGTACCTATAAACAAAAAACGAGCAAAGTAACGAAGAGAAAGAAAGTTAATCATAATCAACCCAAATATGCATTGATGGATTTATCGTGCAAAGTAATTAAACAAACGTAAGTCCTAAGACGAACCTATAGACAGCAGCGCAGCAGTTAAAATAAACATTCACTGTCTTTCATAATCATAACACGCAGGAGTTGGCGCCATGAAAACAGGTCCAAAAAACACACGCCCACGATAACCGCATTCACGTGAATTGTACGAGATTATAGAAAAAAGCTACTCAAAATATACTCTAAGCCGTCAAAATAGAACTCACTATTCGTTACATCGTGCACGTGACCGACAAGGCCGTTTAAAAAACGTTCTTGCTTGTGTTAAAGACGGTATAATGGCTCTGTCCAACCAGAGGAAACTTCCCAAAGTGTGTGTGTTTGCAGTACGCGTCTACGCAGGTCTTGATACAATATCTTCAGTTTTTTGTTGGAGAGAACAACCAAAATTTTTTCAAACACATGATCGAAATAGATAGGTACCTGTTATAAAGTTTAATATTTGCTTGAGCTTAACTTTAGCCAGAAGGCAGAACCACAATACATTTTGTAGCAGTTCAAAAATAAATTATTTGGAAGACTAAAATCTTGTAGGTACCGTACCTGCATGAAAAGAAGAAATCTAACCTTGCGTAATTGTGCCCTTATAGGTACATGCTAACAATTTATAGGTAAGTAAACATCCACCTAATTTACAAAGAATGGAAAATGTACTTTCAACTTTATGTTATTATTTTTACTTCCACAATATTATCATAATTTACTAAGTAGACTTTCAGACACTTGATTTAATAAGAATTCATATTGAATAACTGACAAAAGAAAACTCTCTCAGGTGTGGCCAAGTTGACCAAAATCAGTTACACATACCTATCTGTCACATGCTCCGGGTTTCAATCAATAATGATAATGGTCTCAGACATAACAAATGTCAAACAACAGATCAATTAGCAGCAAAGAATGTGGGCTGCTGCAACATAATATGATGTTACGTCTCTCTCAGACTCTTCGCGCACGAATAAGTCCGAATGATGTATTAAAAGGAGAGACAGAAGTATGCCAAGACATATTACCTAACTTGGTGGTTTCAAATAGGTACAATTGGATTTACGATACGATATGACAAACGAATAGACGATATGTTGTGACATGTTGCGTGAAACATAGCTTTTCCGAATTATGAAGGCGAGTTCGTGTCCCTTGTTGTACCTAGTCAGAATCTATTTAATTTATCCCTCTTTACTCTCCAAATCCATTTCATCCCTTATATCCCATCCTATATGGCTATAGTAGAAGGCGGTTAACAAACACCAAACAGTCACAATGCTTAATACCTACTTATTTGAAATTAAATCATTATTGGAATACAGATCGCAGATGTCGCCAGCGGCGACCCTGTCGTTATCAATTGTTTTGATTGGTTAAAATACGTCAGAAAAGCCATTTGAAACAACCAATCAAACGATTTTAGAACAGTCGATTGTGGCGCCATTAGTTCCTTAGTAATTCTCCATTGCGCAAATTTTTCAGCCTGCCTGATGCCTGAAATAATCAAGAATATTGTTAAAACCTTAGATGAAATTTAATATTTTTTGTATGGATTTTAATGCAATAGGCATCAATTACTATGGTTAAAGTCTTTTTTTATATAAGTAAACGAAACAGTTACTTACAACTAAGTTTTAATTCTTTCTTGTCGTTCAAAATTAGCAATCGGGAGTATAGGAACCCGGAAATGGCAACGAAACCACAGACGAAATATAAGTAAGTTACTTACCTGACTTACCTATTAAAAATATCAAGAGTGCAGACAAAACTAGTAAAATACTTACCTATAAATCTAAAGCCCCATAGAATCTATTTGTCAGATAAGTAATCATAACTTGTAAAGGTCACAAGTCAGTCGTTGTCATTCAGCCAGGTAATCATAGTGTACTTTGATATAAGCCGACAAACAAGGATTGCTAGTTTCCAATTGTGACATAACATAATATTACTACGATCATAAACCACGATCAATGGTGTTTGGTTTTTACATGTTGAACCTTTTACCATAACATACTGTCACAGTAATACTACCTTACCGTGATAATAATAGATATTATTACCGTGATAATGTCATTGTCTTCTATATTCTTTGATTGTGGGTGGGCAAAATTATAGCAATCAAATGTAAATTAATAGTGATACTATTAGCTCTTCTTTGTTTTATTTACTGTTAAAATATTGAGTTCACGAAACTAACGAGAATCTGATTCAAGAGAAATAATATTTCCTAATTTTAAAGAGTACTTACCTACCTTGTTTCAAGATCCAAGCTGAAATTAAGTCATAATAAAATTTCATAATATTTCAACCGATTTATAATTTTGAAAGATAATATATCATTAACTTAGCAATCAATAAACTTAAAGGTCATCTAAGATATTTCCCTGGACACTCTTGTGTTACACTGGACAAAGCTTTTAAGTTTATTGCCCGATGGGAAATCCATGGTTTTGACAGAACGTATTGATCTGTCCGACAAAGGTTATGGAGTTATGAGTTATGCACTTGGCCATGCGTGTGACAGACCGACAAAACAAATACTGAGCTTTGTGTATTACTGTACACTAATAGATTGTTTGGAATGTATTCTTGGGATTGGGACTTGGGAAGGGCTCGGAGAATTATTTACTTAGTAAGTAAGTACCTACTTAGGGCTAGGCAAGTTTTAAGTAGGTGCCGCATTGTGTTTCTCTACTCTAGCTCGGATCTTTGAAGGTGATATTGTTAAAATACAAAATGTCTGCAACTATGCTAGGGAACCTTCATAGTTTAATGAAGAAGAAAGTAAAGAAGGTAGAAAATTTGCAAGGTAAAGATAGTTCAAAGTGTTCAAACAGAAACAACCAGAGGTGTTTCAAACTGAATGGTCTTATTTAGTTTCGATAGGTATTAGCAGATTCAACTGAAATACTTACTCATCAGGACAAAGGATAGAAGGAACAAAATTCATTTACTCCAGTGGCATTTTCAAAAGTCACTGGGACATGTGCCTTTTAAATGCCATTAGGATAGGATAGGAATGACATTAAAGTGTAGGTAGAGCGCTCTACACACACATTTATACAAATCAAATCGTTATTGTGTAGTTTTTGACTTTAAAGAGTTTTTTTTCTATTGGAAGGAACAAAAATGTCGTAGGAAAAGCCTTTGTTATTTACCGAAAGAAACAAACATTTCGTAGGAAAAGCCTTTGTAATTTACCGAATATTTGGAATAAAAATCTCTAAACATCTGAAGAATATTTTTTTGAGCGGAGTAGGTATGTACGATGTACGAACGAATCTGTGAAATTACTAGCCTTTCCCAGATATTCCAGCACAACAAAAAACGAAGGCAAAACTAACTGTAGGGTTGGCTAAATGATTTATAAAGGGTCACAATCGAACGAATTCTCAATACTTATTGGAATTCTGTATGATTTATTATAGCGAAATTGTATGGAGTTATAAAATACTACCATTTAGTCATTGAAATGGGTCCTTTCTAAATGTAACTCACGTTTAAAACATATTTAACAGTGTGTCATATTGAAATTTTCACAATGGCCTGTAGGCACCTACTTAAAAAAGCTAGTTCGCTTGCGTAGAGACACAGTTTAACAATTTATGCTGTGGTAGAGATAAATCGACATGCTAAAAGCAAAGCTATAAGTAAGTAGGTAGGTAGTACAAGATGTATCGTAACACTGATTTATTTTACTAAAACTAAATATCAGAGTATAATTTTGGACTAAGTTACGGCATTAAGCTTGTATTTAATCTAGTAGCTTATCTAATATTAAATACCATGAATGTTCTACTCTTGCTGTCTCTAAAACCATAATGCCAATTAAAATTAAGGTCGTTTCACATTTACCTACTAAGATATCAGAAATTAGCAAATTTGAGAATAGTCTTCTCTAATGAAGTTAGTAACTAGAAACTGGCAACCCTTGCAGTCCGACTGAAGTCGAATCCTACATAAATTAGTGCCGCATTCTCGACTCTATGCAATCGTTATATTGCCCATTAATGATGAAAAATTTATGGTTGTTAAGGTGAATCGACGATTTGTCACGATGATGGTAGTAGTAACCTTTAAGAGAAATATGGAAGGGGTTCTAATTAAAGAGAGCTTGTTAATATTGGAAACATTAATTGGGTCTGTCCTGGTATAGTTTATATTGGCATACCCAATAAACGTTGGGACCAACGCCATTTTCATATTCACATGAGTTAATCAATTCATGCAAATAGGATTTCCTAGCCGCCTCAAAGTGAGAGGCATTCACAATAATAATTGGAGATGGTGGGTATAATCACTCATACTATAGCTAGAATAGTTTATACATATTATGCCTAAGTATGTTCACCAGACCAATTAGTGAAGCGGGAAAAACAAACCTACTGACCTGAAGTAGGTAGGTTCAAGGCCCTATTTAATAACATGTAAATTTTTGGTGTAGTAAGCTATGACTATGAGTATCTAGGGTTTGTTCTATGAAATTGTCATGACAAGTAACAAATGTCACGTTTATTATACACTTATACAGATCATTTTATATTCACCATCCAAATTTTGAGGATGTGTTCAGTCCATGAAACTGAACAACTTTCTCTAAAGAACACATGTCATGGTCAAATATGTAAAATAAAAATCGACTTTCCATACAAATCAAAGAGATCACGTGATCAATTTAGTATGGGATGACCAACATTTTGAGGCGAAATTTGACACATGCTTCTTAGAGGAAGTTGTTTAGTTTCATGGACTGGACACATCCTTAAAATTTGGATGGTAAGTTCAAAATGACCCGATATAGGTAAGCTAGTACTATTGTCATTTGAGTTCCTAACAAAGAGATGGTCCATCACAACTCTCCAACTCCAAATCAGACAGTCTATATAAAGCCAGTGACGACCATAATTCATTACATTCACAAACGAATGAGTGCGTAATTAAGTCCAATTTCCATTAAAACCTCGGCGTATATTCAAATTGCTGCAACGGCCAACGAGGGCCGCCATATAAAACATAAACTTCGTTATGGTGGCGATCCTGGCCTTATCTGGGCCATAAAGAGGCCGTTACAATCCCGCACTTTGAGGCCGCTAACAATTCAGAAGGACGGATGCTTTAATACACACTTAACAAGGAGTCCTTAACTCATGTACTGTGGACGCAACCTATCAGTTATTCTGGCGTGGAGAAAAAAGGCTATTAAGAAATATTATGATCTTAAAAATTAACCCCAACCTAATAAGGAAACGGCTAGCTTACAGTTTTCAGTTTAAACCTGACATATAATTTAAATAAAACCAAAAGGTAGTGTAGTGCCAAGCCAAACCGACGAACCTGTGAAATTTGCTTATGAACTAGGATCTGGTCTATTATAATGTTGGTTTCATTCAACGTACAGATAAAGTACCTAATTCTGGTTAATATTTAAGAGCCAAATCTACATAATACTAGAACACTGAAATAATGTAAAAACGATAATAATGATGTTCCATAAGAGAAAGTAATTTTTTGCTTGATGCGGTCGTAAGTAAGAAATATCAAGAATAAAAACAAGCACTTCAAAGTACCTACCTACATTGGTAACATTTTCTCTATATTTTCCAGTGGGCTCTTTTGCCGAGTCATCATTGCTATTGAAACGAATGAGTTAATCTATTCCGAGACAACAGTAAAAACTAAGATGTTTTCACGGATCTCCAGTTTCTTTTTTGGGCCCATTTTGTAAACGATGGAGCTGTGAAATAGAATATTATTGTTTTTCATACGTCATCGTCTACGATTACCAATTAAAGTTGGAAAGGGATCGATTTATCCAAATCGATCGACTGTAGTATGTAGGTACCTACTACCTACTTAGCAGTAAAAACTGTTGCATTGCTAGTGTTATTTTAGAATCTATAGAAGTGCGACATAAAGATAACATAGACACTTTTTAATTTGGAGTGGAAAAATAATGTAATGATGGGTCTCCCAACCAATATCATTACTCCCAACTCCCAACACAGACATACCAGTCTATAACGCTAATCGCAATAAAGCTTAAGCCTATAGCTAACTTATTTGTCCACCAACATGCTTGAATAAGAATATTAACCGCACCTATCGAATACGTACCTACTGCTCATACCTATCTGCTTATCCAAAAGTACCTATTCCTACCTAAGTATTAAGTTTTGTCCCTTATTGTCCTGTATCTTATATCTCTCTCCCAAGGTTGCCTGCAGAAGAGATTGCTGTTTAGCAATAAGGCCGCCTATTGTGTACTTTCTTCTTTTTCTTTGTTTGTAATGTGTTTTCGTGTGCAATAAAGTGTTTGTGGTCGCAATAATTATTTTGCAATAAAACGAAATTTAGAAAGTGAACTGCACTCAGGTGTAAACTCCAGGCATTTTTTAAAAGAATTTGTATCGAATTCTTCAATAAATAATTTGACAGCAACAGCATTTATAGAAACCGCTTTTTGTGTCCAAACAAAAAGTGTTGTTAGTGTAACTACCTCTATTTTACAAACAACCTGTCATACTGACCATAATGAAGGACAGGTTGACGTCCAATTTAAATATGAAACAGATCATTGTCCAGACAGACAAGACAAGAATGATGTGGACAAACTGTGACAACCAATAAGGTAAGGCTAACAACCGATTTATTGCGAGACAAACCGATCCGATCAAATTTGAATAATAGGCAAAACTCAGTTACAGGAATTCGATAACACGAAACTGTTGATGTTTGCGCAACCACACCATACACGCAATATCTTGATATTTAAATTTTAATAGAAAATCTTAAACAAGAACAGTCCCCACTAACAAATAAGTGACTCACCTCACCAATAAATCATTTGAAAAGTTTGAAGGTCCGTCGATATTTTAATTGTAAACTAAACCAATTAAAGCATTACGAAGGCGGTTTGATAAGTCCATGACTTTGAAAAGAAGAATAACTTTTTTTTATAATTTATTTTTGTGTCTTAAAAAGAAACTCCTTAAGGCATCTTTACACTAAATTTTTTTCAAATTCGGCAAAAGATTATTACTTTTGGAAACAAAAAGCTCAAGCGACTTCGTCAAGATGCTAATCCTTCCTATTCTCTAGATTCAACCCACTGAGATTTTTTCTCCCAGCAAACATGAGTAAATGTCTTGGCGGGCAAAGATTTTCATCAAGCCAAAAAATGGTGTCTGAAATGGGCCCTCATTTCAGTTAGGTAGGTACCCAGTTTTCAGGCGATGAAAGAAAAAAATAATGGGTTAAAGAGGTAGGAAACTCGTTGGATTGAATCGCCGAGCTACAATAAGATTATGTAGAGAAATAAAACAAAATATTCCGAAAAAAAGTGTTTCCCATTACAAAGATATGGACTTATCAATCCACCCTCGTATTATACACTAGATTAGAAACAAAGATTAAAGCTGTTTCTTCTGTGATATAGAGGAAAGACCTTTTTATACCCGCACTCGCAATAACGTCAGTCAACGACCAGTCTTTCCAATCCACATTTGAACACTTCCCGTGCTTCAGTGCAAGGAAGTTAATGCAAAATCTTTGTTTCCGATTATTGACCATCAGCCATTTTTAATGTCCCTACTGCAAGGGCACAGGCCTTCCTTATGGGCGGATAAGGAGGATGTTCCGATTATTAAATATGCATAATTCCATTACACTTTTGTCTTCCACTGTGTTATGCCAATGTAGAGTTTGTAGAGTACCTACCAAGGTTATTTTTAAATTGGTACCTATCAAATATTGTTATACTATTGTAACACGTTTTGTTATCAAGATTTATATACTTGTATGGTAGGTAGTCTTTACAAACTATACAATTTTAACGGTTTGCAGTAGCTGCAATAACTCGGCGTCATGTCTTACAATCTCTGCAGTCTGTGCTGCAGTTGTCGCAGGTTGTCCGTTGACAGGGACATTGTTGTAGAAACAAACTGTCCCTGAGCTGAGTAGCCGATTTATACTAAGACTCAAAAACATAAAGCTGGACTGGACAGACGCTATCTCATATGATTTATTGTCTAACAAAGTTTATGAACCAGAATAGCAGGCGTAGTATGAAGTATGAATGTCAATTTTGTCAAAAATCAAAAGGTTATATCTCCATCGAGAATTCGGGATGTCATTTTTGACATTTCCAGACCATAGATATAGGGTGGATATGCCTAACTCCAGCCCCACCCCCCCCTAATTCCAGCCCCCAATACGTTTTTGCTTTGCTTTTATTAAAAAGCAATAAAAATCGGAAACTGTTTAATGGAACCACATCCCTAGTTAATCCTTGACGTTGCAAATCAGTATTACCCCGTCACGTCACCTACAATTCACACAACGAGCAATAATGTTCACTGAGACCGAGAAGAGGTGACTATGTTTGAAAAACAGCCTAAAACATCGATCGATGCGAACTTTGGGAAGTGTGTTTATGAAGGCAAGATGCTATTTTTTATAGTTTTAAGCTTTGATACTAGTAAAAGATTAGTTAGATAACGTTTTAAGATTACAAGTTTGCAGTTAAATTTACTAATTTCGAAAAAATTTGGGGGGCTGGAGTTTGACTATGTGATTTTCCAAAACTTTCTATTATCAGCCGGGGGCTGATGTTGGGTATTTAACTTTCGTTTAAGAAATCAATCTCATCTTAATTTGCTCGTCCTTACGTTGGAATTTGTAGTGCTATTCACTAGAATTACTAACCCTGCACCCAATGGCCTAAATACAGCCGGGTGAATTATGTTTAATTCCTAAGTTATTTGTTCCTCAAATTAGGGGCTGATATTAGGAAATACATATAAACCTAACATCAGCCGGTCATCAAAACATTACGGCAATATACAGGGTGTTCTCAAATATGATTTTAATTTTTTTGTTTTTTTATATTAGATGTAAAAAAAACATAATAATCAAAATCATACTTATTATCATCATAATAATCAATCATAGAAACAGAAAAGAAATTCAATTTAAAAATTGTATATCGAATTTCACTTCTTGGAAAACGCTTTTAAAGGTATCAAATAATTAAAACCATCTCGTACTTGTTGATCATATGTATATTAAACCAAAGTTATTTTTTATTACGCAATATTTAATATATTTATATATTCTAAGTTGATTAATATCTACAGGAGAGGTATAAGTTTCAATGACTTTTTATGGGAACCATAATTTTAAAGTCTCTAGTATTTTATTATCATTATTAGATTTACCAAATGAATATTCTTTAATCTCATACAAACATGGTTGTTTTATTTTGGAACATCCTGTACCCGGCTGGAATTAGGGAACAAAGCGGCTGATATTAGGGCAAAGGCGGCTGGAATTAGGGTTTTTCGCCCGTCGTGCATTTAAACGATTCTCTATTTTTTTTCCCACAAAACTACGTAAAACTGAGTACTATTTTCGTAATAAAGATCAATCAAGCTACCTAAAACTGTATCAACAATAATTTTAAGACTGTAATTGTGGCAGCAACAGAGATTCAAAGTTGAAAAATCTTAGGGGGGGCTGGTAATAGGCATATTCACCCTAGTATATTTCCGATATTTCCAGACAAAACTGCACTCGAGCTCGCTATATGTCGCTATCGCTATGCTACAAGGGCAGCACAGACATAAGATCATAAGAAAAAAATACAAGCTCCAAACCACACCTATACCTATAATAGGCAATCTTTAGGTAGGTACTATCAAAACAGATTTTTCGTTATTTTCATCTCTATTGTCTGAATGAAATCAAAAAAATATAGGTAGGTACCTATTACCTATACCTAAGTGGTAGATAATATCGATCGTTTAGATGTTGTTATTTTATCCATGTTTAATAAAGTTTGACCAAATAACTCTGACTCTGACTAACTTAATTTTCAGTGACAATTTCAACATTGACTTTGTAATACGCGTGCTAGGATTAGGTAGGTAGGTAGGTACCTACTGGAAAGATAAGATAAATCGTAAGCAATAAATACCTATCTTTTGATTTATGCCGATTTAGCTACTTTGTACTGTAGACAGGCAGATCCTATCGGTTTGAGTTATAAACCAACTTTACTGTTGTTCTGTTAGGCTCGTATTATAGAATCAAGCTCAAACTCAAATCACTGCTTGAGTAGGTACCTACCTACCTACCTACAGTTAGAAAAGGATGGCGATATGCGATGTATAGCACCATCCTTTTTTAACTGTAGGTACTCAAGCAGAG
Source organism: Agriphila straminella (assembly GCA_950108535.1). Lineage (NCBI taxonomy): Eukaryota > Metazoa > Arthropoda > Insecta > Lepidoptera > Crambidae > Agriphila > Agriphila straminella. The sequence continues at coordinate 8,401,010 of OX467321.1, read as the reverse complement.
ATTTGAGTTTGATTCTATAATACAAGCCTAAGTCGTAGCAGGATTAGGACACTGAACGTTAGTACTATTATATATTCTGTGACACTGAGATCAGAAAAAAATAAACAGAAACCTTTTAGAATTAGAGCTAGCTTAGAATAGAAACTGCGGTTCTACTCAATGTATTTTAGTGAACAAAAGTAAAATCGAACCAGTCGTCACATCATTAGTCATTCCTTACACAATCAATGTAATTTAAATGCAGTTCTGCAAATTAATTAAGGAGCTGATTGATAAAAAACGTCATGGTAACTTTACGCATCAACACTGGCAAGAACAATGAAGTATTGGTGTCAAGTATTTGGACAAAAGACATTGCATTACAACTAAGTTTCAATTAAAATGTTGTTACTTCACATCTTAACACTAGGTAGGTACAATTACCGCAGCGAATTAATCCATAACGTAACATAAATTGGATATGATGCTAAATAGTCGCGTAGCTAGAGAAAAATTACCTTCGATAATACTAAAAGTTTTCGTTTTTGCTGAGTGTATAGATTATGTGCATTGTGAGCTATTTTTGAAAAGTTAGAAGTTTTATGCCGGTGCTTTAGGTATAGTTTAGGTATTTCGTAATATTTCGTTTAACTTCATATATATAGAATTAAAGTTTGAAATGTTGATTGTTTCATAATAAGAACTATGTTATCATCATGTTGTAAAAAAATTAGAAAGTTAATATATGTGTAACTGCGTAAATCACAAAATCACTCTTTTGTGTTCGAATAAAATTTTAAAGTTTCTGAAATCTTATTTTAAGACTTTCAGTGGTTAGATATAGCTGTTGAACAAAGTTTAGAAAGTTAAGTGGTGTGCTTCTTTGATATTTTCATTTTTCCTTTATAACATACGGAATAATGAATTAAAAATGATAAGATCGCTCTTACATGACCTTTTCAATGCACTTATATACTACACAAAAAATTAGAAACATACATAATGTGGATTTTGTTTAATTACGGATAAATTATTGCGCTTAAATACGAATTATGCGGGACGCGCGAGCGGGTCCATGCAGGGCCCGCCGACTGCCACGCGCCGCGCGGGCAGGCGCGGGGCCACAAACAATAAGCTACTCTCGCTGCACGGCAATAAAGTACAATTTCAAATTGCACAGCGCTGCGTGCCTGATATTATAATATGCACCTACGAAGCGCCTCTCTTTCTGTCGCGTAGCTCGCTAGTCGTTCTTACCGATGCCGATATCATAGAAAACATCCGTTATGTATGTCGATGAATATACAATGAAATAACACAGCAGAAGACTTATAAAATAAAATAAATCTACCTAGGTACCTACTAAATGAGCTGAGCATAATTGTATTTCTAAGTTAGTTAGGCGAATCAACTTTTGAGGCACTCCTTTCAGAGCATTTTGAAACAGACAAACAAAATTAAATTTAATCAAATTTAATTAATTTAAAACAAAATTAAATTTAATTTTTGAGATTTTTGAGAATAACAAGGATCGCCGTAAAAATTTCCCCTCTGTTACTGTTGAGTTTTTTTTGTGAATTAAGGCTCCGTTACGCGAAATCACTTGTCTCTGTCTTTTTCTTTACGTGTAAAGAGTATGGAAAATAACTTCACTTCTGCACTTTTTCGATGTTTTTCGTTGTTTTTTCATCATAATCTTAAGCACAATCATCTTTCTTAAAAAAAAAAGTTAATAGAGCAACTGCTCAGTACGTTAAAGTGTATTTTGATGTAGAATTCAATAAGTTTCCGCTATTATTTACGCCAAAAATATGGCCCGCGACAAGCGCTTTTGATGATATTCTGATTTTTTTTTACAATCATCTGTGAGGTTTATACGCAATTAATTACTTGTAGGTACTAGATAATCTCTTTAGCTTGTCGTATGTTTTTTTTTGTGGCTATAACTTTACGTTTACTATATAAAAAATATGGCCAGCGCAAACCATGTTTTCCTATTATGGCCCCTTAAAATGATACTTCAAAGAAAATCTGTACATTAAGTATTTAAGTAATACAACAAGAAAGTATCCTATTAAAATAATGTATCTATGTAGTAAGTAATAGTTTCTTAAGATTGACATTATTTTAACTCCACTGCGTTACTTTGACATAAAGTAACGCAGTGGAGTTGATTAGTAACTGATTGTTAGTTTTCACACTAACAATCAGCGGGTAATAATCGGTACCGCCTATAGGCCACAATGGCAGGACCCGGGTGTATTTTTGGACGATATTGCGGCTTCCATTGCCTCTTTCAGTAACTACGATGTGTTGATCCTGCTGGGTGATTTCAACATAAATCTGCTTGATGTTAGTACTGGTAAATACAAACAATTTATGCAGTTTCTTAGCTGTGTCAACTTAAAACAAATAGTTAAGGAACCCACACATTTTACCGATCACAGTTACATACAGCTTAATTGATGTAATATGCACGGATACTCGGGCTCTAAATGTCACTGTTAAACACATCTCTGAACGTGGTCATGGAATGGTATTAGCTGAATTTATGGTCAAGAAAAATATGCCCACGATGGGTGACATATAGGCCACTAAAAAATATAATGGTGGACCAATTAAATCGGGATCTTGATGCGATCAATTGGGATGATTTTCATAAACTTGATAACATCAATGAGCTTGCAGAATCCTTTACGGCTTGTCTCATTACATTATTTGATTTGCATGCTCCAACCAAGGTGCAAAAATTCAAACATCCACCGCACCTCTGGATCACTGATTCTATCAAATGTATGATGCAAACTAGGGATGATTATAACATAAGATCTTTGGACGAACACCTAACTTTTGAAAACCATGTCGCTGAGTGCTCACGCAATTGTTTTTATAGACTTAAGTTACTGTTCAAAATAAGACCTTATTTGGGTGAGGAACTGAGGGTCACACTGTGCGAGGCACTGATTTTGTCAAAACTAAATTACTGTGACATTGTTTATGGGCCGTGTTTGATCTCCAAGACGAGTAAGCTTATCCAGCGGGTGCAGAACGCTTGTGCGCGTTTCTGTTTTCATGTACCACCCCGATCGCATGTGACTCCCTTTCTGGACTCTGCAAACATGATGAAAATGGAAGTGCGCAGGAGACTTCATCTCGCCACTCTCTTGTTTGGTATATTAGATACGGGAAGGCCGTGCTATCTTTATGAAAAATTGGTATGGTTTGGTGACTTGAGCAGGTTCCCAAAGAGAAAAAATACTAACATTTTCGCAATTCCAAAGCACGGGACAATGGCGTTCCGCGGTTCTTTTAAATTCGCCGCCTCGAAGTGCTGGAACGATATTCCACCGCCGTTACGTGACCTGAAAGCGGTTAAAACATTTAGGAACCACCTTAAGAAATATCTCACCACGTTGCAAAAACAAGACTCACTTCGGGGCTTTTCACGATAGGAGTCGGGTTGCGTTCCAGCCTTGGGGGTTGTGTGTGTCGCCTTGAGGCGGACACCTGTTTTAATTTATTGTATTTGTCACCCATATATTATTTTGTCACCATACAATTTGCTTGAATGTTGTTTTGTTATTGTTGTTTATTTGTTTTGTGGTTCCGAGGTTGTATTATATCACACTATTCTGTAGTTGCACTTTTTATGTAATGTAGGTTGCGATTTCTTTTTCTTTTTTTTATTGTTTGAAATGATGTATTTTTGCCATATTAACCAAATAAAATAATCTCTTCGTAAATAAAATCAAAACGAAAAATATCAAATCAACCAAAGAGTACTTCGATTTGTCTGACCAAACAGCTCTTTTATATATATTTATTTTTATTACTATGTAGATCAAACTGTCATGGAAGAGGCAAGGAGACCTAATTCCATACAGCCATTAAGTTTTTTTATTTTTATTCCTCTTAAATAATATTTTTATTTTGTTAGTGTTGGTGATGATAGAATCGATGCTCGTTAATATTTATCTATTACTTCGTTAAAATGATTGTCTATTGTCTTCTGAATTGTTATTAAATTATAATTTTTGTTTGTCTGTTCGTTGTCGTCGTCACCAAGTAGGCTCCTCCAGAATACCAGCGTTGCAGTGGCATACTCAGGTTTGCCTCTGTAGCATTGCTGAGGTTGGGGCCTAGTTGGCCGCACTATAATTAGTCCTAAGTTTGTGTAGGTACATTGTTTTCTTTTGTTTTGCGGTCAATAAATGATTTTTCTTCTTCTTTCTTAAACTTTAAAATAATTTGATATTAAACAGCCACTTGAAACTTACTTCTATGTCAGGCAGTACTTTTCTTTTCTTTATAATTACGTTCACTGTATTGTTTACAAGGGGGACACTGGGTAACACTAGAGAATAATATATAGTAACTCCGGAAAAAAAGAATTTGAGAATATTATATTGAAACTAGCGACCTGTCCTTGCTTCGCTTTGGTTCCTTCTTTTTTTGCTAAATGCAACCATCCAAAAACACCCAAAAAGATAACAAAATAATACCTAACAGTCCTCACCTCCATTTGCTCTGAAGTCTTTTTCTCTCCCGTTCGTCCCGTCCCGTTGTCGGTATAAGAGACGCGTTTGATTTATATTTGCGCGTGTTAATTTTTTGCGACGACTCCTACGATATTCATTTAAATGGTATGGTGTTAAAGGCTAAAATAATGTGCATAAAATGCTTAAGGTAACTAACATATTTAATTTGATAAGGATTAGTACTTTATCCTTCTAAATAGCTTTCCAAATTACCGCGTAGAACTTGATAATTTTTTTAAGAAGATATAATTGGTATAGTTAGTTATTTTTAAAAGATAGATATATACCATCACGGACTTTTTTGTAGATCTATAAAATAGGAATAATTTCATCATAAATTATTTTGTTATAGCTCTAAAAGTTAGAGCAGCGTTTTCAATGCAAGCTCCCAGTCGGCTTAATTTTTGCCGACCTCTTCAACAATCATCGTGATATTTCTACCAATTTCTATAAAACCTCAACTTATAATACACTTAAACCTTCCTCAGGAATCATTCCATCATTTAGTGAAAACGCCGCATGAAAATCCGTTTTTATAGTTTTTGAGTTTATCGCGAACAGACAGACGCGGCGAGGGACTTTGTTTTACAATATGTAGTGATTCATCAATTAATCTAAGCTATAAAACTAGACACGAAGTTATATTAACTTAACCAGATTACAAATCATAACAGGAACATAGCGAAAACACAATTTAACATAACATATTGTCGCTATGTCCCATGTATGAAAATGTATATATTGTTTTACAATTTAAGTGATTTTTTCGGCAAAACCTACCTGTAACCTTTATAAAAAACATCGTATTATTTTTTTAACGATAAGTTTGAGCTTAATTTCACGTCTTTTCATTTGTGCACTTAATGACTGGGCACATGGAATATTTTTAAAATTGCTGAAAACTCGACTATATTGATATTTGATTCTATTTTAAAATCAGAGCTCAAACCTCATCAAACTGCAGCGAGATAACAACAAGACAAGGAGCCGTAATGTATGTTTTTAGGTTTCTGGACTGGAATTAATTCGGCATCAGCATCAATGGCGAGCACCTAGGATGCCTTCATTTTGCTAATGATGTAATTCTTATAGTCAAGACCTTAAAATACTAGGAAATAATGTTTTAATATCTCAGTGGTGCTCCCCAAAGTGTGGGAATGAGATGAACATGATAAGAGTTAAATAATAAGTCTGAAGGAGATCGGGAATTTCTATTCCCTCGCAGATTCGATGACTTCCAACCTTCCAAACAAGCCGGTTCCCAAGAAGGCATGACCAGGGGCCTAATCGCGCTAATTTTCAACGATAAAACCAAAACTAAATCGTTACCGTTTCAGTTTCGTTTACAGAAAAATACTCGCTTTAGTTTTGTTGTTGAATACTCTGCCTAAGGAGTCTAGGATTACAATCTAGGACAATTTAAGTGAAAATTATAAAGCTAAACCAAAGATTTTTAGGTACCTAAATATAACCTAAATGACAACGTTACGTTTTTGTTTTATCGTTCAGAATTACCGCGATTGGGCTCCAGGTTGCACAGAGCACCGAAGAGTATCTGCTAAGAGTTGGTGTTCATGAACTATGAGGATAAGAATACAAAACTGGGTAGATCGGACACTTCCGTTGAGTGACGGTGGGTCCGAGCTGCTGGTGTGGTGCGCAGAGCTGCCACGCCGGAGTGAGGGCCCAGTGATGCTCCAGTAGTGGGCTGCGAAGACCAGGTCGGGATAATGCCGTCGAGAGTTGCCGAAGGTCCAAGAAAGCGTCGTCAATGATGCTGCGATGGAACCTTGAAGGCCTGGCTTGCTGTGCTTCTGCTTGCAGTGTGACTGCTGCGGATGCTGGGATAAGGTATGGGGAGTGATGGCTGCGCTGCGTTGCTTGCTGAAGGTGCTTGATGTGCTCCGTTGGGGTCACCAGTGTAGTGAATGAAGTAGGTATGGTAGGTATGGAGAGAGGTGACCACTAGGAGGAACGCCAAATGGAAGATCTTCCTCCGGGCTTGGTGGTATTAGTCCAACCGATGATGGTTGGCAGTTGTATATTATGCTGCGTCGCTGACTAAACGTCGTTAGCGAGATTTAGGTTTCTCCATAATTATTCTCCATACTACGAGACGCTATTCCTTACTAATCTTTGTGTTTATTCGACATTAGCGCCATCTAGTCACACGGTGATGAATCTTGTTGCAATCGTGTGTTGGTATGGTAATGAGCGGCGTATAGGTAGGTGCTGCTACACGGGCAACGCAGGACCGATTGTTGTGGAGATTCTTGGAGGAGGTTTTTTACACAGAAGATAAGATGATGATAATGAGTGTAAATGTAAATTATAAATGTAAAACCAACCATTAATTTACTTCACTACAGTGAAGTAATCGGTTGTTTATATTATATATATATATATATATATATACGTACAGTACATAAATTCTCTGGAGTTACCAGATATTTCTCTGGTGTTACCGGTAACGCGATGGAAAACATTGATAAAAGTACAAATAAGTAAGTAAACATTGCATATCGAACAACTATTTCAACTTGATCTTAAATTCCGATATTAAAGTTAGTATTATAACATAATAATAGTAAAATAATCCATGAACTTATCGTGATTTCCGACGTAACACAGCAGAACCACAATAAACCCACACACACCCCTCGAGAGCTATCGCTAGAAAGACATTGAATGACAAAACGTACGTAAAGTTAGACAAGGGGCAATTCTAACGACGCTAGATAGGACCTTTATGGTAATACCATCACCAATTATTAACGGTCACGCAGGAGCCCTGATTTTTTAGACATTGTTGGGGACAAACCATCGGAAATATTAATTAGAAGATATAAGCATAAGTACATAAAATCTCTGATGTTACCAGATATTTCTCTGATGTTACCAGTAACGTGATGGAAAACATCGATAAAAGTACAAATAAGTAAGTAAACATTGCATATCAAACAACTATTTCAACTTGATCTTAAATTCCGATATTAAAGTTAATATCTTAACGTAATAATAATAAAATAATCCATGAACTTATCGTGATTTCCGACGTAACACAGCAGAAGAACAATAGACCCACACACACTCCTCGAGAGCTATCGCTAGAAAGACATTGAATGACAAAACGTACGTAAAGTTAGACAAGGGGCAATACTAACGACGCTAGATAGGACCTTCATGCTAATACCATCACCAATTATTAATGGTCACGCAGGAGCCCTGATTTTTTAGACATTGTTGGGGACAAACCTTCGCAAATATTAATTAAATATTGTTTAAGCAAAATTACTAAAACTATGTATTGTAAATAAAGGATTATTCAATATAGAACTTAAATATGTATAAAATATTGGGTATTCTGATACAATATTTTGAAGATTTGACATGATTTGCTTTGTCCGGCTATGCCAGGTAACACAGATTCTTTGTATGGGGAGCGATTTTGTTCTCCTGAGATACTAGCTATAAAATGTTCAAAGGAAAAAATATTGTAAGCTGTTGTTCTCGCATTGCTAAATGCATCTAATTTTAGATTAATGTAGAAAAATGTAAGGTTTAAACCGAGTTGTATGTAATAATATGATTTTTTATACGACAAGAAAGGAGTACCTTAAAAGTTGATTGGCCAATCTCTGACTCTGACTGAAGCAAACATAACTTGCCTAGTAAAAACTAGGTACTTGATAAAAATAAAAATATACTTACTTGAAAAGTATTAATCAAATTGTTTAAACCTACTAATTTGTTTTATTTATCTATGTACCTACCTGTGCTCATTTCATAAAATTACTATCGTCTTTTAGGGCCTATCTACATAATATAGGTATATGGCAGTTGTATAAATTAGGTAGGTACGTTAGTTAGAGCTAGGTAGGTTAGAGTTGCACTATCCTTACTAATATTATAAATGCCAAAGTCCGTTTGTTTGTTTTTTTACGCCTTCACGTCATGACTACTGAATCGATTACAATGAAATTTTACATACACGTTGCCAGGGGTATAGAAAAGGACATAGGGTTTTATCCCGAAAAAAGTATTGTTCGCGAGGGATAGCAAAAACTGTCCACGCAGACGAAGTCGCGGGTGGCCGCTAGTGGAATTATAAAAATATATCATTTCGGGATAAGAGATAGGTCAGATAGGAGTCGACACGTCTTAAGTAGCCGTAATGTTACGTTACGCCGAAATGTTACAGATCAATCGCCAGTATCGCCACCTAATTAATTTATTTATATGGCGCGAGCGGGCATAGTAGCTGGCCGCCGCGCCGGCGTAACGGCGCGGCGCGGGCGGCCTGTAGCGACAACAATTTATCTGTAATTAAACAAAATCCACTGTATGTATTTTTCTAATTTTTTGTGTGGCATATAAGCGCATTGAAGAGGTCATGTAAGAGCGATCTGATCGATTTTTAATTCATTATTGCGTATATTACGAAAGAAAAATGAATTTATCAAAGAAGCACACCACTTAACTTTCTAAACTTTGTTCAACAGCTATATCTAACCACTGAAAGTCTTAAAATAAGATTTCAGAAATTTTAAAATTTTATTCGAACACAAAAGAATGATTTTGTGATTTACGCAGTTACATATATATTAACTTTCTAATTTTTTTACAACATGATGATAACATAGTTCTTATTATGAAACAATCAACATTTCAAACTTTAATTCTATATATATGAAGTTAAACGAAATATAACGAATTATTACGAAATACCTAAACTATACCTAAAGCACCGGCATAAAACTTCTAACTTTTCAAAAATAGCTCACAATGCACATAAACTATACACTCGCCAAAAATTAAAACTTTTAGTGTTATCAAAACTTTTTTATGAAATTTAATGTCCCACGACCGGACTAAAACGAAAACTAGAGTAACAATAATACCTACTAGGTAAGGTTATAGATAGGTATACTTACTATATTACTAGGACTAGTAGAAAATTTACAGGATTAAAAAATTATAGGTACCTACAGCAAAGGCGGCGTTAAACTAAGCGTAGGTAAATCACATAAAGTATTGAAATCAAATTTATATCTGCAAGAGGCTCACTTGTGCAGAAGGCCGATTTAAAAACTAATAACCACGATGTGGGTCAATGGGCTAGTAGCACTCATGCTGTAATGGAAATAGTAAATGGAGCATGGTGGCACTTACAATTTGCATGTCCTCTAACAGCCACCGATAAAATTCTATTGGTGTTTAGCATTCTGTTGGGACACCGGCTGCAAAGCAATTACAATATATTGGGTTATTATGACGTACCTATGACCCTTTTTACTATTGTTCATTTCTTTAGTTTTTATGTTATCATACTTAGCTTTTTTGCCTACACTTTTATTACTTAATGACTTTCAGTGTTTCATTGTCGTTAGTCAAAGTCAAAAGTCAAAATAAGCTTTATTAAAATAAACTTAATTATTAAGTAGGTACCTACTTACTTTTGAATCGTCTATATTTTCCTACCACCCGTTCCAGACTTTTTTAGCTGACAAGAAGAACGGGCGCAAGAAACTTATCAGCTGTAACAGCCTTAAGTAACGATATTTACAAACTTGAATACTTATATCGTTACCAGATAATTACTATTCTACGTAATCAGACGCGAAGATTGACTTTAAAAGAATTTTTAAAGTGCTAGATCAGGGGGACCATACGCCTAAGCTGACGAAGATTCATAGGAAGAAGTGTAATCAGGCTATATTCTCTATACAATTGCTAAAGCTACAATCATCTATTGTTTACTAGCGGTAACTTGATACCGTACTATTTAAGTATTTAGTCATAAAGTAATTTGTTGCGCAGCGGGAGTCGACTTTTGTACAAAAAAAGATTAAAGAGACTGGTATAGAGTTGCTCTCTCCATGGCGTTTAATCTCAAACAATAGATACATTTTTAATTTAAAAATAATACATTCATAAATACATTGTTAAGTTGTAGTAAGTGGAATATTGAATTTTTTCTTCATAGAATGATTGATCGACTGTATTTCTTCTCTTCTTTTCGACTCGATTCTTTTTCTTAACAGAGGGCCTAGCCAAAGTAACATTGGCAAATCTTCGTTATCGCTTCGCTTTCGAAACATGTATGGGATTGACATAAGGTTTCGTTAACAATCGAATTTTAAAACGTCAAATCCATAGATGTAGGTACCTATCGAAAGCGAAGCGATAACGAAAATTTCCCAATTTTACTTTGCCTAGGGGGGCTGGTAATGTTGCCAGTTTCCACGTTTAAGTACCTACTACCTACCTACAGGTAGGTCTAGGTCTTTAAATTAAATATTGGTTAAATTTAATGTTTTTTTCTCATGTGATCGTTTTCTATTTACTCAGCCAAAACTCTACTTTAAAATGTTTAATTTAGGACACCAATTGCTTCAAATAGGTACAATAGTAGCAAAAACAACCAATTAGTAAGTAAAGTCACGGTAATATACCATTACCGTGGTAAAGTGTTGCATGTCTTTAAGTTGGTATAAGTTAGTTCTGGTAGTATTTCTTGGATTAAACTGTGAACACCCTTGGAATGCGCACAAAAAATTGACCATTACCGAATTAAAGATAGCCATAACGCACACGCGAGTCAATCTAGCGTAGGAATTTAGATTTTCTTCCTTATGCGATAAGTGTTAAGATTGGATGGATATCATCATCGGTTCCAGTTTTTTATCTTTTTAATCGTCATGTCTTTGGCCAAGCGTGAGTCACAGGGTCGGTCGTTGTAGCGGTTACGTCACGTAGATGGATATGACATATTATAAATAAATAATTGCTAAATGTGGTGTGGTAATGGGTAATTTATGGCACATGTGGATCGTTTCGTCTACGCTGTTTTTGAGACGTTAATAATACCTATATGGTGGACAGATAATTAAAAAACTGCATTTTAAACCAAACGAGGTACCTATAGGTACCTACCTAAGGGATTGATCGAGCTGTGATCTGATGTGAATAGAGGAGATCCAGATCACCATACACACACACCCAACCTTTGATATGTTAAACAAAATCTTACACTAGGTAGGTACCTACGCGCAACTATCAAAGGCATTGAAAATGTAATTAAAAAATAAAGCACACAACAAAATTTGGCAATTTTTTTTTCAATTATCAATGCCGCATAGGCTCCATACATAGTTAATAGAAATTCATTCTTTATTACTGACGATAAAGTGAACGAAGGCTTATGTATTCTGTGACGAAGGGCAGACTGACCTCGCGCGTATGGGATCTGCTAGCCTAGTTTTTGTCCGCCCGCCTCCTAAGATGGCTGAATGAAACCATGCTGAAACTGTATCCCGAGATCTTAGAATAATAACGCTTATTATTATAATACTAACGTTATTATTCTAAGCCCGAGATCCAATTTTTTACGTTTCTAAAATAGCGAGCTCAGAAAAAAGTTATTAGGAAATTCTTGACTATAGTATATAATTAATGAAATAGGCGAAAAAAAATTGAAATTTCGTCAAACTTTGGAATCTATAAAAGTTACCGACCGAATTTGGGTAAGTATTCAAATTGCACTTTGAAGCCCTACCACTATTATATATTCTGTGGCCCTACGGCAGACGCACATTTTGACATATTGGCCCATCTGCATACCTCTCATATCATATCTGCGGAACTACAGGTACCTAAATGTCACAATTTCATAAATCTGGGCACTACTTATTACTCGATCACGAAAACAAACATTTTCAATGTTAAAACCGCATACCTAGGTAGGTAGGACATTCTGAAACTCGTGATCCTTACAGCTCTTAGAATTCTGATCAGATTCAAGGCTTCAAATTTGGTACTTGTTTGTATGGAAATCGATTGGTGTTTCTAATTCCACCACTGTATAGGTACTTTTGTGTTTAATTAATTACGTAATTCATGAAAACGCTGTCGCGGAGAAACTGTTTTCGCCTGTAAGCTCCCTAATGAGTGAATTTATAAATTTACTTATTTAACCATCTACTGAATTAGTATTGTAGGTACATTCGGCCATTATTGTAGCTAACTTATTTAGATGTAAGTAAGTAACTACAAACCTATTTTATTTTCCTTAGTAACTGCATGCATGTCGGTCGTGTAGATCTTATAGTAAGTAAGTACCTACCTAATAAATAACTGTTATCATCACAGACATAATGTCTATAGTTAGTTATCATCAAGGTTACAGATAATAAAAATGGGTAGGTAGAGGTAGGTACTGGTAGTGATTATTTCCTCTGTGGGCCTACTGCTATTTAATGCTTTTACAACTAAAATTTGTAGGTAAGTGTACATTCAATGCCGAAGAAAATGCATTTACGCATCTCCCGACGACCCGAGCAAGTTCAGCCATTTCATTTCTCCTTGCTTCACGCTACCATCGCCAATTTATTGAAAATTTTCGATAAATTTGCGATAATTATCACTGACAAGTGTACTAAATGACATGACGCACGGTGGCGTGCAAGGAGAAAAGGAGAGAGGTCGTTTTTGCTTCAGGTGTAGAGTTAACTTGATCGTGTTGTACAATGAAATTCTGTTTTCTCCAGACTGTTGGGAGTTTTAGACCGTGCAAGGCAGGCGATGGGTCACCTCCTTCCTTACTCTTGTCCGTCTGCGGCGGAGAGCCGCATGAGCATTTTCTTCGCACTCTCCCTTTTGGAGGATGACATCCTCACAGAACGCTAGATTTTCCTTCCATGACCTTTCACTGCTCAGCATCGCATTTCTGGGGCAGCGAGAGATCCCCTCCCACAACCTACCTAGGTACTGTTTTTGTGTATTTATTAACCTACTTAACTATTGTTATACTCAGTCACCAGAAAATAATTAAATTGTGTGTGATATTGTATTGCAAATATTGTCTGAACACAGATAACAAGGGTCATCACCCGACACCCGGACGAACTTATCATATTCTGATAACCTACTGACTTGTGTATACCTACGCCTTCGGGAATTTTATAATTTAACACCGAGGTTTTTTTATTTTATAGATAAGAGCTTATTATTTGAAGGTGCTAGACAGGTTCAAGTTCTTCCTCAAGGAATATAGGTATTTATAAATGTTTATTTTTATCCATTAAAAATCTGCCCGATATCTGCGCTACAGATTCTGCTGCCGAGGACGCAAGGTTAGAAAAACAATAATTATTTATTATAATAGACCAAATAAAATTTGTGCTGCGAGGCCTGCGAGTGCTGACTTTAAATCACGAACTTGCGAAGTTAGTTTACTTAGTCTAGAATTGATTCACGAGCTTAGCGAGAGATTCTAATATAGACTACTGAGCACAGCACAGTGAGTGATTTAAATTAAAGGCACGACACATTTCAAAAATTCCCACTGTCCCACTAGAGAAAGAGGGATAGAGGTACGACGTACGGAATGCGGCTAAAAACTGTTCTCTAAACAATACTAATGATTTTTTTTGAAACGCATATTTACACATCCATGCCGCATCCGCGCCCTCTCGTGACGTGACAATGTAGGGTTGGTAGGTTAGATCTCTTTTTTTTAGAAATTAATAAGCTATTTAGTAGAATTATTAGTGTTGTGTTGTTGTATCAGAATGCAGAACACGACTGAAAAACATGAATAGTGTCCCGTGTTGTAATAAGCACTTTTATTTCATAGATGTAAGGTGAACCTACCCCTTTAAATTTTAATGACATTACTATTATTGTCAACATTTTAAAGTACCTATTTTGTTTGATGCTTTAGGCTGACCCCAGACCTACCGATTTCTTTTCTTTGCTTTGCTGTTCTACTTTGCTGTTTAGACCGCCGGCCAACCAGGGTTATTTTCAATCTATCGCACATTTAATTTATTATTATTTATTTATCCAACTTACAACTTAGTATCATTGTTGGGACCAGACCAAATTGGCAAGATAGCCATTAGCTTGGTGTTATCAAATATCATCGTCTGGGTTGCGAAGTAGGAAGCTTCTGGGAGATATGCCACCCTGAACATGGTCTCAGTTTGTTAAAAGTAAATCGATCGCATATTTATATAAATTGTGAACAGGGTCGTGTAGTGGATGGCATCATTACCTACCTTAACAATTTTTTTGTACCTAACTTATTTAATGGAATAGTCTTTGTTTGGCTTTTTATGGATCCACCCACTTTTTCCAGTGCGAGAAAGATCATTATCTTCAATACTTACACTTTGATTAATTTTCTTAATTTTATTTAAGTCATCTCTTGATTGACTGACTCAATCACACCGGTCCGGTCCGGTGTTGACTGATTTTTTTCTATTGTTTAGGTTACATCGAAGACTTGCAGAGCGACAGCCCTAAGTGAATGATGCGAAGGAGGCGTCGAAAGCGTTGAGCAAAGAAAATTCCTGCAGGTCGAATGACGCGGTGCTGGCGTGCATCCGGCGAAGCGAAGCTCCCTTGCATCTAGGATTAGGTACCAGATCTAATAATGAGATTTCCTGACTTTTTCCCTGACTTTTCAGGAAATTTCCGGACATTTTATACATTAAGTACGTCTGATAATTTTTTCTCGCCAAAATGATTAACAAATTATGTGTTTTCATTAAGAACTCACTTTGGGATTTCAAAAATCCCTGACAACTACAGTTTTTCCCTGTTTTCCTGACAGATGCCTAAAATTCCTGTCATCTGGTAAGGTAACCCTACTTGCATCGAATGATTGATACGTGCAAGTTGCCTATCTAACCGCGAGCTTATAAAGTAAATTCCTGCTTTACGCAGCATTATAGCAAAGTCAGTGGTTTTATTCAATTATAATAATAATAATAAAACAGCAGGGCAGCTTAACAGCAGGGCAGCTAAACAGCAGGGCAGCTTGTGGCGAGCTGTTGGTGAGTAGCGACACCACGGACCCGAGTGCTCCCGGGAGTCGATCCAGGCCCTCGTCCCCGCAGCAGGGGTGGGCCCCAAGGGGGCCTGCGGACTCTCGCCCCTGGCTCGCCTTCAACGGCCGGCCAGGGTGGAGTCGTTAGAGCTATACGCTCGCAGGGTGGAAGTGAAATATGCATAAGACGCGAGTTGGCACACTGTCGCTTGTACAGTGGGTAGAAAGCGGTGCACACCTCTCTACACCCTGAGTCGCCCGCGCCGGTGTTGCGCCCCGGTCGGCAGTTGCTGACCAGTTTGGGGTGCCCATCTAGCGGGCGGCGAGCCACCTTCCGCCAACGGTTCGAGTTTGTGAGATGTAGGAAAAGGCGGAAGTCCGTAATCTCACCCCATAGCCCAGTATTCCAACCCACTATCCTAACATCCAATAGCCCATTTATCTATTTTTATGTATTCTCACACTCGCAATAGTCTATGTACCTGCCGGGGTCCGCTTTCGTCTGCGCACTTTTGCGTGTAGTGGGGAGCGGATCCCGGCTTGTGCATCACATACTACACATTATATTAAAACAGTCTTAAAGGGCCTCTACGTGTTGGACCCATGTCCCCACGCAAGCCTGGCAAAAAGACCGGGCTTCGTCCCGAGAGTTTCCAGCCGAGATATAATAATAATGTTGATATTTTTCTTTGATATAGGTATTAAAATGCTTTTTGAATACAATATAAGCCTATTTAATAAGCGTAAGTATCTAATTTTCATTTACGATCGGTCTTTGTTTTTTTTTTACCCTCCCATTCAGCTATGTACCTACCTACTTACTTGAAAAAATAGGTAATTATCTAAGTACTTAAGTAGTACCCAACTACTTAGGTACTAGGTAGATTATAGATACTAAGAAAAGAAGTGTTAGGAGACAAATGAAGCAACACGGACCTCTAACTTCCAAGAAAAAAGTAAAAACAAAACAAATGACAAGCTAAAATTTCGCAGCACGGTGACGATGACGTAGGTAGGTAACCTAGTTGTAAACTATAGTAAGTAAAGTTGACCCGATTTTTATGCACTAGTTCGCACACCCAAATGCGTCTGTTTCGCTTTGTAAGTAATGTTTCTTTTACGTAGAAGATCATAAGAACACGTCGGAAACGTTAGGCAATTACGCATAAAAGGAAATGAAGTTGAATCATTGTTGATGGCGTCAGATGTTTTTAGATACAAAGCTATCGGGCGTTTTATCGTCTTTCTGGTTGAATTAACTAGAAACGTGGCTGGTTCAATGTTAGGTAGATTAAGTAACACAATTACTTGTATAGATAACGTAACGTTAATTATGTTTGCAAAAGCATCCTAATTTACGACGGATTGCTTTACGTAGTATAGTATAGGTACCTACATTACGTGTTGTACATACCTACTATTCTTTGAGAAAAGCTATATCATCGACGTCTATGTAAATCAAAGCAGGCGAAATTTTGGTTTTATTTTATTTTTATTTATTAATTTATAATCAGGCAACAATGGCCCATAGATACATACCTTAAAACTAAAACATAATATATGTATAAACAATATTGTTAGTAAATATAACTTAATATTACGTTAGTATAAAGTCAATTTGGCACTTTCTGTGTCATTTCGGTGGCACAAGGCAACGCCCCTCGGAAGCGCCTGTATACCACGCCCTGCGGCCAGAAGTCCTCCTTCATGAAAGTGTCCAGCCTGGCGGTCGGGATGCGCACCACAAACGACTTAAAATTCGTGTTATGGCGCGACTCCAGAGGCTGAACTCTCAAGCAAAAGTTAGCCTTCTTCTTTATGTACTCTATCACATGTTGTTCATGTTTTGTTTCTTTGTGTAGAATGCATCCGCTGGGGAGGGGCAGCCGGTTCCTGCGGCCTGCGCTCGTTCATGCATGTGCAGAGATTATTGATGAGTAAACCTAACACTTGCATAATGAAGTAAGTAAGTACCAACCTAAATAACAACTAAGATGGCTTCAAGAATCGTCCCTAGACAGACTATACCTAGGTACATCTTCCTGCCTAGCATGACCGATTTATATCGCGTGATATAGCGTTTTATCACGTTTAACTGTCGAAAAGACAAAGGAGTTTGACAGTTGAGTGTCGATAAAATGCTATATCACGCGATATAAATCGGTCATGCTAGGCAGGCTTAAGTCAGTAGCTAAAAACACTTAATTAAGTAGGTACGGTCAACGGCACGCTGGGCTTCCACGACAGCATAATGATATTCAATCAATTTTATAGGTACCTACTTAAATGCAAAGCTATTAAGGTTCAAAATAAATTACAGATTTTTGACATAGTTTTGTATAAGTAACCTCATATTGTGCTGCTGACTGTACTTACTATGTCTTATCACACAAATTATTGCGTTCCTTTAGTAAGGCTGCTATAGTTAGTGTTACATGACATGAGTACTAAAGTGTTCAGCTATTTTTAATACATAGGTAGGTACCCAACCCATATACTTACCCCTAAAGTTATTCCAATAAAATTCCAAGGAAGGTACAGTTCTGGTAATTTTGTTACAAACAATAAAAGAATCTGATACACGCAGGCACACCGATTCGCGAGCATTTCAAACACGCTAGTAGGTATTGCCACGTATTGCGCAGTCGTTCCGAAATGTCAGACCCTACGTGACCGGAATCTAAACTTTTTTATGAGCATTTCAGTGCTAAAATCGGAATGTTGGGTGGTAAGGAAACATTGGAACGATCGTAGGTGGACCAGAAAAGATGTAAGTACTTATATAATGTGAGAAATGTATCCTTGACTTGAGTGCGTTCGAAACAAAAGACAGAAATGATTCCGGTTTTACGTAGCAAGCAGTAAAAGATAAATGTTATCGGATCGAAAAGTGTGTCGAATATAGAAAGAAATAGGAAGATCACGACTCGACAACAGTGAAAGCAATTATTCTAAAATGTTATTGTGAGAAGCGCAATACTTTTACTATTTCATTACAATAATCTAGTCTTAGGAGCAGAGCCAGAATCCGAGATATTGCATCATAAGGTTATTCATTCGAAAAAAACGCGTACCTACGTACCTATCACATGTTAGCACTAGACCTACAAACGTCACGCTATCTTATCAGCCACCGGGACGGATATGTTCGTTGATAAAACACGCGAACCGTCACAAAACTATGAGATAACAACCATATATCGGACAGATAATACATACAATGCGAACAGATTAAATGTTACAATTTAGGATTTTTTTTGGACAGGACCAAGGGCGTCGCCAGCCCATGACCCAGAGGGGGGGGGGCAAGTTAATATTAAAGAGGATGAGAAAAATATGTATTGTAGTATACAGTCAAGAGCACCTAGTGAATTTATTTAAGTTTTGAGATGGGGCGAGATTTATCAGAAAAGCAACTCAATTGCACGGCCTTAGGACTTTGGTTATTTTGCAGTTGGCTATATTTTTTAGTCTCATTATATAGGGGGCAGCTGACCCCCCTGCCCACCTCTGGCGACGCCCTTGGACAGGACACAGAATTCTTATTTAATCTTGTACTTAAATAAAAAAAATGTAAATGCAATTTTGACTACTTGAATCTGCAGGAATATCTGACTTACTCAATAGTAAAAAGATGATGCAGTTCCTTTGTTCAGACGAAGAGGATTGTACGCTAGTAAGTACTATTATTTATTCTGACTGTGGTTGTACACTGATCATGCAGGCAGCATGCTGGACTGAACATTGTAGTCTTCGTGGATGATGTTTTTCGAACAGAATAATGGTCAGAGCATTGGACCGGATATCCAAAGGTCGCGGGTTCGATTCCCGTCTGAGTATTGATCTGGTGCGAGTCGTATTTTTTCTAGTATATTATTTAGTATAGAATAATATATCCTTCTCCTATCCTCACCTCAGTAATAATTTTTTAACTAGCAGAAAGTGTAGCTTCGCTAAATTTTGCGAGGGAATCATAGAGTATTGGGTATTAAAATTATGCTATGCACCTACTTATTACAACGCATCTTATGATTTAACCTTTGTCAGTTATTTGCAAGGTAAATATAAAAGTCTTTAAGGCCAGTAAGTATATTCCAAATTATCGAATTTGGCCTATGTTTGATTCAACGATAAACAATTAAATATTCTTTATTTTGAGCAGATAAATATATATGTTGAACTTTCATTAACGATCTTGATTATTTTTTGGTTAAAAATACGATATTCGTATTTTCACTCGACTTAAAAAATATGCAAAGACAAAGAAAATTTTCATTAATTTTATATTTTTTGGATAATATTTAAAGTTTATCAATCCCTTATTCACGAAACATTTTGTTGATAGTATAGGTAGGTAGGCATGTGAAGCCATCTGCGGTTGGCTGGCAGACAATTAGAATTTCCAATTAGGAGTTGATGATTAGGTAATTATAATATAGGTATGCCACAAATATTAGTAGTTACCCATATAGGTACCTACTTCAATGGATGGCATGATGGCAATTGCGATTATGTACCTAGTAATTTTTTTTCTATTTATTGGTTTTGAGATTCAGCAGCTTCAACTTAATCCTAACTTTCGATCTATCGCATTATATTATCAATTAGTTTTGTGAATCTGTATTCGCAGGAAAAATAACTTCCAATTTTGGCGCAACAAACTAGATAACGGATAAAATACGGATTACGTGTTAATTAACTAAGATATAAAAGTCAGACTCGGGCATCGCATAGGTATAAAGCTTCAAAGTTGCATTGCAATTTCGACTTTAATTGTGTGTAAATAGAATATTAAATGTAACCTGTTGTTTTTGTAGAGTAACCAATGTAACGGCGAGGTGTAATTAAATTACAAATTGCTTCGAGCATTTTTTACATCCTGCTAAGTAACAGTTCTGTGATACAAATAAGTAAGTAAACATACATACAAACAAGCGTCTAGACATCCTGACAGGATGCTTGATTCCGTTTCACATCACGTAAGTCATAATATTAAACATTAGGTCTACTTAAATATATAATTATCTTTTTTTTATTTCAGCCTTCATGTTTCCCCAAGGAAAGATTTAAGGTGCTTGATGAACTGATGGTGCAGTGGTTTAATGCCTGGCCTGGCTATTATATTTGAAGATCAGATCGGAGTCAAAATTATCATCTTATTGTTGAAAAGGAAAGATAAATATATTTCTAATTTCACGCCTCACAAACAAAATGAGCAAACCCTCCCTAATCTCTCTATTCATCCTAAATCCATAATTTCATTCATGAAATTTCAATCTTCAAATTGCTCAACGGAAAGCAGTGTGAAACGTACATTACCTTCGATACCGGCGAAGCAGATAATGAATGCAATTAAGCAATTCAAAGGCCGACCACTCGAAAGTTGAAGAGTAGGTCGCAAATAACTGGAAACATTGTTTATAACAACAAAATGTATAGTCGTGGCTCTGTGAGCTGTAGACCTCAAGTTTTTACTGATTTTATTTTCGAAAAATTTCGAACAAAAGGTATAAATTCCATTTTTTTCCCACTCTCGTCATTCCAATGGACTCAAACTGGTTTAAAGATCCGTTTTAAATTGGCACACGATTTAAAATGGAAGGGCGTTTAATTTTTCGGCTGACATTTAAGAATGAAGAGAAAATTCTTGTGCCGAAAGAGCAGAATCCTCAAGACTTGTTTTGGGAGATAACTCCTTGGGGTTAACTTCCACATTATTTATTATTTTTAATGGCACGAGATTGGTACTTATTGACAATTCTTATTTTAAGACATCTTTAAAGTAGCGCGTATATTATTAATTCGGGTGTTCATTTAGAATTATTTACTTTCGATTTATTGGTTTTTTGAATTCCCGATGTTTCGACACCTTTCTAAGGGCCCTAAAATTTGTTGTCAAAATCATAACGTTATTGATGTTGTTAAAGCGTTTCCAATGAACAGATGCAAACTGCAATCTCAATATATTTCCATTCAAATGAACTTCATTGACCTTGATCTACACCGAGTTGCTCTATTGTCGAGTAGTTATCCAATAAAGTGTGAAACTGTTGCAAAGGTAAACTTTCACTGTATAAAGTCGCAAGTAACATTTGCAGTTAACAACGAACCATTGTTGTTAGTTAACGTCACATTTTTGCAATGTTTCTCGCAAACTCTCACTTTTCATAGCCTCCTTTTGATAGGTAGGCAGGCACATCAATGTCTTCTTATTTACTACCACAATAGCATACCTACTACTTAATAGTTTAGTAAGTTGTAAAAATAAAAATTTAATGTATCTGTACCTATAATGTAAGTACCTGTATCAAATCAATTCAAATCATACCTAAGTACTACATTTCACAGGTCTAAATAAATATAAATTTCTCTTTTTTTATCCAAAATCATTATTATTAACTAATACTTATCAACTAATCCAACAAACTTTGCCTATTACTTATCTGGACCGAAAAGCGAATGATTAAAACAAAAATATGTTAAAATATTCACTAGAGAAGCGTCAGCCTTAACTTTGACTTTCAGATGAATTATGCAATAACATGGCAATAACCTTAATAAACAGCACGTGAGAACGTCTTTGACACATGCTTTCATCACAACAATTTCAAATAAATTGAGCTATTACAAACGAATTGCTCTTAAACCCTTTGAGCATTACTACCGTAGAATAATTTAGTACACGCAACTATCAGACAAAACCAGCCACAGAAACACACAGCCAATTATTTTTGTTTGTGGCATAGCATGCATGCCTTTGGCTTCGAGTTCGGGCCGTTATGGGGATCGCCGTGGCACGTTGTGGTTTGGTTCACTCTTTCAAACCAGTACTAAAAGAAAGAGATGGAAGTTTTAACAAGTCCGTGCACGTTTCCATCTCAGCTCAGCAGTGCTCCGCCGCGTGCTTTAAAAAATGGATAGTTACCGAAAAACGTTTACGGTGAGCAAAAAAACGTTCCCGGCAAAGAACTCTCCAAATTTATAATCGTACCGTCGATAAAACTACAGGCTATTAATCAGAATTCAGCGTAAAATGGAATTACTTAGGCAGTTTAATGAAACCTTCCATTTTCTCAAATGAAAACAGACGTTCCAAAGCTATTTATTTGAGTAAATAATGAGCTGTTGAAATCCCGGAGCTGAATGATGCGTCAATTAAACCGGTAATAAACAAGAGATCCCTTGAGTTTCATTAACATACTCCCAACAGACCATAGGCTGGCGTCATCAATCATCGCCGCGTGGTTTGGCAGGATTTCGAGTGATACAACGTCAACCGTTGAAAAAATAAAACGACCCTTTTAAGATCGGATTCCCGACTTCAGAACCGGTTTTGCCCCCCATCCCCATTCCATAGCCGTTCGACCCGACAGTGAATGAATTTATTTTTTTCTGTTGAATTCCACGGCATATGGAACTTTTTCCAAATTAATAGTTTCATTAATGTTTTTAATTATTGCAATTATTTAGCGCCCGCTAACTGATTTGAATCATGATAATTATGTATTTTTCCTATTATTTAATGTATGTATTAGTTAGGATGCTTTATCAAATATTATTGTTGAAATTCAAGTTTAACAAAAAAGTAGGGTAAGTATTTCAATCTGTTTCGTTTATCATATAATGTGAGTTGAGCGTGTAAAAGATTTTGTCAAATAATTAAAAGTGTTTTGTATCCAACGGGGTTGATTTATTTATACTTACAAGTAACAGCAGTAATCAGTACAAACATAACAGGCGTTTTGAGACATGGCCCAGACCAGTCCATTTCTGGTTTTCTAAATAATAAACAAACTGACACTCAATAACACGAATCAGTATCCTATCCACCCCACCCCCGGGTCTACCAAGTCCAAATCTATCTTTATTTACATTCAAACACTTTCAATCTCGGGTAAAAAACCTTCCCTTGAAGTTTTTTGTAGCCAGTGAAATCATTTAGATTTTACCATTCGAGACCGCTATCTTAACAAATGTTATGATTCAGTCTTTGCCAATTAAAAGCGTTTGTTCCCATTATAAGGCGTGAGTAATCCCAGCAAGTAAATAAACGAATCACAATGATTTACAAGTGCAATAAAATGTGCTAAACACAAAAGAGATGCATCTCTGCTCTGAACACGTGGCACTCGAATCCGGATTCGAGTAGAGATAAAATTTATTTTTAGATTGTCGCTCGGTGGTGCAGTGGTGCTGCGTTGAAAAATATGATTCGATATAGCTCACACCACATTGACACGGCCGGCAAGGCTTTGCCCAAACAATAACACCACTCGTACGAACATATTGTAACATCGGACACACACTAATGTCGAAGTCAAGAGATTGGCGAGAAAGTTGAACAGACCACAACACACGCCGTCAGTCAGTGGTTATATTGCAAGAGTTCGCGCTCTGCTCTAGTGCTTTTGTGGTAAAATCATGTAGGCACATTCATTTTTGTTTGCTACGGAGCGAGGTTAGAATAACGACTCTGATATCTGTTTCAAGGCAACACGGTTAGAATTCAAACAAGACTGATGGTGATCTCTTAAGCAGACGATTTCTTGTGACTTGATCGCATAATTTCCGGAATTCCTCATGTGTCTGATAATATGAATCAGCTGAAACGTAAAACACTGAGGAATAGGTCTATTGTAAGGGATTTAACTTAGCTGACATGATCAATGTACACAGAACCAATTGTGGACAACAGTTGACGCATTAATTCTAAAATTAGCAGTACTTTATTCTCGTTGAAGGATATAGCGTATGAAACCGCAGTCGGTCGCTAACACAAACCAGTTCTTTGTTGTGAGTAGGTACAAGTCGGCATGTCGAAGCGAGCCACGCGGCGAGGGGAAATATCCTAGATACTTGAACTAATCGGATAGGTATCTTAGCTCGAACTTAGCTTATAGTGAGTAGGTACGCGTCGGGAAGGGTACGTCAAGGGAACATGTCATCTACATTTCTAAAGAAGGAAACAAAAAACGGAAATAGTATCACCACAGAATAAATAATAGTGCTAGCGGAATCACCATTTCAAATGAAACTGTTGCGCAATATAAAATAGGACAGTCAGTAGTGTGCACAACCTCGAAACCTACAATGATTTAGATGGTTAGCCGAGGACCGTTCAATAATTCATGAAATAAATACAATTTAGAGAGATTGCAGAGCGACAAAAAAAGAACATTCAGAGAAATAAGTTACATTATTTACTACCGAAACAATAATTTGATTCGGTAGTATTCATTTAGGATTAGGAGGTTTGTGATTGTGAGTTTTGTGAGGCTGATATAGTAGACAGATCATGTAGCATCTATTTATGTATATCAATATGAATTGACCTTAAGCGTAGAATAAATTAAAAGTAAAGGTATGATTCCGATCTCGGCAGCAAGCAGCAGTGTAGTGTTGCCACAGCAGTGCTGCCGCAGCACCACTGGTCCCCAATCCACATACATTCTCTATAAAATTATATGAGATTACATTCCGAGCTCGGCAGCAGTACTGCGCTGCGCGCAGTGTTGCCGAGCTCGGAATGTAATCTGATATAAACCATAGAGAATGTATGGGGACCAGTGGTGCTGCGGCAACACTGCTGCTTGCTGCCGAGATCGGAATCATACCTCAATAATATAATTAAATATATTATAATGATACTGTGCCTTAAGTGTTAAATTAGGTCTCCAAACAACAAATGAATAAAAAAATATAATTTTATTATAATTGTATGTAATTGCGACTCGGATATTCCGAAACCTAAAAGGACTCAAATTAAGTTTCTCTCCTCGGCTGAAATAACTGGGCTAAGTAAATATTATATTATGGTAAATATTATGGAAATAAAATAAGTATTTAGAGGGAACAACGAGAAAATTAATGAAATAGGAATAAAGGTGCATGCAAATAACAGAATTATTCTTTAAATGCCAATTTCGTTAAAATATACGATTAGTCAACCAAAACAATAATTCCAATATTACTCGTCTCATCACTCATCAGAGTCGATTGAAAATCGTGAATATCTGTTCTCAATTATAGAAATAGGAATCTTTCCGATAGAAATAAAAAAAAGTAGTATTCTGCTGTACCCACCGTTTTCAATCCGATATGATGTAAATTATGTTACAAATCGTGCTAAAAAATACATTTTGTAATGCATTCAGACTTCCAAAACCTATTTTACGTCTACGACATGTAGGTAAGGTATGCGTTCATCATTGAAATGTATTACTACGTATAGAATCGACCTCGCGGCCCCGATTTTTGCTCCACGCGTTGAGGTCAATTGACCTCAACTCATTTAGTCACTCGCCAACGCTCACCGCGAACGCACGGTGTAATTGTGCCGATAAAAATGCCGACCTGTGTGTTAAAGACGTGCAAAAATCGCTCCAATACGAAGCAAAAAAAATTGTAGAGTGACTTATCATCGGTAAGTAAACAAACATCAACATAAACCAACCAAAACTAATTTTTATACATTATTTCTACTGACCCGACATTTTGAATGAAAATCATAGATTATGAAAAGTGAACCATACAGATTGTATACGTACGTAGGTACTAAATTAGGACAGGTGAACTAATAACACAGTTTTACAATATAAGTACCTATATTGTTCTATAGCAGTGGTTCCTAACCTGGGGGTAATTACCCCCGCAGGGGTAAATCAGCTATTTCACAGGGGTAACAAAGAGCCTAATTATAAAGATAAAACTAGCACTTTGTGAGTTTCCCGCGGTTTCCGGACAAGGATCTGGGTTAGTAAATATTTTTCCAAGTTGCCATTGTAATATTTACCTAATAAAAAAATCTATTCAACGACACCAAATGATTAGGTACTATTAGTGCGGGTACTAAATGTCCATCCTCCTTTTTTATTTTTTGAATAAGTATCAAAATACACCTAATTATCTAATTAAATTACGTTTTTACTATAATTTTATGCAATAATTACTAAGTAGGTATATCATAATCATTATGAAGAATGTGTCACATCTGTGTGCATGTTACTTTTTCTTTGACAACTCTGCGCATGCGTAGCCGCCATCTTTGCGATCGCTGCGACAATAATGTACCGTAGACTGTCCTTTCTATACGTAGTAATATATTTCAATGGCGTTCATGTATGCAAGTAAACATCAAGATCCTTAAAATTAAAAGTAACAAGTTCCAATAAAAGTAGACAGGTGATACTGCACTAATTATAAATTCACGATGGTCGAAACATCTGATCTGGTCCTGTCTAGTCGACTGTCCATCAGCTGCCTCAAACCTGCACAGGATGGCCCCAATTACGCCTGCTCGAGCGATCGAAGGATGTGGAGTGGAGTAACAAAGAGTTCATAACGCCAAGGCGTGTGGCAATCAGGAATAATTACCACGTAGGTGGACAGTCCCGCATAATTTATTTTATTTAAGTACCTCTCGTCTTTCAATGATAATTTATCTTGGGTGCTTGGTTCCTTGCCACGTGATAGGAATTTTTGATTGCATTGCGCGCGTTAGATTGTGATTAGTATTATGTTTCGTCAGTGAATAAGTGTGTGAGTAATGTATCGCATGAGATCTATCTCGATGCGAATGGCACTGAATGCTTGAGAGAATCTGTCTAAAACCTGTTTCGTCGCGGGCCAGCCAGACTGAAAGGCCGCTTCTTAGGTTACGGGGCTATTGACAAGAATTATTTTGCAGAGATATTTGATCCACTTATTATTACAGAGATTTTGTTGAATTTTCATATCAAACGTTGTTAATCTAATATTGATATGTTACAAATCTATTATTCAGTAAAAAAGAAAACAACTCTTTAGCCTTAGTGCGACTTAACATAAGCCAAATAAATGCACATACAAATCTAAAAAAAGCAATTTTAAGCGTCACTTAGCATCAAGGCATCACGGCTATGCTGGCTAAGTAACTAAATAGGCAAACTGAAATAAAAATACTCCTTCAAAAGGGGTTTCTGCATCCACTCACTGTGTGGCCGGTCACGCGCCGGCCGGCCGAGGCGGTAAAAATGCCGTGCCAATCCGATAAAAGTCCGATATGTGCCGAACGTTGCGTCGACATGCAAATTCGCCACTCGAAATGCAACGTGACATGATGAGTGGGGGGTAGGACGGCATTCCTAGCGTCGGAAAGGGGGGAACTGGCGGTCATCGACCGTCCTCCGGCGGTCGAGCATAAACTACGCAGCCGCGTAAGGTCAATATATAGCCGCGCTGGCGACCGGTCCAGTGTTCGCCACGTAACAATTTTGAAATGCTATTGTTCCATTGGCAGGCTCGCTATACAGACCGAAAATCAATTACCTACTGTGCCACACACGAAATCTAATAAGAGCGATTGCGCAAGAAGAATGTACGCATTATCAGCAAATCAGATTGGTGTAATTCGCTTTGTCACCCACCCAACGCGTCTAACATGCGACAAAATCCAGTTTCGACTCGGCTGAGAGAACTTTGCGATTTGGTGTTTTATATTACGTCAAGTAGATATGTAGTCATTCAAAATATATTTCGTCTCCTTGGATGGGTTTAGTTTAGTGTGTGTAAAGTTATTAGCATTCAGGAAAAACGCTCATGTTTCTCAATTAAAAATAACGCTAAAAACACAAAAATTAGTAAAGCTATTTGCTATCATGTTATCGTTACGTTACGATTACAACTGCTATCTTTAATATCAGATATATTTTGTCTATTTTACCATATTTTATTATTTACTGTAGGTGAGCTGCTATCTTTAATATCAAATATATTTTGTCTGTTCTACCAAATTTTATTACTTACTGTAGGTGAGCGTAACATAACTGAAGTAAGTATTTTTGATTGTTTAACACACAAGAATGAACGCGTAGTTGTATATTTTACCAACTTTTTTAAATATTCCATGCGCCAGCAGCCCAAATTATGTTGGTTATATTAAGTTAACAAGCAGGTAAAAGCAAAAGTAGAGACGCGCCATGCTTAATTTTTACTTGTTATTTTACTAATAACAACAGATCATATTACATGACAATGAACAATGGTAAAAGTTTACGTACATGTATTCCTTATTCGCCAGTTTGCTTATCTTAAATGCAATCTGAATTGTAATGCGGCACAATGTATTAATTATTCTGTTCACAAGTAGATGAGTTCCATGAGCGTGTGTCGAAAGAATTTTTCTAATCCGGTGTACGAATGAGTCATGGCGCGCCTCCGTAGATGGAAACAAACTTACTTTCATATCCCGCCGACCAGGACCACATGGAGACCATCGCCAATAGCCAGTGATACATGAAGCCTTCGATCTTCCAATAGAGAGGGGCGTACAAGGGTCTGACGAGGCGCAGAGCCATCATCCACACGACGTAAGCGGGGATGCAGTATATGTTGTTCAGGACGACGAATGTCGTTCGGGCCGCGATCCGCACGTACCGACTGAAACAGCAGGGCCGCGACGGTTCATCTATGACCTTCTCGCCAAACGACTGCGCCCACGAAACCCACAAGGCCGGGAACACGCAACCACAAACACAGTATTGGTGACATGAAATTATGACGTGCAAACACCGGGTGAAGAGACCGAGGGGGTTTCGTGAACTAGCGAGAGGCGAGATGGCACCGTACCGCGTTCTCCCTGCCGACAGCTGCCTGACACGGGGGCTTTCGTCGTACGCGGACAATGACACTGCGCCACCGTTTCCAATCAAACACAAGACATACATTCGACGATATTTATTACTGGATTCGTTCACCGGTTCACTGTCGGTTATTTCGTTAAGTAGATTGCGAGTACAAATTTAAAAATCACCCGTCGGCGAGCGACGGTATTCGCTCGCCGGCGAGCTCACATGCGTTTTCTTTTGCGACACACATTTTACACCGATCGACGTAACATTAACTCGTACGACGCGAGCACACATAGACAGACATACACAATTTTAGTTTACGATGCATACTGTGGCACGACCTTAGCCGGCCGAGTTCGTCGTGTAAAATCAATACAAAGTTCATTTATATAAAATTAAAAAACATCGGATGCTGAAATTATACAAAATTACAATATTAAAGACTGTACACTATCTAATATATACAATATTTGCCGGCATAGATATGTGCGAGGGCTTATATACAGGGCGGTGGGTTCGGCGTCACGAGCCTCGAGACCTAGTGTTCACACATTGTAGTCATGAGTCATGAGGCCGTGCACCTGCTCGAGGCGGTACGCAAGTCTCTGTTTCTGAGAAAACTCGTCCTCCTCGAGCGTCACCATCAGCTGCTCGTTGTATTTCACCGCATACGCGTACAGCTCATTCAACGCGCAATTTGTATTGAACTCTTTAGTATGGAGACGCGATTCTTCCGCTAACATTGCGTTCATGTCCTGGTCGGATATAGCCGGCATCAACTTTATATCCGCGTAATAACGTTCTACCCACTCTTTGTAAACAGGTATATCTTTCGCATACAGAAGCTTAGACGAAGGCGAATCTTTACCGAGGATGTGGTCGGACGTCGAGCAAGAGTCCATAAACGTTTGAGCGATAACTGATAAGCAAGAGTCAACAGTATTTGATTTATGCACATCAAATACAAAGTTGGGATTTTTAATCAGATTAACCCAGAAGCGCAGAGGAAGAGAATTGCTCTTCCAAGTGTGAACTACTTCGGGATCGGAGATTGCATGCTGTAGCGCTTGATCGTCAAGGAAATCGAACATGTACTTTATAGCTAAAGGTAATGCCGAACCACGGTGCGCCGTACTAAAAATAGTCTCAAATAAATCATCAACGAACTTTTGCAATGTGCCCTTAGTGGCGAGCAGACGCGTAAGATATATTTCCGAAACCATTTTATTTCCACGTTCTCCCTCTTTATGGGCGTCGCCATCATGATGCCTAACCAAATGCCAATATTTAAATGCATTACCGTGATCGTATTTAAGAGGACTGGCAGGCGGGCTAGCGGAGCCGTATTTACCACGATTTAATGTCTCGTAAGTGTGAGACTTATCATTTTTCTCCATGTTAGAAAGATTATAAACTGAACTTTGCTTAGCAACAAGGCTAAGACAAGCACCGTCTGGTACGCGATAATGATTAAGGGTGTTAAGCTTCCGCCACTCGCCCTCGCATTTAGTAGTGCTGTCTTCATCATAGAGAATTAATCGACCGCAAGCACCTGTTCGCCATTCCAAGTCAAGGTCGTCGCGACTAGGTCTTTGTGAGTATGGGGTAGCTCTGTAAATAGCATCCAAACATTTTTCTTTTACTTGGCTGATAGTATCACAGTCGAGAACTTTTACTTGAACGTTCTCAGTTGTAGCCTCTAAACCGCTAACGAAAATAGTTTGTTGTGATATAGATACACTAACCATACTAGGCTTAAAATCAATCGACTGCCTAATGAGCTTCTCTTCGCTTAGAGAATAACGCGCCTCGGATGTTATTGCGTCTACCGGGCCTTTGTCTACCTGACCTTTCATTGACCTAAACAAAAGATAAAGCGGCTCGCCTGCACATTCGCGAAGGAATTTATATAGCAAGAATGTAAACCAAGCGCTCAACATTTTCTCGGCTACACTTTCTGTTCGCCTCAACAATAATTTAGGATGACTTTTACCTTCCATACATTTTTCTATTAGCTCGGCTAACAAAGTTTTTAATACGTCAGTACAATACTCCATTTTACTTTGCAACGTAACCATAATAAGTGAAGCTACATTAACACGATCACGCATAGAGAAATACCTGTTGCTTTCTAAAGTACGAATAAATAATAAAAGGAATGTTTTGTTCATAATCAACTGTCCAAACATTCTGAGACCCTTTTCCTTTCTAATAAGCTCTGGACGCTCCCATTGCAGGACGGCATGCTCGTCTATGTTCGGGAACAATATTTTCATAGCGTAAGTGCGGTAATCTAAGAATGGTATACCACCTGTCACGTCTCCCGTCAAATCCGTCATTTCAGTTTGCAACTCAGCAAACGCCTCTTTACACTCAGCAGCTACCCTTAACTCTAAAATATCCATTTGCTCTTGCATATTTTTTAATACCCTAATATTCTCAGTTGATTTTCTCTTATACATAACTAGAAATACGACAAATACTAAAATGAGTATTACTATACTAGCTATAACGCCAAATAATACCGGTTTTCCTATCGCGGCTTGCAGGCCAGCCTGTGACGAGTAAGATAATTTACCTATCTTAAAAGTTAGTGCGCGACCAACTTTGACATCTACTTCTGGTGTATCAACACCGTCTGGTAATTCATCACGCGACGGAGGCCGACATGTCAAGTGGTGTCTAGAAAGAGAGGTTACATTACAGAGACTCTCCCCAATATGAACTTCAACGTCATGTTCCGTACAGGCTCTGTCTAAATTTTGACCATTAATCGTTAAATACTCAGACTTATAATACTTAACATCCTCATCGAATTTTTCATAAAACGGATCGGGGTAGAGTAAAAATGCGTCACCCGTTTTAGAAGTGAGATTTTGGACACTTAGGACGTCATCCATATAAAATCCGTACTCTAACTCTAGAGGTCTGTCGGGATCTAAACTTAAACCAGCGCTTTCAATGCCAGGAGATTCACAAATTAATTGAGTCTGAAAATCGAGACGATGACAGGGGGCTATATAAGGTCGATTGTCATGATAAACATATATTTGTGGGAATTGTATCGAATGGAAATTCCTACCTATCACTTTAATGTTTATGCCACCGGATGGAATGCCTTTCGGTTGTTTACGTTGTGATACAAGAGGCGGGCCAGATTCTACTGAAACAACCACTGGATCTTCTATATATTCAAACTTTTCCCGTTCTAATGTTCGCATTCCATTATCAAAACGCATTCTTAATGTTCCCATTTTTAATTGATAAGAATGACTGGTTCTACAAACAGCTTCTTCATGCGTCACTGATAAAATAGCACATGGCAAATCATCTATAAAAGCTTGTATATTACTACCGGCATTTAGATATTCTCCGGTTATTCGAAGTTTTGTGCCGCCTGATTGTGGACCGTATTTTGGTTGAATAGAATTTATTTTTGGATTAACGAAAGCGTAATGGTGTTTGGATTCACCTCGATAATCGGCTACTCGGACAACTACGGGGCCATCTCGTGGCACTTCTTCTCCAGGACCATCTACAGTGCAAACGATACGTCTGGTTTTGACATACATTTCTATAATAGGTTGGCATTTAATTCCGGCTATAGTAACCCCATTATAAATATCAGAGATATTACGTCCTAGATTTATTCCTTCAATGGTTATATTAGTACCACCATCCCATGGGCCTAACTGTGGTCTAAAGGAATGTATTTCTGGGTTAGGACAGGTCTGAGTGCGATTTAACCACACACTTGGAGCTCCGCATTGCTCTTGAACTTCGCATCGATCTGAGCCCTGACACCAACCACATCCAAACTTTTCAGGAAGCGCAAGACACATACCACAATTATCAGCCATGTCGTTACAACGATAGATAAGTATATGTGTGTTATCGGGATTGTCTAATGGTTTTGAGCCTCCCCAAATAACAGCAAATGAAGCGGTGATATTTGGAGCGCGAGAAGTGTAGGTAAATTCTACCGCTTCACAATAAATAGTGTCTGCAAGAAGTTGAGCATTAACATGAGTAACGCGGCCTTCGATATTAAATTGGCAAACGAATCTAGTTTGAACAATAAATTGACCGATGATGTGCACCTTGACTTTGATAGCTTTTTTTACACCGGATGGAACTAAGATTTCATTTGTACCGTCAGAAGTGGAATTTATAGTGGGGCAAAAACCAGGACCTGAACGATAACTTGGACCGATTCTACTAACACCAGTAACAAGAATATGATTTCGACAATTTTCAGCTGTATCGTGAGTACATCGATGGCCGTCTACGCACCAATCACAGGGAAAAGATGAACTAACGCATTGTGTACATGAGCTGTACGTGTTGCAGTCAAAGAACGTAAAATTCGTAGCTACAAAATCAGGTCCCTGAGTAGTACGCACCGACAATTTAGCTGTAAAATGATGTTGACCAGCGGGAATCGGTGGGAGCGTGTCGGTGCGTGGAGTAGTACAATTAACACCATAAGGTTTTCTAGTAGCATTGGTAATCAAAGTACGATCTAAAGCTGTAAATGCACACAAAAATTGTCCGTTAAGAGTAGGCAAATTTTCAATAAGCAAGTCTAGTGTTCTAGCAGTGGTTCGTTGCAACTGATTTGGTGTTATTTGTGTAATAGTAGTGCAACGACCACTACGATATGAAATCCAATACAGAGGATCTTTAGCAGCGTCCTGACAGTCCGATCTTAAGCTACACTTGTTTTCAAGAGAACACCATCCACAATAAGGGTCTTTGGCGCCGAGACACGTCAAACATGATTTATAAACGCTACACTCTTGAACTTTCACTTTAGACACTTTACGGTCCGTCATAACATATAAATGCATAAGTTGAGTATCGAAGAATAAATCCTTGTTCACTGGCGAACCTTCATCAACAACTATGTCCTCGTATTCAAATGCAGAAGTCGCACTTTCAACGACAATTTTCTTCAGATGACCCTGAGCAGTCCCTGCGAAAACAACAGTATAATCTCCTGTTGCGGTTGCTGCGACTGCCGTTAATCTCTTTTTAAATACAGCTACAGGAACGGCTTCTACTGGTTGTTCTCCACCCAAGGGTGTATTAACATCTAAGCCACAAAAATCTTCACTAATCGATTGTAACTTTGTTCCAATACACGCATGAGAGGGCGATATGAAATCAAGGCCTCGTGAACCATTTCCACTGAAACATGTCTTGATGTTCTGCATGAATTTTCGACGGATAGCTTTTAGCGAATAAACACATAAGGCCGACAAATCAGATGGAGTATTGGTGTTAATAGATTCACTTTGACTGAAAGCAGCAAACAACACGTCTTGTTGAGCAGTAATACCAAGTTCACCAGCAAGAACTGACCCTGCTCTTCCAACAAAAGCAGCCTGCACAAGATTGTATCCAAAATTTCCTCCACCTTCTCCATTGCAGGACATGGGGATTTCCGTATAAGAGTAATAATTCTCATCATCATAGCATACACGTACTAATTTACTGTAGTATGTATCAGATCCCACGCCTCTCAGCTGTGTTGTTAAAAAATAACTGAATCCATCCGACCCAAAACCGTAGATGTAGTTGATAGGATATCGTTCACGCGATAATGAATTGACAAACATTCTTGTACCAGTGGTAACCGCTGTACGGGCTATCATAAACAAACGGTCATCTTCAAGGGACCGACTACTAACTGTAGGAACTTCTGAACGATAAGGAGAATTGCCGGTAAAAGTCACTCCGACGTACATAACTTGCGTCATAGGGGGATTAGGTGGTCCAGGAGCAATAAATGCTACAGTGGATGCAGTCGCATTGTTCGCCACAACCGGTTCTCGCACTTCACGTACATCATGCGAGATGTTATTCAGATTTCGCACCGAACACAATCCCTGGAGAACCGATCCACATGTTATAAGTCGACTGTTCACTCGATCAATAACGAGAGCTTTGTTAACATTGTCCGTAGGCTTTTTGACGAAATTTGCAGGGCAATCGAAGGTGCAGAAAGCAGAGTCGTTGACTGGTCCGGTGACAATAGACTGGACAACTTCCAAGTCTGGAGACAGCTGATATATTCTGTTGACGGCACCGATATACACGCGGCCCGTATGGCCATCGACGACGAGATGGTTGAACTGGGAAGTCGGCGTCGACACCGGGTCGGTGAAGGTGCGCACCACATCCTGTGAGGCGCGCGCGGCAGCGCACGCGGCCCCCAGGGCCAGCAGCACGCGCCACATGGCGCGATGGCATGTGGACGGCACTCTACCGCGCGCGCCACCGCCCGCTCGCCGCACCGCTCCGTCCACTCGCCTCCGCACATCTGCAACGCGAGACACCCACTCAGGCGCACTGTCCATGCCCGGCAATCGGCCTGAGCCCAGCCACCCGCACCGTCGACACTTCGATCCCATCGCACCGCACCTTTCCGCCGCCTGCTACTCGCCTATATCGAGTCCCTATAATGTACGGTAGACCCTACACGCACTCTAAAACCTAACTACTAATTCGAACAATTA
Organism: Agriphila straminella; assembly: GCA_950108535.1. Lineage (NCBI taxonomy): Eukaryota > Metazoa > Arthropoda > Insecta > Lepidoptera > Crambidae > Agriphila > Agriphila straminella. Next base: position 8,365,531 of record OX467321.1, on the reverse strand, counting down.
CAATTCGATTTACATATTATCACCGCGGTGCGCACGAGTACACGCTATGGCTCGGAGAGGTCCAGTGCGATCGGAACGAGTTCGCGAGCTGCAGCGACGATGCGCAGTGACAGTCTTTCTAGATAAGCGATATCAGTACTAACGTATAATTCTACAATATCAATTTTATAGTACGAAAATAAACATCTGATCAATGAGTAAACATTACCTATGTACGCTATTTACATAGTATGTATGTGTAATATAATTATGATATGGCCATACGCCATTTCATATCGGTAGTCATTAAAATACATTAGTACTAGGAAAGCTCAGTCACTGGGGGCCTCGACGCGGTCAGTGCACTGATAAGTCACACGCCGACGAAAGCCTCAGCATCATCAAAAGGGGAACAAATAAAAAATAATAATTTGGCATGCTGTTCGTAACGAGGGAGTGAACGTGGTAGCGTAACAATAAAACAAAATACACTGGAGAAACTAAATACGTCAATATACGCAGACAATAAATAGTACTCACAGAAGTGGCATGATGAAGTGTAGTTATCCAACTATAAGTAGATCATAAGCAAGTAAGGCGCACTCTCATAATGTGTGAGCAGTTGTCGGTGCTCGTACTGAGACCTGAAACAAAAAATATGGAGTTTTAAACCCAATCCACCAATCAAATGTTCATTTTCTTACATGTATAATTATAATACCTATCTAGAAAATAAAAGCGTATTTTTTAAACATCAATCATCATTATTTTCTTTATTAATTACATTCAATTCAATTTAATGTAATTATGTTTCATGTTTGAGATTCTAATGCTAGGCAGGTAATTAAATAAAGCTGAAACTAGACATTTTCAGTTCAAGGTGATCCTACTAATATTATCAATATTATAAACTAGCTGACCAGACAGACGTTGTCTTGTTTTAGGTATGAATATTGAATTCGAATTGGTATAATTAATGAAAAGTTGGGTTCAGAGATATTAGTAGGTACCATTCCCGTTCCCGTTTAATTCAAGGTGATCCTACTAATATTATCAATATTATAAATGTGAAAGTTATGTCTAGCTAGATGTTAGTTACTGAATAACGCGAAAATATTTGACCGGATTTGGATGTAATAAAACATTTTGAATAATTTTAATTTTAATCAAAGGTTTCCTGGTGATTTTCCGAATGTCTTTGTTTACCTAATACTTATGAATATTTTAATTTTGAATTTAATTTTTATTTAAATAAAACTAAAACACAAAACATTGTAGCTTAGTAGTAGTACATTTTTTTTCTGAGCGCATAGTGCCAAAATTGTATGTGTTAGCAGGGCTCTGTCACTCCGCGCGCGAGTCTGAACCGCTCGGCGTCCTCTGAGAGGACAAATTTCATACATCAGAAAAAAAATACCTACGCGATAGAAAGAGAGGCAACTACTAAGTGAATGTTTTGGTGCGAAGGGAGCGCTGTGCCACTGGAATTGCACTTTATTGTGTCGGAGCAAGAGTCGCAATTTATTTAAACGATTTTGCGGAGTGCAACTTCTGTACGCTAGTACTATTATCTATTCTGTGGTGTTAGTTGCTAGTTAATAACATGTCTATAGAAGTCATGCTGTGGTTGCCTTTAACTGTTCTTCACTGTACTTTTAATTTTATTATTTTAAGGAATTGTATTGTATGCTAAAGTGTAAAAATGTTGGCAGACCTATAATAAATGAAATGAAATGAATGTCGACGCGGACAAAGTCGCGGGCAGAAGCTAGTCACTTATTAATAAAGAGCTGATAATGTGCACGATAGCCAACTTCAGAGGGCTTGTGGTGATACAACACTGTACCTATTTTTTTTAATCTGCACACCAAGGATAAGTCATTGTCAAATTAATTGTATTGTAATACCTTGTTAGAGCTCCTTTTTACCCGACTGCAAGTGGGTTATGTTTTTCGCGCGTATCTTGTATGTATGTATGTTTGTTTGTATGTAATATTCTTTTTATTAATATTATCAGTATATATATCTATTTGTTAGTTAGTCATAAAAATTGATTATGAGGTATTTAACAATGCATAGGTACTTTTATTATTAAATTTTAGATTCCCTAGTCCTGCCTGAGAAGCTAACTGGTGACAAGTTGATTTTTTCTAATACCTATTATTTAACACACAACACACAATGTATAGAAAGAAAGCAAGAAAATGCATTTATTTCGGACATACACAACAAATACACAACATGACTATACATACATAAAAGAGACAAATCACAAAGACAGTAAAATAACACATTGTGCAACGATGTGATGCCAAAACTGTGCTCAACTCAGTATAAGCAGCAGGTCTGCCGAGCACAGTAATGACATCAGGAACGATGAACATGACACAAATACAAAAAAACTAAGCGAAATAAACACATGTAACACAAATTAAAACTAAACACAAAGGCTGAAAGATTTTAAATTCCTTTGCCTTCCCAGTAAACCACAAAACATATTTAACTTTAAGCTACGGGACCATCTAATATTAATCTAATCTGTGATTTTTATTATGTTATGTGACATGACACTGACATGACAAGACACATGACATGATAAAATAAGTTTGTGGTTGTAGACAAAAATGTCTATCAAAAATTTAAATTACCTCCACTCCATATAAATAGGTACTTTGGTTATGTATGAAAATTATATAGTTATATTAGTTATAAATATATAGTGCAAAAATAAATGTTATATGGCTTTTTTATGACTTTTCTGCAATAAATAAAACACTTGAAATATTTTTTATTCAAAAGGAAATGCAAATGAAACATTTTTTCTAACAGATTTTTAGGTTATCAGCAGAGCTGTGTAGGTAATTATAGCAATTTTTTTAAAAGGTTCCCTTGCCTTTTAAGTTGAATAGGTAGATTATTATAAAACAAATGGAATGTAAAAAAAACAGAAAACTTGTAAAAATGAAATACCTTGGTGGCTATTATCCATTTCACGCTCTAAAGAAGATTATTATTAAAATCATTTGGTAAGAGGACATTATTTCAACCTACAAATAATCACCTGTATTATAATTGATGATTTCAATTTGATTAGTTTTTTAAAAAAAAAACCCTGACTCAAAAATAGTTTTTTTTATTAAACTTGGAAATTATTTATTTTTTATTATTATATACATACATTTATAATTGCTTTTGAATCATCTATATTATTTCTACAACACATTCAAGACTCTGTGGTCAGGTATTGAAATACTGTAATAATGATACCAAAAATAGCATTAAAACCATTTTTAACAGTATTTTATTTTACCAGATTTAGGGTTTTTTACAGTAAAAGAACGTTATTTATTGTAAATAACTGTATTATTAATTATTTAACTGTATAGTTTCAGTTTTAATAATACATTAATTTTTGAAGTAACATTCTTGATTCCTGCCTGTGGTTCTAACAGCAAATGGTCTTTGAAATAATATTAGGTAATTAGTTTTCCTGTTTAGCGAAAGAATTCTCAGAATAATGTAAATTTACTAAGTGAAACACTTCAAATTACAAGCAGTTCTGGGCCCTAATTAATTATGTGACAATTTGCCAATTGTCATGACAATTTGGTTTACATTGCGGTGTAGCTAGAGTAGTTTGTTTTTTTTAAATTGGTTGACACAATGGATATGTTACGGCTAATACCCGAAGTGCAGCTAAACCGATCTTTAGCCGGCTAAAACTAGGTGGAGCCGATAGCTGTTGGCTAAAACTAGGTGAACCAATCTGCTTTACCCCTGTAGGTCCCGAATATAGGTTGGAAATTTAGATTATATTTGGAGGTTATTTTTCTTTAACAGACAACAGAAATAACTTTCTTAATACCCCATGCTACACCTAATTTTAGCCGGCTAAAACTAGGTTTAGCCGCGCTTCGGGTATTAGGCGTAACAGATATAAAATTGTCATGACAGGTGACAAACTGTCACATTTGTTAAATAGGGCCCTGCTGGTCTTTTGTAGCGGTTACCAGACATTTTTGGGTCTTCTTCAGGATTACGGCCAGAGTTGGAAAATGTCAGGCTTTTTTGGAATATTCACATTATAGTAAAAGAAACCTCAAAAACTAAACTTTATTTATCCTTTTTTTGGTAACATCGACTAGGTACATTATGCAGTAAATAATCAACACAACTAAAACTTAGTATAATGTCATAACTTTTTAGTACAAATCAGGCTTTTTGTCAGGATTTAATAGATATAGGAACCATCTGGTAATGGTAACCCCGCACAAGCCATTCAGATTGGCCCGTCACACAATTTTTAATATTTTATTTTTATTTTTTACTGGTTTTTACTAACAATCACGACAGTGATACAAAATAAATTTAATTCCAAGGTCTTTAATCTTCAAATAGGAATTTTGGTTTGCTTCAGTTCCTAATGGGTAATTATAAAATGGGTGTCAGTAAACAATGTCATGTTGCAACCTAGTTTACAAATGATGACATTATCAGTGACTCACTCTTTTCTTGAGGTAGGTATCCAAGTAAATTCAAGTGGTGCCAAGCCAACCTGGGTACTAAACCAACTGAGATTTTAGATTCTGAACAAATCACATGTGCCTATTTTATTTTCTAGCCTTTAAAAATTATCTCTAGGTAGGAAGCACCTAGGTAGGTGCATCAAATCTTTGACCGGTCATCGCCTAGCTAGAGCCCAAGCAATGACAAGCAGGCTTCATTGCATTCCCATCCGCCCACACTTTTATCCGTCAATTCCGTCACCTCACCTACGCTCGGCAAAAAAAAAATTTACAGTTGAAAATGAATCTTCATTTTCAACTTCATTTCAAAAATAATTAGGGCCACTAAGTTACCTATTGTGTTTGTATCCGCCGAGCTCTAAGAAATGAACAGAGAAAAAGTCAGCCATTATAGCGCACGCCAGCCGAGTCGATAAACGGTGGCCATTCCAATTTAACGCCACGCGTTCCTCCGCAATACGCGTAAATACAGTTTATAAACTAAGACCTACCTTGTCAACAATAATCTCTCAGTAATTTAACAAAAATCCTTTGAAATCCAGGATCCAACTGCGGAGTAACACACTATTGCAACACTTCACACAGAATTCTTTCTTTGTATAAATTTCACTTATTGGTAACGAAAACACTACACTCCACAAACGATGGCTAAAATCACAACATTATACTTATAAAAATACTGCTATCGATAACTAAGCCCCGTTTTGATGGATAAAATAATCCAGTTTTAAACAAGGAAATCCACGACAAGAGCATCAGTCTTCGTACATCGCCGTGGAATGATTTTCGGTTTCGCTTTTCGAACGAGTCTAGGCGTGACTGACTGTCCCGAGAAAAGCCGACTGTAGCCGATAACGAAATTAACAACTCGCCGCTAGGTGGCAGCAGTGTTTCAGAAACGTTCATGACTATGAATACGTTCAGCTTTAAAAATATTGTCATATTTGTCAATATGTATTGTCAATATTCTATATTTTACTAAAAAACAACTTACCCGTTTACACGAGTCAAGTACAGCTTAAGAGCCGTTTACACGGGTCAAGTTGTTAAGTAATTTAGTTAAAATTAAGTTGTCGGTCAGATTGAATATGTAAAAGAATACAAATATCTTGGAAAACAAATGTCATTTGATGCCAAAAATAACGAAATAGAGGTAGAGAGAAGAATCAACTGCGCATGGCAAAAATACTGGTCACAAAAAGAAATCCTCAAAGGGGACTATCACATAAAGCTCAAAAGAATAGTAATAGACACCACAATATTATTCTACCAAGTCTAACTTATGGAAGCCAAACATGGACATACACCAACAAAATAAAAAACAAAATCCTGTCATGCCAACACTCAATGGAAAGGAGTATGTTACATCTAAGGAAAATACAAAAAACAGGAAACGAAGAGATTAGAAGAAGTACTAAACCGACAGACGCCCTTCAGAACGCTCTACGTCTGAAGTGGAACTGGGCAGGTCACATCTCCAGATACAAAGATCTGATGAGAGATGGACGCTGGAGGTAACAAAATGGTTGGGGCCTGAAGGAAAAGAAACAGAGGCAGATTATATAAACGGTGGGCTGATGACTTAATAGAAACCGCTGGGTCAAACTGGATGAAGGTTGCCCAGGACAGGAAAAATTGGCAAGGGATGGAGGAGGCTTTCACCCAGAAGGGATCCATATAATTTAGTTTCAAAAATACTAACAAATAAAAATTAAAAAGTTTATTTAAGTACTAACACTTGTCATCATTTGAAATTTAAAATTATATGGAACAAATAAAGCTCTATAATTTATTATTATTATATAAGTTGTCGGTCAACTACATTTTCGCGAGTAAACTTACAGCCAATTAAAGTAGTAAGTAGTAAGTTACCCATTAAGTGGGAAAGTGATAGTAAATAGAATCTAGTCTATATTTTGGGCAAGTAACCGCGCCGCCCGCCCGCACCGCATTCGGGATTTTTCGAATATTTTGGACGTATACATTTAAAAAGGAATTATACTTAAATATTGATTGGTATGTAAAACGAGAATATGGGAAAAAACTACCGAATTTCAAACGTCAATAAGGTCGAAAATTGCTTGCACGTTAAAGCTATTTTCGTTCATTTATCAAAATAACTGTTTTTAATGAAACAGCAACGTTAGTCAACGAGAATATGGGAAAAGACAACCGAATTTCAAACGTCAATAAAAGGTCGAAAATAGCTTGCACACGTTTTCATTAGTAAAGTTGAAAAAAGGGTGCAAGCGATTTTCGACCTTATTTCTGGCTTGGCATTCGGGTATTATGGCCTTTCGTAAATTTCGTACCATCAGGAACACTGGGCACACTGGCTACCGACTTTTCACTTAATTCTAACTTAAAATTAAGTTGCCCATTTAGTTACTACTGATCGCTTGATCCATGTAAACAGGGCTTAAGATATGCCGGGTCCATAGCGCGTGTTTTACTCTACACAATCAACAAAAACATCGTCGTTACTTGAAAATCCAATCGCAATAATTAAATTAAAAATATGCAAATAAATACAATGTGTTATTGTACTATGTAAAATGATGGCATATTTTTGATTTATTCCTTGTGATGCATTGGAGTTTTGAAGATTAATAATAATAATAATAAACCTTAAACTGGGGTGAATAACAACAATATTTTGGATCTTTGTCAATATTCATCAATATAATGTATTTATTTTATTTTATTTATTATTGTATAGAAACAAACAGTAATACAAAGAATTTGACTTAAATTATGTGTATTTTATAGACCTATAATTTCCAAGCTTTATAAAAATCAATACGACTAAATACTAACAAATAAAGAGTATTTAGAGAAGGTATGCTAAACAATGGTAGTGGTGACATTACCTAATTACGTTATTTACTGTTGTAACAAAAAAAAGCAACATTAATAGGTAGATAACATTTATAAAAAATTAATTTAAGGATCCTTAAGTAAATCTCTCAGAGAGGCTCTGAAAGATGTTAACGAGCAGCCACTAAACAAATCAATTTCGGACAAGTTTTCATCATAATACTTACAGGCTCTTCTAGTAAAATTATATTGAACATAACAAGTCCTACTTCGAGGCACAGAGAATAAACGTTTTTTAGTGCATAAACGCTCACATCTACGAGGCACTCGGAATGGTATATTGTGCAGTAGTGCGGGTGCATCAACAAAGTTATTAAACTCCAAGTGCCTCGTAGATGTGAGCGTTTATGCACTAAAAAACGTTTATTCTCTGGTTGAACGATTTTGAATAACATCATAGTGTCAAAGTAATTACGACGTTGCTCTAGGGTCATCAAATTGTGTCGTTCGGCAGCGGCGGAACTATCACTATAAGAAAAACTATAAGAAAAAACCTACATGAGTGAGGCGACCGACGCGACGGCTACACGCGTGGTAAATACTGTGATCCATCAGTATTTAATCAGGGGTCTTTTTCATAAAATATTATGAAATAAGGCCATTCACCATATTAGTAGTATATTGGGGTATATTAAACATAAGATGTTAAATATGTTTTAAGTTACCATAGAGCCAGGCCATATTAAGGTACCTTTCCCATGGATTGTCGTCGGCTGTAAATTATCGCGCGTTGAAAAACGTCACATGACGATGACGACGTTCTACGGTAAAAGTTACCTTATGGCCTGGCCCTGGCTACCTTTTCTTGTGGAACGTAAACGGCGGTAAAAATATCGCGCGTTGAAAAAAATCGCTCATGTGAATGATACCTTATGTTGGTTTTGCGGTTTAGGGTGAATCTACGCTGTTTCTTACTTCCTGCGTCATTGTTCTCACTCAAAAATATTTGAAAATCCAATGCATCACAATCACAAGTAAATAGTGCCCTCTCTAAAGTTTCACACTGGTTTAATTTAGCACTTAACCCCAAAAAAACTAAATGTGTAAAATTTTCTTTACCTAATGTTGAGCAGACAAAATTAAATATTAAATTGAATGACGATAAAGTAGACTTTACTGAGAGTACAAAATTTCCAGGTATTACACTAGATTCTCGATTGCAATGGGATCCACATATTGAAGCCTTGTCAAGTAGACTTAGTTCAGCGGCATTCGCTGTTAAGAAAATAAGGCTTTTAACTGATATTGAAACGGCAAGGTTAGTATACTTTAGTTATTTTCATAGTGTAATGTCTTATGGACTGCTATTGTGGGGCTCAGCTGCCAGTTTTGAAAATATTTTTGTACTCCAAAAAAGAGCTGTTCGCGCCATATACAATCTACGGCGGAGAGATACCTTGAGAGAATTGTTCAAAGAAATAAATATTTTAACTTTGGCAGGCCAATATATTTATGAAAATTTAGTTTATGTAAGGAAACACTATGATTCATTTGATAAGAACAGCAACATTCACCAGTTTAATACAAGAAATAAAGATAAACTTGCCGTTCCAAGATTTAGGCTTGCAAAAACGAGAGGTTCATTTATGGGGAAAGGCATAGCCTTTATTAATAAAGTTCCACAACAACTGATTGATCTTCCTTTGCATGAATTTAAAAACCATGTTAAAAAAACGCTCATGGGTAAAGGTTATTATAAAGTTGACGATTATCTTAAAGATCAAAATGCGTGGAAATGATGTAACACATAACTTGCTAATATAAGAACTTTGTTGAAGTAATATAATAAGTCTATGTTGTTGCCAATAATCCTGTCACCCTGTTGTAATTATCTGGTAACGATATATTCAAGTTTGTAAATATCGTTACTTATGGCTGTTACAGCTGATAAGTTTCTTGCGCCCGTTCTTCTTGTCAGCTAAAAAAGTCTGGAACGGGTGGTAGAAATATATAGACGATTCAAAAGTACTTAATAATTAAGTTTATTTGAATAAAGCTTATTTCACTTTCACTTTCACTTTCGGAATAAATAAAAAATATGCAAATTAATACAATTTATTATTGTACCCTAATGTAAATGATGTCCATCAGCCATTTTTGATGTCCCCACTGCTGGGGCACAGGGCTGGTCCTTATGGGTGGTAAGGAGGATGGGCCATAACCCACCACGCGGGCCCAATGCGGATTAGTAAATGATGGCATATTTTTAATTTATTCCCTGTGATGCATTGGATTTTTAAACTTTTTCGAGTGAGAACAATGACGCAGGAAGTAAGAGACAGCGTAGATTCACCCACCAGTGGCTTAGAGTGCGGTTGTTTGATTGTTTTTTAACTCACTCTAAGGTTCGGATCATCCAAGAACTTTAAAGGTGCGGGTACATTTGTCTGACGCCACGTCTTAACACGCCGTATTTGTATGGACGTATTATCAGATAAGGTGTGATCCTAATGCATACATTTACTATGAAAACCAAAGACATCTGACGGCGTGTTAACACGTGTTAATGCGTGGCGTCAGACAAATGTAATTTAATATGTGCCCGCACCTTAAATGTCATTATTTATTTTTATTTATCTTTTATTGGGAAACAAACAGCCTTATACATTACATAGCAATAACTTAATATATACTAACTCATTTGCCAAAAAAGTTTCCACTTATAATAATTTACATTGAATTCGCTAAGTACTTCGAGCATAGCGGCTTCGAGCATCGCGGCTTCGTACGAAGGGATGCGCCTTAGCGATTAACTCTATCCAAATTATTCTGGCATTTTTTGCGGGGGGGGGGGAAAGTGGCACACAAGTGCAGTTCCGCACACTCACATACAAAAACAACACTGTAATGACGACACTCACACATAAAAAATAAAACAAAACAGCAAAAATTTGTGTACGGATGAGTCACACATCAAAATATGACACGTTTTTGACATAAAGGGCTGGGCTCAACTGTTGATGCAGCAATATCATCTTCTATCTCATTCATATAAATTTCGAAAAAGGAATAAAGGTCAAACAAGAACAAACTCAAACATTTTACTACTATTTGTATTAATCTTTATTATTATAAATTACTATATCTTGTAAAGTAGGTGTACATATCATTAATTTTAATATGAAAAGACAATCAGAATAACGAATAATCAGAATAATCAGTCTGACGCGATAACAACAATTTAAAAAATATTGTTCCGGCAGTTGGATGGAGGTAAGATAGCCAGTTCCTCAGTGATGAGGATTCCGGGTGAAGTGCGCTTCTACCTTCGGCCTCATCATCACTTAACATCAGGTGAGGTAAAGGCCAAGCACAACCCGTTGTGCACAAAACGTTCTGAACGCAACCCAGTTGACTCTTATGATTGTTTTTTTTGTTGTTGATTTTTTACGCCTTTCCGTCAGCTGACTAATACTGACGTAGGTTAATATCGTATAAACCAGCCGCGCTAGGATGAGCTCCGTGACTATTTCTCGACATTTATCTCACGATGTCTGTCGCGTTCACATGTCATGCAAAAATATCGCAAATGAATTTGACGCAGAATCAGTGCAAAGACCAAAGTTGACCAAAACTTTATCGACAAACATTATATAACGGTAACATCACTAAGTTGCCCATCGGCGAGAACTCGGATTTATCTGATCGCGACAGATCTGAAATTTGTACGGACGAGCCGGACTAGCAGACCCGATGTCACTGAACAAATCTGACAACTAATCAAGAATAAAATAGGTATACGAATTTAATGTTTAAATGTAAACAAATAGCAATAATACGATAAAAAAATACTTTCATGTGAAATGTAACACCGTCTTTTTGTATACTTGATGTTCCAGACCTCTTTTAACAGCAAAAAACTCATCAATTCGACATTTTAAACACAGCAGCGTTCACATGCGCGACTGGACTCGGTCTAGAAAGAAATCCGGGCGCAACTGGTTTTATTAACGCGTATGCCCATTGGGGCTCGTACTTCGGCATAGGGGAACGCTTCGTATGGCTTCTCTTTCTGGAACAGAAGCCCGTCTTACTCTAAGGCTAAGTACGTACTAAAGAGTTAAGATGTTTTTTTGCACTATTGAATAACAACGAACAACGAATGAGTACAAGAATTAATCAGATTATACTCTAACTAGCTTCTGCCCGCGACTTCGTCCGCGTGGATATTAGAGAAAATCCTTAGGGAACCTTCAACCAGGATCTGACCAGCCATTTTTACGCATTAAGGCGGGTAGGACGCCTTGGTAGGAACCAAGGGCGCTAACTGGCGAGGCAAGACATTTGCCGCGTGTGGCGGGCCTCGCATGTGGCTTCCCGTTCCCGTTCCCGTTCCCGTTCCCGTTCCCGTTCCCGTTCCCGTTCCCGTTCCCGTTCCCGTTCCCGTTCCCGTTCCCGTTCCCGTTCCCGTTCCCGTTCCCGTTCCCGTTCCCGTTCCCGTTCCCGTTCCCGTTCCCGTTCCCGTTCCCGTTCCCGTTCCCGTTCCCGTTCCCGTTCCCGTTCCCGTTCCCGTTCCCGTTCCCGTTCCCGTTCCCGTTCCCGTTCCCGTTCCCGTTCCCGTTCCCGTTCCCGTTCCCGTTCCCGTTCCCGTTCCCGTTCCCGTTCCCGTTCCCGTTCCCGTTCCCGTTCCCGTTCCCGTTCCCGTTCCCGTTCCCGTTCCCGTTCCCGTTCCCGTTCCCGTTCCCGTTCCCGTTCCCGTTCCCGTTCCCGTTCCCGTTCCCGTTCCCGTTCCCGTCCCCGTCCCCGTCCCCGTCCCCGTCCCCGTCCCCGTCCCCGTCCCCGTCCCCGTCCCCGTCCCCGTCCCCGTCCCCGTCCCCGTCCCCGTCCCCGTCCCCGTCCCCGTCCCCGTCCCCGTCCCCGTCCCCGTCCCCGTCCCCGTCCCCGTCCCCGTCCCCGTCCCCGTCCCCGTCCCCGTCCCCGTCCCCGTCCCCGTCCCCGTCCCCGTCCCCGTCCCCGTCCCCGTCCCCGTCCCCGTCCCCGTCCCCGTCCCCGTCCCCGTCCCCGTCCCCGTCCCCGTCCCCGTCCCCGTCCCCGTCCCCGTCCCCGTCCCCGTCCCCGTCCCCGTCCCCGTCCCCGTCCCCGTCCCCGTCCCCGTCCCCGTCCCCGTCCCCGTCCCCGTCCCCGTCCCCGTCCCCGTCCCCGTCCCCGTCCCCGTCCCCGTCCCCGTCCCCGTCCCCGTCCCCGTCCCCGTCCCCGTCCCCGTCCCCGTCCCCGTCCCCGTCCCCGTCCCCGTCCCCGTCCCCGTCCCCGTCCCCGTCCCCGTCCCCGTCCCCGTCCCCGTCCCCGTCCCCGTCCCCGTCCCCGTCCCCGTCCCCGTCCCCGTCCCCGTCCCCGTCCCCGTCCCCGTCCCCGTCCCCGTCCCCGTCCCCGTCCCCGTCCCCGTCCCCGTCCCCGTCCCCGTCCCCGTCCCCGTCCCCGTCCCCGTCCCCGTCCCCGTCCCCGTCCCCGTCCCCGTCCCCGTCCCCGTCCCCGTCCCCGTCCCCGTCCCCGTCCCCGTCCCCGTCCCCGTCCCCGTCCCCGTCCCCGTCCCCGTCCCCGTCCCCGTCCCCGTCCCCGTCCCCGTCCCCGTCCCCGTCCCCGTCCCCGTCCCCGTCCCCGTCCCCGTCCCCGTCCCCGTCCCCGTCCCCGTCCCCGTCCCCGTCCCCGTCCCCGTCCCCGTCCCCGTCCCCGTCCCCGTCCCCGTCCCCGTCCCCGTCCCCGTCCCCGTCCCCGTCCCCGTCCCCGTCCCCGTCCCCGTCCCCGTCCCCGTCCCCGTCCCCGTCCCCGTCCCCGTCCCCGTCCCCGTCCCCGTCCCCGTCCCCGTCCCCGTCCCCGTCCCCGTCCCCGTCCCCGTCCCCGTCCCCGTCCCCGTCCCCGTCCCCGTCCCCGTCCCCGTCCCCGTCCCCGTCCCCGTCCCCGTCCCCGTCCCCGTCCCCGTCCCCGTCCCCGTCCCCGTCCCCGTCCCCGTCCCCGTCCCCGTCCCCGTCCCCGTCCCCGTCCCCGTCCCCGTCCCCGTCCCCGTCCCCGTCCCCGTCCCCGTCCCCGTCCCCGTCCCCGTCCCCGTCCCCGTCCCCGTCCCCGTCCCCGTCCCCGTCCCCGTCCCCGTCCCCGTCCCCGTCCCCGTCCCCGTCCCCGTTCCCGTCCCCTTTCCCGTTCCCGTCATTTATTTATATTGAATTTAATAATATTTATTTATATTATTTAGCAGTGGTTTGACAGACAGAAAAGAGAGTGAGTGACAAAGTCAATATTATGAATTTGGAACTACAGGCTATTCGCATTGACCATGAAGTTTTAACACCCTCCCGCAATGTGAACACCCTGTATCTTCCTATACCTATGTGCTCCAAAAAATATACATTCGACATATCAAAGAACAAACACCCTATCTATACTTTATACAAACATAATTCAAAATTAACATAATTATTTACACCTTACTATTTATTTATATTAGATTTAATAATATATATTTATATTATTTAGCAGTGGTTTGACAGACAGATAAAGAGTGAGTGACAGAGTCAATATTATGAATTTGGAACTACAGGCTGTTCGCATTGACCATGAAGGTTTAACACCGTCCCTGTCCCCGTCCCCTGGATATGCATGTCCTGGTCCAATCATGTCCACCGTGTTGGACTTCAAAATAAATGTCATTTTCGCAACCACCATCCCATGAAACCTCAAGAACGACATCCACATCGATTTTCATGTTTACTTACCCCATTTACACCTTAAGGGAGGATTTTCAAAATAACAAAATATGTGTTTGTCTATTTATTTTTAGACATGCTCCTACGAATTTTAAAGTTGTAATGTCTATTTTATATTATTTTTCCATACAAAATTTAAACCCCATTTTCACCCCTTTAGGGGTTAAATCATGTCCACCGTGTTGGACTTCAAAATAAATCTCATTTTCGCAATCACCATCCCATAAAACCTCAAGAACGACATCCATATTGATTTTTATGTTTACTCACCCCATTTACCCCTAAGTGGTTGATTTTCAAAATTACAAAATATTTGTTTGCCTATTTATTTTTAGGTGTGCTCCAACGAAGTTTAAAGTTGTAATGTCTATTTTATATTATTTTTTCATACAAAATTTTAACCCCATTTTCACCCCTTTAGGGGTCAAATCATGTCCACCGTGTTGGACTTCAAAATAAATGTCATTTTTGCAATCGTCATCCCCGAAAACCCCAATAACGACATCCATATCTATTTTTGTGTTTTTTACCCCTTTTCACCCCCATTTCATCCCAATAGGGGTTCAAATGCTAACAATAACAATATACGTTGCGTTAGATGTCTATCCATAAGCCTAAATTATAAATTTAGCGATTTTAACTTCGAAAATAAAGGATTTTCTCCAATACACAACTTCATCCCCCTTTTGACCCCTTCGGGGGTAGAATTTTGAAAAACGCTGAGACCCGTATTTATTTATTTTCAATGGTCAGTCTAAACACAAAATTTGAAGATCCTAGCTTCAAAACTGAGGGACTTTCATACAAACTTTGATCCCCTTTTTTACCCCCTTAGGGGGTGAATTTTGAAAAACCCTTTCTTAGTGCACCCCTAGAACTCATAAGGAACCTACGTGCCAAATTTGGAGTCTCTAGACCCAGCGGTTTGGGCTGTGCGTTGATAGATCAGTCAGTCAGTCAGTCAGTCAGTCAGTCAGTCAGTCATTCAGTTTACGATTTTATAAATATAGATCACATTTAAGAGGTTATACTTATACTACACAATATTTAAGAGTTCAGATTTCAATTTCGAGAATTTAAGATTGAAAATATCAATGCAACCATACTTCTTATTAGAGATACGTAAAGTTCTTGGAATAAATCGATTTTTTGCATACTTTGTACGACACCAAGCTACAGAAAACGTATCACAAGAACGCAGTGATCTTGAGCAATTAATAGTACAAAGTCTTCGTTCTTCGAATCATTTAAAATTTCCTTTATTCAAAATCTAATAAAATCCGTTTTTTGAGGATCTACCTTATCATTTAAAAAATTAGACACAAAAACATCAAAAAACAAAATAATGTCAAAAGTAAATAACATTGAGATTTTTTCTACAGACAAACGTCAGAGCGTTTTTCAACCACCGATTTTGATGGTTAAAAAGTTGCAACGCTCTGACGTTTGGAACGGGAAAGTTGTGTCAACCGAACGTCACGCTCTAATGCTTGCAACGCCGCGGCCGCGCCGCCGCCCCGCGCCCCGACAGCGTTTGGTTGCACTCGGTAAAGTAGTCTAGTCGAACCTACGCTCGTTAGGCTGATTATCTAAATAGAAACTATTTAGCCACCGGTTTCATTTAACATACATTGCTACTTTTCTTTTGTATGTTTTTTTACCCCAAAATTAAGAAGCAATGTATCACATTCTTCAGACAAATGAGACCGGTCGCTAGGTGGTTTCTAATTTTAGATAATCAGCCTGCGGTAGTACTCGAGCGTAGGTTCGGAACGCAACCTAGTGTTGCTACTTTTTGATGTCATGAAAATATGTACTCTATGGCGATCGCTGATTCAGCGATTAGATTCCTGCTGGAATGCATCCAGTGACAGGGTGACAGTCGTGACAGACAACTGACACTGACTGCTGACTGAAGTTTGACGTTTGCCTTGCCTAGGAGGAATAGATTCTTTTCTTTTGAAATTTTTAAATAATTTTTGGAATTTTTCAGTCTCAGTCAGCTAGAAATAATAAGAAAGCATGGCTTCATCCATGTTTAAATTATCCTCCGTCTTAATAAATTCTTCAAAAAACTTGCGATGCGTCGTCCGTCTCGTCAACAAGAATTTCTCTACAACTAGTACTGCAGCGGTAAGTTGCATAATCGATTTCTCATCTCAGTTGCAGACGTTTGCCTTTGCGATTGTTTATTTTGACGTGTCGGCTTTTATTCGGCTCAATTATCAGTGTCTCTCGTGTCCTTATTAATCACTAACTTCCGTCCGCGACTTCATCCGCGTGGACATACGGAAAATCCTGGAACTTTTAACCGAAATAAAAAGTATCCTATGTTTTGATTCAGGCTAGAAACTATCTGAGCGCCAAATTTCACCCAAATCCGTTCAGCCCATTTTTTCGTGATTGAGTAACAAACATAAATTAGTAGGAAAGGATGTTTTGTGATACCTATATAATTAAAGCAATAAATACAATACATTAGGTAGGATACATAGGTATCTACTGAATCGTTTGCATAATAATTATCAAAGGTGATCATCATTTGAATTGCACCATAAAATAATAAGTAACCTAATCTCCATAATTATGATTATACCAATTATTATTTGTAATTACCTATAAATAGATGTTTATTAAATACATTGTGGTCTAACTTCCTACCTACCTACCATTGATATATCAAAACAAAGTTTAGATGCGTTACCCGCACTCCACAATGGCAAGACGAAAGTAAGGTAATTGCCCGACTTTCAATTAGTCAGGCACAGGCTCGTGACACGTAAACACACACCACTCTCGTCAGTCAGACACTCAAAAACCGTGACATTCTGATCAAAAATGCCTTCCTGCGTCTATAAACGATGTGCAAATTATACAGCAACAGTCAGAGATCGGAAAAATGTTTAATTTCACACGTAAGTACTGTATTTAACCGTAAAATGTATTTTCGTATTTTGTATTACTCTAATCGGCCATTTTTTTACAAAGAGCGAGACGCGCCAATGAGCATGCAGCGTATCAGACGAAACTTATGATGTCTGTTTATCTCTTTCTAACGACAGGGATTCAGTATGGTGGCGTTCATTTTTGTCCCACTATTGATGTTGTGTGTATCTGCAGTACCTGTCGCTGTTTTAAATTGCATGATGTTGGCGCATAACGCATCTAAACTTTGTTTTGATATATCAATGCCTACCTACTAACATCATTTCAGTAATTATTATTACAACTTTACAAGTTACCTTATCCATTTTGTTTCACAAAAAATATCAACTTAGTGGAATGTGTATAGTCAGAACAAAGATTGTCACAAGAAATGTATTTATAATAAAACCTGATCCAAAATCTGCAAAGTTCTTTTATGTAGCATAATGAAAACTTTTCAATACTTAATGAATTCTTTACTGTCAAAAATATTAATTAAGTTAGTAAGGCCTATACCCAACAATGGGTGTCCTGCGGCTGATATGATGATGATGAAATATTAATTAGGTAATAATTAATGAAATAAAATTGTAAAAGTTAAAATTATAAGTACCTAATGCAAGGTATCTTATCAATGTTATAATACTAGCATGATTATCTGCTGCTACAGTCATGTAATAAATAATACAATTAATTAATTATAAGTAGGGCGAAATGCCCTAAATTCAACCATGTCAGCAATTTTTAAAATTCAATCTTAAATATTTATATTAAAATGGAACTCCAGCTTTGTAATTTTTGTTATTTACCATTGATATATGATTATTCTTTATAATAATGTAAGTAAAACAAAGAAACTATAATAGTAAAATTATAAAAGTGAAAGCTTGTCTAGTGAACCAGTTTTCCTAAATTTGGACGTGTTTGCCCTTAATTCGACCCATTTTTTCCCTTAATTCGACATAGGTAAAATAAACACGTTAGTTATGAACTTTAATTGTTTTGTACTGACATTTAAATCAAATAATTAACATAATTATTATTTCGATCACTATTGATCATTTATGCTTATCAAAAATTAACGAATAAGCTTTGCTAATGCAAACATGCCAACTTTAATGTATTTATGGTATATTTATCAACATTTATAATTTAAGGCTTATTAAAAATCAACAAACATATTGTTGGCTGTATATTGTTCTTTTATATGAGTATAACAAGAATCATATAAAAGTTATGAATGTTTATCAAAAACAATATTTATCAAAAAATAATAAACATAGGTTATATAAACATGTTCACATTAATACTTTAATGTTGGTACTATTTTTATCAGTAAATAAATTACTTATAATTATTTAGAATTTATAGATTTAATTCTGGAGTTTCACGTGAATATTTATTACTAGCGGCAGCCCGCGGTTTCACCTGTGTGGTTCCCGTTCCCGTGGGAATATCGGCATAAAAATCCTATGTTTTAATCTAGGCTATCTATTATCTGTGTGCCAAATTTCAACCAAATCCGTTCAGTAGTTTTTGCGTGATTGAGGAACAAACATCCAAACATCTAAACATCCAAACCCACAAACTTTCACATTAGTAGGAAGTAGGATTAATTACATTTAATATTAAATATTATAATTTAAAAAAATATAATAATTTTTCTATAATTTAAATAAAATGTTGATGTGGTATTAAATATATAAATTTAATTCATTTTAAGTTATTCAAAAGTTTTCAGTTTGTTTTTGAATATAAGATCATGGCCACTCTATTTTTGGCCACCCTTTCAAAAGGCGGCTGAATTTAGATTTTTGACCAGTTTTTTAATCCTACTTTCGGACATGCTTTAATTAATTAACTAATAAAAATATATGAGAAAATAACACTTCAAATTATTCGTTGGTTAAGGTTTTATTACATAAAACGCCAACGGATCGAGAAAATCAGTATTTAAAATCACATACCCCAGAATTTGTTCTAAACTAGAATTTGATTCTTAAAATGGCACAATGTGCGGCACAACCTTGCGGGTCGTGGATCGCTATGGAGTTCAAACCAGATGGTACGGTCAACAACGAAAGTCGCATAGCACTTTAGTACTTTGTTAAAGCAACTTTGTTGATAAACGTTTTCAAAGCGACATTCGTTGCTGACTGTACAATAATAAAGTAGGTACAAATTATAAACCACACCGAATTATTTTAGCTGTTATCATTTAAAAATGTAACCTTCACAATGACATTATTTTATTATCATACTTAATTGCAACCATTTAAACCACATATTTCACCCTGAGAATGAAAGTGACAAAGTCAGTCAAAATAAGCATCAAATTAAATTCTCAGGGAACGATATGTAATAGGCTATTATACACCATGTAAGATAAAGTATAAAAATGCATATTTAAGATAGATTTCATTAATAGTAAACGAGAAACGTCGATATTTATTCATAAAAATGGAAAATAAATTTTATAATTCAATTTTAAAAATCGACTTTTTTAATCTATTCATCAAATGTTCAAAACGCCATTCGCCATTTTGGATTGCGCTGTGACGTCACTCCGATAGTAAACAAACAAAACTCTTTCGCATTCGTATTGTTTACTAACGGAGTGACGTCACAAGCCCAAACAAAATGGTGGCTAGTGTTTTTGCGCGAAAATTCAAAATAAAAAATTAAAATCGTGTTTTAGGGCTATTAATGGTTTTATAAAATTAAAATTAAAATTCTACTGGTTTATTACGACCTCAGGATTAATTTAAAGCAGTTTTCAAAAAATGGTGTAATTCCCTATTATAATTAGTCCAAGGTTGTGAAAGAGATTAGTTAGTAAATAATTGATAAACAATTCAAATAAGTTGATCTTAGCAACCCGTATAAAACATCCTAATGAAATGAGAGGAATCACAATAGTTTAAAATAATAATTATTATTATTGTAAGTAATAAGTTACATAGGTTGGTTAGCTTACTGGTTTATCTACATTTAAAAAAGTTATCATAGTATAACTGAAACTGATATTGTATTTCTACATTGTATTGTATTTCGCAACTCAATAAGTTCCTATTTGGGAATCGAATGCTAAAAATACGAATTATAAAAACAATAAATACGATATAGAATTATTTCGATTTCCTCCTAAAATAAGATATAATTTATGTAAATTATAAATAGTTTATTCTCTACAACTGAACGGTTATCGCGTTGAGGTTGCGAGGTTACTTACGTACGACCACATTAGTACACTTACGAGTTTCGATACGAGTGGTCGATTATTTTGTGATTGTAAAGACATAAAAAAAGAACGCGGTACGAAGTTCTGCACAGAGACAGAAGGGGGAACGGCCGGGCCATTCTTTACTTTTCATTGGCCTACCTACGTGGCCATAACTCGTTTTACTTGTGTTTCGCGATCTAAAATAAACAGTTATAAGTACTCCGTGTGATACCTACGTAAAAACTATTATTCGCAATTTAAGGCTGCTCATAATTTACAAGTGTGCTTTTAACATCGTTTAGATTTTTATTACTTTCAAAATGTCTTGTACGTGTATGGATCCCAATAAACCTGTCAAAATGGTACGTACTTAATCGGCATTACTGCTTAGTTATAAATTATAATATTATTATCAACTCTATTATCTTGTCAGTAAGTTGCGAAATAAATAAAACTATGCCTGCCTACCTAGTCTTCATACTGTACAGTAACTAATTATGAACTATTGAATAATTGAAATCGAATAATTTTATTATTAAATGGTGAAAAATTTAGAAAAACTGTTTTAGGTGTTTTCTAAGAGTGTGTGATATAAATGAAATAAATAATAATCATCAGTAACTTAATTTGACTTAAATAAAAGTTACAAATATAAATACGTAAAACTTGATATGTTTCCTAAAATAATGTATCAGCTAAATCAGCTTGCCTTTTCACCTACCTACTGCACTATATTATATATTATATTATATGTTCTGATAATAATTCTCAGAGATTATAAATAAAGTCACATTCAAGTCACATTCAAATTTAATTAACACATCACATGGTGGGTCATGCTTTGTTATATTTTTTAATGCAATCAACATTATTTTTATTATAAGATTTCTGGTAAATATTATAGTGTTTTGAAATCAAACTACGGAAAAATCGCGTCCGAGAAAATATTCGAGTCCGAAATCCAATAAAAAGGATAACCGTTTGAACCGTAGGTAGTCAAGTCACATGCCATGGCACTTTGTTCTAGCTAGATCTAGATCATGGATGTGGCATGCGACTACGGTTATCAATTCTTCTTGTTTCGTTCTTTTCAGAGCAGGATTTTCCGTAGTTGGGCTTGGGTTTTAATTTTTAAGTCTAGAGTAGAATGAAACAAGTTGGTAATGCTGGTGTTGTTAACAACACCTTGCAGGATGTTTGCGATCAGGTTTTAATGAGGTTTAAACGATTGTTTCATGTAGGTACACGATGCTATTTCAATGACAGTACGTTAAACAATAAACTGTTACTTTACATTATACGTTTCCTTTCAGGACACACCCTTAAAAAAATGTTTTTAGACGAAACTTGATTTGTATATGTAATTCAATAAAATAAATAACTTACAATTTTATACCAGATACTACTATTAATTATTCTTTACGTTTATTTTTTGCCTCCCTCTTGAATAGTAGTCGGCGTGACGTAAATCGGCTTGAAATTCTCGAATTTGTGAATGAATGTTGAAATGTCGAATGTTGAATCTGGACCAGCCAATGAGACATTGTCAAAGTGTTATGATACGAATAGCGCCATCGAAAAACTAAAAACGTAGGGATTTGAAATTTCAAGTGGTTATTCCTATTTGAAATTTCAAATCCCACACTTTTCGAAAGTTGGCCGTTAGCGCTTTACAAATGGGAATTGTTTAGTTAGGGATGACTGATACAAAATAGGTATTATCAGGGCTCCGTCCGTCACTCCGCGCGCGAGTATGAAGCGCTCGGCGGCGTCCTCTGTCTGAGACATAGTCTACTATGTCTGAGAGGACAAATTTCATACATCAGAAAAGATAAGACCTACGCGATAGAAAGAGAGGCAACTACTAAGTGCATGTTTTGGAGCGAAGGGAGCGATGTGCAACTTGAATTGCATTTTATTGTGTGGGAGCAAGAGTCGCAATTTATTTAAACGATTTTGCGGAGTGCAACTTCTGTACGCTAGTACTATCATCTATTCTGTGGTATTATATACTTACATGATAATAACGATTTTATTTTTAAACTTTCAGCGCAAAGAGAAGGACACGTTCGGCGAGTTAGACGTGCCAGATGACAGGCTGTACGGCGCCCAGACCGTCAGGTCTGTCATGAACTTCCCCATTGGAGGCATTGAAGAAAGAATGCCGGTAAGTACAGCTACATCTGGGGGTCAAGTCTGCTAATAATAACGTCAAAATCGTGTTTCAATGGTGTTTGAATGGTAATGCTTTTTGACACTGTTCTTGTTTCTGAAACCCAAAATCGAGACACAATGTGCGTCCGTTTTGAGTTTAAGAAACACAATATGTTTTTCGGTTTTGGACTTACCCCCTTACTAATAAAGATTGTATAGCAGATGTATAGTTACACAATGGTTACTCTCTGTCAAACTATTTGAATTTGACATTGAAAAGAAAGTGATAAAACACTGTGTAACTATAAATCTGCTATACAATCTTTATTAGTAAAGGGATTAAGAAACAAGTACTGTGTCAAAAAGCATTACCATTCAAACACCATTGAAGCACTATTTTGACGTTAACATTAGCAGACTTGACCCCGTTACTTGCTAGGATACACGGTGACCGCAATGAAAGGAAAATATGTATGTGCATTATAAAATATTTTGAACCGGCAGGCGCAGTTTTAGAACACATTGTTAGTCATCATAATGAATGCGTAGGTATGTCTGTCTGTACCTAAATTCCCTTTTATAAGGCAAAGCTACCTTTTGCGGGTCGATGTCAAATTAGTTTGTAAAGAGCTCTCTTCTTCATAATGGTCGAAACAAGTTTTAATTAATTCATTATTAATTCTAATATAATTAATGTGAGTATTTTTTTATATTCTGTGCCGGCCATGACCGTCAAATGTTTTTGTCACCAACCAACCATTATTTAAGGCTGTTTTCAATCGTTGCGCCATCGCAAGCATAATGAAATTACATTACATTCAACATTGGCACGGAATAAATAACAAAGGTTGCATGATGTTTTATTCCATTCACATGGGTATGTGAGTGACTTTCACTCGGACGTGGTTGAATTGTAAAACGTGTTGCAACAACAGCCATGACCATAATTGCATTGCTTTACTTTCGATACTTTGACACTAGTTCAGTATGTTTTGTTGAACAATTTAATTTTCTATAGAATTTCCTTCGGTAGGTAGTTATTTATTTTCCTAAATCACTGCCAAAGGCTAGTAAGAGATAGGTACCACTCATTAACACCCGTATTCATAAATAGGGATACGATATCGAAACCATGTATCGATACCTTCTGAGTATCGGTATCGAAACAAAATTGAATTAGTAAAAGTATCGAATCTGAAGTATCGATATGAATAAGTATCGGAACCAATGATCGGAACTTACGATCATAGGTCCCGATATTTACTCATATCAGAACACGCAGCGTAACACGCATTTGAATCTGTGTTTGAATATAATAAACTCGAATGAAAACATCAATAACATTTTACAAAAAGTTTATAGGTACTTAGGTATTCAAAAACATTGACTATATTATTACTACAAATTTAATTTAATACTGAAATTTGGTCAGGAAGATGTATACAAAAACAAAGGTCCACATGTCCAAATTTCCGTATTAAATTAAAATTGTCACCTAGGGTGCTAAGTAACCTTAAACATTCCACTCTTCTTCAGTACAGGGACTCTATCGGCTAACTTACATTGCTATCATAATCGCTCTGATTGTAATTAAGTTAGATTGTAATAAGTTTTGTTTTTTGCCGCCACGATTTTTCTCCTTAACAACTTACCGGTTGACTGGTAGAGAATGTCCTTGGGCATTAAGTCCGCCATTTGCTGTTTTATTTTAAGCAATAAAGATTAAATAAAATAAAATAAATAAATAATTGCAAAAGGTTGTTGCTTTTCTTTCGTAAGTTTTTATTTCTGCCAAGACAAAGTAGCAATGTATCAAATTATCTGTCAAATCACAATTTACATTAACATCATAGTTTTGGCTGTACTTGTACTATTATGTATTCTATGGTACAGTACAGTCCCCGAGGAACAAGCTTGATTGAATCGATTTGATACTTAATGCAAAGTAATTTATTAGTAGGTACAGAGTATCGAATTAAAGTATCGATATTTTTAGTACTACTTAGTATCAAATCGAAAATAGTGATATGAGTAAGGTATCGGATTCGATATCGTGTCCCTATTCATAAACAATACTTAAACCTACGTTGCTATTGCAATGAGCTCTGAGATTGGTTTGTTTGTGAAACTTGAATTAGTTTCAAAATCGCGTGAAGAATAACAAGTTTTTGAATAATAATATATTGTATTTTTTTGCCAAAATATCTCTTGTTATGTTATAATAAGATGATGTTAAGTTATGATGTAACCGCATCTTCCTTCGTAACGTATTTGCTTTTGTTATCATTCAGAGTCGTTATCATCTGTTGTTTGTCCCGGCATATGTATGTTGCAAGTTCATTATGTAATGACACAGAAGTGGGTATTGAACTAACTAGAAGCTAATTAGTTAAGCATGTGCCAGACGGATTTAATCACGCCTCCCAACAGAGGTGACCTTGCTTGATGCCATCCATCTAGACGGTAGATGTAATCCAAATTTCTCCATCCAATCCAAATGACCTTTAACGTCCTTGGAGGAAGGGCGCAAGTTACATCCGAATCACGGTAATGATATCTATCAGTATTCCAACTTCATACAAATAGTTGAAAAGCGAGCCATACTTCGATCAAATACCTACCTAAGCGCCTCGAGTTCGGTCTGCAGTCTGCACTCGGTACACGAACGAAACGACGAACGAAAGATATTTATTTATTTATATTTATTTATATACTCTTTATTGTATACACACAGAACAAACAAGTAACAATACAAACATAAAGGAGACATACAAATGGCGGCCTTATCATTAAGAAGCGATTTCTTCCAGGCAACCTTGGGATGGACAGGAATTCAGATAAATATGATGCGGTAGTTGGACGTGTGCAAATTCATTAAAGTAATAATAATAATCCTACTAAACTCGAATACCTTCATAAATATATGATAAAATGTAACTAATATACTATATACATACCAACATATAATCATCCTACATAAACTACATAATACCTACAATGCGAAGAGAAAATTATTAAAGTTAAATCCAGTTGTAAGACCAGGAAAATAATAACTTAAAAAGCAAGATAGTGCTCTTTGACTAATACTACCTACTAAGGATTTTTAACTAATCTGTTTCTTCCATTATTAATATGTATTTAGCTTTTTTTTACCATTAGTTTTGTTAATCTAGGTATTTTATTGCCTAAAAATTAATTATTTGAACCTGTTGTGTTGATGTACCGCACGGCTTTAGGTAATTATTTTAAGGACAGGGCCGAGTTACAATACTGATGGATATCATTACTGTGGAATGGGAGCGTGTTGGCGCTTGGATGTAAACTCGTGTAGCCGCAACACAATCCGTGGATGAAACCACGCCCCAATCAAGCTTCCACCAAGGTGACCTTGGTTGGGGGGCGTGATTAAATCCGTCTGGCACATGCTTTAACATAATAAATATGAAAATGCAACGATGGGCGCCTTTACGGGGACTATTATGAATATTATGAAATTAAAATTATGATATTTGCTGTGCATGTTACTTTGTAATTAAAATACTTTTATATTTTTACATACTTTTATATTTTTCAAGTTTTATATAAATACTGTCAAATCTGTCAGTTAGCTACTATATCAACTTACTTTTAGATTGTGAAGCAGGGGGCTAATTGCCTAATTTCAAAATCTATCGCAATCACTTTTAGGATGTGATAGGTACATTGATGCTTCTTTTTGGCACAAATAAAAACTTACCAAAGAAATGCAGCAATGTGTCACATCCAATTGTCAAATGAAAGCGATTGCGATAGATTTTGAAAATTAGACAATAAGTAGGCAGGCCCATCGTTCAATAAGATCTATTTACTGAAAGTAAACTTACATTTAGTAACACTTGGTTTCAGTCCGAATACAATACCACATCTAAATTCCGTATACCTCCATAATATTATATCGAATTAATCTGTGAAACTTATAAAAAACTTATTATACAGTTTGAACAAAAAAGGCATATTTTTACTTAATCTTATTTCCTTTTGCAGTATCCTGTGATCGTTGCATTTGGTATCCTGAAGAAAGCCGCCGCCAAAGTGAACATAGAATTCGGTCTTGACAAGAAGATTGGTAAATCCCACATCTTACTATTATTATTAGTGGAGCTCGGTGGCGCAGTGTTTTTATTAATGTCCCCACTGCTGGGGCAGAGGCCTTCCTTATGGGTGGTAAGGAGGATGGGCCATAACCCACCACGCGGGCCCAATGCGGATTGGTGGGTGTTAACGACTGCAAATGCAGCCGGGACCAACGGCTTAACGTCCGAAGCACGGAGGAGCTCGAGATAATAAATTTTTGGTCACCCATCCCATGACCGACCCTTGCTAACGTTGCCTACCTTCCGCAATCGCTGGGCCAGGCGCTAAGCCACTGCGCCACCGAGCTCCGCATTGTACTACTAACTATTTTTAATTGTGTGAGATACGTTTTAAAATTGTACAGTCAACGGCACATCAAATTAAATAAAACCGACTTTCTTCAATTGATTTTGAACCTAACTGTTAGTATTCATGTTTGAAATCGATTGTAAAACATTTGCAGTTCGTGGTACTATAGACAACACTTTCGCTTTACCACTCCTAAAGTTAAAATCGCTTGCACGCTGCGCCGTCACTAACATACGTTTAGTTCGTGCAGGGGCGATACGCGCGCACACAATTTTTCTGCAAAGTGATAAAGCACGTGAATTGCCGATCGTTAATAATATTTACTTTTAGGCTATCTTACTGATGGAATGCGTCGATGTAAATTGTAATTTTATAACGGGTGTAACAAGACCTTTAACGAAGCCGAAGTCCACGTATTCCGCCCATCATCAGGATCATTTTTGTCTTTTAGACTAAACCTGGGAAACCAATAGCTACGAAGCTATGGAAGGTCAAAGTAAAAAATTTTTTTTACAATTTTTATAGAATTTTATTTTATTCGTTATTTTCTACTTTTTGTCCAAAGAAACATTATTAAAATTATAAGTACTTCGTAACAAACAATGCCTTCAAAACGTCGTCATTCGATGTAAGTATTTCATGAGCACGCATGACGCCGCACATAAACGCTGCCTTTCAACTCGGCCGCACGCAGCTGTACAGCATACACTCGCAGGCGCGGTCCGTTGTACGCGTTACAGTGCGTGATAATCTTTGCAATTTTTTTTAACACCAAAAAGCAAAATCGTTTCCCAGCAATAATTTTGAACAGAAATGGTCCTGATGATGGGCAGAATACGTAGACCTCTTGGCTTTGTTGAATCTCTTGTTACACCCGGTATTGAGTCTTAAACCAACGGTGATAAGTTCTAATATTGTATGTGTTTACATATAGCGGAGGCTATAGTTACGGCGTGCGACGATGTAATCTCTGGCAAGTTGTACAATGAAGGCCATTTCCCCCTCGTCATCTGGCAAACCGGATCTGGAACTCAGTCGAATATGAACACTAATGAGGTAAATACACTCGGCGTCAGAAAACTCACACCTTTTCAAAAAGGTCTTCAAAGTCATTTAATCCTATTTAATTTAATAGAAAGTGTTGTTATATACTTCTTCCCCTTCGGACATAGCCAATCTCTAGAAACCGTTGGAATACTCGTCGAACGGAATCAATTACTGAGATTCAGTTTCCTAGCAACATTACTTACATTGCCTCATTTTTTGCAATATTTGAGCAACTTCATGGGCAATTATATCCATCTTGGGTATTCCTTTTTTTAATTGAACTGTTGAAGTGTGTTTTCTCCATCATCTCGATAGCGATTTACCCGCATTTCCGGAATTGACCCCTTTTATTTCCCTCTTATGGCGTCGCAAGGCTCGCAAGCAATAACGCTTTAAGCGTTTAATTATGGTAACTGTTATGTTAACAAAATCAAACAATTATTAATTGAAAGCTCATTAAATGTACTTTCAATGTATATCAACATTTACACAATAAAATGTTAGCTAGCAATAGCAGGTGGCCAAGTCTAAACTTATTTTCGAAGAGATGCGATTTTTTCTGACGTCGAGTGTACTAAATTATGTTATTCATATAAATCTTCATATAAATACGAAAATGGTCAGACGTTTTCACGCCTAAACCGCTGAACCTACTGGATGAATTTTGGTTTAGGATAAATTGGATCTGGAGATGAACTAGGCTACGAAGCGAAAATTCAGGCAACCGAAGTCTTGGGCAAGAGTTAGTAATGATTTCATTCAAGAGTGTGTTTAATAGTTTAAAAAAGTAACAACACGCATTCTTTTACAGGTTATTGCTAACCGCGCTATCCAAATACTGGGGGGTACTCTAGGTAGCAAAAGTCCCGTACACCCTAACGACCATGTGAACAAATCTCAAAGCTCTAACGACACTTACCCCACGGCGATGCACATCGCAGTCGCCATGGAACTGAGAGACAGACTCATGCCAGGACTCGTCACGCTCAGAGACACACTTGAGGCTAAGTCCAAGGACTTCGCTAAAATCATCAAGATTGGCAGGTGAGATAGCATTGTTTTAGTATTTATTAAGCAAAGTTCCAACGTCACTTACCCCACGGCGATGCATATCGCTGTCGCCATGGAACTGAGAGACAGACTCATGCCAGGAGTCGTCACGCTCAGAGACACACTTGAGGCTAAGTCCAAGGACTTCGCTAAAATCATCAAGATT
The DNA here is from genome assembly GCA_950108535.1 of Agriphila straminella. NCBI lineage: Eukaryota > Metazoa > Arthropoda > Insecta > Lepidoptera > Crambidae > Agriphila > Agriphila straminella. The sequence goes on along the minus strand of OX467321.1, from coordinate 8,336,467 downwards.
GGCAGATGAGATAGCATTGTTTTAGTATTTATTAAGCAAAGTTCCAACGTCACTTACCCCACGGCGATGCATATCGCTGTCGCCATGGAACTGAGAGACAGACTCATGCCAGGACTCGTCACGCTCAGAGACACACTTGAGGCTAAGTCCAAGGACTTCGCTAAAATCATCAAGATTGGCAGGTGAGATAGCATTGTTTTAGTATTTATTAAGCAAAGTTCCAACGTCACTTACCCCACGGCGATGCATATCGCTGTCGCCATGGAACTGAGAGACAGACTCATGCCATGACTCGTCACGCTCAGAGACACACTTGAGGCTAAGTCCAAGGACTTCGCTAAAATCATCAAGATTGGCAGGTGAGATAGCATTGTTTTAGTATTTATTAAGCAAAGTTCCAACGTCGCTTACCCCACGGCGATGCATATCGCTGTCGCATGGAACTGAGAGACAGACTCATGCCAGGACTTGTCACGCTCAGAGACACACTTGAGGCTAAATCCAAGGACTTCGCTAAAATCATTAAGATTGGTAGTTGGGATAGCATTGTTTTGTATAAGAATGTCGTATTTATTAAGCAAAGTTCTAAATACACTTACCCCACGGCGATGCATGTCGTAGTCGCCATAGAACTGAAGGACAGACTCATGACGGGGCTCATCGATGTTCCAGGACTTCGCTAAAATCATCAAGATTGGCAAGTGAGTCTGTGAGATAGTATTTTAAATTAAAACTAAATTAATGAGCAGTCTGAATTTTGAAATATTTGCGCGATTTGTCGACATTTTGTTTCATAATGTGTGTCCCGCTCACATCAGTGTCGTGTGGCGGGACGGAACAGAAGTGTCGATTTTTTTTTATTGTGCAGCGCGTGCTTGTGGTACGCCAGGGGCCCTGCCGGCTTTGACGGGTCTGCCGGGCTTTAACTTAAAACAGATAAAGATAAATCGAAGTAAGGAATTTCCTATTGTACTATTTGCCGAAGTTATTTTGAAGATATCGATGTTCGTGTGACATCATGAATCAAGCTTCGTAATTTTTTGGTTTGATTGGTTCTCAATTTACAGCTTGACCATAAAGAGTTAACAAAAATTGAGGGCGTTATTTGTTTTGTACACGTCAAAATCACGAATAATTTGGCAACACTGACTAGGTATATTTTGTACTGAAAAAAATTTGTTCCATTTTATTTAATTTCAACTCATTATGGCCAAGCTGTTTCTGTTTTAATTCAAAGCCCGACAGATTTGCTAAAGTTCGAAGCGTTAGCCGGTACGGCCCCAGCGGGTCTACCGCCTAACTCAATCGCTTTGACTCTGGCTTTGGTTTATGACGTCAGTGCACAGTCCGTCCTTGTCATCGTATTATGATATGACAAGGACGGACAGAGCATTGCTATCGCTCTGGCTAAAGCTTTGAGTTAGGCGGTAGGGCCCCAGGTCATGCAATTTATTCCCTTGCGAACATCATCCAAATTTTATAATGATGTTCTCAGGACCCACTTGATGGACGCAGTGCCCCTGACTCTCGGGCAAGAGTTCAGCGCGTACAGCGCTCAACTGACTTTCGGCATCGAGCGCGTGTGTTCTACCCTACCGCGCCTGCACTACCTGGCGCTGGGCGGAACGGCCGTGGGCACCGGCCTTAACACGCGCATCGGGTTCGCGGAGAAGTGCGCCGCGGAGATAGCCAGCCTCACTGGTAATGTTGGTAGTTAAGGCTGCACTACCTGGCGCTGGGCGGCACGGCCGTGGGCACCGGCCTTAACACGCGCATCGGGTTCGCGGAGAAGTGCGCCGCGGAGATAGCCGGCCTCACTGGTAATGTTGGTAGTTAAGGCTGCACTACCTGGCGCTGGGCGGCACGGCCGTGGGCACCGGCCTTAACACGCGCATCGGGTTTGCTGAGAAGTGCGCCGCGGAGATAGCCAGCCTCACTGGTAATGTTGGTAGTTAAGGCTGCACTACCTGGCGCTGGGCGGCACGGCCGTGGGCACCGGCCTTAACACGCGCATCGGGTTCGCGGAGAAGTGCGCCGCGGAGATAGCCGGCCTCACTGGTAATGTTGGTAGTTAAGGCTGCACTACCTGGCGCTGGGCGGCACGGCCGTGGGCACCGGCCTTAACACGCGCATCGGGTTTGCTGAGAAGTGCGCCGCGGAGATAGCCAGCCTCACTGGTAATGTTGGTAGTTAAGGCTGCACTACCTGGCGCTGGGCGGCACGGCCGTGGGCACCGGCCTTAACACGCGCATCGGGTTCGCGGAGAAGTGCGCCGCGGAGATAGCCGGCCTCACTGGTAATGTTGGTAGTTAAGGCTGCACTACCTGGCGCTGGGCGGCACGGCCGTGGGCACCGGCCTTAACACGCGCATCGGGTTCGCGGAGAAGTGCGCCGCGGAGATAGCCGGCCTCACTGGTAATGTTGGTAGTTAAGGCTGCACTACCTGGCGCTGGGCGGCACGGCCGTGGGCACCGGCCTTAACACGCGCATCGGGTTTGCTGAGAAGTGCGCCGCGGAGATAGCCAGCCTCACTGGTAATGTTGGTAGTTAAGGCTGCACTACCTGGCGCTGGGCGGCACGGCCGTGGGCACCGGCCTTAACACGCGCATCGGGTTCGCGGAGAAGTGCGCCGCGGAGATAGCCGGCCTCACTGGTAATGTTGGTAGTTAAGGCTGCACTACCTGGCGCTGGGCGGCACGGCCGTGGGCACCGGCCTTAACACGCGCATCGGGTTCGCGGAGAAGTGCGCCGCGGAGATAGCCGGCCTCACTGGTAATGTTGGTAGTTAAGGCTGCACTACCTGGCGCTGGGCGGCACGGCCGTGGGCACCGGCCTTAACACGCGCATCGGGTTTGCTGAGAAGTGCGCCGCGGAGATAGCCAGCCTCACTGGTAATGTTGGTAGTTAAGGCTGCACTACCTGGCGCTGGGCGGCACGGCCGTGGGCACCGGCCTTAACACGCGCATCGGGTTCGCGGAGAAGTGCGCCGCGGAGATAGCCGGCCTCACTGGTAATGTTGGTAGTTAAGGCTGCACTACCTGGCGCTGGGCGGCACGGCCGTGGGCACCGGCCTTAACACGCGCATCGGGTTCGCGGAGAAGTGCGCCGCGGAGATAGCCAGCCTCACTGGTAAACTATCGATATAAGCCATTCTTACTGCTGGGGCTCAGGCCTTCCTTATTTTATTTTCTTTTATTTCATTAGGAAAACTAACAGCTTTGAGACACGATGTGAGTAGTTGCAAAATAGGTTACTACGAGCCATTTATAAGTTTTCATTTATGGATAATTAAAAACTATGCATTATGGGTGAATAAGGAGGATGGGCCATAACCTAATGCGGATTTGTGGGTGTTAGTTAACGACTGCAAATACAGCCGGGACTGACGGCTTAACGTGTCTTCCGACCGAAGCATGGATATAAGCTCGAGATTACATTTTTGGTCACCCATCTCATGACTGACTATGATATAATATTTTTTTTTATAATCCTTCAGGAATCCCCTTTGAGACTGCCCCCAACAAATTCGAAGCGCTAGCGTGCCACGACGCGATGGTTGAAGTGTCTGGAGCGCTTAACACTATCGCATGCTCGCTGATGAAGATCGGCAACGACATCAGACTGCTGGCTTCCGGCCCCAGGTGTGGACTGGCGGAACTGCTGCTGCCGGAGAACGAACCCGGATCCTCCATCATGCCGGGTGAGTTAGACAATCAATATAGGTCAGATAGCTACGATATTGTCAACTATAGCGTGCTAGATGAAGATCGGCAACGACATCAGACTGCTGGCTTCCGGCCCCAGGTGTGGACTGGCGGAACTGCTGCTGCCGGAGAACGAACCCGGATCCTCCATCATGCCTGCTTGAATCGGGCTTTGTATTTCCAAGTGATGCAAATAGATAAAACTACTGCCAAGTGCCGTGCCGACACACCCCGGACCAGTGTTGCCAGATGCTCTGTAATTGCAGGAGATCTACTGTATTTTTACGTCATCTACTGTACACTGTATAATAGTACATTACTGCAGCGGCACGCAAGACAGGCATTGAAGGACGAACGTGAAAATGTGGGCCGAGGCGAAACCGAGGCACACATACGTGAGTCCATCAATGCCTAGTTGCGGCCAAGGCTTGTATAGTACTTTTCTCAAATAATGCGCGGAAATTCAAACCAAGAAGGTATTTTTAACTTAATTTTTATTTCAAATTAAAGCAAAAAATTGATTAAAGAAGAAAGGAGCCAGTTTCTTTATTTTTTTGGAATGTGCACATCAAGGCCTTTCATTTGATACCCATGTTGAAAAATAATATTTTTTTCCAGTTTTTTTTTTTTTTTTTTTTTCCAGTTTTTTGGAATGTACTCATCAAGGCCTTTCATTTGATACCCATATACCTAATATTTTAAAAAAAGTTTTTTTTCTTTTTTTTTTCCTTTTTTTTCATTTTTTTGGAATGTCATTCATCCAGACCTTTCATTTGATACCCATATACATAGGTATTAAAAAAAAGTTTTTTTTCTTTTTTTTATCGTTTTTTTTTCATATTTTTGGAATGTGCTCATCAAGACCTTTCATTTGATACCCATACCTAGGTATTAAAAAAAAGGTTTTTTTTCTTTTTTTTTAGTTTTTTTCATTATTTTGGAATGTGCTCATCAAGGCCTTTCATTTGATACCCATATACCTAATATTAAAAAAAAAAGTGAATTGTGCTCGCTCATCAAGGCCTTTCATTTGATACCCATTATTCGTGATTCATTAAAAAGTTCGCTCCATTTCTGAATTACACGTGCGTAATGAGTTTTAATAGAAACATTGCCGGTCAGACGCCGGCAATTTTTGTATGAAAATCCATTATTACACGTTAGTAATTGATTCTCATACTAAGATTGCCGGCGCGGTTTAGGTCAGTCCGTAAACTCCGATTTAGCACGAAGAAGGTTGTCAAAATAATGATCGAATTTCCAAGCATGTTTGAGAAAAATAAATTACAGTGACGAAAGCACTGTTATTTCTACGGAGCCAAGAGTTCACGATATTTTGATAAATAAGAGCACAACATAAGAATGGATTTGAAAATTAATAATCATACACGTGTATGTAGTCCACACTTCACTCCACGCGACCAATCAGGTTTATTTTTAGCACGCGACCACTGTAGGGTTAAGAGATTCTTTCCTTGCGTTAGTTGGGGATTCCCCGTGCATTAAAAGTTGTTGGATGGGTAGGTTATTGGGAAGTGAACGCAATGATCGAAACCAGTGGCGTAACTACACTATCTGAGGCCCGTGGCGAATTCATCGACCGGGGCCCTCTCTTATATTTTCTGTGGGCCCTCCCAAGTAAAAAAGTTTGACGTTACTGTTATATTATATTCTGTGGTTTTAGTATCATTTTTAACCGACTTCAAAATAAGGAGGGGGTTCTCAAATCATCGGTTATTTTTTTTACGTTTTACGATAACTTCACTAGTTGTTAACCGATTTTAATTTTTTTTTTCTAAAAGGACATAATTCAAGTGTGGAGATTAGCAAGTAGCTTTTTCGTTAATAACTTCTTTGTATATGAACGAAGACTGAAAATCGGTGTTTCGCCTATCCCACGGGCGAAAATATTACACCGAGTCTAGACCCTGTTTGCTGCTGCTGCACATAGGCACATCCGCATTATTATTAGTTAAGTTTTCATTGTTTGTTTTTGTTTTTTTCGTATATGTTATTCTTGTACTACCAGATGTTTCTATGTGTATTGCAACAAATAAACAATTTATCTATCTATCTATCTATCTATTTACAGTTGGACCTATTTTCGTTTAAAAAGGTATAATATAAGTTATACCCTTTCAAACTGAAATAGAATCACGACCTCTCTTGAGGTTTCATATTTTAATTTCATTGGTATTGGACCTTGGTCAAATAGGATATGCTTAGTGATTGAGATATTGGTAGATTTATGACAATCCAAAACAAACCAAGCTACGGTCTGCGACGTTCTGGACTAGACTTGGACTACGAAGGCACAACGGAACTCCTTAAAAACAAAAAGCCTGAATTGGGAAACTGAGTTATGTTATGGGCATCAGTGTACCATTGAAAATATTATATAAAGTTAACAAATATTTAAATAGGTACACTCTTACATAACCTACCACAAAAAAGTTAAAAAGAGAAAAGCTTTAAAAAAAAGAAAATCTCATTTAAAAACCTGAAAATAAACACTAAAACAGCTTCAAATTTCATAAAACGCTTAACAAATTTAATAAAACATGTCTCTAATGAAGTTGGGTGAGGCTTTTAAAATTGTTTAAAAAAGTTGTCCCCCAGCCCCACGCGACTTCAATAGACATGTTTTATTATAAAATTGATATTATGCGATTAGACTATTATTTCTTACTTTTTAGAGGTACTTATTTATTTTTGAAGCTGTTTTTATTTGCAGGGTTTTGAAGGACAGGGTTTTCAAGAATTGTTATTTGTTCAGGATCTGGATATTCACTAGGGTCGGTCTCTGCTATTTTAGCACTTTCAGCGCCCCTTTATTCATAATTCCTAAGCACTGTTCACTCGACTTATCGTCAATAAATTCGTCATTCAAGTACCGACTGATTTTAGGCAAATTTTTATTATTTTCCTCCGCCTCCTCCTTCCTCTTTCATTTTTAACTACACTTAGACACTTTGTAGAACAAAGTAATATCTTTTTCCACTACTAAAATAAACGAAAACTAAAACTACGGCGACTAAAAAACAATGTCACAAACACCCAATTCTCACAAGAAACTTACTATGACTGTTGCTGTTGTGTTGCCTGTTGCGTAATGCTAATGAATGGACCCTTTTTGGAGACAGATTTGGCAAAAGTAATTTTAGCTACGATTATGTTAACAAATTTGACCATTGACCGACCATCTGTGCACTTTCATGTTTCGACTTTTTAGAGCCGCACGTGTACCTAACCTAGTCCCTTTTTTTGTTCCAGAGGTATTAGAGACAATGCGATCTTTTGGTTCCCATCCCATGCATTCTTATTTCCGCTTTACGTTTGTTTCAGTTTGGCTAGGATGATGAACCCTATTGACAGTTTTTTTGCTATTTTTTTTAATAAATGTTAGGTTCCTCTTGTGGTCACGGGCCTCTCGAGCCAGGGGGCCCCTTCGGGCCAGGGGCCCGTGGCATTTTGCCCGCTCTGCCACCCTATAGTTACGCCACTGATCGAAACCAAATTTTTGTCTAAATTTCACGCCAAAGCGTCAACTGCGTAAATTTTAACCCGCTGAAGCCATGTTTACACTTTTTAATTCTAGCATTTATGACAAAGAGAGAGCCGTTGGATTAAATTCTAGTGATAGCGATTAGCTATAAGTGTAAAAAATATATAAGGTTATTATAAATAAAAGTAAATCTGACGATAATAATGCACTGTAAAAAACACTGTATTTTTGTGTAAAATTCTCTGTATTTTTTGTTGTAAACTCTGTATTTTAACGTCCAAAACACTATTCTCATTTTCCTTATCTGGCAACACTGCTCCGGACACTCCATACAAACGCCCTATTATAAACCGATAACGTCAGATGACGTTTTTGTACACGCGCAACTGTGTGTGTAAAGTCTAGGGCTACCGTGCAGTTCAACTTATGTACTGTGTGTGTAAAGTCTAGGGCTACCGTACAGTTCAATTTATAATAATTAGAACTTTTTTATTTCCAGGCAAGGTGAACCCGACTCAATGCGAAGCTTTAACGATGATCGCTGCTCAAGTAATGGGCAACCACGTCGCCTGCACGGTCGGAGGCAGCAATGGACACTTCGAGCTGAATGTCTTCAAACCGATGATGGTCGCCAATGTACTGCGCTCTATCAGGCTTATAGGTCTGTATTGTTGGATAGTTTTCAAGGTTTTAGGGGTATTACAAGCTCTTAGATATTGTAAATTTTCTAAATGGCTATCAATGCGTATCTTTCTCGCGGTATAGCAAAAAAAATTACTCATTGATAACCTTGTAATTCCCCCCCTGGCATGGAAATTCCTCTAAAAAGTTATGTTTTTCATGTAAATGAAATGAGTAACTAAAATTCTAAATGTTACGAAATTTTGTATTATTCATTTATCGCTATTGCAATGCTAAACGACGTAAAAAAGTTTGCTTAACAATACCGAACTTTTTCTTAGAACAATAACACTATTTTTATCCATCCATAATAAACAGTGCTGATTTAACCCTTAAACAAATTAAGCAATTACTTAGGGCATCACGTCTAGGGGGGCACCATAATCAGCACGGAAAATTTTTTTTTTTTTGGAAGGATTAAAAAAAAGTTTTTTTTTCAAATTCATTTGTGTGGCCATGTAAAACGTCTTACTACTTACTACACGATTAGTGGATGAAACTGACAAAAAAATTACGCTGCGAGGCCGTTTTTTTTTAATGTAGACAACATGCAAGACTAGTGTACAAAAATAGTGTATGAAACTGACTAAAAATTGCGCTGTTTGACCGTTTTTTAGCTATAGACAGGCAAGACAAGATAACAATATTAGTGGATGAAACTGACCTGAAATGACCCCAACAGCAAAATGGAGATTATACCTTAGTCACCACCTTCCACAACCACAGCATGGTATTAAAAAAAAGTTTCCACACAAAATGTCAAAACTCGATGTCGACTCGGGAAACTGTAAATGCTACAATCGAAAACTGAAATTATAAAATAAGGATTTTTCCACAGGGGACGGTTGCCAAGCGTTCAACAAGAACTGCGCGGTCGGAATCAAGGCTAACGAAGAAAAAATCGGCAAGATCATGCGCGAGTCCCTTATGCTGGTCACCGCGCTCAACCCGCACATCGGATACGATAAGGTAATATCCCTACGACCATTTTCGCAACTGCGATTGGCAACCAGTTGCGAATTAAGAATCTTCATCAAGAAGAATCAAGAGAACTTTTTCCTTAACCGCAACTTGGTTGTGAACAAAGAATAAGAACTTCCCAAACTTTCACTCTCACTCACCTGATGTTAAGTGACGATAAGGTCGAAGGTGGAAGCTACAATTTTTAAATTGTTGTTATGGCGTCAGACTTAGGTAGGATGGTGGTACCTAGGCGGACTTGAAATAATCCCTACCACCAACCAATCCGAGTACAAATTATAGTACCCTTCCCCCCTGGGAATCCAATCCGGGACCCCTGCGTCTTACACGGATGGGCGAACTACCCTCAACCCCTAACTAGACCACAGAGACGGTTAAATCGCCTAATGGTGACCAAGTTTGAAGGCCGAGAGCGTAGTTAAGGCCATCACAACTGAATTGTTATTTGATTGATTTGATTATATTGATTGTATGAGATTGATTATATTGAATTAACAAAATGTTTAACTGAAGGCCATCATAATGTGGCCAGCAGTGCAGTAATTTTATTGTGGACACAACAAATAGTTTTCCACACATATTACAATAGATTTTTTTTGTATCAAAATCAAAAGTATAAAGCGTGATAAAATCAACTGTAATATTAAAACTTTTCTCTTGCGTTTTTTTCTCGTGATATATTCACTTGAAGTTAGCGCGCAGCAGCACCCGCCGAAAACGCTCTATTACAAAAGATTTTTAAACACTGTTTAATTAAACACATGTTTAAATGTGATGCTGTCACTTTTTTGACAATATTACTCGACAGAGACAGCATCACATTTAAACATGTGTTTAGTTAAACAGTGTTCTAAAATCTTTTGTAATAACACGGCATATTTTTCAAATTAAGATTTAAATTTAAAAGACGTATGACAAAATGACCTAAAATATTTGTTCCCTCAGGCGGCGCTAATAGCAAAGACAGCGCACAAAGAAGGCGGGAACCTGAAGGACACAGCGATCAAGCTAGGCATCCTCACTGCAGAACAGTTCGACCAGTGGGTGAAACCAGAAAACATGCTGGGACCTAAGTAGAGACAGAACACAACACAACGATATTGTCAGTGAAATTCGCATTTCCATTGAAGCGGAGCTGAGCGGAGCGGTGCTTAGCGGAGCATCGTGATTGGACATTACGCGCAACGCTAAGCCCGCCCCGCTTCAGTGGAAACGCACCCTTATTTACGCACGATTTTGGTATAAAACTTTTATTTATTGAATAATTTCTTCGTTCGTTCGGTCGTCTTTATATTTTGTGAACTGTGTTAAAACCAGTGCAGTACTAATGCTGTGTAAAGTAAGCGACTCTTACTTACAACGGACTGTTTCGCTGTGACCTTATCGGCAAGCCAAAGGCAAATTGTAAAAGATTGCTTAGCAAATCTCAACTTTATTGCCCTTGGATAGAACACGTTTTTGGAGTTGTTTATAGATGACAAAAATATATTTCGTTTGTACTTAAAAGTTGAAATGATTATGTGGTTTACCATTAAATAAAAAAGCTTATGTATTTGCTTTAAATTGATCACTTTCTGATATTAATTATTGTACATCCTGTGAAACTGTCAGTCTTGTGGAACAAATGCAGGTTACCACAGATTGTTAACAGCAATACTTTGTGGTCTGTGTTTAAAATCGTAGCTTTTATGAATTTGAAAATCGCTGATTTATTTTTAAACCTTACTATCTTCGCATTGAAGTTCAAAATTGATTGAAACTGATTACCCAGTTGTAGTAGCCCAGTCAGTGTGCCATTGACTGTGATCTAGCAGTATCATTTGATAGATAGATAGATGATTTGATAGAAATGCTGTGAACTTAATATGCTGTTATTCTGGCTGTTCGTTCTGTAATTCCAGTTCACGAACTACTATGTTTTTAGCGGACATAAATTCATTCAAATTTAAAAAGAAATGTCAGTGTTTCACATTTTCTTATGATATTTTCCTGGCTTATGTTAAATCGAATGAAAATAATATAATGTACCAAATGCATAAAAAACTCGGCAAGTAAGTGAATATTATTGATATAGCTCATTTTTGTTGTCCAAGTTGTATAAATGGTGTTAATTCCCTCAAACTTACCTATTTGGAACAATTACGAAAAATGTGTAGATTTGTTTAAAAATTCTCTTCGTAAGTTGGCTAGAGTATAGTTTAGATTATCTCAGTATTGCCGTTTTTACGTAACTTATTTTATGCATTTACATCTGTTGGACTAGAATTATTTAATGGACAATGATGTTGAAGGAATTCACTGTAAATAATCATTACTCATATTGTATCATTATTATGATACTTTTATTAAATCTTGTTAATATTATACAGGGTGTCACAAGACCTTCAACGAAGCCGAGGTCTACGTATTCTGCCCATCATCAGGACCATTTCTGTTCAAAATTATTACTGGGAAACCATTTTGATTTTTGGTGTTAAAAAAGCATTGCATGCATTCCCACGCAATGTGACGCGTACAACAGGCCGCGCCTGCGAGTGTATGCTACACAGCTGCGTGCGGCCGAGTTGAAAGGCAACGTTTATGTGCGTGCTCATGAGATACATCGAGTGACTACGTTTTGAAGCCATTGTTTGTTATGAAATACTTAAAATTTTGATAATGTTTCTTTAGTCAAAAAGTAGGAAATAACGAATAAAATAAGATTTCATAAAAATTTTGAAAAAAAAATTTTGACTTTGACGTTCAATAACTTCGTAACTATTGGTTTCCCAGGTTTAGTCTAAAAGACAAAAATGATCCTGATGGTGGGCGGAATACGTAGACTTCGGCTTCGTTGAAGGTCTTGTTACACCCGTTATGATACGTAGCCCATATTGTTATTATTTTACAAAAGTTGGTAGCCTGTTTTTTAGCTGCGATTTTTTATGAAATAAAGACATTAATTTTTACCTGTTTTTTTATTATGAAATAGTTTTCAGCCCTGGTTATTCTAATGATGCATGCATTTAGTTACTATTCATTTCGCGACTGCAAGAGGTATCTCAAGGCCCATAATTCGTGAAGGGTGTACATGAATCAGCACCTACTCGCAAGGCCAGCAGAGAAGCATAGCATGACGAACCCGACAAAGATTTTGTCTACTACTAAATGTCTTTGAGTTATTTATTTATTAAATTATCTAAAATGGAATATCATTTTTGGCATAAACCGCTCTCGAGGTCGTCCCGTCATTCATGCTACTAGGGCAGGAAGTAGAACCATAGTAGAACACTGTCAGTTTTTCTCAGTGGTCAAATTGGACCAGGCTAGGCGGCGCGCTTCCAAGTATGTAAAAATTTGAACATGCTTTACGAGTGTTTTCTCAGTTTGCAGTACGTTATATTACAAAAAACCTGAGAAAGTGATCATACCGCATGTGGTGGAACATGGCCAGACAGTTTTTTTGATTTACGTGATCAGGGGGGGGGGTCAGTACAAGAAAAAATACTTTCATACTTGCTTCAACTACAGTATAATTTTCAATTATAGCCTTAAACTTAATTTACATTTTATATGTTATCATGGTTGGTCCATGATGTTATTAATAAATCTATGAAATCTTTGGTTCTTTACAATTCAATGTTGATACTTATATCACATCACAAGGAATGCTTTGGGAATGTTTTATTTGACTAGAAAATAAAATAGAGAGCTCATATATCTTTCGTTTGGTTCTTAATCTAAATCAATGGAAATAAAAAAAAGATCTATTCTAATACATTACAATATAGTGGACTAGAAGTATTTTAAGCTACAATAAAAATAAATGCATTAGCATATTGTGGAAGGCATCTTATCATAATTGATTATGTATAAAAGTGTACTCTTAAGTAATAATTACATAAATACATCTTTGATATTCTGAAACTGTTTTACAGCAAGATCCACTGGCAAGTCAAAATTGTAGGGAGTCAAACGGTCAAGACTTTGTAAAGCATCCTGAAAGCCTGTATTAACAATGTAGCTTGTGGAAGAATAGTAAGTGTCAATTAAAGATCTACTCTTCAACATAATGTTTAACCAAATTACAAGTTTGTGAGCATTCAGGGCAGCACAAACAAAGGCTTTAAAGTGAGCGTCATAACTTCTTTTATATGGAGTGTGTGATGCTAGAATACTACCAATGACACTTAACAAACTTTGCTTGTTTGTTATAGCAGTTCCTCCCACAATGTCTAAATTGAAACTTTGACTTAATTTCCTAGCAGGGGTAGAGTTGAATCTGTCTCCATCATTCACATCATAATAACGTAAAATTAGCTCCCAAATGTGTGTTGCACGGGATGAAGCAGATCTGCGGACTGGGAAACATCCAATAATTGGTACAAGAGAAGAAGACTCTGGCCCAACTAAACCATGCTGTAGTAAATCTCTCAAGTTTACAGCTAAATGTTTTCGTACTGCTGTTGTGAGTGGAGCGTCATTGATGACAACACCTCCTTCTTCAGACTCACTATCATAACTGTCAATCATTGAGTGTGAAGGTCTGTCGCGAGACACCAAGTGGACAACAGCATCAATAGACATTTCCAGCTTTGCCCGAAGATTACCCCAATGTGTGACATTAGTAGACTTTAGATCATACCGCTTATTTGTATTTGGAGAACATCCAAATTGTGATACAGTAAATATCTGTATCAGAGTTGAAGCTTTTCTCATTAAGTTGATAGTTTCTGTTCTTAAATCATCATTGGTTTTACTTTTATTGAAATTTCTTTCAAAATTATCTGATTTCAACTTCTTTTCAGTTTTAGAGCTTGTATTGGATTTTAGATCTTCACTTTTCATAACTTTAATAAATTTTTGCATGTCTTCTATGTGTGTTTGGAGTTTACTTATGATCTCATCTTTAGAGAGTTGCCTATCAGCATACTGGCGAACAGCACAATTAATTTGGTGTCTCAATTCATCAGCACTCAAGGGCTGATGGCATCCTTCTTCTAAATTCTGGTCAATTTCGCTTCTTAAATGCTCTATGAGTGTTCTATGTTTAGTTTCACCTGATAAAGTGGGGTCTGCTGCGAATCTTTCAAGCTCCTGTAACTGAGTCTTAAGTTTTTCTATGAAGTTACTTTGTTTTGTCCTCTGGCGTCGCATTTTCCGCTCTAATTCCGCACATTCATTGCAATTCGGTTCACCAGAGCTGCCTTGAGGTGCAGCTCGAGTATCAGAGACTCCACGAGAAGTAAACTCTTCAAGGGCTTTAAGCATAACATCTTTTTCTTCTGGGGGAGCTTTTAATATCTGTCGCAAACGAAATTCGACTTGGGCAAGATGTGACGTCAGAGAGAAAACGGACGAAGATAAGATTTCCTGCTCTTCTTCTAGAGCATGTATTCGATCGTCAGGCACAGAGTCTTGTATGTTTTCCTCACATAAAGACTCTTTAGGAGCTCCCAAAGGCTCCTTTCGAGGCTCGTGCCAAATAGGTATAACGTTGTCCTCGTATTCATCGCTCATAATATCCATTTTTAATGAGGTTACAACAAATACAACGGTTTCACAGCTTCTTTCTGTTCATTTCTGTTAATGTGTATTGATTTTCGTAACAAACTGAACTGAAATAAACTGAAAAAGACGTCACACTCACTAATTTTTCAGTGATGATTTTTGACATTGACATTGCATTGACGTCATTCGAGAACGTCAGCCAGGGTTGCCATTGCCAGATGTGATTTTCCAATTTTGGCCAGATTAAATATTATTTATCGTCAAAACGATGCCTTTTAAAAAAACGCCAATGTTGATTTAGCAGGAATAACAAATAAATTGATAGGTATTCTTCCATTAGTCACAAAGTTCTTCAATAAAGAATATTTATATTGTATACTAGCAGCCGCTGCAAAAAAAATTTTTCTTCGTCTGCGTGGAAAAAAAATTTGCTATCCCTCGGGAACATTACTTTTTTGGGATGAAGGTGTATGTCTATGTGAGTGTAATTGTGTATGTCCTTCTCTGTACTGCTGACAACGACGTATGTGAAATTTTATGATGATCGGTTCAGTAGGTGTATCTAGTTAAGATGTGAAGGCGTAACAAACAAACAAACAAACGGTCTTTCGCATTTATAATATTTTCATCTCTTTTATACTCAATCGTTTGTTTGAAATAAGTTTTAGGAAGAGCGGACACTTCTGACACAAGTGTTTTTACAATACTTAAAAGTCGTGTTCCAATAAATATTGTGTTATATTGATTGAGGAACATATTTTTATTTTTATTTATTTATTTAAATATTAGTAGGTAAGGATTTTTGTCGTTTTTTTTATTCCCTAATTTGATCTTTTTTGTAGGTACCGTAAAATGGGGTGAATAACAAAATTCTTTTGGATTCAACGTTTCATAATATCTTTGTCAAGCTGTTCATCCCAAAAAGAATGAGATTGAAATAATCGCTAAAATATGCCCTGTTGTGAATCACCTGCCATGGGGGGTCATTTGCAACAGTTCATTTTGGATGGTTGAAAAATTCGTAGAGAACCTTTGAACGGGATAAAAAGTGTCATATACAGGATGTTTGGTAAAAGCCTTAAAAAGCCGAATATGGTAGATAGGGACCATCAAACTGAACAACTTTTACTATGGGACCGACTCTGAAATCGCGAAAAAAATGTTGTAACTTCATGTAAAAATTTATGGTGTATGTTTCCCAAGAAATAAATATAAAAAATATAATATAAAATGATATTAATTTTGAAGTCCAACAAGCGAGCAGCCCCGTAGGTACGTGCAAGGCCCGCCGCACGCGGCAAAACCCTGCCTCGCGAGTCGCGATGATGCCGCGTGCTTGGTGGGGGGGACCCACCTAATCTCATAAAAACCCTAAAAACGGCTAATGTTCGAAGTCTGACTCTCACTTGGCTGGGTTTTTAATATAATAAGCACTGTACTTGAGTAAGCAGATTAAACTTTAAAATATGTATAAGTTTATAAGTAGGTCGTTTTTATCAATCGTTTGTTTACTTTATTCAGATTAGAGCATGAAAACCCAAGTAAGTAGGTATACCAAGAGGTTATCGAGATGGATTCTGGCCAAGTGTGTGGCGGTCTTCGCACATTTAGGGTTTCGTACCAAATTAGGGCTAAGGGGCGGGCTTTATCTGTGCTACGCGTTTGACCGCAAAATTATGTTTAGTTTGGTTTGCAAAAAATAAGATTTATAAATAATTGGTTTGTCGGTAAAATATACGTTAAGTATATAAACATTATAACCATTAGGTAAATGGAAGTTAAAAATACTTAGGAACAACATTTTGGAAAAAGAGGATTTTGGCGGCTTGTCATGCCTTTGTTTTCTAATATTATTGAGACACGTTCGGGTAAAAAAAATCACAGATCTCGTGTCTTTCACGACCTTCTGGTAGGTACATTGAAAATGAATTTAATGAATTAAACAAACACATTTTATTATTCCATTGTTAAAGCCTCTCATACGACAAAGGTCACTTTTTCAAAATGGCGTCGTTCGACGCGGATCTGCGCATTCATTGCTAATTGCATAATTAGAGCAGCCCCCCCCCTCAAAAAATAAAAAAAAAATACTTTAAAATATGAAAGAAGACTATTATAAATGATATACCGTTGAAATCGTCATTAAATAACCAAAAAAAAATATTATACATAAAAATAACCTATATTTGATCTAATCAAAATCAAATGCAGCTTGCGAGACTCTCGCGCCGCCGTTTCATCATCATCATTTAGGTTTGATAATGATTTTGCAGCCCCTTTTTGTGTGGTCATATTGTCAAAAGCAAGATGCGTGACTGATTAGGCTCGCTAAGATCGTGCAGACACTTTTTGTGTGGTCAAAAGCAAAATGGGTGACCGTATTAGACTTGATAAGATAATGTAGCTTCTTTTAGTGTGGTCAAAAACAAGATTGGTGACCAATTGGCTGAATATTGAGTAGCTTTCAGGATTTAGAGTCTTTATTTGTGTTATAGGTACTCTGTCGCAGTACCACGACGCCAAACAAGTGCAAATCCTGTTTAAAATAAATGTTCATGAATTGTTCGTAATTTGTACGCCAGTAAAAAAATTGTACGTTACGTATTTTAGTCTAAACAAAGGGTCGGTGTGGTACTGCCAGGGAGTATGCTCTGCCGCAGTACCACTCGTTATTCTCACGAAACAGACACAGTTTGCATGTTTTTTTGGCTGAAAAAAATGTACATTAATTGTACGTTCTAGTATCATACAAGAAAATGGCCAAGTCCGAGTCAAATTCGAGCTACAGGGCATTTACAATCTCATAAATAAAAATGAAGAGGTGACTGACGGACTATTGCCCAGCCCAAACCATTGAACCTAGAGACTTGAAATTTGGTACCTACAAAGATACTTTAAACAGTGTGAACACCCACTAAGAAGGGATTTTTGGAAATTCCACCCCTAAAGGGTTGAAATGGGGGTACAAAGTTTGTATGGAAAAAACTATTCAACTTGAAACTACGTAGGAGTACTTCTAAAAACAAATAAGCAAACACATGTTTCGTGGTTTTCCGAAACTCAACCTTTTAGGGGGTAAATGGGGTAAAAAGCCCAACATCGATATGGGTGTCGTTATCGAAGTTTTATGGGATGTTGATTGCGAAAATGGCATTAATTTTTAGGTAGTAGACATTATTCAACTACTAAAGTGGTCAAATGGGGTTCAAACTTTGTATGATTTTTTTTAAATAAAATATATAGAATAGACATTACGACTTGAAACTTCATAGGAGTACTTCTATAAACAAAAATAGTTTAAAAAAAACAAAAACGTTTGCCATACGGGCCTCGCACGAAGCTGCTCGCTTTGAATCAGTCAGTCAATCAGTCAGGACTTTGAATTTTATATATATAGATAAATACATACTTTTACAAACAAATACTTATTCACTTCTCAAGCTTACGCGCTCACTAGACATGAAATAAAACACTTTTAACGGATACTAGCGCGGTTTTATTGAAAGTACTTTGGTAATTTTTGGTTTGATTTTTGATTTTCCCGACGTTTCAGCACCTTTGCAGCTGCCGTGGTCACGGGGGACTGAAGCTACCCGTGAGCCTACCCTCAAGCGATGAATTTTTTTAGACGTACAGAAATTAAATTTAAACATTTTTGACAAGTTGGTTTATAATTTAATTTTATGAATTAATTAATGCTAAAAATAGAGAGAATCTACTCAAACTACCACCATTTCACAAAATTGGGAGGCCCCTCCAAGAAAGAAATGATGAAAGAAATGGTGAAAGAAAACTTGAGAGGAAAGCCGACCTCCGTCTTTTAAATATATCAAATAAATTTATTTGCAAAAGGAACTAACCGTATCATTAGATCTTAAAGTGTGTCTAATTACCAAAGTACTTTCAATAAAACCGCGCTAGTATCCGTTAGAAGTGTTTTATTTCAAACAAATACTTACTTATTAAAATATGAGCAAAGTACAAACCTCTACCTACACAAACTCTTAAATGCCAACCTTAGTGGAACAGAATCCACACTACATTTTTATCTGTGGAAACTGACTTTCCTTCTTCATTCCACTTTTGAGACATTCCATGATTCCACTTTGCCCTACTAGTGGGGCGCATTGGTGAAGCAAAGTGGAATAATTCGAGCCCCTCTCCAAAGTTTTTTTAAAATATTTTTTTATAGATACTTACTTTACCTGGCTTTGGTTGGGCCGGCATGATAGATACACCTTTGGTGCAAATATGAAGACTTATTAGCTTCAACTGTGGAGCTTCTAGAGCTTTGAGTCAGACGACAGACGGACGGACAGACAGACGGACACATGAATGACAGGAATGTTAGCAATTGGACTCCCTTCGACTACGAAACCCTAATAAAACGAGGAAAGAATACTTGCTATATTGATATCAATACGTTTTCAATTCATTTATCGTCTCATCAGTTGTCTGATACACGTCCTCCAAGACAGTGTGTAAGAAAAACCGATTTTTCACTGGAGTTTATTTTTATCTTGTTGTGTTGTGATTTAAAATAAACGTCCACAGAATAAAATACATAGTGATAGTCATAAACTTACTATAGGAATTGCTAAATATTAACAAACACACGATAATCTAAGTAAGTATAAGGAAGGGCTTCCACACAATATTATGTACACCGTTAATTTTTAAGTATATCTAAAAATGAAAAGGGACCACATGAATGAACAACTTTTACTATGGGGCCAGCGGAATCTCAAAAAAAAAATCAGCTGTTCCATAGAAAAGTACAACATTGACTCCAATATAATGTATGGAACCGCGGTTTTTTTTCGCGATTTCGTGGTTGGCCCCATAGTAGAAGTTGTTCATTCACGTGGTCTGAAATCACCATTTAATTTTTAGATATATACTTAAAAATTAACGGTGTATAATATTACCTACAAAATTTTATAATTATTAGTAAGCATGCACGGTTAAGGTTAGTTAAGTTAGTATGTTTGTTGGTATGTTCACTCATCCTCGTTATTCTCTGATTTTTTTGACAAAGTTTCGTATTCACCGACCTCAAAAAATGGTTCAAAAATATTATTTCATAATTAAAGCATTTTTTAGATAAGTATGAATATAGAATACATAAGTAATAGTCACTACTTCACTTACAGTGCAATGGGGAAATGTCCGAAAAAAAAAAATTGGCTGAATATTTTTTATAGGTAGGAACGGGCTTCCGTACGGAAGCCGCGTTGCTCTAAGGGTAGGAATAAGCTCCCTTAATAATAAAAAAAGTTTCAGAATTTTCGGTTGCGTAAAAAAAAGTCTCTTCGACTTCTTCGACTTTACAAATGTGCAAAAGTAGGTAATACAGAATGGAATTGACCGATCGACTGTCGTCATAAATTAGTAATGGGTGTAGGTATTTATTTATTTTATTTAAATGCAATAACAAGGCACAGTCGTCTATTTTCCTACATAGTGTTTACAAATTAGAAGGCTAAATATGGAATCCATGCTTGATGCAAGACGAATTCTAATTCGAAAAGTGTGGACATAGCCATAGGCTCTATGGCTACATCCACACTTTTCGAATTTACCAGTAAAATAAAGTCCTTATTTAAGCTTTCTTAACATTGAAAAAAGATCTTGAAAGTGACTCTTATTTTGTGAGCAGAAAAGGGTGACCGGAGGGGTTGTAATGTAATGTAACTTAGTCAAAACTATTTTTTTTTCGCTTTTCATAAATGGAATGAGTTAGTAAGCATAGATATTCTGTGGCATAATGTTCAAACGTTACCTGCTTACATAAAAGTTTTGTTACATGAGTATTTACGGTTGTTAAATGAACAAAGAAAATGCTAGTACCTATGAAAAATGCAACTTCTTGAAAATTCTCTCTACAAATCGGCAATCGGCAATTTCATAGGTAGGTACCTAATAAAAATAATAAAGACCTAAGTATTATTTGTGTTTAAGGTGTAACCAGTGTAGCAAAAGAAAACTACCGCAAAGATGTGTGGATGTTTGAGCAATGCTTGTCGTTTGAGCACATTAGCAAAATCATCAGTTGTTTTATTATTGGTAAGAACTTTTTTATTTGTTTAACAGTTAGGGGTAAGTTGGTAAAACGGTAATTACGATATTGCGTTTAGAAAACTTTAAGTTTTAGATACTTATAAAGTAGTGATACCTTCATAATCGTCCTTTTATCCTTTTTGTTTCAGTTGATCAAAACAGAGGAATTCGGTGAATTACTATTATTTTTCTTTGCAATTGGTTTTAAAGAGATGCAACGACTCATTCGGGACCCTTCATATACATTTTTAATGGCTGATTTTGCAATTACAGCATTATGTGTGTTTGGGCAAATTATTTTTGATTTATTTATTGGCATCGATTTGTTTAAGGTGAGAGAGAAAGGTTTTAATAAAGGAATATCTTCCTTGATCTTAATGATTCTTTTGACAACATAGAAACCTAGGGGAACTTGCATATTTTTGAATCGGCATGTTTTTCCGTTTGATTATCATTTCAATGCCCGGAAAATGAGACACAATAGATTTTCTATCGTTGTCCGGCCACATGCGGCCTGAATGACTTATTAGTTATTTATGCAACTATAGGTACTTACCTACTATAATGAGGAGTAATTAAACACCTAATTATGTACAGTTGCATACAAGACTTTATCTACACCCATTTTTTATATTTTTTATTTTTATTTGGGAAACAAACAATATTTTAATACATATTATGGATTAAAAACACTCATGATACTTATCATGTATAAAGGGTTTTGACTTAGACTTTGTCTTTGACTTTGACTTTACTCATCCTCCTCGCCATTATATCTTCTGAAAGTGTTCATAATGTAACTAACTAATTATGAAACACTTCGCGCGAAGGAGGAGGTCGCATATCGTATTTTAATGTTGGCAGTAAGCTAAGCTAACCATTTCAGAACCCTTTACAGAGGATTTAATTAAAGTATATGGGTGTAGATAAATAATTACCTATCTAATAATACTAATAATTGGGTAGTTCATTATTATATTATCTGTGATACGAACCATTCAAAATATACCTACCTAATTTAAACACTTTACTATATGAATAGTGAAAAGTTCATTAACAAACATTAAGTATTATTTTCCAGGGAAAACAAGGTTATTTGAAAAACAATTTGATAATCACTGCTGTACTTTACACTATACAGTGTTTTACCAATATCTTCTGTCTATTATATCAAGCATATATATTTTACTTCGTTTATAACCACACTACGATGAACATCACCCATGGCATCACTTGCATAGTCTATGTCACTAAAATGTGTAAGTACCTACCCAAAGTGAATGGGGAATGTCTGAAATAAATCTAATTGGTTGAATATTTTTACCATTGAAAATGGTTATCAGATGCAAATTGCCTAAATATCTCCGAGGATTTTGGGAGGATCGAGATGGGAATAGTACCAAAAGTTGAGGCATTTATCGAGACACGTGTGAACGTTTGAATTTTGATAATCTACTGGTAACTTTTTTAGGAATTAGAAGAATTAGGTTGCGTGAAAAATTACTAAGAAAATAAAGTAACTTCATCTTAGAAAAAATACGGGAGTAACAGCAGAATGAAGTTGATTCCTTAGCCACCACCGGCCGCAACATTTTTAA
This sequence comes from Agriphila straminella, assembly GCA_950108535.1. NCBI lineage: Eukaryota > Metazoa > Arthropoda > Insecta > Lepidoptera > Crambidae > Agriphila > Agriphila straminella. The sequence continues at coordinate 8,314,448 of OX467321.1, read as the reverse complement.
AAAGTTACTTGCTCAAAACTCTTTTTTAATACTCATGTTGTGGTTATGGACGGTGGTGGCTTTAAAGCCGCGATTACATACGCCGATTTAGCATACTAATTTCGGGTTGCCACTCGTACTTGACAATAAAATATTGTATAATAAGTTCGATTTTAAAAGTGAATTTACCCTATAACGGAAAGATAAACATTGTATAAGATTGGAGATGAGAATTGAAAATTAAAAAACATAAACAATGTTACCCTTTGCGTTATTTGTTTAAATTAATTGTTAAAATTTAACTTATTATACGGGTGGCAACTCTATATTGGTATGCTAGATTGGAATATGTAATCGCGGCTTAAGGTAGGTAATTATATCCATTCTGCTAAGTGATTTTTTTTTCAATTTTTTCTTGCAACCTGAACCTCCTGAAAAAATTCTGAACCTTTTTTCTATTAGTTAGGGAACTCAGTTATTCCAATCTTTAAAAAATACTCAGTCAATTTGATTTTTTCAGACATTCGTAGCGGCGTGGCTGGCACAAAATAGTCAGTCTGAATTCTTGTGCTTTATCGATTTATAAAATATATGGCCATGGTGCGAAATACGAAATTAAGATTACAGACATTTTAAAATACATTTCAGTTTTTTGTTGCTAAAGTACAAAAAATTATGTTTTCTAACAGTTGTTTGAACTGGCAAATACGATAACTTTTTGTACTTCAGCAACTCGAAACTGAAATATATGTTGAAATGTCCGTAACCTTATATTGCGAAAAGTGGCCGAGACACATTTAAGAAATCTTGAGAAAACATGAAATGTGCGAGCGAGAGAGCGACAGTCAGCGGCAAAATCGCTACGGATTCTTAAAGATTTTCCTTCTTTTCAGTGATTTGCGGGACCCTCTTGTTGGTGATAAGAAAATTTTACATTGCTGTAAGAGACGGGAAAATTAATCAAACTACTGGAAGTAACGATGAGGCTTCAAGAAAGTTGGTTATTATGTTGTAGTAAGATTCTATGAGAAAAGTTATGATCGTAGTTGCGTATATCCAAGACAAGACAAGAGAAGGGTTCTTTTTGGGAAAACATAAGTAGCTAAAAAAATCAACTAGGTAGTTACTTAACTATTAAAATAAATTTGTAGTTTTTTTTAAGTTTGAAAACAATAGAAAAATTACATGTTTATTAAAGACAGTTTTCTTTTATTTTTCCTGCTGACGATGTTCAGCACTTCATTAGCGTTCATTTTTGTCTCAATTGGCAAACCCCGAAATGAATTCTTATTTTGGTCTTTTAACCTAGAAGCGCCTAAATTTTTTGTCAAAATAGGGTACCGGACAGTAATCGAAAAAATCTAAGACGTGTTTTAAAATAAAGTTTGTTATACAACAATATCACTCAATAAGGATTTTTAAGAAATAACAATGATTTATAATTTTTAATCAATAAATAAAGTTGCGTAAATCCAATATTTTTTATCTGTGCAGCGTAAGAACCCAAACGCCAATCCCAGTGCGTGACGTCATTGGTGGTAAGCCATAAGTAAACAACACTGGGTTGCGTGTTTTTTAACTCACTCTAAGGTTGGGAACGACCAGGAACTTTAAATGTCATTAATAGTACAAAGTCTTCGTTTTCCATTTGGAATAAGAATAATTTAAACTGTCTTTTATTCTATGTCATTTGGCAGCTAAAACACAAATACAAGATTGTTTTCAACATACTTGCTCGTAAAGTGAGCCCTAATACATCGCTTTTAGGGCCATAAACCGAGCTATAACAAACGCGTTCAATAATATATAAAACACTAGTACGTAATATTATTAATTAATTAATTGAATTAATTAAGTTCTATGCGAGTAAACAGAGCATTCCCAATTTAGCCGGGTAATACAGTTATTTTTTTAGTAACAACAAAAAGGGTTTATGCTGCTTAAAATTCATATACATTTTTGGAATAAATAAATGTGTAAGTCCTTAATTAAGTCAATCAAATATTTATTATTATCAATTTATTCATAATTCACAATATTTTGTTATAAAATATTAAAATATTTTTGCATTTTTTCACTTAAAATTATAATTTAGATGTAGGCTGTATGCTCACTCACCCTTTGTTCGCAAAATATTGATGCGTTGGGCGTGTGAAAAAAAAAACCTGCGCGCCTTTTCCCATAATATTTTGTTTTTGTCGTATTTGTTGTAGTGTGGATGAGTGTGGTAAATTACTTTGTTTTTTCCTCGCAAATGTGTTGAAAAACGTCGTATGAAACTCGTGAGCTTTTGCTTATTGCACACTCGGCTGAGTATTAATAACATGAGCAGAGGTAGGTCGCCTGGTCACGACGGGCTCAGCATTGAGCACTTTAAACGTGCAGGTGTTCACTTGCCAAGATTACTGAGTATTTTGTATAATTTGTGTATACGTCATTCTTACCTGCCCCATGACCTTATAAAGACTTTAGTAGTTCCCATTATCAAAAATAAAACGCGGGATTTATACCACTCAAGTAACCATAGACCGATATCGCTGGCTACAGTGACAGCTGAGGTGGTTGATGGGCTTCTTGACAAACAAATATTTAGATTTACATGAAGCGCAATTTGGCTTCCGGAAGGGATTGTCCACTGAGAGTGCCATATTTCTTCTCAAGGAGACCGTCAGGTATTACTTGCAAAAGAACACACCTGTATATGGCTGTTTCCTCGATCTCACAAAGGCTTTCGACCTGGTGTCTTATAAGATACTATGGCAAAAACTAGCAGCAACTGGATTTCCTAAGGAGCTAGTCAATCTCTTTCAACATTGGTACGGTCATCAGGAGAACTTTGTGAGATGGGGGATAGCGATGTCGGACTCCTATAAAATGGAATGTGATGTAAGACAGGGCGGATTAACCTCGCCAAAACTGTTCAGCTTGTACATAGACCAACTGATCGTTGGGCTCAGCAGTATGCATGCGGGGTGCTCCATAGACGGTCGCACGATCAATAATATCAGCTACGCGGACGACATGGTGCTGCTGAGTCTTGAGTTTCTACGTCTTTTACATAAATACTGTATAATTATGTCGTTGCATCTTCATGCACCGAAAATGCCAAAAATCAAACCTGCAACAAAAATAAAGAACGTGTAAAGTTGTGATGTTAGCTGTTTAACTAAAACAAAGTGGTAAATAAGTACCTAGGTAGGTACTTATCAACAAGTACGAATACTTACTTTAGGATCCAAATACACACTGTCTGATGCTTCTGACAAGGAAATTTGCACGTTTGATGCAGACTTTTACTCATGTACTTTTTTTACTCATATGTATGTAGGTACCCATGTGAATGTCTTTTGAGCATTGCAGTTAGGTTTACATCTGGTTTACTTAATGTTTTTTGATTTTGAAGACAACATGTATTCTATTACAGTTCTTGCCGCTTCTTGAATTTCAGGTGGCGTCAAAATATCACTTTCGTCGGTTGAACTCATTATTATAATAAATTAATCGAAAATAAATATTTGACAAAACAACAAACAAAATAATTTTAACAATAATAATTTCCCGCGCCAAGATCCATAGACAATACAATGATATTTTATGCCACCTATCCGAATCGTATGTTACACTTAAGTTTTGTAACCAGGAATACGGATAAATGGGCCCAGTGCGCTCATGTGACACTGTTACCGTGATTCGGAACTTTCCATTTGCAAAGCCAGTTCTAATTTAAAAATAAAAAATGTCCTTAATTAAGTTAAACAAATATTTATTATTATCAAATTATTCATAATTTACAATATTTTGTTATAAAATATTAAAATATTTGCATTTTATCACGTTTTGAAGTAGGCTGTATGCTCACTCACCCCTTTGTACGCAAAATATTCTTGCGTTGGGCGTGTGAAAAAAACAACAGCCTTTTCCGATAATAGGGATGTTGACTAATGAATAAAATAACGAAATACTAATAAAAATCGTAAACATATTAAACTTTTAGAGTAGCTTGTATACCTCTTGGTTTTATATATTGCATATTATTTGTTTTATGACCCTTCAAAGTTGGGTGGACAAGTCCATTTAAAAAGTATACAATTTATTAAAATAAATGATACCTTTAATTAGTCCGTAAAATGTATAGCAAATTTGTCGAAGAAACCATTTTGATAAACACAATATTTAATATAGCTGCTGAACAAATTTCCTATGCGTTGCATACAAACTAGCACGGCGTGACGTCATAACGTGCATGCCATTAGTATGGAGCGTTTTTGATCGAGTCCATTTGTGTGCATTTCACACTGTGATATCTCGGGCAGTTTTCGTGCTAGCGAATTAATTCTTTTACCAATGTTTCTTTTTTTGAGAGGTAATTTATGTAACATAAAATAAAAAAAATAGTCAACATCCCTATTATCATATTTTGTTTTTGTCGTATTTATTGCTGTGTGGTAAATTACTTTGTTTTTTCCTCGCAGATGTGTTTAAAAACGTCGTTTGAAAATCGTGAGCTCTTGCTTATTGCACACTCGGCTGAGTTACGCCCTCGCCTGCGGCTCGGGCTGCAACCCACAGCCTTGTGTGCAATGAGCAACCTAAGCTAACTTGTCTCATAATAGTCATAATGTACTATTATGTGTAGAACACGACAACAGCTAAACCATGTAGTAACTTCGAAAAATAAAAAAATAAAAAACATACAATCGAATTGAGAACCTCCTCCTTTTGATGAAGTCGGTTAAAAACTTTTGGAGATCATAATATAAAATAGTCGCTCGCGATCGTTTTTAGTTTTTAGGAGGGTTCCTAATCTCATAAATTAAACGGCTCATGTGATGTTCGAAGTCTGACTCTCACTTTGCTGGTTTTTTAATATAATATAAGCATTGTCCTAATGTGAGCAAGCAGATTTTTAAAATAGGTATAATGTTTTTCAACACACTTGCTCGTAAAGTGAGCCCTAATACATCGCTTTTAGGGCCATAAACCGAGCTATAACAAACGCGTGCAATAATATATAAAACACTAGTTCGTAATAGAATTAACCCTACAAAGTTAAATGAGTACCTTACTGCAAGTTCTATGCGAGTAAACAGAGCATTCCCAATTTAGCCGGGTAATGCAGTTATTTTTTTTTTGACAACAAAGAGGTTTTATGCTGCTGAAAATTCATATACATTTTTGAAATAAATAAATGTGTAAGTCCTTAATTAAGTCAAATAAATATATAATTACTATCAAATTATTCATAATTCACAATATTTTGTTATAAAATATTAAAATATTTGCATTTTGTCACTTAAAATTATAATTTTGAAGTATTAGTAGAAGGCTGTATGCTCCTCACCCCTTTGTTCGCAAAAAATTCTTGTGTTAGCCTGTGAAAAAAAACCAAAAAAAAACATGCGCACCTTTTCCCATAATTATCATATTTTGTTTTTGCCATATTTGTTGGTTTGTGATATATTACTTTGTTTTTTCCTCGCAAATGTGTTGAAAAACGTCGTATGAAACTCGTGAGCTCTTGCTTATTGCAACCTAAGCTAACTTGTCTCATAATGTACTATTATAGGTAGTTAGTCGTCTTATCAATCGTTTGCTTACTTTATTCAGATTAAAGCATGAAAACACAAGTAAGTATACCAACCAAGAGGTTATCGAGATGGATTCTGGCCAAGTGTGTGGCGGGTTTCACACATTTAGGGTTCCGTACCAAATAGGGCTAAGGGGCGGGCTTTATCTGTGCTACGCGTTTGACCGCAAAATTAAGTTGGTTTGGTTTGCAAAAAATAAGATTTATAAGTATATTGGTATTTGTCGGTAAAATATACGTTATAAACATTTTAGCCATTAGGTCAATGGAAGTTAAAAATACTTAGGAACAACATTTTGGAAAAAGAGCAGGTTTTGGCGGCTTGTCATGCCTTTGTTTTCTAATATTATTGAGACACGTTCGGGTAAAAAAAAACACAGATCTCGTGTCTTTCACGACCTTCTGGTACCTAGGATGAGTTTAATGAATTAAACAAACATATTTTTTTTATTCCATTGTTATCAGACATTAATATTTTATTTAATGGTAACCTAATTATGACCACACAAAAAGGGGCTGCAAAATCATAATCAAATCATGTGTGGTCATAATGTCAAAAGCAAGACGCGTGACTGAATTAGGCTCGCTCGCTAAGATCGTGCAGACACTTTCTTGCGGTCAAAAGCAAGATGGGTGACCGAATTAGGCTCGATAAACGATTGTGCAGACACTTTTTGTGTGGCCAAAAGCAAAATGGGTAACCGTATTAGGCTTGATAAAGATAATTCAGCTACTTTTTGTGTGGTCAAAAACGTGTGTGTGGGTGACCAATTTAGGCTGAATATTGAGTAGCTATCAGGATTTAGAGTATTTGGCACATTATTCTAAAAAATGAGACGAGTAGCGAAAAGTGACGATAATAGTAGCGGTAATGTGACTTGTTTCATGCGATTGTGACGACCTGCGTGTGATCGTTGAATTTAACAATTTGTGTAATTGATCTGTGAAATCAAGAAACAAATAATAATTTCCTAAGAATTTTTTAGTTTTATTAAAACACTACCTACCAATGTAATTACCACATCTAATGTTATTAGCCATAGTTACATAATTATAACTTACTAGCTTCCGCCCGCGACTTCGTCCACGTGGACATTCGTTAAAATCCTCAGAGAAGCTTTTAAACCAGGATAAACATATTATTAAATAAATAAAAAAAACGTATACTGTGTTTTAATTTCATTAAATTCTGATCAGCCGTTTTTACGTGATTAGGCGGGTCCCCCCCACCAAGCGCGGTGTCTCGCGAAGCAGGACGTTTGCCGTACGGGCCTCGCACGAGGATGCTCGCTTTGAGTCAGTCAGGACTTTGAATTTTATATATAAAGATAAATACATACTTTTACAAACAAATAGGTACTTATTAAAATATGAGCAAAGTGCAAACCTCTACCTACATAAACTCTTATAATATGCCAACCTTAGTGGAACAGAATCCACTACATTTTTATCTGTGGAAACTGACTTTCCTTCTTCATTCCACTTTTGAGACATTCCACTTTACCCTACTACTAGTGGGGCGCTTTGGTGAAGCAAAGTGGAATAATTCGAGCCCCTCTCCAAAGTTTTTAAAATATTTTTTTACCTATACTTACTTTACCTGGCTTTGGTTGGGTTGGGGCGGCATGATAATGATAGAATACACCTTTGGTGCAAATATGAAGACTTATTAGCTTCAACTGTTTAGCTTCTAGAGCTTTGAGTCAGACGACAGACAGACGGACACATGAATGACAGCAATGTTAGCAATTTACTGGGCTCCGTTTGGTCCCTTCGACTCGGAACCCTAATAAAACGAGGAAAGAATCTTGCTATATTGATATCAATACGTTTTCAATTCATTTAGCGTCTCATCAGTTGTCTGATACACGTCATCCAAGACAGTGTTTAAGAAAAACCAATTTTTCACTGGAGTTTATTTTTGTCTAGTTGTGTTGTGATTTAAAATAAACGCCCACAGAATAAAATACATAGTGATAGTCACAAAGTTACTACAGAAATTGCTAAATATTAACGAACACACGATAATCTAAGTAAGTATAAGGAAGGGCTTCCACACATACAACGTTAATTTTTTAGTCAGTAGGTATATCTAATAAAAATGAAAAGGAGATTTCAGACCACGTGAATGAACAACTTCTACTATGCGGCCAACCACGGAATCGCGAAAAAAAATCAGCGGTTCCATACATTTTAATGGATTCAATGTTGTACCTACTTTTCTATGGAACAGCTGATTTTTTTTTCGAGATTCCGCGGGCCGCAAAGTAAAAGTTGTTCATGTGGTCTGAAATCCCCATTTAATTTTTCTCTTCGACTTCTTCGACTTTACAAATGTGCAAAAGTAGGTAATACAGAATGGAATTGACCGATCGACTGTCGTCATAAATTAGTAATGGGTGTAGGTAATTTTATTTATTTTATTTAAATACAATAACAAGGCACAGTCGTCTATTTTCCAACATAGTTTACAAATTAGAAGGCTAAATATGGAATCCATGCTTGATGCAAGACGAATTCAAATTCGAAAAGTGTGGATATAGCCATAGGCTCTATGGCTACATCCACACTTTTCGAATTTACCAGTAAAATAAAGTCCTTATTTAAGCTTTATTAACATTGAAAAAAGATCTTGAAAGTGACTCTTATTTTGTGAGCAAAAAAGGGTGACCGGAGGGGTTGTAACTTAGCCAAAACTTATTTTTTTCGCTTTTCGTAAATGGAATAAGCTAGCATACGTAGTAGCTATTACTATTATATATTCTGTGGCATAATGTTCAAACGTTACTTACGTACATAAAATTTTTGTTACATGAGTATTTACGGTTTTTAAATGAACAAAGAAAATGCTAGTATGAAAAATGGTATTCTTTCGTTTATCATAATTTTATTTGTAATAATTTCATTTGCCATAATGATCCTCGGTCATAATATTCATTTGTAATAATGGCTTTTATACTAACAACGTATGACATAACAATCCATTAGCCATACTTTTCATTTGCCATAAAATTAGGTGCCATAATAACAAGTGTCATAATGATTAGTTCCTATAAATATTATTTGACATAATCAATAATTGACATAATATACATAACTTATAACGTATCTCTTCACCTAAACGTACCTAGGGATTATAAATAAAAACTTTAAATGCGACCACCACTACTGGTAGGTTAGGTTAGGTTAGTGTTTTGACCACTCGCAGCGGAGCTCCATAATGCTTGCATGCTGAATGCCTGCTTGCATGTTGCATGCCTGCCTGCATGCTGCTTGCTTGCTTGCTTGTATGCTGCTTGCCTGCTTGTATGCTCCATGCCTGCTTGCATGTAGAATGCTTGCCGGGGGGTGCAGGGGGGCTGGCCCCCCTGCTCGGGGGCCCACAAGATAAACCCCAAAAGAAAAACTTTTAATGCACTTACCAGTAGGTTAGGTTAGGTTAGTGTTTTGACCACTCGCAGCGGAGCGAGCGAAGCGAGCGGAGCTCCCTAATGCTTGCGTGCATGTTGCATGCTGCATGCCTGATTGCTTGCTGCTTGCCTGCTTGCATGCTGCATGCCTGCTTGCGTGCTGCATGCCTGCTTGCGTGCTGCATGCCTGCTTGCGTGCTGCATGCCTGCTTGCGTGCTGCATGCCTGCTTGCATGCTGAATACCTGCTTGCATGCTGAATACCTGCTTGCATGCTGCATGACTGCTGCATGCCTGCTTGCATGCTGGGTGCCTGCTGCATGCCTGCTTGCATGCTGTATGCCTGCTTGCATGCTGAATGCCTGCTTGCACTGCATGCAATTGCAATTGCATGCTTATTTACTCATTATATTTAAAAATTAAATATAAAAAAGCTAATTATAATTTTATAAATCAAATACATAAATAAATATATTTTATAAATAAATATATCCACTCATAAGGAAGGCTTGTGCATTAAATATGGCTGATGGACAAATCAAATATGAGTAAACAATTTTATTTTAGTTCCACAATTTTGTCGTTTTAAATTGAGATTCAATGCCAATGCCAAAGCTCTCAAAAATTCTCTTTTAGAATAATAAATAAATTCACTTGATTGGTCAAATTCTTATTAATTCTTTGATAAATAAGAATTATGCTTGCTTCTTTCATTATTTCTTTGCTAAAATAATAGAAAACAAGGTTTGTTTTGCCAAATATTGTAATAAGTAAGTATTATGGAAAATCATTGTTATGGATAATAACATTATTTTAAATGAAGAGTATGGCAAATAAAATTATGTTATAAGAACAACATGTCATTTGATTGTTTATGACCAATGAAATTAGTGAAAATAAATTTATGTCATTTGTTAGTTATGACAAATATAACATTATGTTTAATGAATTTATGGCATTTGCAGTTATGGCAAATGAAATTATTGCATTTAAAATTATGGAAAACATTAGTAAACCATGAAAAATGCAACTTCTTAAAAAATTCTCTCTACAAATCGGAAATTTCATAGGTAATAAAAATAATAAAGACTTAAGTAGGTACCTATTATTTGTGTTTAAGGTGTAACCAGTATACCTAGCAATAGAAAACTACCGCAAAGATGTGTGGATGTTTGAGCAATGCTCGTCGTTTGAGCACATTAGCAAAATCATCGGTTGTTTTATTATTGGTAAGAACTTTTTTATTTGTTTAACAGTTAGGGGTAAGTTAGTAATTTAAGTACATTATGAGACAAGTTAGCTTAGGTTGCTCATTGCAGAAGGCTGTGGGTTGCAGCCCGAGCCGCAGGCGAGGGCGTAACTCAGCTGAATGTGCAATAAGCAAGAGCTCACGAGTTTCATACGACGTTTTTCAACACATTTGCGAGGAAAAAACAAAGTAATTTATCACACAGCAACAAAAACGACAAAAACAAAATATGATAATTATTGGAAAAGGCGCGCAGGTTTTTTTTGTTTTTTTTTTCACACGCCCAACGCTAGGGGTGAGTGAGCATACAGCCTACTTCAAAATTATAATTTTAAGTGATAAAATGCAAATATTTTAATATTTTATAACAAAATATTGTGAATTATGAATAATTTGATAATAATAAATATTTGTTTGACCTAATTAGGGACTTACACATTTATTTATTCCAAAAATGTATATGAATTTTCAGCAGCATAAAACCTCTTTGTTGTTACTAAAAAAATTACTGTATTACCCGCCTAAATTGGGAATGCTCTGTTTACTCGCATTGAACTTTCAGTAAGGTTCTAATTTACTTTGTAGAGTTAATTCTATTACGTACTAGTGTTTTATATATTATTGCACGCGTTTGTTATAGCTCGGTTTATGGCCCTAAAAGCGATGTATTAGGACTCACTTTCCGAGCAAGTGTGTTGAAAAACGGTATTACGATATTGCGTTTAGAAAACTAAGTAAATTTAATTAGATATAAAGTAGTGATACCTTCATAATCGTCCTTTTATCCTTTTTGTTTCAGTTGATCAAAACAGAGGAATTTTGTGAATCACTATTATTTGTCTTTGCAATTCTTTTTGAAGAGATAGAACGACTCATTGCGGACAGTTCATATACAATTTTAGCTCATTTTGCAATTACAGCATTATGTTTGTTTGGGCAAATTATTTTTGATTTATTTATAGGCATCGATTTGTTTAAGGTGAGAGAGAAAGGTTTTAATAAAGGTAATTCTTTCTTGATCTTAATGATACTTTAGACAACATAGAAGCCTAGGGGAACTTACATATCAAATCAAAATCAAAAAATCATTTATTCAGTCTAGGCTGTTACAAGCACTTGTGAATGAATATTATATTACATATTTTTGAATCGGCATGTTTTTCCGTTTGATTATCACTTCAGTACCCGGAAAATGAGACACAATAGATTTTCTATCTTTGTCCGGCCGCATGCGGCCTGAATGAATTATTAGTTATTTATGCAACTGTACTATAATGAGATAATGAGGGGTATTAAAACACCTAATTATGTACAGTTGCATACAAGACTTTATCTACACCCTTTTTTATTTTAATACATATTATGGATTAAAAACACCCATGATATTTATCTACATACACTCATGGTATTATGTATCCTCTATAAAGGGTTTGACTTAGACTTTGTATTTGACTTTCCTCCTCCTCCTCGCCATTATATCTTCCGAAAGTGTGTTATTATAATGTTGTACTGAATTTCATAATGTAACACTTCGCGCGCGACCTCCTCTCGCTCGGATATCGTAATGTTGGCAGTTAACTAACCGTTTAGAACCCTTTACAAAGGATTATAAACATGGGTGTAGATAAATAATTAATAATAATATTAATTGGGTAGTATAGTATTAATATTATCTGTGATACGAACCATTCAAAATATACCTACCTACCTAATTTAAACACTTTAAATGTATTACTATATGAATAGTGAAAAGTTCATTAACAAACATTAAGTATTATTTTCCAGGGAAAACAAGGTTATTTGAAAAACAATTTGATTTTCACTGCTGTACTTTACACTATAGAGGGTTTTAACAATATCTTCTCTCTATTATATTTTGCATATATATTTTACTTCGTTCTTAACGACAATACGAGGAGCATCACCCATGGCATCAATAGCATATTCTATGTCACTAAAATGTGTAAGTACTTACACCTACCCAAAGTGAATGGGGAATGTCTGAAAAAAATCAAATTAGCTGAATATTTTTTTATAGGTAGGAAGGAATAAGCTCCCTTATTAATAGAAAAATGTTTCAGAATTTTTTGTTGCGTGAAAAATTACTAAGAAAATAAAATAACTTCGTCTTCGAAAAAATACGGGAGTAACAGCAGAATGGAGATGATTCCTTAACCACCACCACCGGCCGCAACATTTTTAAAAAGTTTATTGCTCAAAACTTTGTGGTTATGGACGGTGGTGGCTTTAAGCCGCGATTACATACGCCGATTTAACATACCAATTTCGGGTTGCCACTCGTACTCGACAATAAAATATTGTATAATAAGTTCGATTTTAAAAGTGAATTTACCCTATACTAAACGGAAAGATAAACATTGTATAAGATTGGAGATGAGAATTGAAAATAAAAAAACATAAGCAATGTTGACCTTTGCGTTTTTTTTAAATTAATTGTTAAAATTTTACTTATTATACGGGTGGCAACTCTAAATTGGCATGCTAGATTGGAATATGTAATCGCGGCTTTAGGCAGGTATATATTCCATTCTGCTAAGTGTTTTTTTTTTTCACGCAACCTGAACCTCCTGAAAAAATTCTGAACTTTTTTTCCATTTTTAGGGAACTTAGTTATATATATATATATATATATATATATATATATATATATAACGTAGTGATTACTTGCTCAATGGTTATATATATATCCTACCTTTAAAAAATATTCAGTAAATTTGATTTTTTCAGACATTCCACATTAAACAAGGAGATTGAAGTCACTCGTTTCTTCGGACAGTAGCGGCGTGGCTGCATGGCACAAAATAGTCAGACTGAATTCTTGTGCGTCATCAGGTTTATATTATATATGGCCATGGTGCGAAATACAGGAGAACACCTTGTCTGATTTTGTAGATTTCAAAAACATAACCTCTCCTTGCAGTCGGGTAAAAGGCATCCTTGAGCAATTTGACGCTGGTGTGTGAGACTAATCGTCGAAAGAAAAACCCTTCACTGGGTTCACGCTGTTAAACTTAAAGAGCCCGTAGCGATTTTGCCGCTGACTGCAGCTCTCTCGCTCGCACATTTCATATTTTCTCAAGGTTTCTTAAAACTGAGTGCGTAATTGAAAAATGTGTCTCGGCCACTTTTCGCATAAGATACAGAAATTTAAAAATATATTTCAGGTTTTTGTTGCTAAAGTACAAAAAGTTGTGTTTTCTAACTGTGTTACTATTATGTATTCTATGACTATGTGTGTGTTTTTTGAACTGGCAAATACGATAACTTTTTGTACTTCAGCAACTCGAAACTGAAATATATGTTGAAATGTCCGTAATCTTATATTGCGAAAAGTGGCCGAGAGACATTTTTCAATTACGCAGTCAGATTTGAGAGATCTTGAGAAAACTTGAAGTGTGCGAGCGAGAGAGCATGAAATCGCTACGGACTCTTAAAGATTTTTTTAACATCTTTTCAGTGATTTGCGGGGCCCTCTTGTTGGTGATAAGAAAATTTTACATTGCTGTAAGAGACGGGAAAATTAAACAAACTACTGGAAGTAACGATGAGGCTTCAAGAAAGTTGGTTATTATGTTGTAGTAAGATTCTATGAGAAAAGTTATGATCGTAGTTTCGTATATCCAAGACAAGACAAGAGATACAAGATTTTTTTTGGGAAAACATAAGTAGCTTAGAAATTCAACTAGGTAAATCATAAATCATAAATCATTTATTCACATTCATAGTGTTACAATTTTACAATAGTTGAAATTGGAAATAACATAACACTAACTATATTTAACTATTAAAATAAATTTGTAGTTTTTTTTAAGTTTACAAAACAATAGAAAAATTACATGTTTATTAAAGACAGTTTTCTTTTATTTTTCCTGCAGACGATGTTCAGCACTTCATTAGCATTCATTTTTGTCTCAATAGGCAAACCCCGAAATGAATTCTTATTTTGGCCTTTTAACCTTTTAATCAAGTTTGTTTTCAACACACTTGCTCGTAAAGTGAGCTCTAATACATCGCTTTTAGGGCCATAAACCGAGCTATAACAAACGCGTTTAATAATATATAGAGCACTAGTACGTAATATAATTAACCCTACAAAGTTAAATTAGTACCTTACTGCAAGTTCTATGCGAGTAAATAGAGCATTCCCAATTTAGCCGGGTAATACAGTTATTTTTTAGTAACAACAAAGAGGTTTTATGCAGCTTAAAATTCATATACATTTTTGTAATAAATAAATGTGTAAGTCCTTAATTAAGTCAAACAAATATTTATCATTATCAAATTATTCATAATTCACAATATTTTGTTAAAAATATTAAAATGTTTGCGTTGGGCGTGTGAAAAAAACAAAAAAACCTGCGCGCCTTTTCCCATAATATTTTGTTTTTGTCGTATTTGTTGTAGTGTGGATGAGTGTGGTAAATTACTTTGTTTTTTCCTCGCAAATGTGTTGAAAAACGTCGTATGAAACTCGTGAGCTTTTGCTTATTGCACACTCGGCTGAGTATTAATAACATGAGCAGAGGTAAGTCGCCTGGTCACGACGGGCTCAGCATTGAGCACTTTCAACATGCAGGTCGGACGTTCACTTGCCAAGATTGCTGAGTATTTTGTATAATTTGTGTATACGTCATTCTTACCTGCCCCATGACCTTATAATAGTACATTATAAGCAAAAGCTCACGAGTTTCATACGACGTTTTTCAACACATTTGCGAGGAAAAAACAAAGTAATTTACCACACAGCAACAAATACGACAAAAACAAAATAATTATGACAATTATGGGAAAAGGCGCGCAGGTTTTTTTTTGTTTTTTTCACACGCCCAACGCAAGAATATTTTTCGAACAAAGGGGTGAGGAGCATACAGCCTACTTCAAAATCATAATTTTAAGTGATGAAATGCAAATATTTTAATATTTTATAACAAAATATTGTGAATTATGAATAATTTAATAATAATAAACATTTGTTTGACTTAATTAAGGACTTACACATTTATTTATTCTAAAAATCTATATGAATTTTGAACAGCATAAAACCTCTTTGTTGTTACTAATAGTACATTATGAGACAAGTTAGCTTAGGTTGCTCATTGCACACAAGGCTGTGGGTTGCAGCCCGAGCCGCAGGCGAGGGCGTAACTCAGCCGAGTGTGCAATAAGCAAGAGCTCACGAGTTTCATACGACGTTTTTCAACACATTTGCGAGGAAAAAACAAAGTAATATATCACAAAGCAACAAATATGGCAAAAACAAAATATGATAATTATGGGAAAAGGCGCGCATGATTTTTTTTGTTTTTTTTTCACAGGCTAACGCATGATTTTTTTGCGAACAAAGGGGTGAGAAGCATACAGCCTACTACTAATACTTCAAAATTATAATTTTAAGTGACAAAATGCAAATATTTTAATATTTTATAACAAAATATTGTGAATTATGAATAATTTGATAATAATTATATATTTATTTGACTTAATTAAGGACTTACACATTTATTTATTCCAAAAACGTATATGAATTTTCAGCAGAATAAAACCTCTTTGTTGTCAAAAAAAATAACTGTATTATCCGGCTAAATTGGGAATGCTCTGTTTACTCGCATAGAACTTGCAGTAAGGTACTAATTTAACTTTGTAGGGTTAATTCTATTACGTACTAGTGTTTTATATATTATTACACGCGTTTGTTATAGCTCGGTTTATGGCCTTAAAAGCGATGTATTAGAGCTCACTTTACGAGCAAGTGTGTTGAAAAGACTTTAGTAGTTCCCATTATCAAAAATAAAACGCGGGATTTATCACACTTAAGTAACTATAGACCGATATCGCTGGCTACAGTGACAGCTAAGGTGCTTGATGGGCTTCTTGACAAACAACTGGACAAATATTTACATTTACATGAAGCGCAATTTGGCTTCCGGAAGGGATTGTCCACTGAAAGTGCCATATTTGTTCTCAAGGAGACCGTCAGGTATTACTTGCAAAGGAACACACCTGTATATGGCTGTTTCCTCGATCTCACAAAGGCTTTCGACCTGGTGACTTATAAGATACTATGGCAATAACTAGCAGCAACTGGATTTCCTAAGGAGCTAGTCAATCTCTTTCAACATTGGTACGGTCATCAGGAGAACTTTGTGAGATGGGGGAGAGCGATGTCGGACTCCTATAAAATGGAATGTGGCGTAAGAACGCCACATTCCATTCCAAGGCGGATTAACCTCGCCAAAACTGTTCAGCTTGTACATAGACCAACTGATCGTTGGGCTCAGCAGCATGCATGCGGGGTGCTCCATAGACGGTCGCATGAGCAATAATATCAGCTACGCGGACGACATGGTGCTGCTGAGTCCGTCGGACCGGTGTGTGCGCTGCGGGATTTACTGCGTGTCTGCGAGAACTACGCTGAAGGCCACGGTCTCGTATATAACTGCAAAAAGAGTGAGATAATGGTTTTTACATAGCGTAGTATTTCCCCCCGGTTTTGTGCCGCCCCTCAAGCTATATGGTAGTTAACTTGTGAGGGTAAACAGTTTTAAATATCTGGGTCATGTGGTCACTCCGGACCTTAGTGACGATAGTGACATAGAGAGGGAGCGTAGGGCGCTGGCTGTCAGAGGTAATATGTTGGCTCGCAGGTTCGCACAATGCACAGCTGATGTAAAAATCACATTGCGTTCAAGACATTCTGTCAATCATTTTACACAGGCGGCCTGTGGTCGGTATTATACTCAAAAAGCGTTTAGCGCCCTGCGCGTTCTATACAACCACTTGTTCAGGATGTTGATAGGCCTGCCTAGATTCTGCAGTGCTTCTGGCATGTTTGCAGATGCACATGTGAACGACTTTCACGCTGTATTGCGCAACAAAATTTCATCTGTCAGAGGTAGTAGCCAAGCACGCGTTTGTTATACACATAATACAACACAAACGCGTTCAATAATATATAAAACACTAGTACGTAATAGAATTAACCCTACAATGTTAAATTAGTACCTTACTGCAAGTTCTATGCGAGTAAACAGAGCATTCCCAATTTAGCCGGGTAATACAGTTATTTTCTTTTAGTAACAACAAAGAGGTTTTATGCTGCTGCAAATTCATAATTATACATTTTTGGAATAAAAAAATGTCCATAATTAAGTCAAACAAATATTTATTATTATTAAATTATTCATAATTCACAATATTTTGTTATAAAATATTAAAATATTTGCATTTTATCACTTTGAAGTTGGCTGTATGCTCACTCAGCCCTTTGTACGCAAAATATTCTTGCGTTGGGCTGGGCGTGTGAAAAAAACACAACAGCCTTTTCCCATAATTATCATATTTTGTTTATGTCGTATTTATTGCTGTGTGGTAAATTACTTTGTTTTTTCCTCGCAGATGTGTTTAAAAACGTCGTTTGAAACTCGTGAGCTCTTGCTTATTGCACACAAGGCTGTGGCTAAGCTAACTTGTCTCATAATAGTCATAATGTACTATTATGTGTAGAACACGACAATAGCTAAACCATGTAGTAACTTCGAAAAATAAAAAAATAAAAAACTTTTGGAGATCATAATATAAAATAGTCGCTCGCGATCGCGAGGCAGCGTGCTTGGTGGGGATTAGGAGGGTTCCTAATCTCATAAATTAAACGGCTCATGTGATGTTCGAAGTCTGACTCTCACTTTGCTGGTTTTTTAATATAATTTAAGCATTGTCCTAACTTGAGCAAGCAGATTTTTAAAATAGGTATAATGTTTTATAGGTAGTTAGTCGTTTTTATCAATCGTTTGCTTACTTTATTCAGATTAAAGCATGAAAACACAAGTAAGTATACCAACCAAGAGGTTATCGAGATGGATTCTGGCCAAGTGTGTGGCGGGCTTCACACATTTAGGGTTCCGTACCAAATAGGGCTAAGGGGCGGGCTTTATCTGTGCTACGCGTTTGACCGCAAAATTAAGTTGGTTTGGTTTGCAAAAAATAAGATTTATAAGTATATTGGTATTTGTCGGTAAAATATACGTTATAAACATTTTAGCCATTAGGTCAATGGAAGTTAAAAATACTTAGGAACAACATTTTGGAAAAAGAGCAGGTTTTGGCGGCTTGTCATGCCTTTGTTTTCTAATATTATTGAGACACGTTCGGGTAAAAAAAAACACAGATCTCGTGTCTTTCACGACCTTCTGGTACCTAGGATGAGTTTAATGAATTTAACAAACATATTTTTTTTATTCCATTGTTATTAGACATTAATATTTTATTTAATGGTAACCTAAGTAGGTACTATTTAAGTATAGAACATCTGAATTTCTACATAAAATAACCTAATAAAAAATCTAATCAAAATCAAATGCAGCTTGCGAGACTCTCGCGCCGCCGTTTCATCATCACTCGAATGTTTATTACGACTTTATCATTTAGGTTTGATAATGATTTTGCAGCCCCTTTTTGTGTGTTCAAAATGTCAAAAGCAAGATGCGTGACTGAATTAGGCTCGCTAAGATCGTGCAGACACTTTCTTGCGGTCAAAATATTATAAATTAAAGGAAGACTGTATTGTTTGAAGGTTTATTTTGAAGTAAGTTTAAATATTGACACACGTCTTAAATATTTTTGATTACCAAAAACTCAAAACAGCCAGTTATTACAACACAAAAGCAAGATGGGTGACCGAATTAGGCTCGATAAACGATTGTGCAGACACTTTTTGTGTGGCCAAAAAGCAAAATGGGTGACCGTATTAGGCTTGATAAAGATAATGCAGCTACTTTTTGTGTGGTCAAAAACGTGTGTGTGGGTGGGTGACTAATTTAGGCTGAATATTGAGTAGCTATCAGGATTTAGAATCTTTATTTGGCACATTATTCTAAAAAAATGAGACGAGAAGCGAAAAGTGACGATAATAGTAGCGGTAATGTGACGTGTTTCATGCGATTGTGACGACCTGCGTGTGATCGTTGAATTTTATAACAATTTGTTTAATTGATCTGTGAAATCAAGAAACAAATAATAATTTCCTAAGAATATACTTTTTAGTTTTATTTAAAACACTACCTACCAATGTAATTAATTACCACATCTAATGTTATTAGCCATAGTTACATAATTATAACTTACTAGCTTCCGCCTGCGACTTCGCCCGCGTGGACATTCGTTAAAATCCTCAGAGAAGCTTTTATACCAGGTAAACAGTATTCTATGTTTTAATTTCATTATATTCTGATCAGCCGTTTTTACGTGATTAGGCGGGTCCCCACCAAGCGCGCTGTCTCGCGAGGCAGGACGTTGGCGTACGGGCCTCGCACGAGGCTGCTGGCTTTGAGTCAGTCAGTCAATCAGTCAGTCAGTCAGGACTTTGAATTTTGTATATATAAATAAATACATACTTTTACAAACAAATACTTATTAAAATATGAGCAAAGTGCAAACCTCTACCTACACAAACTCTTATGTGCCAACCCTAGGGGGCAGAATCCAATACATTTTTATCTGTGGAAACTGACTTTCCTTCTTCATTCCACTTTTGAGACATTCCACTTTGCCCTACTACTAGTGGGGCGCTTTGGTGAAGCAAAGTGGAATAATTCGAGCCCCCCTCTAAAGTTTTACCATTGAAAATGTTTTAAAAACAAAAAACCGACTTCAAAAAACCTGAAAATGAAAACAAAAAAGCTTCAAAATTAAATACCTCTAAAAAGCAAGAAATAATATTCAAATCACTCTATACGCATATCATTGTAATAAAACACGTCTATTGAAGTCGGGTGGGGCTGAAGTTCAACTTCTGTTTTTTATCCTAAAAGCCCCACCCGACTTCATTAGACGTGTTTTATTACAATGATATGCGTTGTGTATCTAGTGATTTGAATATTATTTCTTGCTTTTATTTAATTTTGAAGCTTTTTTGTTTTCATTTTCAGGTTTTTTGAAGTCGGTTTTTTGTTTTTAAAACATTTTTTATTTTTAGTGTAAGTACCTTCTGTATTTGGTAGATAATTACTTTAGTTTATTTATATTATCTTATCCAGTAAGTATATTATCTAGGTAGATAAAACATGGGTAGACCCACGAAAGGTGCGGCATGCACGCCTTCAAAGTTAGGTTTTTTTAAATTTAGCTTTTTGTGGTAAGTATAGTATATTTAGCGACGATATTATCTAAGTTACAATAGTCTTATGTCAATGGCTCATCACCTTTTACAAAATACTGGTATTCCCGACGCAGGGGCGTTAATTCTTGAGGAGTTCTCCTGGTACTTCACTATCAGCTCCAGTTTACCATTTGCATTATGACGAACAACATAAATAGCCTAGCAACCATATTAAAGTAATCGTATCGCACCAGTGAGATACTTAGTTTAGTAAATAGTTCCGGTGATCATCTATGGTCTTCATCATCAGTTCCACTTCACCAAAATGGTACTTTTCGAAAGCATATGCACGAGTTACATAAGAAAATACCAAAATCGCTATAGGTGTGCATATAATATTTGAAGAGTTCCCTTGATTTCTCCAGGAGTAACTACCTATATGCTTTCAAACAAAAAAAGAATTTTTGAAATCGGTTTGTGATTGACAAAGTTATGATGTAACAAACATAAAAAAAAATAAAAAAAAATCAGCCGAACTGATAACCTCCTTTTTTTGAAGTCGGTTAAAAATGGTTATCACATGCAAATCGCCTGAGACGTATTTTTGACCATGGCTCTGAGGATTTTGGGAGGATCGAGATGGGAGTAGTACCAAAAGTTGAGGAATTCATCGAGCGAGACACGTGTAAACGTTTGAATTTTGAAAATCTACTGGTAACTTTTTTTGGAATTTTGCATAATTCGGGTAAATTCGGGGTTTTTGGGGGGTGTTTGTTTACTAAATTGTAAATATTTCGGAAAAAACAGACTTAAGAAAAAATAAAAAATGGGTCCTAGGGTATTAGTTTGTCTACAAAATGGCAAAAAAATATTGAAAATCGGTTAATAATTATGTAGGTGGTCCCTTTAGATTTGGAATTGCAGAAAAACGAGTGTTTCCGTACATAAAAAGTGATGAAGCTTCTATGATTATTTACCGATCGTCATAGTAATAGTGTTAAAAGATGCAAAAGCAGACGAGAAGTGCATTTGTTGGAATTTTGAAAATCGGTCAATAATATTTCGGCCGCGTCGTCGTAAAAATACATATATGTAGGTAACTTTAAAAATATAATAGGATTTTGCATTTGATTTGATTTTTCGAGTTGAGTCAGACGACAGACAGACGGACAGACAGACAGACGGACACATGAATGACAAGAATGTTAGCAATTGGGCTCCGATTGGTCCCTTCGACTACGGAACCCTAATAAAACGAGGAAAGAATACTTGCTATATTGATATCAATACGTTTTCAATTCATTTATCGTCTCTTCAGTTGTCTGATACACGTCATCCAAGACAGTGCTTGAAAAACCGATTTTTCACTGGAGTTTATTTTTATCTAGGTAGTTGTGTTGTGATTTAAAATAAACGTCCACAGAATAAAATACATAGATAGTCATAAAGTTACTATAGAAATTGCTAAATATTAACGAACACACGATAATCTAAGTAAGTATAAGGAAGGGCTTCCACACATACACCGTTAATTTTTAAGTAGGTACTTATATCTAAAAATGTAAAGGGGATTTCAGACCACGTGAATGAACAACTTCTACTATGGGGCCAACCACGGAATCGCGAAAAAAAATAAGCTGTTCCATAGAAAAGTACAACATTGACTCCACTAACTATAATGTATGGAACAGCTGATTTTTTTTGTTTGAAAAGTTGTTCATTCACGTGGTCTGAAATCCCCATTTAATTTTTGGATATAGGTACTTACTTACTTAAAAATTATGGGTGTATAATATTACCTACAAAATTTTATTTGTGTAAGCACGCACGGTTATAGTATGTTTGTTGGTATGTTCAATCATCCTCGTTATTCTCTGAATTTTTTGACAAAGTTTCGTATTCACCGACCTCAAACAATGGTTCAAAAATATTATTTCATAATTAAAGCTTTTTTTAGATAAGTATAGATAATAGAATACATAATAGTCACTTCACTTACAGTTTACAGTGCAATGGGAAATGTCCGAAAAAAAACAAATTGGCTGAATATTTTTTTATAGGTAGGAACGGGCTTCCGTCTTAGTGAGGATCAACAAGGTTTTTAGTTAAATAAGTAGAGTTACAGTTACATCAAAATCAATTATTTCCGAGAAATAATTATTGAAATTGGACCAAAAATTACGAAGATAGAGCGATTTTCGTGTCGCATTCTCAAAAACGCTCCCTCGCTCTTGACGTCATCAGCCACGTTCGCCGCTCAGCGGCGCGGCGGGTGTTTGTTCGGGCGATCGTGGCACGTGACGTCATCGCATGCCGGCTGCGCTTTTTTAAACTCACTTTTTAAAACTTCAATAGTTTTGTCATTTCTTGACGGATTTGAGAAATTAAAACAGAGATTTACTCAGTTATTGATATTGTATTTGATGTGATATACAAAATTGATATATTCAATTGTCGTGTTGATCCTCATTATTCTGTGCTTCCGTACGAAAGCCGCGTTGCTCTAAGGGTAGGAATAAGCTCCCTTAACAATAAAAAAAAGTTTCAGAATTTTCGGTTGCGTAAAAAAAAGTCTCTTCCACTTCTTCGACTTCACAAAAGTGCAAAAGAAGGTAATACAGAAAGGAATTGACCGATCGACTGTCGTCATGGTCGTAATGGGTGTAGGTATTTATTTATTTTATTTAAATACATAACAAGGCACAGTCGTCTATTTTCCTACATAGTTTACAAATAAGAAGGCTAAATATGGAATTCATTCTTGATGCAAGACGAATTCAAATTCGAAAAGTGTGGATATAGCCATAGGCTCTATGGCTAACTATATCCACACTTTTCGAATTTACCAGTAAAATAAAGTCCTTATTTAAGCTTTCATAACATTGAAAAAAGATCTCTTATTTTGTGAGCAAAAATTTAAAAAACAAAATACCGACTTCAAAAAACCAACCTCTAAAAAGCAAGAAATAATATTCGTAATAATAAAAACACATCTATTGTTTTTTGTTTTTTTAATCAATTTTTTTATTTTTAGTGTATAAGCATTTTCTATATTAGGTACTGCAGGTATATTATTTAAAAAGAAAAATCGGCTCAGCCAAACGTGAGATAATCGCGGAGAAACATACATACATATACAAACTGAATACCTCCTTTTTTTGAAGTCGGTTAAAAAGACTACACAAAGGTATCCCTTTCCCAACAAAAACAATCATCTAATTCGGTTCATAAATAACAAAGTCGTCAAGGTAGTTGATGTAAAAGACCAACCCGACTTCAATAGCCGTGTTTTTATTTTTACGAATATTATTTGAAGTCGGTTTTTTGTTTTTTAACACTTTTATTTTTTTAATTTTTAGTGTAGGTACCTTTCTGTATTAGGTAACATATAAGTATACATACGGGTCAAACTGAGAACCACCTTTTTTAAGTCGGTTAAAGAACGACATAACACTTAAGATATCCCTTTTCCAACAAAAAATCATTATCTTATTCAGTTCATAAACAAAAAAGTTATACGACTGATCAACGAGGTAGTTCACACAAAATTATACTATTTTCGTGCTTTTTTCAAGATTACATAAAAAGTACTGAACCGATTTTTAAATTTGAGGTTTTTGCATTCACAATGCTATTTTTATACAATACTAAATAATATACTAGAAAAAATACGACTCGCACCTGATCAATACTCAGACGGGAATCGAACCCACGGACCCGGATATCCAAAGCGGGTTCGATTCCCGTCTGAGTATTGATCTGGTGCGAGTCGTATTTTTTTCTAGTATATTATTTAGTACGATTTCAAAATTTTAAAAAATGGGACCAACTTGGGCGTTTACTTAATGTAATAACGTTTAAATCATTTCAATCGGTCCAGCCGTCTTCGAGTAAACGGTGGACATACACAAAAAAAACTTATACAGACGAACAGAGAACCTCCTCCTTTTTTGGAAGTCGGTTAAGAAAGGGTGACCGGAGGGGTTGTAACCACAGTACATATAAGTTAAACTTATATATGTACAGTGTTGTAACTTAGCCAAAACTTATTTTTTTCGCTTTTCGTAAATGGAATAAGTTAGCATAGTAGTACTATTACTATTATATTATATTCTGTTTTGTTTTGTTACATGAGATATTCACGTTTGATAAATGAACAAAGAAAATGCTAGTATGAAAAATGCAACTTCTTGAAAATTCTCTGTACAAATCGGAAATTTCATAGGTAATAAAAATAATAAAGACTTAAGTAGGTAGGTACCTATTACCTATTATTTGTGTTTAAGGTGTAACCAGTGTACCTAGCAATAGAAAACTACCGCAAAGATGTGTGGATGTTTGAGCAATGCTTGTCGTTTGAGCACATTAGCAAAATCATCGGTTGTTTTATTATTGGTAAGAACTTTTTTATTTGTTTAACAGTTAGGGGTAAGTTGGTAATAGTACATTATGAGACAAGTTAGCTTAGGTTGCTCATTGCACACAAGGCTGTGGGTTGCAGCCCGAGCCGCAGGCGAGGGCGTAACTCAGCCAAGTGTGCAATAAGCAAGAGCTCACGAGTTTCATACAACGATTTTCAACACATTTGCGAGGAAAAAACAATAGTACATTATGAGACAAGTTAGCTTAGGTTGCTCATTGCGCACAAGGCTGTGGGTTGCAGCCCGAGCCGTAGGCGAGGGCGTAACTCAGCCAAGTGTGCAATAAGCAAAAGCTCACGAGTTTCATACGACGTTTTTCAACACATTTGCGAGGAAAAAACAAAGTAATTTACCACACAGCAACAAATACGACAAAATCAAAATATGTCAATTATGGAAAAAGGCGGGCAGGGTTTTTTTTTGTTTTTTTCACACGCCCAACGCAAGAATATATTTCGAAAAAAGGGGTGAGGAGCATTCAGCCTACTTCAAAATTAAAATTTTAAGTGATTAAATGCAAATATTTTAATATTTTATAACAAAATATTGTGATTTATGAATAATTTAATAATAATAAACATTTGTTTGACTTAATTAAGGACTTACACATTTATTTATTCCAAAAATCTATATGAATTTTCAACAGCATAAAACCTCTTTGTTGTTACTAAAAAAAATAACTAATAATTTTTTAGAAACAAAGAGGTTTTATGCTGCCTAAAATTCATATACATTTTTGGAATAAATAAATGTGTAAGTCCTTAATTAAGTCAAATAAATATATAATTATTATCAAATTATTCATATTTTGTTATAAAATATTAAAATATTTGCATTTTGTCACTTAAAATTATAATTTTGAAGTATTAGTAGTAGGCTGTATGCTCCTCACCCCTTTGTTCGCAAAAAAATCTTGCGTTAGCCTGTGAAAAAAAAAACAAAAAAAAACATGCGCGCCTTTTCCCATAATTATCATATTTTGTTTTTGCCATATTTGTTGCTTTGTGATATATTACTTTGTTTTTTCCTCGCAAATGTGTTGAAAAACGTCGTATGAAACTAGTGAGCTCTTGCTTATTGCACACTCGGCTGAGTTACGCCCTCGCCTGCGGCTCGGGCTGCAACCCACAGCCTTGTGTGCAATGAGCAACCTAAGCTAACTTGTCTCATAATGTACTATTACCGCACAGCAACAAAAACGACAAAAAAAATATGATAATTATGGGAAAAGGCGCGCAGATTTTTTTTTCACACGCCCAACGCTAGAATATTTTGCGAACAAAGGGGTAAGTGAGCATACAGCCTACTTCAAAATTATAATTTTAAGTGATAAAATGCAACAAAATATTGTGAATTATGAATAATTTGATAATAATAAATATTTGTTTGAGTTAATTAGGGACTTACACATTTATTTATTCCAAAAATGTATATGAATTTACAGCAGCATAAAACCTCTTTGTTGTTACTAAAAAAAAATTACTGTATTACCCCGGCTAAATTACTCGCATAGAACTTGCAGTACGGTACTAATTTAACTTTGTAGGGTTAATTCTATTACGTACTTAGTTTACTAAGTGTTTTATAATATATTATTGGACGCGTTTGATATAGCTTGGTTTATGGCCCTAAAAGCGATGTATTAGGACTCACTTCTTTACGAGCAAGTGTGTTGAAAAACGGTAATTACGATATTGCGTTTAGAAAACTTAGTAAGTTTTAATTAGATATAAAGTAGTGATACCTTTATAATCGTCCTTTTATCCTTTTTGTTTCAGTTGATCAAAACAGAGGAATTCGGTGAATTAATATCATTTTTCTTCGCAATTGGTTTTGAAGAGATAAAACGACACATTGGGGACAGTTCATACACAGTTTTAACAGCTCATTTTGGAATTACAACATTATGTTTGTCTGGGCAAATTATTGTTGATTTATTTATAGGCATCGATTTGTTTAAGGTGAGAGAGAAAGGTTTATTAAAGGAATATCTTCCTTGATTTTAATGATTCTTTTGACAACATAGAAACCTAGGGGAACTTACATATTTTTGAATCGGCATGTTTTTCCGTTTGATTATCACTTCAATGCCCGGAAAATGAGACACAATAGATTTTCTATCTTTGTCCGGCCGCATGCGGCCTGAACGAATTATTAGTTATTTATGCAACTGTACTATAATGAGGGGTATTAAAACACCTAATTATGTACAGTTGCATACAAAACTTTATCTACACCCTTTTTTATATATTTGTTTATTTTAATACATATTATAGATTAAAAACACCCATGATATTTATCTACATACACTCATGGTATTCTGTATCCTCTATAAAGGGTTTGACTTAGACTTTGTCTTTGACTTTCCTCCTCCTCCTCGCCATTATATCTCCCGAAAGTTTGTTATTATAATGTTATGTTGGCAGTAAACTAACCGTTTAGAACCCTTTACAAAGGATTTAAAACATGGGTGTAGATAAATAATTAATAATAATATTAATTGGGTAGTATAGTATTAATATTATCTGTGATACGAACCATTCAAAATATACCTACCTACCTAATTTAAACACTTTAAATGTTTTACTAATATGAATAGTGAAAAGTTCATTAACAAACATTAAGTTTTATTTTCCAGGGAAAACAAGGTTATTTGGAAAACAATTTGATAATCACTGCTGTACTTTACACTATAGAGGGTTTTAACAATATCTTCAATCTATTATATTATGCATATATATATTACTTCTTTCTTAACGACACTGCGAAGAACATCTCCCATGGCATCACTAGCATATTCTATGTCACTAAAATGTGTAAGTACTTACACCTACCCAAAGTGAATGGGGAATGTCTGAAAAAAATCAAATTGGCTGAATATTTTTTTATAGGTAGGAAGGAATAAGCTCCTTTATTAATAGAAAAATGTTTCAGAATTTTTGGTTGCGTGCAAAATGACTAAAAAAATAATGTGACTTCGTCTTCTAAAAATACGTGAGTAACAGCAGAATGGAGATGATTCCTTAGCCACCACCGGCCGCAACAATTTTTAAAAAGTTTCTTGCTCAAAACTTTTTTTTAATACTCATGTTGTGGTTATGGCTTAAGCCGCGATTACATATTCCAATCTAGCATACCAATTTAGAGTTGCCACCCGTATAATAAGTTAAATTTTAACAATTAATTCAAACAAATAACGCAAAGGTCAACATTGTTTATGTTTTTTTTATTTTCAATTCTCATCTCCAATCTTATACAATGTTTATCTTTCCGTTATAGGGTAAATTCTATTTTAAAATCGAACTTATTATACAATATTTTATTGTCAAGTACGAGTCAACCCGAAATTGGTACCTATGCTAAATCGGCGTATGTAATCGCGGCTTTAGGTAGGTATATCCATTCTGCTAAGTGATTTTTTTTTAATTTTTTCTCGCAACCTGAACCTTTTTTCTATTAGTTAGGGAACTTTGTTATATCTTTAAAAAATATTCAGCCAATTTGATTTTTTTAGACATTCCACATTAAACAAGGAGATTGAAGTCACTCGTTTCTTCGGACAGTAGCGGCGTGGCTGCATGGCACAAAATAGTCAGACTGAATTCTTGTGCGTCATCAGGTTTATATAATACTAGCTTCTGCCCGCGACTTTGTCCGCGTGGATATTAGAGAAAATCCTTAGGGAACCTTCAAATCCTTAAAGATCAAATCCTTAAACCAGGATCTGACCAGCCATTTTTACACATTACGGCTTCCCGTTCCAGTTCCCTTTCCCGCTCCCGTTCAAGTTCCCGTTCCCGTTCCCGATCCCGTTCCCGTTCCCGTTCCCGTTCCCGTTCCCGTTCCCGTTCCCGTTCCCGTTCCCGTTCCCGTTCCCGTTCCCGTTCCCGTTCCCGTTCCCGTTCCCGTTCCCGTTCCCGTTCCCGTTCCCGTTCCCGTTCCCGTTCCCGTTCCCGTTCCCGTTCCCGTTCCCGTTCCCGTTCCCGTTCCCGTTCCCGTTCCCGTTCCCGTTCCCGTTCCCGTTCCCGTTCCCGTTCCCGTTCCCGTTCCCGTTCCCGTTCCCGTTCCCGTTCCCGTTCCCGTTCCCGTTCCCGTTCCCGTTCCCGTTCCCGTTCCCGTTCCCGTTCCCGTTCCCGTTCCCGTTCCCGTTCCCGTTCCCGTTCCCGTTCCCGTTCCCGTTCCCGTTCCCGTTCCCGTTCCCGTTCCCGTTCCCGTTCCCGTTCCCGTTCCCGTTCCCGTTCCCGTTCCCGTTCCCGTTCCCGTTCCCGTTCCCGTTCCCGTTCCCGTTCCCGTTCCCGTTCCCGTTCCCGTTCCCGTTCGCGTTCGCGTTCGCGTTCGCGTTCGCGTTCGCGTTCGCGTTCGCGTTCGCGTTCGCGTTCGCGTTCGCGTTCGCGGTCGCGGTCGCGGTCGCGGTCGCGGTCGCGGTCCCGGTCCCGGTCCCGGTCCCGTTCCCGTTCCCGTTCCCGTTCCCGTTCCCGTTCCCGTTCCCGTTCCCGTTCCCGTTCCCGTCCCCGTCCCCGTCCCCGTTAAAGTTGTAATGTCTATTTTATATTCTTTTTCCATACAAAATTTGAACCCCATTTTCACCCCTTTAGGGGTTAAATCATGTCCACCGTGTTGGACTTCAAAAAAAATCTCATTTTCGCAATCGTCATCCCCGAAAACCCCAATAACGACATCCATATCTATTTTTGGGTTTTTTACGCCTTTTCACCCCCATTTCATCCCAATAGGGGTTCAAATACTAACAATAACAATATACGTTGCGTAAGATGTCTATCCGTAAGCCTAAATTATAAATTTAGCGATTTTTACTTCGAAAATAAAGGATTATCTTCAATACACAACTTCATCCCCCTTTTGACCCCTTCGGGGGTAGAATTTTGAAAAACGCTGAGACCCGCATTTATTTATTTTCAATGGTCAGTCTACACACAAAATTTGAAGATCCTAGCTTCAAAACTGAGGGACTTTCATACAAACTTTGATCCCCTTTTTTACCCCTTTAGGGGGTGAATTTTGAAAAACCCTTTCTTAGTGCACCCCTAGACCTCATAAGGAACCTACGTGCCAAATTTGGAGTCTCTAGACCCAGCGGTTTGGGCTGTGCGTTGATAGATCAGTCAGTCAGTCAGTCAGTCATTCAGTCATTCAGTTTACGATTTTATAAATATAGATAGATATGGCCATGGTGCGAAATACAGGAGAACACCTTGTCTGATTTTGTCGATTTCAAAAACATAACCTCTCCTTACAGTCGAGTAAAAGGCATCCTTGAGACATCCTTGAGAGCAATTTGACGCTGGTGTGTGAGACTAATCGACGAAAGAAAAAGCGATTTTGCCGCTGACTGCAGCTCTCTCGCTCGCACATTTCATATTTTCCCCTCTCTATCAGAATGATTTCTCAAGGTTTCTTAAAACTGAGTGCGTAATTGAAAAATGTGTCTCGGCCACTTTTCGCAATATAAGATTACAGACATTTTAAAATATATATCAGTTTTTTGTTGCTAAAATACAAAAAGTTGTGTTTTCTAACTGTGTTACTGTTATGTATTCTGTGACTGTGTGTTTGTTTTTTGAACTCGCAAATACGGTTGACTATTTGTACTTCAGCAACTCGAAACTGAAATATATGTTGAAATGTCCGTAATCTTATATTGCGAAAAGTGGCAGAGAGACATTTTTCAATTACGCACTCAGATTTGAGAGATCTTGAGAAAACATGAAGTGTGCGAGCGAGAGAGCATGAAATCGCTACGGACTCTTAAAGATTTTTTTTCCTTCTTTTCAGTGATTTGTGGGGCCCTCTTGTTGGTGATAAGAAAATTTTACATCGCTGTAAGAGACGGGAAAATTAAACAAACTACTGGAAGTAACGATGAGGCTTCAAGAAAGTTGGTTATTATGTTGTAGTAAGATTCTATAAGAAACGTTATGATCGTAGTTGCGTATATCCAAGACAAGACAAGAGATGCAGGGTTCTTTTTGGGAAAACATAAGGAGCTAAGAAACTCAACTAGGTACTTACTTAACTATTAAAATAAATTTGTAGTATTTTTTTAAGTTTGAAAACAATAGAAAAATTACATGTTTATTAAAGACAGTTTTCTTTTATTTTTCCTGCTCATTAGCGTTCATTTTTGTCTCAATAGGCAAACCCCGAAATGAATTCTTATTTTTGGCCTTTTAACCTAGAAGCGCCTAAATTTTTTGTCAAATTTGTCCAAGTCGAAATTGTGTATATGTAAAAGATCAAACGCATTGCAACTCTAACTGTCTACTCTCTACTCGAGGTGAACGAGAGGAGCGAGCGTGCCGCCGCGTTTATTTTACAGTTTCTTACGAATACAAAAAATACAGCGTAGGTGTATTTAGTTGTTACATTTTTTGTTTGGGTTTACTTTAACAATCAAAGTAAGCAAAAACAGTAAAGAAAGTGCCTAAGTAATCCTTATATTATTAATATTTTCGTCAGTAAAGTAAACAAAAAAATAAGTGTAAATTAGTTGGATTCATTGACAAAATGACAGCTAGACATATAATAATCTAACGATCAAAAAAAGAAAGACCGCCGCCATTGCAAATTATTTCAATTTTATCATACTAGCTCCAGTAATTCACTACGAGTACCTACCTAGGTAGGTATACCTACGGCTGGCGAAGCGCCATGCCAGAAGCGACAAGTTTGTAAAATTATCAATATGTGATTCGATTTTGTCGATAGATCTTCTATTTTGAAGACAGATCTATTATTTTGTTGACTGATATTATTTGCAGTCGATTTTGAGGGCCCGAATATTCACAAGGTAATAACTGTAAAACTAGGAGGAGTTAAAGCCAGCTATTTGTTTCACAATTTTGCACATTTTATTACCTACGTACCCCACTTGATAATTTACAACAGCCGCCGTAATCCCATAGTTTAAGGGGATTGTCAACCACGTGGTCTCCATACAAACGGCGATAACGTTTCCCACCCTCTAACTAAACCTTAACCTACAGCAATGAATTTATTTTTGGTATGTTTTTGAAATGCCTAAAAACTAGGGCTGTACGTTTTGATTTTTAAAATATTCATTGTAGATTTGAAAATATTGGCACTTCTGTGTTTTGTATGAAATCACTAAAATACAAATATTTCGAAATCTATTATAGATATTTAAAAAATCAAAACGTACAGCCCTAGTTTTTAGGCATTTCAAAAACATACCAAAAATTCATTTCTGTAGGTTAAGGTTGACAATCCCCTAAAAAAAAATGTGTAATGAATTTTTGTAAGTTGGAGGATTGAGGGCCCATTTTGAACTAAGATTATACAAAGTAGGAAAGCGTTTTGCGATAAATCATACTTCCACAATTTTTATTCGGGATTAACTTAGATTTTGGCGTTAAAACTTTTACTGTAATGTTAATTGTTTGTTCACAACAGCCGGGCCCTCAATTCTCCATGTGAGAACTGAGGGCCCGACTCTTCAGCTAATAACTCGGTGAAGATGACTTTCACAAAATCTATTCCAAGTTGCACATTTCTTTTATAGTACCCACTAAATCATCAGTAGACTTTTATTGACTTTCGAGGTAATGGCCCTCAAACCACAAGCACGCTTGATTTCTAATACATTTTTAGATAGGTACCTAGTACCTAATAGTTTTGATATTGTTTGGTGATTCGATTTTGACGATAGATTTACTATTTTGGAGACAGTACCCTTAGCACGAACAGCTATCGAAAAAAATAACGCAGGTAAAATCATTCGATAGTGCAATTTAGTATGGAAATTTTATACAACGCCATCTACCGCCGAATAACGAAATTAAAATTTCCATAGATAATTCTCTATCGAGTAATTTTACGCGCGTTATTTTTTTCGATAGCTGTTCGTGCTACGGGTACTGATCTTATTTTATTTGACGATAGCTAAAATCATACTAATAACTAAGTAGGTACCTACTGAAATCTACTAGCTTACTTTTTGGGACTGATAAATCAATACTAAATAATATATTTACTAGAAAAAATACGACTCGCACCAGATCAATACTCAGACGGAAATCGAACCCGCGACCTTTGGATATCCGGTCCAATACTCTGACCGCTAAGCTACCGAGTCTACTCGGTACTCGGACTCGGTCTCTAGTCGCGGGTTCGATTCCCGTCTGAGTATTGATCTGGTGGGAGTCGTATTTTTTCTAGTACTTATATTATTTAGTATTGTATAAAAATAGCATTGTGAATGCAAAAATCTTAAATTATAAAAACTGATAAATCAAGATAAATGGTGTGACGTCTACGGCCCCTTAAAATTGACGTTTTTTTATAAATCGTTTGTTTACTTCATGATTAGAGTATAAAACCCAAGTAAGTAGATATCAAGAGGTTATCGAGACGAGATGGACTGTTTAATTTAATAAAACGAAGAAATTCTCATATGTTGTACCTAGTTGTAGTACTTACGTTAATTCGAGTCAGTGTTTAAATTCAAGTTTAATTAAATAAATGTGAGGTTAATTATGCAATTTTTCTTGAACATTACATATTTATACTATTAATCAAAGTACCTATTACCTGAAAGCCGAACTGGGAAAAATTGTGTAAGTAGGTATGTATTCTATTATTTCTTAATATCTAAAAAATAACTGTTCTAATTTGGAATGTCTTATAAAAATCAAATTGGCTGATTTTTTTATAGGTCCCTTATTATTAGGAAAAAGATTCATAATAAATAATTAAAATAGGTACCTAACTTAGGAATCTTTGCAAAAGTAAGGGAGTAACAGCAGAATAGAGATTATAACTAGGTACCTGCCACGACCACAACATTGTATTGTGGTTTGTTATGTTATGAAATTTTTGAAACATTTTGGAGGTCGGTGCCAGCAACGCCATCTATTTTTGTTGATATTAAAAGCTGG
The DNA here is from genome assembly GCA_950108535.1 of Agriphila straminella. NCBI lineage: Eukaryota > Metazoa > Arthropoda > Insecta > Lepidoptera > Crambidae > Agriphila > Agriphila straminella. Next base: position 8,280,774 of record OX467321.1, on the reverse strand, counting down.
CACCGACCTCAAACAAAGTAAAACAACCGTTCAAGAGCGAGTCGGACTCGCGCATCGAGGGTTTCCGTACCATCATAATAAATACACTGCAGAGCTGAAGAATAATAAAAATATTATTGCAGTATTAGGTCAGCACCATCTCTTGGCCGATAGTGGAACTATTTTTTTTCTTATGCCAGCGCCATCTCTTGACCGATAGTGGAACTAATTTAATTTTTCTTAGGTCAGGGCCATCTGTTGACTAGTAGAGGAACATATGAAATTTTTATTTGTTTTTTGAATTTCTAAAAAGTGTGTTATATTGATACATCGTTTTATTTTTCCTGTAATCTTTACATAAACTACTATCACATAGAATTATTTCAGATTTTTCTCTTTGCAAACTTCGGAGATAAGGGCCCCCCCTTAACGGTTTTTTTTTTAATTTTTCATCATAAGTCGAAAACTATGCGGCCTAAAAAAAACATAATAATAATAACATAACAAATATAATATGATACCCCACATGCCCTAGTCGCTTCACTTAAAATTTTTAAGACCCCTTTTCGGTCCCTGTAGTAAAAAAAATATTTATTTTTTTATTTCTTTCTTATTTGCAAAATAGTTGGACAAACGTCATCTTAAACTATTCCAAATTTCAAGTTGATACCATTAGTAGTTCTCGAGATATCCAGCTGTGACAGACAGACAGACAGACTGAGTCACACCATAAGGGTTCCTTTTTTACCATTTTGGTACGGAACCCTAAAAATATTGTTTAATAATTTGGCGATTTTTTTAAAGTAGCTTCAGCTTTTTTTAATTGCTTTTTTACATCTTTTTATTTTTAGTTATTGCTCTATAATTTGAAATGATTCCCCTTTGACATCACACCACACCCGTCCCGTAGCCATTAAAATAAAAAATAATGCTTAATTATATACTAGAAAAAATACGACTCGCACCAGATCAATTCTCGGACGGGAATCGAACCCGCAACATTTGGATATCCGGTCCGATGCTCTGATCACTGAGCTACCGAGTGACTCGGTACCGATTGATCTAATATAATTTAGTATTGTATAAAAATAGCATTGTGAATGCAAAAATCTCAAATTTAAACAATAAAAATTTTGTACATAATATAATATTATTATGGTAGTTCATTATCTTATTTTATTCCTTTAGCAATCTTTATTGTACCTTAAATAATTAAATAAAAAAGTATTACAAAATGCCGACTTAATGCTAAAATCATCAACTTCCAGTCAACCTTTGGGTAACAGATACTATCAATGATTCTTATTTACTAGCTTTATCTAGATAATTATGGGGTTTTAATAATAATCAACCGTTGACGAAACGCTTAATAACACCAGATAAATAACACTATAACAAAAATGAAACAAATAAGTAGTAACCTCGATTTTGAAATTGATATTTTGTTTTAAAGGTGTAACCAGTGGAACAATAGAAAATTACCTATAACTACAAAGATGTATGGATGTTTAGTAAAATCATCTGGTGTTTTATTATTGGTAAGAACTTTTCTTTAGGTTATTCTGGGCGAAAACCACATTGCTTATAGAAAACTTCAGAGTAAGTAGAGATACCTACCTACCTATTTACTTAATCATTTGTTCCTTTTTGTTTTTGTTGCAGTTGATCAAAACAGTGGAATTCTGTTTGACATCTTTATATTTTCTTGCAATAAATTTCAAGGACGTAGAATGGACCCCTACGACATCAGTTTTTATTGGTGAATTTGGAATTGTAGCTATATGTCTATTTGGGCAAATGATCTTTGATTTTTTTATAGTCATCGACTTATTTAAGGTGAGAGAGAAAGTTTCGTAATTGTATTGATTCTTTTCTTTTGACAACATTGAAATAAACGCATTTATAGGAACTACAATCATATATTTTCGGACACATTTAAAAAATATCTAATTTTAACTAATATACTAGAAAAAATACGACTTGCACCAGTTCAATTCTCGGACAGGAATCGAACCCGCGACCTTTGGAAGTAAAGTCCAATGCTCTTACCGCTGACACAGAATAGTACTAACGTACCGCTGACCAAGAACCGGAACGGCTTACCGTTAAAGGGGTTTTTGAATGGGTACTTATTTCATAGACTTGTTTTCAAAAACCCTATCAATACGGTAACCCTATCGAAAGGGTAACCCAGGTAAGCACTTACCGAATACGAAAACCTATCGAGGAAACCCTATGAAGGCTTTATGAAGGGGTTTTAAAACGTGTTCAAGCAATTTATGCCTAGTTCCACCTGGGCCGAAGGACCAGAATTACTGCTTACCGTTAAGGGGGTTTTGATTGGGTATTTTATGAACCGCTTACCGTTAAAAGGGTTTTTGATTAGGTATTTCATAGACTTGTTTTCAAAAACCCTATCAATACGGTAAGCATAACGTCGACTAACCCTATCGAAAGGAAAACCCCATAATTTGGTAAGTTGGTTTGGTAGTGTCATCGTCGAATTTCTTCTAGTAGTGTCAACTATTAAGTATTCTGTGTCCTAGTAGGTACCTATATCCCACTCTTACGCTGCAAGCCATGTGAGGATTCTTTCAATATTTAAATAAAATCATTAACAATGACATGTTAAACACTAGCACTAAAACTTCCCTAAACCTAACAATCATTTTTTCATTCCAGGGAAAACAAGGTTATTTGGAAAAGTTTTTGTGGCCCACTGCTGTACTTTACGCTCTAGAGTCTTTTATGAATATCTTCTCCCTCTACTATTTTGCACTGCGCGCAGATTTTCAATATCAGTTTATCATGGTTGTACCTGTCGTTATAATGTGTAAGTACCTGTCTACCTAACCAACATCATGAGCATTTTTGCAGTCGGCCGTTTCAAATGATGTAGTGGCATGAATTCATGTGCTTCGCGTCGTTAAAAAAGTTTTTTTTATTACTTACTTATAGCTTGTATACTTATTGCTCGCATATCTTATACCTTCACATACCTGCCTCCTTTCTACACGTTATAACCCAGTTTTATATATTTTACCATGCAAAAGGTAAAGTATCCACCATTTTGTTGTTTTGTATCTAAATAAGCTAAAATTTGATTTTATAGTTAAAAGTTTCAAAGTCTCTTTAATATACGGACATTAAGGACTAATTCCATGTTTAAATTTATTTTACAATTTATTTTAAATTATTCCTTTTTTACGGTAAAGTAGTTTTCTAGAGAAAACTAAGCTAAAATCTAAAATTTGGGTTTTGAATAGGTAATCTTTTTATAATAAACAGTTCCCAATAAAGACACTTCAAAGTATGAGCAGTCAAACCTTTCAAATGAAAACCCTAAAATGCAAAACGCAATGTGAAGCTGCAATTTGGACCTAATGTTATTTGTAGGTGAGGCAAGCAAAAAAGATAGTGTAATGAGTGAAAAACTGCAAAATTTTCAGACTTTCTTCAGTTTTTGCAGTTCAAGTCATAATTTATGTATGCCCATTAAATTGGAGATAATTTAAGCCTACTCACAGCTTCGTAACTAAAAATGAGGGTTTTATTTTTTATTTGACTGACCAGTGACTACTCGCCCATACTATGAAGTGTCGTATCTTGGGCTATTCATGATCATTCAAGAACCAAATTGATTGCAGCTCTGTGCTCTAGTTAATTAATTAATTCTAAGTAATTCTATATTCCTCTAGAATTACTTAAAAATGCTTAATGTGTTGCAGCTCTAGTTAATTAATTTATTCTAGAGTAGTTAACTAAGTAATTCTATATTCCTTTAGAATTACTTAAAAATGCTTAATGTGAGCTTATTTGAAAAAAATCTTTCGATTTCAATTTCTATTTCATAGAAATCAACTTTACCGCAAAACACTAGGAATACTTACTTACTTAATTTGATTTTAATATAAAATTGTAATAGATATTTAAATTTTATGGAATTAGTTCTAACATATTTTGAAGAGTACCTACCAATTCATATCTTGGGAACTATTATCTAACAAAGGATCAATCAAAAATCAACCGTATAAGTATATTCTAGTTAATACCTCTAAGCTAAGAGACAACTTTGCTGTAAAGTGAAAGTTTTAAAGTTTAAAAAACGGCAGAGAAATTAATCATTCGATTTATTGAGCGTTCGATATAATAACCATTCGATATCTTGAACGATTTGTAAATTCGACATTTTGAACGTTCGATTTTATGACCGTTCGGTGAATAGTGTTCGATATTTTGATTTTCAATCATTTGGTATTCGATACCTAGGTAGCCCCGCGGCAGGACCCCAAAGTCGAAAACTTGAATTTTTCATGAAGGCCTTGTTCTTAACTAAAAATGGTAGATACCCGACCTTTTGCAAGGCAAAGGTAGGTAACCTTTTTTCATACGTTTTTACTGGGTTATTATTTTCGAATCTATCTCTTGACGTTTTGCGAATCTGTCATTTTACGTAGGAGCGAATCATTGAAGACTTTGACTTTGTCGATTTCAAAAAGCGTCCTTTTTTCACCCCGTGTGGGACTAATCGACGAAACACCCCAGTGAGGACTGTGTTCACTCACTGTAAAACTTGATGATTTTTCTTAATTTCAGTTTTATGCGCGACCCTCTTGTTGGTGATAAGAAACTATTATATTGGCGTAAGAGACGGAAACGATGATGATGATGATGAAAAAACCGAGTCTTCAAGAAAGTTTATTATTATGTTATAGCACAGAATACATAATAGTAGTTATAGTAAGATTCTACTAGAATATGCCTACTTAATATTATTTATTTAGTATAAAAGTGTACCTACCCATAGAATTCAAGAAATTGTATTTTAACTCAATATAGGTACCTAATTATGTATTACCTACATGTATTTTAATGAGTTTTATTATTTTAATAAATCATAGTTATCACAGTTGTTATTGTTTACTAGCATTTTGGAAACTGTTATTAATACAGAACAGTGAAACCTTTACGAAATGGAGCATGCAATTTGTATCAGGCTGTTCATGATAAATACAAGAAATGTTCACAATCACATAATAATTTCACTCACTTCAATATGAACTTGAAGTCTTGATTTAACTGGCCATTATACTACCTGAAAAACACTTTTCAGTGAATATCTCGTATCGTGCATTTGATATACAACACAATGCGTAATTTCTATACAAACTTGGCACATTACGAAGATAGGTGCCTACTAACACTTTAAATTCTGCCTTCACGCATGAATTAATAACGTTCCACTGCTGTCTAATTACACTATTTTCCGATAGGTTTAATGCTTTTATTAGGTACTAGCTTCCGCCCGCGACTTCGTTCGCGTGGACATTAGGAAAGTCTCTATGGAACCTTTGAGCGGGATAAAAAGTATCCTAAAATCTAGGCTATAAACTATCTGTTTGTCAAATTTCATCTAAATCTGTTCAGCCGTTTTTGCGTGATTGAGGAACAAACATCCAAACTCACAAACTATCACAATATCACATTAAATAATAGATATAATTAGTAGGATTGAGCAAGTTACTTCGCCTTACAGTGCTTCCTCGGATATTGGAAATCTTTAGTTCTTCATCGTCAGTAATTATCGTTTTCACACAATTAAAAACAAAAATAAACATATTTCACATAAATTTATTGTTTACTTAAAATTAATTTTTGTTATTAGAATAAATATACTTAAGTTACAATAATTTCCAGCTTCCTTTATGAACTAACATACAATGTACCTATTAAACCAATGCCAGTGGTATAAAACTATGCAGCCAATTATTTTAGCGTTCCGCACTCGAAGGGGCCATCGAAGATTGTTGCTGCCACTCAAATGTCTGTTTGTTTGTCCGTATGTCCGACGTCGTTTATCACAAAGCAACTAAACCGTTGAAGCTATTGTCTTCATATTTGCACCAAAGATGTGTCTTGCCAACCCAAAACCAGGTAAAGTACCTATTTAAAACAATATTTAAAAATATTTTAGAAGGTGGCTCCCATACAAGTAAGAAGGGGGGCGTATTTTTTTACCCAAACGTGTGGGGTATCATTGTTTAGAACTCATTATGTAGACAAAGACTTTATTTATGTAAATTTTATTTAAAAAAAAATATTAGAAAATATTATATAGCCAAAGGCAGTATTTTTTTTAATTTTGTTCCGACATATTTTTTAACTTCTCATTGACCTATGAACTTGAAATTAAGTGATAATGTTTATTATTACGTATATTTATAAACAAATATCAATATATTGATAAATTTGGATTTTCTTTAAATTTACTTCATTTTCCTTTTACAAACCAAGTTAATTTTGCGGTCAAACGCATAGCGCATATTATTATAAGCCCCGCCGCCGCTGCCTCTATTTGACACGGAACCAACTATTAGGTATTCTGTGACGGAACCCTAAAAGTGCTAAGTTCGACACGCACTTGGCCGGTTTTTTAATTCGGTGTTCCATCACACTGCATAAACTTGATATTACTGCATTGTTGCAGCTGCGATTGGTGCAGTCTGATTATGGATCGGATTACGTTTAGTGTTAACGGTGTTAAATGTTCTGGTAAGTTATTTTATTTTATTTTTATTTTATTTATTAGGACAACCAACAATAAGTAAACTCATACAAAAAAATATTACATGAGATATATAATTTTAGTGTTTTATCAATTATAGGCAGTCACATCATGCATCGAAACGATTGTACCTACCTAATATTTTTATACGCCGTCGTAGGTATGTCGCCTTCTACCTTTCTACAAGAATATTTTTAGTATTATACGAAACCTGAAAACTGTTTGTTCAGAATCAGTAATAGAATCGATTGCAATATTTTTTATATCATGTTATTATTTTGACTCTAAAATGTCTCGCGCGCACAACTCAAAAAGCTTGTAACTTCGTGAGTTTTTAAGGTAACCTACTTTATTATTTCTGAAAATGAAAATAGGTATGTGACCCGTGTTTCGGCTTTCGTATATACAAAAAATAATGTTTTATACATATAAAACTCTAAATTGATTGACTGATTCATTGTTGGGATAGGCGTAGAGCTGACTAACGGCTGAAGATAGAGACTTCAGCTCAGTAGACCTTTCATGATGAAGATGAGCACTAAGAAAGAATTTTAGAAAATTCCCGTATACAGGGTGCTATAGGTTGTTCAAGTTTGTATGAGAAACTTCAGCCCGTAACGGCCAGCTTGTAGTGCTTGGTGGCATAGACGAACTTCACAGTACCTACCTTATGCAATACCTAGGCATTCATTGAATGCAATTCCTTGTATTTTAAATACCATTCCAGTAATTGGTAACACAAAACGTGAGTTTAAACAAAACAAGAGTTTGCACGTTGGTTTGTTTTCGTTATTCTGTGGTTATTCTCTGCAAAGCGAACGTAGTAAAACCAGATAATAATAGGTTACCTAAATATCTACGTAATTTTTGGGAATTAATAATTTAGCATATACCAAAAAAAAACACGTTGTTCTCCAAAATTATAGTAACTGCCTACCAAATCCTAAACTGCCCAAGAAGATTTGGTAAGCATTTACTAATTCTGGGTTAGGTTCGGTTAGTTGGTGGGTGATCATTTATACATAAGCCGTAATTTTTTATGATCGAAAAAATCAATAAGTTCGTATTTGGTGAATTTCAATATATGTAAGTGCGATGCGTAGGTGTACTTCAAACTCCGAAATAAAGATTTATGGAAATTTATAAAATAAAACAATTCAAATAAAAAACCAATCTAAACCACAGAATATCATGATGTATCTACCTAGGTACTTACTAACTGTAAAAAAACCGGTCAAGAGCGAGTCGGATCGCTCACCGAGGGTTTCCGTACCATCATAATAAATACACTGCAGAGCTGTAGAATAATAAAATTATTAATGCAGTATTAGGTCAGCACCATCTCTGGGCCGATAGTGGAACTAATATATTTTTTTTTAGGTCAGGGCCATCTGTTGACTGGTAGAGGAACTATTAAATTTTTGTTTGTTTTTTGAATTTCTAAAAAAGTGTGTTATATTGAGACATCGTTTTATTTTTTGTGTAATCTTTACATAAACTGCTATCACATAGAATTATTTCAGATGTTTCTCTTTGCAAACTTCGGAGATAAGGGGGGGGGGGGAACGGTATTTTTTTTTACATTTTTCCTCATAAGTCGAAAACCATGCGGCCTAAAAAAAAGAAAAAAATATTTAAAATGTGCAAACAGCTTTCTTTCATAATAATTGATACCCCACATGCCCTAGTCGCTTACTTTTGGTACGGAACCCTAAAAAGAAGTTTGCATTGCATTTGGAGAGTATTTATCAGAATAACTAGCCAATAGGTACCTATTGAGTAAATAATATGTGGTATCCGGTCGAGTAATAAATCATTCTAGTAAAACATACGTTAATTACATAAAAAACTCATTTATATACCTACTTAAGTTATAAAACCGATCAATACACATAATTATATAGTACCTAGGTTTTTAGTTAGCCCATATTTAATCTATCGCTTCCGTCCGTTCACTTCTATTTATGACCTTGTGCCTTATAATTATTATAATATTAAGACAATTCGAGGCTTTGTGTACACTACTACCATACGACCATAAGAATAAATAAAACTGTAAAAATAAATAAAAACTGTTGATAAATAAAACCCAGTTTATTTTATTCCTAAGCTACTACTACCTATTGGTTACCTATTGGTTAGTTTCCAGGATGTGGGACAAGGACAAGTCACATTGGGACGAGTTAAGCCTCTAACTCATCAGCAGCACTTATCACCACAAGCTTCTCTTGTCGGGCCTGTTGCAGAGTATATTAAATTTCGCTTTCGTATCACCAGTATCAACCTTTACAGCCCGATACTAGAAAAAGATAATAGTATTAGTATTAGTGTGTATGGCATTTTCGCAACTGTCGCAAAACCGGAACCGCATACCGGATGGATAACCCGATACGTACCGCGTGTTTGGCGAAACTTTTTATTCTCCCCGCGGACGCAAAGCGCGCCGGCGCCGGCGGCCGCCTGACACCAGCGCTCGCGTCGCGCGCCAGTACCGCTACCGCCTCCGTTAGCGGTAATATTCCGCTATGGTTTAAACAGCGCTTTATGGGCATTGGGATATCGTTACCGCCACCTATAGAGGATACCGCTGAGATTTAAATAGGCCTTAACACACGAGTGGACGTACCACTAGTTAGCTATAGAAAAACCATAGAGGTCGTTATAACATATTGTTTATTTTTTTACAGTTGGCTCCGAGGTAGACTCAGACGTATCCCTGAACAACTATGTGCGGGATTACCTGAACCTCACTGGTACTAAGTACATGTGCAAGGAAGGTGGCTGCGGAGCATGCGTGGTGGCTGTCACCACCACCGACCGCGACGGTCACGAGCGAACCTTCTCCGTCAACTCTGTAAGTAACTTTTTTTCCAAATCATCATCAGCATTATTACTTAATTCCCCACAGCCGAATGCGCACCTTCCTTAAGAGGTTATTAGGCCTTCCTGAAAATCCTGAATAACGGATCCGATATTCAGAGTCCGATTAAGGACGAGAAATTCAGTCGCCAAAGGTCCTAATAAGACCTTCCTGAATAACGGATCCGAAATTCAGAGTCCAGAAGAACCAGAACCAAGAGCTTAACGTGCCTTTTGGAATACATTAATCAAACTTGAATAAATATTCTTCCAGTGTCTGGTATCCGTGGTATCTTGCCAAGACTGGGAGATAAAGACTGTGGAAGGTATTGGGGACAGACGCATCGGCTACCACCCAATTCAGAAGACCTTGGCTGAGTACAACGGCACGCAATGTGGCTATTGCAGCCCTGGATGGGTTATGAGCATGTACAGGTACTAATTGAATTGCGAAAGATTCATAGAACTTCGTGATTTTATAAAATAATTTATAGTAGATAACTGAACAAAAATAGCAGCGATTCAGTTTAAATCTTATGGTATTGATATGGGCCAGTAAGAACAAACGGGGATTTCGTGAAGCCTTTCATAGACTACTTAAATAATTATTACCTTGACTTATTTTTGACAGTTTACTGGAAGCAAATCATCACGACTTAACACAATATGAAATAGAGAATGCCTTTGGTAGTAACGTCTGCAGATGTACTGGATTCAGACCAATACTTGACGCTTTCAAAAGCTTTGCCAAAGACGCACCTAAACCAAAACTGGATCACGACATTGAAGATTTGAAACTATGTAAAGGAAAAGACTGCAAGACAACTTGTGAAAAGAACTGGTGTCTTATAAATAAAAGTGACGTGGACAACAAAATTAAAAGAATTGTACTGAAAGATGACCGCATTTTTTATAGAGTGAAGCAAGTTGATGACATTTTCTATATACTAGACAAGGAAGGTATCGAGTCCTATATGCTTATTGGAGGCAATACAGGAAGAGGTAAACTTATAATTTTGTTGAGTACTAAAATTCTTAAAAAAAGGGAATCAGGTCAATATTATATCTTTTAAATGTTTAGGTGCAGTACCAATATTAACGCGCCCAAAAGTTTTAATAGACATTAGTGCTGTACAAGAAATTAAGGGTTATTATTTAGATCAAAACCTTGTGGTCGGTGCTGGAACAACTTTGACGGACCTCATGGAGATATGTTTGCAGATTCCTAAAAGCCAAACAGAATTTGCTTATTTAGAAAAGTTTTATGAACATTTAGATCTAGTAGCCCATATACCTGTAAGAAATGTAAGTGTTATATTTCTACGAATGTTTAAAATGTTTTTTTTAATAACAAAATGTAACAATATGTATTCTAATTTCAGATTGGCACAATAGCTGGTAATTTGATGACTAAGCATAGATATCCTAATTTCTCATCAGACATCTATTTATTATTCGAATCGGTTGGTGCTTATTTGTCTATTGGTAAGTCTGGTTCGTTCAAACCATAAATCAAATTGGCCTTTAGAATAGTTTTATTTAACTTTTTTTTTAATAAGTAATTTATAGTATTTCATACAAGAACAAATTATTTAACTAGTTTTGGAATGACCTCATCATGGCCTTTTATTAGATTGATACCCATATTGTAATATGTAATTGAAGTTTTTTTACATTATCTGTTCTGTGCTTACAGTGCAACATAAAAAAATTATAGAAGTAACTCCAGAAAATTTTTTGACCTTAGACATGACCGGATGTGTTATAACTCACATCAAACTTCCACCGCTCTCCAAAAATCATCAGTTCACATCACTAAAGGTAACTTTATCCCCCTAAATAAAAAAGTGGACTAAAATTACATCTGGGTTAAATTAAAACTAGGTACTACCATTGGAATCTTTCCGTTTATCATCCGTACCGCTAGTGAGTGGAACTCCTTGCCTAAGTCTGTGTTTCCTGATAGACACAATAGGGGGATAGGAGGCCTTCAAGGCGCAAGGTTACTTCTTGGCAAGCGCTTTTCAACGTAGATCGTATCATGGCATGATAGCACTCAAGCGCTTACCTACCTACACCATAAAAAACCACCACTAACCAAAGGAAAAAAGTGACATCACTTCATTTAGCGCTCATACATGATTGAATAATTTCAGATCATGCCACGCTCCCAAAATGCTCATGCTCAGGTAAATGCCGCTTTCCTATACGAGTTTGACGTTCACAACAGTGATGTTGTTGTATCAGCAAGAATCGTTATGGGCGGCCTCTCTGGAAAATTCACTCACGCTCGGCAAACTGAAAACTTCCTAGTACATAAGCAAATCTTTACAAACGAAATATTGCAAGCAGCCCTCCATATCCTGCATGATGAAATTGTCGTAGATTTCATACCTGGTGATTTGCAGCCGGAATACAAAAAGAAATGCGCGCTTGGATTATTTTACAAGGTACTAATACTTTTTTGTTACCTTCTTGTAGCTACAGTAGGTAATGATTTTGCTCTAATTATGTTGGTTTGGTACCTAGATGACAACAAGAACAACCATCATATTTAGAGAATTTTACTTATTGTAAAAACAACATTTTTAATAGATAAAATAGTCACTCTTACATACATAAATGAAGAGTAATCTTTCAGTTTAGTTATCTCGTAATCCAACTCAATTTCAGGGCTTGCTACAATTGATTCCTGAAGGCAAGTTGAAACCACATTATCGCTCTGGAGCTAGAAATTTCAGAAGAACTCGACCTGTTTCTCGTGGGACTGAAGTTTATGATACAAATCCAGTTCTGTGGCCAATAAATGAGCCCATGCCCAAAAAAGATGCATTGATACAATGTGCTGGAGAAGCTTATTATATTAACGATACACCTGTGCAACATCAAGAATTATTTTGTGCGTTTGTGACCTCGGACATTTGCGTTGGAGAAATTGAAAGTATAGATCCTACACCAGCCTTGGTAAGGTTTTAAATTAACGTACTTAAGGTAGGTACCTATATTTTATTTAAAACTGCCTTAGTTAATATTAATTTGGATTTTCTAGAAAATACCAGGTGTAATTGCGTTCTTCTCAGCAAAAGACGTGCCAGGGAAAAATTCATACCTATCACAAAGAATACCCGCACAATTCCTTCCGGATGAAGTATTTGCTACAAAATCGATAAAATTTTACGATCAAGCAATCGGTATGGTAGTAGCAGAAACTGAAATATTAGCAAATAGAGCGGCTTTGCTTGTACGTGTGAAGTACAAAGTAGATAAAAGAAAAATTCTGCTAACAATCGATGACGTAAGGAAAGAAGACCCCAGTCGACTGTCTCTTGTGTTGATTGTGCCAGCTCGAGATAGAGGTTCGAATGTGCAACGGGTATATAAAGGAGGGGACCATGTACCTGGCCAGTATCATTTCACAATGGAAACCTTAGCTTGTGTAACCAGACCTAACGATGATGGCATAGAAGTTTTAGCTGCAACGCAGTGGCCTGATCAAGTGCATGTTGGAATATCAGAATTTCTGAATATAGAGCAAAGTCGGTAAGTTTTAATAAATTTATCAATATTGTTATTTCTTGTAAGTTACTATATTTTTTTAATATTATCCATGTCGCTAGAATAAATCTGTCAATTCCTCGATGCGGTGGAGCATATGGATTAAAAATCACCCGCACAGCACATGTTGCTTGTGCCTGTTCACTTGCCACGTATCTTCTGAATAAACCTTGCCGATTCATTATGAGTCTTCAGTCTAATATGAGAGTGATTGGGAAGCGATTACCTGCTGCTTCGGACTATGAGGTAAAATATTAGCATAACATTTATGTACTTACGTAAGTAAGTACTACTATATATTGAATACTGCATAATAATCAAAGGGGTGTTAGATGAAGATCTTGGTAATCAAAGGAGTCTTAGATCTAGACTGTCTAGCCTAATATTTTTTTTTACTTCGGATACATTTTGTTTTTCTTATAATAGTTTTTTATCGTATATTGGTAACTGATCTTAATAGAATCTAACTACTTTTAAGCAATACAGTATATATATAATATTTTTTTAAGATCGGTGTAAGCAGTACTGGTGAAATACAGTATTTAGAATACCATTTCTTTGAAAACACCGGTTATGCACCAACTGATATTGTCATTTTATATGCAATATCAGCTTTGAAAAACTGTTATGATAACAGGAGATGGCAATACAAACTATTCAATGTAACGACAGATACACCTGCTAATACATACGCTCGAGCACCAGGTAAGGAAAGAGATTGCTACAATTATTTAATTTATTTTTTAATGTGCGCTATGCCATGAGTTTTACACGCGTGAGATATTCAATGATCGAAGGATATTTACATTATACAAGGTGTTTGGTAAAAGCCTTTATAAAGCCGAATATGGTAGATAGGGACCATCAAACTGAACAACTTTTCCTATGGGACCAACTCTGAAAACGCGAAAAAAAAATCAGCTGTTTCGTATTTTGATATTTTCATATATTTATACACATGTTTAATTAATTGAATACATATGTTTCATTTTGATATTTTCGATACCTATTAATTTTTGTATGAAACAGCTGTTATTTTTTTCGCGATTTCAGAGTTGGTCCCATAGGAAAAGTTGTTCAGTTTGATGGTCCTTATCTACCATATTCGGCTTTATAAGGCTTTTACCAAACACCTTGTATTAGTTTACTTAACAATTTTTTTCAGTGAGAAAGCCGCCATTGTAGTATAGGTTTGGGGAATGTTGTCAGTCTAGACAACGCTTTAATACCGATGTCATTACCCGTCATTCTAGCGTGCTACCCTTAATCACAAAAATAGAGGAAAGAAGAACTAATAATAAAATATGTTTTAGGTGAATTAGAAGCAATTGCCCTGACTGAACAAATCATGGAAAGGATATCGTACGAAATTGATAGAGACCCTGTTGAAGTTCGTTTAAATAACATTAACCCTCAAGCAACTGATACTGTTGAAGTCGTGCAAACATTGCTTAAAGATAGCGAGTATTACAAACGGAAAGAAGAAGTCCAAATGTTCAATAGCTTAAATCGATGGAAGAAAAAAGGTTTAAAAGTAGCTTTCTTAAACTGGCCAGCACCAGCAGTAGTTGACTATCATGTTCTATTAACAGTTTTTCATGGAGATGGCACAGTTATGGTATCCCATGGCGGTATTGAAATAGGTCAAGGTATCAATACCAAAGTTATCCAAGTAGTTGCATACACACTTAATATTTCAATGGACAAAATCAAAGTTAAACCGACAACAGTCGAAAAGAATCCGAATAGTTTGACTACTGGGGGTAGTAGAACAACGGAAGCAGTGTATACAGGAGCAATTAAATGTTGTCAGCAAATTTTAGACCGACTGTCAGCCATCAGGCGGACTCTGGGTGATCCCACATGGGAAGTATTGGTAGAAGCTGCTTTTAACCAAGGTATAAACCTACAGGCGAGTTACCAGGTGAATGCCAACGACGTGGATGTTTATAGAACAGCCGCAGCCGTAGTAACTGAAGTCGAGCTTGATGTTTTAACGGGAGAGCATGAAATACTTAGAGTGGACCTAATGGAAGACGTTGGGACGAGCATTAATCCAGAATTGGATATAGGACAGGTAAGTCAATCTTTCCAAAGTTGATTTCAAATTTAGCAAGTTTTGCATTCTGCATTAGAATTAAATATATTACTTAAGTAAAACACTTTTAGATTGAAGGTGCATTTGCTATGGGGATTGGATTGTGGACCCACGAGCGGCTAGACTACGATAAAAAGACAGGAGAGTTGCTAACAGATCGAACTTGGAACTACGACGTACCTCTCGCCAAAGATATTCCCATAGACTTTAGAATTAATCTCAGAAGAAATTCCTTTAATCCTCTCGGAACATTGGGAGCTAAAGGTAATGCTATAACTGTGTTTTTCAATATTGAAAATGTTTATTGGATCGTTTTCGTAGGGGAGTGTAATGCGGCTATATTTCCGAAAGTTATAAAGATAAAGAGAAACGGTGGAAAAAAAAGAAAAAAATATCAGTTTTTTTTTCGGATAAAAAATAGCTTATTCTGAAAACGAAAGCCTCCCGAGGAGTGAATAAATTTCTCAACGAAAAACTAAAAAAAATACTGCGAAAGTGACTAATTTTTTTGTTCGCGTAAATGAGAACACTTTAGGTTTAGGACTTACAGACCTACTTTTATTCTTTTAACACATGTATAACACCTAACATTAGTTGTGTTGAAAAATTCAACAAAAATGTTTAGTTTGTTAAGATTCCTGCCCCCCTAGCCAAAGTAACATTTGCAAATTTTCGTTATCGCTTCGCTTCGAAACATGTATGGATTTGACGTTTTAAAATTCGATTGTTAACGAAACCTTACGTCAATCCCATACATGTTTCGAAAGCGAAGCGATAATGAAGATTTGCCAATGTTACTTTGGCTAGGCCCTCTTGAGTTCGCAGTTGAAATAAAGACGATACTAAAATAATAACATTTAAAATCTATTTATTTATTCACACAGCTGTAGCAGAACCACCAATATGTTTGGCTGTAAGTGTAACGTTCGCCTTACGGGCAGCTATAGCGTCCTCTCGCGAAGATTCCGGTTACCCGAAGAATGAATGGCTTCATATTGGTAAGTTTATTACGTACCTAAAGTGAATTTTACGACTGAAATTGGTTTATTGATATATTGGACCACGCCACGGATATAGGCCTTTTGTCGCGAAAAAGAAAGAAAATAAGGGATAAAAGTTCATATATTTGCGGTCGAAGTAACGGGCGGCCGCTAAGTAGGTATTATCACAGTTTAACAATGATGGTAAAGCTGTGGTATTATGTAGGCCAGTAAGATAACGGAAATCTCGCGATCGTGTATCAATGTCGTTTTAATAGTATTGCTTTTTTACACAGTTCTTGTTTTCAAAAACATAAAAAGCAATTATTTTACGTTACGTTACAATTACGTTAACATTAGCGGAATCGAGGCCCAAACTTCTCGGTGATTTAAGAAAAGTTTATTATTTGAAATAACAGCTCGTAGCCAATTCTCTATGGCAGCCATATGGCAGCTATTACACGGTAGGTTTTGCTGTCAGTTTAATGACAGTCATGGCCGTGACTGACGATTAACCTACCGTGTAATGTAGTGACTGATGGTTGCATGAAGCTGATTTCTTCTTTCCATCAGTCAAACGTAATTCATGACTGATGGAATTTGACTGAGGCTGGCATGAGCATGTAATGGCCGCCTATGAGTTTGAAAATTGTCCGTACCTACTGTAAAACTGTATCCATATTTTCTTTCAGATGAGCCTTTCACATTGGCTACGAATGTTTTGAAAGCTGATGTGAACATAAAGGAGTTTTTATTTTATTAATAAATAAGCAGCTTTTTGTATTTTGGTGGAAGTATCTTTTAATCTTCTTCTGTTTTTAACTCCTCTGAAACCTTAAAGACAATGTCTTACTTATTTATTTATTTATGTGAAATGTGAAAAAGTAAGTACCCAAACTTATAATAATATTATGTAGATTAGGAGGTACATGTAGTGAAGCTTTACACTGTTTACAGCATGAATTGTTTACAGTAAGCAAAAGCTGCACACATTCGATAACTCTCTGTAATTATACATTATCTACTCACTCTATATTGAATATTACAACATTTCATAGGCCTAATGGAAACTCAATCTAGATAATACATAACTGACATAAAAAATGATATACTTGTTATCAATTTAAGTGATAACGGCCTCATGAAGTCGATATAATTAAGCTTCATTTCAGCTAATTGCCTTCCCTGCCGTTAAATAGTATCCGTCATTTACTCACAAAATGGAATACGTCCATAGGAGTGGTCGACTCGAACAAATATTGTGATAAGGCACAATGATTAATATTTCTTTGCCATTCGCTCGTAAGTGTTCTAAAATAAAATAACGTATCGTGTAGCGAACAGCATTAAAAATAAAAGAAGCTTGGGGGAAGCTTGTCTGATCGAAGGTCTAGATAAACATGAGCTAAACTTTTAAATTGAGAATGGTAAGTTCAAATTGTTTTGTAATTTTATGTTGTTTATGGTTTGTGTTCATTTGCCTTCGCGCTTTTTCTTGGATCATTTTGCTCAAGTTTTTAATTCAATTTTTTGTTTGAAACATCTTTTTTGTGGCAAAAGTTACTGCTGTCTATAAGTAAAACTAATCAAGTATCTAAACAGGTATTTACGAATATCCTTTTTGCGCAACTCGTTTTTCTAACGAGGCATCATTTTGAGGCTAATTTTTTGAAGCTAACATAACAATTAATGTTGCTCAATTAAATTTACCAAACAATTAAACCCAACGCCTTGAACGTTAATTCCCATAATAACCCCTAATTAATTCATTACTATATATAATCAAGAGCTAAATTAACTGATCTTTCTGTACTTATATTGTTATAGCTTAATTAAGTTTTTAAATCTTGTTTTAATATTATGGTAATTTATTACTTGTAAACTTGTGGATGACATTTTGGTCTAATCAACATGTATGTAACTTTGCATAAACTAATAATTATTATAATGTCATTAATGGCTGTTCTTATCCCTAAATTAATATAAAAAGAGAAACAGATTTATAATCCAGAGCTAAATTAACTAAACAAACATCTTACTGAGAATAAATTCAGTAATTATTTTAGGGCAGAGGAATGGATGCCAGATTAATAAAAGATGTGATAAAAATTAAAATAATGTCATTGACGTCAATAATTGAATTTCTTAACTGTTTGCAATTTAGACAAACAAACAATTTCCATTTTCATAAACTAGGTAAGTACTTATTTATTATCGTTAAAATCTTCCAAGGACTAGATAATTTTTTACTTTACTTTTTATATTTTTGGCGCTACTTTAGCTTGCGACTTAAGACATTATTTTTGTTTATATCCTGATACCGTATCGTACCTAAAACTCCGGATTCCGGCAAAATGCCAAGTCCCTGAAAGAGCCGGGTATTGACGTTTCGAATCTATTTGGAACAGTATTTATTACTTTAAAATATTAAAATGAGCTCATGTCTGCCATCGAACGGTTTTTGCTCCTTTCTTAACGGAACTTCAAATTTTTTTTTAGATAACTCAATACTTTTTATTTGAAAATTACTTTTACCATTACTTTTTTAGTAATAATTTAGATAACTACTATAGAAAAAAGCACATTAAATGTGTTTTTGATAAAAAAAATATGAAGCACTCAATAGCAATACCCTACTCAACCACCCACTTTTTACATCATTGTGTATATTTTATTGTTTGTATAAAGTCAGTTTATTTATTTGTTTGTTTGTTACGCCTTTACGTCTTAACTACTGAACCAATCATCATGAAATGTTACATACACGTTTTCAGGGTACAGAGAAGGACATAAAGTACCTTTCATCCAGAAAAAAGTATTGTTCCCGAGGGATAAAAAAAATCTTTCCACGCATACAAAGTCGCGGGCGGCCGCTAGGGTCTTATAAAATTGTTAAGAACGTCTTTATGTTCTCTACCAACAGTCAGAATATGAAGACGTTACACATACTACCGCACATGGGCAACATGTTTTATCGGACACTCTTTTTTAGTTTCAGAAAAACGAATAGGTAGTAACCTCGGGTATCCAATAATTACTTATAGCTCGAGAGAAGATCGAAGTTCCTTTACAAAATGAATCAGACCAATGACACAAATTCCAACCAATCAAGGGCCGAATATAACGAAGTGCATCCAGTAGAAATATACCAAGTGCTCTGGTTGTTAGGTCTTGCGGTGTCTTGCGTATGCATTCTGATGCAAATCATTCTTTTTGCTATTGTGAAGATCTGCAGAAAGACTGACGAGAAAATTTTGACCCAAATGACGTTTGCGAGAATCATGGTGACCCTCTGTGAATATTGGGTAATGTATAACAGTGCGAATACGTCCATGTTGTGGAAGGATATTATTTATGTCATTTATTTTTACGTCGACTTCAGCCTTGTCGTATGGATGTTTGTTTTCAGCAAAAATCTTTACGTTAAGATAGTTATTGTGTACCCAAGACATGAAATGGGTTTGCTGCTAACCTCTATTTTAGTATGGACTCTTTCTCTACCGTTTGGTTTGATCGCTATATTTTTATTGAAACTTTCAAATTTGAAATATTTCTACTTGTACTTCAAAATATATGCTTGTATTAAGTTTGCTATAGTGACTCTGAATGCTTTCATTTACTTTAGAATATTCTATGTAGCTTTTAAGAAGGGCGGGAAAAGAAGAAGGAATATAAGTGACGTTTCAAAAACTGCTTTAATGGCATTCCTTTTAGTCATAGCAACTTGCTTACAGGTTTTCATTACCGACGTCTTGGCATTGTTTAATATTAAAGTTCCTGTTAAGATATTCTGCGTTATCAACGCATTTCACGCCGTACTGATAACAATAATTTTTATAATAATACTGAGAGCAAAGATGAGACAATCTTTAGAAAAAACCGCAACTGTAACGTTAAATGAATTAACAAATTAATTATCTAAATTCTGAGTAAGCAGATCCGACATTTCAGTATTATTGCAACAAAGTTTTACTCAATATAGGAAAAATTTGCATTTTTGCATGGGACCCTATTAATTAAAAAATATATATTGTAAGTGAAATATGAACAGCAACCAGTTAATGTAAGTACTTACTTTGAGCTAGAGATTCTTCTAAGTAGATTGACGCTGTATGACGGAGAAAGAGATGTCTCTTAGTTGTCGTCTCTTACTTGTCTCGTAGCAGTAAAGTGGCTTCCAATCCAATCACTTGACAACATTGGCTTGGAATTAAAAAAGATATTGTGGGGATGGGGGTAACAACAAAATACATGACCAACCCATGGTCACACAAAGTACTTGGTTACACCTGTAACCATCTGGTGATTTTATTGATCGTTAGGTATCCATAATCACACCACCAGAAGATTTTTGTTCACTCTGTGGTCACACTAGAGATCTCTTCTCTCAAAGTTTGATAACTTTTCGAATCTTTTCGTCACTGACTAAGGTTCTACCGGAACTCGATTGAGTAAAATTTAAAATGGTGGTCATTTCAAAAGTAGAGGCGATGGACCCCAAAATGTGGGTGTTTTTGTCGATAATTAATGTCAGCTATGGCGAATTAATTTTTAGGTATATTCCACGCCTATAAATTATCGCTTTAACTTGATCTTGACCAGACATTGTATTAGGTACATAAATAGATCTAAGATAGTAATTAGTAAATTAAGTTCTAAAAAATGTATCTGAGTAAAATAGAATTAATATTCCTATATTTTGTGTTTTATTTATGACCCAATTTACATGTGACTAGGTATATGTATAAAAATGATAAAAAGGGTTATCACATTCCTCAACTCTTGTAAGTAGTACGGTCAGCAAACACAAACACAAACACTTTAGTACTATGTCTTAGCAACTTTTTTGACAGACTGTCTCACAGTTTGAAACATTAAAAAAATTTGCAATGACAAAGTACTAAAGTGTTAAAGGTACTTTCATTGCTGACTGTACCACAGAATAGATACCTATTAGTACTAGTTAGTACCTTAGTACTTAATCGTGGTCTGGCTGGTCTGTTACAATCTTCACTCATTCATCGTTAAATGAATATTTATAAATATTTTATTGTAAAATAACCAGATATAAACATGACAAAAATTTTTCAAAAAGATGTGTGAGAATTATTAAAACCTAACCTGTTTTCTTATTTTATTTTATTTTATTTATTAATTTTAGGACGACTATCGACTAATACATTCTAAATATTACATAAAAAATAGCAACAAAGAGTCATTTATAAGTCTCCACTGATAGAAATAAGGTGTATAGCTAATGATACAGTTGAGTTAAAATTAAACTAAGTTACAATTTATAGACACAACACTGAAATGATTTAACTATTACTGATACGTGCAGATTTTTGTCAACAACAGTTAACAACCTAAATGCACCAAATAGAAATGGAATGAGATCCGCCCAACATCTGCCGCAAGGTCAAAATCCAGTCTATACAATTTGTATTAAAATCATTATGATACTAAGTTTTTATAATTATTTAATAAAAGGCACAAAAGACAACATTACAACTTTTATTATTATTTATTATTATTATTTATTCATTCCAAGCTTATATCTATTATTACAGGCTTAGCCCAATGCAATAGATTAAGCGACACAATAATACATTAATACATGACAACGACACACACACCTATAACCTAAACACAATAACATAAAACATACAGAGCCATTCTTGTAAATTCACTCAGAGAACAATGAAAAAGATCAGTTCCATCGGCAATTTTGTTGAGTGTATGCAGTGTGAGCGTCAACGGAGACTTCTTTTGCAGGTGTGTCCGCCCGCGCGGAACCGCCAACAAATTTGGCCTGCGGCGACGCTCCACGTACTTGTTGGGAACGCAGAGCCCTACCTGTCCTAATATTGTTGCATTGGATACCCTTCCTCTGATGACTTGAAACAAATATAACGCCAACGCTAGACTCCTACGCACTCGCAATTCATTATATCCCACCATACCTAATATAAATAAATTAGGGTACATTAATGGATAGAAGGGGTATACCCCATATAGTCTGTAATACAAGTACCTTATAAATTTATTTTGAATTCGCTCCAACATGAGACTATATTGTGTTTGGTATGGAGCCCACACTACCGCATTACATTCAAGATGGCTTCTTACAAGAGCATTATATAAAGTGACTATAGCTTTGACGTTGGTAAAACCATGAACCCTGCGAAGTACAAGTCCCAAGTTTCTATAGGCCTTTTTACAGCTACTAACGATGTGATCCCGAAAACTTAAATTATTAGTGAACCAAACCCCTAGGTCTTTTACCTCCGTGACTCTTTTCATGGGTACCTCGTCTACACTATAATCGTATTTTATGGGGTCTTGAACTCTCGAGAACGAAATTGTAACACACTTAGATACGTTAAATTCAAGCTTGTTGTCTTTACCCCACGCCACTACTTTGTTTATGTCGCTTTGCAATTGATCACAATCGTCCATTTTTCCAATACTCCGAAACAGTTTTAGATCGTCTGCAAACAATAGACAGCTTGAAGACCTAACAACCTTCGGCAAGTCATTTATCATGATGATGAATTGGAGAGGTCCCAAATTACTTCCTTGACTTACACCTGAATTCACAGAATATGTGTGAGACCGACAACCAGCGTATTCTACGTACTGTTGTCGGTTTCTCATGTAACTTGCTAAGAAATTGAGTAAATGAGGAGTGCAACCGATGCCCGCCAACTTTCGAAGCAAGATGTCGTTATCTACTACATCAAACGCTTTCCGAAAGTCAAAATAAGCGGCATCTACTTGCCCTTTACTACTGTCCACCGTAGGTATAACTTCTGCTACATAGCTTAGAAGATTGCTGGTTGTGCTCCGACCTGGGCGAAAGCCGTGCTGTGCGTCTGAGAGCTGTGCACTAACCTGTTTAAGCATATTTTTTTGCATTGCGGCTTCAAATACTTTAGCTGGTGTAGATACTACTGCAATTGGTCTAAATCCATCCACCGTTGAACACGAGTTACTTTTTGGTACTGGAACTACCCGAGTAGTTTTCCAGATATCTGGATAAACCTCTGCCTCCAAGCACCTATTATAAATAAATAGCAACGGCTCAGCCAGCACCGATCTACAGTCTCTAAAAATGAAGGCTGGGATTCCATCCGGACCAGCGGACCTTTTCGGCTTAAGATTCGCCAGTGATTGGGATACTTCTTTAAGATGTAATTTCTCAATTTGTATTCTAGCTGCTCCGTTAGTACTTCCCGCCTCCACTATCGCTTTTCCTACATTAAGCTCAGCTTGGTCTACGCTGTAAACTGAATGGAAATAATTAGCGAATTCTTTGGCACACTCTTCCCCTGATAAAATGACACCGTCCTTCAAAATTGTTTGGGCATTCCTATGACCTTTTTTGGCTTTAATATAGTTCCAAAATGCCTTAGGGTCTTCCACTAAATGATTCTGAACTGAATCCCTATGTCGGTCATGACTGAGTCTTATCATTTTTTTCACCCTAGCCCTACTTGAAGTAAACAAATCGTAATCTACTTGTGATTTGCTAGCTTTGTATTGTTTGTGAAAAATAGCTTTAGACTTTATTTCCCTTATTAGTTCAGCATTATACCACTCCGGATATATATACCTTGTATAGCCCTGTCTACCCTTTGTCTTTGGCACGCATTCATTGATGGAGTCATTAATATTTTCGTAGAGAAATTGTAAACTATCGTTTATGTTTTTTATTTGATATAATGGAGACCAATCAATAGAAGCCAATAACGAATACAGTAACGGAAAATTAGCCTTGTTAAAGTTCCATGTCGGTTGTGTACATCGTGTATCGGTACTTACTGTATTTGGTGCAGCCGAGCCGGTCCCCGAGACCACAACCTGAAGCGGCGGGTGATACCCATCCACCGACACCAACGCCTCACTCGCGGCGCTCACACTCACATCCTCCTCACTAAAGGTAGTCAGTACTAAGTCCAACTGACGGTTCAATGAGTTACCTACTTCATTTCTCTGAGTGAATCCACAATACGAACACAAATACTCGTAATAATTACGGACACTAGCTGAGCATGAATACAAGTTCAAATCGCCTATCACTATTATTCTGTTGTATAAAACACAAAGATCTTCTAATATTTTAAATAACAACATATACTCATTTTCGTTTGTACGCGGCGGTATGTAAAAAACGCAACACAAAAACAAATATCTATCCCGCAGATAAACTTTCGCACAAAGGCACTCAAACGTATGATTGTTAATGTCAATGTCACCCGGTATCGGAATGTTACGCAGCTCGAACCGCTGTGTGGCCACTAAAAGCGCGCCGCCCTGTTTTCGTCCATCCGTTCGGTCGCATCGTACTATTTTATATCCTGGGGGTACCAATTCTGCATCATATATGGATATATTACAGCCCGTTTCCGTTATTGCAAACAAATCTGCGTTTGAAGAAGCTATAGCTGCGTTAAACTCGTCCAATTTAGTCCGAAGACCTCTCACGTTCTGGTAATACAATTCTAGTGATTTCCTTTTATTTTTTTGTGTTGTTGTCGGTTTGTCTACGAAAAAACACCCATTCGCAAAACTCCACATTAACTGGCCATACATCTGGTTGACATAACTTTTCGTAAATACTTTCAGGTACACCTATCTTGAAAGAAGCATAGTCTCGTTCAACTGTATGTCTTATTTTATCAATTTTGATTGAAACTTCCTGTCCACATATTTTTTTGACATAGGTTTCCATCATTTCTACTGACGTATCTTTCTTTAATCGCCACACATGTAAAAATTTTTTCCTTTCTGTCCCCTGGATTTCCAAGTAGGATGTACTTCCTCCCCTCTTCACTTCACTAACAGGATATCTGCTCCTTTTCCGCTTCACTTCCGTCCAGATGTTGTCCGTGCTACTTTCATTTTCCTGCCTCCCAATAGTTACATCGGAAGCCAATACTCCTATAATATCGTCTGTTGGTGTCTTACTAACTTCTGGACCCGCGCGTTTCTTGGCCCCACTTTGCATCGTAGCATTCGTAGCTGTGACTACCTGCTTGTTTTGTTTCGTAATTGATGCAAATGATAATAATTGCTCGGTATTTTTGCTCGGGGATGCGGGGGATGCAATTGATCAAGGGAACTTTTAATAGGTATGAAAAATAAGCAAGAACTCTGATACTTATAGGTAAATTTTTGTACGGCGCGGTGTAGAAAATATATCAACCCGTTATATTTTTCAACGTAAGTAGATAGTAATTTATCGGTGTTCGGGCCATCTGTTTCGAACAAAGTACTTATAGTCAGTAAAGAAGTATTATTTATTATCGTCATGGTAGTGTGTCTGCTATATCGAGTTACTATGTTATGTATTACTATAGCGTAACGTAACTGAAACTATTATTTGTCAGATAGGTCTTGTTTACCACCAACGCGAGGCCAGTTCACGATCTGATGAAAAGACTGATTTTTGAACTTCCAATATTTAGAACTGATGTAGAATTCTACTTCACAAAAATTACTGTAAAAGAGAGAGAGAGAGAGAGAGACTGAAAAAGAAGGAAAGAAACAAAATAACCGAACAGAATATTGAAAAATGGCATGGTAACTCTGTAAAAAAATCCTGACTTACACCATAATTAAATTTATAAAAATAAATTTTCGTAATTTTCAACGACAGTGATATGATTTTTTATGCAAAAAGGATAGCTTTTTTATTCGATCTAACAAAATAACCGAGTACACTTTTAATAAATGATCCAGTATTTCAGAAATCAATAAAAATGTCCTAAATTTCGTCAAATTTCTGGCGAAGCAATATTCAACCTTATTCTAAAGACATAGTAAAAGAGTAAATTTCGTGAACTACCAACAAGCTCATTGTAAGTATGCACAATGCAATTAAACTAACAATGTATGTACAACTGAAGTGACCAACTTCAGAGCGTTTGCGGTAACTAATTCTCGAGTGAAGTTGCAGTGGATCACTTTCTATTGTCAATTTAATCGCATTGTAATTATTTATTTTTAAAAATAACTTATTTTAAAGGAGGAAGCGTAGAACGATCGATGTGGAGAACTTTGTTGGGGGAGGCCTATTACTCAGCAGGTGGCTATCGTGTGGCTAATATTCAATAATCATAGGAAATTCTTGATATGGTATTGTTGCATGAGCTTTGTGTCATGGCAGGTAGTAGTGGTAGCCATTTTTGATGTTCCCACTGCTGGGGCACAGGCCTTCCTTATGGGTGGTAAGGAGGATGGG
Organism: Agriphila straminella; assembly: GCA_950108535.1. Classification (NCBI taxonomy): domain Eukaryota; kingdom Metazoa; phylum Arthropoda; class Insecta; order Lepidoptera; family Crambidae; genus Agriphila; species Agriphila straminella. Next base: position 8,254,492 of record OX467321.1, on the reverse strand, counting down.
CCATAACCCCACCACGTGGGCCCAATGCGGATTGGTGGGTGTTAACGACTGCAAATGCAGCCGGGACCAACGGCTTAACGTGCCTTCCGAAGCACGGAGGAGCTTGAGATAATACATTTTTGGTCACCCATCCCATGACCGACCCTTGCGAACGTTGCTTTACTTCCGCAATCGCTGGGTTAGGCGCTAAACCACTGCGCCACCGAGCTCCACTCCGCAGGTAGTGGTTCTAACATAATCCAACATTATCTTTTATTAATCCGACTCATAATAATAATAATAAAGACTTTATTGCACATGATAGAAAAAACGATACAATCAGAAAAAACAAGAAAACATACAATAGGCGGCCTTATTGCTACATAGCAATTTCTTCCAGGCAACCTTGGGCGAAGTAAAATAAGATAAATAGGATTTTCTCTTGCCGTCATTGTTATTTGGCCTTCTGCTGCTTTTGTCTTTCTCTGAATTACTGAATTATTAAGTATGTATTACATATTTTACCTCGTTGTTCCTCCTCCCTCTTCTATTCGTAGAATAGTCTTTCTTTACCCATTCTTTGCGATTTGGCATTTTTTTTTAAAGTCGTGGAAAGTCGAGGAGGTTTCTTGGATTCTGATTGGTACATCAATTAAAGGTTAATATTAACATGCAAAAGAGTGCGTCATAGTCTCCTAAAAAAGATCCTAAGTTAGCAAACCATAAATAGGTTAACACAGTTCAAACAAGTAAGGACGGTCAAGAATCAATAGGTGAAAGGTTTTATCAGAATGAAAGGCCGTCTTGGCATTGGGCTTATCGATTTATCCAGATAATGTTATTGATATCATAAATATCCTCTTAATGAACCCTGCAAATCAGTACATAGCTCAATCAATCAAATTACTAACTAAAGAAGAAGGGAATAGAAAATATTTTTTGGCTTTAGTGAAAAGAAACGAGCGATTTACTTAATTAAATTGAAAATAGGTACCTCCTAATTGTTATTGTGGATTTTACTCGTATTGTAGAACTGCTTTCTATCCTTTTCCTACTCATTCGCAATTTTTTATTTGTATTATGTATCTAGTTATGTATAGTATGAGAATTCTTCAGGATACATTTTACTAATCGGTGTTATGATAATTTAACACTAATTTAAATTAGGTGCCATTGCAAGTCATTGGATTGTTATGTTTACTAACTTACTTACCTACTAGTATTTTCCACACGTCACAAAAACAATGAGTCATCTCACAATAATAACTCAATTAAACAACTTGTTTTTTTTTTGGTTGAAATAAGTAAATCTATTTTTTATTATTATTAGTCGATGGTAAGCTGAACGAGGTCATCTTCATTTTATTTTCTTAACAGGGTTTGGTAATAGCCTAATAAAGCCGAATATGGTAGATAGGGACCATCAAACTGAACAACTTATACTATGGGACTAAAAAAAATCCGCTGTTTCATATATTTTGATATTTTCGTTATTAAAATTTGTACGAAACAGCTGTTTTTTTTCGCGATTTCTAAGTTGGTCCCATAATAAAAGTTGCTCAGTTTGATAGTCCCTATTTAATAAGGCACAAACACCCTCTAGGTACCTACCCATTAATGAAAATAGGTAGCAGTAGCAAAGTGACTGCAGTTTTCAAGTTCATACTCTAAGTTCTTTATCTGCAGTCTCCAGCCACCAAACGACCATAACTTAGAGATATTAAGTACATAGTGGGAGTGGGAGTGACGCGCAGTTCTATCAAGTAATTAATTAATTAAGTATTAGGTATACGGATTTTCTACATCATGTGCAATAATTCTGAACGGAAATTAATCAAGTAAGTAATTACTGCTTATTAATAATTGCATAAGAAATGTAATGAAATTCATAAAATTTTACTATGTGCGTGCGATGCAATCTACAATTAAATGATTCTTGTTATATGCCTATTTTCAATTGCCCTTTTATATATTTCATTGGAAAAATTAATTATGACATCAATAATTAATTCAAGTTTAATGTCCCAAAGAGTCAGTTACACAAGCGCTGTAGCGGTTGCGTCGTCACATAGAACTCTGTCTGTCTGACACAAGGCCAGGGCCGTTCATCAAACAGCGGATGTAGGAAGCCACATCGCTAGTTGATCACTGGCTGTTGGTAATGCGCGCTGTCCACGCTCGTCCACGTTTAAAAAAGAAAAGTAATGTTCGAAATTTAAAAAGTCACGCGCGCTTTTCGTAACCTTTTGTGAAATTGGATGCATTTTTCATGGAAAGTGTCTGAAAAACTATCATAGAGTGTTATTTTCAGATTAGCAAGTCGACAATAAAGTGATTGAATGAGTTTCAGTTTCTTGAGATTCACACTGAGTGTATAAATAGAATCCGTCCATGCACCAATTTCATAATTAAACTGTATGTAAATATAGACATGTGATGTGAATTGAATGTGATGTGAACGAATGGATTGACCGGACGACTTGCTCGAGCGTAAACACGTATTCATACATTACACAGTTGGGTAAACATTGTGGTTTTCATAAAAAAAACATTTAAGTACTAGCTATTATACATAAACAAATGTAGTAAAGAAAGTTACTTCACGGTTGAGAGAGAAAGTGACGTGTGTGATTTTATTTTTAAACAAAACAAAGACAATTTGGAAGAAATTATTGAAATCACTTAAGCAATAAGGTAAATTCATGATTTGAAAACGCAACCATCATCGAAAAGAAAAACTTGAATACACCTAATCAATTTGCTTTATAAAAGTCTACATTAAGTAGGTACATCAAATGTATTTAGCTTCAATTTGGATATCATCAAACAAATCTAAGCTGAAATACAATCCCACAGGGTTTCAAACACCATAAATCCATGCATTACATAGGCGGTGTCCATTCCATGATACTGGCCCCATTCCACAGCAGATATTACGAAATAATATGAATATTTTCTTCATCTTCACATTCCTGGGATATTAAAAGAGTTGTCTGGACGGACGTGGAGTGGAGCTGTGACTGAAATAGAACAAACATTCAGCAACATTGTAAGTACTTACTTCTTTTGTGTATCGAGAATTCGTTTAGAAGCCATTGGTAAGTATTCAATCGTTTTGTACGAGTTAGATAAGAGAGCGATAACTGCTCACTTCCTTTTAAAAAATTGCATTATGTAGGTTATGAAAATCATGAAAAGGCACGATTTTTATCAGTTATTAAAGTATCCTTGATAACTTAAGAGGGTTACTGCGCTACACTAGCGCCGCTAATGGAAAAAAAATCGTAGTGCTTAAATAAAGATGAAATTGTGAATTGTGTTCTTCTAGTGTACTCCGAATAAGCGTTGTTGTACTTTTTATCGTTTAAACAATATTTTATAACCTGTCGTTTAGTTTATTGCTAAAAGTGGCCACTTTTAGCAATAAAACTCCATTAAACTAAACGACAGACTAGAAAATATAGTTTAAGCGATAAAAAGTACCACAAATCTTATACGGAGTACACTACAAGAACACAATTCACAATTTCGTCTTTATTTAAGCACTTTTTTTTTCCATTGGCGGCGCTAGTGTAGCGCATAAACGCTCTTAAGTACTAGTTATTTGGTCTCTCTCTCATTAAATTTCACAAAACTAATTCTATTGAAGATCGTAAATATTATATTTCAAAACTAGGTAAGTAAGTAGATTGATTTTATGTTCTTGCAACAAAATGTTGATTGGATCTTTCAATTACTTAACTGCATAGAGTAAAAACGTTAAAATTTTAACGATTAAACGGGTAAGTACTTAAAAATCCTTTCATCTTTTTGGTACTATTTTCAAACAAACTTGCATGAAATACTTCCAAAAATACTTTTATGGTTTGGAAGTTAAAAGTGACTAAAATATTCTTCGTATATACGAGAAATTAGAAAATGTGTAATTTTGGTTTTCATGCATTACATTAAGTATGACATTATTTTTTGCTTCCAGTTGATTTGATATCGAAAGTGATATATATTTTCGTGCGAGTGAACTTATGTAAAAATTGATTCCTTGATATATAGTACCTACCTAATTTAAAATCTAAAAATCAATTATTTTGGGGAACTTACATCGTTAAGTATGTAACTTCCCCAAAGTATATATAAACCAGTCGTCTCCTAAATAAAATTGCTACCTATATACGAGAAGTACTGCAGGCCTATTACATAAAAAGAATCGCTATAATCGGACGCAATTCGTCGTTCAATTTACTATTGGGACTGGGGTTACCAGATTAAAAAAAATCAAAAGTCCTGAGAAAAGGCCCGATTTCCCTTTAAAAATCTTGAGATTTTATTACCAAAGTTAAAAATATTATTTTTAGTTTAGCTTTTTATTAAAAAGATCTTTAAAATGCACTGTATTTTATTGAAAATTCTTAAAAATCCTGAGATTTCCTGAGATTTGCAAAATCCGACCGCAATCCTGAGAAGAGTCCAAAAATCCTGAGATAATAATCCTAATTGGGACTAACATCGCCCGCTTTTCGCTATTGTTTTTTTTTATGTAATAAGCCTACAGATTATAATCTCAGATAACTATTACATTCTTGTATACCTAGGGCACTGGCTACCATAACATTACTATATGCAATTTTAATTTATTCGTTTTTTATATAGAATATTTAGTTGTATAATAACGTAATTATATTTCTTTATTATAGATTAAAATGCCACTGCCTATGGTGCGACGCTGCTGCGGATGCTTGTCTTTGGAGGTTGGGGTTTATATTTTGTGCCTGTTATCTACGGTAAATATATTTGGTATTAGATGTTCTACACAATGTTATTTTTATACATTAATAATGTACGGTGAATGACCGTACAATTCGCCCAATCAGCGTTTCCTCGAGAAATGTATTTTATTTTATAATTTTATTAATTTTGTATGTAAGCAAATATTTTTAGTTCGCAACCAACATTCGTCGCGCGTATTCATTCTTGTAAAATCATTTATTATCATTTATCAATAAACTATTCATATCAATAGGCTTGTTTCCATTAAGAATAAATATAATGGATAGGGGTTTATAATGATTAATTATATTATGGAGAAAATAACAAACAATTTTAATTATTAAAAGCGTTAAAGATTAATAATATTTTTAAAAAATAAATTTCGTAAAATGCAATCTTTAGTCACGTGACAGTGAACACCAATCAGAAAGCGTTACGTCACGCCGTGCGAAACTCCAATCTTGTCTTTGACGTTTCGAGTATCACTACCGGAGGCGCATTCCAAACCTACACTCCGAGTGCAACCTTACCACAACCGAACGCAAGTTTTAGCCACTTTTTCCGTATTTCTCCATTGTTTGGAACATATATAAATAACTGGTTTGGCGTTGTTATAGTCGTGCTATCACACTGGGGCACTATACAGTACTTATAATATGAGAAATTCATTTTTAAACGATAAAAACTAGCTATAACGTACGAAGACACGATCGCTCTTTTGTTTGTTTTGCACGGCGTGACGTCATTTAAGACGCCATGACAGTCTTGTGCGTTTTGGAACCAAATTAAAATTGGTTTTTTAAAACGCGAAATTTATAATGTAAACGCTCGATTAAAAATAAATAAACCTTTTTTTTCGATAAAATGCCTAATAAGCTAAAATATTAAGCAGTTATTGAAATTTTGTCAACTAGCCTATTAACTTATCATTTTCAAAGAGTTGTGTGGAACACCATACAAATAAACTATATACTAGAAAAATACTCGGAGGCTCAGCGGTCAGAGCATTGGACCGGACACCTAAAGGTCGCGGGTTCGATTCCCGTCCGAGAATTGATCTGGTGCGTGTCGTATTTTTTCCACTATATTATTTATTATTATGATTATTATTAAAAATACTTAAGTAATTATTGGATTAGGTTGTTAAGATTGTTTGTTAATTTTCGGGAACGGGAATATTAAAGTTGGATTAGAATCTTCGTTTGTGAAAAAACTGAAAATTATTACTTACCTACGTAATTACTTCACGTTGAAATAATCATTATTACCTACCTATTTAGTTTAATGAGTACTTTGTGAATGGACAATGGAAACTAACAAATAAGTAAGAAATATCAACGAAATCAACGAATACGTAGATACCTTTATCACAGGTGAATCAAGGGCATCAAGGTTGGCTGCAATGTTGGCTGCAATCAACAAACAATACGTTTTTTACAGCTAACTTACTATAAAAAGTAACATTATTAACATTATTTTACAGAGAGGTTTGCGGCAAATCAAAAACGCAATCCTCCTCAGTCACGACGACGTTTGACATGAGACCAACTCGTGCACATTTTAACATAGTTCTTTATTTCATGGCAATATTTTTTTTCTTGATTGGCGGCGCATGGACGCACGATGCACCCGTAAATAATTAAGCCTCGGACGGACAGACAGACATACGGACAGACGAACAGACGAACATGGCGAAATTATAAGGGTTAATTGTTGACTTGACTACGGAACCCTAAAGACGCAATTCCCAAACTTAAAGGCGGTACAACGTCTTTTTGAGCAACAGCACAGAATATTCATATATAATTATCCTAGTTTTAAAGCAAATATTGTCCATTGTTGATGTGAACGAAATGAATTTGAGAATAAATGATTTATGATTTATTTATGATTTATAATAGTAGAATAGTAGAACCTACTGCAACAGTTTCTCATTCTCACAGTATTACTTGATTAATCGGTCCCAAAAAAATAATGAAGAAAGTAGATTATAGAAGGTAGGCTTATGCTCTAAGTAGGTAAGGTACTCAGTTATGTGAATGACTGAAAAATTATAGCTAAAACTTTTCTCGATAGAAAAAAAATCCTAATGTGGCCTTCAATTTTGTAGATTTTCCAGGTTGTGCCAACCAATAAACCTATAATCTTGAAACTATAATAAAAAACAAACAAACAAACCCGAAAGCAACCTAATAAAAAAGTGTTAAAAAGCTTAGCTTCTTTAGTTTTGTTATTGACAGTTTTCCAAAAAAAGAAATATTTTATTAGTTGTTTAAGATAATGTCAATATTTCTGATTTTAAAACAATGATTTCTATGGAATAAAAACTTTTTAATTTAATAATTTCGATAATAGTCGCAGTTGCTCATTAAAAAATATGGCGTTTGGTGATCGAGGGATATCCTTTGGCAGGGTGAACCTTCTGAACCCATTTAAATCATTTTAAGAAGGGGAGCCATCTTGGATTTTTGTATGGGAGGGAGTTATAACACAATCTTTTTTTTTTGTATGGATTTTGAATTTTTTTATTTCCAAATCCCATCGTGTGGGATATCCAATGAAAGGGCTTCTTGAGCTGATTCCAAATATACAATATTATTACATTACAGCCACTGGTTTGAAAAAATATCAGAAAAATATTTTCCAAACATAAGTTTGGGCTCTTGCAGTAGGAAAACGACTTGTCCATCAGCCATTTTTGATGTCCCCACTGCTGGGCACAGGCCTTCCTTATGGGTGGTAAGGAGGATGGGCCATAACCCACCACGCGGGCCTAATGCGGATTGGTGGGTGTTAACGACTGCAAATGCAGCCGGGACCAACGGCTTTACGTGCCTTCCGAAGCACGGAGGAGCTCGAGATAATACATTTTTGGTCACCCATCCCATGACCGACCCTTGCGAACGTTGCTTAACTTCCGCAATCGCTGGGCCAGGCGCTTAACCACTGCGCCACCGAGCTCTTACTGCGCCACCGAGCTCTCACTGCGCCACCGAGCTCCATTACAAAACGACTTAATGAATTATTATGAAACATACGCAAAATAACTTGTAATAGGTATACTCTTATCTAACGTCCTGGAAGAAATTTTGAAAATATTAACATTTTAAAATTTGAAAATATTTTGATCCCATTTTTCTATGAGTTAAAAGTAGGTAAGTACCAGAATCTAATAAAATTAAAAAAAAACTAAATGTTAGTACTTTCAAAAATGTTTCCAGGATGTGAGATATATAAGAGTTTATTACGAGTTATTTGGCGTATGTTTCATAAGAATTCATTAAGAGGTTTTCTTCCTGCAAGAGCCCAAACTTAGTAATGTTTGGAAAATGATTTTCTGTTTTTTTTTAAACCAGTAGCTGCAATGTAATCATATTGCATATATTTGGAATCAGCTCAAGAAGCCCTTTCACTCGATACCCCACACGATGGGTTTAAAAAAAAAACAAATTCTTTACAAAAAAAGATTGTGTTACTAACTCCCTCCCGTACAAAAATCCATGATTCTTAAAATGATCTAAAGGTTCAGAAGGTTCACGCTGCCAAAGGATATCCCTCGATCACGAAACGCCGTATATTGCACTTTTATGTCGTGAGGAAATGCAACTAAATATCTTATAGGTACTAAGTAGGTACCCAATTTCTTCTAGCGTTCGTTGTACTGTACGCCCCTTTTTGCAGATAGCATGCCTATCGAACATCGCAGCGGGCGCGTGGAACCTGCCCAGCCACAAGCAGAGGGAGCCGGAAGACAATCTCATTTCTATGAGCATGGTGATGTTCTCCAGTTTAAGCACCGTGAGCAACTTGGTCGCAGGCGCGGGGACTTACTTGGTGAGAGCTGGGTTTTTCAGTAGAGCCTGAAGGCAGCAACTAGTAGGATAAAATAAAGGTATTAACTTTTATTTGAAGCAATAATTTATTTACTCTTTTACAATTCCTTTCAAGCCAATAAAAATACGCTGGTGTACCGTGTAGGTACCTAGCTGTTTACTTTTTTCGGGGTTGATTAGATGAAACAATGAGAAGAAAAGGTGGTAAACAAAGTGAAAACAATATTTAAATATATTATGTTATAATGAGTTGATGCTTTTTAACAACATAATAATATGCGGTATCTATTCTTCGTTTTGTTCAAATGTCTTGTACCACAATTTGAAACGAGATACATATTGATATTTAGTTAGGTATTTATTCAAAATATATTGATTGAATCTAAGCAAAAACTAGACGTTGCAAGTCGACATTGCTATAACAGATTCGTTACTTTTCTAGCTTGGTTCATTGTAAAGACGGCGTTGTTGTTTTTTAAAGACGTCTTCGTAATTTACTAAACAATTTTTCTTACTTTTGCAAATTAAATATCTAAACAAATTCAATCACTTGCTTTTATAATCTGATCTGACAAAGCTCTTTACGACACATAGGTAATAAATTTTTAATTTTTTCAGTGTGTTAAATGAAGTTAATGTAGAATCATTATTAGTAATAGCTAAATGGGTCGTGAATTATGTTCCACATCATTATTATTAATTGAGCACGAGACTGTACTTTGTCAATGAACAATAGCCAGAAATAGTGCTTCAGTAATACTGTTGTGTACCTCCTTATTTTTACAGCGGTCTATTGTGCTTTGTTATCTACTACACAATACATTATATTTTATAGCGGAAAATAATTTAACATTGTATGTTTAGTTTATTTTTAAATCTTATTGGAACTGCGTGGACTGCTTCTGAGTAACATCTCCGAAAAATTTGTGTACCTATTAGAACACTGCTTTATGGAACCCTTTTAAAAAAATACGAAGCACTCCCGTATTTTAAATAATTGTAATGACAAAAGATAGGTATTCCGTATTCCTCAATTTTTTTTGTTGTTTACTTGAAATTCTCATGTCCAAATTCACGGACATTGCAATTAATAAATTAAACCCTCAACCTTTCCATGTTCCAGCGGAGACCGAACTACCTCCAGCTATCTCTCCTGTTCAACATGATATTCATCGCGTGCATCTTTCTCATCGCGGTGGTCACCTGCCTTTTCAGCCCTGAACTGAGGAAGGTGCACTTCTTTGAGTCTCCGGGGAATATCGCGTTGGTCGTCCTCATGATGCTGGCCGGTGCAAGTAAGTCAAGTCAACCCTCAATCCCTCCATTTTTCTTACAGCGAAGACCGAACTACCTCCAGCTATCTCTCCTATTCAACATGATATTCATCGCGTAAGGTCTCCTGCCTGAAGAGGCAGGAGACCTAGGTGCGTGAATCGGCAGTTCAGTTCGGGGCTGAAGAGCCCCGAACTGAGTAAGGTGCACTTCTTCGAGTCTTCGGGGAATATCGCGTTGGTCGTCCTCAAGATGCTAGCCGGTGCAAGTAAGTCAACCTTCAGTCCTTCCATGTTTCTTACAGCAAAAACCAAACTACCGCTAGTTACCGCTCCTATTCATCATGATATTCATCGTGTGAGGTCACCTGCCTCTTCAGCCCCAAACTGATGAAGGTGCACTTCTTCCGAGTCTTCAGGTAAAATTGCGTTGGCTTCCTCATGATGCTGGCTGGATGAAATTGTAAGATGATTGCAGTACTTAGGTATTTACTTTATCTTTTTTATTATTCGTAGCAGCGACTTATGGACGTCCATTTTTTCAAATTCACTCTCTCACTCAACTCATTATACATACATTTTATATCAATATTATACAGGGTTATTTGTAAAACATCAACAACCTCGCAGGATTAGATTACCAACATCATTAAACAACAACATTTTGTTCTACGACTTTTGATAATTCGTTAGATTTTACTTTCATACAAAAAAAATATCATTTTAATTTACCGTTCGTATATAAGGCAGCCATTACACGATAGGTTTTGCTGTCAGTCACCGTAAGTCACAGCCCGTGACGTGACTGACGGTTAACCTACCGTGTAATGGGGTGACTGATCGTTGCATGAAGTTGATTTCTTCGTTCCATCAGTCAATCAGTCAAACGTAATTCATGACTGATGGAATTTGACTGACGCTTGAAGCATGAGCGTGTAATGGCTGCCTATCGATACGCGCGGCGCGCGGAGCGCCTGGTGCGCGCGACCCGCCTGCACTGCCCGCCCGCCGCCATCAACAGACGTAAAAAGTGTCGAACAGTACAATAAAAACTTGAAAAATCATTTTTGGTGAATGTATTGAGTTATGATAAAAGTCGTAGAACAAATGTTGTTGTTTATGATGTTCACTCACTCCTGCGAGGTTGTTGGTATTTTACAAATAACCCTGTTGGTATATAAGTATTCTCAACGGTTACCTATATTGCAGCAAATATCCAAAGTAGCCTCAGTCATAGTCTTGGTAATTTCAAACTTGAAATGGACGTGCATAAGTCGCAGCTACGAATAATAAAAAAGATAAAGTTAATAACTAGGTACTGACTGCGTATGATGATAGCATGAAGAGAATCATTTTCCCGGACACGAAATTATATAATAATTATATTTTTTGTCAAATTAATATTTTATACAATTTGCGGAAGCGCATTACAACTGCATTAAAAGTTGTTGTTTTTTGCATCAATTCACAAGATTATTGCTAATTTAATATTTCTTGTTACAGTCTACAGTTTGTACTACTTGTCGGTGGTAAACGCGTTATACCGCACGATGAAGGACGACTGCGAGAGCGCGATACCCATTTGAGGCCAGTGGAATGTGTCCACAGCATTTCCCAACGACATGACCAGCTTGCTGTAGATGTAGACGATGATGTGATGAACTTTGATAATGTACTGTACCAGTGTCGCAATTCATTTAAGGCGGAAAGAACTCGTTTTTATTCAAATATGAAAATTATACGTTCTATAACCACAGCCACAGCTTCTTAGAATAAACAAAAACGTCCGTTTTCTGAGCGTAGGAAGATGGCCATTCTACTAAAATTAGCGCTAGTAGAATAGAATGACAATGTATGGGATTGATAGGAGCTAAAGCGTTAGCTTATGCCTTATGCATATTAAAAACAGTTGGTTTTTCTCTATAATTTGATTGTTTGTTTACTTTTTCTATTTCTATTGTTGTAATATATTTTATTTTTGTAATCTACTGTTATCCATAGGGAAGTAGCGGGTCATTCTCAATACAAGTATCTTTTGATTACTTACAGGGAAGTCTCAGCAATTTTTTGTACCTAAGATTACTGAAATAAATGGATTTTTATTTTTTATTTTTATCATTTTACTTATGTCATTCCCATACATTGTCAATGGCCATACATTGATAAAACATGAAACTTTTTCCATAAAGTGCACTTGTATTGCACTAGCTAAGAATTTTGTAAACGATCTCTTAACGATCGGGGTATTTAAGTGCCTTTGTAATATAAAAAATATGTTTTATATGTACAAATAAAACATACATTTTCATACATTTCTGTACGAGAAGAAACAAAAATACCTATATACTTAGTCTTATATACTTATTGTAGCAAGGGAAATGCTTCCCAATATTTTTGAATTGAACTTCTTATTTAAAAATGTAGACAAAATGAAGAAGAAAGATTTATAAAGAGAAATACATTTAAGGTACTCTAGTCAAGCTTTAAGGCTTTAATGTTGTGGAAGCCATGTTATTTATTATTATGTGTAAGTGTTATGTATGTATGCTCAGCATTATGATATTAAGTTAATAAAATGTTTGAAATTTATTATTACTTTTGATATTTAAGAACTACTGGGAAGTTATTGGATATTCAGACATATTTTATCTTAAATTATATCGAAAATTGTAGGTTCTACCCCTCTAGCATGACCACAGAAACATAATACTTAATACATCGCATGATATAGCGTTTTATCGACACTTAACTGTCAAATTGTTGTGATACTGTTTAGTTACAAACCGTGTTATATTACAAAAGATTTTTAAACACTGTTTAATTGAACACATGTTTAAATGTGATGCTGTCACTTTTTGACAATATTGTTTGACAGAGACAGCATCATATTTAAACATGTTTTTAGTTAAACAGTGTTTAAAATTCTTTTGTAATAACACGGAAAATGTTTAATCTAAATTCTAATGGTTCTATGTCATAGTATAGACAGCTGTTTATATTTGTACTTTGTTTTACTTGGTTACCAAAATTTCACTAGTAAATACTGATTTTACCTGCTCAAGTCTTATTTTACCACAAAAATCCATTGTCTTTAATAAATCGCTATATCCTATCGCGTTAAGGGGGGCTGATTTATAAAGTGTACCTATCTTTTTATTATTTGAGAATAATAAGGAATTAACCCTTATGTAGGTACGTATGTACTAGGTAAGTACACGAAAATAAAACAAAACATTTGCTATAACATTTTTATTGAAATACACGATGCATTTATAACAAAGCGTTGTACAACACTCACAAACATCAAAATTTCTATAAAATTAAATTCAATTCACGTTGTAAATAATTGTTACGACATTTAAAGCGTTTATAATTGATCGATAGTTGTGCAGACATCCATTTTGGGCCTATTTACATTAATAGAGATTTTTTTTCAAAAAAAATATGAGAGAAAAAACTTTTATTTCGAAAAAATCGTTGAAACAAGGAAATATGAATTGTTCCCTACATAAATTAAAATTTTTGAGGAGGCATACTTTACGTATACTTATTTATAATTTAGATCTTAAATTATTTTGATTCATAAATCAAATTTAATAATTTTCTTTTTTCTTTGCGATTAAAAGTAAAGTAACACTGTACGGTATTTCTCTCTACTATTGATGTTATTGTAATTAATTTCGTTTTGTTAATATATATAATTACAAAAAAAAAAATAACTAACGTCATAGTATTTTTAATCAACTTAGGGCTGATTTTTCCATTCCTAGATAAAATTTATTCCCTTGATAACTTATTAAACTGCCAAATTGAAAATATTTATAATTCGCTTGTCTGACAAATGCTTTGAATACTATTTTTTTTTTGTTAATAATTTAACTGACTGATATCTGTTAACTGAAGATTGAAAAATCAGCCCTTAATTTATTAAGAATTCTAAATAATTTTGAAAATTTTATATATATTTTATTTTATCAAAATACTTAAGTGAGCAATGCATATTTTTTGGAATAAAAAGTGCAAACAAGTTTAAAAAGTTAGAAACTACAACCAGTTAAATAGTATCACAATATCAATAGACAGCAATATAAATAGGCCCTCACAAAGTTCAAATACAATACATGCATATAAAACACTTTCTAACAAATATCTAAAATATGTATACAATCGAGTACATCCGTCGTAAAGGGATAGGTAAATAGGTATATAAATAGACAAGACTTTAGAGTAAAAATATAAGAAAATCCATTCATATTAATGTCATTTACCGATATGTGTTCGTGATAATTTTTTTACCGCCCCCGAAGGATTGTCTCATATTTTTAGATTAGGAAGCAAATGCTGGACTATTTCAAAACTCAAACAATTAAAAAACACGATTACAAATCATTTTTAACTAACTCTTATATAGTAGTAGGTAGCAATATCTCGCTGCACGCGGTGTAATATCTTTAAAAATAATTTTTAAGCTCACTTTTGGGGCCAACTCTACTATAGTAGTAACATATCTTTACTTAAATCATTTTTAAGCTAGACAACTTTTGGGGTCTACTCTCGTAGCAGCAAAAGTAAGAGCACATTACCAAGACACGTTTTGTGATTTTATTGCCCGTTTATTTTTCGTTTTTATTTCCCCTAGTGCAACGAGATATTGTACCTACATAACAAGAAAATGCACTGCATGAATCGTTTTTGTTTTTAGTGATTTATTTAGATTTTTTTTTCTAAAAATACTTTGTCTTTTTTTACGACAAACTACATAGTATTTAAGCGGATTTTTGATAAAGTCATTTTCATTAGTTTTTTGTGCAGAATTTTCCGCTAATTATGGAAGCACATTCTGGGTCTTAAGGGTGCACTCTGCTACAGAAGTACCTACAACATATAAAAAAGCTGCTTTTCTGGGTACAAACAATTAAAAGCTTATGAAATAGTCGAGCATATTTGCTTCATGGAAGAGGACATGTTTCAGTACTGTACGACTAATATGACCTAATTAAAGCGAAGGACGAATTATTGTCGTTCTTTAACATTGGTACCTACGGAACTTTACACAGAAAGGAATTAGGCTAATTGGCCATTTAGCACTGGTCGGTCTTAAAACTAATGATATTTCATATAGGAATTGTGAAATGAATTAATAATATTTCATCCACTGAGGTATTTATAGCATTCGTTATTGTTTTCTTACTTTTTATTGTTGAATATTTTGCATTCATTTTTTGATTTTTAACAAATATTTAACACAAAGGATTTGGTGATTATAATTAACATAAAATCATTAAATATTAGAAGTATGTATAGTATACCTTTGTTTGAGGAATCGTCTATTAATCACGTGAGGCTCAAAAGGGGTAAGGGGTTCGGAATAAATCACGAAATGTCACAAGGGGGGGAGGGCGTGTAATGTAGCGAGATTATAGTCTAAAACCTCACCACTTATTACCTCGGGTGAAAGGTTGCTTAAAACATCATGTGATTATTGGACGACTCTTGGCCATTAGTCTAATAATCTAATTCATTGCACAAATATTTACATCGATGTGATGAAAATTGTTGCTTAAGACAAGACAGACATTGAATTACGTTTTTAGTCGAAGTATTAATGATACAATACAATCGTATGAAAATTTAAGATAAATATTTTAAAAAACTGTTAATTTCAATGCCAACATCGCGATCATTTAAAATACTTATTGTTAAAAGTTTTTCACTTTTTTTCTGCACGTTTTTTTTAATAAAAGTTGTTTTAATAAATGTCACATAAATTATTTATATTATTTTCCTTGATTTTATGTAGATAATATGTAATAACATGTAAATATTATGTATAAATGTAAGTAAGTATATTTAATCATAATCATAAATAAAGACGTGTATTAACTTCAACACGTCTCATTAAAATTGTTTTTTAGTACATTTCCTTTATAAAAAAATATGATACAAAATAGACAAATAGAAATATATAAAAAAGTACTTACTTAATTATCAACTTTTTTTATCAGAAAAAAATTATGTATTATTTTATTTATTTATGTAGAAATATAAAAAAGGAACGATGCACCTGATGGTAAGCAATCTTTGCAAACCTTCGCCTCCACAGAAATTGCAGGTACTTCCGGTACTTCGCTATTTGAGGCGGAAAAGCCGGAATGTTGGCGACTGGCTGGTGGATGGTTTTATAATACCATGTGTATTTCAAATAGATTAACTACTCTTTTTACTGTCCTTTTTTGACACATGTCGTGTGGTAATAAATGTGATTGTCAGCTACTGGTTTTCTTTCCATCCACTTTCGATTATTAATACCTACATTAGACAAGAATATTCATAAAAGTTTTCGTATAATAAATCATTGTTTTACAATACATAATAACAATAAACAAATACGTACGTTACTAGAAATAGAAACCATGATGTTTACTTATCTCTATTAATGGAAGACAAATTCCTAATTTAATCTCAAATTAAATAACAGCAACAACTTTATTTCAATTCATTTATACAATTCTATACAAATGCAATTATTTGAGAAGCCAAAGTGAAACATTCTTTGGCAGATAACGAAGCAAAATTATTTCACAACCAGAATTCAGGCTCAAGCAGATAATAAATTCTATAAATTTATTAAATATTTTGAAACTTAACATTTTGCTCTATCGAGTCCAAAGTCCAAACGCATCGTTGGTAATTAATGATTAGTACCTATATGCGGCACCATATTCATTTTATTTTAACAATAGAATGGACCTTAATCTTTCGCAGTTAACCTTCCTACAGTTTGCCAACGAAAGACTCGACTCGATACTGGCCAAGCATAATACAAATTATTTGTTGTAATCCGTATTATTATTGTTTAAATAACGTATTTGACTTGTCTTTGTTTTCTGGCCATAATTGTAATCTTCACACTTGGTGCTTGCTCACAATATTTTTGACCATATACTTTATTGTGTAGGTACATTTCCAAATATCTAAGACAGGAAGATTTTTCGTCATCAATGCACAGCTTACGTTAAAATTAATTAACAAAGATAATGATGAGTCTGCTCGAAAATCATCGCGTATAACCATTTTTTTAATATCTTGACTATACCGCCATTCAGCCCGTATGAAAGCTTATAAAACCTTCACCATTTGGTCCTTATATCATTTCAAACCACCTACCGACTGAATCGTCAAACATTCTTACTAATCTATGATGGATTTTGTAGTATAAATTATATATTTATATATATAATATATATTTTTATATATTTTTTAGATTATGTTCTTGACAATTTTTACTCTACCCTTCTTCTACCTCTCATTTCCCAACCGTTTATATAATCAACGAAACTTATAGCCTTTTTATTTAATTTATAATATAATATGTAAACACCGATATAAACGTACTATGCTACGTAAACTATTGTACGATAATGCTAACATACAAAATACTATCTGGGTTTATGACCGACTAGAACACACTCTTTGGCTAAATTATTGTTATTTTCTTGTAAGATATATTTTTATAGCTCATGATATTATCTATTCAACAATAAGTTAATGGTATTTTTTTATCACACCCAATGGGGCTTTTTCTTTTGATTCTCTTAATAATGGAACTCATGTTTTGGTCGAAACATGGACCTTAAAAGTTAATAATAAATAAACAAATAAATTATTATTGTTTGACCATTTTGAAATCACGAAATATTTGCTAGAATCGAGCGGTTTACGTATACTTGGAGAAAGTTCATTACAAAACGAAAGATGTAACATCCCGACGTATAAATAACAGTACATAATAATAAAAAATAAGTAAAAACCATCAAAACCAAAAAACTTTCTTACAGGACACCATCTTCGTTGATTGAGATCAGGTAGCTTCGGATTACAATAATATAGTAGAAGTTTTCGGCTGAAATGAAAAGTTGGAAAATTAATTATGAACAAATAGATGATCGAAGATGAACAATCACAAAACAAAGAAAAACTTAGCCAATTAAAACAATACCACGTGTTACAAAAAAACAATTAATGCCGAATATGGGTACATAGACAGAGACCATCAAACTGAACAACTTTTACTATGGGACCAACTCTGAAACCGTGAAAAAAAAACAGCTATTTCATAGAAAAATTAATGTCGAAAATATCAAAATATATAAAACAGCTGATTTTTTTTCGCGATTTCAGTGTTAGTCCCATAGTGAAAGTTGTTCAGTTTGTTGCTCCCCTCCCTATCTACTATATTCGGAATTGACAACATTTTTAAAAATTTTGTCCAGTGTTTTTATTTATTATTTAGAAATTACTGATGAAAACAAGAGACAAGTATTTTTTCTTTTCCAAAATTTTTGAATTAGGGGTTATTTTGTAACACGTTTGTATAGTTAAGTATTTCGTTAGTATTTTTCAGACTTGTGATTATCATTCAGTGTAAGTGCCTACGTAAGTATATTATCACATTTCCGTAAGTTGCCTAAAGCATACTGCGCAACGATTAAGATCTCACCCAAAAATATAAGCTGCGCAATAACGTGTCCAGCATCCATATGGAATAAACTCTTGAGGAAGCCGATGATGAAGAGCACCAGGAACACGATCCAGAAGATGCAGTACTTCTTCATTATGCCGCATTTTTCCTGGAATGATTTTTTTTATTGTACTAACTAGGTACTTCAAATATCGAGCTTTATCTCATAAAAATGTACTGAGATTAAGATAGTTGTAAGCTACGTAAAATTTTGAGTTTTTTGATAAGTTAACATGTTGTAAGATCTCAGTACTTTTTTTCTTAGTATTTAGATTTTATTTGGTCTGTATTGAGTAAAACGAAGGTTGTATGACTGAAAGTGGCGCCGCGGTGAAAATTTTAATACACAATTTAATAAAACATTACGTGGAATTTTTAGAGCCCGTCTAGTAAACGGTATCATTACATTCCCTCGTAGTCACTGCTACGAATGGCTACGAGGGAATACATAGTGATATTTTCTAAAAATACAAGACCATGAGCTCTAAAAATTCCACGCAAAGTTTTATTAAAATCATTTTCTATTAACAATTAATAACAACCTTATTAAATAAAAACCTCTGAGGGCGCCAATTTCGGTGGTATAACCACCACCAGCGCTGTTGCGGTGTGACGACCTCATACCGTAACAGCATATGCTGAGACAGGATCCTGATTGGCCCGTCACACAATTTTTAATGTTTTATTTTTATTTTTTTTACTGGTTTTGTTTTTATTTTTCACTTTTTATTTTCTTTGTTTGTTTGTGTTTTTTCTGTTTCTTGTTATGTAAGTGTGATGTGTGTCAATAAAATTTTATTCATTCTTTCATTCATTCATTCACCACCTTAAAGAAAATGTACTTATTTGAAATTTCATTTTTTTGCACACTTACCTTATAAACTGCGTATACGAACACCAGGTCGAGTAGAAACTTGATGAACAAGAGCACCACCAGCATTACCACTATGGTGTAGACCACGGAGGACATGGTGACCTCATCATCCCTCTTCACCTGCATCTCGGTCGCCTCTCTGATGTCCACCGCAAACGTTATCAGGATTATTGCCAGGGTGAATGTTAGGATCTAGAAAAATATGACCATCAGCCATGTTTAATGTCCCTACTCCTTGGGGCACAGGCCTTCCTTATGGGTGGATAAGAAGGATGGGCCATAACCCACCACGCGGGCCCAATGCGGATTGGTGGGTGTTAACGACTGCAAATACATCGGAGACCAACGTCTTAACGGCCTTCCGAAATACGGAGGAGCTCGAGATAATACATTTTTGGACATCCATCCCATGACCCGACCCTTGCGAAAGTTGCTTAACCTCCGCAATCTCCTCAGAAAAATATGGAATCATCGTAAAGATGTGCCTTCCTTCAAACAGACGCTTCCCTGTCCCTCTTGCACTTTCGACAGAGACCTCACCTTTGACCTACAAATAACAGTATTGTTCTACTTGTTTCAATAAACCCTTTATTGTCTGTTGTTTACGAGTCACGAAAGCGAGTAGACTCAAATAAAGCGACATTAAGTCCCGAGTGGGTAAACGCATTACGCCTCAACGCGCTTTATTAGCAACGGGTTTAAATCTACCCTTACCAACAAATTAAGTCGAGTTAAATTAAATTTGAAAGAAAGGAAACAAAAAGAAAGAGACCCTTTTTAGGTCCACAATACTGTATTTTTAGATGACTGATTCGTTTAAAGTTTAAACGAACTATATAAACAAAAATAAATGCAGATTTTTTTCTCACACATCGAGACTTTCAATCTTCTATTTATGTTAATTAAAGACACTTCAATTCATTGTTATTATTTATTTTTATTTAGGAAAATGCAACTTCTTTAAAATTCTCAATAGAAAACGGCAAAGTCCTAATCTAGCCCCGGAAATACGTATACAATTTACAGAGCGACGACGACGAAACCTATCTTGTTAGAAAGCTATACTATCATCATTAACAGATCCGGTCACCTCGCAGATTTTCAGTGGTGGGGGTGGGACTGGTTGGGCAACAAGGGGGCTGAAAAACTGATTGAAGGTATCATAATCGAATATAACATTGCTATAGGCATTTTGGCTGGTGGGAAAGTAGTGCCATGCCAGGCGGCATCAAACTTTACCACTTTTCGCGTACCTTTGATGCCGCCTGGCATGGCACTACTTTCCCACCAGCCAAAATGCCTGGCAATGTTATATTCAAGTTAGATACATGATTTGCTTGCTATTATACCACACCAAATCCAGAGGTCTGGAAATTGTATACCTTCAATCAGTTTTTCAGCCCTCTTGTTGCCCAACCAGTCCCACCCCCACCACTGAAAATCTGCGAGGTGACCGGATCTGTTGATAATGATAGTATGGCTTACTAACAAGATAGGTTCCGTCGCTCTGTAAATTGTATACGTATTTCCAAAATACTTAGTAAGTAATTTGTGGAATACATACGGAATTCAATATGCCCATCACAATACATCCGGTCTTCAAGTCGAATACGAAACAAAATTTATCCAGTACTGGAAGTTCCATCCTTGCCTGTAATCAGAGAAAATTCTGTTGAAAGTTCAGTTTGTCGGTGCAATGAAAACTTTTAGATCCATATTTTTTATTGATTAAAGTACAAGGTACAAGGGCAGACTTAATGCTAAGACCATTCTCTACCTACCGTTGTAATGAAAACAAAAAGCTAATTTACTTAATTTTCTTTTTTTTGTTTCTGTGATAGAAATGGTTTTTAAATTAATTTTCAGACACCGACACTGTTTTAACGTGTAGCTGTTTTACTTTTTGCAAGTGTTTAAAAATCTTTTGTAATAACACCGTTGTTTTTTAGTTACTGCCAATGTTGTACGAATTATTTCGATATCAAAGTTTTGGTATGAAGTTACAGAAACTTTCATTATTAAGTATTCGTAATAAAAAAGATCAAAGATTTGAGAAAATATTTTCAGACTTTTGTTAATCCTACTTTCAAAACTTTATTTTATCATTATAACTTTGATCATCTAAGATCGAAGCATTATTACCATTAATATTTCAGTAGTAAGAGGTAAAAAGTATACTTAGGTAGTTTGGTAAATTTGCAAAATTGCACAAACGAACATGAAAATCACTATATGCGTTCTAATCGATTCCATATTCCAATCCACGTTATTAATCGATTGATGATTACAAAGGAATGAAATAAAATAAATAAAAATTAACTGGAAAGAAGATAGAAATTGTGAATATGGATCGGCTGGTAAGTAGGTACAATATCTTGCTTCTAACAATAAAACGCAACAATCAATTTCTTATCCCTTACAAATACTTAAAAGAAATACTACTTAAATATTACTTAATAAATTAAAATTAAAAATTAATGACTTAAATAATATTTTTTTTTTCTTATTTAAACAAATAAAATATATACTATTTTGGTCCATTTAATCCAGATTGTACATGCTTAAGATTTAATCTTAAGCAAAAATTTTATTACACTTAAGCGCTTATTACACCATCCTGAATGTCGGACCCGGAATTTAGTGTCCGATTTAGGACGAGAAATTCAGTCGCCAATTAGACCGTCCTGAATGTCGGATCCGATATCACAGCTTTACGATCATACAGTTGTTAAACGAATGTTCTTGTAGCTGTAAAAATACATAGCTAGGTAAATAGGAGGTATTTGTAGGTAGCTAGGTAGGTACGTGTCATTTTCAACGCTAATCTGAACTAGTTTTTAACCGACTTCATCAAAAGGAGGAGGTTCTCAATTCGATTGTATACTTTTTTTTTATCGTTATTCGCGCGTATCTTCGATATTTATGGACCGATTTTGATGATTATTTTGTTGTTCGATTGAGTTTTCTTGCGAGATGGTTCCATTTATTTTTTTTTGAAATCGGGTCAGTAGTTTTCAAGTAATCCCGAAAATACTATGACTTTACATCAACTACCTTGACGACTTTGTTATTTATGAACCGAATTAGATGATTGTTTTTGTTGGGAGAGGGATACCTTTGTGTAGTCTTTTTAACAGACTTCAAAAAAAGGAGGTATTCACTTTGTATATTTATGTACGTTTCTCCGCGATTATCTCACGTTTGGCTGAACCGATTTTACTACCTAAATAATATACCTACACTACCTAATACAGAAGGTACTTATACTAAAAATAAAAAAAATAAAAAATTGTTTAAAAAACAAAAAAACCGACTTCAAAAAACCTGCCTCTAAAAAGCAAGAAATAATATATAAATCATTAGATACGCATTATCATATCATTGTTATAATAAAACACGTCTATTGAAGTCGGGTGGGGCTTTTAGAATAAAAAAAGAAAGTTGTAGGTACTCCAGCCCCACCCGACTTTAATAGACGTGTTTTATTATAAAAATGATAATGCGTAGCTAATGATTTATATATTATTTCTTGCTTTTCAGAGGCAGGTTTTTTTGTTTTTTTATATTGATGTAGGTCAAAAAAAAAAGCAAATCACAGAGTGACAACCCTTATTTACTTTTAGTCGTTGCGCCAACTGTCTATCTAGACGAACGGCGCGGCGGATTTTTTTTCGCCAACATAAAAGGCGTTGACTGACTGTACTATTTATGCTGTGGTACTACTGTGTCGGAGCCGAGCGTCCTGAATGCGATTACACTGTCCTAAGTGCTTCCGATTTAGCATCCGTTATGTCGGAGACAATTTCTATCCTAACTAGGATCCTAAATCGGATCCTAGCTTCCTGAATGCAATTACACTGCTCTGAATTTAAGCGCTTATTACACCATCCTGAATGTCGGATCCGGAATTCAGTGTCCGATTTAGGACGAGAAATTCAGTCGCCAATTAGACCGTCCTGAATGTCGGATCCGATATCACAGCTTTACGATCATACAGTCGTTAAACGAATGTTCTTGCGCAGAGCAACGGAGGGGAAAATACAGTAGGCGTAAAAATACATACCTAGGTAAATAGGAGGTAGGTATATGTAGGAAGCTAGGTAGGTAGTAGGTACGTGTCATTTTCAACGCTTATTTGAACTAGTTTTATTGATGTAGGTACTAGTATGTGCGTGAATTTGCAAATAAACTCATCTAAGAACATAGGTGGGTACCTAACATCAATTTTAAAAGCAAATACCAACAGATGACAGCTGTTAAACTTAAAACAGCAATATCTCGAAAAGTACTCATCCTAGACTGATGGTGTCTTTGAAGAAATGAAAGGTCTTGGTGAGATCTTCATTTTAGGTGACAGCTGTCAAATTTAAGTTTGTCATCTAAAATTAAGATCTCAAGACCTATCATTACTTCAAGGTCACCATCAGTCTAGGATGAGTACTTTCCGAGATATTGCTGTTTTAAATTTGACAACTGTCAAAAAATACGTACCTACAAGATGCGGCCGCCATTTTGAACTCCAAAACTAATATCAAAACCGTGCTAAGCGTGCTAACCGTACTATGTCAAATTATACTATTTTAAACCCAATCGAAAGCAATTCATTTGAAAGAAAACAATCCTAACGTTGTCAGAAGAGATGAGAGTATGCGATAGA
The DNA here is from genome assembly GCA_950108535.1 of Agriphila straminella. NCBI lineage: Eukaryota > Metazoa > Arthropoda > Insecta > Lepidoptera > Crambidae > Agriphila > Agriphila straminella. The sequence continues at coordinate 8,230,593 of OX467321.1, read as the reverse complement.
AAGAGAGGCAACTTCTAGGTCAACTTCGCGACACGCAACGCCCCGCTTAGAAAATGGTTGAATATTCAAGTACTCAATTATTATTCTTTTTTTTTAATTCAAAAAAGCAAATCACAGAGTGACAACCCTTATATACTTTTAGTCGTTGCGCCAACTGTCTATCTAGAAAAAAGAAATAAGTAACAGTGTGAGAAATAAAAAGCCGTGGATAAATCAAAACATGAATAAACTTTGCTTAAAAAGAGATGACTTGTTTTCTAAATGGATTAAGGACTTAAATAACTCTATATTACATTTACAATATAAGAAATACAGAAATAAAACGAATAAAATCATAAACAAAACTCGAAATAATTATTATAAAAATAAAATAAAAGACTGTAGAGGAGATTCGAAAAAATTATGGAATTTATTAAATGAAATTATAGGCAAAAATGTAAACAATGTTGATGACGTTCTGATGAAATCATTTAGCATAAAAGAGGGTGAAGAAAGTAAGATTGCCAATAATTTTGCGGAAGGCTTTCAGCACAACGTCAGTAACATAGTGCCCAAGTGTAACAAAGCTTTGCTGAATCCAAAGGATTATAACACTACATCAGATGTCACTCTGCGCCTTGAACCAGCCACGTTTAAAAAAACTAATAAAATAATTAAAAACATAAATCCAAAAAAATCCCCTGGTAGTGATGGTATCCGTGCCTTAGATTTGAAACATATTTCCTACAAAATATCAAGAGTGATAGTAAAATTTATAAATATTAGTATCAAATCCGGTACGTACCCAGACGACCTGAAAACAAGTATTGTTCGTCCTATACACAAACAGGGCAAAAAATCAGATTATGCTAATTATAGACCCATATCTATTCTACCTACTCTAGACAAAGTAATCGAAAAATTCATTAGTGATCAAATTCAAAAATTCTACAAGGATAATAGCATTCTCTCGTCAAACCAATACGGATTTCAACCGCAAAAAAGTACTACACTATTACTTTCGAAGTTTACTGACGACGTAAATACATACCTTAACGATAAAAAACACGTTTTGGTGGCTTTTATAGACTTTAGTAAAGCTTTTGACACTTTAAGACACACTACACTAATAGAAAAACTAGAAAGTACAGGAATTAGAGGACCTTTGTTAAATTGGAGCAAAAGCTATTTAGAGCATCGTAGATACACGGTCAAAGTCGCAGGCAGCTTTAGTGATAGTAAGATAATTACCGAAGGAACTGCTCAAGGTTCAGTTTTAGGACCTTTGCACTACCTGGCTTACGTCAATGATCTGAACAATTTAATAAAAAAATGTACAGTGTATCAGTTCGCTGATGACACTTGTCTCATAGCAGCGAATCGCAATATACAAACTGCTCAGCAAACACTGCAACACGATCTAACGCTACTTACCAAATGGTCGCATGACATGGGTTTAGTTTTAAACGCGCAAAAAACAAAACTCATCCACATTCATTCACCCTATAACCATGCTAATCAGAAACCTAAAATAATAGTACATAGTCATGATTGTTTGCACAAAAATAACACGCATTGTACTTGTGGACCTATCGAACAAGTATCGCAACATAAATATTTGGGGTTGATCATAGACGATACATTCAACTGGGGACCACAAGTAGAATCCGTATGTACCAAAATGCGAGTAATGCTAGCCAAATTTCATGTCCTAAAATATAAAATACCATACGATATCCTTATAAACCTTCACAATGCCATGGTAGCTCCTTTATATACGTATGGATTAACTAGTTACGGTAGAACTTTTAAAACATACACGGACAAAATTTATAACCTGCAACTTAGAATACTTAAAGCTATAGCTGGTAAAAAAGTAATAAATAAATATAAATATGAAGAACTATTCAAATATTGCAAAATACTTCCTATAAATGTTAAACTAAAATGTGAAATAATAAAAGAAAACCTACATACTATACCAGCATTACCTATAACTAATCATAAAATACAAACGCGTCAAGCAACACAAAAAATAATTACTAAACCTTATTCTAACAATTACTATGGTCGCAGACGACTGTGTTGTTTAATCCCTAAAATAGCAAATAATATGCCCCAAAATTTCGTACACAATTTAAACGAAAAAAATTGCAAACAAAGATTAAAAACATATTTTATAGATAATTTAATTTCAGATACGTAGTTTATTTTAATCAACATAATTCATTTAAATAAAATTACACAAAGTAATAACTACTTACCAGAAAATTGAATCAATCATAATAATAAGTAGGTACCTATATATATATATATATATAAAAAAATAACATAACTAATTAACAACAATTTTATTAAACTAATGTTCAATCAGTTTTCTCCGAACATCCTGTAGCGCGTAAACCAGAAACCTGTTGGATAACTGGTGGACGCACACGAAACTATTTCACTCATGCGCATCAATGCAACTTATTTGTATCTTATTATTGTGTGCGTGCGACTGACGCACGTCACAGTATCGTTATTGTTTTTACTTAATTGTTATCGTCCGAGTCGAATGTGCAACGCTTGGACAAACCTCGTAGGTTTATAAGCGTAAAGGCATCTTTAGAATAATTATTGTAATGTTATCTGGATAAATAAAAAAAAAAAAAAAAAAAAAAAAAAAAGACGATCGGCGCGGCGGATTTTTTTTCGCCAACATAAAAGGCGTTGACTGACTGTACTCTTTATGCTATGGTACTACTGTGTCGGAGCCGAGCGTCCTGAATGCGATTACACCGTCCTAAGTGCTTCCGATTTAGCATCCGTTATGTCGGAGACAATTTCTATCCTAACTAGGATCCTAAATCGGATCCTAGCTTCCTGAATGCAATTACACTGCTCTGAATTTAGGAGTGACGTCATATCGGGTCCGATATTTAGGATGATCTAATTAGCTCTTTAGGTATTAACTCTCAGCAATATTGATTACTAGTCTTAACTAGTCGTAAATAAAAGCACGAAGCAATTTTTTTTTTTTACAATTACAATCCAACGCGTTTACGTAAGAAACCCGCATTTTGAAAAATCTCACGTGAAATTGGGCGGGGATCGGGGAGGGGGTTGAATAAAATCTCACGACATCTCACCAGGGGGGGAGGCAGGGACAGAAAATTTAAAAAAACACCTCACGTAATTTATAGATGCCCCCTTATAAAAAATAAAAACGAAATAAATTAGTTCAATATTCAGTGACTATTTTAATTTTATTTAATATTTTTTTTTAAATTAGTAAATAAAGTTTACTTACCATCTTCTAGATAATTGATCGAGTCACAACACTGTTGCCTTATGGCAGTTTAATTAGAGCACAAGCTTCCCCTATTTGCACAATATCATTTTGATAGTGGTCCTTTCACAGTCGCATTGTAACGAACAACTTCACCCTGTTACACTAAATTTGATTCAAGTCTCCGAATTTTGTTAAGGGGAATACAAAGGTTTTTTTTTCAGTTTCATGATTCTGAACGTTTTTTACACTTGAAAATATAAAGAAAGTTATTTCAATCTATCATCATAGGTGAGATTTTCCTCATAGATTTGAATAATTTTCGTGAACAACATAATGTTTTTTTTTACTACGACCAAATAAAACTAAACAAAGTCCCCTATCTTATTTTTCTTACTAAGAATTTGGTCTGGGTTTTTTTACAAAATTCAGGCAAATTCCGCAAGTTTCATCTTCGCCTTAATCAGGGTTGCAACGACTTGCGCAGTGGAGGCTGTAGCGATCAATATCAGCCAGGGTGCTCCGCTTGCTAGTGTGCGTGGTGACCATAACGCGGTAGCGAGCAGAAGGATCGGTTCACATCTACAGGCTGTTTGGAAATAGGCATAGCCTTATATTATATTTTTCGGCACTTAAGGAAGACCCTTATTGTACGATACAACAAGTTTTGTTAATTACCGTCTGTTGTCCAAAATAAAAAATAAATAAAAAATCCAAATATGGTATACTTATATGTTTTGTCTTCGCTTCAACTTTCAAAAGTCAACTTGCGTGTATGCAATATTGCCTCCAATCCAAACCAAACCATGCATTAGTTATTCTGTGACCATGCTCTTTCCCTTTCAATTCAACTTGCGTCAAACGCATGCAATATTGAATGCCTCCAAACCGTAGGTACGCTCACGTTCAACTTTCTGCCACACAAATTTGCTTTTTTTTGAGAAAATAAGGCATGCGCTATAGTACTTATCTATGCCCTGAGGTGTTGAAAGCGCAAGGGGAAAGGGAAAGCGAACGATCAGTGTGCGCTATTGAATGCCATGAGGCATGCGTCAGATGAGAGCGAACTATTATATGCCCTGTAAAATTATTTTAGTAAGTAGGTTAAACCTCGAGGCCGATGATATTTTTGTTACTAATAAGAGAAGGTAGCTAGTTTTTAAAATTACGTAATTGTAATAAAAAGCAGTGTCGAATGGTCCTTCTTAATAAGTTAACAATTTATTGTGCATACTTTCACAACGCCCGCCCCCCCCATTACTGAAAGCTGAAAACGACAGTAACTAATCAGACATCGATGTTCTGGCGGTCGACTGAAGACAGTTTGAAGGATCGTCTAATAATTATATACTTACTTTCCTTAATTAAAAAAGAAAAGTGACCGACACAAATGCATCAATATCTATAGGTTTCAAAAACGAAATTGGCTAATAGGGATGATTCCAAAGTTTCAAAAACCAACAACTACGTATATGAATGGAAAGATAAACAAAATACAAAAATGAAAGGTGAAAAAAATATTCCGATATTTTGAAAAATTACGAAATTTTCAAGTTTTCACAGTCGCGTGAATTAAATTTTCTATGACGTCACTGTACTGTCCGGCCACAGCATAAAATAGTCAGTCTGTGGCCTAGCCTAGGCTCATTTGTTCGTTTTGAAATGGTTTTGAACTTAACCACACCTATTTGTCACGTCAAACTTGTCAAAGGACATCATGCTGGCTGGCAACTTCTTTTTGGCTAACTTGTGCTTAACCGGTACTTTAACAAGCTTGTTATTGTTAAATTTAGATGGTGCAACTCAGCCTTAATGTATTTTTATTGATGCTTATTAATACTTACTACTCATTACTTAGGTACTATAAAACAGTGACTACAATAGTAATAGCAAGAATGTTTAATTGTTGGTTTGCTTGCGTTTGTTGTTAAGGGTGTATCTCACGCGTCCACTAGCGCCGCCAATCAAGAAAAAAACATTACAACGAAATAACTATATTTAATGAAATTCTGAAAAATATAAAAACTAGTTATTATTTATAAACAATTTTTGTATGCGTTTTTTCCTGGTTTAAATGTGTTTGTGTAACTAAAACCTGGATTAACGCCTAAAGTGGCCACTTTGGGCGTTAATCCAGATTTTAACTACGCGAACTCATTTTAGAAAACGTGCAGACGCACACTAAAACGATGTGCACGTAATAACAACATTCACAGCCGACGCGCATTCGTGAGTTGCAAGAACTACTTCTATTTAGAGTGTAAATATATGTAATGCAACACTTCTAAAAATATATGAGTAAGATTATGAATAAGTATATTCATTGATAATTATATCCACTTATCATGGTCTACAATTCTTAAACACAGGATGCCTTTATAAACTGAGTAAGGCTTCAGAATCGGTATTAGTTTTATTTTTAATCGTAATTACTGCATGGCGCCATCTATTTATAGGCGGAACATGTTTTATTTCACTGATTTTATAAATCTTTAGCTCTATAAAATGCGAATTATGCGAACCTGCTTTTTCCGCATCCGTTTGCCTGGCCACACCTTGAGGCCAAAAAGTTGTCTTTTATGTGATTTTCAGAGGGGTAGGTACAAGGGGGACATTCTGTCAAAGAGACGTTTTGCGAAAAGGACATTTTGCGAAAGGGACGTTCTGCGACCAGGGGACATTTTACGAAAGGGACATTCTGCGACGGAGCCAATTATCTTGGTAAAATAAGAGCAAATAAGTAGTTGAAGACTTTTTAGGAATGTCGATGAATTCGTCATCGCTGTCAGTTCCGAATAAGTCACTCGCACTTTCGCAGACTTTCGAGAGGTCTCAGGGATCGCACCACTCTTCAATTTCTTCGATAAGGATGGAGATGGGTGATTTTTGTTTTCTCACGCCTCGGGTCTCGATCTTGACAACAATAAATTTTCAACAAACAATAAAACAATCTAACAGAAATAAGAAGAAGAAGAACAATAAATTGTCTTTGTCTTTCTTGCGAGTAAAAAAGAAAAAGCACAAAACTCATTCAAAAAGTCAAAAGTCAAATAAGCTTTATTCAAATAAACTTAATTATTAGGTACTTTTGAATCGTCTAGATTTTCCAGACCACGATCCAGACTTTTTTAGCTGATAAGAAGAACGGGCGCAAGAAATGTAACAGCCTTAAGTAACGATATTTACAAACTTGAATATATCGTTACCAGATAATTACAACAGGGTGACAGGACTATTGGCAACAACATAGACTTATTATATTACTTCAACAAAGTACTTATATTAGCAAGTTATGTGTTACATCATTTCCACGCATTTTGATCTTTAAGATAATCGTCTACTTTATTAATAGGAATATTATAAAGTAGACATTGATAAGAAATGTTATCCTATTTAATTGCATTACGTTACACAAGACAGCTCTTACTTAAAGTATAGCTTCTAGTTTGGACGTATAATATTCTTCAAAACCGAATCCGAAGACAGACTTAACTTTCGGATAAGGGAGCAAACGTAAAAGTGTATCGAGTAGTGAGATATAACCTACACTCGCATTGTGTCTCACACTTTCAAGTTAGCCTCAACTCGATTAACTTTTTGGTGACGTTTTATGATTTGGAACGAAAAACATAATATAAAATACCTAAACATTATTAATACACGATAATACTAATCTATTGAATTATCTTTAATGATTTGTAATGAACATGTGACTACCGACTTTGATTGGAATGAGTTTAATACACTTTGTTCCATAATATGGCAAAACAGATTTGTTTTTTTATTAATAAACTAAGGGTAGAGTATTTAATCGGGTAACAATAAATTCCCATTTTGGGTATCAAAAATACTACTAATACTAAGATACACCCGACTTCAATAAACGTGTTTTTATTATTACAATGATAATGCGTATCTAGTGATTTGAATATTATTTCTTTTTCAATAAAATTTTCAACAAAACATACAATTTTCAATAAAATATTGAAATGAAAAATTTTCAACAAAACATACAATTTTCAATAAAATATTATGCCAAATTTTAAATGTTTTGTGTGCCCCAAGGTTGTCAACCAAATAGTAATTTGGTCGCCCGTTCTGAATAACTAGTTTCACCCCTTATGTCTGGTAGCGGAGATCAGTCTGGCTGGCATCAGTCCATTTTATCAGTCTGGTACGATTGGAAAAAATTCGCAAGCGTTATTGCTTGCGCCCGCCGTCATAAAAGGGTTAAAAAATTGTTTAAAAAAAACAAAAAACCGACTTCAAAAAACCTACCTCTAAAAAGCAAGAAATAATATTCGTAATAATAAAAATACGTCTATTGAAGTCGGGTGGGGCTGGAGTACAAATTCCTTTTTTGTATTCTAAAATCGCGACGAAACATACCTACTTAAATACCGGTCAAACTGAGAACCTCCTTTTTAAGTCGGTTAAAGAACTACACTTAAGATATCCCTCTTTCAACCAAACAATAATTATCTTATTCAGTTCATAAACAAAGAAGTAATACGACCATTATCATCGAGGTAATTCACACAAAATCATACTATTTTCGTGCTTTTTTCAAGATTACTTGAAAAGTACTGAACCGATTTCCAAATTTTAAAAAATGGGACCAACTTGGGAGTTTACCTAATGTAATAACGTTTGAATCATTTCAATCGGTCCAGCCGTCTTTGAGTAATCGGTGGACCTACAGAAAAAAAAACAAATATACCGACGAACATAGAACCTCCTCCTTTTTTGAAAGTCGGTTAAAAATTCAAGAAATGCGGGTAAATTCGCTATCGAGATGATGGAGAAAAAAACACACTTCAACAGTTAAATTTAAAAAAGGAATACCCAAGATGGATAGGAACTATTGCCCATGAAGTTGCTCAAATATTGTAAAAAAAAATGATGCAATGTAAGTAATGTTGCTAGGAAACTGAATCTCAGTAATTGATTCCGTTCGACGAGTATTCCAACGGTTTCTAGAGACTGTTGGCTATGTCCGAAGGAGAAGAAGTATAAGTATAGGAACACTTACCATTAAATTAGATAGGATTAAATTAACTTTGAAGATTTTTTTAAAAGGTGGGGTTTTTCGACGCCGAGTGTATAATATACCTACTCGTAAGTTTTAATTAAAAATGAATTTTGTTTGGATAAGTGGTGTAGAGAAAATGATATTGATAAACGTAGGTCCTATAAATGAATTTGAGTAGGATAATAAAATATTTAACATTAAAAAACGACTTGTTTTATTTTGCATGTGCTTGTTAAAATTGTCATCAGTTCAATCAAATTACGTATTATAAACGTGTCTTCTAATCAACTCTCACTGATACTGATTAGTTAGAGGTGTTGTGTTACAATATTTCTGTTTAGGAGGTGATTATGTATCTAAGTACAAAAGATTTTAGTTACCTGCATCAATCATTACACACGGACATCAAAATTATGAATAATGTTTCGTTTGAATAGATGAATAGATACCTACTAACATAATAATGATAATTTGAATATGTTTAACTCGAAATTTAAAACATACATCGATAAGTTATTCAAAGTAATTTTTATTACCTTTTCAATAAGTTAAATTGTAGAAAAGTAATAGTAGAAATATAAGTTAAATTGTAGAAAAGTAATAGTAGATATAATTTGCGGTTAACATGATGGCTGAATTAATGATTAGTTACTTGAAAACTTGAATACCTACTTGAAAAGATGAATACTTAAATGAATTGTGAAAATTAGGTCTTTTGGTATTTTAAAATTGGGTCTCTCATGATCCATGTACCCCAATTTTAACCTACTCAAATCAAAGCAAATTATAGGACTGCATGTTAATATAATGAGAACACTAACACATTCTATCATCGAGGTCTGGGACCCTATTATTGAATCCTTCGACTGGCGTCGAGCGCTCTCTTTTCTACTGATTTTCGTTCGACATTTAACTCAATCTCCATACATTTGAGCCAATGTCGAACGAAGAAGAATGTCGAAAGAGCGCTCGACGCCAGCCGAGTGATTCAGAAATAGGGCCCCGTCTGAGGAGCGACGAATGGAGTCACTCGTGCACATAGCGATAAATAGCAGTTAGCAGTGAATGAACGGTTGACTTCGTCATCAGGGATGTTACAAATTTTTGATTTACTTACAAACTTACAAAAAAATAAGTTCTGTAATGTAATCAGTGTTAGATCTACAAAATTACGCGAGTACCCCCTATCGGAAGTTTCTTGCAAAACAAATCAAAACAATTGAACATCATATTTTGTTTGAAATCGTCTTGAACATGCATGAATGAAACTGTGTAATTTAATTAGGTCCCTACTACAGACTACACTTATGTATTAAGTACCTACATAATTAATAATGTGAACTTATGTATTCTGTGATGTCATGTCACCGCAGAATCACTTATGATGGAAATGCTGGAGATATTTATTGCTAGCTCGATATAGTAGTGGAGGAGATTATCTGCTATTTATAATACTTATTTTTATATTTAATTTTGTAAGAAATAGGTACTGTGTGGTATGTGAATATAACTGTTGTATTTCCTGGGAAAACAAGCTTTTGTCACCATATTTTCAGATTCAGTCAGACTAAGTTTTCTTTTACTATATTACTTAATAATAACTACTTATATATTTATTTGGTAAAATATATTCCAGGGCGAAGCTATATAACAGAAAATATACTTACCTAATTCAAAGTTATTTATACATAAAATCACTTTGGAATTTGTAGAAAAGTTTTTTCTCTCTCTTGAAAAATCATATTTTTTGACAAAGGTGGTTTTTAAAAAGATGTCGTTCTCTACCTTTTAGTGTGATTTTTCCGGAATAATTATTATCATTAAGTACTACTATAATATTAGTAAAAAAATATCGCGCGTGCCAACCCTACTAGTTTTTGTTCACACCACGTGCGCGGGCGGCCCGTCATCCGTCACACCTCATCATAGTCGAGTCGTTCAGTCGGCACGGCACTCGGCAGTATTCATTATGAGTTCGTTCGCGGTGGTGATAACTGTACTTTTCATTTCTACAGCATGGTGTCTGCGAACCGGTAAAGTAACTTGTATTTTAATAAACCCTATAATGTTATCTAGTTATACGAGTAATGAAAGATGATATTCACAGAGTAAAATCAAAATAATTACCTATTTACTCGTACTTGAGCAGCAAGTAATTATCGAAATTATTATTTGAGATTTTGAAGAAGGACTGTTGCTTAGTTTTGCGACTTTTGCATGTTATTTTAATATTAGTTTTTAGTGAGATTATTATTATTTGTGAGGTTGCTAAGTATTATGACGGAAAATATCTTCTATGTTATAAATAAATAAGTAAGATAGGTAGGTAATTTGAAACACCCATTATTTTTATAATTTCACAAAAATTGCAAACAATTAAGTACCTACCTACTTATGCTAAGTAAATAGATAAGGTAATCACAGATAACAAAATACTATCATTACCATTATAAAAGTTATATTTTACGGTATTTAATTAGGCACCTAGGTATGCAATCTGTTATTATGAATCAAAAAAATAAGTTGCTGATGTTTGAAAAATATTTTGTGACATTCTTTTACGCGTAATGTATTTAATAAATATTGTTTTTAATAAACAATAGAGCTATTTAATACTTATCATTTTGCAAACAAAGATCTCTCCATATAAAAATGTTAATGTTTTTATCATCTACCTACCTACCAACCATAAATAGTGGGGTTCTGTTCTGCCGTTTGGCCAAATTATTTTTGGTCAAATTTAACTTCCCAAAAACCGGCCAAGTGAGTGTCGGGCCACGCGCCGTAGGGTTCCGTAGTTACCTTATATACCATACCATATTTAATACCACTATCATTTTTCGTCTGTAAAAATAACTTTGTTTTTCAGTGTTTCAAATATTTTTTTTTCAGTTTCAGTTCCATGTATGGGGAGCCCCCCTTAATCTTTATTTTTTTTATTTTTGTGTTAAAATCGTTAAGCGGTTAACAGAATACCTACATCTACTATACCTACTAAGTTTCAACTGTGTAATCCTAATACTTTCGGAATAAAATGACTGACATACGGACGGACGGACAGACAGACAGACATGACGAATCTATAAGGGTTCCGTTTTTTGCCATTTTGGCTACGGAACCCTAAAAAACGCATGGCATTAGTTTCATTTCCCAAATGAATCTTTAGCAAATTTACATTTCGCGTTTTATTCACTTGGTCAAATTATCATTTGGCATATTTTTACATAGTCAATTAATTAAGCAAACGTTTTATTTTGGCAATTATGTTATAATATTTCAAAAAAATTTTTGGACAAATTGTCACTTCCGTATGTTTGGCAAATGATAATTAATATTTAGTTATAATTTCCAAGTAAGTATAAAATACATTTCGATGTATACAAGTCGAACAAATGGCAGAAATAAATATTACTTATTGATAATTATAACAGGATAATGGTAAAATTATATTTATTTTTATAAATTAGTAACTAAAAACGATTTACTATGATTAATTAGGTATTTCTTAAACTTAAATATTTAAATTAGTTGCAATACACATTAGTAAGTAGTAGGAACTACCATTAAACTCCTATCTTAAAAATTGCAACTTCACAGGAAACAGCGTCTCAATTTTTTTTGAAGATTCTGTTTTTATTGACGATACCTAATGATTGGATTATAGATATGGTGTGTAATTAGTTTTTTACGCTAAAACTTTACTTACCGGCGGGCGAGGTTCATAAAACTAGGTGTTGGTTTTAGTTTCATAACATTTTGGAAAATTGGGAGGATGATAGGAGGTAGGTGAATATTAATAATTATAAAATAGTGTAAAATTCAAGGATTATTAAATACTTAACTTTATTTCCAGTAAATAAAGTTTAAAAAACATGTCTTAATAGTTATACCTAGGTACTCACATTTTTTTTGCAATGTTTTTGTATTTTTTTTAATAAATAGAAGGTTTTCAAACATATTTTTTTAGAAAATTACATAAGTAGACGGTATTCCCTATAAAGTTAAGGTGTATTCGCAGCAAAAATTGTATTACCTGGCATAAAAAAATAAAAATAGCCCAAAACCCAAGGTAGGTGTTGGTACTCCATCGTCGATTTGTATATACTAGGTACTCAAATGTAAATCGTATGCCATGCAATATTTTGGGAATAGTATTTTTTGCCAAACAATACATTTGACTAAATAATACTTGGTAAAATGAAAGTTTGGCCAAGTAATTATTTGCTAAACAATAACTTGCCAAAAAGAGTTTTGCTAACTGAAAAATTGCGTTAATTGTTTTGACAAATGTTTTTTGTTAAATGAAAATTTGCGAAAAATAGTTTGCGATGTGAACCTACTTTTAACTTTCCTTTTGATTGTCTGATACTCAAATATATATGATTGCGGAGTACTTAGTTAATTATTAAAGGGTGTTGCGTTTGTTTCATTCGTCGTTTTTATATTAAACAAAATAATTTCCTCAGATCAGCAGTTCTGGAGGGACATGGCGAAAAAAGAGTTGGATGAAGCGTTACAAACCAAATGGAACGTTGGCACAGCTAAAAACGTGATATTATTCGTTGGAGATGGCATGGGGCCCAACACTGTGACTGCCACCAGGATATACAAGGGCGGGGAGAGCCACAGGCTGGCGTATGAGATGTTCCCACACGTGGGCCTGTTGAAGGTAAATAAAGAATTCTCATTCATTATCATCATCTTACAGTACCTACACGACACTCACTGCATGAAGCAAGTGTTTGGTCAATTGTGACACAGGACCATTTTTTTATGGAGGCACTGGATATCTTACCTCTCTAACTACCGGAACTCCACAATTTTTAAAAAGTCCCTCGCCGCGTCTGTCTGTCTGTTCGCGATAAACTCAAAAACTACTGAATGGATTTTCATGCGGTTTTCATTAAATTATAGAATGATTCCTGAGGAAAGTTTAGGAGTATAATAAGTTGAGGTTTTATGTAAATTGATAGAAATATGACGATAATTGTTGATGAAGTCGGCATAAATTAAGGCGACTGGGATGGAAGCTTGCATTGAAAACGCTGCTTACTTACTCGTAAAACCTTATGAGCTATAACAAAAAAAATAAATGATGGAATTGTTCCTCTTTTATAGATCTACAAAAAAGTACCTACAAAAAAGTTTAAGAAAAGCTTACTATAAGTACCCATTAATCTTCTAAAAAATTGGTCAAGTCGCGGTAATTTACCTACAGTAGACAGGTATTAATCCTTATCAAATTAAATACCTTAGTTACCATAAGCATTTTATGTAGGTAAATTATTTTAACCTTTTAAACCATACCATTTAAATTGTCTTAGGAGTTGTCGCAATAAATTAACGCGCGCGAAATTATATCAAACGCGTTTCTTACACCGATGACGGGACGGGACGAACGGGAGGGAAAAATACTTTTGGATCAAATGGAGGTGATGACTGTAAGGTATTCGTTTTCTTTTTGTGTGTTGTTGGAAGGTCGCATTTGGCAAAATAAGGAGGAACCGAAGCGAAGCGAGGGCGGGTCTCGCTAGTAAGTAATAACTGAACTAAGTAATGTATTTTTTCTTATCAGACTTACTCTGCTGATGAAATGGTGCCCGACTCAGCTTGTACCGCTACAGCGCTGTTCAGCGGGGTGAAGACTAACAAGGATACTCTCGGAGTAGACGCCAGCGTCAAGAGGGGCGACTGCGCGAGGTCTTTGCTGCCGGAAACCAGGCTGAGCTCATTAGCTGCAAAAGCACTAGAAGCAGGAAAAAGTGCAGGTAGGTGCCTAAGGGTTTAAGAGGCAAGGAACTAAAGGCGAAAGAGACATGACCATGACTGACCAATCTGACCATCAGCCATTTTAATGTCCCCACTGCTGGGGCACAGGCCTTTCTTATGAGTGGGCCCACCACGCGGGCCCAATGCGGATTGGTGGGTGTTAACGACTGCAAATGCAGCCGGGACCAACGGCTTAACGTGCCTTCCGAAGCACGGAGGAGCTCGAGATAATAAATTTTGGGTCACCCATCCCATGACCGACCCTTGCGAAAGTTGCTTAACCTCCGCAATCGCTGGGCCAGGCGCTATACCACTGCGCCACCGAGCTCCTCAAAGAAACATAACCTGAATAAAATAAATAAAGAATAAGATGGACAAGCTACGAGTGCGGTTTGATAAGTCCATGACTTTGAAAAGAAGAAATACTTTTTTGTCATAATTTATTTTTGTATCTTAAAAAGAAACTCCATAAGGGATCTTTACACTCCTCTTTTTTTTAAATTCGGCAAAAGATTATTACTTTTGGAAACAAAAAGCTCAGGCGACTTCTAACTTTTCTCAATGACCCTGTCGTGTCGACCCTCTCGGCGGCACTCATGACATCAAAACTCATCGAATGTTGTAACTTTTATTCTCTAGATTCAACCCACTGAGATTTTTTTTCCTACCAAACATGAATAAACGTCTTGGCGGGCAAAGATTTTCATCAAGCCAAAAGGTGGTGTCTGAAATGGGCCCTCATTTCAGTTACCAGTTTTCAGGCGATGAAAGAAAATAATGGGTTAAAGAGGTAGGAACTTCGTTGGACTGAATACGCAGAGCTACAATAAGATTATGAAGAGAATTAAAACAAAATATTCCGAAAAAAAAAAGTTTGAAAAAGATTGACCTAGCTGTGATCTGATGATGGGCATCCAAGGACTGAATGAAGGAGATTCAGAAACGGAGAACCAAGGCATCAAAGTTACCTCGTTTGTTTGTATGAAAATCGACTGGTGTCTTTAATTATGTGACCGCCACTGTAATACCTAAGTAACTATGTATTTACTCAGCAGTTTTAAGTAGTGCGGCTGCAATGATGTTGATTATAATGACTGATAAAATAATGGTTATTGTTTGCCAGGTTTCGTGACCACAATGAGAGTAACGCACGCAACACCCAGCCCACTATACGCTCACAGCGCAGAACGAACCTGGGAGTGTGATGCGACAATGCCACCCGGCACTGAGCAGTGCAAGGACATAGCTCGCCAGTTGATCGAAGATGAACCGGGCAAAAACCTTCAGGTATATATTATGATAAATCATCTTTCTGGATCTTTTAGGATAGATACACTGTTTAGTTAGAGCCATATTAGGATAATGTTTTAGCTTACGTCAGTAATAATCAGACTTTCTTAAATATTAAGCTCTGTTACTACTTCACAATTAAGTAGGTCATACATAAGTGCAAGTTCTTGAAAGAGCAGTGGATGCTGATGAAGAAGAAGTTGATCTAACTTTTAATGCACAAGGGTATAGTGCTTGGTCTTCACCTCACCTGATGTTAAGTGACGATAAGGCCGAAGGTGGAAGCGCACTACACCTGGAATCTTACCTCTAACTGCCGGAACACATTCTTTAAATTGTTGTTATGGCGTCAGATTTAGGTGAGATGGTGGTAGCTAGCCAGGTGGACTTGAAATAAACCCTACCACCAACCAAACTGAGTAGGTACACATTGTACCTCCCTGGCAATCGAACCCGGGACCCCTGCGTCTTACACGGGTGGGCGAACCACTAGACCACAGAAGTGGTTAGCAGCTTTCAGTCTTTAAGGGCTATTTAATTTGTTTTCGATTTTCAGGTTATCTTGGGTGGTGGTAGGAACAGCCTCACCCCCAGCCATTCGTCGAATGAGTGGGTGTGCTCGCGGAAAGACGGCCGTAATCTGATAGAGGATTACAAGAAGGACAAGGAAATCCGCGGTCTCACATATTCGGTAGTGTCCAATAAAACGGAGCTGGAAAATTTCGATGCTGATCAAACTGACTATCTCTTGGGTAATAATGTTTTTTAAAATTGCTATTTTACGAAAGGCATTATGTCATAAGGTGTAAAGCCTACAAGAAGATTTTTTAAAACTTAAATGTTTTTGGCCTATAAATAAGGAAAAGATACCAACATCGAGCAGGCAACGTTTCTGTTTAATGCATGTTAATATAATATTACTTATATATTAAAGTGGCCATCGAGCGGAATAAAGGCTCTAAAGTGTTCGCGAGAGATTATCTGTCTATTGTGCAAAGCCAGATGACAAAGCTGAAAACTGACGACGGACGCATCATCTCATCGAAGCCTGAAATTCCGAGGGAGATCGAGAGTTTCAATGGGCAGTTATATTCCACGCAGACACCTGTTGAAAGCAAGGCTAAAGAGCCCAGCGCCAAGCTTACCCGACACTATACCCAAGATATCCCGGATGTCGCAGCCTGTACGAGATTAGTATGGCTCTCCATCAGCTGAAAAACAACAAAGCGGCGGGTGACGACGGAATCACAGAACTTCTGAGAGCGGGCGGTAAGCCGATACTTAAAGTCCTCCAGAAGCTTTTCAATTCCGTCATCGTCGAGGGCAGAACGCCGAAGGCATGGAATGGAACGTAAGTGAGGTGTGAGGTGATTTTGTTCTTTAAAAAGGGTGACAAGTCCCTCTTAAAGAACTACCTACAGACCCTTTTACTTCTGAGCCATATCTATAAGTTGTTTTCGAGAGTCCTTACGAATCGTCTCGCTCGCAGGATCGACGACTTCCAACCTCCCGAACAAGCCGGGTTCCGAAAAGGCTTTAGCACCATAGACCACAACCATACGCTTCGGCAGGTTATGCAGAAGGAGTATAATCTGCCACTTTGCTTGGCGTTCGTGGACTATGATTCGATTGAAACCTGGGCAGTGCTGCAGTCTCTCCAGAGGTGTCAAGTAGACTACGCCAGGTATATCGAGGTGTTGAGGTACTTATACGAAAATGCCACCATGTCGGTCCGAGTACAGAACCAGAGCACAAATCCTATCCAACTGCAGCGAGGTGTGAGACAGGGAGATGTTATTTCTCCGAAACTTTTCACAGCTGGTTGGAGGACATTTTTAAACTCTTAGACTGGAAAGGACTCGGCACCAACATTAATGGCCAGTACCTAACACACCTTCGTTTTGCCGATGATATAGTTCTTATGGCTGAGACCTTGGAAGACCTGAACACGATGCTCGAAGATCTCCGTAGTGCAAGTGCTTCCCAAAGAGTAGGTCTCAAGAGGAACATAGATACGAAGAAAATTATGTCGAATGCCCATGTTGTGCCCGCTCCAGTTCATATTGGAAACACTCTTGATGTTGTTGACCATTACGTATAAGTCCAACTTCGATAAAGAGATCTCTCGTCGAATCCAACTCGGATGGGCAGCATTCGGGAAGCTTCGAAAAATCTTCGCGTCCGATTTAACTCAGTGTCTCAAGACGAAAGTCTATGACCAGTGTGTGTTTGCCAGTGATGACTTACGGCAGAAGCGTGGTCGCTAACTATGGGTCTCATAGGGATGCTCAAGGTCACCCAGCGTGCGATGGAGAGAGCCATGCTCGGCGTTTCCCTGCGTGATCGAATCAGAAATGAGGAGATCCGCAGAACTAAAGTAACCGACATCGCTCGAAGGATCGCTCAGCTAAAGTAGCAGTGGGCTGGACACAGCGAGAAGAACCGATGGCCGTTGGGGCGGAAAGGTTCTGGAATGGCAACCGCGCACCGGACGACGCTCCGTAGGTAGGCCCCCGACAGGTGGACCGACGATCTGGTGAAGGTCGCGGGAAGCCGCTGGATGCCGGTAGCGCAGGACTGATCGTCGTGGAGATCCTTGTTGGAGGCCTATACCCAGCAGTGGGTGTCGTGCGGCTAATATGATGATGAATATAATGTTATAGACGACCTTACTTTTATTAAAAAAATGTTTCAGGAATATTTGCCGACAGCCATCTCAGCTATGAGTATCAAAGAAATCAAACGGACATGCCTTCTCTTTCGAACATGGTGGAGGCAGCTATCAAAGTTCTACGGAAAAACGACAAAGGTTTCTTTCTTATGGTGAGCATTATTAAGTATAGAAAACAAAAAAACATCGAAATATTTTTCTCAAGAAGTACCTACATAATAATATACCTACCTACCTACTAGTTTAGTGAGGAATTTATTTATCAAACTCGATTTAGTTTGATAATGTGTATTTAGGTAGGTACGCAGTTAACGTTACCGTAAAAAAGTTAAAGCATTTCTTTTAGGTGTAGCATAAACTTCAGCTTTCATTTCTAAGGTAGAAGGCGGCAATATAGACATGGCGCATCACCGAGGAATGGCAAAGGTAGCCATAGACGAGGCAGCGACGATGGAGGAAGCAGTCAAGGCGGCCATGAATATGGTAGACGAGGATGAAACTCTACTCATAGTCACCAGCGACCACACGCACACACTCTCCATCAACGGCTACCAGGAAAGAGGGTCAAACATATTTGGTGAGTAAGAAAGAAAAGCGCACTTAGGCAAGTATTTTTCCGTGACCACTATTTCGGAATATGCGCTGAAACCTCAGGAACTCTAAAAATTATTCTAAAACGTGGAATAGATATAGACCTGCGGGTCTACCGGCTAAAAACAATGAAGTTAATGTTAACTGTAAGTATGTGATACATTGCTACTTTGTTTTGGCACAAATAAAAACTTACCAAAGAAAAGAAGCAATGTATCACATACTTACAGTTAACATTAACTTCATTATTTTTAGCCGGTAGACCCGCTGGTTAAGACTGTCACCAGTCTTGTCATCCTTTTAGCACACAAAAGTGATATAGCGTCGTTTTAAACCAGGTCTAACCTTAATCCGTTTTAGAATAATATTATGGTTCAAGTCCTTCTCAAACATCTCATTTATTTTATCGGGGTCAGATTCACAGGTTCCGGTTAAGATCCAATTAACTTACTTGTCA
Organism: Agriphila straminella; assembly: GCA_950108535.1. NCBI lineage: Eukaryota > Metazoa > Arthropoda > Insecta > Lepidoptera > Crambidae > Agriphila > Agriphila straminella. Next base: position 8,211,533 of record OX467321.1, on the reverse strand, counting down.
GATAATTTCATAGGAATTCTGTTCCAATTTTAAATTAAGTCAGAAGAGCTCTATCAATCTTATTTTTATGTTGGTTTGGTAATGAACATAAGATACTTGGTTTGGTACCTTGACCGAAGGTTGGTATGTATTACCTACGGCGACGGACGGAACGGAACACTTCTTGTAAGTGAAAGTGAAAGTGAAAGTGAAATAAGCTTTATTCAAATAAACTTAATTGTTAAGTACTTTTGAATCGTCTATATTTTCCTACCACCCGTTCCAGACTTTTTTAGCTGACAAGAAGAACGGGCGCAAGAAACTTATCAGCTGTAACAGCCAAGTACTATTAAGTATCTACCTATGTATGACGGAACGGAGGCGTTATATGTGTTTGGGGTTAGAGTTTGTTTGTTTGTTTGTGTGTATGACTGTTACCATTTTCCTCGGAAACTACTGGGCCAATTTCGATGCGATTTTTTGCATTCAAAAGGTTAAATTATTATTTTGCTTTCAGGAATAGCCGAAGCGTCTCCCTACGATGGCATAAACTACACCACTCTTTCGTACAGCACTGGAGGGCCTGATTCGTTCCAGTTCTACGTGCATACAGACGAGAACGGCACGGCGACGGTGCGGCGACGAGACCCGAGCTTGGACGACACTGACAGCATGGAATACCCTCAGGTTGCGGGCATCAGGCTCTTGGAGAACAGCCATGGCGGCGGCGATGTTGCCATTTACGCTAGAGGTAAGACCTGGCGACGAGACCCGAGCTTGGACGACACTGACAGCTTGCAGTACCATCAGGTTGCGGGCATCAGGCTTCTGGAGAACACAGTCCATAAAACTAAACAACTTTCTCTAAGAAACATGTGTCGAATTTCGCCACAAGATTTTTGGTCATCCCATACTAAATTGATCACGTGTCGTGATCTCTTTGATTTGTATGGATAGTCGTTTTTTTACATATTTGGCCATTGTGTTCCTTAGAGTTTGTTCAGTTTCATTTACTGAACACATCCTCATAATTTGAATGGTGAATACAAAATGACCCTGTATAACACCTCAGTGGACCAAACAAATGGGCACCATGTCACACATGTCGTTTTCGGACGATAACGATGTTACACTGCGCTCCGAAAAATAAAATAAAAATGCATGAAAAGTGATATTTTGATTTGAGTAATATTCCGTGGACCCTGTTTCTGGTCTTATTTGCAAAATTTCTCGGAAACAGAACATTCGTTTATGTTAAAACCAACCATAAAAATCGGCGATGTTAATACCTTCAATCTTAATTGAACAGATTATTTTAACTAACTTGAAAGCGAAGAAAAGTATAATAAAAACATGTAAAAATTGAGAATTTGGTGCTAGTTCTCAACGCAACCGCCGCGCCGCGTTGGAACGCGCACTGATTTGAACCCAAAATTCTGTGCCCAAAGTGAGTAGTTACGTTCGATTTCATCGATCCGCTCGGATTGACCCACCTTAAGGCATTTCTAACGCATAGAATGTTGGCCATTTGAGTAGGGGGGCTTGTCCACAGATATTGTAACCGTGATGGTATCTTGGTGATTACGGCAGCATCTTTGCCAAGTGAGAAGCATGCCTTGCAGTGGACTAAGCATTCCGTTTGTTAATTTGTCTTTTTCTTGTTTGTTGGCAGGTCCCCACGCCCACCTATTCCACAACGTGCACGAACAACACTACGTATACCACGCGATAACGTACGCCACGACATACTCCAACGGGTGTTCTATAATCGCCAGTTTATCAGTACTTACTACTTTATTGCTGGTCAATTTTGTTATTAGTGCCCTTTAATACCTTTGTACTTACCTAGTTTTTTTTAAATTTTTATTACATTTATTTATACCGAAGTTAATAAGATTTTTAGTTAAAGTAGACTGGAAAAAAAAGAATAAACGTAGTACACAACAGCGACATCATACATTTTAATATCACCACTTCTGGGGCACAGGCCTTCCTTATGGTTGGATAAGGAGGATGGCCCATAACCCACGTCGTCGGCGTCAATACGGATTGGGTGTTAAAGACTGCAAATAGAGTCGGAACCAACGGCATAACGTGCCTTCTGAAGCACGGAGGAGCTCGAGATAACAAAATTTGGTCACCCATCCCATGACCGACCCTTGTGAAAGTATATACGAGCAATTAAATATACACACCTAGAACTGTCACACTCTATCCACCTTCGAGCTGTCAATGTGATAAATAGTGATAATTGTCATAGAAGTTATTCAACAAAATGTACAATTAAGTATCGGTATTTTTTTATCAGTAGACTGTTAAGTAGCTACCTTAAGGCTCCTTACGCGAAATCACTTGTCTCTGTCTTTTTCTTTATGTGTAAAGAGTATGGAAAATAACCTCACTTCTGCACTTTTTCGATGTTTTTCGTTGTTTTTTCATCATAATCTTTAGAACAATTATCTTTCTTAAAAAAAGTTATTGGAGCAACTGCTCAGTACGTTAAAGTGTATTTTGATGTAGAATTCAATACGTTTCCGCTATTATTTACGGCAAAAATATGGCCCTCGACGAGCGCTTTTGATGATATTCTGATTTTTACAATCATCTGTGAGGTTTATACGCAATTTAATACTTGTAGGTACTAGATAATCTCTTTAGCTTGTCGTATGTTTTTTTTGTGGCTACAACTTTACGTTTTCTATATAAAAATATGGCCCACGCAAACCATGTTTTCCTAGTATGGCCCCTTAAGAGATGTTGGAAATAAGACACTTCAGTAACAAGTACTTAGTACTTTATTGTCACAGAATAGTAATATAACAGTATAATTATAAATGTTACGAGTACCTAGATACAGTAAACAGCAAAATATAAACAACAACTTCTAGGTAAGTAAGTATATTGTGACAAGACAGCAATTCACTGAGCACCGAATTTAACATAACTCAAAAAATTGACTGGATACAAGAATCTATAAAAAATATTCGCAACCAGTCAGTCACACACACTGTTCAAAAAATTTCATTTGTTTCACGTATGAAATATTATAACTAGCACAGAGTATATTTCGTAGAAAGAAATTAGCGAAAGTTTTAGTGTCTAGACACACTATGTCAAAGTTACGCGAACGAAATTCGGTCTAGTTACGCCTGCAATGCTTACGTACCTTTATAAAAGCGTTGCCGCCGAGCTTCGGTCGCGTAACTACTGCATAGTGTGTCTAGACACTTAAGTCTATCTTCTTACTACTTCTTCTTACGACAAGAATAAGGTTCAACAATTCTACAGCCATTTAAGTATAAAGGCAACATTGACTGGCTTATAACTAGCCCTAAACGCGGACGCCTATCATTGGACCTAAGGCGACTATGACCCTTAAGTGGTGCCCTCAACTTAATTCAATTTATTGCTCGCTAAGTACATAATGTATGGAAAATTCACATGTACAGATTGAAACTAAGGTTCTATAGTTGTTAGTAGTTGGCAAAAGAGCAAAAAGTGGCTTCTTTAGACACTGAGACTAGATTCAGTAATTAAGTAGAGATCAGGTGATTAGAGTTCAAGCAGTGCTTGAGTGTCGTCCTAAAATACGGACCGTAGGTACACTTATACATACACTACAACTAACTATATTTTACTGAAGTTATTGTATGTAAATAAACTAAAGAACATTAGCTTTTTTTTCGGTACATTATGTACTTAGCGAGCAATGAATTTAATTAAGGTGAGTGCCCCACTTGAGCTATATAGGGGCCTTAACTCGTGTACTTCCTCAGTACTATACCAATGATGATTGCTCCAGCGAGTGCCAAAAGCGCCCATTTGAGAGTTCCACCGCCGCCATCGCTAAAAACAATAAAAATGGGAATATTGAAATGAATTAAGAAAAATAAAACAGTTTCTTATTTGAGAATGGGTCAACTACAGTTATTTTAGAATAATGTTATTATTCTAAGACTTGTCATGTTACTTTTGCTGTTGACTATACCTGTATAGTCAACAGCAAAAGTAACATGACAAGTTTATGTTCACGTAGGTTAGGTAGGTATAACGGGTGTAACAAGACCTTCAACGAAGCCGAAGTCCACGTATTCCGCCCACCATCAGGATCATTTTTGTCTTTTAGACTATACCTGGGAAACCAATAGTTACGAAGTTATTGAAGGTCAAAGTCAAATTTTTTTTTCAAAATTTTTATGAAATCTTATTTTATTCGTTAGTTCCTACTTTTTGACTAAAGAAACATTATCAAAATTTTAAGTATATTTCGTAACAAACAAGGCTTCAAAACGTCGTCACTCGATGTATCTCATGAGCACGCACATAAACGCTGCCTTTCAACTCGGCCGCACGCAGCTGTGTAGCATACACTCGCAGGCGCGGCCTGTTGTACGCGTTACATTGCGTGGTAATGCATGCAATGCTTTTTTAACACCAAAAATCAAAATGGTTTCCCAGTAATAATTTTGAACAGAAATGGTCCTGATGATGGGCAGAATACGTAGACCTCGGCTTCGTTGAAGGTCTTGTTACACCCTGTATGTTATCTTCAGATTAGATGATACGTTTTAACTGATACTTTACGCACATATATGGTGATTTTGAATTAAATAACACGGCATGATATAGTATTTCTCCCTCTCCCATTCCCAAAAAAAAAAAACTAATCTAATATAACAAAAGACAGTAATTTCAATTTTTACCCACTAACGGCCGGTTTCAATATTCTATCTACAGACGATCGGAGATAGCTATCTGGGGGCTTACCATCAGCAAATAAGAAACCATCCAGTTTAAAAGCAAGCCTTAAACAGGACTGCTTAAGGCCTGCTTTCATACTAACCGTTGAGGTCATAGTACGAAAAAGTAAGGCAGTTCAATATAAGCCCTGCTATAAGAGCTCATAGTAAGGCCCCTGAGAGCATCAGTAAATTTGATTATTGAAACACAAAATTTGACGGATAGCTACCAGAGGTTGAAATTTTAACAGACAGTATGGGATAGATAGGTTATTGAAACCGGCCGTAGTAGGTGTATTATACGTACACATCTAAAAAAACTAATGAACTTAGTTATCAATATTATATAATTTCGTTCTATTTAACTAGTTGGCACAACTTAGTTCTATCTAATAAATGTTATGACTTACTACAGATAGTATTGAATCAAACTAAAAACAAACTCGGTTATTACTGAAGATTACAAAGTGGTCTGAACAACCCTTTTCATTTTAAGATAAACTTAAAAAATAATGGTGTATACAACATGAAGATGATGACGGCTGTCTGCTTTTTTTAAACAAATGATTGAACTGTTAACTTACTCTAGCTACAAAATGTACTTATAAAAATACTTAATGAAAAAAAAATGCGAGTTTAGACCTTTGACACGGGAAGCCTCGAGCGCGTCTTGAAAGAATAAAAGACTTAAATTATTATAGGTTCTCCTAATATTTTAATCTCAAAAATAAAACCTGGTTAACAATCCAGTAAGCCCTCCAATCCAGCGGTCGAAATACTGAGTTTACGCCTACTATACTCGCTATTCGTATTCGCTATCGACTGTACTTGACATTTGTATGACAACTTTTAGTTCAGTATAGTTACCGCCAGAGGCGCTGTGCCAAATTGCTTACGACAGTCTCTATTGAGTGTAGTAAACAACTGTGCAAACTCATAATACAGGCACAGCGCTGGAGTGTCACTGGAATAATGTGAACCGGCACTGGAATTTACTCATTCCAATAAGATCTTGTCTAGCACTGGACTAGAATTAACTCGCTGGCAGAGATTGAAATACCGTTAAAACATTATAATATAACGGTACCAAAAATACCATTAAACAATCATTTTTAATTTTTTTAACGGTATACCTACGAGGTATTTAACGGTAAAATAAAGTTATTCATTGGAAACAATGGTAATTACGGTCAAATAAACGTTAATTTGAAGAGCTCGGTGGCACAGTGATTTAGCGCCTGGCCCAGAGATTGCGGAGGTTAAGCAACTTTCGCAAAGGTCGGTCACGGGATGGGTGACCAAAAACTTATTATCTCGAGCTCCTCCGTGCTTCGGAAGGTACATACGTTAAGCCGTTGGTTCCAGCTGCCTTTGCAGTCGTTAACACCCACCAATCCGCATTGTGTGGGTATGGGTGGGTTTTATGGCCCATCCTCCTTATCCATCCAAAAGGAAAGCCTGTGCCCCAGCAGTGGGGTCATTAAAAAATGGATGATACAATTTTTTACAACGTTAATTTTTAAGTAACCTTTTCAATCCCTGCTCGCTGGACAAGCCAAACGCTTTCATTTGACAGATAGATGTGACACATTGCTGCATTGCTTTGGTAAGTTTTTATTTGTGCCAAAAAGAAGCATAAATGTGTTACATCCTGAAAGCGATTGCGATAGATTTTGAAATTAGACTATAGAAGGGCTGGTGATAACATAAATTATAATATCACCTTTCTCGCACCACGGGCGACGGCACTACTATGGCATCCACATGACTCTCTGCCTTTGGACAAGTGGGTTTTTTGTAAGGTGACTTTGGTTTTTCTTGTCTATAACTATTAGATTAATACATAATACATTAGCGGCAGTCAAAAAAGAAAATACAAAACACAAAAATCATAACAAAATTAACCTGGCAGGTGAGCCGTCAAACGTCCGCCATGATTTTGATTCGGCTAGTTCCAGCTTACTGTAGAACATATTTTATAATACAGGGTCATTCTAAACTTACAATCCAAAGGTCATAGGGCATTTTGTTCGGACATTTGACCTACGGCGTACACAAACGAAATAGGGCTAGGTATGTAGTTAAATGTATCTGCTACGCAGTGGTATGGGTCGCATTCTTGCAGGACATGTTTTATTTTTAACATTATACCTATCATAGCATTTCAATAATAAATAAAATAAATAAATAAAGGCAATACAAACGTTTAATATGCTTGTACCAAACATTTTCACAATGCTGAAAGTAAAAACTTCTGTTTTATTAACAAAAGTTTAATAACATTAGGGTCATTCCATGCCAAACGCTACCAGGCCATTTTTTTTGAAGTACTCTTTTTTTACATAAGTATTTGCTTAAGTAAGCCTTATTACATTGAATTATATGAATTCACTGAAAATTCCAACAAAAAAATTTTTTTTCACATAGTTTTTTCTTTTTGAAAGTATGAGAAAATATTCGCCAGGTGGTAGAGATTTTGGAGCTAAATATTGCAACACTGTGAAACTAATTTGACGTTAACTGTCACAGCTAACTTCGCGCCATTTTGAGTAGTGATTCGTGACGTAAAATTTGCAGTAAATCGGTAAGTTTTCCTTTGTTTACAGTACTTTTTTATTCGGGATATCGAATGTTACGCCCGTTACGGAAATAAGGGAAAAGTTTAATCTGTAGCTTACTTATTGCACTAACTGCTTCACGGCTTTGGGAAAGTAAGGGTATGTTGGAACAAATGGCCAATGTCTTAGAGGTTTTATACTGGAATTTGTAAATTATGATAATTTCGCTAGTCAAATTGTGTTACGCCCGTTACGTAACCGGCGTAACACTGTTTTGGAGAGGCTTTGCGGGTGCAAATAAATTAACTTTCAAGTGATTTTAAGAGTGGATTGGGTCTTTTTTTAGAGGCACAATGTTAGCAAACCCGGTTTCAGTAACATTTTGTTTTTTTTTATTTTTATTTTAGACTGTTCGTGTTATGTTTTTAAAAATGATTGATAAGAATGCAAAAGTATTCATTAGTAACGAGAAAGACGTTTCGGATATCCCTTTTGAAAATATTATTACAATTTTACCGGATCCAATGCTAAAAAATAAGGGTATCCGCACATACTACAATTTTGATCACAGTGTTGATGTTTTTGAAAGTAAACTATTAAATTTAACATTTGATTGTATTTTTTGAATTTCTTTTCTTGTTTTGTGTTCAAAATGTTTTAGAAATTAAAGGTTATTCATAAAATATGGTCTCTCATTCGTACGCGTTAGGCCCGTTACAAAAGCCTGTTACGCCCTTTACGCAGAAATATTTACGTAAAATTTATATTATCGCCTGTTTTTCTTTAATAAATATTGTAGATGGCGGGTTATTTATTTGGCTACAGCTTAACTTTAATTTTTATTGATAAAACAAGGGCAATTTGCAGAGTTTCGCAAAAATGTTGCGCCATCCTGAATTGAGAGGCAAAATCAAGTTACGCCCGTTACGGCACTTGCGGCGGATTTTCTCTAAATATATAAACCTTATAAGAAATTTAAATTAATATTAAATTAATATAGGCTAAAAGGCTATTAATTAAGTTACAAAATGAATATGCTTCCCTTATAAAACATTACAAAATCATCAGTTGAAAGTGTACGACCTGTTACGCCCGTTACATGGAATGACCCATTATACAAATGCTCACACACATCATGTGAAATAACTTTTTTCTGCCGGTCGGTACATAAAAAAATAATACATATTTTGAAAAGTGGGATTGAATTCTTTAATTTTAAACTGGTTTGGTTTCTGTACGCGAAATTCCATCAAGCAACTAGGTCAAATATCCCCAATGACCTTTCAAGGATGTGTCCAGTCCATGAAACTGAACAACTTTCTCCAAGAAACATGTGTCTAATTTTGCCACAAAATTTTGGTCATCCCATACTAAATTGATCACGTGATCTCTTTGATTTGTAGGTACAACATATTTAGCCCTGTGTTCCTTAGAGAAAGTTGTTCAGTTTCATGCACTGAACACATCCTTGAAATTTGGATGGTAAATTTAGAATGACCCTGTATATTAATTATAATATAATGTCTACTCTCATGTGAGGTAAAAAATAACTAAATTAACTTGAGGCTTTGACTGTAATAAAAATAAACGTTAAATAAGTAAAAAAATATAAGTAGGTACGCCATATTTATGTGATAGATTGCTTATTTGCGTTGAAGTTAGCAAGATTACTTTTTTAAATTTGATTTCGCATACTTACACTGCGAAAAACTCTAACCCAGTTGAACATAATTATGAACATAATTAATTGTCATAAAAATTACATACTACTTTAACTACGTACAGGTACTTATTTCTAGCTACTCAATACTCAATTCTTTATTTGCAACCATAATGTTACAGAGGATGGTACATTTTTATAATTAAGAGCATTATGGACCCTGTCGGGCACGCAAAAGTGTAATAAGAGAGAGGAAACGCTTAATATAAAAGAAAGCTACATAATTATAAAAAATTAAATCAAATTAACAAAATAGAGTTGTGTAGATTATAATGTTAGACAAGACGTTTTGAATTATTATTGTATGTATTTATTAATTATTTGCTGGTGTTTTCAGTCAAATATTCATTTATGCTATAATAACATTTAGATAGTAAATATTTTTTCAATATGTTAATGAATATGGGGTATTTATTTTCGTTTATTATTGATTTTGGCAATTTATTATATATTTTTATTGAAGAGTGAAATGTACTTTTAGATGTTAGTTTAAGCCTGGAACTGGGAATTATTAATTTGTTTTTGTACCGTGTTGGATATTTAGAAGGTATGTCTTAACGTTTAATATAAAATTCCATATGTTTGCGTACAAACTTACAAACTTCCAAAATATATAAGCATGGCAAGGGAAGTATCTGATATTTTTGAAAATATGGTTTACAGCTAGTGTTTCTAATTAACCGTTTTACTTTACAATAACGCTATTTCATTTAACGCAATTTGTCCACCGCCCGCCGCTGATTCAGCGACATGCTCCTAACTTCACGACTGTCATTTAGTTTGCATCGCACAGAATCGCACTATGCTCTGCGCTTGCGTCGCGTGCGTTCGTGGCTAACCAAAAATATAAAATGTACGTACCTACTGCACTTAGCACAGTGAACAGTTTGTTAAAGATCTTTTGTTTTCAGTAGACCGGCTCTTAGTCTCGTATTATATAAAACTCAAACTAAAATCTCTCATTGAGTACAGTTAGAAAGGGATGGTGGTATATGCGATGAATATCACGATCTCTTTCTATCTATATACTCAAGCAGAGACAAGTTTAATACGAGCCTTAGTGTGCGAGCGAAATTTCTGATGCTGGGGCGAAAATATACTATTTAAGGGGCCTATTTTACAGATTTTGGATATGTTCTAATTATATCTGTTTTAAATAAAACCATAAGATTTTATTGACCTGTGAAACAAATTGTTTCAAACAATAGGTTTTTGTGTGAGCAAAATGTGACAATCATCTTTTAAGCAAATGTTAATTATATGTACACTTGAGAGCAAAGAAATCAACTCGACTAGATTTCTTAAGTTCTTTTCGACATAGAATCAGTAAAGATAATTCAATGAAAATGATAGATTTCAGAGATCAATAAAATTAACCAGCCTTAATAAGGTACCTACCAATTTTAACTCTTTACATCAATATTGTGTGTTGAAAAAGCTTGAAAGAAACTTAGTTAAGTCAGTTTCATTGCTCTCAAGTGTATGATTACACTATGGCTTATCTAATACATTACAACTAAAATATTACAACTATGTAGCAAGTATTACACTATATAAATTAAGGTGCATACACAATAAAAAGAAAAATAATCATAACCTGAAACGACTGGCAGATTTGCACTTCCCACAACTGCATAAACATAAATAATAATTGTAATAAATTAGGAAGCAATTAATAATTATATAGATGTTGTATTATTACGCTTTAAGAGGATACATCTAAAATAAAGAGTAAAGCGAGATCGCAATGAGAAAACGCCGTGCGCGGGAGCGAGACGGATTCGGCAGATTTGGGCCAAAAATCACTAAATCAATTTATAGTAAATAACTATAGCGATGAAAGAGAAATGCTTCTACACGATTCTGAATATTGATGATACAAATTATTTAAAGCAATTTCGACTTGAATAACTAATGTTGTTTCTAAATAATTTCGATTTTAAGAATTTTAAAGAGGTATTTTCGAAATTAAAATGTATTGAGCCAAAATCACTGAATCGTGTTTCTGGTTCTTTCTGGAAAAAGATATAAAGAAATATATATCTTAATTTCAGATCTCTAGGACCTTTGGCATTCCATCAAAAAGAGTCTAGTTTTAGATGTATCCCCTTAAATTAAGATGTAAATACATACCAATTTGTAGCAACCTCTTTTGCTTTCTCTGATGAAGGTAGCGTGCCAATTTTATACTTGATCATTAACTCTCTGAAAATCAGAAAAAACGATTTTAGAACATAATTACAATATCAAACTTTGTGACTTTCTTAAGGGTAATACACTATACTGAAATGAGTCACAAATCTAAATGATTCCCATGAAAGAGGAATCAATTCAGGCAAAATGAGTCGGTTAACATTTTAAAGTTACATTTCATAATCATTAAAATAGCCAAATTAATGAATAAGATGGTCCAGAATAATTTTAGCATGTAGGTAATATGATGTTTTTGTTCAAAAATATTTTTTTAAGCTATCAATCCCCATAGCATAGGTCAGTCTGATGACAAAGCATCTGATTTACGTACAGGGATTGAAATATTGTTAAAATTATAATGATAAATTTTACCAAAAAACGTATTTGTTTCAAGTAATGTAATTTGACAGTTTTTAAAGGTATATAACTGTATTATAATGGTAAAATAAGGTTATTGGAATTACGGACAAATAATATTAATTTTCAAGTAACATTTTCAACCCCTGTTGGGGACAGTACCCTTCCTATATTGATGGTGGAGCAAGGGAATCCTGTCCCGGTTATAAATAAAAGATGAGCGGACTGTAAAACTTATGTACTGGTAATTAATCAGTTTTTGGATAACGGTACAAATCGCGCCCGACAATAGCAACAAACGGTGCAGAAGTGTTTTGCGCGCGGGGAACGAGAAAAGTAGCTCGTCCATCGTCGTCCGTCTACGCCATGTGTTCCCCGCGCCCCTCCGTGGCGGGCTCGGGACCGGTCGCCGCGGTGCTGTGGCCGACAGCGGCCTCGTCTTCACCAACCCCTGATGATTTCTGATTTCACCAATAGGTCCTGATTGATCATCAGGACAGAACTCAGGTCCATTTGCAGTTAGAGACTTACTGAATGGAACAAATAATAGACAATAGGTACCGTGCATCTTCACTGTGTCCGACATCTTCAAATGCTTGAGTGCCATCTTTTCCTGCATATTCTAAAAGAGCATCTTCACCACCAGGGTGCTGGAAAAGTAAAAAATATGTGATGTTAATGAGCTTCGTAACGTAACCTAAACTATAAAGATAGGGGCAGAGTCTATGCCGCTTTCCAAATCACGCCGACAGGGCTGTTAGCGCGAATCCGACCAAATTTAAGTCACAAAATAGGGTATGTGTGTGTACCTACTACATTTATGGATTATGCACTAACAGTGCTGTTGGCGTGATTTGGAACTAAGCCTAAATGAGACACATTCTGGCAGTTTTTTCAGCCCGTACGAGCCGACACACTACCCGTGCGCGTCACTTGCATATTTGTGATGTTTTTAAAGTATTAACAACCAAATGAAAACGTAGAAAGAAAGTCAAATTACTAGTCCTTGTTTTACTTTTCCACTTTCTTAAAAATTTAATATCCGCCTCTTCACTCTGTTAAATGATTTCTAATCAAATTAATTATAGTTACAGTTGCAAATGAGTAGTAGTTACAACAAGGTTAGGTCAAAAGTTGAGAAAACAAGTTTACCTCTTCCAAAAATTTGGTTACATCGTATACTTGGTTATGTATGACCATCCACGAACTTTTCTTATCTTTGTGTTTCTTTACCTCTTTGAAACTAATTTCTGCTGACATAATTATCTCAAGTAGGTACCTATTGAGGATTTCAAAATATTTACAGAAATAACAAAGTTTTCACACAACTGTTTTTCCTCTATTATTTTTTGTGCCAAAATGACAGATGACAGAGTCATGCATGAGTCTTCTTCTTCGTCTTATTTTTCTTGGCAATCTACTTTCCTCTTGGAAGTAATTTTTGCCAGTGTCAAGTTTTGAATAGTTCAGTGGTAGATTGTTTCAATTTTCATTAGAATGCGGGTACATCGCATTCCAATGCTGCTTGGAGCATTAGCATCAAGTATATCAAGACAGTTTACTCGGTTAGTTAGTTAGTTCTGCCGAGGTAGCTACCCCTACAATAAAAGTCTCAGCTTCACACAACCAAGATCGCGCCTATTACAATAATTATCCCACATATTGGGTTGCGTTCAGAACGTTTTAGCGTCGGTTGTTTGGTTGTTTTTTAACTCGCTCTAAGGTTTGGAACGACCAAGAACTTTAAATGTCAATGTCAATACAAATTCTTAATTTTCCATTTGGAATACGAATAATTTAAACTTTTCTTTATTCTAAATCAAATAAAATCCGTTTTTTGAGGATCTACCATGATTATTTCAAAAATTAGACATAAAAACATCAAAAATACAAAATAATAACAAATGACATTGACAAATTTTCTATAGACAAACGTCAGAGCGTTTTACAACCATCATTTTTGATGGTTGTTTGGTTGCAACGCTCTGACGTTTGGAACGGGCCGGTTGTGTCAACCGAACGTCACGCTCTAATGTTTGGAACGCCCTTAGAGCGTTCGGTTGTGGATAGGTTGCACTCGGAGTGTAGGTTTGGAACGCGCCTCATTTCAGTTGCGTAGCGTAGACACTTGTACCACAAAACTACACCGATTTTAAGACACAAATATCCACTATGAATCATTTTCCAAATAATTAAAATAGACACCGATGGATGACCGAACCAAACTCAACGAAATGGCGACAAAAACTCCGGCAGATGAGTCATTCATGATTCATGAGAGAAAGGGTTGCGTTCAGTGGCTCAGAGTGCGGTTGTTTGATTGTTTTTAGGGTTCCGTAGCCAAAATGGCAAAAATACTGAACCCTTATAGATTCGTCATGTCTATCTGTCTGTCTGTCCGTCCGTATGTCACAGTCATTTTATTCCGAAAGTATTAGGATTACACCTTCGATCAAGGATATCCTAGATGTCCGGTCAGAGTCTCAATAGCGGTACCACCAATAACGCACTTTCAAACTGGGTTGATATTTTGATTTAGTTCGCTTTTAGTTGCGCCAACATACTCACGTGCCGCAATTTTATTGAAATCTGTAAAAATAATAATCGAAACACAAATATATCAAATGGAAAATCATACTTTCGGTAAGCTTAGATCGTTTTATAAGATAAATGATAAATAAAACATCTAATTATTTTGAAGGAAACAAAGCTTTTTAATTTTTACGCGGCAACGCTATCAAACACCAATGTTTGACCATGTTGGTTATTATTTAAGAACACGAAAAACAATAATTTAAATCTGGAATTTTAAAATGACGTGTGTGCAAAATTTATAAAAGGTATTTTCTTTTTAGGGTTCCGTAGCCAAATTAATGGCAAAAAACGGAACCCTTATAGATTTGTCATGTCTGTCTGTTAAATCTGGAATAATAAAATGATGTATGTACATTTATACAAGGTATTCTCTTTTTAGGGTTCCGTAGCCAAAATGGCAAAAAACGGAACCTTTATAGATTCGTCATATCTGTCGGTCTGTCTGTCTGTCTGTCCGTCCGTCCGTATGTCACAGCCATTTTATTCCAAAAGTGGATTACACAGTTGAAACTTAGTAGGTAGATGTATTCTGTTAACCGCTTAACGATTTTAACACAAAAAAAAGATTAAGGGGGGGCTCCCCATACATGGAACTAAAACCGAAAAAAAATTCCTTCATACCAATAGCACAGAATACAATAATAGTACAAGTAGTATAGTACAAGGCCCCCTGGGGGCCTACTGCCATGTCTTAGCGCAGTATTATAACATTCTTACCATGCTATTTCGTACTACGACCTTCATATAGTATGATTATTGTAATAATGGAAGTAATTTTTGCCAGTGTCAAGTGTAGATAGCAAATGAGCCGTAGTGATGGCTAGCAGGGAATAGACAATTTCGCAATATCATTCGTTCCTTGGCAGGAATAAAGTATTATTACTTTGTGCAGGTTGTGGTACGAATTTGAATAATCTTATTGTAAGCTTATAACAAAACGTTCATAAAACATGATGGTTTTCTAAAAGGTGATGGTAAGCCCCCAGAAGCCGCATTCCGCAACATCATTTAATTAAATAGCGACTCTTGCTAAGACTCATCCATCAGCCATTTTTGATGTCCCCACTGCTGGGGCACAGGCCTTCCTTATGGGTGGTAAGGAGGATTGGGCCATAACCCACCACGCGGGCCCAATGCGGATTGGTGGGTGTTAACGACTGCAAATGCAGCCAGGACCAACGGCTTAACGTGCCTTCCGAAGCACGGAGACAATAAGCTAAGACTCAATAAGGCGCAATTCAGATCGCACACCGCTACGCTACAGCGCCTACAGTTATATTCACCTAATAGAAGTTTTCTCTCTTTCTATCGCGTAGCTCTCATCACTGACGTCAAAACCAAAGCCAGAGTCAAACGATAAAGTTAGGCGGTAGACCCGCAAGACGGACATAAAAAGGCTAGAATGCCGTTAAAACGCTTTACAAAATAAACAAGTAAATATTTTACTCTTTTTTTTTTTTTTTGGTTAATTTTTTTCGCTTCGAGCAGAAAAGGCAAAGGCTCATTTGCGCCATACAGCCATGACTTCAGAGTTTATTTTCAAAATATGTACAGCTTGTTATAATTGAAATACCTAACCTCAAAGTTCACGTCAAACGTCAAATCAAATAAAAAAAAATGATTGTTTGGAAAATTGGAAACCAACTTAATTTTATTAGTTAGTATTCAGAAAAATAATTTAGCTGGTAAATGGCAGAAGAGAAAGACTTCAACGATGTGCTTGAAGAGATTTTTATGAGGGAAGAAACTGCACACAAAGAAAGTTATGAAGAAGGATATCAAGCTGGTAGTTTAGCTGGTAATCCTGAAGGCTACCACCTTGGCTACCACAGAGGAGCCGAGTTGGGCCGTGAACTTGGTAAAGTAGTAAGGTTTTAGTAATAAAAAAAAGAGTTAGTCTTGTCTTGGAGTAAATAAAACACATCTGACTCTCCCACCCATTGTCTTCAATAGGTATTCATGAGACACCACTTCCTTACCATAAAAATATTGTAATCGGAGTCGGAGTCAGGTTAGGTGTATTGTGATAGTTCATGTCATGGCAGAAACAAAGTTTTTAAGTTCTTGTAACATGTATTTTTTTACAGGTTACTACTTGGGAACAGTAACCAATCATATTGAAGCCAATGAAAAGCAGGAAGCAAAATATTCAGATAAAATAATAAATCAACTTTCAAAAGTCAAAAGTCTGATTGATACATTCCCACGCACCAATTCTGAGGAGCACGACATTTTAGCAATGTTAGAAGCAATACGAGCCCAATATAAGAAAGCTTGTGCCTTACTAAAGATTCCCTCAAATAATCCTTATGATGCTGATATTTCATTTTGAATTAAAGTAAGTACTTATAATACTTATTACAATAGCTTTGTAAGAAAATATTTAAGTTGGCTCGAGTATATAACTTACGGAAAGAATGTTTTCAAACAAACCGTCCATACTTAACCTCAAAAGTACTTTTTTAATTGTAGTTTTATAAATATATAAAATTTAATATCATTGATATCTTACCTATGTTGTCCAAGTTTTATATTTTATGGTGTAAAATGATTATGAAAGATGTGCAAAATTTTGTTGACAGACATTATTTCCGTAAGATGGCTGCAGTATAGGTACCTAATTTCTCTTAGATCTCCCCCTTAAGGAGCGTTTTCAACCTCTCAGCGTCAGCCATGATCGGCCACTTAGGTCCAAATCTGACAATCGCCTGAACATCCCTCTCACCCAATCTGGCTACTATAAAGAGTCGTTTACAGTCAAGACTACAATTCTCTGGAATAGCCTACCAAGTGAAGTCCGCCACTAGGAATCCCTTGCTGTTTTTAGGACAAAACTGCATGCAAACCTTCTTACTAAGTCCTAGTTTGCAACACCTATTATATATATTATGTATGTTTATGTAGTGTATTTATATTGCATACTTTTTTATTTATGTAATAGGTATATTGTTTTTTAAGTGTAAAGTGTAATATTCTTTGTCTTGTTAGTATGTTGCCGACACACTGCCTCATTTTAATAAACAAATCCTTTGTAACAAAGGTTTGCCTGGAAGAGATCGATCCCAGCCTTTCAGTCCACAATGTCAAATTCCCAAAATGTCAAGCGGTTTCAAAATGTCAAGTTCCCGAAACGTCAGATTCCCAAAATGTCAAGTTCCCGAAATGTTAAGTTCCCTAAATGTCAAGTTCCCGAAATGTCAAGTTCCCGAAATGTCAAATTCCCGAAATGTCAAGTTCCCTGTTATAATAGGGGAGCAAATGATGATGAATAGGGTATTTGACTGATTATTTTTATTGACTTTAAATGTTTACTGAAATATTAGCAACACAAAATAAGTATTTATTTTCAAATATCTTGCATATTTTCAGCGATATAGAGCATCAAACTTCTAATTAGACAAGGAGAGCGCTACCAGCCAGTGACGTCACATGCTAGTAGCGCCATAGTCTCGCCATAGAAAATTACGTTTTAGAAAGGGATAGCAAGAGTCACAATTAAGTAACTCATAATTCGCTTGTTATACTACAGATTGAATTTCTTTTTTCACATTTTTTTATTCAATAATGTTATATTTCTGAATGTCATAATTAAATATCATCATTTCAACAACAGTCATATACCCTATTGGTAGATTAGATTTATATTATAGTATACATATGTTGAGTGTAAAGGTAGGAATAGCTATCTAGGTATGTGAAAAATAATGATATATAATCAATCTATTTTTTATTAGTAATTAAGTAACATATATTAATTTGCATGTGTAGTAATAATCAACATCATTTTTTAACATAAATTATAACTATCATTGTGTACGCTTAAAGGTAATTAACAATAGTCAGTTTTAATAATAATAAAATTAATATTATTATTATTTAATAGTTGAATAATTATCGATTACTGTAATGTGGCTATTGTTTGGATGATTTTAACAGGTAACTTGACATTTCGGGAACTTGACATTTCGGGAACTTGACATTTAGGGAACTTGAAATTTCGGGAACTTGACATTTTGGGAATCTGACGTTTCGGGAACTTGACATTTTGAAACCGCTTGACATTTTGGGAATTTGACATTGTGGACTGAAAGGGATCCCAGCGATAAGGCCGCCTTTGCCCACTGTAGTATTAATGTTTTATTTGTATTTTTTGTTCCTGTAATGTGTGAGCAATAAAGAGTTTTATAAAATGGCTTTTATATATTTTTTTTCCCTTTTTTCAGGACAATACAAAATGGGTACAGAATTAATAGTATCCAGAATAAGATTACGTCTTGACTGCATAATTTCTTACCTCAATCCACTTATGCCAATAGCCAACTGTCACATGGTGGAATTTTTTACCCAAAATCATTGGGATAAACTGATTCCTTGCAATTTAAGAGCGGTTCTTGATAACTGGGGATTAAATGATGCTGTTGATAGGTTTTGGGAGTCTGCAGAGCCAGAGTCAAACAAACTTGAATGTAAGATTTAATTTTAAGTATTATTTATAATATTATTAGTAGTATTTTAAGTGTTCCTATCCTAGAAAATGATTTAACCATACAAACAATTTAAGAAATAATTGTGCAAACTTGATGGTAAAATCGAAAAATTTGTGAAACCTATGTAGATTAAGTTATGGTCGATTATATAGAACACTCATACCGCCCGCCTCGCGAAAACGCCATACTTGATATCATACAATATACTAGACGTATGTTAAAAAAAAGATATATGGAAAATTTGTGCTGAATTTGTGTCAACTATTTCCAAAATAATCAATTTATTATCATGGTTAATTTGGATTTTATAAGGGGATCACTAACTTTAACTGAATAATATTGAAATTTTATTATTGTATATGATAATTCGGATTCAGAGTAAATTTGTGACACATAAATCTTGACACAAAATAAAATAACATCTTTTTCGGGTTCTATAGCCTAAATGGCAAAAAACGGAACCCTTATAGATTCGTCATGTCTGTCTGTCCGTCCGTATGTCACAGCCACTTTTTTATTGTCTAAAAGACCGTATGACAAAGAATGTAAAATAACAGGATTATCTTTACTATTGTAAATTTTTTCCCCTGAGTCATCATAGCAGACCATTTGCAGGTAGGTTTTTTAAAGTCGGTTTTTTGTTTTTTTAGTATTACAGTTGTATAGGAAGTTCACTGTTCGCCGGCCTCTTAATATCTGTTGTATTTTATTCAGATGAGTGTTTTATCATTTTTAACAGATATTATATTATGCTGTACATTATATTATAGCATGCTGTACATAATTGTACAGCATGCTATAATATAATGGTTGTTTTAAAGTCAATGCCTTTAAACTCGGAACCTTTAATATTATTTACAGCTAATTCAGAACTCAGTAAATGGATTCAAACATCTAGATCTAACTGCATATCTATCAATAATGAGTATTGCATCACTAGAGAGAGACTGCAACACATCATCAAGAGCTGGGGAGGTGATATCAAAACTGAGATCAAAGTTAATGAATTTATGACCAACAAGAAGAGCTATGAGGTTTGTAACATAAGGCACAGAATACATAATAGTACACATTTAGCTACAGTACATTTTTAGCAGTACCTACCTGACTGCCAGGATTCTAGTCTGTTAGTAGAATGTTGAGGAATCGAAACTCTTGATTGCAGAATGTGCACATATTGTAAAAACCTTAGCGCCTAATACAAGGAGCCCAATCGCGTTAATTCTGAACGATAAAACCAAAAATGTTAGGTTGTCATTTAGGTTATATTTACCTGAAAATCTTTGGTTTAGCTTCATAATTTTCACTTAAATTGTCCCAGATTGTAATCCTAGACTCCTTAGGCAGAGTATTCAACAATTTTAACAAAACTAAAGCGAGTATTTTTATGTAAACTGAAACGGCAACGATTTAGCTTTGGTTTTATCGTTGAAAATTAGCGCGATTAGGCCCCTGGTCTTACAGAGGTTAAGCTTAAGAGCGCGTAGTTTGCACACTAGCGCCGCCTTTGAAACGAGAATCATAGTGCTTAAATAAAGACTAAATTGTGAATTATCTCTGTAGTGCACTCGGAAGAATCTTTGTGGTACTTTTTATAGCTTAAACAATATTTTCTAGCCTGTCGTTTAAGAGCCTGTAGCGATTTTGCCGCTGACTGCCGCTCTCTCGCTCGCACATTTCATGTTTTCTCAAGATTTCTTAAATCTGAGTGCGTAATTGAAAAATGTGTCTCTGTGCGTGTGTATTCCGGACATTTCAACATATATTTCAGTTTCGAGTTGCTGAACTACAAAAAGTTATCGTATTTGCCAGTTCAAATGACTGTTATGGAGCCCCTAGACGATCAAGCATTTCTTGTCAATCAATCATTTACATTGCATTTACCATTTTGGGGGCGTGGCCTACTTTTGATTGGCCACGGTAATCTATCTATTCTGTGGTGCTTGTCAAGCATCGCTCCTAGACGATCAAAATGTGATTGACAAGCAATGCAATGTAAATGATTGACAAGCAATTTTAATCGTTTAGGGGGTGGGTCCATTAGAAACGAAAACTTTTTGTACTTTATTTTATTTTTATTTTATTTTATTACTTTGGGAAACATACAGCTTTAAATAATACATAGTGATAAACAAAATATTAGTACATCCGCCAAAAAAGTTTCCACCACCAAGTAGTACAATACGTTGAACAGACTATACTTTAGCAACAAAAAACTGAAATATGATTTATTATAAAATGTCTGTAATTAGATTAAAGAAATCTTGAGAAAACATGAAGTGTGCGAGCGAGAGAGCTGCAGTCAGCGGCAAAATCGCTACGGGCTCTTAATTTAATAGTTTTTTTGCTAAAAGTGGCCACTTTCCTTAAGTTATTGCATTCACAACTGATTATTTATCTCCAGGTACAGACAATGTCATACCTCGTGGCGTCCCTTCACAGTGCTTGTGCTACAACGTGCTGTGTGGAAGCAGGCGGTGGGCGCGGTCACCTCCCTGTAGCCCTCACGCTGGGCTATGCTGTACCCAGCCTTACTATTGACTGCGATGAGAGGACTATCGACTCTGCTGCTCAGAGGATAAAGACTATACAGGTATTGTCTTAAAACTTTCTGGATAAGCGTTTAAATTAATACAATATCAACAACAATAAACTATAATATAATATCAAAGTACTTTTTGCAAGGTTTAATGCAAGAATCTTATATTAATATTCTGTTTAATGCATGGTGTTGAAATTAATTTTATAAGTAAGATTCGATAGTTGCCCCTCATGTTTGCTGTGCCCTAGCAGGGCAACGTCACTTGTACCTAACCAATCTTGTAATGTAACACCCATTTCAACTTGTGACTTGCAATAAATGAATATTGAAATTGACTGGAAAAGGTCATCTACCCCAAAATTTCAGTCACGAATGAATGATATTGAAATTTAGTTGTTGAATTTTTAGCTGAAAATTGGTTGTAGAATTTAAACATGTTAGGCTGCCTGTCCATTGACGCGGAGCGAGGCAGGCTGAAAATTTATTGAAGAATTTCAAAATGTTAGGCTACCTGTCCATTGACGCGGAGCTAGGCGTGCTGAAAGTTGATTGAAGAATTCGACATGTTAGGCTGCCTGTCCATTGACGCGGAGCGAAGGGGCGGGGCGGAGAAACGAGCAAATATTTATTTACTTCATACGTTTTTTACATTGTAGGTATATTGACAGCCGGACAGATATTAATTAATACGATTACGTAAAATCTTCGCTCCGCGTCATGGACAGGCAGCTCTGCCATTGCAATAATTATTTATTCAGATTTTGTATGATAATAACATAATTTTAGTAAATAATTTTTTAAGGTTTGTTTTTTTATTGCAGAAACAATGGCATGCGATAGCAAAGAGAGTAATTAAAGATGGAAGTGAGGAGCACATCTCTCGTGACATAAATATAAACTTACACCAATTCGCGAGTGCCTTCGTGACGAAGCACACGGACTTAGCAGCTATAGTTAGGGAAAAATTTCCTGAACTTTCTAATGATAATGTTAAACTATTGCTTACTGGTATGTATGATGTTAATATTTAGTGTGTGTGAAAGGAGAATGTCAGTGGGTTTGTTAAATAATATTTTAATTAATAATTTATGACCAGCCCCCCCTACTCTCGACGGAAATTAACGAGATCGAGTTCACATCCCATAACTGACAGTATTTCTATTAAGTGCTAGCACTAGTAGTACTGTGTATTTTTTCGAAGAAAAAAACTATATACTTAGGTAATTATTGAACCGTTGAACCTGTTTACAACATTTCACTAGAATTGGTTGAGAAATGCGACCTTTAGAGGAGAACAAACGAACAACCAGACAGACATACGAAAGCATTTTTGCCCAAGCTGAAACAGGTCAGGCCGGAGAGCAGGGTCCACGGAATATTTTTTTACATCAAAGGTGGTAACATTTTTATAAATGCTTTTCAATTAAATCTATTGTGTATTATTTCAAGTACATTATATATTTTTTTCCATGATAGCTTCACGCGCGTAATATTTCAATAATTTGAATTGAATATTGGGATTTGACCCACCTTAAGGCCTTAAGGGTATTAAGGGTCCATAATAGTACTAGTATAGTATTATATTATCTGTGATAATAGGACAACATGGTTTCCGCGTGCCATATTTTTTATATATAAAACGTAAAGTTGTAGTCACGAAAAAAACATACGACAAGCTAAAGATATTATCTAGTAGCTACAAGTATTAAATTGCGTATAAACCTCGCAGATGATTGTAAAAAAAACAGAATATCATCAAAAGCCGCGCTTGTTGCGGGCCATATTTTTGGCGTAAAAAATAGCGGAAACGTATTGAATTCGTACTGTGCAGTTGCTCCAATAAAGAAAGATAATTGTGCTAAAGATAATGATGAAAAAACAACAAATAACATCGAAAAAGTGCAGAAGTGAGGATATTTTCCATACTCTTTATACGTAAAGAAAAAGACAGACAAATGTTTCCGCGTAAGCGATCCTTAAGGCGAGGCCAGTTCACGAAATTTACTCTTTCACTATGTCTTTAGAATAAGGTTGAATATTGCATAACTTTAATTGACGCTTCACCAGAAATTTGACGAATTTTAGTACATTTTTATTGATTTCTGAAATACTGGATCATTTAATAAAAATGTACTCGGTTATTGTGTTAGATCGATAAAAAAGCTATCCTTTTTGCATAAAAAATCATATCACTGTCGTTGAAAATTACGAAATCTGACGATTTGAAATT
This sequence comes from Agriphila straminella, assembly GCA_950108535.1. Taxonomy (NCBI): domain Eukaryota; kingdom Metazoa; phylum Arthropoda; class Insecta; order Lepidoptera; family Crambidae; genus Agriphila; species Agriphila straminella. Next base: position 8,188,133 of record OX467321.1, on the reverse strand, counting down.
TATTTTTATAAGTTTTTATGGTGTTATTCAGGATTTTTTTACAGAGTTACCATGCCATTTTTCAATATTCTGTTCGGTTAATTTGCTTCTTTGTTTCTTTTTCAGTCTACAGTAATTTTTGTGAAGTAGAATTTTACATCAGTTCTTCGCATTGGATGTTCAAAAATCAGACTTTTCATCAGATCGTGAACTGGCATCGCCTTAAATGATGTCACTATGGTCTTCCCCAGGCCTCCATACCTGCGGGAACCTCGGCCCAGACAGCCTGCGCATCTTCGCGTCTCAACCTTCGGTGTCGGCCGTATTCAACGTGCCGTGCTGCTACCACCTCCTCACTGAGGAAATAGACGTTGGAATGTTCGATGTATTCCAGAAAGATTATGGACCCGATCAGGAGAAGGGACAAGGGTTCCCGATGTCTGAACACTTGGCAGGTATTGGTGTTTATCATTCACCCATTTCAAGAATAGTAGATTGTTATACAAGACGCTAAAATGACCCATTGCATACGAGGTAGTTTTATTCCCGAGCTTTAGTGAGGGAATAAATAGAAACCGACTTACAATGGGTTTTAGCGTCGTGTGTTACACTATACTTTTCACTACGATTGCGAGAAAATAAAATACAATATTAAATAGTTTATACCTACTTCCGTAAACGAATCCTCCACTTCATAAACTTTTTGTACAGTATTTAAATAAATGATTTGTGCTTGACGGCAAAAGATTAAAAATTATTTCTTTCCTATTACAGTCACACAATTCAATTAGTTTGTAATTATAGAAAAATTCTATAGATTTCGCGCCATGTTACCTTTTTTAATTTCTGCTGTAGCAGCTAAGCAACACAAACACGCATTCTACGATTCACTCTGACTCTGTGCACAGAGTATAAATAAGTCTATGATTTCACTGGAGAGATGCTTTTAGTTCCATTTTCAAAAATAAGAATGGGAAACAGTATTAAGTCGAGCGAGTCTTTATTCGTGATTATGAATAAAGACTTTTTTGTTTTAGTTGGCTCATTGATAATAGACAAACTTTAAAAAAAAACCTTTTCCCCTAGGGGTTAATGTTATTTTATCTCGGCTCTTGTACGTAATGACGGGCTTTTTGAGCAAGAGGAGTGAAAAAGAATTTGTTCAATTTAATAGATCTTGTTACAGTTGTTTTATCTGTTATGAATGTTGTTAGGCGTGCACATGCACATTATTTTAGTGTGCGTAATACGAGAGCGTGCAGACGCACACTAAAACAATGTTCATATGCACGCATCCCAACATTCTTAGCCAAACCGCATTTGTGAGATGTACAATACAATTTTTACTTTACTGCCTACTTAGTGTCAGTCAGTGTCTTACCTAGTGTCTTCAGTGTCTTAAATAACTTAAGTCAAAATTTATAAAACTTTTTATTTGACAAAAGCAAAAATATCTCAATAAAGCACGATAGTCAGCTGAAGTGGAAATCAGCCCCCCTACACAAATGGCCAACATTCTATGCGTTTGAACGCTACGCTTACTATTAAAGCTTTAAAATAAGCAGTAAACTAATAAAATCACGTGCCGTAAGCTTGTCAATTCCAATACTAATGTGATTTACATAAGTTTGCGACATGTGATTTAATCGTCTATTGCTCATATTTAAGCTTTAACAGCGTAGCGTTCAAACGCATAGAAAAGAATGTTGGCCATTTGGTTAGGGGGCAGCTTGAACAAACATAACGTAAAAAAACATACAATAAACTTTTGTAGTATTTTCAATTGACCTACGCCGATTTTTTCAGGATTCAATTTAGGCCGCAACGCTCGTATGCTCGCGGCGCAGTCATTCGACAGAGTGGTCAGCTTGAAGCAGCTCCCTTCTAAAAGCTTACTTTACCGAGCTTCACTCCAGGTCAGTATTATTATCCTGTTGATCCAAAAAGCGAAAGGTTGACCTTAAAAAAACCTATAAAAAATTCACTGAATTTAAACCTAAAGTGGTAACTTTAGAGTTCAATATCAATTGGGTAATGACAGGCGTCTATGTTTGAATTCTCGTATCAAATTGAAACGTAAGTTAAAATATACACCAATCTCAGTTTAAGGAAAATTTTAAGGTAATTCATTAAGAATTTTAGTGCACAACGATACATCTACATTCTAGATCATAATTATATAGTATTTTCTTAACTAGGTACTTTCTTTAAAGAATTAAATTTTCCCCTCATATAAATACTCAGGTGGAAAGTAAAAAAATACCACCGTCTGCAAACTGCTTCGTAATGAGGATCAGTAACAATTTTTGTTTAGTGGCTTATCAGAAAGCTTATGCCACGTCATGATTAACTGTGAAGAAATTTTTACGATATCTCTTAAACCTGAGAAGCTATACGTGCTAAAACGAGCTAAAACACTGTTATTTTGGGGGGTCATTATGACGTCATCGCGATGAACACGAACCTTATGCCGTACGTGATAAAGCACATATTGTATTGAGTTTGGCATTTCTTTCAAACCCTTAATAACTCAACCATTTCTAAACGGATTTCAAAAAATCTTTCACTAAGTTTCATAGCTATTAATATGATTTTATATTATATCAATAAAACTAAAGGATTCAAACCTCATCCTCATTGTTATGACATTTTTTCCACAGGTAATAATTAAAAAGCACTTGCCAGATTTCCCGCTATCCGACGGGAAATTAAAACGCATCACCAACAAGTGTCACACATTCGAGCAGTATTTCAAAATGGCCGATAACATTTTGAATTTGGGCCTGTATGAGAGACTTCCAAGTGATTATTTGAATGACTTCTGCAGTGATATTGATATAAAGTGGAAGAAAATTGTGTTGTTTTATCTATTAAGGCTGTGCTTAGCACAAGTGATCGAAAGTGTAATATTGTTAGACAGATTATTGTATTTGTTAGAGAATGGTTTTCAAAAGGTGTATTTAGTTAAGTTATTTGATCCTGTGCTATCGCCTAGATGCCATGGTCTCGTGGCTGTGAAGTGTACAGAAAGCACAACAGTGTAGGTACCATGGGCAATAGAGTTTGGTCAACGAAAGATGGTCGGAAATGGAACTATTTTTGCGCTTTATTTTAAGGTTCAGTTTCCAATAACATAACCTCTAAACGTTAATTTAACAGGGAAAGTGGCGCCTCCATTTCCGGTTCATCTCTCGTTGACCAGACTAGCGGACTCTAGCGGCGATTAGAATCCTCACAGTGGCGCCCTCACCTTAGTTAAAGACCATGTAACCGTTTTGGCATAACTGCCATTTTGAAAAATCTGAAATTCTTCGCAACTGATAAATCTGGGTCGAGTACTTGGTTTCGAATGACGCTGTAGCGACACACGCTGTGGCGAAAAAATGTCAGTGTGGTACGCTGGAGCGAAAAATCATTGGAGCGAAACCCACACGGTCGAATTCTACACGACAGCGACAAACTTTGTGGCGATTATATAATATAAAAGGCAGAACAAATTCAGGACTACCCTCAATGTATAATTTGTTCAATGTAACTTTAAATGTAGGCAGGAATTAGTATCGTATTTAGCTATTGATTTTGTATTCGTGTGTAAGTATAGGTAGTAAGAGATATCTGCTTATCTAAATGGGATATCACTATGCAGGAAATAAATAAAGCGCATGCGACTTACTATCTGTAAGTTCTAAGCTTAGGTATTTAGTGATAAATATTCTTTTGACATTAAAAAAATTTTTTTTTGATAAAAACTAATGATAATTTATTTGAAAGTGAAAGTGAAATAAGCTTTATTCAAATAAACTTAATTGTTAAGTACTTTTGAATCGTCTATATTTTCCTACCACCCGTTCCAGACTTTTTTGTAGGTAGGTACTCAAAATATAATCTTTTGTTTGTTGATTAAAATGAGACTTAAACTTTGTGTTTTATTTTCAGCCTTTTGAGTTTCAAACTAGCATACAATTATATTTCGCCACAAAGTTTGTCGCTGTCGTGTGATTCGACCGTGTGGGTTTCGCTCCAATGATTTTTCGCTCCAGCGTACCACACTGACATTTTTTCGCCACAGCGTGTGTCGCTACAGCGTCATCCAAAACCAAGCACTGGACCCGATTAGTGTCAAGGAAACGTCAAAATAAACAAAAAATATTGATTGTCATAATGTCGTAAAATGTAGGTACCTATACTTTCGGAGATATTCGGAGCAAAATAGTCTGGAGTTGCAAATTGAAGTGTTTGAAGTCCCAATATCTCCGAAAGTATACTTTTAAGGACAAGTTGACAATCAATAATTTATATTTATTTTGACGTTTTCTATCGATTAAAACTAGTTTCATCAGTTGCGATGAATTTCCGATTTTTCTCGAATAGGTATGCCAGGATCCATACTAAAACGTTTGCCTTTTATTACTCCTTAAGTACATAATGTATCAAAAATTCAAACGTTGAGATTGAAGCTAAGGTTCTATAGTTTAATTACAAATAATTACCTCTGTAAAATATAAATAGTTCGTTGTAGTAGTAGGCAAAAAAGACAAAAGTAGCCACTTTAGCGAGCAATAAATTTAATTAAGATGAGGGCGCCACTTGCGCGCACCGCGCACAGGAATTTCGTTGCTAACTAGTTAAGCGACGTTGCTGCCCATACTACATTAATTTTATTTGTTTAATATTTAACCGGATCCTATATTTATGTAGATGATATTACTTTTGCCCGATTTGTTCTGCCACTAGCCGTTTAGCGCCATAATATTATTTTCAACACACTTGCTCGTAAAGTGAGCCCTGATACATCGCTTTTAGGGCCATAAACCGAGCTATAACAAACGCGTGCAATAATATATAAAACACTAGTTCGTAATAGAATTAACCCTACAAAGTTAAATTAGTACCTTACTACAAGTTGTATGCGAGTAAACAGAGCATTCCCAATTTAGCCGGGTAATACAGTAATTTTTTTTTGACAACAAAGAGGTTTTATGCTGCTGAAAATTCATATACATTTTTGGAATAAATAAATGTGTAAGTCCTTAATTAAGTCAAATAAATATAAAAACAAGCGCGCCTTTTCCCATAATTAATATCATATTTTGTTTTTGTCGTATTTGTTGCTGTGTGATAAACTACTTTGTTTTTTCCTCGCAAATGTGTTGAAAAACGTCGTATGAAACTCGTGAGCTCTTGCTTATTGCACACTCGGCTGAGTTACGCCCTCGACTGCGGCTCGGGCTGCAACCCACAGCCTTGTGTGCAATGAGCAACCTAAGCTAACTTGTCTCATAATGTACTATTTAGTAAGTAACGTCGCGAAATGAAAAGTCTGTAATTCTACGTACCGTTATAAGTGCTTTTGCCGAAGAGATAATACTTCGTATTATGACCCATGGCCAAAATACAAACATAGAAGTCTTTGCCCATGGCATTAGTAACAAAGATTTACAATCCGTAAAAAAAACTGTTTACAAAAATAATATTATTTTTGGCAATAAAATGTATGTAATCTTGACTGGTCTTTCTTTTATTAATTCCCGTATTCCGTTTTACCTAGCCCGCGCGTCAATATAAAGCTGGAACACGTGGATCAGGCCTTCAACAGTAGATAGGTAGGTTGACTAACTAGGTTGACTATTGCAAAAGCTTTCTTTGGTCGCATGCGTATGCGTTATTTAGGGCTCCATACAAATTTTATACTAAGCTCCCGGTCGCGGTCGCCTATAATCGGGCACATTCACATCTAATGTAGCGTTACAGATTTAAGCATTATAGATAGCCATTACAGCAGTGAGGGAGAAGAAGCTCGGTCCTACAGAACGTGGTTTTTTTTATCAAATAAGCATTACAATACTTATTTGATAAAAAATGTATCATTAATGCCCAGTACCACTTGTAATTACTAGAGAAAGGGTCCAAAAAGGAATGGCAAATATGAAAAATCGAATCTAAAATGTTACATTACAGGCGAATGCCGGTGAGGGAGCACCTTCACAGTAAATCAACATTTGGTTTTATCAAAAATGAGCAAGCAATAAATATTCATTCTTTCGTTGAAGATGCACCCACCCACTAAAAAGTATTAAATAAGTTAGGTCATGTGGAAAACAGTGATATAGCGAATAGTAAATCCATGAAAATATTGTTTTAGATAAGATTTAAGAATTTACTACACAGAATTTATGTAGGTACTCTAATATAAAACAACGTTATGTAAATATTTCTTTATTTACTTTTATCCTGTTTAAAATAAACAGAGATTATTTATTTATGATTTATTCAGTAAACCAACAGCTATATTAGGTAGGTACAGATTGAGTAATTACATATTTATAAGTCTTAAGTAAGCCAATTATAGGTTTGCATAGCTATAACAAATTTATATCATTATTACAAAATGGATGTTGAAGATATCGTTACAAATACCAGAACATTTGATATTCTTGTGAGATTAAATTAATTGAATTTGTTACCAGTGCTTTAAATTGACAGAAATTGTTGCTTGGCAATAATTAAGGTTTAAGACATTTATTCTCATTAAGAATTTACATTAATTCACTTACATGAGAACAACACAATTAAACAAACAAAAAATAGATATTTAGAGATACGTACTAATGGACAGCGAATGTACTAATGAATGGAAAGCGCAGAGTTGGAGGACGCAAAATGTCATGGCTTCGTAACATCCGCCAGTGGACCGGCGTCAAGACGGTTGAACAGTTGTTCAGACTCGCTATGGACAAAGCCAAATTCAAGGAGCTGACGGCCAACCTTCAATAATGCACTTTAAGAAGAAGAAGACTAATGGACGGTAGTTTTAAAACATTGTCACAACAAATACACGAGCCTCAGGCATCGGGCGCAATGATAACAAAACATTGACGTATAAATAAACTACGCTCAGCGCAACGCTATTAGTGGCTTGTTTGGAATTTATTAAGACTTTAGGACTATTTCTTTTTCCTTTTGTACCTATTGTTTTAAATTAGAAGTTAGATTTTTAAAGTAATTAAAAAACCTTTTTATATTTTTATTTTGTTTTAGTTTACTTGCTATATTGATTTTTTAAATTGAAGACAAAAACGCATAGGTTAATACAAATTATGGTTCGTTTATATATTGAAACGTTTTAACCGACTTCAAAAAAAAAGAAAAGAAGGAAGTTATACCTATTTATTATTGTTAATTTATTTATTTGAACTTATGTAATGTTTTAGAAGTTTTTTGAATGTGATCGTTGATTGAGGTTCTTCGGAAGCTTGTTATAAATTTGTGCACCTTCAAATAAAATATTTCAACACACTTGCTCGTAAAGTGAGCCCTAATACATCGCTTTTAGGGCCATAAACAGAGCTATAACAAACGCGTGCAATAATATATAAAACACTAGTTCGTAATAGAATTAACCCTACAAAGTTAAATTAGTACCTTACTGCAAGTTCTATGCGAGTAAACAGAGCATTCCCAATTTAGCCGGGTAATACAGTTATTTTTTTTTACAACAAAGAAGTTTTATGCCGCTGAAAATTCATATACATTTTTGGAATAAATAAATGTGTAAGTCTTTAATTAAGTCAAATAAATATTATAATTATTATCAAATTATTCATAATTCACAATATTTTGTTATAAAATATTAAAATATTTGCATTTTGTTACTTGAAATTATAATTTTGAAGTATTAGTATAGTAGGCTGTATGGTCCTCACCCCTTTGTTCGCAAAATATTCTTGCGTTGGGCGTGTGAAAAAAAGAACAAAAAAAGAACATGCTCGCCTTTTCCCATAATTATCATATTTTGTTTTTACCATATTTGTTGCTGTGTGATAAATACTTTGTTTTTTCCTCGCAAATGTGTTGAAAAACGTCGTATGAAACTCGTGAGCTTTTGCTTATTGCACACTCGGCTGATTTACGCCCTCGCCTGCGGCTCGGGCTGCAACCCACAGCCTTGTGTGCAATGAGCAACCTAAGCTAACTTGTCTCATAATGTACTATTTTCTGTAGATGTAAAGTAATTATAATTAAAAAGGATTTTGATTAATTTGTTTTGTGCTCTTTGTATTAAGTTTATATGTGATTTTGCGGCTGTACCCCATATCTCGATCAAGTAGTCAATGTGGGGCTTAATAAGAGAATTGTATATAGTGTAGCGCACTTCCCGTGGGATACAGCTACCTCTCAAAGCTCCGGTCAGAGATGATAATTTGACTTTAGTTTTATTAATATGAAGTTGCCACGTCAATTTACGGTCAATAATGAGCCCTAAATATTTTTCTCTATCAATTTGGTTGATTTTACAATCATTTAACATTAAACATTCATAATCTGAAAACTACGCCATTTTGGCTTAGTATTAGTTGCCTCACTTTGCATACCAGGACACGGCTTCTAGGTGTTATTATTCTATGAGAAATACATTAAAAAACACGTTAACGTGTCCCTAGTATAATCCTTAAATCTACAAAATTATTAAGTCTACCTATCTACTTATCATCATACTTAATCAAAAATAACCGCTGTATACAACCATACAGCCATTGTTCAAAAAACAACATTAATTTTATGTAATGAAAGATGAATAAATCTCTTTAACACTGCTGCGATTGGTCGATATAGCGTCATCGATCATCTGTATCGAGAAAAGAATGCAATTTGCGATTTAATCAGTACGCTACACTGATGTATAGGGAGTTTAAAAAAGCGGTCAAGAGCGAGTCGGACTCGCGCACCGAGGGTTTCCGTACCATCATAATAAATACACTGCAGAGCTGTAGAATAATAAAATTATAATTGCAGTATTAGGTCAGCACTATATAGCAATAGTGGAACTATTTTTTTTCTTAGGCCAGCGCCATCTCTTGACCGATAGTGGAACTAAATTAATTTTACTTAGGTCAGGGCCATAACTAAATAATTTTAGTTTGTTTTTTGAATTTCTAAGAAAGTGTGTTATATTGAGAATTTGAGACATCGTTTTACACATAAAATTATTTCAGATTTTTCTCTTTGCAAACTTTGGAGATAAGGGGGGGGAACGGTATTTTTTTTACATATTTCATCATAAAGTCGAAAATTATGCAGCCTAAAAAAAAAGAAAAAAATGTTTTAAAATGTGCAAACAGCGCTCTTTCATATGCTACCCCACATGCCCTAGTCGCTTCACTTAACATTTTTAAGACCCCTTTTCGGCCCCTGTTGTAAAAAAAATATTTATTTTTTTATTTCTTTCTTATTTGCAAAATAGTTGGACACACGTCATCTTAAACTATTTCAAATTTCAAGTTGATACCACTAGCAGTTCTTGAGATATCCAGCTGTGACAGACAGACAGACTGAGTCACACCATAAGGGTTCCTTTTTTACCATTTTGGTACGGAACCCTAAAAATGGCAAATATTACTCATTCATAAATAAAGGTCGCCTGTTTTGTTGTCTTCGGCTGTTTGTGGTGACTGGTGGGCGATCTCATAACCCTAGAACGTACTTTAACGTTCCGTGACATAAATAAAACTCGCATTAATGGATTATTTAAATTAGGCCTAGTGTTATTATGTAAATTAGAAACCAAATTAAAGACAGATGTCGAAGAAAGCTTTAACGCATATACTTTGAAACCCTTGTGTTATTTATTAAACTATTTCATCAAAAATAAAAATAAATGTTAATACGATTGGAATTTCATGTAACTTTTTTTTTATTTAAGTAAGTACCTGTATTTAAAAATCAAATGCCTGAAAATTCTGAGATTTATTCCCGACCCTATCTAAAGACGAGTAAGATGACTTGAGTAAAACTTGCAATTTTCAAATGCTTCTATAATATTATACTATAAATTGCATGTGAATAATATTATAAGCATTTGAAAATTGCAAGTTTTACTCAAGTCATTACTTAATCGGCTATATAGGTAGATACAAGAGTTAATATACCTAACCTAGGCATTTTAAAAAAAATAGGTAAGTACCTATACCTACATTATATTAAAGACATTTCGCTGTCAAAGTTAGTTATGGTTACCGCCTACGGGCAAGGGCGGTTCAGCCCTACAAAGGCGGGCGGGCCAGCTACACGCGGCACTCGCTACGCAACGATGAAGCCAGCCGCTTGCACAGCCGTCGTGCTTGCCGCCCTACTGGCCGGTCAGTTTTCAAAAAGATATACAAACTATTTCGTAAAAATCTCTTTATTTTTTTTCTTACGAACCTACATGGTACTGCTTTTTTATGGGTTGTGTTGTTTTTTTTTTCATAAATGGTGCTACACTTTTGAAGTTTATTTTATTTTAATAACCTATTTTGTTATTTTTTATTTACTTTCAGCTTTTTTGAAAAAAAAATTTGTTGTTTGTTTCAAGTGTTTGCTGTTATCGGTAAGTAAACAAATTTTTCTATTATGAAATATGAGATACCTACCTATATGAATTTTAAGTTTTTAAATACAGCGATGCATTTTTAATGCTGACTATCTTAACTTTATTATAAGTTAAAAGAAACTATGCACGACACGAGGCTGTGTTGCAAATGATAAGGCAAAAAACAAACATGCAATTAATTGATTAGCGACACGATAACTCGCTAATTTCTATCTACTTTATTACACGAGTAATTAAAAGCTACCTACCATTAATTAATTTGCTAATAACTAATAAGTTTAAGAGGTCACATGGCTCTGTACGAAACAAACTTACAAACCACCTGTTGGTTGGTATTACTAGATATAACGTTTATTTGTCGACTAATATAATAGTCTATACACCGTTCATTTTTAAGTGTATCTAAAAATCAGAGATGTTAATTATTTGAAATACAAGTATTTAAAATACAAATACTAAATACAAAATACCTATTTGTATTTTGTATTTGAAATACTTTTTTTCAAAATGTATTTAGTATTTTATTTGAAATACTTTTTAAAACGTAATTAGTATTTGTAAAATACAAATTACTTTCTATGTAAATGTCAAGTCAATGTCAAACAAAACAAAACAACCAATCATATAGCTAGGTAATTTGTCATGTCAATGTCACTGCAAAACAAAAAACCAAGGTAATTTGACATTTATTTATGTCAATGGATGCATTCCAGCAGACCAATCGTTAAGGAAACGATCACCAAAGCATACATTTTAACCATGGAAAGTAATTTGTTTTTATGTTTAGTTTTATTACTTTCCATGCTTAAAATGTACTCTATGGCGATCAATGATAGCTATTAGTCACCTAGAATGCACCAAATATCACTGTTAAACAAAAAACTATCTACCTACTTTCTATCTATATAGGCATTGTATGCAGCTAGCTACATACAATACATTGCATATTATATTGCAATAGTATTGCGACTAATTGCTAAAAAGAGAACTACACTAGGCAGGCGTGAGCTACGTTAGCCACGTAAGCCTATCTGGGCGCAAATATAACAATAATAAAAAAATAATACGAAAAAAAGGTATTTTATTTGAAAAAAGTATTTTGAAAATACGTATTTTGTATTTTGTACTTAAATACTTTTTTTAAAAAGTATTTTGTATTTGTATTAAAAATACAAAAAAATGACAAGTATTTGTATTTTGTATTTAAATACTTTTAATAAAGTATTTTGCACATCTCTGCTAAAAATTAAAAGGGGATTTCTGACCACGTTAATGAACAACTTTTACTATGGGGCCAACCACGGAATTGCGAAAAAAAAGCTTCTATTCCATACATTAAAGTCGAGTCAATGTTACTTGTACTTTTCTATGGAACAGCTGATTTTTTTTCGAGATTTCGTGGTTGGCCCCTTGTTAAAGTTGTTCATTCTCGTGGTCTGAAATCCCCATTTCATTTTTAGATACACTTAAAAATTAACGGTGTATAACCTCTGTGATAATGATACTATGTTGTTATAATTATTCAACAGCTTGTGTATAAAAGCTATAAATGGGTTTTTTTACTGCATTGTGTGATTGTGACTGCGTATACAAGGTGTATTTGTAACCACTCCAAATTTTAAGGATGTGTTCAGTCCATGAAACTGAACAACTATCTCCATGAAACATAGGGTCAAATATGTAAAATAAAAATTGACTTTTCATACAAATCAAAGAGATCACGTCATCAGTTTAGTATGGGATGACCAACATTTTTTGGCGTATTTCGACACATGTTTCATGGAGAAAGTTGTTCAGAGTCATGGACTGAACACATTCTTAAAATTTGGAAAGTGGTTGCAAATACACCCTGTATATGTATATACACCCTATTATTAAGTGTATCTAAAATTGAAATGGCGATATCAGACTATACGTTACAGAATATTATGTACTTATGTGCAGTTAAGGCGGTTGTATGACCAAAAGTGGCGCCCACAGAGGTTTTTATTTAATAAGTTATTAATAGAAAAAGATTTTAATAATGTTTATCGTGGAGATTTTAGTACCCATGGTCTAGTATTTTAGAAGGTATCACTACATGCCCTCGTAGTCATTCGTAGAAGTAGATAGCAAATGTGTCAAAAACGGCCACTTTTAGCAGTTTTGCTATCTACTTCTAGCAGTGACTACGAGGGAATATAATGATACCGTCTAAAAATACTAGACTGTGGGCCCTTAAATCTCCACGAATAACATTTTTAATGTGTATTAGAATTATAATATTAAATATAATTCACCGCGGCGCCACTTTCGCTCAGGGTACCACCTTAAGTTAATCGGAAAAATAAATATTAATCGGCAAATTCACAAAGATAGCAGACGCATTCATTATTTTCATGACAAAGATATTTTGATTACGCGCGTTTAAGTCTATGATCTTGGACGAAATAAATTCGTCCAAGATCATATAGACTAGAGTTAGTCTAGCATGGTTACGTTAGTACTATTATATTTACACCTTATCATCATAATTAGAACCTACCCACTATTACAAAATAGCGCGTAGATGTAAACTTATATATAAACTACTACTCATTAATATCTTCACGATTTTTTTTTAACTTTGCAGCTCAGAGCCGTCTGAGCTGCTATACGGGTGATTCGATTATTTCAATTATTTTTTCTTATATTATCTTAGAATCAAGAATTTATTAATATAAAAATAGCGTTGAAATTGCCTAAAATCTCAATCTAAAAAATCATCAAATCTAAAAATTCAATAATATTGAATTTTTTGATTTTAGCATACACAATGCGATTTTTTTATATATTAAGTTACTTAATATAATTGAAAAATACTAGAAAAAATCGACTCACTCATAGCAGCTCAGACGGGAGTCGAACCCGCACCCTCAGGATTCCGGCCCAATGCACTAACCAATTATGCTACCGAGTCGCTAGTGAGAGTGGCGAAATTTCCTCACTTTTCCCCTGACTTTTAGTGAATTTCCTGACACTTTATACACCATATTCACTTCTCAAGCTTACGCGCTCACTAGACATGAAATAAAACACTTTTAACGGATACTAGCGCGGTTTTATTGAAAGTACTTTGGTAATTAGTTGGTATTTGGTTTGATTTTTGATTTTCCCGACGTTTCGGCACCTTTGCAGCTGCCGTGGTCACGGGGGACGTCGGGAAAATCAAAAATCAAACCAAATACCAACTAATTACCAAAGTACTTTCAATAAAACCGCGCTAGTATCCGTTAAAAGTGTTTTATTTCACTTTATACACCTTTATTTGCATTCTTTATTTAGTTGACGTTTGATAATATTTTTTTATCAAAATGATTAGGTACCAAACCTAACAAATTATGTGTTTTCATCAACAATTCCGTGCTTCGGAGGGCACGTTAAACCGTCGGTCCTGGCTGTTGTCATCTGATAATAATCTTTAAGCCAAGTTATAGGCCTTACAGGCGGCTTGATAAACTCTTAACACCAGAGGTGGCCACTATTCCTCATTCGATAAGAAGAAGATCAAGTAGGTACAATTTTTGGGATTTAAAAATCCCTGACAACTACAGTTTTCCCTGTTTTCCTGACAGATGCCTTAAAATCCTGACATGTCAGGAAAATTCCTGTCATCTGGTAACTGGTAACCCTAGATGCGTCGCACAATAGAGTTCAAGAGCGATCAAGAGCGGCAGTGACAAACTGTCGCTACCGTGTTATCCGCAGTTTTGTCTTTCGAAGTCATGAAATACACTCGCGATAAGATAACCTATTATCATTTTACTAGCTTGAAATGGTTTTTATTATTTATCAAAAATTTTAAATGGCTTGATTTTATAAAATCATTCCTTTGGCATAAATGTAACCAAAACTTTACTCTTGAAGGGAAATGTTGAGGTACCTACCTACCTATCTACTAATAACATTTCAGCGATGCATTATTTAACAAGAAGAGATATGAGATTGCAAATATTGCAGTATTCTAAGTGGTAGTGAAACTAACGCCGCCACTAGATTTATTTTTATTACTCGTAAACCAAGTCAATATTTAAAAAAAGCTCATGAAATAATCTCTGAAATCGTCTCTAATATTTTTTGAATAACTCTTTCACAGTTATCATTCAAGTGTTAAAATCCATAATTGCCAAAAGTGGCCATAAAATGGATTTTAAAATAAGTTTAAACCTAAATAATACCTCTTATTATTATAGCTTCTAATCGCTTTCATCCTTTGCTATCAATGACAGGAATAATCCCTCAATTATGCTTTGAATTAAGGGAAACCGACAAGTAGGATTTTGCTTAATACCAATACAACAAGTGATTGGTTTAATTCAAGTGGGGGTTCAAATATTTTGAGAATAAAATATTTTGCGAATGTAATACTTTGCGAACAAAGGGAAATAACATGCAGTCGGATGCCTCCGAGTCGGAGGCATGCATGAAGAAAGCGACATTATGAATGATTTGAATTATATGCCTCCGACTGCATGTTATTATGTTGCCTTTAATATTTAATCTTGTTTCCATCTTTTCAGTTGACTTGTCTTTTTTTGCAGGCAGGTTTTTTTAATTTTTTCAATTTATTTTTTATTTATCTCTTTTTAGTTACCTATTATAAATAAATAATAATACAATTCTTTATTTGAAAATAAAATTCAGGGACGGCTGTTTTATTTATTCCATCCCTTCTAGGTTTTGGGCCAACGTGTGGAGCCAATGCTCAGTCAAGTCAACGATCGAACATTTTCAGATTAAAAAAAACCCGGGCAAGTGCGAGTCGGACTCGCCCACCGAGGGTTCCGTACTGCAGACTATATTTTTTAAATGTAGGTATAGTTTCCAGATTTTTTTTCTGTACTTGTAGTATAAGACGATATTATATTAATAGTTCTAGGCCAACGGGAAGTACCCTATGAAATTTGATTCCCATGATAGTGTCGAAATATGCGTTTTTGCGGCATAAACGGGCCGTATCTTTTTTACGTAAACTTAGAAGTTTGATATTTTCACAGCTTCAAGGGACCGTAAACTCAAGTTAGGGTTTTAATTTCAACTCGATACCTCCTCCACGTGTTCCTGAGATAAAGGGTCTTGAAATTATTATGATTTTACGAGTATTTTATTTGATAGGTATACTATACATACATTATGTTTGTAATAATATGAAAGTTTGTTTGTTTTAATGGTCATGATCAATTTGATATAAAAAAGCACGTGCATGAAATAGGGTTAACTAGCCAATTATTGGCCCTTTTAGCAATACGTAACAAAAAAGCTCCTCAAATATTAAAGATTTCCTACATTTATTATTGATATAAATCAATAAATCAACGGATAACCGTTCAAATAAAAAAACTATGTTGTAATTATTTACATACAATATGATTTTTCCAATATTTTCAGTCGTTTAGCCATTACACTCATTTTTACAAAAAATAGACCCATAGCATAAGAATAAATCATCTTATGCCCATAGTCCATGTCACCACGCAAGTTGCTAATCACCCCAGTGGGCACACTGGAGCTGTCAAATTACTGCACCGAATTAAAAGTCGGAGTATAGAAAAGTTATTCAATAGGTACTTATCTTTTAATTCGACGAAGCACAATATCAGACTGGCCCGTTACCCTATTTCGATTTCACTTTTATTCATTCGTTAATGGCGGGAATTGCAACCGCGTCCCGCCATTACTGTCCATAGTCAACATAACATCATAATTATTTGAACAACAACTGTAAATCATTAATTTCCTAGAAAGTATGCATAACACATTTAAAAATGGACAGTAAGAATTATTGATAGTATTACGCTAATATATGAGCTTAATTACATGTATTTTGACAAATAAACTTTGTTGTAAAACCAAATACACTTCCGTTAATTTACATACTCGTAAAGTATTACTATACATTATTACACTACATTTTGATTAATCAGTACAGTTTGAGTAAGCTTAAATATATTTTTCGAATTAAATAATCATAAATCATATTAATTACACAAATATATAATAAATATAAAATAATATTTTGCCATTTTGGTCTGATTATGTTATTATTCTCAGTAGATACATAAATAGATAGGCTGCCCCTTGATGGACTTTGAAAAAACATTTTTAATCGAGAATAAAGGTATTTTAGCTGTCTTCTTTATATTTATCTTTGGTTTCATCTTCAGTACCTTAAAAACGAAAATATTGGTATGCTTTCACCCGTTCTGGCATTACCAAAAATTGAATTTTTGACTATTGGCATGAGGCTAATGTTTGAAAAGCTTATAGAAATAGGATTATTTTTATTAATTGATGAAAAAAACACCAAAAATGATTCTGAAAATAAGGTTCCAAATGCACATAATATGTATCGATAGTAGGCCAATAATTGGTATTGAGTCTTATTGATTGCAAGATTGGGGCGATTTACTTCTACTTATTATTTTGGTTCTGGGATGGTCAGCCATTTTGCTGGATTCTCAATAGTTATTTTATCAATTGTATTTTGAGAGAAACCTTTAAATTTCATCTTTGGTAGAACATTGTTGATAATGTGTGAGTAGCCGTGTCCTCCGAAAGCAGTCAGTCTGTGCTTGGTGTGAATGTCGTGTGACATGAGAACTTTATCTCCTTTTCCTTCGTCAACTAGAAGTCGAATCTTCTCAATTCTCTGGGCATCCGAAGGCATATCAGTGTCCGGGTTAAGCTGATAGTATGAAACTTCGACTCCAAACAAGTCGAATTGGCAGTATGTGCCAAACTCGGAGAACTCTAGAAGTTTCTCGTTTTCTAGTAGAGTGCGATCCAGATGGGACATGACAGCTTTATCAGCTTTGCCGCCGGCTTCCAAATAAAGTCGAATTATCTCAAAGGGGGCCTCGCTGTGTCGGTGTGGATGGAAACTTACCCCACAGCCGATTTTCTCCTGAACCTCGCCTGCCGCCTTTATAGCTTTGATTTCGAAATCTCTTAAAGGCCAAACGCTCCCAATCTCGCCCATAAAGCCAGCTTTTATTGACCTTCTCACAGTATACCCAGTATCGTTTATTACATCTGCCTCACGACCCTCGATCAAATCTTTCATCATATGATTGTACATGTCCTCTTTACTGTAATGAATGTAATTTTGAGGCTGTGTATCAGCAATGTAGAAACCGGTCCCTGCTACAATATTAACTCCTGACTCCGAACTGACTTTATATAGATATTCTAGATTTCTCTCAATACCTTCTGTAGTATTTTCGACTATTGTTCCTCCACCATACTTTTTGTAGAGTTTAACATCTTTTAAAACTGCATCTGCCGCACTCCCGTCATTAAAAATAAGGTTATACTTAAAACTATGGGGATATTGCCTTAAATCACCTAATAAGTCCAAGGTAATTCCATTCGCCTTGAAACGAGACTCTAGTTGTGTTGGTGGTTTTCTATAGAAATGTCCAAAATCCATAGATAAATGTTCGTGGGTTAATGTACGGCCAATTACGTCTGGATTGACATCGCCCTTCACTGTTCGCACTACAGGACTCATCGTGATTGCTAGGAAGTTACACTCACAAAACTTATTAACTTGATTACTCTTGGCGACTCTTGAATCAGTAGTGTTTTGTTCAACTTAATTATAAATCAACACTAAGATAACAGATGTTCGTGTTGTTATCAGTCCACAGAACACACAGCTAATGACGACACGGCACACGCTCGGGACTGGAGTGACGGGGCGGCCGGGCCACACGTGGTTGTTTACTTAGCCAGTATATTCACGACCATTTAATTTAGCCGGATAATAGTGCGCATTGGCACGCCACCACAGAATATAACACCACGTACCTACCTACATACCTACTATAATAATTTATTCTGCGGAATTGGTTGTTTTGCTTTGTTTACAGTTAAATTCAGAAAATCGCAAGGAATAAATTGACCGAGATACAAAGTATCTTGTGGAATCCATTGAGGTTATAAAATGTGTGCCAAATTTCATCGAAAGTGATTAAGTAAAGCATCCAAACTTTCAAAATAGTAATTATACTAACTTTCGCCCGCGAATTCGTCTGCGTGGACGGATATTCAGAAAATCTCTCTGCACTGAAAAAAAAGAATGATTGATTTTACTAAATTCCGCGTAAATTTTATCAAATTCGCGGGTTAATATAGGTCCTACACACTAAATTGTTGATTTTACCAAATAAAACTGGTTGATTATTTAACCCATACGTTTAGTAAATTTAATAGTATGATTTCGTATATTCAACTAATCAAGTCCTGTATATTTTACGTCGATGACTTTCGATATTTTACGATGAGATTTAATAAATGTCACTAAACGTGTTATGTAAAATATGTGAAATTTATATTGCTACATTTACTCATTTCGTTTTGTATATTTGACTAAAAAGTCCTGTATATATGTTACGTCGATTACTTTAGATCTTTTACGATGAGATTTAATAAATGTCACTAAACTTGTTTTGTAAAATATGTGAAATTAATTTTGCTAATTTACTCATTTCATTTTGTATATTTGACTAAAAAGTCTTGTATATTTTACGTCGACTTCTTTCGAGGTTCAACGATGAGATTTAATAAATGTCACTAAACTTGCTATGTAAAATATGTGAAATTAATTTTGCTACATTTACTCATTTCATTTTGTATATTTGACTAAAAAGTCTTGTATATTTTACGTCGACTCCTTTCGAGGTTTTACGATGAGATTTGATAAATGGCACTTAACTTGTTATGTAAAAAATGTGAAATTAATTTTGCTACATTTACTAATTTCATTTGGTGAATTCAACGATTCAGTATACATATTTTAACATCGATTACTTTCGACCTTTTACGATGAGATTTAATAAATGTCACTTTATTTGTCTCGGGCTTTCTCTTCTTCTTCACTTCTTCTCTCTTTTTATTTTTTCTTCGCTTCTACTTTTCTTTTATTCCCACCACAATTTTTGAGACACTTCGTTATTCTTTTTATTTGTCCCTTAAATAACCATTTTCTGCCCTTTTCATCTCTTTACTATTATTTTTTAACTATTCTATCTAGCATTTTCTATTTACATTCTTCTATATAATAATGCACATTTGAAAACAACCAAACATTTGAATCAGAAAAGCCATCAATGACTGAGGTTCGAACCGCGGCCTCTTGAGCATCAAGCGAGCAGTCACACCATTACACCACGGCAACTTGAAAGTTAGCGGCTAAATTGGTCATTGCTTGATGCTCCACGTTTCATCTATGTCATGTGACATCCCAAATGTCACATTATGTACCTTGCACAATATGTATATTATGTACCAAGTCATATTATCGTGGCACAAAAATAAATAGAAAGAGAAAAAATGGGTAGTGTACTTGTACAGCCGTGTCTTATAAATTTTACTACAAGCAAAATATCACTTAGGATTTAATGACCAGCGTCTCCAAAATGTAAATTGATTTTTTTTTTGTACCTACACTACTTACCATGAAATAAGAATCAAAATCGAAATTAGAACACGAACCTTATAAACATTAAACACGTAATACGAAACGTAAAACGAAACAAAACACGAACCTGAATTCTAAATCGAACTTAAAATTGGAATCCAAAACCGGATCGGATTGGACCGGTTTTTTTTTCTTTTCGACACTATGAAGAACCTATTTAATTTGTATTAGCAAATAAAAGTTTGAATGTTTTAGTATTTTATACTAAATAATATACGAAAAGAAACCACAACCCGCACCAGGTCAACGGGAATCGATCCCGCGACCTCCGGACATCCAGTTCAACGCTCCAACCACTGAACTATCGAGTCACTCAGACATCAACTTTTTTTTTAAATTTGTATAAAATAAAATAAAGGATAATGACTAATAACAAATATCGTCCACACAGTAAAATTCTCAAGTGCTAAGCCAATCCGCATAATGGCGCTAATGAACAACAAGTCATCACAACTTATCTATTTTCATGTAATTGAATCACAATAGCTGAATAAGATTGAGTTAAGTCTGTACTAGATTTCGAAGAGAGAGAGAGAAAAGAAAAATCCGTGAAAGGGCGCTATTGTCCAACTTGAACTTCATTACTTCATTATAGTACTATTATGTATTCTGTGAGTCTGTGAATATAGTAGTTTAAAAGCATTTACTAACTAAACAAAGAAGTACATTCTTGGGCAGTTTTTCAACAAATAAGTTGAATGCCCCCCTAGAGATACAGTCAACGGCACGCTGAGCCTCCACGACAGGTCAATGATATTCAATCAATTTTATAATCAAATGCAAGCCATCAAGGTTCAAAATAAATTACAGTTTTTTTTATAACCTCATGCGTTGCCGACTGTACATAAAGGCACATCAAAGGGTAAACAAGACAATTTTAGTAGAGTAGCAAGCGTCACTTATCGGAAATTTGGAGAACTATGTTGCTAAAGTTGATTTTATTGACAAGCTTGTGTAAAATGTACATATTTCTAATGTCAATTATATTAAATATATATCTCATAATTTGTGTTAAGTAAAATCAATCCTCTAATTTGGTAGTTTTTACGAACAACTTTAGTAGAGTAGCAAACGTCATCTATCGGAAATTTGGAGAACTGTGTTGCTAATCTCGTACTGTTGTTTAAACAAAAGTTCTTTGTTGATTTTATTGACAAGCTTGTGTAAAATGTACATATTTCTAATGTCAATTATATTAAATATATATCACATAATTTGTGTTAAGTAAAATCAATCTCTAATTTGGTAGTTTTTACGAACAACTTTAGTAGAGTAGCAAGCGTCACCTATCGGAAATTTGGAGAACTGTGTTGTTAACTCGTACTGTTGTTTAAACAAAAGTTCTCTGTTGATTTTATTGACAAGCTTGTGTAAAATGTAAATATTTCTAATGACAATTATACTAAATATATCTCATAATTTGTGTTAAGTAAAATCAACCCTCTCATTTGGTAGTTTTTACGAACAACTTTAGTGGAGTAGCAAGCGTCACCTATCGGAAATTTATAGAACTGTGTTGCTAAACTCGTACTGTTGTTTAAACAAAAGTTCTTTGTTGATTTTATTGACAAGCTTGTGTAAAATGTACATATTTCTAATGTCAATTATACTAAATAATATAAAATTCAAAGTCTTGACTGACTAAGTGAGATATCAACGCACAGCCCAAACCGCTGAACCTAGAGACTTGAAACTTTGCAAATAGGTTCCTTATGAGGTCTAGGGGTGCACTAAGAATGGATTTTTCAAAACTCGCCCCCCAAGGGGGTGAAACGGGGGTCCAAAGTTTGTATAAAAGTCCCTCAGTTTTGAAGCAAGAATCTTCAAATTTTGTTTTAGGCTGACCATTGAAAATTAATAAATACGGGTCTCAGCGTTTTTCAAAATTCTACCCCCGAAGGGGTCAAAAGGGGGATGAAGTTGTGTATTGAAGAAAATCCTTTATTTTCGAAGTAAAAATCGCTAAATTTATAGTTTAGGCTTATGGATGGAAATCTAACGCAACGTATATTATTTTTGTTAGTATTTCAACCCCTATGGGGATGAAATGGGGGTGAAAAGGGGTAAAAAAACCCAAAAAAGATATGGATGTCGTTATTGGGGTTTTCTGGGATGACGATTGCAAAAATGACATTTATTTTGATGTCCAACACGGTGGACATGATTTGACCCCTAATGGGGTGAAAATGGGGTTCAAATTTTGTATGGAAAAATAATCTAAAATAGACATTACAACTTTAAACTTCGTAGGAGCACATCTAAAAATAAATAGGCAAACATATATTTTGTAATTTAAAAAATCAACCACTTAGGGGTAAATGGGGTAAGTAAACATAAAAATCGATATGGATGTCGTTCTTTAGGTTTTATGGGATGGTGATTGCGAAAATGAGAGTTATTTTGAAGTCCAACAAGGTGGACATGATTTAACCCTTAAAGGGATAAAAATGGGGTTCAAATTTTGTATGCAAAAGAATATAAAATAGACATTACAACTTTAAAATTTGTAGGAGCATGTCTAAAAATAAATAGGCAAACACATATTTTGTTATTTTCAAAATCATCCCTTAAGGTGTAAATGGGGTAAATATGAAAATCGATGTGGATGTCGTTCTTGAGGTTTCATGGGATGGTGATTGCGAAAATAACATTTATTATTAAGTCCAACACGGTGGACATGATTGGACCTAGACATGCACATCCAGGGGACGGGGACAGGGACGGGAACGGGAACGGGATACTAATATCTCTGGTTACAATTCTGAATATTATAAACTAGCTTCCGCCCGCGACTTCGTCCGCGTGGACATTCGATAAAATCCACATGTTTTAATTTCATTAAATTCTGATCAGCTGTTTTTACGTGATTAGGCGGATCCCCACCAAGCGAGCAGCCTCGTTCGAGGCCCGTGCGGCAAACATCCTGCCTCGCGAGGCAGCGCGCTTGGTGGGAACCCGCGTAATCAAGTCAAAACGGCTGATCAGAATTCAATGAAATTAAAACATGTGGATTTTATCGAATGTCCACGCGGACGAAGTCGCGGGCGGAAGCTAGTACTAAATATATCTCATAATTTGTGTTAAGTAAAATCAATCCTCTAATTTGGTAGTTTTTACGAACAACTTTAGTACAGTAGCAAGCGTCACCTATCGGAAATTTGGAGAACTTTGTTGCTAAACTCGTACTGTTGTTTAAACAAAAGTTCTTTGTTGATTTTATTGACAAGCTTGTGTAAAATGTACATATTTCTAATGTCAATTATACTAAATATATCTAATAATTTTTGTTAAGTAAAATCAATCCTCTAATTTGGTAGTTTTTACGAACAACTTTAGTAGAGTAGCAAGCGTCACCTATCGGAAGTTTGGAGAACTGTGTTGCTAAACTCGTACTGTTGTTTAAACAAAAGTTCTTTGTTGATTTTATTGACAAGCTTGTGTAAAATGTACATATTTCTAATTTCAATTATACTAAATATATCTCATAATTTGTGTTAAGTAAAATCAATCCTCTAATTTGGTAGTTTTTACGAACAACTTTAGTGGAGTAGCAAGCGTCACCTATCGGAAATTTGGAGAACTGTGTTGCTAAACTCGTACTGTTGTTTAAACAAAAGTTCTTTGTTGATTTTATTGACAAGCTTGTGTAAAATGTATATATTTCTAATGTCAATTATACTAAATATATCTCATAATTTGTGTTAAGTAAAATCAATCCTCTAATTTGGTAGTTTTTACGAACAACTTAAGTGGAGTAGCAAGCGTCACCTATCGGAAATTTGGAGAACTGTGTTGCTAAACTCGTACTGTTGTTTAAACAAAAGTTTTTTGTTGATTTTATTGACAAGCTTGTGTAAAATGTACATATTTCTAATGTCAATTATACTTAATATATCTAATAATTTTTGTTAAGTAAAATCAATCCTCTAATTTGGTAGTTTTTACGAACAACTTTAGTACAGTAGCAAGCGTCACCTTTCGAAAGTTTGGAGAACTGTGTTGCTAAACTCGTACTGTTGTTTAAACAAAAGTTCTTTGTTGATTTTATTGACAAGCTTGTGTAAAATGTACATATTTCTAATGTCAATTATACTAACTATATCTAATAATTTTTGTTAAGTAAAATCAATCCTCTAATTTGGAAGTTTTTACGAACAACTTTAGTAGAGTAGCAAGCGTCACCTATCGAAAGTTTGGAGAACTGTGTTGCTAAACTCGTACTGTTGTTTAAACAAAAGTTCTTTGTTGATTTTATTGACAAGCTTGTGTAAAATGTACATATTTCTAATGTCAATTATACTAACTATATCTAATAATTTTTGTTAAGTAAAATCAATCCTCTAATTTGGTAGTTTTTACGAACAACTTTAGTAGAGTAGGAAGCGTCACCTTTCGAAAGTTTGGAGAACTGTGTTGCTAAACTCGTACTGTTGTTTAAACAAAAGTTCTTTGTTGATTTTATTGACAAGCTTGTGTAAAATTTACATATTTCTAATGTCAATTATATTAAATATATCTCATAAATTTGTGTTAAGTAAAATCAACTTTCGCATTTTGTTAGTGTTACGAACAAATTTAGTAGCGTCACCTGTTAGAAAATTGGAGAAGTATTTTACAAACTTTCTTTAGTGTATTCAAATATTTGTTTAATGAATTTTACTATACTAAGAATAGTTTTAGTCAATCTGTTTTGTTATGTAAAATCAACAAAGTATATTTTGTTAAATTCACCCTTGTTATAGTAAAATTAACCATGAAAAGGGTTGACTATGACAGTTCTTTAGGCAACCTACGCTACTTTAGTACATTCAACAATTCTTTTTTTTCAGTGTGGGAACTCTTGACCGGGATGAAAATTATCATAATCTAGGCTATAAATAATTTACCTGTGTGCCAAATTTCATCCAAATCCGTTCAGAGCCGTTTTGCGTGATTTGCGTGAATAACAATCATCCAAACCATCCAAACTTGCAAATTTCACATTAATTATACCATATATATGTTATAACATATATATGTTAAAGGATAATAGGATTTAGGCTTAACAAGGATTTAGGTGTATGAATGTACTAACTAAAACTATAGCCTATGTATGTACTGATGTCTAAAGCCCTTTGTTTGTTTTTACCCGACTACGGCGAAGAGGGTATATGATTTTGACCTGGGGGTCAAGTCTCTGCTAATGTTACCGTCAAAATCGTAGTTCAATGGTGTTTGAATGGTTATCCTTTTTTACACAGTTCTTGTTTCTTAAGCCCAAAACCAAAACACATTGTGTTTCTTAAACCCAAAACGGACGCACATTGTGTCTCTATTTTGGGTTTCAGAAACAAGAACAGTGTCAAAAAGCATTACCATTCAAACACCATTGAAACACGATTTTGACGTTAACATTAGCAGGCTTGACCCCCAGTACCTATGTAAGTATAGGTATATCTTCTCAACAATTTACGAATTGTTTTTGTCGTCTATTACTCACAATAAAACGAAAAATGTATTAACATTAGGTAGGGAACAACTTATTTTTAACAAATGAGTTGAATTATACTTATATAAAAAAATACAAAAATAAATCAACAATAAAATCTTAGGTAGGTAATTATACAAATAAGTTTTATAAGTTTAGGGTGGGATTGATTCCTGGTCTTTAAGGAGGTTAGTTAAAGTCTTCTTATACCGCGCGAAATTAGGGTTAAAAATGTCGATGTCTTTGTTACTACGCGCCACTTCATTGTAAGTCCGACACATCCTAACCACAGGGTTATAATAAGACGTATTGATTTTATAAACTTGGATCGCAAAAGTGTTGGGAAGGCGGGACCTGTATCGTGTGTTAATGATCAATGATGAAAGTAAATCAGGTGCATCAATGGATGCATGGAGTATTTTATGAAGACAAAGAAGATCATATCTTTTATGTCGGGTTTCCAATGAAATGACTCCGAACTTAGACAACCTTTGACTTGACTTGACTTTGACAATTGAATGCATTTATAAATTTTTACCACCTTTGATGTAAAAAAAACATTCTGTGGACCCTGTTTCTGGTCTTATTTGCATAATTTGCAAAACAGAACATTCGTTTATGTTAAAACCAACCATAAAAATCGGCGATGTTAATACCTTCAATCTTAATTGAACAGGTTTTTTTAACTAACTTGAAAGCGAAGAAAATTTATAAAAACATGTAAAAATTGAAACTTGCACCGGCAAGTTCTCAACGCAACTGCCGCCGCCGCCCGCGTTGAAACGGGCACCGATTTGAACCCAAAGTGAGAGTTACGTTCGATTTCACTCCATCACCGATTGACCAGATTAATTTCCTAGATCCTTACTTACATTTTACTTTCTTTATTGAATTCGATCCCAATTAGAATGATTATACATATACCATATTTACATAAAATTATGGGTAAGCATATACATTTTATTATAAACGTTAATAAATAAAAACCATATTTTAATAAATTTATTATATTTATACAAGTTATATATTTATAAAACTGTATATATTCTATTCTCGATTTCGTTTGCACTTAAATAATTTAATACATAGGTACCTACCATTTTAGAAAAATGATCGAAGGTTCTCGAATTAGCTTTATTGTATCTTGATTGATGACCATTAAAATTTTCATTTTATGAAAAGTGTCAACTTCCACTGAAAAAATTAAAAGGTGTGAGAGGGCCAGAAGAACAAGCCTGAATGCTAAGCATGATTTTCCCTGTTAATTTCCAAATTTCCCAAAACGTTATAATACTTTTTTTGTGTTTTAGATTTGACCTTTTTACTATCAAATTAACTTTCCTAGTGGGCAATTGTTTATGATATTTTTACCATTGAAAATGGTTATCGGATGCAAATCGCCAGTATTTTCGCCGTATTTTTGGCCATATCTCCGAGGATTTTGGGAGGATCGAGATGGGAATAGTACCAAAAGTTGAGGAATTTATCGAAACACGTGTGAATGTTTGAATTTTGAAATTCATGGAATTTTGCAAAAAAAACCGATTTAAGAAAAAAATGAAAAAATGGGTCCTAGTGTATTAGTTTGGCTACAAAATGGCATAAGAATTTTGAAAATCGGTTAATAATATTACGGCCGCGTCGAGGCAGTCAGCGGGCCCTTTTGTGACACGAAGCCGACTGTCACAATCGTAAAAATAAATTAACTTAAAAATATAATAGGATTTTGCATTAGATTTGATTTTGGTTTTTCGTAAATTTTTGGGTTCTTCAGGCATTATTAATTTTATAGAGAGAAAAAAAAACTGGATTCAATAAGACATTTTTATTGGTGACAGGACGTCAAACATAACTTTATTCTTCTTTATGAGCTATCGGTAGTTTAATAGAAACTCTTTTAACAATTTTCAATGCTCCGATTCTTTCGGGGACTGTAAAATCTGTAAACTTTTTATATATATTTTACATAATAATGTTAAAAATTGGTTTGCAACCCCGTTGTGTATGTTTAGGCGCGTTTAGTGACTTTCACCTGGCAAACAGCCTAGCCGGGTGTTAAGTGTGCTATCCTATGTAAATTTGCTCGTCAACACGTAAACTATTGTGTTTATGACGTCATGTAGGTAATTAAACTCAGAGCCCAAGCTGTTGTAAGTATACCTAATGAATGCGTCGGTGTAAGTACTACGTTTAAGAGGGTTACTAAAAAGTAGTGCTTAAATAAAGACGAAAGTGTGAATTGTGTTCTTCTAGTGTACTCTGAATAAGTTTTGTTGTAGGTACTTTTTATCGTTAAACAATATTTAATAACCTGTCGTTTAGTTGTCGTTTAGTTTATTGCTAAAAGTGGCCACTTTTAGCAATAAAACTCCATTAAACTAAACGACAGACTAGAAAATATAGTTTAAGCCAAAAAAATTACCACAAATCTTATAAGGAGCAAGTACACACTAGAAGAACACAATTCACAATTTCGTCTTTATTTAAGCACTATGATTTTTTTCCATTGGCGGCGCTGGTATAGCGAATAAACGCTCTTAAGACATCGCAAAGCCCTATCACACGTTTGTAAGAAAAAGCTTATCAAGTTATCAGTCCGTAGACATTGGATACCAGTCATTTATATTGACAAGGGTCCTCACCTCAATCCTTTCGGATGCCAGTTCTATGGTAATTTGATGAAGAGAAATCGTGAGCGGGGCGACATACGACAATACCATTCTCGTGTTGTTTCGTCGAATCGGGAACTCAATTGATATGAACGGAAAGGTAGGTTGAGCAATGAGATTTATGTTTATCGCTTAATAAAACTGACACCGATACTTGATACCACGGCTGGTTGGCGTATAATTTAATATAAATACTTAGAAGTACTTTGTCGGGGGGTTAACTGGAAATTTTGGGATATAAGTACTTACAGCTAACATTGAGTTTTTGACTTCGAGGAAACTTGACCACCCTTAGCACGAACAGCTATCGAGAAAAAAAACGCGCGTAAAATTACTCGATAAGTAGACAATAATTCTCTATGGAAAATTTCATTTCGCTTATCGGCGATAGATGGCGCTGTACAAATTTCCAATACAAAATTTATCTATAGAATGATTTTACGCGCGTTATTTATTTCAATAGCTGTTCGTGCTAAGGGTACTGACCTCAAGGACTCTGTGCGTGATATTAGCAAAAATTCGAAAAACGTCCGAAATTTTCATTTTTTTTTTTAATGTGGGATTCAAATTAGTCCAATCAACAGTGTTATTTAAGTACAATGCCATCGACCCTCTTTTGATTTTTGTAATATCTTGATTGTCATATGCTTTTGCTAAAGAACTGCTTTTGCGCATGGTGTGGTGTGGTGTAAAATAAAAAATAACACGCAAGTATTTAATCTGTGGTGAAGACTGTGGGCACTGTGGAAAAAGGTCATAATGATCCTTTTGTTTAAAAATATGGTTCATTCACCTTTCAGCTACTTGCCTGTTATAAAAATTTGCCTCCAGAAAAATACAAGTTTCCTTTGAAGTTCGTTCCTGAAGGTTTTCAGATTAACAACCGGCAGTAAAAGAAATGTTAAAATTAAAGTAACGTATAGAACAAAACAACTCAACCAAATCTAATAATAACTACTTACCAATATAGGTTCTGGAATTTCTTTCTCCAACTCCACTCCTCCATCAATTTTAGAATTATTAAGTAATTTTTATGTGGACACTTATATTAGACGCTTCCTTCCTTTCCTTTTTAGGGTTCCGTAGCCAAAATGGCAAAACACGGTAAGAGATTCGTCATGTCTTGTCTGTTTTTATTTTAATAAGGTGCCTGCTATTATCTGTAGTCTGTACATTTTCTCTCCCCATTCGTTCGCTATAACTCATAATTTGTATATTAGCAAGAACAAAATTAATATGCGTTTATTTCTTTATCTTGATGGACAATATTATTATTTTCAGAAAACTTTCTCCTTTGATGTATGCGTGGCTTTTGCGCCAACGTGCGATGATATGATCGTATGATTCGTATGACGTATATATATTCTGGCAATAATCACGTTGTATCCGACATCCTGCCTACCTTTAATTTTTTTAGGATTTTTTAGGATAATTGGCAGGTTACTGCAGTTAACACAGGTAATGATGAAAAACATTGAAAAACGCCGGCTAGGTATTGGGAGGTTCCGTTCCGACCGCCTACTTCCTAAATTGTATCAGATTTTCACTTAGGTTTCTACTTCCTAGATCAGTTTCTTGGATTACTTAGTTCGGAAATTGAATAATATATTAACAGCTTTAGGATACGTTTTAGCCACAACCGCAGTTGTATCTGCTTGAGACACAAAACACCCTTAAATTAGCACCTAGATATTTTAGCGAGAGTGTTCGTTGCCTGCTTCCAGTATTATATAGATCAAACAATGCAGGTCCATTCATTTATCTTCATAGGACAGCTGTAGGACAGACACGTGGACACTGCGAGAGAAAAACAAAACGTTGCGATCCGTTTGAACGCATGGTAATGGATTGCAATATACTTTCGACCTGACTGTATGTTCTTCATGTGTGACAGGAACTAAAAAAGTTTACATTCCAAGTGTATGAGTTTTTGATTGTTGATACTACCTAGCATATCAGATATTGCACAATGCCCTTAGAAATAATAGCGTGATGTAAAAAAAATATCTGCATATTTGCGTAAAGAAATGAAAATACACACGTCTGGAAGTACATATTTTCCAGAAATTGTATAATAAAATATGAGGAACATGACACACATAATGAAACGTGCGTTCCCCGCATATAAAGCCTCGAAGCCTCATAATGGCTTACTAAGTGAGGTCATTACTTTAGGAAGCATGCACATAACTACTAATTTTATCTTAATTAAAGAAAATGAGGAATTCATTCTGGTTTGTAAGATCTATCTAGACTAGTAATTTCCATTCCTGCCTGCCTAGCATGACCGATTTATATCGCGTGATATAGCGTTTTGTCACGTTTAACTGTCAAAAAGACAAAGGAGTTTGACAGTTGAGTGTCGATAAAATGCTATATCACGCGATATAAATCGGTCATGCTAGGCAGGCAGACTATCTCGTACGCAAGTAGGAAAATTTTAAATAGGAGTAGGTAAGTACCTACTTTCGCCAGCTGGCGCCCAGATTGGAGAAGGCCGCAGCTGCCTTGGGACGGCTCCTCCCCAATATTGGTGGCCCAAACTCCACGTGCAGACAACTTTTTGCGGGGGTCATAAGGAGTATGGCCCTTTACGGGGCCCCGGTGTGGGCGGACGCCCTCAATGCCGAGAATTGTAGGCTCCTCAGGAGGCCGCAACGCGTGATCGCAACCCGCTTGATACGCGGTTATAAGACGGTTTCCTGGACGGCGGCATGTGTACTGTCGGGTACACCCCCTTGGGAGCTTGAGGCTCTGGTCCTCAAGAGGGTATACCTGGAGAGGAGGGAGTCCAGAAGACGTGGAGAGCGACTGGCCCCCGAAGAAGTGTCTGCAATTAGGGAGAGAGCGGAGGAAGAAATAATGGACGAGTGGCAGCGTCGCCTTCAGACCCCCATCGCGGGCGCAAAGACGGTGGAGGCGGTGCGCCCGATGATACGGGAGTGGAAGGGGAGAAAGTTCGGGGCTATGACTTTTAGACTGGTGCAGGTTCTTACCGGACACGGATGTTTCGGGAAGTTCCTGCACCGGATTCAGAGGGAGGAGTCCCCAAAATGCCACGAGTGCGACGCTGTTCTAGACACTGCGCAACACACGCTAGAGGCGTGTCCTGCGTGGTCGGAGCAGCGTGGAGAACTCGTAGGGGTTGGGGGGAGGAAACCACTCTCTGCCCAGCATCATCAATGCGATGCTGAGCAGTGAGAGATCATGGCAAGCGGTAGTCTCCTTCTGTGAGGATGTCCTCCTCCAGAAGGAGACAGCGGAGAGAGTCCGCGAAGAGGACGCTCATGCGGCTCTTCTCCGCCGCAGACGGATGGGGGTAAGGAGGCGTCGCTACGCGAATCTCATTCCCCCTTAAACGGGACCAAGCGGGTGGTGGGGGGTGACCTATCGCCTGCCTTGCACGGTCTCAATCCGTCTGGGGAGATGGCTAAACTTGCTCAGCCATCTCCCAACCGCGAGGAGGCCCGGATAACCGGGCCGGCCGCCGGGTCTAATGAGGTGGAATCCTACAAGGGTCCCTCAGGGCCAATCGGCGGCGAGAGGGCAAGTGCCGGAGGTTTTTAGTGGGCTGGGTGGGATCACGGGAGGCAGTCGTGGAGGGAGCCGCAACGGTGAATGTTGCGGTCCCCTCCTGGCGAGTCCCACATACCCCTCCCTGCTCACCTTCGGGGAGGAAGCGCATAAAAGCGTTTTCCTTCGGCATAAAAAAAAAAAAAAAAAAAAAAAGGTAAGTACCTACTTAAAAACTAAAAACGTGTTAAAATAGTAAAACTTGAAGCGTGTTTAATTTATACCACTTTCAGATCCGAAAATAACATGAATTTCGGCGTGGCCCTGCTCGGCAGCATACTTTGGTAGAAAATCGCAAAACAGTGGTAAATAATTATTTACGGTAAAAATTTCTAAGTTATTTTCTTTCTACCTATAATCTCTCATCCATCGGATATACAGCGCCAAAGATATCAACGTAAGTTTTTCTTCATTTATAACCCATTTTCGATGAAATAATAATTATGTAAATTTTATATTTCCCCCAATGACCAATGATTCACCTTACCGTCCCCAACGTTGGGAAGTGTAATCAGCTAAAAGCCAACTTTATAGTTGACCGGTACTATATAAACTAGGTACACACTATACAGCACAGACTATACATGTTGTTCTTGAGACCGCCTTTATGCCCTACGTAATAAAAGCTGTTTTCGCAGTTTAACTGTATAACCTGACGTGCTGTCGTGCGTACAATAACATAGGTTCTTTCAAGACACATTTGTATGCAGGAGTTGTGTTGACTTCAGGCCAACCTATCTTTATTTCGTCCAGTGATTATTATATAAAATTATAAGATTTTTTTTAAGGAAATTGAGATTTTGTAATAAGTTGATGGTAAAACAAGTAAGATGAAAATTAAACGATAAGTAGATATTCTCTACTCTAAATGTAATGTAAATAAGTACTTACTTACTTACCTATCTTATCTTACCTATATTTTTTTCTGTAGTACAATAAAAATAACCGATTTAACAACTGTGATATTGCCATTTTGCCATTTTATGAAAATATTAGTTATACAAAACATTGCAGCGTAATGTTAACCACTATGTTTTCGGCTTCAGCCAACAATTAACCTTTTTTTTGTTGTATCAAGAGAAGAATGCAATCTACTTACATACATCGCATACATATCAATTATTGTCAAGGTACACAATTTTGTAAAACTTACACTATAAACAAATATTTTTCATAAAAATTCGAGTAAGTTATTAAACTTAATTTAAATTTAAATAATTAATTTTTCAACACACTTGCTCGTAAAGTGAGCCCTAATACATCGCTTTTAGGGCCATAAACCGAGCTATAACAAACGCGTGCAATAAATATAAAACACAAGTAGGTACGTAATAGAAAATCCTACAAAGTTAAATTAGTACCTTACTGTAAAGTTCTATGCGAGTAAACAGAGCATTCCCAATTTAGCCGGGTAATACAGTTTTTTTTAGTAACAACAAAGAGGTTTTATGCTGCTGAAAATTCATATACATTTTTGGAATAAATAAATGTGTACGTAAGTCCTTAATTAAGTCAAACAAATATTTATTCTTATCAAATTATTCATAATTCACAATATTTTGTTATAAAATATTAAAATATTTGCATTTATCACTTAAAAATATAACTTTGAAGTAGGCTGTATGCTCACTCACCCCTTTGTTCGCAAAATATTCTTGCGTTGGGCTTGTGAAAAAAACAAAAAAACCTGCGCGCCTTTTCCTATAATTATCATAATTATTTTGTTTTTGTCGTATTTGTTGCTGAGTGGTAAATTACTTTGTTTTTTCCTTGCAAATGTGTTGAAAAACGTCGTATGAAACTCGTGAGCTCTTGCTTATTGCACACTTGGCTGAGATACGCCCTCGCCTGCGGCTCGGGCTGCAACCCACAGCCTTCTGTGCAATGAGCAACCTAACTAAGCTAACTTGTCTCATAATGTACTATTTGTCTACAAACAGGTGCGTTTTTAACCGAGGCCCAGATGAGGATGAGAGACTACCGAGGTCACAGTCTCGACCTCTTACGCTTGCTGGCCGACCAGCCGTGGGCATCGAACCACCGTTGGGACCGAGTGCCGCGAATCGACTTGCATCTCAACAATGACATGGAACAGCGCATACCAAGACATCTCGACAACGACGACGATAACAATATGGGCAATGATTTAAGGTTGGTTTCTTGATTTAATTCAATCACTAGGAAATTCGGGTTCTCTGAAGCTTTTGAAGCTTTCAGAGGAGCACGGTGGCGTAGAGGAGCTTGGTGGCGGAGAGGAGCTCGGTGGCGCAATGGTTTTAGCGCCTGGCCTTGCGATTGCGGAGGCTATGCTTAGCCTCCGCAATCGCAAGCCTTTAAGCCTTAAAGCAACCTTCGCAAGGGTATGGGCGTCGGTTGGGTCATGGCATGGGTGGTTTTTTTACTATTATCTCGAGTTCCTCCGTGGTTCGGAGGGCACGTTAAGCCGTTGGTCCCGGGTGTATTTGCAGTCGTTAACACCCGCATTGAGCCCGCGTGGTGGGTTATGGCCCATCCTTCTTATTCACCCATAAGGAAAGCCTGTGCCTCAGCAGTGGGGACATTAAAAATGGCTGATGTCAGGAAGCTTCAGCTCCAATTTTTATCAGGAAGTAAAAAATACTTTTTACATTGGCTTTGAATATTAATTGAGATTCCATCGTCGGTTTCTGATTTTTGTGGCGTGTTGAAAAGAATGTCATACTTTATTGATCCTTATGAACCGCGTCTGCAACGCGTAGGTACGGATAGCAACTGGATTTTGTGTGCTCATTACGCTGCAGTAAGCATTTCATTCACAGACAGAGTGGGTGTTAACGACCGTTAACGCAGCTTAAATCGGTCCGATCTTTTGCGCTAACATTGTTTATGCCACTAAGAAATTCCATAGCAATATATTATGTAGATAGGGTATCCTACATTGTGAATGTGAAGTGCAAATATTTTTGTCGTTATTCGATCCACATCAAAAGATTTCGCCTTGTGTGTGTAGGT
Organism: Agriphila straminella; assembly: GCA_950108535.1. Lineage (NCBI taxonomy): Eukaryota > Metazoa > Arthropoda > Insecta > Lepidoptera > Crambidae > Agriphila > Agriphila straminella. Next base: position 8,153,586 of record OX467321.1, on the reverse strand, counting down.
AGGTATGGTAATTTTATTAAGTACAATTTTGTCACAAGGGTTACCTCCGGGAAGCGGTCGGCGGTCGCTTCAGCGCTGAACTTAGGCCGATGGCGACGTCAGCCGACGCCTACGCCGGCGCTCGGTAAGGCCGTCACGCTGTATGTCGGCGTCGGTAAGCAACGCCGCATCACGCATACTCATTTGTCGTAACTCCCTGTTGGCATCACTATCTGCAGTCATATTACGGCCGTAATTTAGCGGCGTAGAACGTTTTCTGTATGAAAACATTATGGCGCACCGTAGTGTCTACATTTTTTTTTATGAAAAATAAAACATTACATTGATGTTACGCGCACCAAAAATCACGTAAATTTGTCCGATGCGGTGTGATGAGAGAACGGTTATTAAAAACTCAATTAAGTTCTACTAGTCGAAGTAAAACGTTCAAACATAGAAAACCTTCTACGCCGCTAAATTACGGCTGTAATATGACGGCACCGTCATCCTAGGAAACCCTAGCTTAAGCAACGCCGCATCACGCATACTCACTCATTTGTCGTAACTCTCTGTTGGCATCACCATCTGCATTTAAAAAATAACCAACGCCTAGCGTTCGGTAAGGCGGCCGTCAACGTCGGTAAGCAACGCCGCATCACACATACTCGTCATTACTGTCATTACTCACTCATTTGTCGTAATTCTGCTAGTTATAGAAAGACCTATTCTAAAAGTTTTGAACGAAACATTTTTGTAATGCCCTGAAAACGCCCTTCCTAATCTTCACCCATTCGTTGGAGGAACTTATTTTGACACGTTATGGACTCCCTAAACGATCAAAATTGCTTGTCAATCATTTACATTGCATTTACCATTTGGGGGCGTAGCCTACTTTTAATTGGCCACGGTAATCTATCTGTTCTGTGGTGCTTGTCAAGCATCGCTCCTAGACGATCAAAATGTGATTGACAAGCAATGCAATGTAAATGATTGACAAGCAATTTTGATCGTTTAGGGAGTCCATAAGTAATTCCAATTATTCATGATAGCGTTCCGCTGAATTCGTTAGTTCGCGAAGTTTCGTTTCAGAGAAAGAGCATAGGCTCTATTGTTATTTAAAACGCGATATTCGTTTCTGAGTAGTGTTTCAATAAAAAAAAATGCCTCGCATCGACACCTCACTTCATCCTTGCCAACACAGTTTATAGACTACGGTTATCCTTTTTATTGAATTTGGACTCGAATATTTTCTTGTTTCGTACTTTTTAGAGCACGTTTTTTCCGTAGTCGCTGGTTTTAGTTTTTTAAACTTCATTTTTTACAGTAACATGTAAGGTGGTTAATGATGTGATGAGACTTAAACAGGTGATAGTGTTGCTTAAACTGAACAACTATCTCTAAGGAACATAGGTCGAAAAACTATTTTTTTTGCCTTCTCATAGTAAGTCGTTCAGCTGATCAATACATTTTGTATGGGAGTATGAAATTTCTTTGTTTTTCGACCTAATGTTCCTTAGAGGAAGTTGTTCAGTTTAAGCAACACTATGACCTGTTTATGTATTATCACATCATTTGGCACCACCTTATATACCGATGCCATTATTAGCACAAAACCTAACAGTAATCGATAATACCGCCGGAAAATAACGGAAATATTAGCTAGAGAATCAGAGATTAGATTAGAAACTAGTGTAGGTACCTAATGTTTTAGACAGCGAGTTTCCTGCAGATGTGCTGAACGACGTGGGCTCCTTCCTAGACTCGTACCGCGACAACCTGAAGACGCTGACTTTCCTGTCGCCGCACCACAGATCCGGGCTGTTCCAGGATGCGCCTTCTGTAGTCCACGCGCCATCAGCTGGTAAGTAAACTTTCATATTCGTCATCAGAAAATTCAAACCAGATATTATAACTACGCTTTACAATCAAACAAAAAGTTGTGTTTCTTGCGCAATGCATGAAAATTGCAATTTTTTTTTCCACTATTCAAGGGGGCTTACCATCAGCAAATAAAAAACCGTTCAGTTCAAAAGCAGGCCTTAAGCAGGACTGCTTAAGGCCTGCTTTCATACTAACCGTTGAGGTCTTCGAGCATAGCGGCTTAACGCGTCTTACTCTAAGGTTGAGGTCATAGTACGAAAAAGCAAGGCAGTTCAATATAAAGCCCTGCTATAAGAGCTCATAGTAAGGCCAAAGAAGCACAACTTTTTGTACTTGCAAAACCAATGTAAGTATTCTGTGGCAAAACGTAGTTTTACCACAGAATACAAAATAAATAGTGCCTACAAATATTTCACTCTTCTTTATAGGGGGTTAGTACTATTATAAATTATATTCTGTGATAGGGGTCCAACCAAAATCATACCAAAAATGTAGTTATACATTTCGCGTTTTGCGTTTTTATTGTAAGATAATAATATGACTGGTTTGTTTACTGATATGAATATTTAATCAAATGTTAAGTTCTAAAATTAAATTGTATTGTTACTTGATTGTTACACTCCCTCGATTCAGCCAACTTTAAAATACGTATACCTAGGTAGACAAATATGGCCCTCTGAGAGTTAGAACGAGTGCACAAACAGACAACTAATTAAACTTTGTTATGCATCGTGGCCACTGGGCCGTTGTTAGGTACTCCATCTAGCCAAGAATTCTATTCGTAGGGGGTCGAGCCACAGAATATTATAATATGGTCGAGCTCTGGACCAGAGACAATAAATACATTACAACTTTATTTTAAAATGAATAATTGTTCTTCGTAGATGAAAATTAATGTTTGTCCTCAGATGATGTATTTCTGTTGCCGCTATACCTAACAGCAATACTAAAAACAGAATAATTTAAATATTTAAGGGAGTGCTCCCATACAACAATGTTGTATAGATTGTACGGAACCCTTTGTTCCGACTCGCGCTTGGCCGGTTTTTATCACTATTTAAATTGTCAAAATTCTTGTGTCATAAGTACGTAGGTATTGACTTAATCATTATTTATAAATACTTACTGCGGATTTTCGCGTAATTTATTTCGTAGGGTACCTACCTACCTACGTATGCGTACATAGCAATTTGTACCTACATACAAATTGCTTGCAAAATACACTACTTTTTCTTTCAACATTGTGTGTACTAAATGTATAAACCAATAAATAAAATAAAAATATTGCAAGTAAGATTGGATTGAAAAAACACGTAAGTATTTAAACTCCAAAACTGTTTTCTTGCTAAAAAGAAGCCTTTTTTCAACGTAAACAAGAACCTTCATTCCATCTTATTGTATTTACTGTACCTACCTAACATTATAAAATCTGCGCCCCAGAGGTTATCCACGGAAAATTGTAAATAAACCATCCAGAAATGGCGAGGACCATTTTCCTGCTGCCGCGTTCGTGCTCCGAGTTAATTAATTATACTTAACATCCTTTTTCCTCAATGTTTTGCATCTGTAGAGCTAAATTCGTCGACTGCAAATCTGCGAACTCAATATACCGCAGGATTATGATAGCAGAAAGATAATCACAAATACAGGGTGTCTTTTTATTCACTCTCCAAATTTTAAAGATGTCCATGAAACTGAACAACTTTATCTAAGAAACATAGGGTCAAATATGTAAAAAAATGACTTTCCAGTTTCCATACAAATCAAATAGATCACGTGATCAATTTTGAGGCGTAGGTATTTCGACACCATGTTTCATGGACAAATTTTATTAGTAGATATTTGTTTAGTATTAGTATTGTACTATGTAGGTACCATTAGTATTCTGAAAGTTTTAAATAAGTACTAGGGTAGGGTAGGTAACTCGCTTGTATGTACTTATTGTTATTCTTGTATGTAGATTACTACTTAATAAAAAATCAAGGATCAGTTTCACAGGTTTCAGATAAGTTCTTGTTAAATTAAGACTAAAAATTACTTACTTACAAATTCTATTCCATTAAAAATGAAGAAAGATGTTATCCATCAATATCCGGTGAAAGGTCCTAAATCTCACATCATGAAACTAATGGTTATAATGAATGAAATTATTCGGCGGAGGTGCGTAAACAAACTCCTTTATCCCAAACCAATTATACCCTTGTCAAAAATTAACAAAACCTGGCAACAACATTAGCGGACTTTATTTATATCCAGACATTCTCTTTGATGCAAGTGACAATGCAATTTGGTACCTATAGTCGATAGGTGTGTGGTTTTAGTTTAGATGGAAATGATCGTTGGAAATTTTTAATATACTATATCGACGAGCTGAGTGGTGCAGTGGTCATCATGTCGCCTACCACGCAAGAGGTCCCGGGTTCGATTCCCGGCCGGGCAGAAATTGAAATGATGAATTTTAATTTCTGTGACGGGTCTGGGTGTTACTATGTATAAATAGTATATATTTAAAACCTATATAAGTAGTATATCCTGTTGTCTAGCACCCATATTACAGGCTTTGCTTAGTTTGGGGCTAGATGGCGCTGTGTGAAATTGTCCAAGCATTATTTATTATTTATTATGTTGGAAAGTGAAATAGTAATATTATGTGAAATGAACTTTTTTGCATTAGAGTATGTTACCACTCCGTTTTCATTTGTATCACAAATCAGTTTTATCAAGGACGGGACGAGCCAGTGATTTTCGTGGCATGAACTTTACCAACATCTAAATAAAAGAAAATTACGAAAGTAAAATTCTGCAATTTTTATTGCTATTAAATTCTTATCAGTTTTTAAATAAAACCAGAAGTTAGAGATAACCGTTGACTGCGAAACTGTCTCTGCTACATTATTCCTCAAGATGGCAATAGGAAGTTGGTGGATCTGACGCGTGGTGTAAGCGACCTTTAATGCTATCATTGAACTCTACGCCGCGTGTGTATCAATTACGAGCGATTAAGGCCTTCCTACACATGCGACTTCACACGAACAAGTAATAAGACAAGACTAGTATTTTATTGCTAATGTCCTTAGGTATAGGTACTGTCGGTTTAGTCATGTAGTTTAGCTATACAATAAACATTTGACAAGGGTGACTTTAGATCGTAATTAAAGTTTCTATGTTATCTTACATATTTTACTTACATATTTAAATACTGAAGGTAAATTCGACTCAATGAAACTGTTTTTTGATGAACGGAAAATTAATTGATTGCAAGGAAAAATCGAAGTTAAAGAAATACCTACCAATTTTCACTAAATTTTTAAACATAAGTAATTCTTTTGATAAGATTTTGTGTTACAGTTTTTTATTTAGATCTCTCTGTATTTTCGTTAGAATAATTACAAAAACTTGCTTAACTTCAGCAATCGCTAGGCCAGGCGCTAAACCACTGCGCCACCGAGCTCCTCAGGTCCTCTGATGATGATTTATCAATTTAAACCGAGAATTCAAGTAAAAGCTCTTATTTTGAACCTACTATGTAATTCTTTTTCATCATTGCTCAGGCGGTAGCGGTAGCGGTGGCGGTAGCGGTGGCGGTGGCGGGGGCGGTGGCATCCAAAAACTCCACGCTCTTCGCCCCCTGAGACCGAGCGGCAACATCAGGTGGGAATGCCGCCAATTCATTTACTTATTATTATTAAACTTGATCCAGGTCAATATTTAAATAAAAAAGGAAACAACCATGACCTTTTAAATTGTCTCTAATATTTTTTTAATAGGTAACTCTTCAACTGTTGTTTTATAAGCCATTCAAACCAAAAGTGGCCACTGTCGTTTCGATTGCATTTTAAAACTAGTACAAACTTAGAGAAACGCAAGAGCAACGGGCGGCTTAAAAAATTCCAGAATTATTTGAATAGAGTAATAATCGCTAAGGCTGTTCCCTTCCGGACGGAAACGGAAGCCGGTAAGAATTAAAAATATTAAAGAGAAAGACAATTTCAAAGGGCATGGTTGTTTCCTTTTTTAGGGTTCCGTACCAAAATGGTAAAAAAGGAACCCTTATGGTGTGACTCAGTCTGTCTGTCTGTCTGTCTGTCACAGATGGATATCTCGAGAACTACTAATGGTATCAACTTGAAATTTGGAATAGTTAAAGATGACATTTGTCCAACTATTTTGCAAATAAGAAAGAAATAAAAAATAAAAATATTTTATTTACAACAGGGACCGAAAAGGGGTCTTAAAAAAATTTTGTGAAGTGACTATGGCATGTGGGGTATCATGAAAGAGCGCTGTTTGCACTTTTTTTTCTTTTTTTTAGGCCTCATAGTTTTCGAGTTATGATGAAAAATGTAAAAAAAATACCCCCCCCCCCCCCTTATCTCCGAAGTTTGCAAAGAGAAAAATCTGAAATAATTCTATGTAATAGTATTTTATGTAAAGATTACAGGAAAAATAAAACGATGTCTTAATATTACACACTTTTTTAGAAATTCAAAAAACAAACAAAAAAGTTCATATGTTCCTCTACCAGTCAACAGATGGCCCTGACCAAAGTAAAATTAAATTAGTTTCACTATCGGTCAAGAGATGGCGCTGGCCTAAGAAAAAATATAGTTCCACTATCGGCCAAGAGATGGTGCTGACCTAATACTGCAATAATAATTGTATTATTCTACAGCTCTGCAGTGTATTTATTATGATAGTATTGGTACGGAAACCCTCGGTGCGCGAGTCCGACTCGCTCTTGACCGGTTTTTTTATATTTACTTGGTTTACGAGTAATAAAAAAATGTATTGGGGGCGCTAGTGGACTTTGTGCTATTTATTATACGATTATACACAACCGACAACAACAGACTCAAAAATAGTTAATTTAGCAACAAATAATACCTATTTAATTCGTATAAGAGAAGAGAAATGCTAACTTATTCATTCTAAGTAATTTTGACGTAAACTGCACGTTTCTTTGTAGGTACTTTTAAAACTTCAGGGATGACTGGTGACAATGAAAACAAATGGGTCCAATTTTCCCAAAATGGTCATCACTTTCAATAGTAATTTATTAAACCCTGATAGATTTATGTGACAGTGAAAATTTCCAGATTCCCCTTTTCACATCAATATCGAATTTACTTGCTATTTATATTCCTTCGAATTCAACTCATTGTTTGTTGGACATATTTTGGATTTCACAGAATTTTCAGTTCAGCGAAACAATAGTAGATTGTTATACAAGACGCTAAAATTACCCATTGCATACAAGGTATTTTTATTCCCGAGCTTTAGCGAGGGAATAAATAGAAACCGAGTTACAATGGGTTTTAGCGTCGTGTGTTACACTATACTTTTCACTACGATTGCGAGAAAATAAAATACAATATTAAATAGTTTATACCTACTTACTTCCGTAAACGAATCCACTCGTTTTTCTATCCTCCACTTCATAAACTTTTTGTACAATATTTAAATAAAAGATTTGTGCTTGACGGCAGAAGATTAAAATTATTTCTTTCCTATTACAGTCACACAATTCAATCAGTTTGTAATTATAAAAAAAATCTAAAGATTTCGCGCCATGGTACCTTTTTTAATTTCTGCTGTAGCAGCTAAACTACACAAACACGCATTCTACGATTCACTCTGTACACAGAGTATAAATAAGTCTATGATTTCACCGCAGAGATGCTTTTAGTTCCATTTTCAAAAATAAGAATGAGAAACTGGGGGCCTATTACGAAACTTGGTCACGATAGTCGTCCGCAGTTCGTCGGTTATAGTTATTACAAATATTTTCAATGTAGCTATCGTAGTCCATAGTCTATTGAACGAATAATGACGGATCCACTAGAGAGAAACTGTCAAATTTACGTAATCACTTTGCAATATCGCATACGCAAGTGCTTTGTAATAGGAATCAATCAGAACGAAGCACGGACGCAGCCGCGTGTATCGCATTAAACTTTTCGTAATAGACCCCCAGTATTAAGTCGAGCGAGTTTTTATTCGTGATTATGAATAAAGACTTTTTCGTTTTAGTACGCTCATTGGTAATAGACAAACATTAAAAAAGAAAAAACTTTATCCCCTAGGGCTTATTATGCTATTTTATCTCGACTCTTGTACGTTACAATGACGCACTTTTTGAGCAAGAGGAGTGAAAAATAATTTGAATTTCGGGAATCGTTACATAAAAAAAAAAGTTTCCATTCCAATACAATATTGGAAGCTTCGTGCTTATTACATTGTATTTAGATAACGTTTTTGGCCCAATTAATTTTAGCGTGAACTGTGTTATCTTGTATCAGTTAAGAGTTGGCTGTTGTTATCCCTTGTAAAATATTTTTAAATATTTATTAAATATTTTTACTTTCAACGACGACTGTGAAAGCTAAGATTTCAAGCAATGATATAAAAAAGGAATGTTGAATTTCAGTACTCGTTCGCGAGAGATTGCGTCTACGTTTAATTTTCCAAATGACAACGTTAATAATTAATGTTTATTTTTTGTTTATTACGTTGGTTTGTTATTAAATTAGCTTCTGTTTGCTTGTCATGAGCCAAATTCATATTTACATTATACGGAAAAGAGACATTTCAACCTAATGTAATGTGTATGTACATACCCTACAGCCAGGTAATTTTGACCCTGGGGTAAAGCTTTAGCTTCAACTTTGAAACTTCAAAAGTTTGAGCTTCAAACCATGTCTAATCTTAATCATTCTGAAAATTCACAAAACTGAAAAACGTCTGTTTTTCAGTTTTGTTCAGCGTACTCGCCGTACTATTTCGTAAATACATAAAAAAAATACTTATAGCTTTAGAACTAAACCTTATCCCAATATTGGCCAATATTAACTCTCAGGGTCAAAGTTTTATGCCTTTACCCGGCACTATAAATCTTTAAACTGATCCAGAAACATGCGCGAAGAATCTTGAGAATTATTTGTTAAATAAAAATGAGCATTGTAATTTTATTAGTCTATTTAATTGAATGTGTATTTTCTTATAACATTTTCTAAAGTTGCAAACAAAAAATCCAGTCTAAAATATTGTTGTACGTAGATCTTACAACCGCAGATCGTTCGTGGAGGCGGACGGAGTTTACCCGGGGGCCAATCACCACGACCCGGGGCTGCTGTGGACGGGCCTCGGCCGGTAGGCCCCTGCAGACCATCAACGCCCAGACACTAACCACCGCTCCACTAACCAACCTCGAGGTGCCAAACGATGGCTACCTTCTCAACAGAAACTACAGAGCCAACAATCGCCCACCGCATATGATTCGTAGCTCTAACAAAATGAAATTGATGCTTGACGACCAGTTTATGACTGTACCTGATATAGTTCAAGTGTTACAAGAGTACTGCTATCTTTGAAATCCTGATATAATTAACACTTTGCTATTTCTACTGCTGAAAAAATCGACATGTGACGTATTACTTACTATGTAAGATATTTTCTATTCCCCTGATAATGGTTTTGTGACATTGCATCAAACTAGCTACTAGGTAGATATATTTCCGACATAATATTTTAGCAAAATGCTTAAGTAACGAAAAACCAGTGTTAGACCAACAAAACTCTCGTTAAAGAAATATGAATCTTACATGATTTAATTAGACTATATAAGACTTTTAAGTTTGAGTAGGTATTCCATCAACATAGTTTTTAGCACATTTCTTGTTATCATTACGTATCGTTTTGTTTTTGTATAATTATTTAAGACCTATGATTAAAATCTTAATAAAATGTAAAAAAATGAGAAATTGAAAACTCAAAAAACTCATCTATCTACCTTTGCATTAATTCTTCATGTTCATCTTTGATGTGTAAAATAAGACTTTAATATAGCTACTAAATAATACATGTTAAAATGAAATTAGTTAAAAAGAATATTTAAATATCATAAACTAAGATTTATGCTAAACAGTTAATGTTAGGATAATTAATATATTAGAAAAAATACTAGAAAAATCGACTCACCCGTAGCAGCTCAGACGAGATCCCGTGAGCTGTCGATTTTTTTCTAGTATTTTTTCTAATATATAATTATCTTAATATAAAAATAGCATTGTGAATGCCTAAAATCTAGAAATTCAATAAATAATGTTAGTACTTATTGAAAAACATGTTTTAACCATGGAAAAACTATTACTAGCGTAGTAATAATATTTCGATGGTTTTAACTTTGAATTTTATTAGCACTATATCTCATACCTATTTCCTAAAAACATTTACTTAATATTATGTAATAGAAGAAGTCAAAATAAAAAATCCAGAAAAAAAGATTATTACATTAATTGTCAAATATAGTTGTGTATAATAATACCAATGAATAAGTAAGTCTCAATCAAACAAATGTTACCTATGTTACCTACCTTTGCAAATGTGTTTCTTAACTGTGATGGAGTTGTCTTTGGAATATATTTAGTTAGTAAGTTGGTTTATTAAAAGTCGCAAATATTTGTGAAATTAATAATATTACAATGCTGATGTGTTTTACTTAATGAATACCCGACCCCTGGATGACTGAATGGTTTCAGTAATGACTCTACATTCACGGAGATGCTAAAATTAAAACCTCACACAATATACTTGAATGGAAACTACTAATTTTAACCAAACATACTAAAGATGTTGTGTTAAATTGTTAATAGTTAGTGGATTATCAATATTCACATTAAGGCGACTATCACCCTCAAGTAAATTCAAATTCAAAATAATTTATTCAGTCTAGGCTGTTACAAGCACTTGTGAATGTCAAAGAAGCTACGCCATCGGTTCGCAAACCCTGAGCGGGAGACCTTGTAACGAGAAGAACCGGCAAGAAACTCGTCAAGGGCTGCTTTTTTCTCCCTGTATATTTCATACAGAGTCGTCAACGTTTGAAAAAAAAGCTCCACATTTAAAGTGAGGCCATTTTCCATCACAATAATTATTATTAACAAAAGTTTGCACACAATGGGTAGGTAGGTTGAAATTAAATACCTACTACCTACATATCGGATAGGTAATTGTGAGAGTAAATAACTTTCAACTAGTTGAGAAATCAGTAATCACTCTGTCTATGCTACTCGAAAGTTCACCTAAGTAGGCAAAATTTACCAAAAAACACTTGATACAAGACATAAAAAATAATAATAAAAAAACACAATTCTTACAATTCAATATGCGTTAAGATAGGTATAAGCAGACCCATTCCCACTGGCAGCACCCGTTCACGAGCATGACGCGTGGACCAGCCATCGCTTCGCTCAACCATATTCGAGGGAACGTAACGACCCGCCCCACACGACGCCACCGCAGAAATGACATACTTACTACTCTAAAGAGAGCATGACATATACTTAGGCTAGTAGCAAAAAGTGTCCACTTTAGGCACCTTTGCTAACTACTATATTTTACTGAGGTTATTGATTGTAAGTAAACTATACAACCTTAGTTTCAATCTGTACATGTGAATTTTCGATACATTATGTACTTTGCGACCAATTAATTTAATTATGATGAGGGCTCCACTTTGAGGTATATAGGGGCCTTAAGTATTGTATGTGCTATAATTTTCACGCCAAGATATAATTAAAGTTACGTGCATTATCTTTTGCATACCTACCTTACCTATATATCACGTTTTAATCGATTTATCGATCGCAACTGACAGTGAACGTGATTGCCTCCCCACATGTGCACGCGCATCTCAGCATTAACATTGAGAATTTATAAGAAATCATAATACTCGTACGTCTATTATAGTATACTTATTCTGTGCCTAGTATAAGGTATACTACAGATAGGTACATAATCCTACATAATATTTCTGAGAAAGTATTCGCCGTCCAATGCAAAAATTATACAGAAAATTATTTTAAGGAAACTTCTTACGTACTGAAAATTAAAAAAAAAATATATTAGTTTTTTAATCGTTCGTCATCCATTAGGAAACAAGCTAGTGAGAAAACTCCACATAACCCTTTGATTAAACAGTCCAATGGTTCATGTAACCTCATGTCCCTTTAGTTATATGATTTATGGGGGCGATCAATCGAAACCCGATATTACCCCGAATCAATCTTTGTTTGAGCTAGTTTCAGATGATTCCGATACACATTTGTAATACGTCAAAATGAAGGTAATCTCTACTGATATAGCTATGGTGTATGGTTCTGAAAATTAATCCCATTAAGTTTACTTTCACTGAACAATAAGATAAGCAGGCATAAAGTGTATGGCGTATCAGACGCTAGTACTTCTATTATTTATTCTGTGGTATCAGCTCGAACAAATTGTATCAACTAAGTTATGTCCATAAAGTTAATATACCTAACTTTATGGTTATGTCACAACATTAAACTATATACAATATGTTTGGTTAGCGATGTCGGAGCTTTTAAAGGCAGATAATTGATCAATTGTATGGACAAAACCCCCCACATGGTCTATCACATGGGTCTATCTCCTCTCCCGTTGGAATGACCGGCATTTTAAATTTGACTTTTTATTTTATATTTAAATTCTACGGATTTAAAAGTCCTACTACAGTTTAAAAAAAACTTTTCGAAAGCTTATGCATACATAACACCTATTAAACTAACTAACTTTACTAAAGTAAAGAAATTAATTACCTATGTAAACTTTTGACTTTAATATGTCATAAAAATTACTAAAAAAAATTGTAAGTAATCCGAAATTAGTGTTTTTTTAAAGTTTTTCTCACAGTTTTTTTTACGTATAATTTTATTACTTGATAGGTTATATTATTAGCTTTCGAAAAGTATTTTTTTATAACTGTAGGACTTTTAAATCCAGAGAAATTAATGCTTTTTGAAAGGGGATAGACCCCAACATGTGGGGGGGTTTTGTTGATACAATTGATCATTATAATATTATCTGCCTTTAAAAGCTCCGACATTGCTAATCAAACATTATAGTGCTCTATGTTATATTTAAGTGTTACATCATATTGAATATCACTTTGTAATGCGATACTCTATTATAGCAGGGATGGCCAGAGGTCGACCGCGGTTAACCGTTCGACCGCGAAGGCGATTTAGGTAGCCCGCGGGAGTTAATGAATAGAAAAAATGAAAAAATAACATTAAAATTTGATATCAAACTCTACCTAGTGCTAGGTGTACATACGCAAAAAAAAAAAAAATTAAATAACCCGCCTGCATAAAAAGACAAGTCGACTGAAAAGATGGAAACAAGTTTAAATAAATATTAAAGGCAACATGTCATAATAACATGCAGTCGGAGGCATGCATAAATAAAGAAAGTGACATTATAAATGATTGAATTATATGCCTCCGACTGCATGTTATTATGACATGTTGCCTATTTAAACTTGTTTCCATCTTTTCAGTCGACTTGTCTTTTTATGCAGGCGGGTTTTTTAATTTTTTTTATTTATTTTTTTTATTTATCTCTTTTTAGTTATTATATATTACGGTCATGATATACCTTTTTGAAATCCTTATAATAAGCCCTTTAATTTGACACCCATATTGCAGTATTCTAAAAAAAAAATTTTTTTCACTACGTATAATAGCACCGTACAGCCGCCATGTTGGTTTTTTTATAACGCCACCTTCTTAAGAACACTTGGGCTGAAAAGACCAATCTAACGATATCTTAATCATAGAAATCTGTTCAGCCGTTCGAAAGATATGAGGTAATAAAGAATATTACATACAAACATACATACATATATACATACAAACATACAAACGCGCGGAAAACATAACCCGCAGTCGGGTAAAAAACCGCAAATCGATGAACAGCAAAGCCGTTTGGTACATTTGAGGTCAAAACAAAATTTTGGACCCGCGCAGTTCTTAAAAAATTATTCCCTTTAGGAGAGGAGTTATATGGTGTCATCTTTTTTTTTATGGGGAATCAATTTTTTTTCTAAAAACTATCGTGAATGGTAACGAATGAAAGGGCTTGCTGAGCCGGTTCTAAAAATATATAATATTATTTATATTATAATACATTTACTATATTATTTATAATATTATTATTGAGTACCTTCTTTGAAACTGAGATTCGGAGGCACAACTTTAACATGAAACTTTAACATGAATGCTACATGGTGTAGCCACAATCACAATATATGGATGGTCTTGTTCAAAGATATATTATATATATCATATGGTCTTGTTGTTGTTGTTGTTGTGATATTTAATTAAGGAAGGCTTGCATTAACTTAACCAGGAGTCAGGGGCACCATCCCACTCGCCCGGAATAAGAATATATGACAAAAGAATATATACAACAACGAGGAAATAGGTTTGGTAGAGTTTTTATTAAGTTGTAAAAGACAGCGTCCGTCGTTGCCGTCATAGTCTTGGTGTCCTACTACCTATTATATCCGTGCATAAATACTCTCTGTGGAGCTCGGTGGCGGAGTAGTTTAGCGCCTGGCCCAGCGATTGCGGAAGTTAAGCAACGTTCGCAAGGGTCGGTCATGGGATGGGTGACCAAAAATTTATTATCTCGAGCTCCTCCGTGCTTCGGAAGGCACGTTAAGCCGTTGGTCCCGGCTGCATTTGCAGTCGTTAACACCCACCAATCCGCATTGGGCCCGCGTGGTGGGTTGTGGCCCATCCTCCTTACCACCCATAAGGAAGGCCTGTGCCCCAGCAGTGGGGACATCAAAAATGGCTGATGGATATACTCTATGCCACCGAGGAGAAAAAAGATGCAATGCAATTACATTTCACTGTAAGTATTTAAAAATCATTTTTCATTTCTCATATTCGGAAAGTGATGTATATTTGAACTGAGCAGCGGGTCCAAAACTCTTCGTTCCACCCTAGGGTGGAAAAGTAATTTAAAAATAGAACTGAATTTGGCAATGAAAAAGTTTACAATAGTTAAAAACAAATGGTTTAAAAAAGTTGCAGCCTTGTAGGGCGCATTCACGAACAACAACAAAACATGGTATAAACAGCCAGTGCAAAATTAAAAAGATTGGGCGGAGCGGCCGGCGACGCGACGTGTTCCAAATTTAAAATAAGAAAAACTATAAAATATTGGAGGTGTGACTTTGAGCTGTGTGTGCCGTATTAAAGTTTTGTGTTGATTTTGTTTTTACTAAAAATGAGTTTAAAACTAAAACAAAAAGTTCAAATAAAAAAATAAAAGAATAAAAGTATGTATATAGGTATAAGTTTTTGTAAGTACCTACTTCGAGATACACACAGACTGCCCTTCTCAATGTTCTTTCCTGTCCCGGGCCAGCTGGAAGAAATTTCAATATGAAATAAGCTGTGCCTTTGTACTACTCTTCTGTCCATTATTTTTCATGTAAAAATTGTGTGTACGTACTAAATAAAATAAATAAAAAAAAAATAAAAAAAAAGAAACAATAAAACTACGCTGTAATTCGCCTACAGGAAACAACTACTTCAGGAGAGTCTCTGCCATGGACTTGCCGTCTTATCAAAGACCAAAGAATATCTCCAACTTTTATTTACAGGCATCCAACAAAGCCAAATCTGTCATCATAATAATTTATATCAAACTGTTAATATTCCAAGCAAGAATTTAACTTTAAATTTCACAAATTGTTCTAATTTTTCTAGGTTTTTTAAAGGTAAGTTGGTATAGGTAATAATTATAAGGTCTACCAATGTAGTTACTAAGTAGGTACATGTTTTTATTAATAAACATTTTGGAATAACTAAGACTTTTTTTACTTTCCTGAAATTCGAAATGAAAAGTAGAGTGTTTAACACGGGTAAAAGTCATCAATTCCATTCTCGAACTATAGCCGCCCTCGCTATGCTCGGGCGTCTAAATATCTCGAATGGGAATTGCTTCCTTTTGACCCTCGTATAACAATCTACTATTTCTAGTGTTCTGATAATTTATAATTTATTCCTTTACCTATTTGTAATTGTGAACGATTCTATTATTATGGCTAGACTCAACTCTGACTGAAACATTCGGCCAGTTTATGTTATATCCTTGTATTTACATTCGACGTAGTAATCAAACTCTGTCCAAATTCTCTGCCCCCCCCCCCCCTTTAGGAGGAGAGGGCAAGGGGTAAGTACTTTGGTTCTTGAGAAAGTCTTTATTTTTTTAAGTTAGAAACATGAAAATTAGGAAGTTGCTGAACTGAGCATATGACGCGTTTCAGGATAATCACATGTCGTGAGGGAGACATCATTATGTAAATATGTATGTACAAAAACTAAAGTCTGACTACACCAAAACGAAGCGAGCGTGGGTGGATTTTAGTTAGAAACTCTAATGTGTAAAGACGGGAGTTTTCCTTAAGCCTTTTTCCAAATTCCAGAAACTTGTATTTATCTCAAATCAAGCCCTCATCCGTGCCGATATGATTGATCTGATTGTTGTGTTTGTGTTGTTGTTGTGATTGATTAATCTTTGGCGAGTCTTCCGGCGACTGCGCCCACGTTGTACGGGACCGACGCCGGGCGCAGTCGCCGGATCTAATTAATTTAATATTTTTATTCCGTCAACTGCACCGATCCATTTGCTGTAGGTTACTTATAATTTTAATTGTACATTTATAAAACAAATTTACAAAAAGTGAACTTAATGCTAAAAGCATTCTCTTCCATTCAACCTAGGAAACAGAAATCAATGAAGGCGGTACGTAAATTAATAAAGTTGGTAAGTCATAAAGTAAGTAATAAATTAATAAGTATTAATTAATGAAAAGTTGGTCCGAGGAGCTCGGTGGCGCAGTAGTGTAGCGCCTGGCCACCGATTGCTGAGTTTAAGCAACTTTCGCAAGGGTCGGTCATGGGATGGGTGACCAAAAATTTATTATCTCGAGCTCCTCCGTGCCGTTGGTCCCGGCTGCATTTGCTGTTGTAAACACCTACCAATCCGCATTGGGCCCGCGTGGTGGGTTATGGCCCATCCTCCTTATCCACCCATATAGAAGGCCTGTGACCCAGCTGTGGGGACATAAAATGGCTGATGGTTAATTAATAAAAAGTATCAACCCTACGCTCACCACCTACGCATATAAACATTGAGCATTTGTCTAGGCTTGATCATTTAATCTGCTTGAGATCAGTCCCATCCCACACAGACAGCATGTCCACGAAGTCTTTGATTAAAATTATGGTGTTACGAGTGGAAGACTAACGGTAGATAGGGACAAACTGAGCAACTCTTACTATGGGACCAACTCTGAAAAAAATCAACTGTTTCATATATCTTGATATTTTCGTTGTATGAAACAGCAGATTTTATTTAGCGATTACAGAGTTGTCCTATGTTGCTCAGTTTGATGGCCCCTTTATCTACCATAATATATTCGGCTTGATTTTTTGTAACACGTTGTATGTAATACAACGTGTTTATTTTGGTTTCGTGGTTTCGGTGTTATTTACTCGACTACGGCGAAGCCGAAACGGAGGGTAAGTATATGATTTTGACTTGTAGGTTTATTTATTTTAGCGGAAGTAACTAATAAATTTTAGTATTGCATATAGGTTACTGCTTTTTTTGTACTTAATTATAAATAAATAAATAATTTATTCAACCAAAAACAAATACATTTGAATTTTTTTACCAATTTTTTTTTATTTTTTATTTATATATTTAATTCAGGCCCATACAATAAATACCTTACAGACTCATATATTTAAATAAGATTTAATAAACTATTTTCCACGTGTTGACGGCGGCGACGTGTTGCGCGACGCAGTGTCCGGTATCCGACCGCGAAAACGTCGGTTTAAAATTAAACAATTATTGTATGAGATGTTTGCTTCGTATTTTTTTCAGGAGAAATATAAAAATATAAGTTGGTATAAGTATAAATACCTATTTCCTTATAAAGCGCTTTGATACAAAATCATTAATTTCAATGAGTTTAGTGTTTTAAGTCGCTTGATGAACCTTAGAAAAAATATAAAAATGGATGATGATACTGTCATAATTATTATGTTTAAGTTTATCATGATTATTTAGCTAATATTCCATTCAAAACAAGATTAGATAAGAATCTAAAATCAACAAAATATTCAATGTCATCACAAGTAAATAAGGTGAACAATGACAGTGCTTAATGGTCTATAACAAAATAGGTACCTACATACAATGTGATTAATTTAACAATGTACAACTGAAGTTGCTTTACAGCGCTTTCGGTACAAAACGTATTTTAATATGTAAAATTTACTCTTTGCCATATTTTTTTATTTTATTACTTAGGGAAACATACAGCTTTAAATAATACATAGTAATAGTGAAACAAAATATTAGTACATCCGCCAAAAAAGTTTCCACCACTAAATAGTACATTACGTTGAACAACAATTATGTAAGCAAACAGTGGCCCTACCATGAGTTGATGCAAACTGTTTACGTTACCGTAAACTATCGTTTTGTCTCTTTCACTCGCACTGACTGTGAGCAGTATAAAAGATTTTTTTTTTAATTGACAAATTATTCATCTTATAGGTACTATTCTCGAGTGAAGTTATAGCTTGCAGCGCGGATGACTGACTATTGTCAATTTAATCGCATTGTATGTAATAGTTACAGGTATTAAACAAAAATAACAACTTGACATATTTTTTATAAAACCATAAAATAAATAAATAAAAACAACATAGGTACACTACATACTTATCTACGATCTTTATAGGTAAGGTTAGGTTAGGTTAGCGACCCACCCTCGCTTCTCTTCGGAGTAGTATGGAATTTGACACCATGTATTATACCTACATATAAACCTTCCTCTTGAATCACTCTATCTATTAAAAAATACTGCATCAAAATCCGTTGCGTAGTTTTAAAGATCTAAGCATACATAGGGACAGACAGCGGGAAGCGACTTTGTTTTATACTAAGTAGTGATGTAAGTATTACTTAAGTAGGTTAGGTAATCAATAAATTGCTGTTATGACTCGACTACAGAGATTGTTAAATTAAAAAAGAGAGATAAATTCTTTTAACGTTAAGTCAAGAAAATCGTTACTACCCACACCGAATTCAATGATAGATAATAGCCGATATGGTTGAATTCGAGTCACTCCTACGTGCGCCATGCCGCGGTGAATTGCTGTCAATTTCCTCCCAATAGCCGATAGACAAGCATCACATCCTCATTGCGACAATAATCTTGATGGCCACTCAATGCCTCCTGTTTGGTATATTTTCGGCGTAAAGAAACACCGATAAATAGAAAAGTACGTGGAAAGAGTATTGAACTTTTTGTTTCGTTGTGAAATAATATTTTCTTCGGCGTTCTCTCGACTCGAAATGCTCGAAACTGGTGTGGTACGTTAAGTTTTACTTCCTATTCACACACACAGCAGACACACTTATTATATACAGACTGTTGACTGTAAGTTTTAAAGAAGAAACAGTATTTTTTGGGAAAACGATCACGGAGATTATATAGACGTAGCCAGGCCAGATTTTCGGAGGGGTCGAGGCCAGTTTTTTGTAAAAAACAGTCCATGTAAAAAAAATGCTTAACAAAAAAAGGTCTTTACTTAGTAAGTCTTTATTTCGGGGGGGTGGAACCCCCAAATCCCCCGCCCCCCTCCTCGCTACTCCTATGCCTTAGCCATAGCCACAGATTCGCCACAGCTCTACTCCATATGGAACATAATACCCACATCATAAGCCCGAAAGTTTATGCCCATAATAATATATGAGGGCACACCTGCGATAACGTATCAACTATTGTTTTGCTGATTAGAAAAATAACCTCTATTTATAAACATCGTACACTATGACCTAATAAATTGTTAGAGTGAAATCTAAGGAGATTACAGGAGTCTAGACAAATAAAAGCGCACATACTTGTATCAAATCAACTTTGCTTAAAAAGACACGACTTTTTTAGGGTTCCGTATCCAAAGGGTAAAAACGGGACCCTATTACTAAGACTCCGCTTTCTAACTGTCTGTCTGTCTTAAACTAAATAACTTTAAAAGATTTTTTAAAGTTTAATAACACAGAATTAGTGAACCATACAAAGTATCGTACCCTACACATCTTTGGTTAACATAAGTTACCTATATCTTAGTTTCCTTGGATGACGGTGCTGTCATATTACGGCCGTGATTTAGCGGCGTAGAACGTTTTCTATGTAAAAAATACAGCGCGCCATTTTGTTTTCGTAGACAACGTTCTACGCTGCTAAATTACGGCGGTAATATGACGGCACCGTCATCCTAGGAAACCCTAGCTGTGCTTATGAAGACTTTGATGATATTGTTTGAATAATTGTGTATTCAACGCGCGCCTAGTGCATACCATATTATATGATGTGTGCACTACCTATCGTATTCTTTTATGCATTTATTGATTCATAAATACATCGAGTGTCTAAGGTGTGATTATAATACCTATTTCAAATACCACCAAGTACCCGGTACCATCGCATTCCCTAGCTAGACAAAGAAAATACTTAACGAAGAAAATGCTCGTAGTATTTTTGTGTTACGCGACGTGTAGCTCTAGAAGTTAGTTATGAATATTATATTTTCTGACTATGACAACGAACGTTGTGTCGTCATAATGTAAATTGTAATGACAGATAAAACAAACTGGAACTGGATAAAACAAACACCCGAAAATTCCAAATGCATGGAACGGAAAAGGGAGTGCGTTTTTGTCCACAAACATCGAAATTTGATTTTTTAGTTTACATTTAGTACTTTAAGATTATACCTACAATCTACATGTCCATTAGCACTGGGCTTTTGCGGTCGAGCGAACGAATTCTATAATTTTCAAGAGCACGTCACATGACTGAAATGCAACTAAGATTAAGAAGTGGATCCTACCCATTTAACTGGTGGGAAAAAAATATACAGATTACCTACGTGTATTGGTAATTAATTTAATATTTTTTGAGTTTTTAGTTAAATTCATGTACATTTTCGGAGCGCTGCCGCTGTTTCGACTGGTTTTCAAGAGCGGCAGTATGGCCAATTGGCCACAAGACCAGTTGTGATTCCGTAGAAGTGGATCCTATAATTACGACTAGGTATATTCTCATTTCAAACGAAATTAGCGTTTTTCCAAAAACGAAATCTAAAGATTGAAGCATTACTATTGATGTAAGCTTTAGTTTTAGGAAGCAAAATTCGTAAATTAGTCCGGCCAGTATAGAGAGAAAAAATAATAGGTATACTTACTTACCTATATGATAAGTTTTTTTTAAACGAAGACAAATTCTATTTTCACGAAAGTTACGAATGTGAATTACGTTTCATATTTTTTTAACTTATTGTGTGTTTGTCAAGAATTTTTTTATTACAAAAATGATTATAATTATATAGGTATAGAGGAAATAAGTTATTAACAAATGCTCATCCGTACCTTTTAACACGTTTTTTTACTGGTATTCGAAGGTTCTTAGGACATTTTTTTATGGGAATAATGAGGTAAGTAGGTATTTGTCTAACTAATGTATTGCGTGTTTTGTTTATCCATATTCGTATATCCCGTCTGAGCTGCTACGGGTGAGTCGATTTTCTCTAGTATTTTTTATATTATATAACTTAATTATCTTAATATAAAAATAGCACTGTGAATGCCTAAAATATAAAAGTTCAATTTTTTTTTATTTATTCGGGACAACAAACAATTGACCAATGTATGTTACTTAAATAAAGTAAGAACAATGAAAAATACTAATAGGACAATCAACACCGTTATCCACAACTTAAATAAGAGAGTGGGTAGGTACCTGCTTCATAAAAAAATTAAAGTACTTAAATAATAAAAGAGAAAACAAAAAAGAAACTAAACTAAGAAATACATACAAGAGGGGCTATCATGCATGTATGAACGAACATCAATATTTAATGGATATCTAATATTAAAAAAAAAAAACAAAAAACTGTTATCAGTGCAACCCTATCAATTATTTACAAAATACAATCTGTGCGTCATCTGCGAGCCCCACAACTACTTCCTTCCTGAAAGAGCGTGGTGATAATGCAAACAAATCAACATCGTACAGAAAATCATTATACAGTGACATCATTTTGTAAAATGGAGCACGTTTACCTGCGGTAGTCATTGTGTGCGTCAGATGGAAAAGCTTGTGCGGGTGTTTGTTACGTAATATAACGTAATAATATCCATATATCTGTTTAATAATAAATAAAAATATATTTTTAATAAAATTATTTGATAGGAATTTTCAAAGTTTGCGCTCATAGTTGCTCGCGCAGAGTTGTTTTGAAAATGGAACGTGATCGAAAATAAGAATATTAACAGAGATACGAGTAGTTTAGTCATGCCTACCCTACTGGTAGTCAATAAAAAAATCACAGATTTTACAGTCCCCGCAAGAATCGGAGCATTGAAAATGAACCCAAAAATTTACGATAAACCAAAATCAAATCAAATGCAAAATCCTATTATATTTTTACAGTTACCTAGGTAGTACCTATTTATTTTTACGATTGTGACACTCTGATTCGCCTCGTATCACAACCGATTTTCAAAATTCCAACAAATGCACTTCTCGTCGGCTTAGCTGTATCTTTTATTACCATGACGATCGGTCAATAATCATAGAAGCTACATCACTTTTTATGTACGGAAACACCCGTTTTTCTACAATTCCAAATTTTAAGGGACCATCACCTTTCAAAAACTTTTAGCCATTTTTTAGCCTAACTAATTTATTATTTTTTTCTTATTTGGTTTTTTTTTGTATTTACGAAAAAAAATTAGTTTTTCGAAATATTTACAATTTAGTAAACAAACACCCCCCAAAAAACCCAAATTTACACGAATTTTGCAATATTCCAAAAAAGTTACCAGTAGATTTCAAAATTCAAACGTTCACACGTGTCTCGATAAATTCCTCAACTTTTGGTAGGTACTATTCCCATCTCGATCCTCCCAAAATCCTCGGAGATATGGCCAAAAATACGTCTCAGGCGATTAGCATCTGATAACCACTTTCAATGGTAAAAAGTAGTCAGTTACTTATCATGACAACACTAAAATGTATTACTAAAAATAAATGCTACAGCAACATATTTGGTATTAAAGCAATACAGAAAGTTAACGTTTTAAACAAACACACCTACTAGAAAACTTTATCATTGCTACATTGACTGTGTAGTGTAACCGTTACACAAAGGGAGAAGGTGAAACCGGCCACAACAAGCTGTTACTTTGTTAGGAGTTTTCAAGAGCAGTTAAAATGTCTACAATAGTCTCTTTGTCACCGGATGAGCTCTAAACGGCCCCTTCCTTTTTCTAACGGCCTAAGATACAAGAGGAGCTCGGTGGCGCAGTGGTTTAGCGCCTGGCCCAGCGATTTCGCAAGGGTCGGTCATGGGATGGGTGACAAAAAAATTATTATCTCGAGCTCCCCCGTGCTTCGGAAGGCACGTTAAGCCGTTGGTCCCGGGTGCATTTGCAGTCGATAATACCCTCCAACCCGCATTGGGCCTGCTTTGTGGGTTATGGCCCATCCTTCTTATAGACTTATCCACCCATAAGGAAGGCCTGTGCTCCAGCAGTGGGGACATTAAAAATGGCTGATTGATAATATAACTAATACCATTTAGCAACTAGTAGGAATGTTAGTAATATAGGGTCCAATAAGTGATACTTATGTGTATGTGTGTATGTGTAAGTGATAATTATGGAGAAAGGAATGTCTTGAGGACAAGGTAAGAAGAATAATAGAAGAAAATAAATTATTTATTTATCTATACATTACTTACTAATATTTTAAAAAGGAAAGATTTGTTTGTTTAAGACCAAAAAGATTTTTTTGAGAAAGGAAAATAGATATTATTTATTGAGAAGATCATAAAGTTAATATATATAATGCCTGAATATTAACTTTATGGAGAAGATTCAATAACTTTTTGAAAGGCTTAATATATTTATGTCATAGACTATTTTCGCAGGGTTGCTTAGTTATCGAAGCAAGCTGTTGATTTTCGCTGATTGTCATTAGAACCAAAGATTCATTTAAATCTTTGATTAGAACAATATTGCGTGCAAAATTTTAATGCAAAAGTTTCAAATCATTATAAATAAAACAAAAAAAATAATAATTTATAAAACAATGTTATTAGTAATTACTTAAAAAATATGTAATTTAAAAAAATACACTTTCTGATCACAGTTTGTACCGACATGTTCGTCATTTAACTGTCACGTCGTCTCGCCGTCACCGCTGAAGCCTGTGACTCACACCACACCACGTAGTCGCGTGTGCGACCACGTTGGCCCAATGTTAACACATTTCTCAGAAAATAAGTCCTCACACAATTTCCAAGAAACAAAAAACAAACGTTTAGTTCAATTCTTATATACTTGATGAAAAATTGAAATAGGTACTAAGAATACATAATAGTACAAGTGTAAAGGCCATAATGTTATAACATTATGTAAATAACCCCTTATGCATTGAAATGTATTGAATATTATATCAAAGGCGTGAGAATTGGCTCCCACCTGTTTCATACATTTTGATATTTTCGATATTAATTTTGTATGAAACTGCAGGTTTTTTTTCGCGATTTCAGGGTTGATCCCATATTAAAAGTTGTTCAGTTTAGTGGTCCCTATCTACCATATTCGGCATTAGGGATATTTTGTGACACGTTGTATATAAGTATAACTTTAAAGGGAAATTAAAATGAACAGCAAAAACATTTGTTTTTTTAACAATATTGTAAAACTATTGGATTATGAAAAAATTATAATTTAAACTCTAAAAAAATATAATCTCCTTGAAGGAATCTTGATGTACAACAAATTACGTAGCACGGGTAGGTATTTTACGCAAGCACAAAGTTTCTCAATTAAAGAACAACAATACATCAATCTTAAACTTTTCTCCCACGTTAATCTTCAATACATTTGTGTCTTAACTTAATTTTATAAGAGAACCTATCTAACGTTCTCTTATAAAATTAATTCTGTATTGAGGCTCAAAAAAACTCGTGCAATGGTTACCTAAAAAATTAGAGTATTTTTAGAATTACTCAAAAACTACTGAACCGATTTCAAATTTTCAAAAAATGGGACCAACTTGGGAACAAACTTTATGAATTAACGTTTTCTTGAATCATTTCAATCGGTCCAGCCGTTCTCGAGTAATCGCTGGACATACACAAAAAAAAACAAATATACAGACGAACATAAAACCTCCTCCTTTTTTGAAGTCGGTTAAAAACACAACAATATCTTTAAACCGTTGGATTATATTCATGCGAAACAGGGTGCTCGTCGCTTTTAGCTAAAATATATTTTCATTTTTACACCGAACAAGACAAACAAACATAAAAAACATACCTATCAGGAATATTCTGTTTGGAAGTAATATTATGAAGGTGGAAAGAAAAGACGTATTATATTATTTTATTATGATCATAAACTTTCCACGCGCGTTCCTAAAAATATGTAGGTCATAGAAATTCCACAAAAACATTTTTATAACAATTACTCTGTACGTACATGTATACATTTAACGCTTCTTTGCTTCAGTTGCGTAATATCTACTAAAATATTTAACAATAGTTATTTATGCAACTGTAGATACTATAATTAGGTGTATTAAAACACGAATGTGGGCTTACGATAATTTATCCTGGGTGTATGGTATTTTTATTATAAGTAATAGAATCACATGAGTGTTTTAATACCTAATTATTTATACAGTTGCATACAAGACTTTATCCTCTATAAAGGGTTTGACTTTGACTTTCCTCCTCCTCCTCGTCATTATATCATCCGAACGAGTGTTATAATGTTGTACTGAATTTCCTAATGTAACTACCTAGTCGCGCGTGGGCGCGCGGAGAAGTGCGACGTCCTCTCGCTCGGATATTAATGTTGGCAGCAAGCTAACCGTTTTAGAACCCACTATAGAGAATTTTAAAGCATGGGAGATAAAAAGAATTAGGTACCTACCAATTTTTTTCAGAAAACCAGATTTTTTTCTCAGAAATGCGGACTTATGTTCCATTGCCCCCGGGGGCAGTTTAATATTTTATTAATTTTCTTTATTATTCCCTTCCGTAAGGACCCTATAGTACCCACCCATTACCCCCAAAATCAATTTAAATATTTTTTTAATTTTTTATATTAAACTGACCCCTGAAACGCGTGGATGTATCAAGTTGAAATTAATATCAATCAAGTAATAAGACAGGTTTCAAAAGCTGCAAAGTCAAATCAATCAAATTAATGACGTCATGGTCTTATGATTCACATATTTCGAGTAGTTATTTACCGTTGACAAAACCAAGCTAGAGTCACGAAATTCAGCACGAAGGTCGCGCAATGTAAGTAAATAAAAATCATCAACATTGTATATATAGGTAAATATATTATTTATAATAAACTTAAATATCAAATCAAAACAATTAAGTACCTAGTCAATCATTTGAGCTTAGGTAGAGGTCAAATTGTCTGTTAAAAATAGCGTGGACTTCGGCCGCATCAAAAAACATATTTATCTTTTTAGAAATTTGAGTCAAAGAACAAAGATAAGACAAGTAAGTATATGATGACTGATGACTGGAAAGGGGTAGAATGATGTGTGGTCGTGTGTACTTAACGTTATTGCTAGCACAGATAATATAATACTTTACTAGTTCGATAGGTACGTGATTTATTGCTTAATTGCTTAACATATTATACTTAAATAATTTAAAAATACTGAAAAGACATCACACAAAACAGAAGTACCTACCTATATTCAATATATAAGTTGAAATGTTTTTTTTTATTTATTTATTTGGACAATCAACAAGTACATACACTCTTACATGCTAAGAAGTACATTATATTATTTTTAATGAGTATACATGGTGTTGACTTAATTATAAGCTGCCACGGAAAGCATTAACGAATTAGTTGGATGGGAGCAGGAAGCATCCCCTAAGTTAAATTAATTTTACTAACTTACCTAAGTTTCTAATATTATTATAATTATTGTAACGAAAACAGAAGAAACAAAAAATTGAGATATGTGCGACATTAAAATTTAAGTGCCGAGTAACATTAATATAATACGATAATTGCTTTTTAAATGCAGACAATCGTAACTTAAATATATCCACCACCTTATTTCTACTAACAGTATTATACTGAGACTGTAACCTATAAAGAGGAGAGTTAAAGCCTAGGTTAGTTTTGCAACGCTTAGGCGAGAACAATGAATATCTAGATAAATGAGGTGAAATGTTATAAAACTTTACGCCGATAAATATTTAATTTTCTTATTGAACTTTAAAAATCTTTGTTGAACTTTTCCGTTCCTTGTTTCAGAATTAAGCCCCAAAGTACAAAGTGAAAACTATGATCGAAATTAAAAGTCAAGAATGAAGCAAGCTCAAATCAAGACCTTATTGCAAACGCGCCGCGCGCCCGTTAAGCAACCCTTTTGAAATACTTTTAACTTTGATGATTTTCTAACCTTTGCTGTACTATTAGTTATTCTGTGCCTTCGCTACTTAAAACTTATCTTGACACTATAGCTTCTGCACGCATCTTCGTCTGCGTGGATATTTCTCCTAAAAATCCCGAGGGAACCTTTGACCAGCGCCATATTTAATAACGTGACATTTGTTAATTGTCATGAAAATTTAGTTTACATTGCGGTGTAGCTATGAATGTTTGTTCTATTTTTAAACTGGTTGATGCAATGGATATAAAATAGTCATGACAGGTGACAAATTGTCCCAGAATAAGAATTATAAACTACAGTAGGTATAGGTAGGTACCTATAGGTAGTTACTAGAATATATTCGACTCGCCACCAAATCAAAATAGCATTGTGAATGATAAAAACTCAAAATTTAAAAATCAAGTTAAGTACAAACTATTTGTGAGTCAAATTGCATAAAAAACTGTTTAGCCGTTTTTATGCGTAAGTATTTGATTCGGTAACTAACATTCATAAAACATACAATGTTTCACAATTGATCAGAAATTCCAAAAGTTAATCCTTTTCCGAAAATTGACACACACATCAGTTTATTAAATAATAAATCATATTATTATAGAGAATTAACAAAGTTTCCACGAAACAATAATTAGGTTGGTTCCATCGAAATACTCGTACATTATTCAATAGCCTATCTATAGTAACATTGAAGAGCGATGTCGATGTCAGATTTGATGTGATGGTTGAATAGCCAATAACAATTTGTTTACATCGTGTCGAACGTTTGCAATATTCATCTATTTTCCTGAATCACGCGTTCGGTCAGCAAGTACAATGCTCTTCCGGTTACTGACAAAGAATATGTTGCGCACCGATGGTCGGCTGAGCGTAAAGTTATTGAGTGACCGAGAAATTTTTATCGTTCAATTTTAAGGTGGACGTCCGACACGACACGGACTGCAACTTGCAACCGCACGTTCCAAATTGAACCGTAGTGATATGATATAATAAAAAACCGGCCAAGAGCGAGTCGGACTCGCGTACCAATGAGGGTTTCCGACTCCGTACCATCATAATAAATACACTGCAGAGTAGAATAATAATAGTACATTATGAGACAAGTTAGCTTAGGTTGCTCATTGCACACAAGGCTGTGGGTTGCAGCCCGAGTCGCAGGCGAGGGCGTAACTCAGGCGAGTGTGCAATAAGCAAGAGCTCACGAGTTTCATACGACGTTTTTCAACACATTTGCGAGGAAATAACAAAGTAATTTACCACACAGCAACAAATACGACAAAAACAAAATAATATGATAATTATGGAAAATGGCGCGCAGGTTATTTTTGTTTTTTTCACACGCCCAACGCAAGAATATTTTGCGAACAAAGGGGTGAGAGCATACAGCCTACTTCAAAGTTATATTTTTAAGTGATAAAATGCAAATATTTTAATATTTTATAACAAAATATTGTGAATTATGAATTATTTGATAATAATAAATATTTGTTTGACTTAATTAAGGACTCACACATTTATTTATTCCAAAAATGTATATGAATTTTCAGCAGCATAAACCTCTTTGTTGTTACTAAAAAAAATAACTGTATTACCCAGCTAAATTGGGAATGCTCTGTTTACTCGCATAAAACTTGCAGTAATGTTTTTTTTAAATATTCCTGTAATTTGTGAGCAATAAAGAGTTTTTCAACACACTTGCTCGTAAAGTGAGCCCTAATACATCGCTTTTAGGGCCATAAACCGAGCTATAACAAACGCGTGCAATAATATATAAAACACTAGTTCGTAATAGAATTAACCCTACAAAGTTAAATTAGTACCTTGCTGCAAGTTCTATGCGAGTAAACAGAGCATTCCCAATTTAGCCGGGTAATACAGTTATTTTTTTTTGACAACAAAAAGGTTTTATGCTGCTGAAAATTCATATACATTTTTGGAATAAATAAATGTGTAAGGCCTTAATTAAGTCATATAAATATATAATTATTATCAAATTATTCATAATTCACAATATTTTGTTATAAAATATTAAAATATTTGCATTTTGTCACTAAAAATTATAATTTTGAAGTATTAGTAGTAGGCTGTATGCTCCTCACCCCTTTGTTCGCAAAATATTCTTGAGTTGGGCGTGTGAAAAAAAAACAAAAAAACAACATGCGCGCCTTTTCCCATAATTATCATATTTTGTTTTTGCTATATTTGTTGCTGTGTGATAAATTACTTTGTTTTTTCCTCTCAAATGTGTTGAAAAACGTCGTATGAAACTCGTGAGCTCTTGCTTATTGCACACTCGGCTGAGTTACGCCCTCGCCTGCGGCTCGGGCTGCAACCCACAGCCTTGTGTGCAATGAGCAACCTAAGCTAACTTGTCTCATAATGTACTATTATCTATCTATCTAAGGTACTAATTTAACTTGGTAGGGTTAATTCTATTACATACTAGTGTTTTATATATTATTGCACGCGTTTGTTTTAGCTCGGTTTATGGCCCTAAAAGCGATGTATTAGGGCTCACTTTACGAGCAAGTGTGTTGAAAAAAAAATATCGCCGTATTAGGTCAGCGCCATCTCTTGACCGATAATAGAACTATTTTTTTTCTTAGGTCAGCGCCATCTCTTGATCGATAGTGGATCTAATTTATTTTTTCTTAGGTCAGCGCCATCTGTTGACTGGTAGTGGAACTAAAGAATTTTTTGTTTGTTTTTTTTTGTATAAAATAGTGTGTTATATTTAGACATCGTTTTATTTTTCCTGTAATCTTTACATAGTTTTTTTTGTATAAAAAAGTGTGTTATATTTAGACATCGTTTTATTTTTCCTGTAATCTTTACATAAACTACTATCACATAGTATTATTTTAGATTTTTCTCTTTGCAAACTTAGGAGATAAGGGGGGGAACGGTTTTTTTTACATTTTTCATCATAAGTCGAAAACTATGCGGCCTAAAAAAAATATTTAAAATGTGCAAACAGTGCTCTTTCATATGATACCCCACATGCCCTAGTCGCCCCACTTCAAATTTTTAAGACCCCTTTTCAGTCCCTGTTGTAAAAAAAAATTATTATTTTTTGCAAAATAGTTGGGCAAACGTCATCTTAAACTATTTCAAATTTCAAGTTGATACCATTAGTAGTTTTCGAGATATCCAGCTGTGACAGACAGACAGACGGACTGAGTCAAACCATAAATATTCCTTTTTTACCATTTTGGTACGGAACCCTAAAAACTAAAATAATGTCGCCTGGGGTCTTACCACGGGCCCTAAAAGTAGTCTTATTACGGGCGTAAAAGTGAGACACCCACCGCAATACACTTCGTAATCGTAAAGCACTATACCTAGCTTTAATCTTGTCTTACTTTATATCTTAAGTAATAAAGATATAATAAAGTAAGACCACAGAAGTTATGGCAACTGTTATATGGGCATTATAGTGAATATGGGGTCGGTAAATAATAAAGGTAAACTTTAGTAGGCAGCCACAGAAGAAACGTCGCTACGAATAAACTTTGTCACTAGAAAATGTAATATTTACAGCATTGACCCCAAATCTAAGTGAAAAACCAATCCCTAAACTGAATTTGGGAAATTTTCGGCTACGACTACGGACTGACTACGAAAACATGCTACGAAAACGCTACGAATATCTATCAATTTAGTTTCGCACTCATACGCGCGACGCACTTATAAAATTAAATAAATATCTACATTTTAAAACTACTTGGTCTAATATGTAGATATGTTGTAGAATTTTTTTACATTGTCTCACGTCTTGCTATTTGTGATACCTTTATTGTTTCTAATTCCCATAACACATAAGCTCTTGCTCAACTTAATTACATCACATTGTTCGCTACGAATAAACTTTTAACACTTGAATATGTAATATTTACAGCATTGACCCCAAAATCGAAGTAAAAACTATCAAGCAATCTTCGACTACGACTACGGACGGACTACGAACGTGCTACGAACACAGAATAGTGCTACGAACACGCTACGAATATGAATCCATTTAGTGTCGCACTCGCACGAGACGCACTTATAAAATGAAATACTTAAATTTTACTACATTTTCAAAAATCACGTGGTCAAATATGTAAGTTGTCGAATTTTTCTACATTGTCTCACGTCTTGCTATTTGTGGTACGTACCTTTATTGTTTCTGATTTCCATACGACAAGCTCTTTAGCTACCTACTTATTTTGAAATTGTAGCAATATTTGTAATGTTGTCCTTCCTTGTCCAACATATTGCTACTATAATTTCGGTAAACAATAATGTTTTTGGGAGATAATAGAGACAAGAATAACATTAAGGTTTTTCTATTACCTAAAGTCATTTAAATTAGCCACAGTCTTTCAAGTCTCTATAGTGCGATAATTACAAAACTAACGAAGTTTCTTTTTAATTTCCCGTGTACTTTGTATAACTGGAGATAAGCTAGAGATAACTGAATATTCAACAACATAAATGAAAGCGTCTCAGAAAATGCTTTCTGTTACGTAATCCTGTAATATTAATTATTACGACATGAATTCATTAATTGTATGTAACTAATTAATTGTAACAAAATATTTGAGAGTTTATTTTATAGGGTAACTATAAGACTGAAATTTTGAAAAACCACGGTGTGCTATTTTTATTAGTTCTGTCTAGCTAGACAATAGTATTTTTTCACGTCTCATGCTCGTAAAGTTCGTCTATATGTTGGGTGGCTGCATAAAATAGCTTTTCATGCTCTAGTAAAATATTCATCTAAGTCTCAGACTCTTAAGACAAAGGTCGTCAGGTAAACAGCCACACGCAATTAAACTTCGTTAAATAAATTTGTTATTACATTCTGTTTCTTAATTTTTATACATAATCGATGTTATAATACTATATTTTATTTTGCAATATTGCTGGTTAATTTCCTCACAATCGAAGTGAAAAGCAGAATGTATAACTCATCCATAAAACCCATTCGTTCGTTATTAGAATTATAAACTACAAACCAGCGTGTCTACAAAACGATCTAATTATTCTTTGACCTGCGCCCGCGCTTAAAATAAGGCAATAAAGGTCGCTTCACATAGTTCATCCGATCGGTCAGTCTGTCACCGACGCGCGAGTCGTACCACCGTTAGCGCGCGAATTTGTCAAATTTAAAAATTGAAAATGTTCTTTTTATTAACAGTGTCGTTACTGATTGCCAGTGCTCAAGCCAAGTTCTACACAGATTGCGGTATAAAAAGTTTTTGTTTTTAGTTTTAAGTTTGCAGAAGTTAGCTTTTGTGACAAATAAGAGTTTGGAGGAGGTTTTGAAACAACCTTGATTACTGTTGTATTATGAGCCAGTGGTGCGTTGGATTCAACTGCGCAACGAAGGATGTGATATTTGCGAATTGTGGTAGCTATAATAATTGTTACGGTTGGAATGTGGTCAACAAATACTTACATAGTTTATGCGTGAAAGATTCCAAATAGTCTCCCAATGGCGGGCGCTACGAAAAAAATAGTATCCTACGGAATTAGGATTAGGTAAATAGTATTTTCTAATGACATAAACTCTAAGTAGTCTGATTCGGAATTCCGAAACGGAATGAGGAATATCGATAATGTAGGAAAATTTCGCCCGGAAAAATAACACATATTACGGTACCTAGTCCATAGATTTGTATGGATTTTAGAAATTACAAATTTATTTATTTATTATGTATTATGGATTTTAGATTCCGTATGTAGTGTGTGGCGCTTCATTGTTTTCAAAAATGATCGAAGTTTTTTAACACACATTATGGTTGTTATTTTTCTATAATTACGTAAAGATTTTTCAGCGAATAATAATTGTGAATTATAAATAACTTGATAATAATAAATATTTGATTGACATTAAGGAACTTATTTATTCCAAAATGTATATGAATTTTCAGGGAATAAAACCTCTTTGTTGTTACTAAACTCTCTTTACGAGCAAGTGTGTTGAAACCTTTATTACCGTTCTTTTGACGAGTTCCAATTTTGTCTGAAGCAAGCAATCAAAGTTTAATCAGACTAACGTTTCCTAGCAATTAAATCTAATTCATAAAACAAATGTAATAATATTAATCTCCGTATAGTAAACAGAGTTAACGTTCTTTGACTTTCCAATGTTATTGTTTTACCAGTGCTTGGAATAGGCGATAAGCAAATTATTATCAGTATGTTTTGTTATTATTTTTAACTTTTAACTCTATCCCAATAAAATGTGATATTTAATATACAAAACAGTAAATAATTACTCATTTCCATCGTTTGAGTGGAATGGTATTGAATTCATACAAAAATAACATTATATGTTCAGATTTTCCGACTTTGAAGAATTTCCGGGAATTTTTTAAAAAATTCAAGGTTTTATAAAACTTAATTCGGTATATTAGAACAAAAAAAATAGCAATATCTATAGCAAGGTCTAGCCATTCTGAACTGGAAGTGATGCGCTTTTACCCACGAACCGCATTTCATTTATTTTTTTCAGCGCGTAAGTAAGGAAGGACCTACTTGTTCCTTCACAAAACTTTCCCATCGTAGGTACCTACCTAAAATATTTTAATTTCTTTTCATACAAATCACAAACATATTATTATGATAATTTGTGAAATAATTTCCATTAATTTTTTCTATGTAAGTATAGTATTATATTATCTGTGCTTTAATAAACACCTTCAATATCGTTTGCTTTCGTTTTTCTTTTCGATGAAACGTTTTTAAACTCGTACCTTCCTACGTTATGCTTCTTTCAGCGTCTTTTAACGTAAAAAGTATGTCTTCCAAACATCCTGTTAAACCCATTTCTGTAGCATTAAGGATTTAACGCTAAGCAAATAAATAGAACGATCTTGTCGATTGTTTGACTAATGAAACACCATCGCTCCAATTCAAAATATTAATTGAAAATATATTTGGATTGTGTCTCTAAACTGGGACACAGTTTTGGAACTTTGACCGGCGAACATTTTCGAATAAAGTATCAAATCAATCAATAATCTAAAATCTAAGATAATCCTTCGTGCTTTTAAAAAAATAGCAAACTTACGTTACCTATTACATTAGGTCAACTCCCAAGTTGGTCCTATTTTATAAAATTTGGAAATCGGTTCAGTACTTTTCAAGTAATCTTTGAAAAAGCACGAAAATAGTATGATTTTGTGTGAATTACCTCGATGATATGGTCGTATTACTTCTTTGTTTATAAACTGAATAAGATAATTATTTTTTTGTTGGAAGAGGGATATCTTAAGTGTAATGAATTACCTCGATGATATGGTCGTATTACTTCTTTGTTTATGAACTGAATAAGATAATTATTTTTTTGTTGGAAGAGGGATATCTTAAGTGTATAGTTCTTCAACCAACTTAAAAAAGGAGGTTCTCAGTTTGACCCGTATGTATGTATGTTTCTTCGCGATTATCTCACGTTTGGCTGAGCCGATTTTTCTACCTAAATAATATACCAACACTACCTAATACAGAAAGTACACTAAAAATAAAAAAATGTATAAAAAAAAACAAAAAAACCTACCTCTAAAAAGCAAGAAGTAATATTCGTATTAATAAAAACACGTCTTTTGAAGTTGGGTGGGGCCAATATTAATAATTAAGATTCTTGGGCGCCACTTTCGTTCAGGGTGCCACCCTACGATGCTCTCTGTTATTATTTTCAAATAAACAACAATCACTTTCTGAATCTTATTTTTTAACCCAAGTTCCAAAATTTATTAAAATATTACTTTAGAGTGGGCTGCCAGAAATGAGTAAATCGACCATTTTGGCCCGACTTTAAAAAAAGTTGAGCAGTAGCCTACGAAGTGAATTTTAAAGTAATCTACTTTTAAATGCTTCAGCCACTCCATTGCACCATATTATACATGGTAATTTTTTTTGTATTCACCATCTAAATTTCGAGGATGTGTTAAGTCCATGAAGCTGAGTAATTTTCTCTAAGGGCAAATCAAAAAATCAAGGACTAATATTCATAAAATGCATTTTTACATAGTATAGTTACTGTTAAGTGTTTATCAACTTATTTCTGAATAAAATGTCTTTCCAGGTTCAAAATTAGCGACAGTCGAAAGCGTGGGTGTGAGCGGATGTGCCGATGACGCCAAGGAGTGCATCTTGAAGAGAAACTCAAACGCCACCATCAGCATTGATTTCACACCTGGTAAGGATGTAATACTTCAAAACAAAAATATGTTTCAAAAACACCCCAAGTCCCCAAGTCTCATAAAAAATGGGTTTCCTATGAAATTTTGAATAACAAAACACCGAATGACAATAAAATCATCGAACATAATCATCGAAGCTCTATTTTACGAGCGTTGGTTCAAAATCTCGAAAGCTAAACCAATCATCGACGTCTGGATCCTATAAATGTAATACCTTCTTAAGTAGGTAATGGTGACTTATGCATGTTCCATGCATAAGTCACCGATTTCGATAATTTCGATAATTATAAAAACATGATGGAAAAGAAAAATAAAAAAAATAATGTAAGTAAGCTAAATTATTTTTATTTATTTTTTTATCACACAGGGGAAAATAACGATATTTTTTTTCATTTTCGGATATAATGCACTTAACAGTCGGATAGAATATAGAATCAGAAATAATATTTTGTATGACATATAATATTATTATTATGTATCTTAAAAGGAGATATTTGAAAATTCTTGGCTAACTATGCGCCTGAAACGTGACATAAGTAAGTGACGTCACAAATGTTGACCGTTTTGTATAGATAGAGCGTTTTCGGGATGCGTGCTAACTTCAAGTACCTAACTAGTATCACGAGAAAAAAACGCAAGAGAAAAGTTTTAATATTACAGTTGATTTTCTTACGCATTTTTGATTTTGATACAAAAAAAATTGATGCATGTTCCCTATTTTACTAGGCATATTTCTGAGATTATTATAAGTAGGTATACTATACATATAGGTAGAAACCAAAAATTACCTACTGTAAAAGTTGTTAATAAGTACAAAATTTAACTCGCTTTGAGAATTAAATACAAGACCTACTAATACTATCAAAAGAGGTGGTGAAAATTCTTACCAAAGTTTTAAGTTGTGAAGTCCCATAGATGTTTAGAAATGTTTTTTTAAGTTCTTAAAAACTACGAAATGTATTGCAGCTTGAAAGGAAAACTCGCAACAAAGTTTCATGACTTCGCAAGAAACCCGTCGTAATTAAAAATAATAGTATATATATACTTATTTTTATTTCTAAACACGTAGATAAACTTACTTAGATTTTGCTTCAAATTTAAGAGCGTATATCCCATTCCCATTTTAAACAAATCGCGTTTTTCAACGACGACGCGCGATATTAAAAGCAAAATTTTTGATCTTTGATACAAACTTACTATAATATACATACGACGTGTTACAAAAATACGGGTAATGCCGAATATGGTAGATAGGGACTATCAAATTGAACAACTCTTACTATGGGACCAACTCTGAAATCGCAAAAAAAAACAGCTGTTTCACACAAAAATTAATAACGATATCAAAAATGTATGAAACCTGATTTTTTTCTCACGATTTCAGCGTTGGTCCCCTATTAAAAGTTGTTGAGTTTGATGTTTCGAAGAAGCGGTTTTCCTATTTTTGGAGTGAGCCCCATCCACCCCGGTGACTCTGCCCCGGTGCCGGGACCGATGGGAAAAAAGTTCCATCCGCCCCGGTGAATCGTATCTCGATGTTTAACTGGGTGGATGGCACTCGCAAAGTGTCGTGTGCCGTTAATCTATATATATAAAATTCAAAGTCCTGACTGACTGACTGACTGACTGACTGACTGACTGACTGACTGACTGACTGAGATATCAACGCACAGCCCAAACCGCTGAACCTAGAGACTTGAAATTTTGCACATAGGTTCCTTATGAGGTCTAGGGGTGCACTAAGAAAGGATTTTTCAAAACTTCGTCCAAAGTTTGTATGAAAGTCCCTCAGTTTTGATGCTAAGATCTTCAAATTTTGTGTTTAGGCTGACCATTGAAAAATAATAAATACGGGTCTCAGCGTTTTTCAAAATTCTACCCCCAAAGGCGTCAAAAGGGGGATGAAGTTGTGTATTGAAGAAAATCCTTTATTTTCGAAGTAAAAATCGCTTAATTTATAATTTAGGCTTATGGATGGAAATCTAACGCAACGTATATTGTTATTGTTAGTATTTCAACCCCTATAGGGATGAAATGGGGGTGAAAAAGGGTAAAAAAAAAACAAAAATAGATATGGATGTCGTTATTGGGGTTTTCTGGGATGACTATTGCAAAAATGACATTTATTTTGAAGTCCAACACGGTGGACATGATTTGACCCCTAAAGGGGTGAAAATGGGGTACAAATTTTGTATGGAAAAAAAAAAAGACATTACAACTTTAAACTTCGTAGGAGCACATCTAAAAATAAATAGGCAAACATAATACTTTGTAATTTTAAAAAACCAACCACTTAGGGGTAAATGGGGTGAGTAAACATAAAGATCGGTATGGATGTCGTTCTTGAGGTTTTATGGGATAGTGATTGCGAAACGAGGTTTATTTTGAAGTCCAATCCTATTTTCACCCCTTTAGGGGTTACATCATGTCCATGATGTAACCCCTAAAGGGGTGAAAATAGGGTTCAAATTTTGTATGGAAAAATAATATAAATTAGACATTACAACTTTAAAATTCGTAGGAGCATGTCTAAAAATAAATAGGCAAACACATATTTTGTTATTTTGAAAATCATCCCTTAAGGTGTAAATGGGGTAAGTAAACATGAAAATCGATGTGGATGTCGTTTTTGAGGTTACATGGGATGGTGATTGCGAAAACGTGCGAGGCCCGTGCGGCAAATGTCCTGCCTCGCGAGGCAGCGCGCTTGGTGGGAACCCGCCTAATCACGCAAAAACGGCTGATCAGAATTTAATGAAATTAAAACATGAGGATTTTAATGAATGTCCACGCGGACGAAGTCGCGGGCGGAAGCTAGTATAAGATATAAGATCTGCCTGCTTATTGTCTAATTTTAAAAATCTATCGTAATCGCTTTCATTTATGACAGATGGATGTGACACTGGTGACACATTGCTGCATTTCATAAGTAAGTTTTTATTTGTGCCAAAAAGAAGCATCAATGTATCCTGAAAGCGATTGCGATAGATTTTGAAATTAGACAATTAAGTAGCCCCTTGTGCCGGTATATAACATACCGGGGCGGCTGACACTTTGCGAGTGCCATCCGGATGGAAATTTTTTTTCCATCGGTCTCGGCACCGGGGCAGAGCCACCGGGGTGAATGGGACTCACTCTATTTTTGGTTCATTCATTAATAACACCTGTACATATTCACTTAACGGGAACCGAACTGACCGATCCCGCAGTTCCAGAACCAGAAATGAACCACAGCACAGGAATAAAAGATTTTTGTTCACCCAGTGACGATCTCTTCTGTACTTGGTATAGATAACACAGTGTAGCACAATATGTATGTACCTGATAGGAAGAGGTTTTCTACCAAAAATAAAAATAAAAACGTATAAAAACGGCGGCGTTGGTGTCGCTGTCGTCCGACTAACGACTTGGGGGTATAATATAGACCATGTGCTTTGCGGCTTTGATAAGTCCATGACTTTGAAAAGAAGAAATATTTATTTTTTCATAATTTATTTTTGTGTCTTAAAAAGAAACTCCTTAAGGCATCTTTACACTACATTTTTAAAATTCGGAAAAAGATTATTACTTTTGGAAACAAAAAGCTCAAGCGACTTCTAACTTTTCGACCTGTCGACCCTGTCGACCCTCTCGGCGGCACTCATGACCTCAAAACTCATCGAATGAAGATGCGAATCCTTCCTATTCTCTAGATTCAACCCCAGTAAGATTTTTTCTCCTACCAAACATGAATAAATGTCTTGGCGGGCAAAGATTTTCATCGTGCCAAAAGGTGGTGTCTGAAATGGGCCCTCATTTCAGTTACCAGTTTTCAGGCAATGAAAGAAAAAAATAATGGGTAGGAACTTCGTTGGGACTGAATACGCAGAGCTACAATAAGATTATGTAGAGAAATAAAACAAAATATTCCGAAAAAAAACTTTCTTCTTTATAAAGTCATGGACGTATCAATCCACCCTCGTATGTTATCAATGTTTTTTTTTCAGCGCACGACGTAAAGAGTATAGAGACAGAAGTGCACGGAGTGATAATGAACCTGCCCGTGCCGTTTCCGCTGCCGCAGCCCGATGCGTGCCACGACAACGGGCTCGCCTGCCCCTTAAAGGTGACTATTAACCCTTTATAATCGATTGTTGGATACCTACTATAGTACTTAAATAGTTCATTGTAAACTCACGCAAATCCACGTTGGAAGTGAAACGGTGCAAATAGTAGATTGTTATACAAGACGCTAAAATGACCCATTGCATGCATACGAGGTATTTTTATTCCCGAGCTTTAGCGAGGGAATAAATAGAAACCGAGTTACAATGGGTTTTAGCGTCGTGTGTTACACTATACTTTTCACTACGATTGCGAGAAAATAAAATACAATATTAAATAGTTTATACCTACTTACTTCCGTAAACGAATCCACTCGTTTTTCTATCCTCCACTTCATAAACTTTTTGTACAATATTTTAATAAATGATTTGTGCTTGACGGCAGAAGATTAAAATTATTTCTTTCCTATTACAGTCACACAATTCTAAAGTTTGTAATTATAAAAAAATTCTAAAGATTTCGCGCCATGGTACCTTTTTTTAATTTCTGCTGTAGCAGCTAAACAACACAAACACGCATTCTACGATTCACTCTGTACACAGAGTATAAATAAGTCTATGATTTCACCGAAGAGATGCTTTTAGTTCCATTTTCAAAAATAAGAATGAGAAACTGGAGGCCTATTACGAAACTTGGTCACGATAGTCGTCCGCAGTTCGTCGGTTATAGTTATTACAAATATTTTCAATGTAGCTATCGTAGTCCATAGTCTATTGAACGAATAATGACGGATCCACTAGAGAGAAACTGTCAAATTTACGCAATCACTTTGCAATATCGCATACGCAAGTGCTTTGTAATAGGAATCAATCAGAACGAAGCACGGACGCAGCCGCGTGTATCGCATTAAAGTTTTCGTAATAGACCCCCACTATTAAGTCGAGCGAGTTTTAATTCGTGATTATGAATAAAGACTTTTTCGTTTTAGTACGCTCATTGGTAATAGACAAACATTAAAAAAGAAAAAACTTTATCCCCTAGGGCTTATTATGCTATTTTATCTCGACTCTTATACGTTACAATGACGCACTTTTTGAGCAAGAGGAGTGAAAAAGAAGTTAAGACATGCAAACATGATGCTCATGTCATGGCACCTCAGTATAGAGCGATGCTTTGAGCATCACCGGTGGAATCAGTAAATTTGTATAAGTAGGGCATGGGAGCAATACTGAAGGTGTAATATGGTGGGCAGTCAACGTGTAATCAAATAATTTAGAGATGCAAAATTTGTTTTTAACAGCTCAAGTTTTTACAGCCACTTTAATGTCAAAAGCCAAGGTAAACAATTAAGCCAGTCCCCCTAGCATGACCACTGAAAGCGTTTTATCGACACTCGACATGATAAATCGCTGTAACATATCGATAAACAAGAAGTCGTTCG
Organism: Agriphila straminella; assembly: GCA_950108535.1. Taxonomy (NCBI): domain Eukaryota; kingdom Metazoa; phylum Arthropoda; class Insecta; order Lepidoptera; family Crambidae; genus Agriphila; species Agriphila straminella. The sequence continues at coordinate 8,112,647 of OX467321.1, read as the reverse complement.
ACTGATGATGGCAAAGCGACAATCGTTACCCCACCAATCATCCAATTGAATGTGGTTTGGGTTTCCAACCAGTGAGTTGGCGTTATTCCATTTACAAGCTGTCTGCTGGATTGATTTCTACTTCTGCATCACTAGGAAGATCCATAACTTAGGTCTTGATTTCAACCGTTACGCCTACTTTAACTTAGGTATTAGGAATTTTATCTTCACTTCACTACTCCGAATAATTTTAATAATGAAATAGGTACTTAGAAGGACATAATAAGTAGGTACCTACATAGATAGGTACATAGGCTAGTTTTGTTGCAAAAATGAAAATTATTGAAAATCAAAGGAGTGATATTAGGGGATGAAAGAAAGATTACATGGGGACCTGCCCCTTGATTTTGTAACTTTGTCGCAATCTGACAGAAATCGCAGTTACATTGGTGCTTTGGTAAGATGTGACGAAGTTAAGTAGCGTTTTTTTTGTACTCTCAACCTGAAGTGCTCGAAGCAACCTTCCCGGACACCGAGGGGAAGGAGGCGGAAATCCTCATTGGATACGACATAGCCGGGCTATGCTGGTTATGTCAGACTTGACTTGACTGACTAAAACCGCCCCGTGAGGTTGGTTTTCGACCCGACAGCTAAGTATTGGACTTGTACTATTATGTATTCTGTGGTATTGGCCTCAAAAAACGAAGTACAGCGCGGCCCCAGCCGCTCTACAGCGCCAGACTCTACCAGCATGTGTGTGTGTGATAGGTACTTATTTCTTACGTATTCATTTAGCTGCCCGCCTTGGCTTTGCACGGGTGGCGCCATCTATTGCGATATGACGGAAAAGCACCGGTAGGAAGTAATTTTGCAACTTTGGACATTTCAGCACTTTGGTCATTTTAGCACCTTGGTCCGAACACAAAAAAAGGTTCATCTAATTTGGGTGCAGTCGTAGTCATACGCGCTTACATACATTTCGGCGATTCATTTTTATTAACTTATAAGTAAAGAAAATAGATAGTATGGTGTCGATTCGGTTAGCACGACTTAATTAAATTGACAGGACTAAACTTAATTTTAGCATTCTGTTCTTGTCTTTTCGATATAGAAAGAAAAGGATGGAAAACTAAATTTAGTTTTGTCCTGTCAATTTAGTTAAGTCGTTGCCAACCGAATCGACACCACCTACCTAAACTAAAGTAGGTTACTGCTCAACTAAATGTTAAACATTTTCCACTTTCAGGGTGGTCAAAAAGCCAGTTATAAGACAACACTGCCTGTTCTAAAGTCCTACCCCAAGGTGAAGGTCGACGTCAAGTGGGAGCTGAAGAACGACAGCGGCGAGGACCTCGTCTGCGTCCTCATTCCTGCGAGGATTCATTAACATACGGAACAAATGCCTTGTTATTACCACCTACGCCTACGCACTGAATTTTGTACGCTATTCATTTCATCCGTTAGGTACCTACCTACCTACATACTTAGATGAAAATCTGGTAAAAATAGAAGTGTTCTTTTAAGACTGGTTTACATTATCTTAGTCTTTAGTAGAGTGCTTTAGGAGAGTGCTTTAGTTGAAACATGTAAACGGTTGTCTTATTATGACTAAAGAGAGTAACGTTCTAGTAGCCTTTCAACTGGAATCATCTTTCCAGTAAACCCCCTGCGCGCCCGCTCACCCCCGCGCGACACTTTCCTCGCACTGGAAGCATGTAAATCGACATTTTAGTAGCGTATTTATTTAGTAGAGTGCTTTAGTTAAATGACACTTTACCTGGAAGCTGTAAACACTCACTGGAAAGGCACCAAAACTACTAAAGCACTCGCATTCGAATCTATATACTCGCACGCTACTTAAGCACTCTACTAAAAGTAATCTAATGTAAACCAGCATTTAGTGTCGTGAAATGATCATAGGTAGCAGTGGCGAAGGGTCCATACAAGCAGATTCCTATCGGCATACCTTTTAGAAATCTCATCCCGCCGATCCACTATCTATGCAGATCACATCTTCACCATAATTTCACCCATCGCCACTAATAGGTATGAATTTATTAAAAAAAAAAAAATATATACGGTCGACCTAAAGGTAATTAAGGGTCTGATAGGCATAAGGGTCGGAAAGTGACGTTTTGCGAAAGTGACCATTTGCGAAAGTGACCAAATTTTTCGTGCTGACCACGACGATCTGCATCAAAACCGTGTAGTGGTGTCTATAATAGAAGATATTTCGTAATTTATAAAATAAGTATTAAATCGGTAGGTACTATCCAATTCAGTGCGTACAAATTCTCGAGTCATGTTGTAAGGTTAAGCCACGGTAGTGGTTAAAGCAATGGACTGGAGATACCGGCACGTACCTCTTGGCAAGACAAAGATGAGACAAAAGATGGCGCAGCAGATGCGCCGAGTTTAGTGTTTGTAGCTGCTGCCAGCAGCTACACTCCATAAACTCGGCGCATCTTTCGTCTCATCTTTATCTTGCCAAGTTATATAGGTACCTATATCGATTATGGGTAATTTGAATGAATCAATTTGATGGTGAAGTCAAATTAAAATGAAAAAATTGTAAACTGCTAAAATGGATCAAAGTAGGTACCTACGTGTAACCAAACTAACTTAGATGTGGTTTTGTACAATTTGTATTTATTAATATGCCTACATAGGGGAGGTGACAGTGAAATATTAAATAGGTATACTTAATTGCATTTTTGTCTTTAATTTAAACCTCATTTTTACCCAGGTACCTTCCTGTTCATCGTTCCTGGTATCAGGGATTGAAATACCGTTAAAAAAAATTACGATACAAAAAAATAACGTTAAAATATTTTATCGGTAAATTTACCGGTAAAAATAACGTTAAAATTATTGTACCGGTAAAATTACCGTTAAATATAGCGTTAAACTTTACCGATACAATAGTACCGGTAAAATTATCGGTAAAAAGTAACGTTATTAATTGGAATAACGTTAATTTTAAAGTAACGGTAACAAAAAGTAAGAAATAACGTTATTTACCCAAATAAAATAACGTTAATTTCAATGTAACGTTATCTAAAGTAACGTTGTTTATTGACATAACATTAATGTTAAAAGTAACGGTAAAAAAGTAAGAAATAACGTTACATTTAAAAATAACGTTATCAATCCCTGCCTGGTACCCAATCGCGCTAATTTTCAACAAGCCAAAACTAAATCATTACCTTTTCAGTTTCGTTTTCAAGGAAAATACTTGCTTTAGTTTTGTTAACATTATTGAAAGCTATGCCTAGGGAACCTAGGATGCCAATGTTGGACAATTTAAATGAAAATTTTGGTTTTAGCGTTTAGAATTAGCGCGATTGGGCGCTTGATCTTCAATAGAATCTAAAAAAGCATTTATTTTGGATATTTCTATCAATTATAATACCTACAACATGACTTTGACCACAATAAGACAAATAAATAAATATCCATAAAATTATATTTATTATCTGCTTTATTTGAAACATTACCGTTAAGGATATAAAAGATTCTAAAATCATATCAGGTTAGTACTTAGTACAGTTATTTGTTTTACAGTAATCCTACCTAAGTTTATTCAAATATGTTTAATAAAGTTTCATGAATAAACTATAAGACTTAAGTGCAAGTGCTTGGCAGATGTCTGTAACACTCAATTGTTGGGAAGATAAAAAAAGCTACTAGTGGTAAATCTACAACTAATAAAGGTGCGGGCACATTTGTCTGACGCCACGTCTTAACATGCCGTATTTGTATGGACGTGTAATCAGATAAGTGTGATCCTAGTGCATACATTTACTATGAAAACCGATGTCATCTGACGGCGTGTTAACACGTGTTAACGAGTGGCGTCAGACAAATGTGCCCGCACCTTAATACAGATTTCGGCAAACATCTTGACGCTCTTTCGACGGAGTGGGGATAAGTTCGCGCATGTGCACTTGTGAGCGACCAATGGCCAGGGATTGAAATACCGTTAAAAAATAACGTTAAAAATACCGTTACGGTACGCGCTACGACGCACCGCACCGAGCCGCACGAGGACGAGCACGGGCGCACAGGAGTAACGTTATTAATTGGAATAACGTTAATTTTAAAGTAGCGGTAACAAAAAGTAAGAAATAACGTTAAAATTAACGTTATTTACTGAAATAACGTTAATATTCACTTCTCAAGCTTACGCGCTCACTAGACATGAAATAAAACACTTTTAACGGATACTAGCGCGGTTTTATTGAAAGTACTTTGGTAATTAGTTGGTATTTGGTCTGATTTTTGATTTTCCCGACGTTTCGGCACCTTTGCAGCTGCCGTGGTCACGGGGGACTGAAGCTACTTGTGAGCCTACCCTCAAGCGATGAATTTTTTTTTTTTAGAACGTTCAGAAATTAAAATTTATCAAATTTAATTAGTTTAATTTTGGTTTGGTTTTAATTTAATTTTATATGTTAAAAAGAGAGAATCTACTGAAACTACTACCATTTCAAAAAATTGGGAGGCCCCTCCAAGAAAGAAATGGCGAAAGAAAACTTGGAGAGGAAGGCCGACCTCCGTCTTTTATATTAATTAATTTATTTGCAAAAGGAACTAACCGTATCATTAGATCTTACAGTGTGTGTTTGGGGCTTTAGCTTGTGAATGATGGGGTTCAACAAATCTTTGTTTCAGAGAGCCCGCGGCATCTGTGACAAACAACACCTGACTGCTGAGCTTCAGCACGTCAAGCAAGTACTACGTAACAACAAGTTGCAAGTACCACGCCTTCGTCACAGAAAACGCACCAAAACAGCCACAGTAGAGCGTCAACCTGCCATCCTACCATACTTGAAGGGTGTCACTGACAAGATTGGAAACATTCTGAAGCGAGCGTCAATCAAAACTTACTTCAAGCCGCCGAAGAAGATCAACCAATTCTTACGACCTGTCAAGTGTTATATCCCCCTTCAAGCCGCAGGCGTCTACAAACTAGATTGTGACTGTGGGCTCTCCTACATCGGGCAAACAAAGAGAAGCATAGGGACCCGGGTTAAAGAACATGTAGCTGACATGAAACATAGGCGCGATAACAAGTCTGCAGTGAGTGAACACGCCTTTGAGGGGCCCAACCATTATATTAGATTTGACAAACCCCAAATCCTTGCTAGGGAACGTAGATTCATTCCTAGAATGCTCCGCGAGGCTATCGAAATAAATAAATATCCTAATTTCAATAGAGATGATGGTTGGAAAATTCCACCAGCTTGGGACCCCATCATTCACAAGCTAAAGCCCCAAACACACACTGTAAGATCTAATGATACGGTTAGTTCCTTTTGCAAATAAATTAATTAATATAAAAGACGGAGGTCGGCCTTCCTCTCCAAGTTTTCTTTCGCCATTTCTTTCTTGGAGGGGCCTCCCAATTTTTTGAAATGGTAGTAGTTTCAGTAGATTCTCTCTTTTTAACATATAAAATTAAATTAAAACCAAACCAAAATTAAACTAATTAAATTTGATAAATTTTAATTTCTGAACGTTCTAAAAAAAAATTCATCGCTTGAGGGTAGGCTCACAAGTAGCTTCAGTCCCCCGTGACCACGGCAGCTGCAAAGGTGCCGAAACGTCGGGAAAATCAAAAATCAGACCAAATACCAACTAATTACCAAAGTACTTTCAATAAAACCGCGCTAGTATCCGTTAAAAGTGTTTTATTTCAATAACGTTAATTTCAATGTAACGTTATCTAAAGTAACGTTTTTTTTGACATAACGTTAATGACCAAAATTAACAGTAAAAAAAGTAAGAAATAACGTTACATATAAAAATAACGTTATCAATCCCTGCCAATAGTAAATTATAATTTTATATAGAGTAACTATCTCATATCTTAATTATTTAAAATTAATAGGTAGGTATAATCGTTTTGATGCATGATGTGACTGCATATAATTGATAAGACACTAAAATTATATATATCATGTACTAGTTATAATAATTTTTTGTATCAGTGTACTTATTGTTGGTTTATTTTTTATTTTATTAGGAATAAAATAAAAAATAAAAAAATAGCGCGCGCCCCTCCCGCCGCCCACGTACCTATACGCGTCCTGCGCATCCCCACCCGGATGTTTGCCGGCTACTGTACAATGCCTATTTATCAACTGTCAAAACAAGATTTTTATAAAAATATAACTTAAGTATATGGAATAATCTAGCTAAGGTATAGTATAGCTTTCTAATGTAGAGGTGCCTAATAATAGTATAATGAAAGTAATATACATCTATGACTTCTTTTTAATGACGCTTTTACATTTACAACACAACTGCAGCTCTGACTTAACTCTCCTAAAATGCAAGTTAAACTCGTGTCTAAATATTTTTCTGTACATGGACTCTTTTACGGGTATTACATTGTCATTATTACAAACACTTGCATACATAGCGTACATCTTTTTCACACTTAAGTTGGGCTCTAAATACTGTTTCTTCTTTGAAAATCTTTTCACTGGTTTTGAATCTTCTGTTTTGTAGGACATAATATGTTTTCTTACACTATCTTTTAGTTCTGAAGGTAAAGAATGAGCACTAGCTTCGGAGAGTCCTCTGCCATCAGGTTTCGGAATATTCATCTCAGACTTGCCGATGTGGACATTATAAACTGGTTTTTGGGAAATTGCTAGTGTGCCTAAATAAAAATTCTTACAAACTGTATGCCTGACCGCTCTGACTAAAAAGAAATACTTGAATGCATGTCTTCTTTTAGAATCTTGATCTGGATATTTATTATGCTTGACAACATTTCGTTCAGTAGTATTTAGCAAGAAATGTTTCTTTTCATTGGCGTTCAAAGAATAGAAAGCTTTAAAAATGTGCTCTCTATCTGTATCATTTATTCTTGCACTGCATTTATATTTACAAGATTTTAAGCAATCTTTTATGTTACGGACTCTTCTTTCTGGCACAAATTTTCCCCTTCTACTGATGTAAGCCTCTCCTTTCTGGTGTTTTAACTTCCTTACATTGCACGCCCAAGTACCAGGATTCGGTTTGATGTTTCTGTTGCGCTTCTTACAGCCTGCTGCATCTTGATCACTTTCTTCATTAGGTATAGCTGTGTCCTCTTGTTTACAACTGAAATTGAATACAAAATAAATAATAAATAGCAAATTCATCACATATATCTAAAAATACATTGATCAAGTTGCAAAACTGTGTGGGTTTAAAAACTCAACAGCCTGATAATGTTCCAAAAGCCAGACAATATTTATTACCGCCTTGTAAGTAGCAGTTGGACAGACTTAAGAGCAGGGCAGCAAACAGCAACACAAAAAGCCTAACAAAAGCTGGGCCAGACGCAGTCAACTTTGGCCGGACAAGAAGTCAAAAGTAAAACATGACACCTGGCAAGCAAATTAAGTGTTTTTGTCTATTCATAATTAGGAACTTAACTTACTCTATCTGTTTCTCAACTTGAGCCTGCAAATCTGGTTCTTCTTTTGCAACACACTGTTTTTTATCATATGATTCGTACTGCTCGTAATACTGTTGCTGCACTTCACTAAGTTGAAATAATGGGACCTGCGGCAAGATCACGTGCAGCGACTGACCCATATCAGGGTCCTGCACAACTTGCTGTGACATTTGAGTCTGAACTGGCTGATGAATATTTTGAAGGTGAGTTTGTTCACATGACATAACTATCTGATTCTGCGACATATGCATTGGCTGATTGGAAATGTCTTGTACATGTGTGACTGGTATTTGAAGCGCCTTGGAAGTAATTGTTTGCTGGTAAGTAACTGTTCCTTCACTTGTCTGGAGTGATGGATGAGATATGTGAATAATCTGTGGATTTTGCATCTTTACGTCTGATATCGATGGCTGGTAGACTTGGACGAGGTGGGGAATCGACTGCGGTGTTTGCATTTGGTCCATATTTTGCTCGACACTGCAAATAAACATATCAGGAAACATTTAACGATGGTTTATCGTAGGTAAAGCAGATACTAAACACTAAAATATTCGGTCAGACTGTAGATGAAACAAGAATAGGTAGGTAACCAAAGTAACTGTAATTACCTCTGATCAATGTGTAACCTTTTAATTAGAAATCACACCACGCAGATAATATTTGACTTAAAAAACGTAAGGACGACAGTTTTTGTATAAGTAACTTGTTTTGTATTGTTTGTAGTAAAATAAAACTTAATTAGTGTGCCACGGTTCCATTTTCTTTCTCATGAAAACAAACCATAGAGTTTTTTTTTTGGCTCGTACGATTTGTACAAACCATAGAGTAAGATAAATAAAATATGAAACAAACCATAAACCAAAGACAATGTAAAATCACTACGTTTTTATGAGACGGGACTTTCATACTTTTAAAATGCGTTTGAAATGAAAGTGGCCACTTTTAGTTTTTACAATTATATCAAATCTACTATAGAAAAGCTGTGAAAGAAACGAGAAGTCACCAAGACATGGCTTAAAGAACTTTGCATCCAAGCCAAAAATCTTTAAAAAAAAAACAAAAAAATTTGACACGCCAAATGTCAAAACAGCCTTCGCTTTCGGGTTGCGTTGGGGCTTACCATCAGCAAATAAGAAACCGTTCAGGGGGCTTACCATCAGCAAATAAGAAACCGTTCAGTTCAAAAGCAGGCCTTAAACAGGGGGCTTACCATCAGCAAATAAGAAACCATTCAGTTCAAAAGCAGGCCGTAAAAAAGACTGCTTATGGCCTGCTTTCATACTAACCGTTGAGGTCATAGTACGAAAAAGTAAAGCAGTTCAATATAAGCCCTGCTATAAGAGCTCATAGTAAGGCCCCAGGACGGCTTAAGGCCTACTCAGGGCCCAGACCTACCGTTTCTTTGCTTTCCGGTTTCCATTCTGATAGAACAGAATGGAAACCGGATCATCGCCATAGAATATATACTCTAATCGCCCCACACACGCCGGCCGCCGGGCTTTCTTGATTCGCGCTCAGTCGTAATCTAGCGCTCGCTGTGAGACGTCGTTTGACAAATCAAATTGTATGGTGTGATAACTGTAAACGTCAGAACCGCTGGACGAAAAGCGATATTAGATGTTATGAAAATACCAAAATGCAATACCTTTTTGCTACTATTTAACCGGTATATCTAAGTTCTAGCACCTAATAACACCTAGAACGATAGTTCTATAAAAAGCGCACTGTCAAAAGTGAGGCAACTAAAACAGCCAAAATGGCCCCGTTTTCAGATTTTTATTCTCCATTATTACCTAATCATACCGAATAAGTACAAAACAGTTTAAATTTTTCTACATTTATTAGATTAGTTACTACATTATTGGATTTTAATTACGATTAGGTAACGTCTGAAGGATATAAATCTGAATACTAAGCATTCTGGCTTAGTATTAGTTGCCTTACTTTGCATACGAGGACACGGCTTCTAGGTGTAATAATTCTAAGTTAGTAGGTAGGTAGGTACGGTCGACGGCACGTTGGCCTTCCACAACCTGTTTTCAATAATTTTTATACTTTAAGTCGAGCTGTTTAATCAAAATTCATTGTAGATTTTTGTCAGTTTTGTATAGCTTGATATGCTGCTGACTGTACCTCAATTAAAACGTGTAAAGAATGTGGCCAGACATTCTGACGTCAGGTTGACGGGGCCACATTTTTTCCATAGTTCTAAACAACAAAAGTTTTGTATCTGTTTGTAAACATTTAGTACTTTTTAAGTACATTAACACATATAGGTAATTTTTTTTAATTTTTGGGCGTACAATAAAAAAATTAGGCATGTTTTTTTTTATTAATGTATATTTCATTTGACACAGGAAGCAGGAAGTTAAGAAACTCTAGCAAAGGCCGCGTATGAGATGGACGCGTTTGAGACTACAGTAACGAATGTAAAGCTACTTTTGAAGAGCCCAGGTACGAGATGGTGGACTTACGAAAGTTACGAAAATTTATTACGACAGTTGCTTAACTTTAGTTATCGCAGTCTTAAACTAAACGATCACCCATATTTACCCGGATATCCCTAGAGTTGCTTAACATTCGTTACTGCAGTCCCACGGCCACCCATCTCATATAATATCTGGTCTTAACTAAACTTGCCTAACCTTCTTTTTGCTCCATCATCAGACCCAGGACACTATTTCTCAACACAGTACTTGTCAAAACAAATCAAACAAGCCCAAACTCCATGGGATTGTATGGTTTTATTACAAAATTCCTGTGGCCTTCTTCTTCTTCCTGCTTCAACATCAGACCCTGGACACTACCTTCCAAGTTCCAACAGATTACTTAGCAAGACGAATGAAACGAGCCCAAATTTGTATGGTTTTATTCCAAAGTTCCTGTGTCAAATTAAATACTATCCATTTTTTTAAAAAAAAACATGCGTAATAACTTTTTTGTACTTATGCCAAAAAAATTGGAAAAAATATATGTTTGTACTTATAAGGTACTAAATGTTAACAAAGAGAAAAATTAGTTGTGTTATTTAAAACTAAAAAAAATGTGGTCAAATTAAATATCCATGATAAAAAAACTTTCATGAGTAATATTTTTTTTGTACTTATGCCAATAAAAATTGGAAAAATATATGTTAAGGTACATAAAAAAAAGGTACTAAATGTTTACAAAGAGATAAATTAGTTGTGATGTTTAAAACTAAAAAAACTGTGGTCCATACAAGCTGACGTCAGAATGTCTGGCCAAGTGGCCAGAGAGTGTAAAGAAAGTACTTTTCACGTTTTGTCGTTGTCAATCGAGGTACTAAATATTTGAAGTTAGGTATTAAAAGCAGCAAAAGGGTATTGCATTTCGGTATTTTCTAAACATTCAATATCGCTTTTGGTCCAGCGGTTCTGACGCTTACAAATCGCCGTCGCCGGGTTGCAACCGGGCTGTGTGTGACGATATACGGAGCGAGCACGTAAGCCGCGCCTCTTTCTTACCGGTAAAAACGTTCTTACTGGCGATTTCGGCCGGTTGCTTGCTGACCGGGCGTTCTTGCCGGTTTGGGTCGATAGATCTGTGACGAGTAGTACGTTTTGTATTGCATTCTAGCCTCCCGGTTTCATTTCTTTGCTTTGCTGTTCTGGTAGAACAGCAAAGAAACGGTAGGTCTGGGGGGACCCTCACTCCTAGACGATCAAAATGTGATTGACAAGCAATGCAATGTAAATGATTGACAAGCAATAGGGAAGTTTCCTAAGTCTCAAAAATCAACAACAACATATATGCATGGAAAGATAAACAAAATAGGTACATGAATAATGGTGAAAAAATTATTCCGATATGTTGAAAAATCACGAAGTTATTCAATTTTTTACAGTCGCGTTTATTAAATTTTCTGTGACGTCACATGTACCGTCCGGCCACAGCATAAAATAGTCAGTCTGTGGCCTAGTCTAGGTTCATTTGTTCGTTTTGAACTTAACCCTAAAATACTTCCGTAATTTTATTGATGTTTATTACTTACTGTTACTACTCATTAGGTACTTACCAAAGATATTAGAATTAAAAAGATGTGTTATGTCAGTATATGCGACGCCATGAATTTGTCCGCAAGGCGTATATACCTGCCTCGTTATAACACACTAAATAATACGATATTACACGGTCAAGGTAACTCGGCACTTTAAGTCGATAATTTCGTATGGTCGCATAGGCCGACTTAACTTGACCGTGTTGTAAAGTGTGAACAAGATAGTATGATTATTTACAAGAGCGTAAACGAGACAGATACATATTGCGCAATGTCGTCGTGAATGTCGCGATACTAATCATAGAATATCGTTAAATGTGTCACAGAAGAGACATTCGATGGTTTGATGCCTATGAACTACAATGATGTCTGAATAAAATAATGAATCATTTTACTTCAAGCGATAAAATAAAAAAGCTACTAATAGTCATAATTAGGGATGTGCAAGGGCTTAAACCCAAAGGTTTAAACCGGGTCTTTACGAGTTTAAATCCGATTTCGACCCAAAAAGCGGGTCGCACCTATTACCACTAATATCTTGGGTTGTTTTTGGGCACAATAAAATTTACCTATTAGTTTCTATTGCTAAAATAACAAATAGTCTGTTGCGTAATGGATTTCCACTTCGAAAAAAATATTTTTTGTAACCAAAACGAATTTTTAAAATATATGTAACTTCGTAAAACTTGTAAATTTAAATAGTAAAAGTGTTCAAATAAGTAAGGAATTTAGCTTTAATTAAATATGGGCGATAAGAAATTCCATGTCACAAGGTTTAGGTAATCCTTACTAATATTAAAATGCGAAAGTCCGTTTGTTTGTACGCTTTCACGTCTTAACTACTAAACCGATCATCATGAAATTTTGCATACACGTTGTCAGGGGTACAGAGAAGGACATAGGGTACCTTTCATCCCGAAAAAAGTAATGATCCCGAGGGATAACAAAAAACCATTTCACGCAGACGAAGTTGCGGGCGGCCGCTAGTATTTTAATAAAATTCAGTGGCATTTCATTTAATACATCGCAATTCATTTGCTGGAAACCTATAAAAATAATAGTAAATATATAATAAGTTAATGAGGGCTTTTCAAAATGACATTTAAAAAATAAAAACAGTAACTATTTGCCTCACTAGATCGTGTTGATACTCGTCGAACCCTAAAAATAGTAACTATTTGAATCACTAGATGGTGTTGACACTCTTCGAAGCTTAGTAAAAAACTCACATTGTCACCTATTTTTATCAACGCCATCTCGATAGATCATCTGGCTCGATAGCCTACAGTTTTTTGTCATTGTGAAAAGCCCTCATTAATTATTCATCTCGTGGATAATGCTTGAGCAATGTCGTGGCATTGTCCGTTCTGTACATTTATAATCTATGACAGACATCTCTATCACACTCGGTAATCGGAGTATTTGCTGTCGCACTCAATCTTTTTAGGATAATATTTACTGACATTTTGTATTTCTAATGTACAAATATGAACGAAAATTAGTTAAAATATAATACTTACGCATGATATGTGATCCCTAGACTTTTGGAAGTCTTGCTTGTGTAATTAGTACAAGTTCGCATTACGCAGGACGGCATTTTTACTGTGTTTCGCGGGAGCACTTCAAAGTGTCAACGTTGCCGATGCTTTTGCGAGACTACACTCAGGTGAGCTAATTAGCCAAGTTTAAGACTGCCAGTGTTAAGGCGCAGGTAACCCATCTACCTCTTTTTAAAATTCTAATATCTTTGGTACTTACTATAAAAAAGTGAGTATAAACCTAATCGCAAGAATTTTTAGTTTTGGCTTGCTGGAGTTTGTTTTTAAAAGAAAACAGCAACGAAATGTTGAAAATTTAAAAATCCATGATGGCGACCAACTTTTTTGTTTGTGGGCCGATTTCGATGAAAATTGGTTTGGGGCATTATTTTGACAAAAAAATCAAGATGGCAGCCAACATTGTTTTTGGGTTGATCTAGAAGACTCGGTTGAAAAAAGAAGAATAACAAAAAAATTTGCGTCATCTTGGATTTTTGACATTTTTAACATTTCATTGCTGTTTACTTTTAAAAATAGTGCCCCAAACTGAATTTCATCGAAATCGGCCCAAAAATGAGTCATTCGTCATTTTTAAAATTTTTATTTTCACAATAGGTATCTATTGAACGCACAAAAAAACTGTTACAGTCGAATATTATTAGGTACCTAATCTAGGGTTAAACATGACATATGTCACTCAAGGGCCTATTACAAAAAAAGAATAGCGAAAATCGTAGTCCTCATCCGTGACATTTTTAAAACCAAGGAGTAAATCGAACGACGAACATCGTCCGATAAAATCCGATTAAAGCAATTCTTTTTTTAATAGGCCTTTCGAAATCGCAGCACTGCGAGGCTGCCAGATTTCCCCAAATTTCATAAATTTCCCCAGATTCCAACAGAGTAAATGTAAAGGAATAATTTCGATAGCCGTGCATGTGACAACAACCATTTATTTTATTTGACGTTACATAAAAACAAATTAGGTACAGTTTTTTCCCATAAAACCAATGACAAATTACATTAAAAGAGTTTGCAACAGTAGGTAACATCCAAAAAGTTATTAAAACCAATAAATAGTTAAGTACAATGCAAAATAATTATACAAGTACAATAGAAGTGACCAACTTCAGAACGCTTGCGTTGCGATGTAAAACGATGTTGCCATATGTTATGTATGTAAATAAATGTGAAGCACGCAGACAAGGAGTGCCCTCTGTGGTTGACAGATCAGTCTGTGGATCTGTGACAAGGCAACTTGGTCTGTGGATCTGTCATCTCTGGTGGAGGTTCCTTGAGCTGTGTGCATTGCTTACTTACTGAAATTGATGTTTTTATTTAAATAATAAACAGCATTTAACATTGGCGACGGGAAAACGCGCAGTAAGTACAGATACTTACACAAGCTCAAAATAAAATATATTCCAACAGAGATTTGGTCAACAAAAACAAAGGGATGAAGTCGAAGTGAATAACAAAATTTGCAAAGACTTTTGAAGTCATTGTTTATTTGCCATCATTAATTTATCAAACCAGCCGTTTTGCCATTCACTTAATACCTACTATAAATTGTATGCACCTGGTTGATATGTTGTTTTACATTTTGGCATCATTCGGAAATAATTCAAAGTAGACATAAGTAAACAAACATTACTTACAAAATAATATTGGATGTAACAGATTTGATTCAAGAAAACCATTCATGGCATACAATTGATTAACAATATCCAATTTAACATTAACAAATCTTTTTTATTGTTGACCAACCCTGTTAATTGACATAAAATAAATTTGTCACCTGATCAATATTTTGTTCCAACGTATCTATTGACCGTTGATTGTTAATTGACATATAACAAGTTTGTACTTGTTAAATCATTTGTTCCAACGTATCTATTGACCGTTGATTGTTAATTGACATATAACAAGTTTGTACTTGTTAAATCATTTGTTCCAACGTATCTATTGACCGTTGATTGTTAATTGACATATAACAAGTTTGTACTTGTTAAATCATTTGTTCCAACGTATCTATTGACCGTTGATTGTTAATTGACATAAAACAAGTTTGTTACTTGTTCAATATTTTGTTCCAACATATTTATTGACTGTTGATTCCTGGTCAAACAAATAAACAAGACATAAAATTCAAAGTCAACATCAAAACTAAAGAGTGTCAACACGTTGGTGTTTAAAAAATAATGTCAACACAGTTGGTGTTTAATAATCTGACTTTGTGGTAAAACGAATTCTAAATTGTTTTCAAGTGGTTAATAAATTAGCAATATAAGAACCAACCCAACTTGAGTTCTAAATAAAATTATTGTAAAAAACAAAATTATTATTAATTACAGGTTGTTCCATCATGTCTGAATCGCAAATACAAACACTAGAAACATTTGATTGTGAAGGAGATCCGAATTCTCTAGGTACCCGATGGGAACGATGGAAACGTGCACTGGAAATATACTTTTTAGCGACAGGCACGATACAACCTCAAAAGAAAAGAGCAATGCTATTACACTTAGGAGGTTTATCATTGCAAGACATATACTTTAACATACCGGGTGCTCATATTCCTGAAGCTGAGAACGTAGACGTATACGATGTTGCCATTAAAAAGCTAGATGATTATTTTGCTCCTAAACAGAGCAACATTTTTGAAAGGCATATATTTCGTCTAATGAAGCAAGAACCGGAAGAAAAATTCGAGAAATTTCTTATTCGACTTAGAAGACAAAGTGCAAAATGCAATTTTAATAACGAAAATGAAAATTTAGTAGATCAAATAATAGAAAAGTGTCACTCTAACAAATTAAGAAAAAGTATTTTATTGTTAGGAGATACGGCCACTATAGATAAAATAACTATAGAAGCTAATGCTCTTGAAACAGTCGAACGACAATTGAATGAATTCCAAGATAAGCAAAATGCTAGTACCACCACAAGTCTTAACAAAATCAGATCAGCTAAACTCAGACTGGCTAAACCTAGTCTGAATAAAGACTATGAGTGTTGTTCCAGATGCGGAAGCAAAAATCACAAAGGTGATGATAGTTCCTGCCCTGCAATAAATGCAGTTTGCATGAAATGTGGTTTCAAGGGTCATTTCCTTAAACATTGCAGAACAAGGGCAAATAAGAAACGAAACACATTTTCCTATGACAATAAAATATTCAACAAAAAAAAGTTTAAACCAGACCAAACAAAAAAGGATTCGACAAATGTGGATTACATTTTCCATCTGGACGATGACTCCAGAATTAAATGTCAGGTAGGTGGTGTTCACATAAACATGCTCATTGATTCTGGTAGTAAATCTAACATTATAAGCGATACAACCTGGCATCATTTAAAACAGTCTAAAGTATTAGTGTCAAATCAACAAAAGACATCTGACAAGACGTTCATGGCATATGGTGCCCAACTACCTTTAACAGTTCTAGGATCATTTGATGCTCAAATAAGCATAGGATCTGAATCAGTAATGGCAAAGTTTTATGTTATTAAAAATGGTACTAGAAATTTATTAGGTAAAGATACTGCTATTTCTTTAAAAGTTCTAAAATTGGGTTTATGTTTAAATTCCATTCAGCAAAAGCAGTTCCCTAAATTTAAAGATTATCAATTAGAAATTGAAATTGATAAAACGGTTACACCAATTTGTCAACCGTATAGACGTATTCCGATTCCTCTGGAATCAAAAGTAAATAAAACAATTGACGAGTTAGTCAAAATGGACATTATAGAGCCGGTAAATAAGCCTTGTTCCTGGGTCAGTCCGATGGTTCCAATAATTAAGCCAAATGGCGATGTTCGTATTTGTTTAGATATGCGATGCGCAAATAAAGCAATCAACAGGGAAAATCACCCATTACCAACCATGGAACAGCTCATCCCCAAATTTGGAAAAGCAACTCATTTTTCGAAGCTCGATATTAAAAATGCATTTCACCAAATTGAACTAAAAGAAAATAGTAGAGACATCACAACCTTTATAACTAGCAAAGGGCTTTACCGTTATAAAAGGCTAATGTTTGGTATATCATGCGCCCCTGAACATTTTCAGAAAATCTTAGAAAAAATCTTATTACCGTGCGAAGGGGTAGTGAATTTCATCGATGACATTGTCGTCTTTGGGCGGGATGAGCATGAGCATAATTGCAGACTCCAATGTGTGATGCAAGTGCTCAAGGACAACAATGTGATGCTCAATGAGGAGAAATGCGTATTTAATACAAAAAGTATACAGTTCCTTGGTCATGAGTTGTCTCCAGAAGGAATTAAGCCTCTTGATAAATACATCAAAGCTATCGAATCTTTTAGGCCACCCGAAAGTATAGAAGAAATTCAAAGTTTCCTTGGGTTGATAAATTTTGTAGGAAAATGGGTTCCTAATTTGTCTACCTTGACTGACCCACTTCGTCAAATTCTCCGACTAAAACTTCACAAAAAAGAAAACATCGCAAAATATTGGAAAAAAGAACAATCAATGGCTTTTGAAGCATTAAAAAAGATTCTCACCACGATTCCAACCCTTGGTTATTATGACCCCAAAGACCGAACACAAGTAATAGCCGATGCAAGCCCTGTCGGTTTAGGAGCAGTATTAATCCAGTTCGATGGAAAAGAGCCACGCATCATAGCTTTTGGCAACAAAAGTTTGACGGATGTTGAAAAACGGTATTGTCAAACCGAAAAAGAAGCGTTGGCTCTAGTGTGGGCCATTGAGCATTTTCACATGTACCTGTACGGAAAAAAATTTGAGCTTATCACGGATCACAAGCCATTAGAAATTATATTTGGTGAACGATCAAAACCATGCGCCCGTATAGAACGCTGGGTTCTTAGACTGCAAGCTTATAACTATAAAGTTATTTACAAATGCGGAAAATCAAACATAGCTGACCCATTATCACGTCTAAGTACCAGCGCGCAACACAGTCCCTTCGAAGATGAGCATCATGTTAACCAGATTGTTCAACATGCACAACCAGCGGCTTTACCATTTAAAACTCTTACTGAGGAATCAATTAAAGATAAAGAAATACAATTAGTGAAAGACGGATTATTACATAATAATTGGGATAAGTCCATAAACAACTACAAGCTATTTGAAACAGAACTCTGGTTACATAATGACATCCTTTTGAGGGGCTGCAAAATTGTAATCCCTACCAAGTTAAGACCACAAGTTCTAGCATCTGCACATGAAGGTCATCCAGGCATTGTTAACATGAAAGCTAGGTTACGTACTAAAGTTTGGTGGCCAAAAATAGACAAAGATGCTGAAAACACAGTAAAAAGTTGCAAGGGATGCACTTTAGTGTCAGGTCCTAACCCGCCTCACCCCATAAAATGTCGTGAACTGCCTTCACAAGCGTGGACGGATACTGCGGTGGACTTTTTGGGTCCTTTACCTAGCGGGGATTACCTTTTTGTCATCATTGACTACTACAGTCGTTATAAGGAGATTAAAATCATGAGGTCTATTTCCACGCAAGACACAATAAAAGTTTTAAAAGAAATTTTCTCTCGAACTGGTGTACCTGCAACCATAACGGCTGATAATGGTAGACAATTTGTTAGTCAAGAATTTAAATCTTTTTGTTTGGAACATGGCATCATACTCTATAACACTATTCCATATTGGCCTCAACAAAATGGGGAGGTGGAGAGGCAAAATAGAGATATTTTAAAACGACTAAGGATTAGTCAGTGCGAAAAATCAGACTGGAAAAATGATCTTTTAAAATATTTAACTATGTATAATAGCACACCTCATTCATCCACAGGAAAATCACCCGCCGAGTTGTTCTATGGCAGACAATTTAGAGATAAATTACCTTTTTTAAAAGATTTAGAAAACCCACCAGTCGATGCAGAGGTAAGAGATCGAGATAAAGAAAAAAAAGAAAAGGGTAAGCTATATGAAGACAGAAAGAGAAAGGCTACAGAAAAGGAATTAGAAATTGGAGAAAAAGTGTATGTTAAAAACATGATTAAAGAAAACAAGCTAACATCGGCATTTAATGCAGTACCCCACACTGTTGTTAGTGCAAATGGAAATGATATTAATATTAGAAACGATGAGACTGGACAAGAATACAGAAGAAATATAGTACACCTTAAGAAAGTTGAGGGACAGTGGAAAGTAGTAGATTCAAATAATGATAACGAATCCGAAAATAATTAAATTAATTTGATTTCTATTCTTATGATAGGTATTCATTTGAATATTAAGGTAAAACTGGTGGAAGTTAATGGTATTTATAATAAAAAGTACATATGTTATGATAACTTTATTTTAGTAAAACATGATTGTAAAACTGTAGAGATTAATGATACCAAATTTAGATTACATAGAAATAATAAGGTAAAATTGTCTTAATGCTATTATATGATTGTTAATTAAAAATATTATAAAAAAGAAGAGATGTTATGTATGTAAATAAATGTGAAGCACGCAGACAAGGAGTGCCCTCTGTGGTTGACAGATCAGTCTGTGGATCTGTGACAAGGCAACTTGGTCTGTGGATCTGTCATCTCTGGTGGAGGTTCCTTGAGCTGTGTGCATTGCTTACTTACTGAAATTGATGTTTTTATTTAAATAATAAACAGCATTTAACACCATACATTCTCGATTGTACTTCTATTATGTATTCTGTGCTTACAACACGATTATTATTATTAATTTAACGGTGGTCCGCGGCAACTTCACTCGATAATATAAATATGGTGTGCATTTATAAACTCTGAACGATAGCGCAGCGAACACTCACCAAAGAGTTCGATTTTTGACAATCAGTTGTCACTGAAAAGAGCCGAGCCATCCGCACCCGTACCGCCTAACTCAATCGCTTTGACTCTGGCTTTGGTTTATGACGTCAGTGCACAGTCCGTCCTTGTCATCGTGTTATGATATGACAAGGACGGACAGAGCATTGCTATCGCTCTGGCTAAAGCTTTGAGTTAGGCGGTAGGGCCCCCGATAGTTGTGACTGTGACATTTGGTTGTGACCAAAGAGTTGTGATATTTAAGCATATTATTCGAACCACTTCGCACCAGATGGTTTAAAAACATGAGGAAAAAGTAGCTACCATTTTCAATGAGGGCTTTTCAAAGTGACAAAAAAAATAAAAATAGTAACTATTTGCCTCACTAGATGGCGTTGATAGAAAGAGAAGAGTCAAAATTGGCTTATAAAATAAAAAGCCTGTCACAAAAAGGCAAGTAAGCGATCGCTAGCTGACATCTACTCTACCCAAAGAGGTACATCTGCCTGCCTACACGAGTACTCTTCGAAGCTTAGTAAAAAAATCACATTGACAAATACATTTTTATCAACGCCATCTATCGAGCCTACAGTTTTTTGTCATTTTAAAAAGCCCTCATTGGCGAACACATTGTAAGCTTTTTCCCTATTTTGCCCAAAATCGCGGGAAAATCTCCTAATCTGGCAGCTCTGCTGCACTAGCAAACAAAAGCGAGCTAGGCCTTGCCGACCTTGCCGTGGAAGTTCACGGTTTCTCAGTAAAATAGGTACGCATGACGTCACACCATTAATTTTTTAACGAAAGCGAAAAGTCCTATAATTTCGTCATTTTCAGAGATATTTGAAAAAAATATTTACTGGGTTTAATTGCAATTAATGTGATGTTTTGTAAAGAAAATAAAAAAATCGGAAACTTCCCTATTTTGATCGTTTAGGGGGTCCATAAGACTACTTGCGGGCGGTAACTCACCGTGTGATTTTCCCTACCACCGACGGTGACTGCACTGGATGGAACGACGATATCATTGCCACGAGGTTGCTGTCTCGCCATACCACCACGGACAAGTCTTTGGTACAGCTGCTGCCAATTTCCCCGACCCGAATCAAGGAATTTGGCAAAAACTTTCTGTTGAGTCTGAGTGTGCCCATCGTGTCGGTGCGGTACTGTTTCTTGAGGATCCTTGTCAACAAAGGATGAATAGTGTATAGCCTTTGTTGAGCAAGGGTCTCATTAATTTTAAAACAATTTGGGATGTGTGACACCCTCTAACTCAACTTCGGGTTGTTCAGCGATATTAGGATGCCTTTCGGCGTCTATACTGTGGGACTCACTCTTTCCCGCATATAAGTCCATTTTCCACAGATACTCGGTTCTTGATTCGCAAATTTCGTAGGTCTTTATACCTACTGAGCCTTTTTATTTATAATCATTTGTGAAAAAGACAGTCTCCCTTTCCAAAGAAGAAGGGACTCATCCAATGAGATGTTTTGCTCAGGAACGTATAAAGACTCGAATTTTTGATTGAGGTTGTTACATGCATACATGTGTGTCATAGACTAGAATACTTTATACTTTATGGTAAGCGTGTCCGCCCTCCATCTTGTATGCAGTGATGTTATACGTACCATTATCATGGTATTAGTACCATTATTTAGGTTATCGTACCATGTACCTTTGGACTTCCATCATGGTACGCAAAAGTACCATTATTTTCACCTCTTTCATCTAAACCAACTTTTCGTGTAATGGAATGAACATAATGTTTTGTTTCTGCTTTTAATGCGTAAGTAGCATGGCTTAGAAAAATAATAAGTAGTTAAAATGTTCAATTTTTTACTTTTCGTGGTTAAAACGGGCCATGGCGATCTATCGATCGCCACTCAGCGATTAGCCTGCTGAAATGCACCAATGTCAACAGAGTGTGAATGCGGCTTTTTTGTTCGAATTCGATTCGAAATCAAGAAGATTGTAGGTAATTCTAATTCATGCTCGAAATCCCATTTCCAAGTAACTACGCAAGCTTGTAATAATATATCTCAGACCGTATAAGACTAAAAAGCCGTAGGTACCATTTTTTTTCCTGAAGTACCATGATTTTGACAGGCTGATGTCATTATTCCTGAGTTGCCATCTAACATCCCTGCTTGTATGTCGTGCCCGCCCTGTAACCGTGTCACTACTTTTAATAAATAAGTCTATTTTAATAAATGGCTTCTCAATCATAAAAACCTGTCCGACAACCAACAATACAACATGGTGTCAGAAGGTAAGAGTAAAGAGAGTCTAGCACAGGCTATCCGACCGACCGCTCCACCAGCTACGTTCGCAATGGATTTCCATTCAAGCAACATGCCGCTAGCGTGGAAAAACTTTTCGATGTCCATGAAGATCTACATGACTGCGAATAACCTGGATGGCGAGCCAGAGGCCAGAAAAGTTGCAATATTATTAAATGTCATCGGCCCGGAAGCACTTCCTATATTTCACTCGTTCAATGTCGACTTGGACAAAATAACCTATAAAAATCTGATAAATAGGTTTGAGGCACACTTTCTACCAAAAGTCAATATTTCCGTCGAACGTCACAAGCTTTTCAACCGTAAACAAGGTGAGAATGAAGACTTAGAATCATACGCAACAGATCTCAAAAATATAAGCATGCAGTGCAACTTTGGAGAAATAGCCGACAGCCTTCTCAAAGATATATTTTCTTGGAACTTAAATTCTCAATATATCTACATTCGAGAGAGAATACTCATTGACAAGTGCAATACTTTCGAAGATGCACTGAACCTAGCAAAGACGCTAAGAAATACGAAACTGGATTCTCAATCACTAAGCTCCAATGCAGTCGCAGCAGTTCACACCTCAGCAAGACCCAGTCGTCCAGTCTCCAGAAGTAACTCAAGGCCTAGAAGCAGCTCAAGACCATCAAAGCCAAGCAGACCAGTCTCCGTCTCCAAAGAAGATAAGCATTACGAGGTACCATGCAGAAGATGTGGCCAAGTTCATCGTGTCCGTTGCCCAGCAATAGGTGTCACCTGCAGAAAATGTGGAAAAAAGAACCATTTCGCTAATGTTTGTAAGTCTAGTAGAATTTACAACCTAAATACAGAGAGTGACAACAGTAATAATAGTAATGAAAATAATTATTTCTTGGGTTCGTTAATTTTGTCAACTGTTCAAAACAATTTAAGCAATGATTTCGTCACTTATGCAAACATTAACTCCATGAATATTAAATTTTTATTAGATACCGGTGCTGACACTAACATCCTTTCCTATAACACATATAAAAAACTTAACTTACCTTTGTCACAAATTACAAAAAGTACACACAAATTATCTACTTTCAGTGGTGAAGTATTACCAACAGTAGGTCAAACTCAGGTTGATGTCTGTCATAACAACAAGAAATATTCTTTGATTTTTCATATAGTCGATCTTAATTGTCAAGATGTCTTAGGACGTAGAAGCTGTGAAGTCCTGAAATTAGTAAAAAGATTACATAATGTCAATTTTAAAGACACAGCTGATCCTACACAAAAATATTCACACTTGTTCGAAGGTATAGGTTGTCTTAAAGATTTTGAATGTCAACTTACCTTAAAACCAGATGCTGTACCTTCCATAGATGCTTGTCGTAGAGTCCCATTTGCGTTGCTCGATAACCTGAAAAAAGAACTAGAAATGTTAGTCGATGATAAAATAATTGTCAAAGTAGAAGAACCTACTGATTGGGTTAATTCCATTGTACTTACCTCTAAAAAGAATGGCAAACTTAGGCTTTGCATTGACCCTAGAAAACTAAATAAAGCCATAATGAGAGCACATTATCAGTTTCCTACTATTGATGAAATTAAATCTAGCTTGTCCGGGGCACAATACTTTTCTACTCTTGATGCTAATAAAGGATTTTACATGCTGAAATTAAATGAAGCCTCTTCCAGACTTTGTACATTCATAACACCATTAGGTCGTTACAGATTTTTGAGACTACCATTTGGTATCAATTCGGCTCCAGAAATTTTTCATGCCGAGATGACAAAAAGATTCAGTGACATTGAAGGCGTCAAGGTCATGATGGATGATTTACTGATTTATGGCAGTACTAAAGAAGAACATGATTCTAGACTAGAAAAAGTTTTACTTAGAGCGCAAGAGATAGGTATTAAATTTAATAAAGAGAAGTCAAACATCTGTCAAAGTGAGGTTAAATATTTAGGACATATTTTTAGTCGGTCAGGTGTAAGAGTTGACCAAGCCAAAGTCCAAGCTATTTGTCAAATGCCACCTCCTCAAAATCTTACAGAATTACAGAGATTTATGGGCATGATAAATTATTTAGGCTCATATATTGATAATCTGTCACAAAAAACTACTAACTTAAGAACACTTTTGTCTAAAAATACACAATGGCAATGGTCAGACAAACATGACAATGAATTTAATAATTTAAAAAATCTTATCACAAATGCCCCAGTTCTTACATATTTTGACCCAAATAAACATATTATCTTGTCAGTTGATTCTTCTAAAGATGCAATGGGTGCAGTGATCAATCATGACAAACAGCCAATAGCTTATGCATCGGCTTCCCTTAGTAAAGCACAACAAGGTTACTCTCAAATAGAAAAAGAATTACTAGCTATTCTCTTTGGCTGTACTAAATTTCACCAATACATATATGGATCTCATGCTACAGTTGAAACCGACCATAAGCCTATTGTCTCATTATTCAAGAAACCTATTTACAATATACCCCCTCGTTTACAAAGAATTATGCTAAGGTTACAACCATATGACATAGACATTGTCTACAAACCAGGTAAATATCTGTATGTCGCAGATACTCTGTCTAGATGTGCTTTGCCAGAACCAGCTTTGACTGACCTTGAAGCGGATATTGACCTTCATGTAAATTTAGTTATTCAGTCATTGTCTTTAAGTCCTAATAAAATGAAAGAATTACAAGAACATACAAGTAAAGACCAAGACCTAATTGCAATTACTAATTTTTGTCTAAATGGTTGGCCAGAACATAAAAAGTCATTACCTGTCAATATTAGACCTTATGTCCCGGTAAAAAATGAACTTCATGTATTGGACGGTCTTGTCCTAAAAAATAACAGTATTGTGGTCCCCAAGTCACTCAGAAATGATACTCTTAAACTCATACACGAAGGCCACCAAGGTATTAATAGTTGTCAAAATTTAGCAAAAAATTCAGTCTATTGGCCAAAAATTAATATTGATATAGAATCTTTTATTAATTCATGTCACATTTGTCTTACATACAGACGAAATAACTCCAAAGAACCACTATGTAATCAAGATATTGACATGATTCCCTGGTACAAACTAGGAATTGATTTGTTTGATTTTAACTCGCAGAAATACTTAATTGTTGTAGACTACTTTTCCAAATATGTAGAACTTGCTTTGTTAAATAACAACTCCACTGCCAGTAATGTCATTCACCATCTTAAATCTATTTTTGCCAGACATGGTATTCCAAAGTATATCCAGTCCGACAACGGACCTCCTTTCAACTCTCATGACTTTGCTAAGTTTATTTCAGAATGGCAAATTGAGCATATTACTTCCAGTCCTTACCATAGTCGTTCCAATGGAATGGTTGAACGTTCTATAGGTACCATAAAGAATATCCTTAAAAAATGTTTTGTTGATAAGACAGATCCTTATCTTGCAATTTTACAGTACAGAAATACACCTAAAAATGGTCTTTGTTCCCCTGCTCAACTACTTATGTCTAGAACATTGAGATCTAAATTACCTATTACAGAGAGATCCCTACATCCTAATGTTGTTAATTACAAAAAGATAAAGGAAAGAATGAAACAACAAAATGAAAAGTCACAGCTTTATTACAACACACATTCAAAAGACTTACCACCTGTTAACAAGGGAGACAAGATTTATTTTAAGAAACATCCAAACAGTGCTTGGACACCAGGTTCTATCACAGATATTTGTACACAACCTAGGTCATTCACTATAGACACTAATGATGGCTCATATCGTCGTAACCGCATTCATATCTTGAAACCTAAATCTCCAGAAAGTTTTACACACACAACACCGTCGCCTCCAGTCTTCACTCAACGTTTTCCTCCATCTCCAATTCTGAAACACAAAAACACAAACATTAATACACAAGACAAACAATCTACACAAAACACATCACAACCACAAGATAATGAAAAATACTCATCTTTTGGCCGAAGAATTCGGAAACCACTTAGGTTCCAATAATATGTTGGTATGTGTTTCGCTAATTTATAGACTGATTGTCTTTAATTACTTAATTGATAATAATATTTTAGCATTAAGTTTCAGTCAGTTTTACATCTTGTATTTTTACAAAATAAATGTTTAAAGATAACTTGTCATGTCAATGTCAAATAAATGTCACCTTCAGATAACTGTCAATGTCAAAAAAGTAAGTTTTAGTTCCATAAGTCCAAAGTATTGATGTCATTCAGCCTACATAATAATTTTAGAAATTGTTATCATAAGTTTGTAAAATTATTTAATATTTTCTTATTTCATTAAAAAAGGGAGATGTTACATGCATACATGTGTGTCATAGACTAGAATACTTTATACTTTATGGTAAGCGTGTCCGCCCTCCATCTTGTATGTCGTGCCCGCCCTGTAACCGTGTCACTACTTTTAATAAATAAGTCTATTTTAATAAATGGCTTCTCAATCATAAAAACCTGTCCGACAACCAACAATACAACAGAGGTGATGGATGATCGGCAGTATTTTAGCTAGTTTGTGGAAGACCTGTGGAACACGGCTGCTGTCAACAAAGTGAAGACATTTTTTAGGGTTCCGTACCAAAATGGTAAAAAAGGAACCCTTATGGTGTGACTGTCTGTCTGTCACAGCTGGATATCTCGAGAACTACTAATAGTATCAACTTGAAATTTGGAATAGTTTAAGATGACGTTTGTCCAACTATTTTGCAAATAAGAAAGAAATAAAAAAATAAATATTTTATTTACAACAGGGACCGAAAAGGGGTCTTAAAAATTTTAAGTGAAGCGACTAGGACATGTGGGGTATCATATGAAAGAGCGCTGTGATGATGAAAAATGTAAAAAAAAAACCGTTCCCCCCCTTATCTCCGAAGTTTGCAAAGAGAAAAATCTGAAATAATTCTATGTGATAGTAGTTTATGTGAAGATTACAGGAAAAATAAAACGATGTCTCAATCATAAAGTTATACCTTGGTATATTAACTTTATGGTCTCAATATAACACACTTTTTTAGGAATTCAAAAAACAAACAAAAAATTCATATGTTCCTCTACCAGTCAACAGATGGCCCTGACCTAAGTAAAATTAAATTAGTTCCACTATCGGCCAAGAGATGGCGCTGGCCTAAGAAAGAAAAATAGTTCCACTATCGGCCAAGAGATGGTGCTGACCTAATACTGCAATAATAATTTCATTATTCTACAGCTCTGCAGTGTATTTATTATGATGGTACGGAAACCTTCGGTGCGCGAGTCTGACTCGCTCTTGACTGGTTTTTTTATTACCACGAATCTGTCGTAAGGCATGATATCGTTGAAGGTTCCAATTTTTATATTTCGAACTTGGGATACCAAAACTCCCTTTCGACTGCGCATGGCGTTACGCTCTGCGCCATTATGATGGCAAAAAACGTCCAAAGCTCATCTATAGGGACATCTTTCCACCTTATTAACCTTGATTTAGATTTTGAATCGCTCAGTTGCTGGCGAGCTGATATTTTGGTAAGTAGCTGGTGAGCGTATCTATTTGTCTCTAGGACAATTTTTGCCATCACATCCTCGTCCCATATTTTTTTAAATACGTCTAAGCCCCTCAACAGAAAAAGTAGGTCCTGTGTCCTCGACGAAGACTTCACGCAACCCCTCGAACGTCTCTGGATCCGCCAACCAATCAAATCTTAAATAACTGGGGTCCAGCACCATGTTCCGGAGTGCAGCGTCGCCTCCGGAGTCTGACGCTAATGTTGCCAAATAAATTGCCTGTCCTAACTCTTCTTCATCGAGTACAGGTGCTTCATCGTTTACGGTGCGGCTGCGCACTGTGATGTCGACGACATCCTCTTGATTGAGGTCGATGTCAAGGTCATCGTCTACATCACTGCCTGCCAGCCCCTCTAGCTCCCGTTCGAGGAAGTCTTCGTCTAAAATATATCATATAATTAAGTACTCTATAATAAATAAAAAATATTTAACGCGACAGTTTGTGGGGATGTGCGGATGGACGTATTAAGATGAAATTTGTAACAGAGATAGCTTATACCTAAGAATAACACATAGGCTACTCTTTACGAAAATTTAGGGCAAGCGCAGTCACGGGAAACAGCTAGTATAATTAAGTAAATATCAAACACTGTAGCTCACAATTGCCAGGCACGCACGGAGAAGCTGCAGCTTCCGTAAATTCCGTAGGCAATGAGGAAGCCGATGAATTGGCCAGTGATGAACCTTTCATTGGCCCCGAACCAAGACTGCCAATCACACATACAATTACTAAGAACATATTGAAATTTGAACAATCAAAGAAACCAACCAGAGATGGATGAAAAGAAAGGACTGTTAGACAGTCTAAGATCTTCATCAAATCTGTACCCTTAGCACGAACAGCTATCGAAAAAAATAACGCACGTAAAATCATTCGATAGTGCAATATAGTATGGAAAATTTGTACAACGCCATCTACCGCCGAATAGCGAAACTAAAATTTCAATAGATATTCTCTATCGAGTAATTTTACGCACGTTTTTTTTCTGGATAGCTGTTCGTGCTAAGGGTACTGAAGACAAGAAGAAAACTAGGAGTTGCTGAAACGAAGCAGGAGAAATATAAGAACGATTGTAGGAGTACTGACAGAACACTGTCCACTAAACAGACACCTGTCAGTGATCAAACGGACAGAGGATCCCATCTTTCCGCAATGCAAAGAAAGAGAAGCAACTAGCTACCAATTCATGGCAGAATGCCCGATGTACTCATCACTGCGCTGGGAGCTCTTTGGAGCGGATAAGCTTAAGGAAAAAGATCTAAAGCAGTTAACGATAAGTCAACTCAGGCAGGTACTGTAAGCGTACAGGTAGGTTCGAGGGTCCGACGCCGGTGAGGTAAATGATAACCCGCCTCCCCCTGTGGGGATTTAGGGAAATGGGTGAAATTGTTTCATTCTAGGTGACTGATCACCCGCCCGGCTTCGCTGGCGTCCCCCTTCTAAATAATAAATAATAATAAACATAGCGATTACCGGGGGCCTGCCATTGCGGTTCATCACGCAGTATCCCGCCCACTGCCACTTCGGCTGAGCAATCCTTTGAGCCATGCATGTTCGAGCGAGCGATATCAGGGGGTCAAGTCTGCTAATGTTTTCGTCAAAATCGTAGTTCAATGGTGTTCTAATGGTAATGCTTTTTGACACAGTTCTCGTTTCTTAAACCCAAAATCGAGACACAATATGTTTTCGTTATGGGTTTAAGAAACACAATGTGTTTCGGTTTTGGGTTTAAGAAACAAGAACTGTGTCAAAAAGCATTTTCATTCAAACACCATTGAACTACGATTTTGACGAAAACATTAGCAGACTTGACCCCCAGTTATAGTTCTCCTACGGATACCCTCATTGCTGATTTCCAAGATGTTAAAATGTAGGTTCTCTTTGGCTGATTCTGATCACGCAGGGCAATAAAGCGCATGGCTGTTTCAATTGCTCGCTAGGTGACCTAAAGAGCTTGAGCCTTTCTTGTGAGTATCTAGGTACTTGTAAGGTACATCTTGTAGGTCACAAAAATATAAAAATCTAACATCTAATTGTATCTTAATCATAAAATAACATTGTACAATAAAATAACAATTTAATTACTTGCATTAATTTATTGTGACATTACATATATTAAAGTAACAAACTTCTTATAAATTAGGTACAAGGTACTTCAACGAGTGACCTGTCGTGTCATCATATACTTATCACAATATTCACAATATGGTTATATTACATGTTATTCTATTCTATTAAAATATTATATTGACTCACTTTGATAATTATTTGGTATAATGCTTCTCAAACATGCTTGGAAATTCGAACATTTTTTGACAACCGTCTTCGTGCTAAATCGGAGTTCAGTAGGTAGGTTAGGTACAGCTCTTTATCCCTCCGCCTGCAATTTTATATGAAAATCCATATTTACCCTGTACTAAACACGGTAATTATGGAATTTCATATTTTGCCTTAAATATTAAGTAGGTAGGTACTATCCTATCACAGACCATAGGTTAGGTACAACGATTTTATTTAATAGGTATAAAACTCATATTTCTCGTGTACTTAATTAAAAAATGAAACGAACTTTTTCAATGAAACATGACAACCAAATATTTAAAATTAAAATTGGCTTTGTAAATGGAAAGTTCCAAATCAGTCCGATTAAGTGTCTAGACTCTAGACATAATGCCGAATTTTGGCGCGTTATTATTTATGCATTTTCGGTGCATGCCGATTTAACAAAATATACAGTAAGTATTTCTGTAAAAGACGTAGAAAATAGAGTGTGTGATTTTGTTTAAATAAAAATAAAATGTTAAAAAAGTTACAACTTGGTTTGAATTTCTGCCCATTATTAAATAGAAAAGTATAATTATACAAATCTTGGCCGCAACTAGGCATTGATGGATTCACATTATGTGTGCCTCGAGGTGCCTCGGCTTCGCCTCGGCCCACACGCTACTGACATCTATCAGAAGTCTGTAAAACTCAGTGATAAAACTAAACTAATAAATATTGTTACAATAATGGCCTAACTGCACAATTAAAAAATATGTCGATATTCCAAGCGTAAAAAACATAAATCTATAAAAACAATGAACTGTTGGTAGGTATTTTTGTTATAGTGGTAATTTTAGGCGATGTTGCCTTCTAACTAATATATCTTTGTAACTTCATTCCTTAGATTATATAAATTACATTTAAATATAATGCAGTATAAATGCTATAAAAATATTTTCATTTGGTCCAGCCAGTGAGACAAGTTTTGCGCTACGAAAGTAAATAACCAATAAATCAATCCAACTTTTCGGTCGCTATTATTAACATGCAATAAAACTAAATAAACTTAAAAAATAATGATGGCAAGCACTTTAAAGCGAAAACTATTCAGAACTAGATAATAAGATAACTAGAACTCATAAAATTAACAATTTATTTCAATAACAGTATGTTTAACAATCATCAACGTCATTGGTAAAAAATATCGTTATGTATAATTATTAATTGCAAAGTTTTTATAGTAGGTATGTAGGTAGGTACCGCAACCGTACCACACTCTGTACCGTTTCGGATGTCTTCATATGATACATTTTCCCTCACCTTTGAAGCACTTATCAGCGGTCTTTTTACGTGACATCTACTATACCACTATACCTATAGGTGTTTTTAAAAAACTTGGTTCAAAATGATGTTAAACATCATCATGATGTGCTGCTTGCTGGCCGTACATTATATTATTGCACAATTTATGGTTAAAATAATATTATTTGTGCGATCTTGTCTATAACTAACATGTAACATAGTATATGAATTTGCGACTACAAACAAAAACAAAGCGAACGGAATTAATTAGCTACTGAACTTGTACTATTATGTATTCTCTGTGAGGCGAGGACAATGCTTAACAAATCGAAGTTGAATAGTTTTGAAGAATTTACACCGGTTTTATTTAAATAAATGCAAAATAAGTAATGTAAACAGACATTCTACTTGAAATGTCCCCCAAAAAATGTGAATATTAAAAACCTGAAGCTTTATAGCTGTAAGTAATAAAAAACAACAATAAATAAATTCTTTCACACAAAACTCCCTCCCCCATTTCCATCCCCTTTAAAGTGTTATACTTTTCTAACTGACATTATAAAATAAAACTATATTCCCAGCCTCCTAGATTTTCTAGTTTTGAGCGTGCTGTTGAAAGTCAGACAGAAAAATATATAGTATATAGTATATTTTATTAACATAGTATAGATATTATGTATATCCATAAAAGATGGAAAAAATATCTACAGCTAGTCGATTTTTATACAAACGAGGTAATTATGAAGCCGTGGTTCTCCGCCAATTAACTTAGCTGTGATCTGATGGCTGAGGCTATCCAGGGAGTGAATGGTGGAGATTCAGATTGCTATACAGCCCCAACTGATCTGATCAGCATTCTAAGAGATATAAGGATATGTTTAAAAAAACACGAAATAATTATAATGTATGGAAATCCTGAAACTGAAAAGTCTGATCCTTATATCTCTTAGAATGCTGATCGCACCCAATTGTGTATAGCGATCTGAATCTTCTGCAATCACTTCCTCGATGGCCATCATCAGACCATAGCTAGGTCAATACTTGGCGGAGATCCAAGGCATGACCAAGGCTTTAAAGTTACCTCGTTTGTTTGTGTGAAAATCGACTGGTGTCTTTAATTATGTGACCGCCACTGTATTATTTATTGCTAAATATTTCAATTTTTTCATTGATAAAACTAAAAGATAATTACTTACTTATACTCCTTGTCTCATATTTCATTCCATACAAACGTTTTTCTGTCGTAACAAAACCTGACTAGCTTAATGTTTCTTTTGAAACTTATTATCTAAGAAATGGTACACATAATCGTATACCACCAACATAATGGCTCCTCCTGGTCCCAGACGCAGAACTTTGGGCAACAGTCCTTTATACAGGGCTCGGAACCTGTAAAAGAAAATTAAAACTTAAAATTTAGGACGTAAAGTAAAATATTCTATCCAGTTTATACAAAGTTTTGGTACTAATTCCACAACTCAGCTAAGTGGTTTGTTTTGAGTTGCTTCTCGCTACTCTACTGTGATGACGATTGTATTATATTGTGATGAGAATATAATTTTATTTTATAATATTATAATATTTTATACTATACATATAAGTAATTTCATACATAGGAAGTATAAAAATCTCTAAATACATTCTAGACAATAATATCAGTAGTACCTAAGCAACAAATGATAACTTTGTTTTGTTATTACGCAAACTGAGATATTATGGCAAACAAACATCTTGAAAAAGATAAGAATGTAGTCAAATATCTGATATGAACTATCGAGTTTGAGAATGATGTCGTAATATTTAAAGTAAAACTAGCTGCTTCACCAACATAAATACTTATAAACAAATGTTTACAGTAGACGATCTTCATAGTCTAATTATAAATAAACAAATCAGTGTGTAAAAGCAAATTCTGTTTCAAAATATACTTGAAATGATACTCAAAGTAGGTAGACTGTTTAGTTGGTTAGGCTGGCGATGAGCCAAATCCTTAGGTATGCTAAAATATCGACCAATGATTTCAATTTACACCTCACAACAAGTCACAAACAACATAATGGAATTGTATTATTTTTGAATAACAAAATGTAGGAGAAGTTTATAATAGATGCAATATGAACCTTTAAATTCTCAGCATAAGACTCGATTTACATCGAAAAGCACTTAGAATTTTATCTGCTTTTTTTTGAGTTATGGATAAAAAAGACCACTTCATAAAAAAAGATTGGTCTAGTTCTACAGGGTGATTTTTAAGTCACGTGACAAAATTTCAGCATGTGTTCAGTCCATGAAACTGAACAACTTTCTCCAAAACAAATCAGAGTACCTAATAACTCATAACGTGATCGGTTTAGAATGGGATGGCTCATATGACGTAATATGTTTGTCCTTGTTTCTTACTTAAAAAAATAACCGGTAGTAGCAAAGCAATAAAATAATTCTATCATCATCATCATATCAGCCGCACGATGAGCAATCCTTCGAGCGATGTCGGTTACTTTAGTTCTCTTGCGGATCTCTTTGTTTCTGATTCGATCACACAGGGAAACGCCGAGCATGGCTCTCTCCATTGCACGCTGGGTGACCTTGAGCCTTCTTATGAGACCCATAGTTAGCGACCACGTTTCACTGCCGTAAGTCATCACTGGCAACACACACTGGTCATAGACTTTCGTCTTGAGACACTGTGGTAAGTAATTCTATGGATTAATTGAACTCAACAGTCTTCTATTTTAAGTCTTTGCTAACAGGTAGACTATCAGACATGTATGTGACAAAGTGTAAGGAACATTCTCTGTATGTGTTTTTGTGAACAAGTGATGGATGTAAACAGATAGTAAAATTTTATTGTGATATATTTTGAGTAAGACAAGAACCCTGTACACACACACATTTGTGTCAGTAATTATTGGCATGGGGCGTACAGTGTTAACAAATGTGCGATCAACTTAAATAAGATGTGCCTCACCCTTCTTCTTTGTACACCAGTAAAATGGCTCCAGTGGTAGATGAATATTTGACGATCCCTGGCGTCGGCTGCGGCCCTTGAATGCGACTCTTCGCCACATCAAACGGTATATTGACACAGGAACCTAGGACACCTGATGTGAAACCGATGGCTACCTTGCGACCGAATTCTAGCAGAGGATCCTGAAAATATAAACAAATTTTATCACATTACACTAAGCACTAAGTCTTTAAAATATGTAGCTGTTTCTCAGGCAGTATATAGCTTTTATTAGGGTAGGTATGTCATATACTTGTCTTGTAACCAACCTGATTTTCAGGAATATATCCTTTAACACTGTGGTAGAATCCAAAGTAGACCATATTAAAAACACCATTTCTAGCTATTGTCGCTGTAAGGCCCTTGTTAAGCCCCTTTGAGCCGAGCCCATTCTCTCTAACAATTTGCCGAGTCACTGACCAAGTGCTTGGCACTTGTGTTGCTAAAGCCCTGTTAGACTGGAGAGTTACTTTGACCACTTCAAAAGGATTGACTAAGATAGCCTCTGTCACTCCAGCGCCAAGACCGGCTAACGAAAATGTCTGAAAAGGGAAATACAATGCCATTAAATTGACTTTAGACAGTGATCGGCTGCAACTTCACTCAAGAATGTATGGCAAAGAGGAAATGTTACAGATTAAAATATGTTGTTTTGTATCGCAAGTGCTCTAAAGCATGGGTCTCCAAACTTTTTAGCATAAGGGCCAGACTAACTCCTCCACGAAGTCCTAAGGGTCAGCCTTTCTATTGTCTAATTTCAAAATCTATCGTAATCGCCTTCAATATGTAACACATTGACGCTTCTTTTTGGCATAAATAAAAATGTTGGTACGATCCGGCCTGCTCTCACGGGCCGGATTATTGGTGCTCGTGGGCCGGAGCTGGCCAGCGTGCCGTAGTTTGGAGACCCTTGCTTTAAAGTAAGTCACTTCACATAGAAGTCTGTGCTTCAGTTGTATAATGTTAAATTAATTGCATTGTAAATAAAATGTGTTTACAAATTATTTCAAATGCCATAGATGTTATTGTATAAATAGTCATATAAAAATATTATAATTTCACCCTGCAATACTAAACAAACAAAATACCATGTTAAAATCTTATGTCAAACATAGAATATGGCATGTGTGGATCATAAATCATGACATAAATAAAATTAGGTAAGAGGCTGAAAGGGTTTAAGGACCAAGAAGTATGTAAGAAACTTAAAAATAAAACTTAATTCTCACTAAAGGTGTGGGTGTACTCGAACCAAACATGAAAAACTGTTTGTACTGTTCAAAGGTGAAAAACTTCACTGCTCGTTTAGGGGTTTCAGCAAGGATAGGTGGTAGAATACCCTTCCAAAACGACGTCACACCTTCATGCTTGTACATTTTCTTCATGCAGTCTACAATCCCATTGTAATAATGTGGGTCGGAGCGACTTGCAGAAGTTCTTGATGACTGCAGTTGCATCCTTGTTTTCACCAGATCCAAAGGATGCATTATACAAACTTCAACAAAACCTGCACTTCCACCTGCCCCAATTTGCATTGCAGCCTGCTTTAATAGCTTCTCAATATCAGGCATTTTGTAAATAACTATATAACTAATCTAAAGTTTCACAAAACTTTTGAAGATGTCACTAAAAACACCACCGCGCGCGCTTACAAGCTGAGACAACAACAAAAAAGAAGAAGAATGATGATGATGACGAAAAACCTCAAACAAAACCATGAACATGAATGAAGAAAATGAACAGACAGTGACAGGAGATTGGAAGGACATACTATAACTATGTTTACAAGCCATGAACATAAGTTTGGCAACATGTATTACTGTCAGTTTGTGGTCATGTCGTCGGTCAGTCTTCATACTAAATGTATGGGATAATTCAATTTTAAAAGGTCGATATTTTCTGTCGTAGTAATTGTGTGGTGTTGAAAATATGAAAATAATGTAGTTCTTTTATTGAAATCCTTTATATATTAAACAATAAGAAAAATATCAATTTTAACCAGAAAAAAATGGCTGTCAAAGATGTCATCTTTTTTGTTGGTCCGGAACGACCAAGAACTTTAAATGTCATTAATATTACAAAAGTCTTCGTTTTCCAGTTGGAATACGAATAATTTTAACTTTCCTTTATTCTAAATCAAATAAAATCCGTTTTTTGAGGATCTACCATGATCATTTTAAAAATTAGACACAAAAACCTCATGACATTGTAATTTTTTCTATAGACAAACGTCAGAGCGTTTTACAACCATCCATTTTAATGGTTAAAAAGTTGCAACGCTCTGACGCTTGAAACGGGAAGGTAGTGTCAACCGAACGTCACGCTCTTTATGGACCCCCTAAACGATCAAAATTGCTTGTCAATAATTTACATTGCATTGCTTGTCAATCACATTTTGATCGTCTAGGAGCGATGCTTGACCACAGAATAGATAGATTACCGTGGCCAATCAAAAGTAGGCCACGCCCCCAAATGGTAAATGCAATGTAAATGATTGTCAAGAAATGCTTGATCGTCTAGGGGCTCCATAAGGTTTGGAACGCCGCCGTTAGAACGTTCGATTGCACGCGTAGGTTCGGAACGCAACCCAGTCCTAGTTAAAGCGCTTATTACACCATCCTGAATGTCGGACCCGGAATTTAGTGTCCGATTTAGGACGAGAAATTCAGTCGCCAATTAGATCGTCCTGAATGTCGTATCCGATATCACAGCTTTACGATCATACAGTAGTTAAACGAATGTTCTTGTAGCTGTAAAAATACAAAGCTAGGTAAATAGGAGGTATATGTAGGTAGCTAGGTAGGTACGTGTCATTTTCAACGCTAATCTGCCTGCCTAGCATGACCGATTTATATCGCGTGATATAGCGTTTTATCACGTTTAACTGTCAAAAAGACAAAGGAGTTTGACAGTTGAGTGTCGATAAAATGCTATATCACGCGATATAAATCGGTCATGCTAGGCAGGCTGAACTAGTTTTTAACCGACTTCATCAAAAGGAGGAGGTTCTCAATTCGATTGTATACTTTTTTTTTATCGTTATTCGCGCGTATCTTCGACATTTATGGACCGATTTTGATGATTATTTTGTTGTTCGATTGAGTTTTCTTGCGAGATGGTTCCAATTATTTTTTTTTCAAATCGGGTCAGTAGTTTTCAAGTAATCCCGAAAATACTATGACTTTACATCAACTACCTTGACGACTTTGTTATTTATGAACCGAATTAGATGATTGTTTTTGTTGGGAGAGGGATACCTTTGTGTAGTATTTTTAACAGATTTCAAAAAAAGGAGGTATTCAGTTTGTATATGTATGTACGTTTCTTCGCGATTATCTCACGTTTGGCTAAGCCGATTTTACTACCTAAATAATATACCTACACTACCTAATACGGAAGGTACTTATACTAAAAATAAAAAAAATAAAAAATGTTTAAAAAACAAAAAACCGACTTCAAAAAACCTGCCTCTAAAAAGCAAGAAATAATATATAAATCATTAGATACGCATTATCATATCATTGTTATAATAAAACACGTCTATTGAAGTCGGGTGGGGCTTTTAGAATAAAAAAGAAAGTTGTAGGTACTCCAGCCCCACCCGACTTTAATAGACGTGTTTTATTATAAAAATGATAATGCGTAGCTAATGATTTATATATTATTTCTTGCTTTTCAGAGGCAGGTTTTTTTTGTTTTTTATATTGATGTAGGTCAAAAAAAAGCAAATCACAGAGTGACAACCCTTATATACTTTTAGTCGTTGCGCCAACTGTCTATCTAGACAAACGGCGCGGCGGATATTTTTTCGCCAACATAAAAGGCGTTGACTGACTGTACTATTTATGCTGTGGTACTACTGTGTCGGAGCCGAGCGTCCTGAATGCGATTACACTGTCCTAAGTGCTTCCGATTTAGCATCCGTTATGTCGGAGACAATTTCTATCCTAACTAGGATCCTAAATCGGATCCTAGCTTCCTGAATGCAATTACACTGCTCTGAATTTAGGAGTGACGTCATATCGGGTCCGACATTCAGGATGATCTAATTAGCTCTTAAATCAAACTATTGCAAATTTTAAGCCGCGATTAAACATACCTACGCCGATTTAGCATACCAATTTCGGGTTGCCACTCGTACTACTTGACAATAAAATATTGTATTAAAAGTTCGATTTTGAAAGTGAATTTACCCTATAACGGAAAGATAAACATTGTATAAGATTGGAGATGAGAATTGAAAATAAAAAAAACATAAACGATGTTGACCTTTGCGCTTGTTGTTCAAATTAATTGTTAAAATTTAACTTATTATACGGGTGGCAACTCTAAATTGGTATGCTAGTTTGGAATATGTAATCCGCGCGGCTTTACTCGACATTGGCAAATTTATGTACAAATCGTACTGGAGCCCCTAGACGATGATGAGACGAAGCATTTCTTGTCAATCAATTTACATTGCGTTTACCATTTGGGGGCGTGGCTTCTTTTGATTGGCCACGGTAATCTATCTATTCTGTGTGTGGTGCTTGTCAAGCATCGCTCCTAGACGATCAAAATGTGATTGACAAGCAATGCAATGTAAATGATTGACAAGCAAATTTGAACGTTTAGGGGGTCCATTAGAGCCAATAAAAATAATAATATGCAAAGTTCTGTCAAATTTTAATCTGTTGTGTTGTCAGTTGTCAAATGTCAAATAACGATTGACAATTTGACAAACTGAAATTGTTGGATTTTCTCAAACCATTAAATCAAAATGATTGTAAATAAAAACTTGTATTCAGTGATAAAATATCAGAATTAACCTGTAGAAGTGAAATTTTATAAACATTAATACA
Organism: Agriphila straminella; assembly: GCA_950108535.1. NCBI lineage: Eukaryota > Metazoa > Arthropoda > Insecta > Lepidoptera > Crambidae > Agriphila > Agriphila straminella. The sequence continues at coordinate 8,073,634 of OX467321.1, read as the reverse complement.
ATTTTAAGTGTTTGCCCCTAAATTCTCTTTTTATGTGTAAAGTGCATTTGTCATACAAAATGGCAGGGAAGACGAGTGATCTGCAGACTGCTGTTGTTGGGATCTTGTTATTGAGTTCATCATAAGATGTGTGTGTTATGTGGATAGAAAGTGAATCAAGTACGGAAATGTGGACATAGTATTTAAAATGGGTTCTCAAACATTAGAGATATTACGACAAGGTGTTTGGGCTTCATTGACAGGAGGCTGGTTTTATGATCCTCATCAGAATCTGTTTTGCAACACAGTTCATTTGTACATTTGGCTGTTCTTACTATGCTTGCCATTTTCTGTGTACCTGGTAAGTTTATCCACTATCCAGTGTGAATAAATGCTGAATGCTAGTATTATAATTTACTATGGCTGGATTCTAAAAATCAGGTCAAGATTGTACTACAAAACAATGGATTGTTGAGATTAAAGTGTAATGGTTATTTTATCTTTGTTGATTAACAATATTAGGGTAGACATTTTTCATGCAAAGTCTTACGAGGGTTTATAATACTATACATAACACTATTTGTGGTTAATGTGGTTAACCTTTTTCACTACTAATTGAAAGGATAGGTTAATGTAAAAAAACTTATTCTTATTGTCATCTTTATCCCTGATTTCTGATGAATGCAAATGAAATTCTACCTTTTCAGTTAGGGCTATAGTTTTTTATCAAATATGATTTTAACTATGTAAACTTTCTTGAAGTAATATTGTAAGTACTTCTTTGCAGTACTTCCCACCAGCAAGTTTGGGTTGGATCATCTACTGCACACTAGTAGCTTTATTGTTCACATGCCTCAAACTATTGAATCATGGGCTCCATCATATGTATGATACCAGTGAGTGCATTATTATCCAACCGACTGGTGATGCAAACAACTCGAACAACAACACAGTGTGAGTATAACATAATGTCAAATCAAAATATTTGGTAAGTGGTATAATAGAAAGAAAGAAATAAATTTATTTCAACACAGACTTGAGACACAGTAATTAAGTATCATACTAAACTACCTATAACAAACAAAACTTCAAATTACAGCAGAATATAAGAAAGTTCAATAAATAAGGATGAAGGTGTCTCACGGCTGTGCCAAAACAGGTTACCGATTCAGCATAAGTCAGATTTGCGAAATCTGACGCTGGTTTTCAATGGCACCTTGATGTTGACATTGACAGATAGATGCCACCAAAGGGTCACTATTTACGTGCCCAACAAAATAATATCATTATTTCTTTATTTCAAACAAGATTTACATGAAGGTTTCTTAAAACTACCACCAGTAGCCTAAGCTTTTATTGTGACAATCTTAATGGAATGATTATCCAAATGTGCAGTACCTACAATGTTGTTGAAAGAGATAGTTTACAAATAGAGTGACAAAAAAGGACCTACCTAATTTTTTTTTTAAATTAAATATGATTGTGTTGGGTGTACACATCAGTCTCCGTAGCATGACCACCAAAAAATAGATACTCAACTGTCATATCCATTGTCATTAACAGTTAAAAGTGATAATGATAAATCACTGTACAGATACCGGCACATAACTTGGCAAGACAAAGATAAGTGAGACAAAAAATGTGCATCAGCTACAAACACTGAACTCGGCACATGTTTTGTCTTATCTTTGTCTTGCCATGTTATATGCAGGTAACTGCATCATATTATTGTGTTTCGGTGGTCATGCTTGGGGGCAAATTATACATGTTGACCGAGACCGTATTTATGCACTACATCAGTGTTTCCCAATTAGTGCGTACCCCCAAGAGGTACACGAGGTTGCATCAAGAGGTCCGTGCAGAATTTCTTAACTATAATATTAAACTTCTGATTCTGAATTTGATGTATTTCTTAGAGGGGTACGTAGAAAAAAATTAATTGGGAACCAGTCAGTCAGTTCACAGTTCAACTGTTTGACTTGATGTGTTGATGTGTGATACTACTGTATACCAGGGGTGCCCATACTTTTTCATAAAGAGATTGACCTAACGAAAATTTATGATTATGAGATCGACATTTTGACTGTATACCACCAAATACTTATTTATCAAGAAAAAAAATTGCATGAAGTAAAACTGCATTGGATGCAAAAGTGTCAAATCAAATCTGTTATCCTTGACGATCGACATTAAAACCTTTTGCAATCGACGTCGATCGCGATCGACCATATGGGCACCTCTGCTGTATACATACTAGTATATCTCATCTCAATGAAACAATATACCATATAAATAAAATAAATAGGTAAATAAAAATATGGTGCTTGCCAAAGAAACCATTCTACTTCTATGATAAATAAACTAATATACCAATTGATATCCATCTGACAGGTTTACCTCAAAAATATGTGTTTTTATAGAAAAAACTACTTTTTTATAAAAAACACAAACAAAGTAAACAAATTTTGCTACAACAAGTAAAGAAATCCTTATTTGTTTACCATTTTAGACCTGAAGAAGGCATGGAAATGCAGATGTTAAGACTAGGCGGCGTCGCAGCTGCTGGTAGCGACAACGAATCAGTGACATCATTGGAATATCATAAGCCAAATAATAGTACAATTGGTAAGAAAGATACAAATGCCGTTCATGAATTTGTGATTAAATTATTTATGATGCCATGACAAAAACATACAATTGATCGAATAAGTGATGATTTGTGTGAATAGGGATGGTGACAAATTTTTAGAAGCACTTTAATATTATAGATAAACGTGTAAATAATATGAAAAATTAATTAAAAAAAAACCTAATTTCAAGAAAACAAAAATGGCGTTTGCAGTCACGTGATTTTGAGCATTATTTTAAACATTTTTAATAATATTTTTTTAATTTATAATGCATAATATTTACAGTTACAAAATATGATTTTGAGTTTTAATATTCCCTTCTACGGTTTAAACATAACTTTTTATATATTTGCGATTCATACCACCATCCTTATAATATTGTATTGTGTTGGTTGTGTTGTGACCAGGGTTGTTACGAAAATTCGCATTCACATTCGTAAAATTTAGAATATTCGCATTTGCTTCAAATAATGCAATTATGCAAATGTTATGTATAATTTTTCCCTGTTGATGATGCTAGTTTACATTTCCGTGTTCAATTGGCGTCGCCGATCTCGTGGAGTCCGCACGCTTTTGTATTACTATTGAATTCAACTAACCCGTGTTCAATTCGCGTCAACTGCGCATGGCTTTGTGATCAAGTGGCGCTGGGGGAGGTTTTACAAAATAGTGTTCAGTTGAACTAAACACTTTTTTAACTTGACTGTTTGAGTCTTCAAAAGCGTGTTGAATCAGCGACGGCATTAGTTGAGGTACCGCTTTTATTGCTGACTTATGATAAGATAGTTACGCGTAACAAAGCTAAGCCGAATTATTGGGATATTATTTTGTTATAAGGTAAACTATCACAATTTTAAAAATGCTTTTTTAAGAGCGTTTATGCGCTACACTAGCGCCGCCAATCGAAAAAAAATATAGTCCTTCAATAAAGACGAAATTGTGAATTGTGTTCTTCTAGTGTACTCCGAAGAAGCTTTGTGGTACTCTTTATCGTTAAAACAATATTTTCTAGTCTGTCGTTTAGTTTAATTAAGTTTTATTGCTATAAGTGGCCACTTTTGGCAATAAACTAAACGACAGGTAATAAAATATTGTTTAAGCAATAAAAATTTCAATATGAAATAAGCTGTGCCCTTGTACTACTCTTCTGTCCATTATTTTTTTTTCATGTAAAAATTGTGTGTGTACTAAATAAATAAATAAATAAATAAATAAATAAAAAGTACAACAAAGCTTTTCGGAGTACACTAGAAGAACACAATTCACAATTTCGTCTTTATTTGAGCACTATGATTTTTTTTCCATTGGCGGCGCTAGTATAGCGCATAAACGCTCTTAACTTTTTCATAATACCTAATATGATATGGCATTCTATTATACAACACGTAACTTATATTTCTGAGTGATTTGTAACGGCGGCTTGCTTTATCTATACTTATAATAAAACTGTAACAGGTTCGATTCTGTAACAACTGTTAAACTTAAAACAGCAAAAACTCGTAAAAAAACTTAGGAAACGAACCCATACTACATGAACGTGACCCATTTCATACAATATTTTACCTCCCTTCTCCCCTTTGGTGACCACCCCGTAGTATATGATAAGACCCCCCCTCCCCCTCTCTAGTAAATATAAAATCATTATTGAAATTATCTAACAACACAATTTACAACTAGTCTAAATAGATATTATAGGAAAAAAAAATATTATTATACCATGTCAAAGATCCCATGTGCTCGCTCGACCACATGCGATGTTGTCGTTCTGCTCATTTCATGGCTTTGTACAATAGAGAAGGCTAAGGCACGGAGCACGGATTGCTTTTGAACAGACCAATTATTAAAAAACCGTGTTTAATTCAATTGCACACTGTTTTGTAAAACTTCATTTAACGTTGCTTGGTCGCAAAAGCGTGCTCAGTTGACGCGAGCTGAGCACGGATTTGTTTTGAACTGACCAATTAAAAACCGCGTTCAATTCAATTGCACACTGTTTTGTAAAACCTCTTTTAACGTTGCTTGATCGCAAAAGCGTGCTCAGTTGACGCGAGCTGAGCACGGATTTGTTTTGAACTGACCAATTAAAAGCCGCGTTCAATTCAATTGCACACTGTTTTGTAAAACCTCTTTTAACGTTGCTTGATCGCAAAAGCGTGCTCAGTTGACGCGAGCTGAGCACGGATTTGTTTTGAACTGACCAATTAAAAACCGCGTTCAATTCAATTGCACACTGTTTTGTAAAACCTCTTTTAACGTTGCTTGATCGCAAAAGCGTGCTCAGTTGACGCGAGCTGAGCACGGATTTGTTTTGAACTGACCAATTAAAAACCGCGTTCAATTCAATTGCACACTGTTTTGTAAAACCTCTTTTAACGTTGCTTGATCGCAAAAGCGTGCTCAGTTGACGCGAGCTGAGCACGGATTTGTTGAATTGTATAGTAATACAAAGGCGTGCGGATTTCGCGAGACCGGTGTCGCCTATTGAACACGGAAACGTAAACTCGCTTGTAAGACTACTGATTATGTTAAGAAAAATATTTTCGTAAAAAATATTATTAAAACCTAACTTAGTTTTTATTGCTTTTCTTGAACATTCGCATTCGGTCATTCGTATTCGCGAATATCGAAAATATGGCATTCGTAACAACCCTGGTTGTGTAATGAATGACCACAACACAAGTCACAACTCTCAAACCATCAGTTACCATAGTTAAACCGGAGCTCGACTGGAGTAAAACTGAGAAACTTCGCTATAGCGATACAGGGTGGCCTCATTGCGATTGTTATGATCCCGTTACCATATTACCAGCCCCATTCGTAATTTGTGTGTAAAAAGTGATTCATGCTTCGGTTGAACTCCGGTCCGGCTCTGGTCAAGTTTCGGTTAACCTTGGGTTGAACTCTAGTGAGACTAGTGCCATCTACACAATCGCTAACTGTCCGCAAAAAAAATGACATCTCAAACAATTTGTTTGTTACAGATTTAAAAGTAGATGTACATCGTAAAAACAGTTCCGAATCAAGTATAGAAGACAGTGCTACATCAGTAAAACAAACTGAGGCAGCAGCTACTACAAAATCAGATTTATGCGTGGCCCAAGCAGCCGAATTACCAGGCCCTTCAAAATCCCGTCCACAAAACAGAAGTAGATCAAAATCAGGACACAAACGTGATCATAGGACTAAAAGTAGGAGAACCCAGGGGAACAGAATTGACGAATTAATTGTCGAAGAAGTGTCTAAAATTCCAAGATTAGATAATAATTTACCTGTTCATATGTTAATAGATGAAGGACCTTTTGCAAAAGTTAGTAGGCGATATCATGAATGTTCTCACAGACGCGGATCTAATAACAGAGACTTCTTCAAGGAATGGTTATATTTAGACGGCAGCGAAGCAACTGCAGAACCATATCAATCTAAATTCGCTCGTCAGCTTAGTTCTGATTCAAGAGATAATTCGGAGCCAAACGTTGGCCCACCCTCACCTAAGAAACGAATCGCCCACAGACGTAGGTACACTAATTATCCAGATGAGAGTTGTACGAAGTCTGCTATGGCTCTTGCTACAGCTCAACCTTCGAATATGCGAAGGAATTCTAATTCAACTATGTCTACCATACAATTGCCACTTTTAAACTCTACTGCACAATTAGTGTCACACATGAGAAGGCATTCCAATAACGCAGACACAGGCTTTTTTGCAAGTGTTGAGCTAGGAGAATATATGATGGTCAAAACGGAGGAACCCAGTGGAGACACTGACAAAAATAAACTTGGAAAAAGTCCAGGTGTGAGAAGAATAAAAAGCGCCGCGTTAGAAATAGGATGCCCACCTCCAAGTGTATCAAATCTATCACCTCATCCAAACAGTGCCGAAACAATCGGTGGCCAGATGCTTAAAAATCCTAAAAGCGCTGTTATTCCGCCGCCCAGTAAAAGTCTTACACGTGGACCGCATTTAAACTTATATCCAAAAAATGAATCCGGCGAAGGTTGTAGTTATCCATATCTCACATATGGATCAGAGATAGTTTATCCTATAGCTGAAATATCTGATGAAATGCAAACTTCCCAAAAGGAAACTGATTTGGATTCTAGTGGAGAAAGCTATAGCGATTATGATGATGAAAAACAATTCCGTGGCTTTGATTGGGACGCTGAGCAGTCTCCGGCTGTGCGATCTAGTGATTCCGATTTCGAAAATAATGGTTCTAGGTCGCCATTGTTAGATCGTCCTACAGACGTACGGGTAGTTCGAACGAAAAATCAAAATGATTGTAAGAAGCATTGTTGTGATCGACACCCTAATTCAAAGCAAAACAACCCCGACTGTTCTATTGAAAAATCAAAACCTGTAAGATTAAAGAAAATTACGAAAAATGAACCTCAGTACGAAAATAAACGTCCAGATCGACAAGGAACCTCTTGTGAATGTAAATTTATTCCAAATACTGACTATTTTGATAAAGCCAGTGCTAGTTCAAAAGACTATTTAATAGAAAAATCTAGTTTAGAATCAAATGAAAATCCAGACCAATCAGATAAAAGGACAGAGGTTAAAAAAATCGTAGAAAAAAAACCCTGGGACCATGATATATCTAATTCTAGTAGTAGTAGCGATACTAATTTAGACAGACCTCTGAAGGACAGCAAAGGCGATAAAAATACTGTTCCCGAAACCGAAGAATCACAACTAACATGCGACAGTAAGAGCGCTGACGAAAGGAGTGTTTATAGCTTAGATTGGCTATTCGAGGAGACTAGTCAGTCTAAAGCAAGCTGTTCCAAGGAATTAGAAATATTTTCAATACCAGCTGAAGAGGTTATTTGTCAAAAGCTAGCCAATGCTTTAGGTGAATCGTCTGCCAATGTTCCAAAAAACTTGGGTGCCATACCAAAGCAGATAAAAAACTTAGCGCGTTCACGAGCTTCCTCACAAAAGGAGAACAAGAAGAAAGATTCTAAAGATCTTAAAAAAGAAAAAGATGAAAATATTGAAGACGATAGAATTCTCCTTGATGCTGTTGAAGCTCAAGCTGCTTTGGTACAAGGCTTAGAATGCTTATTTGCAGCTACAAATGCTAATACTGTCGTCATGCCTCCGCCTAACCGAGAAGAAAGACCACGAAGTCATAGGCAGAGTATACGATGTGAAAGAGAAAACTCGCATAAAACAAGGAAACGATCAATAGAAGAAGTTGCTCAAACTTCCACAAACACTTTACTTCCGACATCAATGCCTTTATTAGCCGCTTTTCTTAATTCTAGGGTGGATTTTTTGCCTTGTGGTGTGCCAGATGGAAACGCTCCTCCAGAGCCTGCACAATCAGCTGAAGAATTACCAAGAATGAGACCCTTGATGGACCGCAATCATAGAAATCGAGTACGCAAAATCAAAAGATCTACACGCCAACGTAATAATCCTTCACAGAACAATACAGAAAAAAAAGATAAACAATCAAACGCAGAAAATTCAAGTAATTCAACAAATGTTCACTTTGCGACTTCATTTGATGACACGGCTGATGGCGCTATTCATTGTTTCATGGACGAATATGGAAACTGGATGTCTTATACTTTTGATAAGAACAGTTCAGGAAGAATACAAGCTCAACCGCTGTTTATGCCAGAAAGAGAAGATAAGCGAAACAACAGGGTGAAACCTATTGAAAACACTGACAATTCTCAAGAAACAGCAGGCGAGGGTAGTTGTGGCTCTTTAGAATCTGAAGCTGGAAATAGTGAGAGTATACCTAAAAAACGAGGCGATAGCATAGACCAAAGCTCTTCAAACCAAGGTAGCAATAACCCACTTTTGTCCAGCAACAACAATGTCTCGACGGTTGTTGCAATAAACACCAATAATGCTAATAAACGATTTTACGTTTTTGATGGAGGAACTGGTTCACACGCAGATCAGCCCAGATCACCTGTGGCTTATGTTACTGATAGTTTATTAGAGCAAATTGAGGCAGAGAGGCAGTCTAGGATGGGGCTACCCAGTATGCATATAAATTTTTTGATGAGCCAGCAACGAGCACAGCAACAAGCGCAACAGTTGGCTGAATCTATTTCCGCAAACATACCAAGCTTGATGCCTTCGATAGGTGAAGAAAGCGTAGAAATAAACATTAGAAGTAAATTCTCCAAACTCATGGATGAAATAGAGAAAGCAAACCAACCGAAAACTAAAAGTTATTACAAAATGAAACTATCAAAGTGTTTTGAAATAAAAGTGTCAATGGACCGACTTAAACTTATGGCACTTTTTGACAGAAATCTGACCTTTAGAGAAACCTTTATCTCCATTTTATTAGCCATTTTGGTTGCCGTTTTGGGATCTATGGTTTTAAACCTCGGGTTTTACAGAGATATCTACGCCTTCTGGTTTTGTTTCATTATGGCTGGTAGCCAATATTCTTTATTGAAAAGTGTTCAACCTGACTCTGCGTCACCGGTACATGGATTTAATAAAATGGTTGTGTTTTCAAGACCAGTATACTTCTGTTTATGTGCAGGAATACTATATGCAGTGAATAGTTATCTAGGAGATACGTCCTCTTATTCTGAAGATAATCATTTAAGAAGTAAAAGAAATACTGAAGAAATGAAACCCTTTGTTGTGTATGGATTTGAATTAAATGAGAGAGATTTCTTTTTTGTTATTCAAGAAATTTTGTCAAAGTTTCTGTTGTTTTTTCCACTAGCCTTCAGTTTAGGACTATTTCCACAAGTGAATACATTTGTAATGTATCTCTTAGAACAACTAGACATGCACATATTTGGTGGCAATGCTACTAGCAGTCTTAGCGCTGCATTATACTGTGTCGTACGCTCATTGGCTGCAATCGGTGTTCTTTATGGATTCGCTTACAGTGGTCTGGTTGAGGGTAAAAAATCGCAACATCAAAAACACAACATACTCTTTTCTATATTTTGTGCACTAGTTGTGTCTATCGCATACCATTTGAGTCGGAGTGCAAGTGACTATACACTCATTTGGAATTTGATTAAAAAACATCTGTTGCCGCCCGAACTGTATGTCATGTACCCTCCTGAATGTTCTCCAGAAGTTAATAAAGAGGAAAACAATACATTGACTGATGATAAAAAGAACAACTCTGAGAGTAACATATCAAAACATAACTCAATAGGAAGCTCTGCGTCTAAAATTAACTTTAGCTCGGAGACTAATATAGCAAGGACACAAAAACGTTCACAGACATTAAGTGTCAGTTCATTAAAACTGGATCCTCGTGCTGGAGAAACAATGAATTCTACAACTTCGTTAAAAGTCGACCCTCCAACGGAAACTGAGGATAAATCTCGTGACTCCAACACCAACAACTCTAATACTAACAAGCAAGACGGATCTGATAAACCGGAAGAGGACATGGAAGATCCGTTGCCCAAGAAGCTGCAGGCGACTGTCAACGCCCGCCTGAAGAACGACGTCATCGTGTGTACGTTCCTTGGATTGTTCGTCTTTGGACTCCACTGCACAACGGTTTTCACAACTCTCAGTCCACAACTGAATATGGTGAGTATAAAAAACATTTTATTCAACAAACATAATGCAAATAAAGAAGTTTTTGTACACGCATTTGCGTTTTAGTTAATGTAATGATTTGTAATCATGTGTGTGTTATGATACTGTGCTGTGCTAACTGTCAGATTGATGTGCACAAGTGCAAGGGAGATAGACGGATTAGTGCGTTGAGGAGCCAGGATTTGACGTGATAAAATATACATTATAATGTTTTTTTAACAAATACCCGACTTCTTAAACGTAGCACTGCTCGATCCATCAATATGACTTAACACAGCTCGTTGTTGATTAGCTAAAAAAAACTCAAAATATTCCATAAAAGTTGTCAATCAATATTGGATACTACGTCTTGAAGTTTAAGTTGAAAATCGAAGATTGATCTTTGGGCAGGCTCTCTGGATAATCGCGGGCATCCTGGGATGGGTGTTACACTACTTAACGCCGCAGCTACGCAAACAGCAGCCGTGGCTGTGCCTCGCGGGGCCCGTGCTGCGTCAGCACGAGCACGCACAGTTCGAGGTCACCGAGCCAGCGAAACTCATGTGCTTTGAGAAGGTACGATGGTTCTAGTTATAGTTTGGTTACGTATGTACGATGACCTATGGATAGGCGTAGGCATTCTGGGACTACCAAACACCTGCGCACGCGCATTGGAATTACTAGAGCCTGTTTTGAAAAGGTTAACTGTGTTTAAATTCTGTAAATTAGGTAACTGAAGACTTATTTTTTAATATAAATACTAACAAACTTAGTTAATCTAGTTTTTATGTCTTTTCTTTTTTATTATACATACAGATTGTAATGTTTTTAGCGTTAGTGCACTTTATTATTCTATCAACATTCGTTACTGTTTTCATTAGTAAGGTTGTATACCCATCGTTATTAAATGCTATAAAAGTCCATGCTCCCCTAGCATGACCACCGAAACGCGATATGATATAGCGATTTATCGCGTTTAATGAGGATCAGTAACGATTTTTGTTTAGTGGCTTATCAGAAAGCTTATGCCACCAAATGATTAACTGTGAAGAAATTTTTACGATATCTCTTAAACCTGAGAAGTTATACGAGCTAAAACGTGCTAAAACACTGTTATTTTGGGGGGGGTCCTTATGACGTCATCGAGACGTACGCGAACCTTGTGTCGTACTTGATAAAGCCCATATTGCATTGAACTTTGCATTTCCTTCAAAACCCTTATAACTCAACCATTTCTAAACGGATTTCAAAAAATCTTTCACTAAGTTTCATAGCTATGAATATGTTTTTTATATTATACCAATAAAACTATAGGATTATAACCTGTTACTGATCCTCATTGTCAAAAGACAATGGATTTCGACAGTTGAGTGTCGATTAAACGCTATATCACGCGATATAATATCGTGTTTCGTCGATTATGCTAGGGGGCTGGTAATGTTTCTGACAGGTGATTGGTAATTGCAGATATTCGTATACTTGTGCTTTCTTGAGCGCAACGTGTTGTACCCAGCCGTGGTGGTCGCCGCGATCACTCAGGACGCGCCCGCGATCGCTGCCAAATACGGAGATGCGGTTGGCGCTCTCATCATATGCGTCTGCGCATTGAAATGTACGTTGGATGCTTCGATCAAGAATATCTTAGATACCGCTTCACGAACTAAAACAGTACACAAAAATGGCACCTCAAATAGCGTCCCACTTACAAACTTGGCGGTTATTTTGTACATAATCACTTCTTATTTTGTACAAACTCCCATTTTATATCACTTTTTGAGGTGCCATTTTTTGAGACTCTGACCGGACATCTAGGGTATTCTTGATCGAAGGTTGGATGCTCATTTAGCAAATTACTTTTTCAAAGGCTTTTAATTATGTCTTATTTCTATCAGTGGAGACTTATAAATGACTCTTTGTTGCTATTTTTTTATGTATTTAAAATGTATTAGTCAATAGTCTTCCTAAAATTAATAAATAAATAAATAAATATCTCATTTATTTTGAATTTAAAACAAAAAGTATGTCCCAAACTATTTTTCTTCGTTTTTCCGACTCAAACTTCTATATTAAAATAATTTCATATCGAGTCTTGATAAAATATCCATGATAATGTTGAACCCTTTGCAGTTCTGATATTTTTTTTGTTCTTTACAAAAGTATTTTTACATCTTGATCAATTTGAAGATCCGTTAAAAATCAATACATTGTTTCAATATAAGGTGGAACCAAATTAACAATACAGGTACAGGTGATAGTGCTGTTAAAAATGAACAACATTCTCAAAAAAATACGTCGAAAATTGAAAAAGTAGTATCATACTCCGATACAAAATGTATTGGTCAGCTGACCGACTTACTATAGAAAGGCGAAGAAAAAGTTTTCTACCTATGTTCCTTGGAGAAAGTTGTTCAGTCTAAGCAACACTATAACCTGTTTTCAGTATTGTTAAATAATTTGGTTCTACCTTAAATAACCACAAATATTAATTTGAAATGTTAATTGCAGGTCTCAGGCACGCCTACTCGGAGCCCGATTCTCAGTACTTGATCCTAGTGTTTGCTTTCCTGCTCTTTCAAAGAGATCTCGGCGCCAGAAGTATTTCTGAGACATTTCTCGTCGATTATTTCATCACCGCTATTATCTTCAGTAAAGTTTACGAGTTTCTGCTAAAGGTGAGTACCTACTGTTATATTTCACGTTACGGCTTCGCAAAAAAAGTTTCAATTATATTATCTAGGGACTTCCTGAGAAATTATGAAAGCTAGAAGACATAAAACAAAACACGTTTCAACAAAACGTTCAAACAAATAATTCATTTATTCCATAACAAAATAATTTGTGTCGGAAAACATACAAAAATAATAAATTAAATTAATCAATCGGCAAGCATAAAAGGGCATGTCAAAAAATATTCATGAATGTCAAATATTATTAGTTAATGAGAATTAAAATAAAAAATATATACCTACGTAAGTACGTTCCGAAATTAATAATTCTTATGTTCAACAAAATCATTTTCTTATGTTGTTATTCTTATGTTATTTTCAAGAAGTCAATAATAGATTTTAGCGTGATTGGAAGGCTGTTAAACATTTTGACTGCCTGATACCTTACACTGTGTTTTACAACTTTTAGCTTTGGTACAACCAACTGCAATAGATCCTTTCGGCGAGTTTTCAGACGAATGTCTCGCTCCGTAGGTGTTTCAAACTTTTCTATGTTTTTAACCAAATATGTCAAAATCACTAAAATATAAAGACTAGGGACGGTTAAAATGTTTAATTTTCTGAAATATTCTCTACATGATTGCCATTGTGGAATCCGAACTATAGTTCTGATAGCTCTTTTTTGTAACACAAAAGCTCTCTCTATATTATATTTGTAAGAATTGCCCCAAAACCTAATACTATACCGCAGATGTGATTCAACTAGCGCATAATATACCGTTTTCAATTGTTCCACTGTAATATCATCACGTAAACTTCTTAAACAATAACACGCTGAACTAATTTTTTTCTCAATTTTTCCCAATTCATATTTCCAGTTGAGATATGAATCAATATAAACTCCTAAAAACTTAACAGATTCAACGAGTGTGATTTGTTTGCCATTTAAAGTTATATCTAGCTTTTCTTTATTTCTTGCCGTGGTTCGGAACAACATCATATTAGTTTTTTCATAATTAAGGACAAGATCGTTCTCTTCGAACCAAAAACAAAAAGCTGAAAGAGCCTGCCTGATTTTACAATTGAGTTCTTTACTATTGTTAGCCGAAAGTACTGCATTGGTGTCATCCGCAAAAAGTGTAACCTTAGTGTCAATTACGTTATTATAAATATATTTTACCAAGTCGTTAACAAATAGAATAAATAAAATAGGTCCTAATATGGATCCCTGCGGTACGCCTTTCCTTCATCATATCAGCCGCACGACACCCACTGCTGGGTATAGGCCTCCCCTAAGGATCTCCACGACGATCGGTCCTGCGCTGCCCGCATCCAGCGGCTTCCCGCGACCTTCACCAGATCGTCGGTCCACCTTGTCGGGGGCCTACCCACAGAGCGCCGTCCGGTGCGTGGTCGCCATTCCAGAACCTTTCCGCCCCAACGGCCATCGGTTCTTCTCGCTATGTGTCCCGCCCATTGCCACTTCAGCTGAGCAATCCTTCGAGCGATGTCGGTTACTTTAGTTCTCTTGCGGTTCTCTTCGTTTCTGATTCGATCACGCAGGGAAACGCCGAGCATGGCTCTCTCCATTGCACGCTGGGTGACCTTGAGCCTCCTTATGAGACCCATAGTTAGCGACCACGTTTCACTGCCGTAAGTCATCACTGGCAACACACACTGTTTATAGACTTTCGTCTTGAGACACTGAGGTAAGTCGGACGCCTTTCCTTAACCTTACTAATTTTGACTTACAGTAGTTGACTTTTTCATCTTTAGTATTTTCTATTTCCACAAATTGTAGCCTATTTTCCAAATAAGACTTTAGAATCTGTAAACTTCTTCCTCTAACCCCATAGTGTTCAAGTTTAACTAAGAGCATTTCATGATTTACCAAATCGAATCTCTTATATCTCTTACACATTTAAATGTTGAAAGTCAAATTCAGGATATCTTAATTCAAATAAACTTAAAAATTAAGCGCTTTTGAATTGTCTATATTTTCCTACCAGTACTCGTTCCAGATTTTTTTACTGATAAGAATAACGGGAGCAAGAAACATTATTAACTTTAACTGAAATAAGTAACGATATTACAAATTTAAATAATTATATCGTTATACCAAATACAAAAGGATTATTAACAACATAGTAACATAAACTAGCAACTTAGCAAGTTATATGTTACATCAGACATCAGTGTATCAGTTCCCAATTAGTTATTAAGAGATTATTCCGCGAACCCCCTTACGCAACCTGGGAAATGTTACATCAATTCCACGCAGTGGTCTCGAACGTCAAAATGCGAAATCGGTAGATTTGCTAAAAAAAATCGGTAGTTCATACCCAAAATCGGTATATAGTGAAAAAAACCATTATATCGAACTAAGTTCCGAATTGGGAAATGATTTTCGCGTGTTTTTGTATGAAAATCCAATTCCTTTTTATTCCAACTGACACACGGCGAATAGGATAAATTATACAGTAAATTCGATAGTAAAGTCCGCAAGTTGACTATTACAGCTTTCAAACAATATCAAATTCAAGTAAGCACTTTAATGTTCCTAAATGAAGAAAAGTGTACTAACTTGTAAAAGTACAAGTCGAAAACAAATGAAAAATGAAGTCTGAATTATCGCTTTGCAGATTCGTAGAGGATTCCCCTGTAAACAAACGAATCGAAACGGGTTGTTCTGAAGAATTTCCTTATATTCTCAGAACTTCTCAAAAATCGTGAAAATATCTTTACATTTCGGTAGGAGAGGCCCCATATCGGTAGAAATATACCGAAAAATCGGTAGGTTCGAGACCAATGATTCCACGCATTTGGTTCGGTCAAGATTAACATTATACACAATATCCAGATCCAGTTCGTAGTGACGTACATCGCTCCGTGGCAGATCACGTGGGGTAGCGCGTTCCACGCATTCGCCCAGCCGTTCTCCGTGCCGCACTCCGCCATGTTGTTCCTGCAGGCGGCAGTTTCCGCGCTACTGTCCTCCCCTCTCACCCCCGCGCTGGGTAAGTTTCGTGCCAGGGCTGCCAATCCTAGTTATAGACTCTATTTTTGTAATAATATTAGGTACCTACAACTTGAAAAGTGTAATAAAAATGTTGAACTTTGGATTTTTTTGAAATCGAGGGCTCGATTACTATATTTATTGAAAAAATAAAATAAACGTGTTTCAATAAAACCCCTAAAGCCGAATATGGTAGATACTTGAAAAAAAATCTTTTCATGATATACTGCATAATGGCAACCCTAAACCAAAATTGTGTTTTGCTTTTGCCTATTAATGGGATTGATTATACAGTGTGTTTTTTTGAACAGTGATCAAACTTTGTGGTGTGGCTTAGACCATCAACTGAACAACTTTGTCTATGGTACCAACATAATCAGAGCAAAAAATAATCAGCTGTTCCATACATTTTGGTCGAGTAGATATTGATGTTTCTATGGAACAGCAAAAAATTTTTTTAATCTGATTAAGTTGATCCCATAGAAAAGTTGTTCAGTTTGATGGTCTAGGCCACACCACAAAGTTTGATCACTGTTCAAAAAAACACACTGTAGAAAACAATGGTCTATTTGCATCTGGGGTTGGTCATTGCAGTTTTCCATACAAATAAAAATACTCAGCGATTAGCCTGCTAGAATACACCCAATGTAAAAAAAAGTTTTTCTTATTTAACAGGTAGTGCCATCTTTATGACGTCATACGTGCGTCCGGTAAAGTTCTGGGAGCGCGACTACAACACGAAGAGAGTGGACCAGAGTAACACGAGGCTGTCGTCGCAGTTAGAACGAAACCTAGGAGCGGGTAAAATTTTGATCAAAAATACCCTATATAATATGTCTGGTCTTCTAAAACCGAAACTCGAAATAACGCCCCACTTTCAAACTGGGTTGTTATTTTGTACAAAGTATTCTCTTACCTCCTTTCTAATAAAGATTGTATAGCAGACTCCCTGTCAAACTACCTATATTTGAGTTTGACATTGAAAAGAAAGTGTCAAAACACTGTGTAACATACATCTGCTATACAATCTTTATTAGTAAGGGGTTACTATACAGCGTGAAATTTTAATCATTTGGTTCCCGCCGTGGGGTGGTTCCACTCATGATTACAAGCAACTTTGGGGCCAACTCTCCTCCGCGCAAAAAAAATCTGCTGTTCCATACAAAAGTGCAGTACCTACTCGACCTTAATGTATGGAACAGCAGATTTTTTTGCGAGGAGGAGAGTTGGCCCCATAGTAAAAGTTGCTTGTAATCATGAGTGGAACCACCCCACGGCGGGAAGGGAACCAAATGATTAAAATTTCATCATCATATTATAATGCTGTAATGCGACTCATTCGCGCAAGTATAAACCTTTAATAGGTTTAGAGCGCGTCTAGTTTTTAACTTTTATAATTGTTATATTATGAACAAATAAAAACAACCTAGATTTTTTCACGATTTCAGAGTTGCTCCCATTGTAAAAGTTGTGCAGTTTGATGAACCGAAGAAACGGTTTTCCCAATTTTGCTTAATTCATTAAAACCCTGTATAATTATTTGCAGACGACAACAACCTAAACTCTATATTCTACGAGCACTTAACCCGTTCGTTGCAACATTACCTCTGTGGGGACTTGATGTTGGGTCGATGGGGCCAAGTGCAACAAGGGGATTGTTTTGGTAAGTCTAATTTCTTTTTTTTATTGGTTATTAGGCAGGCTTGACCACCATCTTGCTTCATAAACAGGATGTGGTCTAAGGTGTAGCATGCTTGCCCAGGTAATGCCTATTCGCTCTTGCCTTGAAGAGACAAAGGTTGAAAGGTCTTTCTTCAAATTGATGTGAATTCAAGTGTTTTTAAAGGGCGGATTTTATACTTTGGCCTGCTAGTTTCTTTGCAGTTATCTCTGATATTTTTTTATCCACAATGGGATAGTGCTTGGCCTTCACCTCACCTGATATTAAGTGACGATAGTGCCGAAAGTGTAAGCGCACTACACCCGGAATCCTCATCCCTGACCTATCTTACCTCTTAACTGCCGGAACACAACAATTTTTAAGTTGTTGTTGTACAATTTAAAAATCGTTGTTATGGCGTCACACTTAATTAATATGGTGGTAGCTAGCCAGGCGGACTTGAAATAAGCCCTACCACCAACCAAACCGAGTAAATTTACCCAGGGGGTACATTTGTACTCGGATCGATCCCAGGAGGGCCTTTTGAGGGGTCCTACATCTTGGCATGGACCACTTTGAAAACCGCAATTCTGACTACATGGAAAATTTCTCCCCAATTAGTCCTAACTAGTCCTACTTTTTCGGAATTAGTCCCAAAAAGGACTGAAAGATATAAGCGATTTAAATGGTCCATGCCAAAGCAAACCTTCATTTTGGCAGGGACAGGCTATATCTAGTGAACCTAAACACCTAGCCAGGATCTTATTATTCAAAAAAAATCTCCCTTTTTTATGGATCCCGCAATGCCAAGAATCAAAACGAAATGAAGCGCCGTTCAAAAAATATAAAGGAATGATTTGGTCCCTGCCAAAATCAACCTACATCTTGGCGAGGACTTTTGAACCAGGTCACCTAGAGAAAATCTGAATATTGGAAACGATTCGTGTAAATTAGTCCCAATTAGTCCTAAAGCCACAAAATTAGTCCCCCTTTAGTTTAGGAGATAATCGGAATTAAAGTTTGGTTTTTATAGTACAGAAGCCGACTTCCTATTTAGTGACGATGTTTGTAACTTGTTTTATTTTTGCGTGTTTGTGTTAAAATAATGAAGTGTTATTAACGTATAATGTAAAACAAAAGTATAACGTAAAGTAATACGTAACTTTTATGCATTTTCGAAACTCAAAACCTTAATTTTTAAGTCATAAAATAAAAATGATTTCTTAGAGGTATTTTGATGCCGGGCTCCTGGACTATATCAAAAACATGTACAGTCGCGTTCAAAATAATTTTAAAAGAAGTATGAAATGGTCATGTATAAAATTGAATTTTAAAGTTATATTGCTTTTCTTTCGAAACTATTCATATTTGGAGTAGAGAGTGATTTTCTTCCTTCAATGGGTTCACTTGAAACTTTGTACCTATACAGGGTTATTTGTAATTAATTTAAAACCTCTCTTGGGGCTGATCACACCATCAAACTGTACAACTTTCATTAAAAAACAAACCTTGAAATCGAAAAAAAAATCAGCTGTTTCATACATTTCGATGGAGTACCTACTTACGCATTGTACTTATGTATGGAACATGTGTTTTTTTCTAGTTTGACAAGAAAATAACAACTCAATGTTAAAAAAATAAAAAAATACAAGATGGCGGCCAACTTTTTTGTTTGTAGGCCGATTTCGATGTAACTCGGTTTTTGCTACTGTTTTGACAAGAATACAGCAATGCAATGTTAAAAATATAAAAAATCCAAGATGGCGGCCAACTTTTTTGTTTGTAGGCCGATTTCGATGAAACTCGGTTTTTGCTACTATTTTGACAAGAATACAGCAATACAATGTTAAAAATATAAAAAATCCAAGATGGCGGCCAACTTTTTTGTTTGTAGGCCGATTTCGATGAAACTCGGTTTTTGCTACTATTTTGACAAGAATACAGCAATGCAATTTTAAAAATATAAAAAATCCAAGATGGCAGCCAACTTTTTTGTTTGTACCTACGAAAATATGTAATAGGATTTCATTTTTCACAATTTTGCTTAAAAACATTAAAATATATTAGGTAAGTTATACTTTTTTAGCGACTAAATTACAAAAATATTAAAAAAATCCGCTAATCCAGCTACTATGTCGCTAAAACGGCAACACAGCATGTAATGTATGACAAAAACGAACTATTTTTTTGGGTGTGGTATGGCTTGGTTAAGAGCCATTTAGACAACATGTTTCGCAACATTTAGGTACCTGTCTCGTCCATTTTGCTTCAAATGGATGACGCAGATAGATATTTCGGAAACATTGAATTGAAAACATGTTTTCCAACATGTTTTTGTGTCTATTTAAACGCGGCTTTAGCGCGTTTTTCCACGAACAACGACACGACACGATTCACAAGCTGCACGACAGTGTTGTCAGCACTATAGTGCTGACAACTGTACTTTTTGGTACGTTCTGGCAACACTGTTGACAATCGTGTCGTGTCATTGTTTGTTCGTAGGAAAACGCCCTTACAATTCCTCCCTCTTAGCCTAGCATGACCACCGAAACGTGATATGGTACCTAGTGATTTATCAAGTTTAACTGGAGGGAGGAAAGGCTGCCCCCCTAGCATGACCGACAATACACGATATATATCGTTTTGTTGACACTCGACTGTCAAATTCCATTGTTTTATGGCAGTTAAACGTGATTAAGCTCTATATCATATTATCGCGTTTCGATGGTCATGCTAGGGGGGCATGAGCATATTACACTATCATATATTATTTATCGGATGCTATCTCCGACGATGATAGTAAACATATATCTCGGATGATATATACATGATAGTGTAATATGGGCCTAAAACTTTATTCCGTTCCGCAATGCGCAGTGTTCCGATTGTAAAACTTATGTTCACAGATACTGTTTGTGCATTCCTCAATCTACGAAAGTTCGTGCTTAATGTTTTACAATCGGAACACTGCGCATTACGGAACGGAATAGTTTTTTGTAATTAATTTTTACTGTACGCTTTTGTACATGACTGTACTTATATAAAAAAACGGAATTTCTCCTAAACTAAAGGGGGACTAATTTTGTGGCTTTAGGACTAATTGGGACTAATTTACACGAATCGTTTCCAATATTCAGATTTTCTCTAGGTGACCTGGTTCAAAAGTCCTCGCCAAGATGTAGGTTGATTTTGGCAGGGACCAAATCATTCCTTTATATTTTTTGAACGGCGCTTCATTTCGTTTTGATTCTTGGCATTGCGGGATCCATAAAAAAGGGAGATTTTTTTTGAATAATCAGATCCTGGCTAGGTGTTTAGGTTCACTAGATATAGCCTGTCCCTGCCAAAATGAAGGTATGCTTTGGCATGGACCATTTAAATCGCTTATATCTTTCAGTCCTTTTTGGGACTAATTCTGAAAAAGTAGGACTAGTTGGGACTAATTGGGGAGAAATTTTCCATGTAGTCAGAATTGCGGTTTTCAAAGTGGTCCATGCCAAGATGTAGGACACCCTTTTGAGGGTCTTAAACATGTGGGCGAACCACAAGACCATAGGCGGTTAATGCTATCGATATTGTGCTTTTTGTAGAGATAACTTAGCAGCAATAATATGCAGCTAACAGTAAATTGCATTGCTATCGCCTAGTTGGAGTTTGTTGAAAGTAACTACTACGCGTTCACATCGTCATTGCCGTCGACGACCGTTATGACGTCACAGCTAACGATACTGTAGACAAAAAATTTATCATGTTTTTCAACTGTTTTTCATTTTTTTCTTGTTCAACGAGTGTCATTTATTTATCTAACAAGTTAGGTTCGCTATTATGCAGGAACTTTAATCTTTTAATCATTATAACCACACAAATAACGATCGTAATGATTAAATCAACAGAAACAAAAATTAAGCTTTGCATTGCTAGCCGTACTAGAAAGGCGACGCAGGGGGTGCCGTATGACGAAGCGGGCCGGGAGGTAGCGGCAATGATGAAGTGAACGCGTAGTACATATATTATTATGATAATGAGTGTAAATTGCCATCCTCTATAAAATATATTTGCAATGAGTATGATTATGTTGCAGTGCTGGCATCAGATTACCTGAACTGTCTAGTTCACATAGTAGAGATGGGAAACGGACTGGTTTCCTTCCAACTTCGAGGTCTCGAGTTCAGGGGTACTTACTGCCAGCAGAGGGAGGTGGAAGCCATATCGGAGGGGCCAGAGGAGAGCAGTGGTAAGTACACAAACGTCAGGGTTTTAAATTGAACAATTTAGAAGTTTATGTGGATAGAATTTCCTTCTTTTTCATAGATGATTTACTACTTAATTTATAATAGATAACTAGTAGTAGATAGATAGTCAAAAACAATGTATTTTGACAGTTGAGCGTAGATAAATCGCAAGGTATATCATTATTGTGTTTGCTTCTCGCTATATCATATGGTGGTCATGCTATGGGTGGTAAATTGAAATAAGTATATTCAACGTAATTTACCACCCATAGCATGACCACCATATGATAAAGCGAGAAGCATACACAATAATGATATACTTAAATGTTTTTAAATGTTCTAGTCTCGTGAAGATAAGGTTTTTTGACATCAATAAGTACCTACTTATTGATGTCAAAAAACCTTATCTTCACGAGACTAGAACATTTAAAACAGTTAATAATATGTGCTGTTCTTGTTCCGAAATAGTGCTTTATTCAAATGATAAATGCGTGTGATGAGTGGAAGAAGTATCAAATGAAGAGTAGTAGAACCTTTTCTCTTTGTCGGCATAGCATTGGTATGACATCAGCATGCTCGGTATACGCGGTACCGTAAGCATACCGAAAGCTTATTGGACACGAAATTATGTTTAGTTCTTCTATCTCATGAAGATAGAAGAACATATTGTATGGGAATATGTTTTTTTTTCGTTTTTGACCAATGTTCCTTGTAGAGTTGTTCGGTTTAAGCAACACTGTTACCTGTTTCAGTATTGTTAGATAGTTTTGTGCCACCCTACCTTATATTTCAATAGACCGTTCTTGATTTGTCGGCTCTATACCACGTCGACGAATGAGAAAAGTTTCGTAGCATCGCGATGTAGATTTAAAATGCAGGTTTTTATTGTAGAGGGTGTGTGCACCGGTTTATGGTGGTGCGGCGGGCGGGTGCTAGCGCCGGGAGCCTGGTGGGCGCTGCGGTGGCTAGCGTGGCAGCTAGCTAGCGCGCGCTACGTGCTGGAGGGGTACTCCGTGTCCGACAACAGCGCCGTGTCCATGCTGCAGGTGTTCGACTTCCGGAAGGTGCTGCTCACCTACTACGTCAAGGTGGGTACTAGCGGCTAGCTAGCGTGGCAGCTAGCTGCGATCTATGCTTAGTCAGGCTAGGCGCACTCCGCTCTTTAGGTACGAAGCTACAAGTAGCCGGCGGTCAGGTTCGGACGGACTAATTTCAGAGGGCCGCCGCGTGCCGGCCAGGTCGCACGTTAGCAACATTAGTTTCACGCGCCGCGTTCGCGTATTGTCGCGTCGTTCGTTTGCATGTTTAACCAAAATGAAGGCATATTGCATCGCAATG
Source organism: Agriphila straminella (assembly GCA_950108535.1). Taxonomy (NCBI): domain Eukaryota; kingdom Metazoa; phylum Arthropoda; class Insecta; order Lepidoptera; family Crambidae; genus Agriphila; species Agriphila straminella. The sequence continues at coordinate 8,050,582 of OX467321.1, read as the reverse complement.
GGCTGCCTTAACAATAATAAAAAGGATCCGAACCTTACGTTTTTCACACTTCCAATCGACATCGAAAGGTCTATAATCTAAGAATGCTTGTCTAGTTATAGGTAGATTCACTAGAATAGAATATTATTATTATCTGTGCCTTCCGAAGCACGGAGGAGCTCGAGATAATAAATTTTGGTCACCCATCCCATGACCGACCCTTACGAACGTTGCCTAACTTTCGCAATCGCTGGGCCTAAACCACTGCTCCACCGAGCTCCTCACAATGCAAACACAATAACTTGTAGGGATTCAGATTAATTATTATTTAAAAGTAGACAACCCTGAAGTCGTTAGAAGAAATAAGAGCTACGCGATAGAAAGAGAGGCAACTTCTAGGTGAATATAACTGTAGGCAAGGGAGCGGTGTGCGACCTGAATTGCACTTTATTGCGTCTGGGATAGAGTCGCTATTTATTTAAATGACTTTGCGGAGTGGATCTTCTGTACTTGTACTATTATGTATTCTGTGGCTTAGTAAGTTATTTCTGATAAATGGCGGAAATAACAATTGTTACCTAACAACTAATTCATATTATACCTATATTTTACTTATATTAAATTATAGGAACCGACCACGATACGACAGCATTATAATATTAACTTTAGTGTCACAAAACGCGCTCATGATTATCATCATCAACACCTAACTAAAGCCTATTTAATATTGTACATTTGTTCACAGAGTATCATCTACTACACAATTCAGTCCAACAAGTTAGAAGAATGGTTATCATCGCCAGTGCTCTCGGAAGCGTTGAAACCTATGAACGAGCGCGCCTTCGTAGATTTAGACCCGATATTCAACGTGAACTTGGACGAAGACTACGATTTTCGTGCATCTGGTATTACAAGGTAAGGTTTTAAAGATAAAATTTAATATAAATTATTATTATGTGTCTTCTTCTTCGTTTGTTTAGATTTATATAGCCTTCGAAATGCCTCTATGTTCCGGCAACTTTCGGGATGCTTCGGCAGCTCTCGACTTGTATCTTTTTTAAAGTGGCTTAAGCTTGTTTATGGGTCTCGCGACATATTTAATAAAGACCTTGCGGAATACCTGAGAATACTGCGGTATAGCTGTTGTGGACAATGTGAATTTGATTTGGAGGTTCTCGTAGATTTCTTGCGATGTCGTGCCGCCATTAGGCGTAGACCCTAAAGCCTTGTTCGGACTACGCTAGTATTTTAGTCGAGTTGCAAGTCCGTAGTTCCGTAGCCTAAAGGCAAAAAACGGAACCGTTATAAATTCGTCTGTCCGTCCGTCCGTATGTCACAGCCACTTTAGTTCGAAACTTTTATGATTACACAGTTTAGACTTGGTAGGCTCATGTATTCTGTGAACTGTTTTACCATTTTTACATAAAAATTAAAGATTAAGGGGGGCTCCCATACATGGAACTGAATCTGAAAATATTTTTTTTATCAAACCAAACCAATAAGATAGGTCTTTAAAAATGACATTGCGGTTTTTAAGACAATTTTTTCTCAAAGTCAACTGTTTGAATCGCTACGAAAAAGAAAGAGATAGCACCAACTTTAATTAAGCATTACGCCTTTAGCACACCTCCGCCGCGAAACGATACCAGCGAAACCACAGTAGTTATACGAGGGTGGTTTGATAAATCCATGACTTTGAAAAGAAGAAATACTTTTTTTTCATAATTTATTTTTGTGTCTTAAAAAGAAACTCCTTAAGGCATTTTTACACTACATTTTTTCAAATTGAATTCGGCAAAAGTTCTAACTTTTGGAAACAAAAAGCTCAAGCGACTTCTAACTTTTCTTAATAACCCTGTCGATTCTCGGCGGCACTCATGACAACAAAACTCAGCGATTGAAGATGCGAATCCTTCCTATCCTCTAGCTAGATTTAACCCTAGTGAGATTTTTTCTCCTACCAAACATGAATAAACGTCTTGGCGGGCAAAGATTTTCATCAAGCCAAAAGGTGGCGTCTAAAATGGGCCCTCATTTCAGTTACCAGTTTTCAGGCGATGACAGAAAAAAATAATGGGTTAAAGAGGTAGGAACTTCGTTGGACTGAATACGCAGAGCTACAATAAGATTATGTAGGGAAATAAAACAAAATATTCCGAAAAAAAGTCTTTCTTCATTAAAAAGTCATGGACTTATCAATCCACCACTCGTATAGTAACCGCAACGAACCAGAAACAGATGTAAAAACAAACAAGAAACAGATATGAAACAGCCTATTCCAACGTATAGATTTAACTATGGTGCTTCCACTTTTTCCACGGTTCGCCATTTTTTGTGGCAGTCAACAAAATTCTATAGTGAAACTATTTTTTTTTATAAAATGGATGTTGGTTTTGTGTCATGTCATATCATCATATTTAAATAAATGTACCAGCGGAACCGCAGTAGTTTCGCCATGACTTGTCTTCTATCGACGCGGAACTACTGCGGTTTGGCTGGTGTTGTTTTGCGGCGGAGGTGTGCTACAGGCGAAACTTTATTGACGTTTCTTGAGTGCGGCAGTAAGACAATATTTAAATGACATTCCATTTTCGAATCGTGTAGGAGTCGTTTCTGCGCGGTGTACCAGGAGTGGATCGTGCATTGCGGCGTGCGGCGCGGCGCGGGGTGGCGGCGGCGCGCGGCCGCCAAGGACTCGCCGCTGGTGACGCTGTGCTTCGCGCTCAGCCTGCTCGGCCGCCGCGCGCTCGCCGCCGCGCAGCATCTGTCCGCCTCCAGGTGACTAGCCCCGTGCCATAGTGTAACTATACACTCGCGCTCATTCGCAAATTCAATAAACGATACGATGGATAATTTATACGTGAAGTTCTAGTTAGGCTCTCCACAGACGACGAATTATTTGTGTATTTCGATATTGTGTCCTATTCGCCGTTATTCGAAGCCTTGGTAAACAGATTGAGAATAGCGAAGCCTTTCCGTTACCGTTCAGCATCATTATTATAGGTCTATCTTACTAAATTACGTCACATCCGCATCCGTGTAACGTCATATCTCACCCCACCATGTTCACCAGGCCGCCGCCATTGCGAGTTTCCGCGCTTATTGGCGTCCTTTTTTCGCAACCGTTCACATCTAGTCAAACGCTGTTAGCGTTCGAAATTTAAAAATTTTCCTAAGTAGGTCAAATGCTGTTAGCATTCGAATTTTAAAGTTTTCTAAAGTAGGTCAAACGCTGTTAGCGTTCGTGAAATTCTTAATTCGTACTTTAGATTTTATATTGCATATTTTTGTTAAAAATGAACATCTTACAATTTATTTTCGGTTATTAAAAATGCGTGTGCGTAGAAATTTTAAAACCATACGTAAAATCAGTGTTAGTTGGGTCCGACTCTGTGTCGTCTCCGTTTTCGTCGTCATATTCGATCGCGGAGTAGCAGAGAACGAGGGCGAGGGCATGGATCTACAGTGAATACGGCGCAGGATTTGAATTGAATTGAGGTAATCTAACGCCTCGCCATAAGGTCAGTGAAATTTTTCCATATTTTATAATGGTATGATTCTACCCACGATATGTTGAAAAATATTTTATGTTAATTCTAACATTCGTTAAATTGCCGTTCATGAGTTTTATTCGCTTTTGGCCTATGCGATCTGCTAAAAGATTATAATTTTGACAAATTTAATGCTTATGAAAATTTTTACGTTACGGAAAACATGTTTCGTAAGATTCCTATTCATTGTTGGTAAAGCATATTATAGTATATTGTGTTGAATGAGAAAGTGTATGCAGCTTGAATCCTGGCGCCATCCGGCATTTCGTTCGACTCATAGTTTTACTTGACCAGTGATGAGATTAACCATTGCGCCCTTTTTTATTTCGAGATGTTGTTTAGCCGTAGTCGTTTGAAAGAGTATTCAATTTTTTATTTTTTTTTGAGAAAAGGCGCTTTGAACAAAAATAAGTATTCAGGGTTTTGCAAAAGAATGTTGCCTTTATATTGGTTTTTAATAAAAACATTTATACGTTACTATTTATATTACATTTAAACGATATCAATGCGCAAAATACTCGGGTTCAATTCCCAGTAAAATGAGCGTAGGTACTAATCTTGTCTGGTGTTGTGTATAAATAAAAATGAATGCTTTATATTTGCTTTCTATGCTTTCCAAAACCATTTATTTGATTGTGATGAAACTTGAAGGACTGATTGTCCTGGCCCAAAAAATTCGTGTTTTAACCGTTGATTGAATAACTGTGTGGTATATAAAGCTTGTCGGGTACAGCTAGTTATTAATAAAATAATTGTGGTAATTGTTTTAAAATAAAAATATATTTTAAATTGCAGGCAATTCAAAAGTTTAACATAGTAATTAGATACTTTCTATTATCATAATACCCCTCGGTTCCAGCTTGTTCCGCAACTGGACCGGGGAAGGTCTATCGGCTGCTCCTGGCACCGTTGACACAAGTTTATGAAAAGTTGTATCTACATAATTTTCTATAATTAAAACATGCTGTCTACTTCCTCTATGGTAGTATTCCCCACATGTTGAGAGCTGTGTGAGTTGTAACAATATTTTTAATATTGATTCATCCGGTCGCTTCTGAGCACCGTTGATTGATAATTTGATAATATGAACTCTGGCGGTCACTCCTGATGGATACCGTTGATTAAGTATCTTACTATTTAACATAAATTCGGTCGCCCTCTGATGGGCACCGTCATTATACATATAGTTATGTAATGTCAATAAATATATTTACATTCGATTAACATTTATTATGGTTTTTAACATAAATTCGGCCGGTCGCTCCGGAGCACCGTCGGTTGATGTTTTGACATAAATTATTTCGGTTGCTTTTGATGAGCACCGTCCAGGCACCGTCGATATGTACATAATTTAAATAATTTTATCTTATTATTTTATTTTATTATTCTGTATAAACACTGTCCTTAATCCCTGAGGGAGAGGAACTTAAAAAGGGGATCATCCAAGATATTCCCGTACTTCTAGTGGGCACCACCAATGAATGAATGATAGAAATAAATCTTTATTTACATAAGCTACATGTTTTTAACAGCCACTAGTTGCTACTTACAGAACAACCAGAAGGATTTTGAAAGTTTCATTGGTGAGTTATTTATTCATATATTTTTTTTATAACCGTGGGCCTGTGGCAACAAGTTATTTTGATTGAAATATTTCAATCAATATATTTTCCTGTTATTTAAAATGTTTCTTTATTAAAATATCAAACCGGGTGCAAAGTCCGGGTGTTGCAAAGGAGGTTCACCAACAGTTGCGTTCTGGTGCTTCACTGGCCGCTGCCGTGGCACACTCGATGCGCTCGCTCAGCCCGCGCTTTATTTTGCCGTTTTGTGATCAAAAGGTCACATTTTTAATCTAACCTATTGTGTCCCTTTTGGCTACACTGTACCAGAATAACTGTAGCAGATATTATGTTTTGTTTGAAAATTGTATATTCATTTGTATGCTTTGAAGACTGATAATGTCTCATGAGTCCGATGACAGATCAGATATCCTAGCTAGGTGTAGTTAAGTGGTCACTGTAAGGGTTGTGCCTGTTTTAAATTTTATGAAAATTTAAGTCTGATGATGTTGGCTTTATTACAAAGTGCATTGATAGCCGATTTGCCGGGGGCGTGTAATGTGTGTGTACGTACATAGATACATAAAGTGCTAGTTTTAATTTTACTTTGACCACGTTGTTATTTATTATTTATTTAGATATGAATTTAAAAAATCACATTCACATGTATATGTTTTGTGATCTTAACCCTATTAAATTCGTGGGGGAATCTCGATTTTACTCAGACCTCGATTGAATCATTCTATATTTTGATTATAATCATAGCACGGTGTAGGTTGACATTTTGTTATACACCTACTTAAGTACTTGTTGAATATTTCAGTAGAATATGAAAACACTTCTATTTAGCTACCATAACATTTACCATATTCTGGAAATAACTTTAAAATAATACACTTAAGCACTTTGACATTAGTCAGTTGTTGTAAACACTGTCGCTCTGATGTTATATTGGTTGGTGTCTGCTAATAAGTTACTTAAATATACTTCTAATCAAGGTGTAACCAACCACCCCTTTACCATGGGAAAGCACTGGCACCCGGCTCTTGCTTATTTATGCGGGTGATGATAGGTACATGATTTGTTAGATAACAGAGTTAATCTTCTTGGTGGATGATTCCAAAGTATTTATGTGATTTTAATTGTATAATTAAATGCTATTATATTAATTCTAATTATTATTACTATTATTTTTGATATGCAACATTTTTGCTATATTGTTAGAAATTCAATTCAAGTTCAAAACAAATATAAAGTTGATGCTGCGTGCAGCTTTTCCGATGGCCATAGAAACCATGACATTTAGAAACTTAAATATTTATTTTATAGATTGATAAATATATATATATATATATATATATCTATGTACAAGGTTTACTTCGAGGACAAAATTTACAGTGTAAGCATGCTTTGAGGACTTTTGTATAGTTTAGGGACATGTCTCAAAGTAATCATGTATTCAACGGATACTATGGGGTCAGCGAAATCTTTTATACACAATCTTACCAATCGTTTACATCGGGTCTCGATTTTTTATACGCTACGATTTATATGCTCTGCATGATAGTGTGCACTGTCCTCAAACTGTTTTATACGAAGAAGTATATATAAATTGTGTATAAAATAAGTAAAAAAAAACTTTATGAGTAAAACAATTTTACTTTAATGAAAACTGCACTAAACGGTAAAAAATAACATTGTTACATTTTCATACTATGTTGTACAATACTGTTAGCTGAAAATTTTTGAGTATAATCTATGTCAACCTAACTTAATAATTATTACGAAAAAAGTATTACAATAGGGATTCATATTATAAATTAATACTTTGTTAATTAATTTTGATTATAAAATCGTAGACAAAAATATAGACAAAAATTATAAGATTTCAAACACAAGTGTTGTGCAATAGTTTACTGAGGAGATCCCTTGGCCACGTTCCGTCTCCATTATAAGACCCTAAATCATACCGGGACTACAAGGTTCTTATCAAAACCAATTGAATGTTACCAAACATGAGCGTTTGACAACAAATTACAAAAGAGAAACCTTGACTACATTACGTCTCCATCATCAAACATACCAACTTATCGGTACCATTTTACTATCGAAAGAAATGAAATGAGACCAAACACTACTGATAGGTACCACAATGTTCTCATTGCAACATTTGAAATGACTCCAAACACGAATGTTTTACTATAATTTACTGAGGAGACCCCTTAACCACCTTCCGTCTCCGTCATCAGACCCTCAATCTTACTGATATCACAAATTTCTTATCGATACAATTGAAACGAGATCAAACACGAATGCTCTGCTACAATTATAGAGGAGATCCCTTGACCACCTTCCGTCTCCATCATCAGACCCTCAATATTAATGGTACCACAAAGTTCTCGTCACAACAATGGAAATGAGACCAAACACGAGTGTTTTTCTATAATTCATTGAGCAGATCCCTTCACCACCTTCCGTCTCCATCATCAGACTCAATCTTACTGGTACCACAAAGTTCTCATCGCAAAATTTTAAATGAGTCTAAACACGAGTGTTTTACTATAATACCTACATGGGAGGAGATCCCTTGACCACCTTCCGTCTCCATCAACAGACCCTCAATCTTAATGGTACCACTAAGTTCTCGTCACAACAATTGAAATGAGACCAAACACGAGTGTTTTCCCATAATTAATCGAGAAGATCCCTTCACCAACTTCCGTCTCCATTATCAGACCTTCAATCTTACCGGTAGGTACTACATAAAGTTCTCATCGAAATAATTTAAATGATACCAAACACGAGTACTCTGCTATTATTCATCAAGGAGATCTCTTGACCACCTTCCGTCTCCATCATCAGATCAACTCCATGCTACCATATTATATTGTCATCAGAACTATAGGTACCTACGTGTTTGTAAAGTTTCAACTTAATCGGTTCACAGGAAGTGGGTGAAAATTAGATTACAAAAATCCGTTGTTAGTTAGTTAGTTAGTTCGTTCGATAGATAGACAGCTTTAAAGGAATTTGCGCTGAAAGTGCCTACATATAGTCAGTTCCTACGGTTTTCATGATTCAGACTGTGATTCTATAGGTACCTACGCGTTTTTTTTTAATTATGGTCATTGAGGTTGAGCAAACGGCAAGAAACTCCCTCGTTGGTAGGGTTGCCAACATTTCTTCGACTAAATATAGTATTTTTCAAAACTATTAAAATATATAGTACAGCTTGGCAAAAAAGAGTTTGACGTGGTGACAGATGGAACTAAATATTTTCTTTCATGGCAACACCACTTTGCTGTCAAGTAAAGTCGCGTATACAACGACTACACGTGCTTGATTCTTATAAACATAAATTATTCTTGGGTACTCACAAGCACTGTAACTTGCTATTTACAGGTGTTAGTGTCAATAATGTAAGAAATATTGAAAAAGAAGGTGTTGAAAATAATGGAAAATTTTCCACACCGGGAAAGCACCGAAAAGGTCATCCGAGGAAAGATTTGGACGGTTTTGATGTATGTTCCATAAGACAAACTTTTTCTTACACGAAAATATTAGGTTAAAAGAAAAGTAATTCCTATTCCAAATAAAACTAGAAATATTTAACAAATATTAATTTTCTTAGCAAAGTATCACAATCGTCTAGTCGTAGTATATGGGGTGGCCTGATTTAATGTAGCAGCGCCCTCATTTTTTCCATACTCTTTTTTGCCAAGCTGTACCTAAACTTTGAAAAAATATAGTATTTTAAGGAAAAGGCAAAGAAAGTCAAAGATAATGTATTTGTTATTTATTTATTTGAATAAAAACGAAATTTTTTTGCACTTCTTGAATTTTTTAAACTTTTTTTATAAAAGTGTCATAATATGCTTTGTCGCAATAAATTTTCTTATTAATGTAAAGGAATAGCTCTTTTTTTTTAATTCAAGAAATACACGCTCTGTTGACTTGCGTTCTTCTCGCTACTTTAGAATTCTTTACTGAAAATATTTTATCCTTTCTGTGAATGCCGAAGTTGCGGGAATAGAGAGCAGAAATTAATTAATTAATATATTTGGTAGGTAAGTTACTTTCAGTATTTTTTCGATACACGCCGAAAGGTAGGTAAAAGGTCCGGTAACCACCAAAGCGGAGAGGAGAGGTAGGTAAGTAATTAGGTACCTACTTATGTTACTGTTATATTAGGTATACCTATGTATCCATTGAGTTATTGTAGGTACCACCTAATCTAATACCAACAAAAAAACACTCGATGAGCTGTTGACTTTGAAATGATTAACAAAATATTAAAAGTAAGTACCTACGTAATTAAAAATACATAATCAACAAGAGCGCAACAATCGGGTCCGTCTCGCAACTCTCGCATATTATGACGCGGCAAGCAGCAACGTCCATCGTACGCAGCCCTGACAGTGTGTTCTAATTTGTTCCTATATTTTTGTAATTGTGTGCGTCTGTATACGGCGCGCGGCGGCGTGCACACGTCATACAAGGCGCGCTTGGTACCTTTGTTTGAAGCTATCTTACTCACTTGTACACACGACGACAGATCAAGCTACGCACCCTATATAACCATAACTACACTGCGTACAAAACACAAAATAGTGCGCTAGAGAGCCTGCATAGACGCGGCTGCTGGCGCGGGCGTAGAATGCCGTGAGACGAAACATCAACAGCATACCGCACCCTCTCGCACGATTCGCAGCGTTCAACTTTTAATAGTTCAAAGTCCAAACAGGGTAGCTTGAGCTGTCGCCGTGTGTACTCTGTCACGAAGACGGGTGAGCTATACTTGTAGTTGTTACGCGTATGAATACGCGCACTTGTGTGCGTAACTGCAGGTAGCGTTAGCAAGCTCATTGCTAATGAACAAAATAATTAATTTGTGTTATGTTTGGTGGATATGACATTGACATGGTAAAATAAAAAATGTATGACAAAATATTTATTTTTAGTACCACGTAATCAATCACGTTACATTAAATAGAATAAAATTAAATTTAGGTAGAATCATAACTATAATCTTCAGAGTCAGTTTCGTCATCACTTTCGTCTTGTAAATTTATTATGAATTCAAATTCACTGTCAAAATATTTCATATATTCGGTTTCTCTATCAATTACACTTTTGCATGTATTACGCCATGTTTCACAAGTTATTTTTTCTTTACTTTCATGAATAAGTTTTTCTGTGTTGGTCATATTTTGTTCAACATTTCTTAGGGCAATGTAGTTTTTAAGAACCCACCAAATATTTTCTATTGCATTAAGTTCAGGGTGGTAAGGCAGGAGGGAGGCGTATTACATCAAACCCTTTACTTTTGATGATGTCATCTATTTTGTACGTTATAAAATCGCTTTTATGTTTTTTATTAAATCGTATAACTCAATTTTGCGCAAATTTGATTCGAACTGACCCTTCAAAGTGACGTGACCCTTCGATGCTGACGGTACTCGAAATACATTTTAGGCGTGAACTCATTAGCACTAGCAGCCAGACCGACGTCTCGACCGAGACTGACTGAACGCTCCCGAGCTTACCCACACAAAGACAATCAGTATATAGTACGCAGTTACGCAGACCCAAAATATAGTACAATACTATATAATAATATTATAGTACGGTGGGCAATCTACCCATTAGCGTGTTTTGCCTTGTAAACTTCGGACCACATAATGTAGGTTAGGTATATCTGTGCTTCGGTTCGGACCACGGAACTAGAGGTTCCGGATTCTATCCCCAGTCAGGCATTGCTATCGCGGAAGGAAAAACATCGTGAGGAAACCTGCATTCAGATTTTTCTAATATGGACACACACCCGACAGTTGCCTGTTGGGTATGGGTTGATGATTCTCCCGAGCAGCGACCCCGGCGAGCCCCCTATAGTCCGTTTGTTATACGCCAACAGCAATATTTTTCGGTTTAAACGCCCGGGAGTCAGCGTCTTACACCCCGCAGACATCGTGTACTGGGGACTTTAAATAAATTGTAACTTTACTTACAGCATAGTTTGAGGACATTTACGGAAAATACCTAAACGTGTCTAATAGGTAGGTATAAGTATACTTAATGATCGATTTAGGCAACCATTAAACAATCGATGAACAGGAAAAAGGGATCAACTTTTTATTACTCTTAAGGTAGGTATGAGTAGGTATAATCGTAAATCGTAAGTCGGGTTGGCCACTATAGGTAATTATCCTACACAAACCGAGATATACCTATAGGTAGGTAGTAGCCGGCAAACTTATTGAGCACCGACCTTGAATGCGCATGAAACAAAAAAAAAATACAAGCCGCGGTACGAATCTTTAGTGCTGCTGACCTTGAAAGCGCAGAAGCAGAACAGAATGCACTTTTCATACAAAGTTCGAAATTTTACTAGGTACTCTGTATTTCTGTTCTTTTCGCGTAATATCTCCAATCTCTTAAGCGCTTATTACACCATCCTGAATGTCGGATCCGGAATTTAGTGTCCGATTTAGGACGAGAAATTCAGTCGCCAATTAGACCGTCCTGAATGTCGGATCCGATATCACAGCTTTACGATCATACAGTTGTTAAACGAATGTTCTTGTAGCCAATGATATTAAATGTAAAGATAGGTTACCCGCGCTTCACAATGGCAAGACGAAAGTCAGGTAATTGCCCGACTTTCAATTAGTCAGGCACAGTCTCGCGACACGGTAACACACGCGGCTCTCGTCAATCAGACGCAATAAAATTGTGAAATACCATAAAAAAATGTCTACTTGCGTCTTTAGACGATGTACAAATTATACAGCAACGGTCAGAGATCGGAAAAATGCTTTATTTCACACGTACTGTATTTAATAAAAATATGTATTTTTTATTACTTTATTCGGCCATATTGTACAAAGAGCGAGCTGTCTGCTTTGCGTGTGGGAGTGAAGGAGACAGCTGACGCGCTGTCAATTGGCAGCCAATGCGCATGCAGCGGCCAATGTGTGTATCTATAGTACCTTTACGCTGTTTTAAATAGCAATGTGGCGCATAACCTATCTTTACATTTAATATCATTGTCTTGTAGCCGTAAAAATACATAGCTAGGTAAGGTAAATAGGAGGTATATGTAGGTAGCTAGGTAGGTACGTGTCATTTTCAACGCTAATCTAAACTAATTTTTAACCGACTTCATCAAAAGGAGGAGGTTCTCAATTCGATTGTATACTTTTTTTTATCGTTATTCGCGCGTATCTTCGACATTTATGGACCGATTTTGATGATTATTTTGTTGTTCGATTGAGTTTTCTTGCGAGATGGTTCCATTTTTTTTTTTCAAATCGGGTCAGTAGTTTTCAAATAATCCCGAAAATACTATGACTTTACATCAACTACCTTGACGACTTTGTTATTTATGAACCGAATTAGATGATTGTTTTTGTTGGGAGAGGGATACCTTTGTGTAGTCTTTTTAACAGACTTCAAAAAAAGGACGTATTCAGTTTGTATATGTATGTACGTTTCTCCGCGATTATCTCACGTTTGGCTGAGCCGATTTTACTACCTAAATAATATACCTACACTACCTAATACAGAAGGTACTTATACTAAAAATAAAAAAAATAAAAAATTGTTTAAAAAACAAAAAACCGACTTCAAAAAACCTGCCTCTAAAAATAATATATAAATCATTAGATACGCATTATCACATCATTGTTATAATAAAACACGTCTATTGAAGTCGGGTGGGGCTTTTAGAATAAAAAAAATAAAGTTGTAGGTACTCCAGCCCCACCCGACTTTAATAGACGTGTTTTATTATAAAAATTATAATGCGTAGCTAATGATTTATATATTATTTCTTGCTTTTCAGAGGCAGGTTTTTTTGTTTTTTATATTGATGTAGGTCAAAAAAAAGCAAATCACAGAGTGACAACCCTTATATACTTTTAGTCGTTGCGCCAACTGTCTATCTAGACGAACGGCGCGGCGGATTTTTTTTTCGCCAACATAAAAGGCGTTGACTGACTGTACTCTTTATGCTGTGGTACTACTGTGTCGGAGCCGAGCGTCCTGAATGCGATTACACTGTCCTAAGTGCTTCCGATTTAAGAGCTAATTAGATCATCCTAAATATCGGACCCGATATTCAGAGCAGTGTAATTGCATTCAGGAAGCTAGGATCCGATTTAGGATCCTAGTTAGGATAGAAATTGTCTCCGACATAACGGATGCTAAATCGGAAGCACTTAGGACAGTGTAATCGCATTCAGGACGCTCGGCTCCGACACAGTAGTACCACAGCATAAATAGTACAGTCAGTCAACGCCTTTTATGTTGGCGAAAAAAAATCCGCCGCGCCGTTCGTCTAGATAGACAGTTGGCGCAACGACTAAAAGTAAATAAGGGTTGTCACTCTGTGATTTGCTTTTTTTTTGACCTACATCAATATAAAAAACAAAAAAACCTGCCTCTGAAAAGCAAGAAATCTATATTTATAAAATCGTAAACTGAATGACTGACTGACTGACTGACTGACTGACTGACTGACTGACTGACTGATCTATCAACGCACAGCCCAAACCGCTGGGTCTAGAGACTCCAAATTTGGCACGTAGGTTCCTTATGAGGTCTAGGGGTGCACTAAGAAAGGGTTTTTCAAAATTCACCCCCTAAGGGGGTAAAAAAGGGGATCAAAGTTTGTATGAAAGTCCCTCAGTTTTGAAGCTAGGATCTTCAAATTTTGTGTTTAGACTGACCATTGAAAATAAATAAATACGGGTCTCAGCGTTTTTCAAAATTCTACCCCCGAAGGGGTCAAAAGGGGGATGAAGTTGTGTATTGAAGAAAATCATTTATTTTCGAAGTAAAAATCGCTAAATTTATAATTTAGGCTTATGGATAGACATCTAACGCAACGTATATTGTTATTGTTAGTATTTGAACCCCTATTGGGATGAAATGGGGGTGAAAAGGGGTAAAAAACCCCAAAAATAGATATGGATGTCGTTATTGGGGTTTTCGGGGATGACGATTGCAAAAAAGACATTTATTTTGAAGTCCAACACGGTGGACATGATTTGACCCCTAAAGGGGTGAAAATAGGGTTAAAAATTTTGTATGAAAAAATAATATAAAATAGACATTACAACTTTAAAGTTCGTTGGAGTGGAGCACATCTAAAAATAAATAGGCAAAATATATTTTGTAATTTTGAAACTCAACCACTTAGGGGTAAATGGGTTGAGTAAACATAAAAATCGATATGGATGTCGTTCTTGAGGTTTTATGGGATGGTGATTGCGAAAATGAGATTTATTTTGAAGTCCAACACGGTGGACATGATTTAACCCCTAAAGGGGTGAAAATGGGGTTTAAATTTTGTATGGAAAAATAATATAAAATAGACATTACAACTTTAAAATTCGTAGGAGCATGTCTAAAAATAAATAGGCAAACACATATTTTGTTATTTTGAAAATTCTCCCTTAAGGTGTAAATGGGGTAAGTAAACATGAAAATCGATGTGGGTGTCGTTCTTGAGGTTTCATGGGATGGTGGTTGCGAAAATGACATTTATTTTAAGTCCAACACCGTGGCCATGATTGGACCTGGACATGCACATCCAGGGGACGGGGACAGGGACAGGGACGGGGACGGGGACGGGGACAGGGACAGGGACGGGGACGGGGACGGGGACGGGGACGGGGACGGGAACGGGAACGGGAACGGGATCGGGATCGGGATCGGGATCGGGATCGGGATCGGGAACGGGAACGGGAACGGGAACGGGAACGGGAACGGGAACGGGAACGGGAACGGGAACGGGAACGGGAACGGGAACGGGAACGGGAACGGGAACGGGAACGGGTACGGGAACGGGAACGGGAACGGGAACGGGAACGGGAACGGGAAAGGGAACTGGAACGGGAAGCCGTAATGCGTAAAAATGGCTGGTCAGATCCTGGTTGAAGGTTCCCTAAGGATTTTCTCTAATATCCACGCGGACGAAGTCGCGGGCAGAAGCTATAATATATAAATCATTAGCTACGCATTATCATTTTTATAATTAAACAAGTCTATTAAAGTCGGGTGGGGCTGGAGTACCTACAACTTTCTTTTTTTATTCTAAAAGCCCCACCCGACTTCAATAGACGTGTTTTATTATAACAATGATATGATAATGCTAATGCTAATCTAATGATTTATATATTATTTCTTGCTTTTTAGAGGCAGGTTTTTTGAAGTCGGTTTTTTTGTTTTTTAAACAATTTTTTATTTTTTTTATTTTTAGTATAAGTACCTTCTGTATTAGGTAGTGTAGGTATATTATTTAGGTAATAAAATCGGTTCAGCCAAACGTGAGATAATCGCGGAGAAACGTACATACATATACAAACTGAATACCTCCTTTTTTTGAAGTCTGTTAAAAAGACTACACAAAGGCATCCCTCTCCCAACAAAAACAATCATCTAATTCGGTTCATAAATAACAAAGTCGTCAAGGTAGTTGATGTAAAGTCATAGTATTTTCGGGATTACTTGAAAACTACTGACCCGATTTCAAAAAAAAAAATGGAACCATCTCGCAAGAAAACTCAATCGAACAACAAAATCATCATCAAAATCGGTCCATAAATATCGAAGATACGCGCGAATAACGATAAAAAAAAAGTATACAATCGAATTGAGAACCTCCTCCTTTTGATGAAGTCGGTTAAAAACTAGTTCAGATTAGCGTTGAAAATGACACGTACCTACCTAGCTACCTACATATACCTCCTATTTACCTAGCTATGTATTTTTAAGCGCTTATTACACCATCCTGAATTTCGGATCCGGAATTTAGTGTCCGATTTAGGACGAGAAATTCAGTCGCCAATTAGACCGTCCTGAATGTCGGATCCGATATCACAGCTTTACGATCATACAGTTGTTAAACGAATGTTCTTGTAGCCGTAAAAATACATAGCTAGGTAAATAGGAGGTATATGTATGTAGCTAGGTAGGTAGTAGGTACGTGTCATTTTCAACGCTAATCTGAACTAGTTTTTAACCGACTTCATCAAAAGGAGGAGGTTCTCAATTCGATTATATACTTTTTTTTATCGTTATTCGCGCGTATCTTCGACATTTATGGACCGATTTTGATGATTCTTTTTTGTTCGATTGAGTTTTCTTGCGAGATGGTCCCATTTATTCCCGTTCGATATACTATGACTTTACATCAACTACCTTGGCGACTTTGTTATTTATGGACCGAATTAGATGATTGTTTTTGTTGGGAAAGGGATACATTTGTGTAGTCTTTTTAACAGACTTCAAAAAATTTTACTACCTAAATAATATACCTACACTACCTAATACAGAAGGTACTTACACTAAAAATAAAAATAAAATAAAAAATTGTTTAAAAAACAAAAAAACCGACTTCAAAAAACCTGCCTCTAAAAAGCAAGAAATAATTATATAAATCATTAGATACGCATTATCATATCATTGGTATAATAAAACACGTCTATTGAAGTCGGGTGGGGCTTTTAGAATAAAAATAGGAAGTTGTAGGTACTCCAGCCCCACCCGACTTTAATAGACGTGTTTTATTATAACAATGATAATGCGTAGCTAATGATTTATATATTATTTCTTGCTTTTTAGAGGCAGGTTTTTATATTCATGTAGGTCAAAAAAAAAGCAAATCACAGAGTGACAACCCTTATATACTTTTAGTCGTTGCGCCAACTGTCTATCTAGACGAACGGCGCGGCGGATTTTTTTTCGCCAACATAAAAGGCGTTGACTGACTGTACTATTTATGCTGTGGTACTACTGTGTCGGAGCCGAGCGTCCTGAATGCGATTACACTGTCCTAAGTGCTTCCGATCTAGCATCCGTTATGTCGGAGACAATTTCTATCCTAATTAGGATCCTAAATCGGATCCTAGCTTCCTGAATGCAATTACACTGCTCTGAATTTAGGAGAGACTTCATATCGGGTCCGATATTTAGGATGATCTAATTAGCTCTTTACAGCTACAAGAACATTCGTTTAACAACTGTATGATCGTAAAGCTGTGATATCGGATCCGACATTCAGGACGGTCTAATTGGCGACTGAATTTCTCATCCTAAATCGGACACTGAATTCCGGGTCCGACATTCAGGATGGTGTAATAAGCGCTTTAGCATCCGTTATGTCGGAGACAATTTCTATCCTAATTAGGATCCTAAATCGGATCCTAGCTTCCTGAATGCAATTACACTGCTCTGAATTTAGGAGCGACTTCATATCGGGTCCGATATTCAGGATGATCTAATTAGCTCTTAACCAAGCGCTATTCGGGGAATCCCCAAAAATAGATGCGCTCAAACATTGTTGCCGTTAGAATAATACAACTCGACCACATTATTTGACAATTTAATTTCGAATTGATTTAAATTAAATAGGTAGTTGTCTCTTTTATTTACTATAAAAGGGAAAAGGGTAACAGGTTAGGGTTTACTAAGGGTATATAAGGTACTCTATGTACGAAAAAACAAAGATAACAATAAAAATATTTTTCTTTGCGATTTCATGTTTGTCCCATAGTAAAAGTTGTTCATGTTACACTTCTTGGAGGGTTTTTGAAGATTATAATGGTATAAGCCTTGGTGGTCTAGTGGCGAGTAACCTTGCCTGCCGTGCAGGAGGCGATGGTTCGATTCCCGTCCGACTCGTACCAATGAGTTTTTCGGAATTTATGTACGATTTGTAACACCATTGGCTTTTCGGTGAAGGAAAACATCGTAAGGAA
The DNA here is from genome assembly GCA_950108535.1 of Agriphila straminella. Classification (NCBI taxonomy): domain Eukaryota; kingdom Metazoa; phylum Arthropoda; class Insecta; order Lepidoptera; family Crambidae; genus Agriphila; species Agriphila straminella. The sequence continues at coordinate 8,032,726 of OX467321.1, read as the reverse complement.
AACCTGCATGCTTCAATTTCGAAGCATGTATTACACCAATCCGCACTGGGCCCGCGTGGTGGAATATGGCCCATACCCTCTCACCTTCTAAACCGACGAGGCCATATGAGCTTGATGCCTTTGATTTTCCGACAAAAAATATTAGTCTAGGAATTTGCCGCGTTTTTGTTTTCTTCAAATACATAAACGTTAAGTTTATTTTAATTTATTTTTATAAATAAGTTAATGTTCTAAATGCTTATCTCATATTATTGTTGTGTTAATTTTTTCGCAAATGGTACGAAAAGTAAGAGTATTTTCATCGGTGATAAAGCTGTCTTAGTCTTGGGTGAACTTAAATACCACGCTACACTCAGGACTCGTCTTAAATCCCTCGCTTCGCTCGTGATTTAAGTTTTTAACACCCTCGCTACGCTCGGGAGTAAACCTCGAGTCCTTCCTTCATCACGCTCGCGATTTAAATCTTCACCCGCGTCAGAAGATACTGCTTTATCCCCTTGGTTAATAATCTACTATTTTATGTTTATGTTTGTGTGTAAGTAGGTAGGTATGTTTTATTTTATTGTGTCTTAATTTTACATTAATTTGTGTTCAGCCGAACCTCACTTATGTGATGACTCTGAGTACGGCTGTAAGTAGATTTAGAGTTAGACCTAAGTTAACTATATTTATGGTGACTTCTCTCGCCATAGTATTTATATGGTGAGGGGGGTCTCAGTAAATTGGTTTTTTATACTCCTCTTTAGTCAACAATGGGATTTAGAAATTCTTTCCTCAATATAATATTTATGTCACCGTAAGATTATAAAAACCGTTAATTTATAATCTATCTCGCGAGACTTGTAAACTATCGATAAATTGTGAACTGTGATTATAAACTATCGAAAAATAATGCGTTAAATTGTAAGTGACACACACAGTAATTTACAATTTATCGATAGTTTACAATCTCGCGAGATAGATTATATACTAACGGTGTTTATAATCTTACGGTGGCATTTACATTAATCAGGTACATACATCTCGGTTCCTAGGCTGCAACAAGTTGACTGTGTGAAAAATTTAACGATCCATTTTAATGAGACCCCTCTCATCATACAACTACTACTGCAAGATAGGTCACCATCACTATAGTTAAATTAGGTCTAATTCTAAATCTAGTCATTATTTTAACTTGATGCTTCACATGTTTAATCAGCATTATACAAGGCATACTTACGCCATGTTTCAGCCAAATCGACCGCGTGATTCTTCTAAAAGAGATTAATTTTATAATGAAACTAGATGTTCAGCTTAACCTAACTTAATTTTAAGTAGTGTTAGTGTTTTTGGGAATAGAGAATTTATGTACCTTTATGTACCTTTTGCTTTTGTAATATGTAATAAATCTTTAATTACTTAACATGTTTTTTTTTTCAAAGCCTTAATACACGCAGCGCACATACCTGCTTCAAATCAATAAGTACAGTAATCGATACATTGAGGAGCCCATTCAATAAAAGTTATGACACTGGCACGTCAAACTTTTTCACTTAACTTTACAGGTTAATAATTATCAACTTCAGATATTGGCCATATAATTCCTATAGGGAAACTACAGGTGTGACAAAATGAGTGTTACAAGCTGAAAGAAGGTTGTTAGGGACACCGTACTAAACAACTTTCAATAAAGGACCGACATGATCAGAGCAACTCAGTTTTCCTCATCTCCCATTTCGACTTGTAACCCCCTTTTTGTTACACCCTGTATAAGTAGGATGCTCTGAATATATAACCCCAAAAGTCCCAAATCATGCCTTGTACATACACATCTCACGACCCCAAAGCATAGTTCGAGAATGTGTCCTCGAACTATGCTTTGGGGTCGTGAGATGTGTATGTACAAGGCATGATTTGGGGTTATAAATTCAAATCATCCCACTTATACAGGTTGTAACAAAAAGGGAGTCATGTTGTTATTTAGAAATAGATGTCATTTTTGCATTCAATATGTTACAGTCAACGCCATAAATCCGGTTAGTATGTACTATATAGGTAATTAATTACGGATAAACTTGATATTAAAAAGCACAACTCAGATTGATGTTATAATATTATCAAATACCTATAGCCGTATCAGAAACCGATTCGGAAAAGAAAAATGAAGAACCTTTCAACGCTATTGTACTGCCTGCAGACTGTGAGCCGATTCATGATTACACTCATGCCACTACTTTCAGTTTGCAAGCTTTCTCGCCGAAATCCTTGGTTCAGCCATTTATACTCTAGGTATACGTTGGTCATAAAAAAAAACAGCCCTACAATAAAAATAATGAATACCTACCAAATACATAGAAACTGATGGATAAATGGAACAAGAACGAATGCATAATGCGGCATAATGGACGAACAAACATAGGTATATAGTACATAGTACCTACTATGAAACACACATGTTTAGAAGCCCACATGGATAATATACTTACCTATACGAATCTTGTGCAATTCCAACAATATTACATACATACGTGTCGAATCGATAACCTCCTTTTTTATGAATTCGGCAATACCCACATACCTTCCCTGGTGGGATAGCCAAGATATCCTGGAAAAACCTGGAATTTACCTGGCAAAATAGGTTATGTATAACCTTGACATTGATTATAATTACTGAGCGGAACTTTTTGAAATAGGTATGTTGGGACACCTTCCAGGATGACGCTCAAAAAAGTTCCACAACCTCCCTAATGGGATAGCCAAGATCCGCTCATCATATTCTTTGGGAGTGTGAGCTCTGGTTCGCCGAGTTTTTTTTATTTTTTTTTTAATGTTAGGTTCCATTTGTTATATTTTTATTTTTGGTGCTTTTGCGGTAGGGTCTTAAACTCTGCCATAAATAATGGAATTGGCTCTCTAATAGCCATGTTTTTATTGCTGTCTCCCGTTTGCAATGGAGGGAAGTCGGATATTTCTTTTTCCTACTCCTCCTATCTTCTTTGATTAATTCATTGCGGGTTCCAAGACAGATTAGAGTAATCCCCCGGGCTCGCTGGACTTCATTGTCTAGTGTTTTGAATGGTCGCCGCTGTTGATCCTGGCTTACAGGAGTTACAGCGGTGGGAATGTGTGGTGGGCCAATGACATTGATAATTACTACGCGGGACCTTTTGGAATATATACGTACACCTTCTAGTATGACGCTCAAAAAAATCCCACGACCTCCTTAGTGGGATAGCCAAGATATCCTAGAAAATCCGGGAATTTATGTGGAAAATTAGGTAAATAAACTATTCCATTCTATGAACCGGACATTGATAATTACCAAGCGGGACCTTATGGAATATGTTGGGACACCTTCCAGCATGACGCTCAAAAAAGTACCACGACCTCCCTAGTGGGATAGCTAAGAATTCCAGGGTCTGAAAACACCTAGAATTTTTGATTGTCATACTGGAAGGTGTCCCAACATATTCCAAAAGGTCCCGCTTAGTAATTATCAATGTCCGGGCCAAACCCTAAATTGCCTGGGTTATTATTATTATAGTAGCGTGACGTGATATTCAAAATTTTTACAGTTGGTTATTTTTATTTTGTGGCTAACCTAGACCTAGACCATTGTTGTATAATTTAAGAGTACGCGACATAGGAAAAGTAGGTAGGTATCTAAATTACTATTTATATTGGGCGATACTTACAAGATCTATTATTGTTGAATATATTGTCAAAAATACTGTTATCTAATCGCCAAAACTAAAGTATTAATTTTATAACCTTTCCAAAGAAAAGTAGGTACCTACCATGAACAGTAAATTACTTATAGAAAAAACCCCGGTGCGTGAGACCGGGGACACCAACGATGTAAGTCAAATACACGTCACCAGTCAGTGGCGGGTGAATTTAAAAAAATCATAATTATACATATAGTAAAGGTTGAGATTGATTGTCATTCGTAAATTGAGAGATAATAATTAATAATATTGTTTACTTTGTGACTTTTTAGTCGGCATTGTTGTTTGTTATCGTAGATGGGTTTCATGAATTTTAGAGTTTTTACCAAAAATGATTCGCAATGTGAATATTTGTAAATCTTAAAGCCGTATTTCGTCACATATCTGTTTTACTTAATGTATAGTTTGAGGTCTTGTCTCCGTATTAAACGCTACGTTCATGTAAATACACGTGTGTGTGTGTATAAATTTACCCATCGTTTCATTTAAGGACATGTACCTCAAAACACACGTTGGGTCTCTGAAGTTTCGAAACATACTTTGTATACTAAAACTATAATAACTTTGGTAAATGGTTCATATAAATGAAAATATCTGCATCCCCAAATACCGGGGGTGGCAGGCTTTGAATTTACCACCCCAAATTGTCAAGTCCCAAATCATGCCTTGTACATAGATATATATATATATATATATATATTTCATTTACTTACCTTTACCTATAAAAAACGAAACCTTGTTTACAGAAAGTAGACATGTTGGAATAATTAAAGTTATATTTCTTTACTAAATATTTATTTCTTTGGTATACAGTACTGTCATATTTGTTCTTTTAATGCATCTTTTAATTTTATCTATTATATCTATTCTAGTCTTTAACTAGTATTTTGATTCCCAATGTTAATTTTGCGATGATAATTAAAAATGTTACAGTTAAGTGTAGTGGGTACTTACCTAAGTAAGTATCCTTACTTACCTATTATTATGTTTTGTTTTTGTTTTGGGCTAACACAGCTGCTGGGTGTTGACCAATTCAAATGACCTTGTAAATGTTAATTAACATTCGATAGCAATTTATATAACACTAACGTCTGACATTAGTGCTTGTTCTGCCCACACATAAAGTTTATGTTAGACGCGACACAACAAGATGTCGCAGACAGTGGCGCACACAGACACTCTAGCTAGCTAGTCGGCCTTAGTGTGTAACACCAAAGGTAGTTCGCCTACCTTTGGCTTAAATCAGTCGTATAACGTTAATTTTTGGGTAGGTATTTATTGAGTTTCAGTTCCCAGTTTACGATTAAATTAATTTAATCAAGTATTGTAATATAAAAGTAATAACTTTTGTACCCGCGTTCACAAAGATTTATTTTATTATGATATCCAAATCCAGTTAGGGATTTTATAAAGATTTTTTTGCAGAGCAAAAGCTCAAAGTTTTGGTAAGGTTTGTATCTTGAAGTAAATTAATTGTGCAGCAACTGACATCACATTTGTTATAAAAGAATCTGCGAAGAAAACGTTGTTTTGTCCCAGATTATTTTGAAGTAGTCGATCGACGCGATTTAAGCAGAGATGCACTGTCAACCAGCAGTCATATCAAACGATAACACGACTAAAATATTATGAGTTAGATAATTTATGGTAAATAATTACTTAAGTAAAACATTTATGTGAATTTATTTAAAGCTGATCTGATTTGTCAATGGACTTTATTTCAGTTTTAATTATTGTTTTTTTTTTTTTGTTGTATTATTATTATTTTTTTTCTTCCCTTTACTATTTAAAGAAAGCTTTCTTTTGATCTAAATTAAAATCAATTTTAAGAGAAATAAACTAATTATCATAATTAAGTGTCACATTGGCGTCCTGTCCCTGTTCACCAGGCGATAACAAACAATGTCTCAATCTGTTTACCAAGGCTTCGAATAACGGCGAATAGGACACAATAGGAGCGTTTTACCTACCATTAAAACGCATATTGTGTCTGAAGCCTTATTCGAAGCCTACCTTCAAGGGCTGCCTGGTATGCATTTAATGCGTAATAGTTGTAAAAGTATTTTTCAGATTTTGAGACTGCAATGAGCGCGGAAACTCGCAATGGCGGCGGCCTGGTGAACATGGTGGGGTGAGATATGACGTTACACGGATGCGGATGTGACGTAATTTAGTAAGATAGACCTATAATAATGATGCTGAACGGTAACGGAAAGGCTTCGCTATTCTCAATCTGTTTACCAAGGCTTCGAATAAGGCTTCAGACACAATATGCGTTTTAATGGTAGGTAAAACGCTCCTATTTTCGATTACATGCAATGCAATCTATTGTCAGGGTCAAATCGCCTGCGCAATGCACTTGCTTTTCTGTTTTCGGCTCAATATCAAAACGACAACATGCAATAACATTTTTCCCTTTTTTACAGTGTGGAGTTCTTTCTTTACGGCTTGCACTCGTTGTTCAAGGGTGATTTTCGAATCACTTGCGCACGCGACGAATGGGTTTTTACTGACATGTCGCTACTTCACTCCGTGCTCGCGCCGGCTATACGGATGGCTTTGAAATTACATCAGGTAACATTATTTACTACATCTTGTGAATTTATTTTTATAAACCGATTTCTATTCTTCCTTGTTTACAGTTCTAAAAATCTATTTTAACTAGATAAACAACACACACTACTATCCTTGTACTTTTTCAAAAATATTAAATTAGCTAGTGTAAATGTGTCAATGCTACACAGAGCGCTATAAAGTATGCGTAGTGCGATCTGAAGTTTGCAATTTTAATAATGTTGTCCTTGTGTCACAGATTGTATGAAATATTGAAAAAATCGGCTAAGTGCGATAGTAGGCACTCCTTTTAACTCTATAATGATATTTATTATTTCTAGTAGTTTACTTTTTAATTCGTGCATTCGACGATCTTGAAAAAATTTGCTTGTAACCTTCAATTGAAAACTTATTAATGGGTGGTGGTTGCGTTCTTTTACAAATTCATATAATGAATGAGCTTTTTTTCAAAATAAAATGTTCTATCTTCCACATAAAGGATCACTTCATGTTCCCCGAAGAGTATTGCAGCAGTTCAGCTTTGTACGCCGCCATAGCGTCGCACGCGCAGCGCCTCGTGATCTGCCACGAGGCAGCCCCCGCGTGGCGGTACAACGTGCTGCGTGGCGCGCCGCACTTGCTGGCACTCCGGTATGTACTGTATACATAGAGTTAGTGCCTCGTGATCTGCCACGAGGCATCCCCCGCGTGGCGGTACAACGTGCTGCGTGGCGCGCCGCACTTGCTGGCACTCCGGTTCGTACTGTATACATAGAGTCAGCGCCTTGTGATCTGCCACGACCACGAGGCAGCCCCGCGTGGCGGTACAACGTGCTGCGTGGCGCGCCGCACTTGCTGACACTCCGGTATGTACTGTATACATAGAGTCAGCGCCTCGTGATCTGCCACGAGGCAGCCCCCGCGTGGCGGTACAAAGTGCTGCGTGGCGCGCCGCACTTGCTGGCACTCCGGTATGTACTGTACCTTAAAAATATTACCGTATTTATCCAAATAAAGAATATTGAGAGACATTGAATTGAGAGTGACAGCGTGAAATTTTAATCATTTGGTTCCACTCATTATTACAACTTTTACTATGGAGCCAAATCTGATATCGCGAAAAAATAATCAGCTGTTCTTTACATTAAGGTCGAGTAAGTATTGCGCTTTTGTATGGAACAGCTGCTCTGACCGGCAGTAGAGATAAACAGCCATGGGGAATAGAGTAGTTAAGTGGTCCAGTCCAATATAGTTTAACTATAAGCCGCCATAGCGTCGCACGGCATGAACGTTCAAAATAATGATTACCCTCGGTTTCTGAAGTACTTTATCGACGGTTTAACTTTATCGGAGGGGTCCTCATTATCTGGTTTTAGTAATAAAATTAACTTTAATCCAGGGCCCTATATTCGAGAATTAATATATTTGCAATTAAATGTGAACCTTCAAAACACAAAAAACTTTTACAATTTACAAATTGCCAACTGCCAACATTACAACTCCGCTTTTTATGGCCCAACAGCCACGTAATGGACGAAGGCAACGACGACTACAAGATAATAATGCTGAACAAACGGCACCTGGGCTTCCGCGTGATCAAGCTGAACCGGGAGTGCGTGCGCGGCCTGTGGGCCGGACAGCAACAGGAACTTATCTATTTGAGGAACAGGAACCCCGAACGGGGCTCCATACAGAATGCCAAGCAGGTGAGCTTCACATACTTTCCTGTTAAATCTATACATATAATAAGACAGTAAATTCTAACCGTATTATTACAAAAGATTTTTAAACACTGTCGGCTTACCACAAAACACTATTTAACACGTGTTTAACTAAAACACTGTTTAAATGTGATGCTGACACTTTTTTGACAATATTGTTTGAAAGAGACGGCATCACATTTAACCAGTGTTTTAAAATCTTTTGTGGTAAGGCCGTGTTTAACTAAACACATGTTTAAATGTGATGCTGTCTCTGTCAAACGATATTGTCAAAAAAGTGACAGCATCACATTTAAACATGTGTTTAGTTAAACAGTGTTTAAAAATCTTTTGTAATAAGGCCGTAAATGTTTGTGCGCGAATCATTCAAAAACCGCTGAACGGATTTTAATGAGATTTGCACAGTTTGGTAGCTTGGGTCCAACTTAAAATCTAAGCTATGTTTCATCTAATTCGGGTGGGTAGAACCTGGGAAACAGCTTGAATCTCCGTAGTAATAGCTTTCATACACTAAGGAGATCATTTAAACTGGTGGCCTTATTGTTAAATCGCGGTCAAGAGATACCTACCTGGGGATTTTTCTATTGTCCACGCGGACGAAGTCGCAGGCGGATGCTAGTGCTGAATAAACCCACCTGCCCCTGTAGTATGACCACCGAAACACGATTTAGATCGCGTGATGTACCTAACAAATTGTAACCTTTTTTTAACCGACTTCAAAAAAAGGAGGAGGTTCTCAAGTCGACGGTATTTTTTTTTTTATGTATGTTTTAACATAACTTTGTCAATCTCAAACCGATTTAAAAAATTTTTTTTTGTTTGAAAGCATATAGTTACAGATTGGTCCCATTGTCATAAGATCACGATCTGATGATGGGATCCTGGAGAAATCAAGGGAACTCTTCAAATATTATAGGCACATCTTTAGCGATTTTGGTATTTTCTTAAGTAACTCGTGCATTTGCTTTCGAAAAGTACCATTTTGGTGAAGTGGAACTGATGATGAAGACCATAGATGATCACCGGAACTATTCAATAGGTACTAAACTAAGTATCTCACTGGTGCGATACGATTACTTTAATACGGTTGCTAGGCTATTTATGTTGTTCGTCATAATGCATATGGTGAAGTGGAGCTGATAGTGAAGTACCAGGAGAACTCCTCAAGAACTAACGCCCCTGCGTCGGGAAAACCAGTATTTTGTAAAAGGTGATGAGCTATTGACATAAGACTATTGTAACTTAGATAATATCGTCGCTAAATATACCATACTTACACAAAAAAGTTAAATTAAAAAAATAATAACTTTGGGTCTACCCATGTTTTATCTACCTAGATAATATACTTACTGGATAAGATAATATAAATAAACTAAAGTCTACCAAATACAGAAGGTACTTACTAACACTAATAATAATTAAAAAAAAATGTTTTAATAAAAACAAAAAACCGACTTCAAAAAAGCTGAAAATGAAAACAAAAAAGCTTTAAAATTTAATACCTCTAAAAAGCAAGAAATAATATTCAAATCACTAGATACGCATATCATTGTAATAAAACACGTCTAATGAAGTCGGGTGGGGCTTTTAGAATAAAAAAAGATGTTGAACTTCAGCCCCACCCGACTTCAATAGACGTGTTTTATTACAATGATATGGGTATCTAGTGATTTGAATATTATTTCTTGCTTTTTAGAGGTATTAAATTTTAAAGCTTTTTTGTTTTCATTTTCAGCTTTTTTGAAGTCGGTTTTTTGTTTTTATTAAAACATTTTTCTCGTATTGATTTGTCTGTATTGTGTGTGAGCAATAAATCTAATGTTCACCCGTGTTAATTACTGTTAGGATCGTTTTAGAAAGCAGCATTGCGCGTTCCTAGTCTGTCTCTCTAGCATTAGACTATGTCCTGACGCGAGGCATTAGACTATGTCCTGACGCGAGCGAGACGATATGAGATTGCTTGTACTAGGATAAATGTAGTTTATTAAGAAGCCGTATAAGCTTTTCAGCTCTTTAGCTCAAACATTTCATGATTTCTGAGTTTAAAACTGAGTGCGTCATTAAAAAATGTGTTCTGGCCACTTTTTGTAAGATTACGGACATTTTAAGACTCCGTAGCGATTTTGCCGCTGACTGCAGCTCTCTCGCTCGCACATTTCATGTTTTCTCAAGATTTTTAAAAGCTGAGTGCGTAAATTTAATTCAATTGCGCACCCAGATTTAAGAAATCTTGAGGAAAAATGAAATGCGTAGCGAGAGAGCGGCAAATCTAATACAGCCGTTTAAGTGCCTCCGCTGCGTTAAGCGGGCCACGCGCGCGGGGCGACATAGATTAGAGCTTACTCATGCACTGTAAGCATCTGTCTGGCAGAAAACCAGCAATCTATATTCCCGCGTCGTTACTCGTTATCGTTACCCGCGGCGGGATGCCGCTTAACGCAGCGGACGCTCTAATGTACAGTGATTAAAATCTTGCATTGAATATTGTCAAACAGGCGCTGCGCAACATAATAAACTCATCGTGCGACCAGCCTATAGGATATCCCATATACGTGTCCCCGCTGACGACCTCGTACGCGGACACCTCCCCGCAGCTGTGCTCGCTGCTCGGCGGGCCCGTCAGCGTGGCCGCCATCAAGCAGCGAGCCACCGCGCTCTGGGCACGGTGAGCATCAAATTTATTTATTCTATTTATTTATTTTCGGACGACCAACAGCTATATTAAACAGATAAAATAACTTACATAGTAACAAAAAGCCAATTATAGGTCGTAGTAGATAGTAACAAACTATACAAAACAAGCACCATCTTATTACTAAATCTTAATTACCTACCTAATGAATACTTAACCAGTACAATTATGCCTCATTAAAATATTCCTTACTTAAATTTTGCTTAATCGAAGCCTCACTCGTTGCAAACAGATCCAAGTCTGCCCGTCGCGATGCCAAATTAAAACTATTACACGCACGCCATTAATATGCATTCTGTCGGTAATTTGTGGACGCAGGGGGGACGCGTAAAAGCTGGCCTATATTTATTTATTATATTTAGCATACAGTACGAGGCAAACATCTAGAAATCGGGTGGAGATTGCGCAGAACGCGTATTTTGTGTATGCGTAGCGGTGAGGTACGCGGGCGGCGGGGGAGGGGCGCGCGCTATTGGTCGCTCGCAAGTGCACTTGCGCAAACTTATCCCCACTCCGACCGTCGAAAGAGTGTTAAGATGTTTGCCTCGTACTGTATTTTGTGTTGTATCTAAATAGGCAAATACTAAATAGATCAGTGCTCCTGTGTTTGTCAACCGTTGTTTTTATTAAAAAGCTTTTATGTTATCTATAAACCAATTTCGAAACATGAAAATTTATATGCGTTTTTCGCAATATTTTAATGTTTGTTTATTAACGGTAATTCATTTTCAATTTGTTTTTATTATGTTCGTAAAAACGCGAATATAAATCAAATACTAGTTGGCGAGTTTGGACTAAAAAAGCGAATTCCGACAAACAGTTATACGATTGAACAAGGCGTGCGAAAGTATTACAGTACTTCAAGATACAGAATGGGCGTCGGAAAACATCGGAATCAATCGTCTACATACATATATTACGTAACAAAGACAATTAACAAAAAGTAACTACTTAAGTCATTTACAATTTCAACTTTATTGCAATGAAATAAATTTTAACGTCATTTCTAAGAAAAACAAAAACACGATGCCCATTGTTTATCTTGTCGCACTGTACTGATCTTTTGTGTTGTTGGCATCAGTATTCGGCGGCGCTGCGGCGAAGGATGCTCGAGCGGCGGAGGCGGCGGCGGCACCTGCGACGCGGCCGCGGCCGAGGCGGGCGCCGCGCGCGTCGCGCAAACGCCGCGGCACAGCGCGGTACACCTGTCGCGCACATCGCTAGGTAATCAACCTCACACAACATAGAGCTGCATGAGCTTGTTAACCCAGTTGTCACTGAAACATTTTTTTATTTCGTATCACAGCAGTTTTTTAGTATTGTTAATTTGATGCATAAACTATACATGGAAAAATACCAAAAAAAAACTAAATTTTCAGGAAAGCCAAAACAATGTCAAACGATCACTGCGGCGATTGGTAAACAATAAGAAAAAGTTTTCCGCTCATTTATATTTTTAAATTGAGGATATTCCTTATACTTATTTTTGATCTTTATAACGATCGGTCGTTAAATAAATGGGTTAAGAGGCTTTATGCGCTATACTAGCGCCGCCAATGGAAAAAATCGTAGTGCTTAAATCAAGACGACATTGTGAATTGTTTTCTTCTAGTGTACTCCGAATAAGATTTTTTGTACTTTTTATCGCTTAAGCTATATTTTCTAGTCTGTCGTTTAGTTTAATGGAGTTTTATAGCTAAAAGTAGCCACTTTTAGCAATAAACTAAACGACAACCTGAAATTGTGCACTGATATTATGTGGTGTGCATGTGCATATTTTTGCGGGCGGGCGGACGGTGCATATTGCATATATTTTTTGCGGAAGTAAGCTATAAAATATTTATTTTTTCACAATATTAAATGTTAATATGAACGCAGCGGGAACTCGCGGCAGCTTAGCCAGCGCCGGCAAGCCAACATCCTCGACATTGGCATCGTTGGCGGGACTGCTTAGGGAGCACTCCCACGAGCGCACTCTGGAAGAAGCTGGTAAGAGAACAATTTGTATACTAAATATCCTTAATTACCCCCGGTTTCTGAGGTCTGACTTCATCGGATGTTATCTGAGGTTTAACTTAATCGGAGGGTTGTATATCTGGTTTAAAGTTATTTTATTACTTTATACCAGATAATGTTGACCCTTCCGATTAAGGTAAATCTCCGATAAAATACCTCAGAAACTGGAGGTTATTAACATAGTTCTCTCTGTCTTTTACTTTGTGCTGTTTAATCTTCCGTTGCAAACAATGAGCGGTTTTCAAAAGGCCGTTTAAAAAAAATAGTACCTAAAAGACGGCTAGATGTTGTTGTTCAACTAAGTACGTAACTTTTTAAGAAAAAAGCAAAGGATTTTGTCAATTGACAGTTAATTCTTCTTCTTATTTTTGTTATGGCAATCTACTCCTCTTCAGGGAGTATTTTTTGCCAGTGTCAAGTGTTAAATAATTTAGTGGTATACTCAGCTGCTAGGAAGAATTAAATAAAAAAACTTCCTATTACATAAAAATAAACTAATATTCTCAGCTGTCAGAAAACCGTTCATTGTATAAACGCTCTGAAATCAGTTATTTATTAGTAACCCTAACAATAGTAGTAGTAAATAACACTGTCTCTATTATTTTTATAATAAAAATTTTACATTCTGTAAAAGTTACTGGTATTTACTTGTCGAGTAGTTGAGAAAATATAAAATCAGTTTATTGTGTCCTATTCGCCGTTATTCGAAGCCTTGGTAAACAGATTGAGAATAGCGGAGCCTTTCCGTTACCGTTCAGCATCATTATTATAGGTCTATCTTACTAAATTACGTCACATCCGCATCCGTGTGACATCATATCTCCCCCACCATGTTCACCAGGCCGCCGCCATTGCGGGTTTCCGCGCTCATTGGCGTCCTTTCTTCGCAACCGTTCACATCACATCTAGTCAAACGCTGTTAGCGTTCAAAATTCAAAAAAAATCCTAAGTTGGTCAAACGCTGTTAGCGATCGAATTTTAAAGTTTTCTAAAGTAGGTCAAACGCTGTTAGCGTTCGTAAAATTCTTGATTCTAATCTTTATAAATTTTAAAAATAAATAGTAGATTGTTATACAAGACGCTAAAATGACCCATTGCATACGAGGTAGTTTTATTCCCGAGCTTTAGCGAGGGAATAAATAGAAACCGAGTTACAATTGGTTTTAGCGTCGTGTGTTACACTCTACTTTTCACTACGATTGCGAGAAAATTAAATACAATATTAAATAGTTTATACCTACTTCCGTAAACGAATCCACTCGTTTTTCTATAAATGATTTGTGCTTGACGGCAAAAGATTAAAATTATTTTTTTCCTATTACAGTGACACAATTCAATCAGTTTGTAATTACTAGAAAAATTCTAAAGACTTCGCGCCATGGTACCTTTTTTTAATTTCTGCTGTAGCAGCTAAGCAACACAATCACGCATTCTACGATTCACTCTGTGCACATAAATAAGTCTATGATTTTACCGCAGATATGCTTTTAGTTCCATTTTCAAAAATAAGAATGAGAAACAGTATTAAGTCGAGCGAGTGTTTATTCGTGATTATGAATAAATACTTTTTCGTTTTAGTAGGCTCATTGGCAATAGACAAACATTAAAAAGAAGAAACTTTTTCCCCTAGGGGTTATTATCCTATTTTATCTCGGCTCTTGTACGTTACAATGATGGACTTTTTGAGCAAGAGGAATGAAAAATGAATTGCTGTTCGTTAGTCTCGCTAAAACTCGAGAACGGCTGAACAGATTTGACAAATTTTAGTCTTGAAATATTCGTGAAAATCCAAGAAAGGTTCGAACGATGAGAAAATATGGAAAAATTGCGAGGAAAATACTAAAAAAGAAAATTTTATTTTCCCATACAAGTAAAATAATGATCTAGTATAAATGTTGAATAATGGTGAATGTATCCAGCTTACGGTAGCACACAAGACAACAGTTCCCCTCGGCGGCGCAGCGAGGAGCGCGCCAGCTCCGCGCCGGGCGCGCGCCGCGAGAGGAACATGCGCGCGCGCACCGCCGCCAAGGAACCCGCGCGGCAGGTCAGTACGTCACATTGCTATATCGTCGACAATACTGCAAAACCGCTGAACTACTATTTGCAATACCCTAGAACTACAAACAGTAGCGAAATTTAAATTACCGCTTCACGCTGACCTAGACTGTAAATTACGCGCGGGATGCGCATCGTGTTATTGCATCAGAGTGTGGGAGAGCTTCATAATGGCTAATTTAAAATTGTATCATCATCATTACCAACGCGCGCCAATGACAGCCTAGAAAAGCGTGGAGCGGTAATTTATTTATTTATTTATCGTTATAATAAATATATATAACTAAAAGCTATTGACAAGCATTAATTTCGCTACTGTTTGTAGTTCTGTGGTATTGCAAATAGTAGATCAGCAGTTTTGCAGTATCGTCAATGATATGTGTCCTAGGATCCTTATATTATATTATATTATATTATATTATAAATGCGAAAATCCGTTTCTTTGTATCTTACACCTTCACGAGTTAACTACTGAACCGAACATCATGAAACTTTGCATACACGTTCTCAGGGAAACAGATCAGGACATAGGGTACCTTTCATCCAGAAAAAAGTACTATTCCCGAGGGATAGCAATAAAAACTTTCCACGCAGACGAAGTCGCGGGCGATCGCCACTAGTAATCTTATAAACCGGATCTTTACAAAAATCCTAGGCCGATTGTAATTAGACTCTAAGATAGATTTTTGCAATCGTCCGAGCAATTTTTAGGATCTTTGTATAAATCCCAGTATGTTTCAGATAATTGGAAACTTGAATACTTATTGGATAATCTAAAAGTTGATCCCTTTTTAAAACTATTAAAAACTTCAGTACGTGCCGTTCACAGAGCGATCCGTTTCACATGCGCGTTTTATCAGATACGTTATATTCGGCGATGGCGTATGTAGTTGTACCAGCCGACGAGCCTGTTCACAAACAATACAGTATATCGGATCCTAATGTGTACTGTATCAGTATAGCAAGCAACGGATATGATAAAACGGTCCTGTAAATACGGATCTGCCCCCCTACTCTCGATGGGAATTGTCAGAATCGAGTTCACATCAGGATCAAATAAACATCAAAAATCTATTATTTTCGTACAGTCAGCAATGAAAGTCACTTAATGCTTTGGTACTTTGTCATAGCAACATTTTTAACAGGTGTCTCACGGTTTCAAAAAAGTTACTATGACAAAATACTAAAGTGTTAAACAACTTTCGTTCTTGACCGTGCACTGAAAACGGTTTCCATGGTTTCCATAGTACCGTTTTGAAGTTTACTCGATTCCAACTCGATCTCGACATTCTCGATCGCGTCGGGAGCGGGAGTAACTCCCTTGCTGTGTAAACGCACGGTAACATTGGTATCAATGGGTGAATTCCAGCAGGCTAATCGCTGAGTCATCGATCGCCATAGAGACATTTTAACCATAAAGAGTAATAATAACAACAAATTACTTTCCATGGTTAAAATGTATACTGATGATTTAACGATTGGTCTGCTGGATTGCACCTATTGTAATTGTATTACGTGATGTATAATATATCTTGATTCAGGCTAGCAACCGCAGTAGAATGCGACGCGAGCGCGCAACGCCGGCTTCGTTCAGATTGCTCGCAGCTGACAACGCGCGCGATCCTACTCGCGCGCACGCTAGCGGATGTCTCGACGCTCAGGTTTTTATATTTATTGATTGTTTAAGACATACATAGATACAGATTCTATTATACATTTACTCATTAGCAAAACCACTAGGGTTTATGTGCCCATGAGAGTTTGCAAGTTTTGAGCATACGTACTTTATATAAAACAAAACATGAAAATGGAAAGAAAGCATGCATAACTAACGTTATAAGGTGCACGCACGAACATTAGTCGTTATTTATATTTTATTGCTTTATTAATTAATTTACGTGATTTGATTACTGATACTTTTAACCTATTCATAGCCATTCCCAATGACCTAGTTGTAATGCTGGAATTAGAGTTGAATTTCACTTGTCTAACAGCCATTTCTGATGTCCCCACTGCTGGGGCACAGGCCTTCCTTATGGGTGGTAAGGAGGATGGGCCATAACCCACCACGCGGGCCCAATGCGGATTGGTCGGTGTTAACGACTGCAAATGCAGCCGGGACCAACGGCTTAACGTGCCTTCCGAAGCACGGAGGAGCTCGAGATAATAAATTTTTGGTCACCCATTCCATGACCGACCCCTGCGAACGTTGCTTAACTTCCGCAATCGCTGGGCCAGGCGCTAAACCACTGCGCCACCGAGCTCCACTTAATTTCACTTAATGAAAATAATCTTTAAGAGGCCGTCCACGTTGTGCCTCTCTCTTGCTCGCACATTTCATGTTTTCTCAAGACACAGAATAGATATAAATACTACCGAACAGAAAGGACACTCTCCGCCCCGCCCCAGAATCAATTACCTCACCCCACCCCGCGAGTTCGTGTTCCGAATCGTGTGCTCATTTAGTCTTGTGTCAACGTCAACTTATTTTGATATTCAAAGTAATGCGTCGTAACTTTATTTACCAAGAAGTTCGAATTATGAATTGAACGCCGCTCATCACATCACTGACCTGAAAAAGTTTTTTTTTCTATTTAACTGGACTGGCTGTCTGTATGGTTTGACAGCACAGTTTTTGTGCCTATTTGAAACGCCACTAGCGTGCGTCTAAAGAACTAATTTTGTCATTTTTGACAAGTTTGAATGGAAGTTTTAAGTTGTATAAAGGGCTATCGGTATTTGCGTCGACATAAGCACATCATTAGATTTAGTACCCTATACGCACACTACGTCGTACAGCGCCAAAATGGTGGAAATCAAGTAGGCACAAGAACAGTTTGACAGCAGCCAGTCCAGTGTAATAATATAGAGGTCAATGCCGCTCATACAGTAAAAACTGCACGGCAGCCCTAGACTTACACACACAGTTGCGCGTGTACAAAAACGTCATCTGACGTCATATGTTTGTAATGGCGCGGTTGTATGGAGTGTCCGGGGAGTGCTCAAGATTTCTTCCCAAGAAATGTGCGAGCGAAAGAGCGGACGGCCTCTTAATTCGGACTGAACTGGATATAGTATACTAATCTCTGGAGTCTGGAACTCTGGACCCAATTCGAAGTCCTCGCAGACAAAGTAGCGGGTAGTAGTATAAGTACTCAATACTCAAATCATTAATTTGCAAACCATTCTTATTGATTATATCTCAAAATGTATTTATGTTAATTAAATAGGGTTCAACTGGAAGCGGCTGGGAGGGCGCGTGGCGAGATCAACCGAGACGAGCGGTCAGCGCAAAGGTCAGTGTTTTATTGAAACAAATTATTTATTGTGTCCTATTCGCCGTTATTCGAAGCCTTGGTAAACAGATTGAGAATAGCGGAGCCTTCCCGTTACCGTTCAGCATCATTATTATAGGTCTATCTTACTAAATTACGTCACATCCGCATCCGTTTGACGTCATATCTCACCCCCACTATGTTCACCAGGCCGCCGCCATTGCGGGTTTCCGCGCTCAAGCATTGGCGTCCTTTTTTCGCAACCGTTCACATCTAGTCAAACGCTGTTAGCGTTCGAAATTTAAAAATTTTCCTAAGTAGGTCAAATGCTGTTAGCATTCGAATTTTAAAGTTTTCTAAAGTAGGTCAAACGCTGTTAGCGTTCGTGAAATTCTTAATTCGTAATTTAGATTTTATATTGCATATTTTTGTTAAAAATGAACATCTTACGATTTATTTTCGGTTATTAAAAATGCGTGTGCGTAGAAATTTTAAAACCATACGTAAAATCAGTGTTAGTTGGGTCCGACTCTGTGTCGTCTCCGTTTTCGTCGTCATATTCGATCGCGGAGTAGCAGAGAACGAGGGCGAGGGCATGGATCTACAGTGAATACGACGCAGGATTTGAATTGAATTGAGGTAATCTAACGCCTCGCCATAAGGTCAGTGAAATTTTTCCATATTTTATAATGGTATGATTCTACCCACGATATGTTGAAAAATATTTTCTGTTAATTCTAACATTCGTTAAATTGCCGTTCATGAGTTTTATTCGCTTTTGGCCTATGCGATCTGCTAAAAGATTATAATTTTGACAAATTTAATGCTTATGAAAATTTTTACGTCACGGAAAACATGTTTCGTAAGATTCCTATTCATTGTTGATAAGCATATTATAGTATATTGTGTTGAATGTGAGCTGAGCACACAAATCCTTGTTGTGTTCCTCAAAATATGAGAAAGTGTATGCAGCTTGAATCCTGGCGCCATTCTGGCGCTATCCGGCATTTCGTTCGACTCATAGTTTTACTTGACCAGTGATGAGATTAACCATTGCGCCCTATTTTATTTCGAGATGTTGTTTAGCCGTAGTCGTTTGAAAGAGTATTTAATTTTTTTTTTTTGAGAAAAGCTACTGCTTTGTGAATCTGAATAGTGATACGTAACGAGGCGCTTTGAACAAAAATAAGTATTCAGGGTTTTGCAAAAGAATGTTGCCTTTATATTGGTTTTTAATAAAAACATTTATACGTTACTATTTATACGTATATATTTATATTACATTTAAACGATATTATCAATGCGCAAAATTACTCGGGTTCGATTCCCAGTAAAATGAGCGTAGGTACTAATCTTGTCTGGTGTTGTGTAGAAATAAAAATGAATGCTTTATATTTGCTTTCTATGCTTTCCAAAACTATTTATTTGATTGTGATGAAACTTGAAGGACCGATTGTCCTGGCCCAAAAAATTCGTGTTTTAACCTTTGATTGAATAAATGTGTGGTATATTAAGCTTGTCGGGTACAGCTAGTTAATAATAAAATAAATTGTGGTAATTGTTTTAAAATAAATATATATTTTAAATTGCAGGCAATTCAAAAGTTTATCATAGTAATTAGATACTTTCTATTATCATTATACCCCTCGGTTCCAGCTTGTTCCGCAACTGGACCGGGGAAGGTCTATCGGCTGCTCCTGGCACCGTTGACACAAGTTTATGAAAAGTTGTATCTACATAATTTTCTATAATTAAAACATGCTGTCTACATCCTCTATGGCAGTAATCCCCACATGTTGAGAGCTGTGTGAGTTGTAACAATATTAATATTGATCCATCCGGTCGCTTCTGAGCACCGTTGATTGATACTTTGATATGAACTCTGGCGGTCACTCCTGATGTATACCGTTGATTAAGTATCTTACTATTTATCATAAATTCGGTCGCCCTCTGATGGGCACCGTCATTATACATATAGTTATGTAATGTCAATAAATATATTTACATTCGATAAACATTTATTATGGTTGTAACATAAATTCGGCCGGTCGCTCCGGAGCACCGTCGGTTGATGTTTTGACATAAATTATTTCGGTTGCTTTTGATGAGCACCGTCCAGGCACCGTCGATATGTACATAATTTAAATCATTTTATCTTATTATTTTATTTAATTATTCTGTATAAACACTGTCCTTAATCCCTGAGGGAGAGGAACTTAAAAAGGGGATCATCCAAGATATTCCCGTATTCCAGTGGGCACCACCAATGAATGAATGATAGAAATAAATCTTTATTTACAAAAGCTCTATGTTTTTAACAACCACTAGTTGCAGTTAATTTTTATAACCGTGGGCCAGTGGCAACAAGTTATTTTGATTGAAATATTTCAATCAATATATTTTCCTGTTATTTAAAATGTGTCTTTATTAAAAATATCAAACCGGGTGCAAAGTCCGGGTGTCGCAAAGAAGGTTCACCAACAGTTGCGTTCTGGTGCTTCACTAGCCGCTGCCGTGGCACACTCGATGCGCTCGCTCAGCTCGCGCTTTATTTTGCCGTTTTGTGATCAAAAGGTCACAGTTTTAATCTAACCTATTTATTGTGTCCCTTTTGGCTACACTGTAACCAAAATGACTAGCAGATATTATGTTTTGTTTGAACATTTTATATTCATTTGTATTCTTTGAAGACTGATATTGTCTCATGAGAGCGATGACAGATCAGCTATCCAAGCTCGTTTTAGTTAAGTGGTCACTGCAAGGGTTGTGCCTGTTTTACATTTTAAATTTTATGAAAATTTAAGTCTGATGATGTTGGCTTTATTACAAAGTGCATTGATAGCTGATTTGACGGGGGCGTGTAATGTGTGTGTACATAGATACATAAAGTGCTAGTTTTTATTGTACTTTGACCACGTTATTATTTACATTAATAGATATGAATTTAAAAAATCACTTTCATATGTATATGTTTTGTGATGTAAACCCTATTAAATTCGTGGGGGAATCTCGATTTTACTCAGACCTCGATTGAATCATTCTATATTTTAATTATAATCATAGCACGGTGTAGAGTACTTGTTGAATATTTCAGTAGAATATGAAAACACTTTTATTTAGCTACCATAACATGTACCATATTCTGGAAATAACTTTAAAATAATACACTTAAGCACTTTGACATTAGTCAGTTGTTGTAAACACTGTCGCTCTGATGTTATATTGGTTGGTGTCTGCGAATGATTTACTTAAATATACTTTCCTAAGCAAGCTTAACTACCACGGGGAAGCACTGGCACACTGCTCTTGTTTATTTATCCGGGTGATGATACTTGATTTGTTAGATAACAGAGGTAATCTTTTCAGTGGATAATTCCTAAGAATTTATGTGATTTTAATTAAATAATTAAATGAATTATTTTAACTGTAATTATTATTACTAATATTATTGATAAGCATCATTTTTGCTATATTGTTTGAAATTCAA
Source organism: Agriphila straminella (assembly GCA_950108535.1). Classification (NCBI taxonomy): domain Eukaryota; kingdom Metazoa; phylum Arthropoda; class Insecta; order Lepidoptera; family Crambidae; genus Agriphila; species Agriphila straminella. The sequence continues at coordinate 8,011,217 of OX467321.1, read as the reverse complement.
GTTTAAAACGAATATAAAGTTGATGCTGCGTGCAGCTTTTCCGATGGCCATAGAAACCATGACATTTAGAAACTTGATTGTTTTAATATTTTTTTTTATATTTATTTTATAGATTGATAAAAAGAAAATATTTTATTTATTTACCTTTATTTTTGTGTACTGAAAGTAAAGACATGTTGGAATAATTAAAGACATATTTCTTTACTAAATAATTATTTCTTTCTTTGGTATGCAGTACGGTCATATTAATTTGTTCTTTTAATGCATCTTTTAATTTTATCTATTATAATCTTTACCTAGTATTTTGATTCCCAATGTTAAGATTTATGTTAGTCATTTAATTTTGCGATGATAATTAAAAATGTGTCAGTTAGGTGTAGTAGCTACTTACCTATTTTTTTTTTTTTTTGTTTGTTTTTGTTTTGGGCTAACACAGCTGCTGTGTGCTGACCAATCGAATACTAAATGTTTTATTAAATGAAAAAATTCAAATGGCCTTGTAAATGTTAATTAACATTCGATAGCAATTTATATAACACTAGTCTGACATTAGGAACAAGATGTCGCAAACAGTGGCGCACACAGACACTTTAGCTAGCTATTCGGCCTAAGTGTATAACACCAAAGGTAGTTAGCCTACCTTTGGCTTAAATCAGTCTTATAACGTTTATTTTTGGGTTGGTATTTATTGAGTTCAGTTCGCAGTTTACGATTAAATTAATTCAATCAAGTATTTGATATAAAGTAATAACTTTGTGACCGCGTTCACAAAGATTTATTTGATTATGATATCCAAATCCAGTTAAGGATTTTATAACGACATTTTTTTTTTTTTTTTGCAGAGCAAAAGCTCAAAGAATTGGTAAGGTTTGTATCTTGAAGTGAATTAATTGTGCAGCAACTGACATCACATTTGTTATAAAAGAATCTGCGAAGAAAACGTGGTTTTGTCCCAGATTATTTTGAAGTAGGCGTTCGACGCGGTTTAAGCAGAGATGCACTGTCAGCCAGCAGTCATATTAAACGATAACACGATTGAAATATTATGAGTTAGATAATTTATGTTAAATAATTATGAAAAAAAAAAAAAAAATAATAATAAGTGAATTTATTTAAAGCTGATCTGATTTGTCAACTTGTTCGACTTTATTTTAGTTTTAATTATTGCTTTTTTGTATTATAATTTTTTCTTCCCTTTACTAATTTAAAGAAAGCTTTCTTTTGATCTAAATTAATTAATAAATTTTAAGAGAAATAAACTAGTTATGATAATTAGAGTGTCACATTGGCGTCCTGTCCCTGTTCACCAGGCGATAACAAACAATGTCTCAATCTGTTTACCAAGGCTTCGAATAACGGCGAATAGGACACAATAGGAGCGTTTTACCTACCATTAAAACGCATATTGTGTCTGAAGCCTTATTCGAAGCCTACCTTCAAGGGCTGCCTGGTATGCATTTAATGCTCAATAGTTGTAAAGTATTTTTCAGATTTTGAGACTGCAATGAGCGCGGAAACCCGCAATGGCGGCGGCCTGGTGAACATAGTGGGGGTGAGATATGACGTCAAACGGATGCGGATGTGACGTAATTTAGTAAGATAGACCTATAATAATGATGCTGAACGGTAACGGGAAGGCTCCGCTATTCTCAATCTGTTTACCAAGGCTTCGAATAAGGCTTCAGACACAATATGCGTTTTAATGGTAGGTAAAACGCTCCTATTTAAAAACACTGCAAAGTTTCACAAAATTAATGCTAAGACGACGAAGTCTGTGTTAGTTTAAAGCTGTGCTACAGGCCCTGGATTCTCCTAGTACGGTCAACGGCACGCTGGGCTTCCACGACAGCGTAATGATATTCAATCAATTTTATACTTAAATGCAAAGCTCTTAAGGTTCAAAATAAATTACATATTTTTGACAGTTTTGTATAACCTCATTTGCTGCTGACTGGTATCAGTGGAAACTTCTAAGTCCAAGTTAAGAAGATTGACATATAGTTTGGGATTAGGATATTTACTGAATAGCTGACTTACTTCAAAAGTTAAAATATAAATGTTGCTTTTAGATTATTTCAAGTAAAGTGTGTGAGGAGTCTGATTCTCATACGAATATGGTATGCAAGTGTCTGTGCATTTGACGTTCAGTTAACTATTATTAAACTTGCTTTTGTCTACGACTAAGTTCGCATAAATTTCATTTCCAGAGGGAATTTCGGGAAGAAATAAAAATAGCCTATAATAATTCATCAAAATGGAGTCAGTGGTTTAGACGTGAAAACGATACAAATACTTATTTATACCTCTAATATAAGTATTGATTGGTGCAGGTATCGAGTGGGCGGGCTCCCAGCGCGGAATCGTCGCTAGAGGACTTGACGTTAACGCCCAGCGGGCTCGACTTGTCCCTGCCGGACTGCAAGATCATCGCCAACAGGAACGCCAGGCAAGAGAGAGACTTTAAAAGGTAGAACTTATGACGCACTTCTCTCTTAAGCCGAGTACCCGCTTAGGTTCGCGAACCTGCAACAGTGCGCCATAGTCAAAGTCAAATAAGCTTTTTCAAATAAACTCAATTATTAAGTACTTTTGAATCGTCTATATTTTCCTACCACCCGTTCCAGACTTTTTTATATAGCAAAGTATTCTATTTATTGTGGCCATAGTGTGTACGTACACAAAATAGTGTAGTACGTACGTGTGCAAACTGAGCGCTCCGCATTTTGCGATCTGACTCTTGTCGGTTTATAATAGGGCGTCGGTCGCGGAGCACGAGTTCGCGAACCTAAGTGGATACTGGATACCCCGCTTTATAGTTGGACACAAACTCTTTTCTCTGTTATGTTCTAATCCTCTTTAATAGGGATGATGACAACTTTTTTTATTTTATGTTACATAAATTACCTCTCAAAAAAAGAAACATTGGTAAAAGAATTAATTCGCTAGCATGAAAACTGCCCGAGATATCACAGTGTGAAATGCACACAAATGGACACGCCCAAAAACGCTCTATACTAATGGCTTCCTAGTTATGACGTCACGCCTGAGAAGTTTGTATGCAACGCGTAGGAAGTTTGTTCGGCAGCTATATTAAATATTGTGTTTATCAAAATAGTTTCTTAGACAAATTTGCTATACATTTTACGGACTAATTAAAGGTATCATTTATTTTAATAAATTTTATACTTTTTAAATGGACTTGTCCACCCAACTTTGAAGGGTCATAAAATAAACAATATGCAATATATAAAACCAAGAGGTACACAAGCTACTCTAAAAGTTTAATATGTTTACGATTTTTTTAGTATTTCGTTATTTTATTCATTAGTCATCATCCCTATTCATATAGTAAATAAATTGTTTATAAGCAGTATATTTCTGTGGTGATTGGGAGAAACCTGTTAACTCCAATTGGGGCATTTTTTTTAGTTGGGAAATACAATGTTATTGATTTTTGGTCTAGTTTTTTTTTCTATTACTGATTAGTCCTTATATAGAAGTGATAGAACTGAGCTGGTAAACTCAGGATTCGTCCATTTCGTTTTTGTACATTCGTGATAACTTCTCTGTAAAATGTCTCTTTTGGACTTCACAGGTTTCTCCAAAACATCATAGATTTATAAAATGTTTTGTCACTTTTACAAAAAAATCAAATGACCTGAACATAACATTGTTTAACTAGCTGTACAATTATGAACTGCTTATGAATAAGCGCGAACTTCTCTGTGTAATAATTTCATTTATTTGCGGCTACAGTTATTTAGTTCTGACTTGTAATTGCTTTACAAATATTATGAGACGTATAGAGCAAAAAATAAATATAATATATATATATTACTTAATAAATATTGAGCACATGTGCATTTGTTTTAAAGTTGAGATTTTAACAAACATCTTTATATGTTTTGCTCTTTCTTTCTATGAATATGATTATTGTAATTTTAGGGATCTAGACTTTAGTCTCGATTAAAGTAGTTCATGCTGTTGCACTTTTTTTTTTTAGGTTTTATTGCAGTTCGTTTCGTTAAAAGTATTTTTTATTGTAGTTTGTTATAAACTTACTATGTAAAAAATATTTATTCATAAAAAAATTATCTCACATTTTCTTATTTCAGATATTTCATAAACGAGGGTACATCAAAAGATCTATCCAAGCTCAGCAAAGACATACGACATGAACGCGAAAGTTACCGGGAACTCACCGGACGATACATAGAAAAGCCCGAATCGATACCTCTAAAAGAGACCCATTATTCGGACTTATCGCATAAAGAGTCGGTCCTGAAGAAGGAGGCGAAACGGGACCCTAAAGTGAGGGAGATAAAGACTAAAATCAAACGCTCCGATTCGGGTAAAAGCGAGTTGAAGATGAATGTCAGTGTGGGAAGTAAGGTTCTTATAACGGAACCTTTGGGGGTTTACGATTGTATTAATTTGGGGAGGAGAATAGATGTGCAGTGGCCTTCGGAGTACCAGAGGGAGAGGGGGGGCAGGAATTACTGGGGCAGTTGGGTACCACTGGCGGGGATGGACGGATTGGTAAGAACTTTACCTTGACTAATAGCTATTGTAGGAACGAACAAATTATCGTGTCATGAGTTCGAATCTCAGTGAATGTTTGTGTAATTAGTATATTAGTTCCCAAATATACAAATGCTTTGCTGGGTTTTCGTCCTTTGTTTTACTTTACTACGTCGGCTGAGCAAGCAATTTTGGCCTTAACTTAGGGTGACAGAGCGCCGCTCCCCCTGACTGTATCTTAAGTATTACTATTATTCGTTATTTGCTGTCCTCGATATAATAAGATTCAGACTTGTGAATTGAAGTTTCGCTCTAAAGTTGTCCATCAGCCATTTTTGATGTCCCCACTGCTGGGGCACAGGCCTTCCTTATGGGTGGTAAGGAGGATGTGCCACATAACCCACTACGCAGGCCTGATGCGGATTGGTGGGTGTTAACTACTGCAAATGCAGCCGGGACCAACGTCTTAACGTGCCTTCCGAAGCACGGAGGAGCTCGAGATAATACATTTTTGGTCACCCTTGCGAACGTTGCAACGAGCGAATGAGGATCAGTAACAGGTTTGAATCCTAAGTTTTATTGGTATAATATAAAAACATATTCATAGCTATGAAAGTTAGTGAAAGATTTTTTGAAATCCGTTTAGAAATGGTTGAGTTATAAGGGTTTTGAAGGAAATGCAAAATGTGCTTTATCACGTACGACATAAGGTTCGCGTACGTCTCGATGACGTCATAATGACCCCCTTTAGCTCGTTTTAGCTAGTATAGCTTCTCAGGTTTAAGAGATATCGTAAAAATTTCTTCACAGCTAATCATGTGGTAGCATAAGCTTTCTGATAAGCTACTAAACAAAAATCGTTACTGATCCTCAAATAGAGATTATAATATGATTTTGTTAGGTGGTGCATAAATGGACGCCGAACCACCGAGACCCCAAGCTTCGATCTCACGTCGACAAGAGCATATTGCTCATAGAGATTGATGACAAATTTGTTCCTATCGCCGAGAACTGCGTGCAAGACCTCGGCGACGAAGTCTGAACCCTATCGCGACGCAATACGGGCGGATTTTACGTGTATCGAATTTATGAGACGTAGTTAAAATTTCGATCAAGTGTCGGACGAATTTAAACCTTATTTCGAAGTAGAATGATCGGAATCTATTAAGACAGTGAACGAAATTAATTATATTACTTTATTTTTTTATTTTTCTATAAAGTTCCTCTCTTAGTAACACATGACATTCTGAACAATTCAGTATTTTGTTTGACTAGTTCTTTTATCCCGAAAGGTACAGCGCAAATACATAAACGTGTTGCGTTTCTAATGAAAATAGAATCGGCTAGTTTTAATGTCAAGCTCACATCTATGAATTTATTGTCAAGTCCATCTCAGTACTTATATTCAACGTCAGATATTTTGTCCATATGAAATGTCACAAATGCAGTCGGATTAAATAATTTGAAGATCAATCATACTCAGGTACAATAGATTTAGGATAAGACTTAGAATTATGAATAAAATGTATGTGATCAAGTACATTGTACATGTACGCACTAATGAACGTTAATAATTGTATTGTAACATTGTAAGATAGCCTTCATATTACCAAATTTAACGATACTGTTTAGTTTGCGTACTAGCGTATCCGTGTTGTATATAAGAATAAATGCTTTGTTGTGTGTTAGCTATATAAACACGTTGGTTCATTGTAAATAAAATTGTATATAATGTAAATTTATTTGTAAACATTTTGTATATTTATCCCCTTAATAACTCGTACACTTTCTTATGAGTAAGTAGATTCATTTTAATGTTTGTTATTTCTTTTCTAAACTAAGTAAACTTGCTCCAAAAATTAATAGTCTTTCTTCGACACCAAATGAATCTATATATGAATGAACTGTATATTAAAATGTTCTTTGTAAACAGAGTGTATACATTCGAATATGTTACTGTGCAAGTTATCTTCTAATAAATGAAAATGTTGTTACTATTAGTGAAGGTTATTGTGGGTGTATATACTCGGTTAACTTTATTTATTGTACTGTTGTTTGTTGTCTATGTATACTTGTGATGCATTTTTATATCTGTGTATTGTTTATGATTGGAGGAGGTATTGAGAAATTTTAGCAAGTTGAGTTTTGCGAATTTAAAGGGATTATAAATTATGAAATATTAAATTGTAAGAGCGCGCAACTTTTTTAAAATACAAGGTAAGCACAACTCTTGCAGGAAATTGGTATCTAAAGTTGTATTCAAATTATTGATTGATTACTTGCTTACTTTGACTAAATAAATATTTTTTTTTAAATAATATTTTACTAAAGTATATTAATTGTTAAAATGCACCGGTTTTTATAATAATAATAATAATAATAAAAGCTTTTTATTCATGCCAATTTTTGTTTCTTTATAGGTAAAATTATTGCCGCTTTAAAAAGAAGAGCGCGTTTTTTATTCGGGAGTGCTTATCTTCGTTTTTTTACTTCACTTTTGAATTCGATCTTCCCCAAAATGTAATATTATTATAATTATGGTATTTTATTCACGTTCTAATACGTGCTGGTTTTAATGTCAATCTTTCACTAAACGCGTTTTAAAAAGCAGTTGTACAGGTGTTATCTATTACTATTAGTAATTTAATCGGTAACAATCCAGTTTTGGCATAAATCTTTGTAAAAACCACGGTTGGGTGATTTTTAATGCTAAACAATGCTTAGGGCAAAATTATGTCTTTTTGTTAATAATGATTGTTTCTGTTACATAATAAACATTAAAACCAGTATTTTATCCACATCAAAGACATTCAAAATTGTCTTCTACCGTGCGTGAACTACCCTCTCGCATTTGCAACTGGATTACTGAATTATTTCAAAGAAAAAATATCGACTTTACTATAAAAAAATCCTATCATGCCTTTTTCACATTTATTGCCCTAAAAAGAGGTCTCGTTTTCTTGATTTTTCTGAAGAATTTTAATGGACATGGTTTGTGCGGTAATTTCAACTCGATATAAATATTAACGTTGCAAATGCGATAGGACCTCAAGAATGAGTATATATTCTCAAGTTGCCTTAATATATTTTAGACTGATTTTTTATAAACATGAGCGTATCTAAGCGTACATATATATGAATAGATTTATCTTTAAGGTACATAGAATTGCGCTCTTAAATTATTTAAAATAATAAGGACATCTCAGTGTACTTATACACCACTTAAGGCGGTTTTTCATTTTCCAATTAGTGGCTAATTTTTTTTAATCACGTTCGGTTGTTCTCAAATCAAGTCGGATTGATATGGATACAGTTTTCCCTAAAATATTGTTAAGGTAGTTAATAATTTATAAACGGCACAATCCGTCCACACATATGTTTACTCCCTTTTTATTTCATTAGATATTTTCAAAAACAAATAATGGAATAAAAATCACTATAACTGATGTTACGGTTTATACGCATAAAAGGGAAAACCGCCAATATAACTGTTGAATTGTGTTATTATGAATATCAAAATAATATCCTGAATTAAAGTGGTACTTGGAATTTTTTGTTTTAATTTCATAGAACTCTGTCAACCTACAACATCAAATCCACTCAGTAATTAGATAATATTATCTCGACAAATAAATATGTCACGCTCGCACGCTATGACGCTAGGCCTCTATATTGGGGCGGTAAAATTTCAATCCACGGAAGCATAGCCGCCTCAAATGCTACTCCAATACCTTTTCTTTTAAATTTCACCGCTCAAGATCCGTGTCGGGGGCTATACTTAAGGCGATTAGCTTTCTCACAGTGGCGCCCTCACCAAAAGAGCAAAAAGTGGCCACTTTAGGCAATTTTGCCTACTACTACTACAACAAACTATATTTAACAGAAGTTATTGTTTGTAAATAAACTATAGAACCTTCGCTTAACCTCTCAAGTGCCAGTACGGTCGCCGGCGACCTGACATTATCGCTATATTGCCGTTCTGTCAAAGCCCAAGCGGTCGCCGGAGACCGGTACCGGTAATCGGTTTTTTCTCTATGTAAATGACTATGATTTTGGTATCTAGAAATGAGAAAAGTATTCATAAATAAAACTATTTTTACATAATGATAAATTATAGCCTGATTACGAAATTATCGGGTTTTTTGTGAAAGACGCCATTTTATTTCTTTCTTGCCAGTTGGTGGGGAGGGTTTTTTTTTGTTTTTTAACAAAATGGCGGATGGCGCTGAAGGGTTAAATCTCAACGTTTGAATTTTTGATACATTATGTACTTAGCGAGCAATAAATTTAATTAAGATGAGGGCGCCACTTGTGGGTACTAATCACCTTAAGGTAATTAGTTGAGGGTACTAATCACCACCTTAAGGTAATTAGAACTCTCCAAGTGGCGCCCATTTATTGCACGCTAAGTACATACTGGTACACACAGGTTATTGTTTGTAAATAAAATATAGGAAACGTTAGCTTCAATTTTAATGTTTGAATTTTCGATACATTATGTTATGTACTCTAATTAGCGAACAATAAATTTAATTAAGTAAAGGCGCCACTGTGAGAAGTCTAATCGCCTTAACAAGTGCAGGCGAGACAGAAGCTCGTAGGGATGAGGTGGTAGTCTAGTCTAGCCTCGCTGACGCCGGCTTAGAAGAATTTTTTGACTGCTAAGAGGGACATTTCATGATCAGTCTGGCATCAGTCCATTCCATCAGACTGTAAAGACTGAATTTTTTCCAGGTCTAAGATCCAAAATTTGTATCAGTCTTGGAATGGCTGATGCCAAACTGAACATGTCATTCCATCCACATAAGCTGTAAATAATACAATGCCCTTTTATCCAAGAAAATAGATTTATTTCTTTTTATACACTTCATAAAGATTTGTTATTTACGAGTAATACATCAAAGTTAATTCAATTCCATATTTTGTATTCTGACAATTCAAAATCATTTAAACCCTTCTAACTACACTTAACAGCGGGGTGTGAGTTTGCAAAGTAAATGGTATTCTAGTAATTCTATTCTAGTTTTTACCACATTATACACATCACATAAAAAAGGTAAAATGGACCCCAATATGGTCGTAAATTGGACGTGATTCTAATTCAACGTAAGCTCAAGACTATCGCACTAACGCTGCCGCTGGTCTTCGTTTACATTATACGATCGAGCTGAAATGAAAGGGGTCGTCCATTAAACATGTCTGGACATTTTTATCACGGTGCTTAATTTTTCAGAATTAAATTAGAATATTCTTATTCTAAAAAAAATTAAGTATAGGCCGCGATACAAAAGTTTAGCGGTGAGAGAAATTGGAGTGTGTGTGGATGTTAGATGTAGCCCCGCACCACGTCTCCCGCCAATGAGACCCCAATGTCTTCTGCCCACAAAAGGGCACAAAAGTACACGACACGTTATCTTGTGGAGGGAGGGGGGTTAGTCTAAAACCTCACCAGTCAACACGTGGGGGGTTAAGTTGCTAAAAAAACATCGTGTTAATAGACGACCCCAAAGTAATGGCAAGGATACAGGTACAGTCAGGAATGAAAGTAGCTTAACATTATACTTTGTCATAGCAACCACAGAGGAAATAATCACTACGTTTTAATAGCAACCTTTTGATAGGATGTTTCAAACTATGACACACTGTCAAAAAAGTTGCTATGACAAATTTCGATCAAGAATTATAGTTTTTTGTTGATGACCGTACTACTCAAGTTACAATACGAGTACGAACTTAATACTAAGTAAATTAATGTATTAGGGAAAATAGATCAAGTCTCGTTAACTTTCAATGTAAATATTAAACGTCATACATTTAAATATGGGGTGTGATCCAATTAATGACTACTTATGTACGTTCGTAAAGGTATCTAAGTATTATAATATTCATTACAATTACGCTACGCTTTCCTAGTGCTGGGGTTATAACACGGATGGACTAATAAGCACCTAGTAGCAACGCCAATTAAATATTTATTATTTCAAGATCTAACTATCTTCAAAAGTCCCATTAAAAAAGCTCTTAATAAAATCACAGTTAAGTAGGTAGTTCTGGATCAATAGAAAAAATAAAGGAACACAACTAAATATAATTTGCTTTTGAACTGTAAATAAATGAAGGTAAGTATAACTAAGTTTTTTTTCTTAAATAAACAAACTTATTATGCTTAGCAAACTTAAATTGCAATCATCTAAAAATTACACTTGGCACATAATTATAGACTCGATACTTGAAATAAATGTATTAAAAGAAATGAATAAATAAAGCAGAAAACAGTAAAAAGGCTAGTGTTAATAAGGCGAAGTATACAAAAGCGAGGACACAATAAAGCGCAGATTACACTCTTGAACACTATTTACAAGTTATTCATAGCCCGTTATCATGCTGAACTGCACTCTATGCGGCTACAGAAGCTCAGTATGCAAAGATATGTTTAGTTTAAAGCTTTATGTCAAACGTTTAGCACCAACTAAATAGATCGTAAAACTCGCTGTGAAAGGCTATTCCATATCATCTTTATTCATATTATAAACAAAAAATACGCCAAATAATATAAAATACAATAACACTACCAACATCTCATCGGAAGGTATTTCAAAATATTAACTTTTATAATAATAATAATTTGAATAATATGGACTTCCGCCAAGTAATGCCAGATTCTGCTAAATAAGCCACAGGACGAATGCAAGCACAAACTAGAAAATTCTCAATTTCGCTAACAAATGGATCAAGGATCAACATAATATTACCTATTAAAAGTTAAGCAATTAGGTTAAAATCCAGAAAGCATGACATGTGAACTTAGTCTTTTATTTTTAAACTACTGCCTAAGATAGTCTCTTGAGCGCGCAACTATCTTGACTTATTATATGGCGTATGAAAATAATCTTCAAGACCAACATACAATAATCTGACTTTGAAGTTCTGAAAAACTATGGAATAGTTAGAATGTGTTTTAACAGCTGTTGAGAAGTGCGCTAAAATCCCGAAGACATTGCGTCATTAATACTGCAATGCAAACGAAATTCGAGGAAATGATAAAAAAATATCTAAGTTTTCATTCAAGAATGTCTACCTACTTGCAATTTAAAACTTAAGGTGAGGCCAGTTCACGATCTGATGAAATGATTGATTTTTGAACTTCCAATGTGAAGAACTTATGTAGAATTCTACTTCACAAAAATTACTGTAGACTCAAAAAGAAAAAAGAAACACAATAACCGAACAGAATATTGAAAAATGGCATGGTAAGTCTGTAAAATAATCTTGAATAACACCATAAAAACTTATAAAAATAAATTTCCAATCGTCAGATTTCGTAATTTTCAACGACAGTGATATAATTTTTTATGCAAAAAGGATAGCTTTTTATCGATCTAACACAATAACCGAGTACATTTTTAATAAACGATCCAGTATTGCAGAAATTAATAAAAATGTACTAAATTTCGTAAAATTTCTGGCGAAGCGTCAATTAAAGCTCTGCAATATTTAACCTTATTCTAAAGACATAGTCAAAGAGTAAATTTCGTGAACTGCCTCGCCTTAGAGAGTTGGTCACATTCGTCTGACAATACATTCGCAAAGGCCTATTACTTTTCCAACCGATACTTACGAGCATTTTGAATGCTCTAAGGCCCGATGCAATAAACGGGAATAAACTGTCCACACTTTATTTGCCGATATCCTTCAGCGGGGAACACGGGGGGAATAGGCCTTCGTAAATTGTCTCTAATTTATTCGTTAAACATTTCATATCGTTACAGCACATAAGAAATACAACATTATGCACATTGGTACTTTACAGAGGGCCTTGCCAAAGTAACATTTGCAAATAGAAATAGAAATAGAAAAAACATTTATTAGGAAGAGATTGCTGCTTAGCAATAAGGCCGCCTCTTGTATGCTTTTTTCTCTGTAACTGTCCTTCTTTCTGTAATTCTTTTTGTGTGTGCAATAAAGTGTAATTTATTATTTATTATTATTATTATTTATTGACACTCACACAACACAAGTTACAGGAAATGAAACGATAAAAAACAACTTGTCCATGCCCATCAGCCATTTTTGATGTCCCCACTGCTGGGGCACAGGCCTTCCTTATGGGTGGTAAGGAGGACGGGCCATAACCCACCACGCGGGCCCAATGCGGATTGGTGGGTGTTAACGACTGCAAATGCAACCGGGACCAACGGCTTAACGTGCCTTCCGAAGCACGGAGGAGCTCGAGATAATAAATTTTTGGTCACCCATCCCATGACCGACCCTTGCGAACGTTGCTTAACTTCCGCAATCGCTGGGCCAGGCGCTAAACCACTGCGCCACCGAGCTCCACAAACAACAAATCAAAAAACAACTTAAAATAAAATAAAACAAAAGGATTTATAATAATACCTAGATGATCTTCGTTATCGCTTCGCTTTCGAAACATGTATGGGATTGACATAAGGTTTCGTTAACTATCGAATTTTAAAACGTCAAATCCATACATGTTTCGAAGCGAAACGATAACGAAAATTTGCAAATGTTACTTTAGCTAGGGGGGCAGAAGAAGTACATGAAGAGACTATTTAGTAATCTGTGGTAGTGTGGTAATCTGGTCTTTAAGATACCTTTATTTACATAGTTACCTATTGTCATTACCGCATGCATATTTTATCAGTTCTAACGTAACACAGTGATTATAGATACAATCTAACAACAAACAATAAGTAAGTAATAGTTTTTAATAACTTCTTACTCAACAGCGTTTATTGCTCTCATGATAAATCCTGAATATCAATTATAAAATAAAACAGTAAATAACATTTTGTGAGATTTTTCTACTTATGAGTGGAATATTGCATGTTTACGTACTATGGGCAACATCGTCGTTTAACCAGTTAGAAACAAAATTCGTGTGCACGAACTAAACTTATGTTGTTACTGCGCGCTGCAAGCGATTTTAACCAGGGGCCTAATCGCGCTAATTTTCAACGATAAAACCAAAGCTAAATCGTTACCGTTTCAGAGTTTCAGTTTCGTTTACAGAAAAATACTCGCATTAGTTTTGTTAAAATTGTTTTCAATACAGTTGCTCGAAAATGTAAGTTTACGATGACAGTCGAGCGTGCGGAAAGTTGATTTTACCGCACGCCGTGCGTTTTTGTTTACGGAGTAGTACAGCGTGCGGAATGTTGATTTTACCGCACGCCGGCGCCGTGCGTTTTTGTTTACGAACGTTATTTTTAATTTTTACTAGCTTCCGCCCGCGACTTCATCCGCGTGGACAGTAGAAAAATATTGCAACCAGTTAAAAATGACCTCTATAGTGTATGAAAGCTAGTACTACGGAGAGTTCAAGCTGTTTCTCTGGTTCCACCCACCCGAATTTGATGAAACATAGCTTAGATTTTAAGTTGGACCTCAATCTACTAAATTGTGAAAAATCCATCAAAATTCGTTTAGCGGTTTTTGCGTAATTCGCGCACAAATATTTAGAATTTACAGTTTTATTATATGTATAGATTACAATTTCAGCAGTACCTATAATGTTTTCTCGCAAATGTATTGAAAAACGTAGTATGGCACACGGTTGTTAAGGTTTTTTAAAACTCGTGACGATTATAAACCCTCGCCTACGGCTCGGGCTTATAAAACGTCAACTCGTTTTAAAAACCCCCTTACCAACCTTGTATCATAAACTACTATGAATACTCTGCCTAAGGAGTCTAAAATTACAATCTGGGTCAATTTAAGTGAAAATTATGAAGCTAAACCAAAAATTTTTAGGTAAATATAACCTAAATGACAACGTAACGTTTTTGGTTTTATCGTTCAGAATTACCGCGATTGGGCTCCAAGAGTGGTTAAGCGACGCGAACTTTAAAAAAACCAAGTACCATGGGAAACATCCATGGAACCCTTTAGTTCTCTAGAACATGGAACCCTTAGGATCACTTCGTAACCCATATGTCTGTCTAGGTCAGCCATACTCAACCTTTTTTTATGGGGCCACAAACACGTTTAGATCTTGAAGCGCGGGCCGCAAAAATATTTAGGTGTTAAAAAAAACATAATTCAAAATTATGATATTATAAACATAATACATATTTACTTAGTCAAAGTTTTAAAATTCCAAGTGGGCCAATCACAAAGGGCCGCAGATTGAGTATGGCTGGTCTAGATCATTTTCTCAGGAACTGGTACCATGTTGAAATTAACCGCATTGTACAGTACGAGGCAATCACCTTGACACTTTTTCGACGGAGTGGGGATAAGTTTGCGCATGTGCACTTGCGAGCCACCAATAGCGCGCGCCCCTCCCCCGCCGCCCGCGCCCCTCACCGCTACGCATACACAAAATACGCGTTCTGCGCAATCCCCACACGATTTCAAGATGTTTGCCTCTTAAAGCGAAAAAAGGTACTGTACATATATCACATAAAAATTAAGTCATGTTTGTACTCGCTCTGTTGTAAATAGTTTGTTGGTAAGCATCCAAGAATTTTATATTAATATTATAAGATTCTTGTAAGCATCCCATAATCTTAATTACCGCATTGTAGCAGATAAAACTTTGACTGTAGCGTTGTTCTCTCTGTCGAGTAAATATTTAGAACGATAGACAAAGTACTTCTTTGCATAGCAAACCATATTATTACGTAAATAGATATCACCCAGATAACAACGCAATTAAGTACTTTTGTTTTAATGTTTTTAGAAAACATAAATACTCTCTCTCTCTCTCTATTGCAGAGACACTTAAAAGTGCAAACATCCCCTTTCAGCTTCGAGCTCTTGCTCTTATGTTACAGTAGAACTGGAATACTATCAATTAGGGCCGTTACAGACATTCTAACTTTTAGCATATCAGTTATTAGCATTTTTTTACACGTGCGTTGTTTAGTATTTGGTCGCTGCATCTAGCTCCCGAAAAGCAGCTGTCGTCGATCGCCAATGCTAAAAGTATCGTGTCTGACTCTAACCCTTAGATTCTTACTTACTGACTTGGAATCACAATTTAAACTAATGCCCTGGTAAGCCTATTACCATAATAAAAGCCTATTTACATACCAATATCCCACTCAGCTTATTTGATGCTACTTATATACAAGATTTCATGAACATTAATTTACGAGCCCTCCTTGGGTTTGCCGGCCATGCGGTCGATGAGACTGGTGATCATGTCAGCGTCTACTAGCCCAATAAATTTGTCTACTATTAAACCGTTCTTGATTGCTATTACGGCGGGCACTGCTTTCACCTAGAAATAAATAAATAAAATAAATATTGTTTAACATCACATACACTGGCTAGATTCCAAAGTAACAAAAGCACTTCATAATATTCAGCTCCAAGTACCAGCGAGAGCTACATTCAGACGACCGGCATGTCTTGCCGTGCCGTGGTCCGCGACTAAATATCGTCGTAACTCTTTTTTCATTAGATCGGCTGTAGGTATAGTATAATAAAATTGTAGACTTTAATGATTTAGATCTATTTAATTCTAGCTCGCGAAGTATTCAAAATCTTATGGTGCAGAGGTGGTTCGATGGTTCTCTGACTGTCCGTTCTTAATTTGTGTTGTGACTTTTATTGCTTATTTGCTTTGTTGTTTAGTACTTAGTGTGAGAATGCATGTTTTTTCATATTAATCAGCAAGCATTAGATGTTATATGCGAGAACTTGTACAGGTGCATAGACTAATACACGGATTACTAAAAAAACTATTTAGTCACTGTATTGTATGTTCTCCTATGAAATAAAATAAAATATCAGCCGCACGACACCCACTGCTGGGCATAGGCCTCCCCCAATGATCTCCACGACGGCGACGATCGGTTTTGCGCTGCCCGCATTCAACGTCGGTCCACGTTGTCGGGGGCCTACCCACGGAGCGTCGTCCGGTGCGCGGTCGCCATTCCAGAACCGCCCCGCCCCAACGGCCATCGGTTTTTCTCGCTATGTGTCCCGCCCACTGCCACTTTAGCTGAGCAATCCTTTGAACGATGTGGGTTACTTTAGTTCTACTACGGATCTCCTCATTTCTGATTTGATCAGGCAGGTAAACGCCGAGCATGGCTCTCTCCATTGCACGCTGGGTGACCTTGAGCTTCTTATGAGACCCATAGTTAGCGACCACGTTTCACTGCCGTAAGTCATGGCAACACACACACTGGTCATAGACGACCATAGTCACGGTCATAGTCTTGAGACGAAAGCACTTATGTTATAGAAATCGGGCACAACAGTGGTAATACATACAAACACCTAGACTATAGCTCCAGTAGCATTACCACTGAAAATCCATTGTTTTTGACAATGATGGATCTAAATTAGATAAAAATCTCCTCCTTTTTTAAGTCGGTTCATAAATAAGTATCACATTCCTGTCGTGGGAATACTAAACAATTATTATTATTATAATTATTCATTTATGTCAACCCCTGGGAAACCGACTTTGACCCCAAGGGGTTGATATCGACCACTTTGGGAATCCCTGGTTTAGAGCATAATTTCTGTGCTATTAAACTATGGATAGTTTACCTCGAACGTATGCACCAGGTCGGCATTGTCTTCCACATCAACTACAGCCAAATCCAAGTTGCTGAGGGGCTCGATCAGTTCCTTTAACTTCGGTGTGAGGATCTTGCACGGCTCACACCAATCCGCGTGGAAGTTTACTATCACCGGTTTGTCGTTGTTCATTACCTAAGTAGAAATAAGCATTTTAATCATTTAATGCTTCCTCACAATCACAAAATAATGAGATACCAAAGTTATTTTTAAATTTTAATAAATAACTTTATTTTTATCACTACAGAGGAAATAAGTGTTACAATGAGTGTATATGTTACCGTTAAAGTACAGAATCCGTTAATCTGCAGATTCACTAGTGATTTCACATTCACATTAAACTGGTCGAGTCAGTTAGAGTGCGATTTCCGCACTTTAACTAGTTATTCTGCACATTAACGGATGCTACACCGTTAAAGTGCGGAATACAGTGAGTGAAATAGCCATGGCTTCAGGAAATTTAAGTAAAAGACCTATATTGAAAGTTTATTTTACAAAAACTTTGTTTCTGGCGCTTCGCCGGCCACTCCCGCGGCACGCTCGTTTGGCTCGCGCGTTTTTGGTCGCAATACTAACCTAACCTAAAGACCTAAAGGACTGCAGACAGTCTAAGATCTTCATCAAATCAGTTGATAAAAAGAAAACTAGAGAATTGCTGAAACGAAGCAGGAGAAATATAAGAACGATTGTAGGAGTACTGACAGGACACTGTCCACTAAACAGACACCTGTCAGTGATCAAACGGACAGAGGATCCCCTCTGTCCACAATGCAAAGAAAGAGAAGAAACAATCTACCACTTCATGGCAGAATGCCCGATGTACGCATCACTGCGCTGGGAGCTCTTTGGAGTGGACAAGCTTAAGGAAGAGGATCTAAAGAAGTTAACGATAAGTCAACTCAGCAGGTATTGGAAGCGCACAGGTAGGTTCCAGGGTCCGACGCCGGTGGGGTAAATGATAATGGGTGAAATGGTCCCGACCAAGGTGACTGATCACCCGCCCGGCTTCAGACAATATTTAGCTAGGACAATACTTTGGAATCTCCAGTCACAATATAGAGAGAGTACAGTCACCAACACTGTATAACCAGAATCTCAAAACAATCTCAAACATATTCGAGTATGTAATAATAATAATAATAATAATAATAAATGCTTGGACAATTTCACACAGCGCCATCTAGCCCCAAACTAAGCAAAGCTTGTAATATGGGTGCTAGACAACTGATATACACTTATATACTTTTTAAATAAATACTTATTATACATAGTAACACCCAGACCCGTCACAGAAATTAAAATTCATCATTTCAATTTCTGCCCGGCCGGGAATCGAACCCGGGACCTCTGGCGTGGTAGGTGGCATGTTGACCACTGCACCACTCAGGTCGCCAAATGTGTGACACAGCGATGAGAGCGGTCTTTGTGTGTGTGTGCGATGCTCAAGCGCCTGTAGCACTAAGCTTAACCATAGACCAAGAAGATATGGTCTATGGCTTAACTTATGTTAGTCTCTCTATTTTGTGCTCTGGTAATAATAATTATAATGTGCGTGTTAATTAATTTAAATTAATTTAAACACAGTGTCCCTTTAACTTGCTAAGATAAAGTGAAACACTAGATAACAATACATACCTTTATTAGATTAGGAACACAGGTTTTAAACGCGTTTTTAAACTAAACATAGGTGTTGGACACCTACCTTATCCCGACGTTTCGACCGAGTTGCATCGGCCGTTGCAATGCAACTCGGTCGAAACGTCGGGATAAGGTAGGTGTCCAACACCTATGTTTAGTTTAAAAACGCGTTTAAAACCTGTGTTCCTAATCTAATAAAATGCAACGCGAAAGTTTAAAAGTAAATACATACCTTATTTATAAATTCTTCATTATTCTTAACTAATATAGTCTCATTGTGCACTATTGACGTAGAAATGGCCTTTGCTTGCCGCAATTTTGCTAAACTCCGAATTGGTGACCGCAAACTATGACATAATGTGTTAGACATATTTTTCTGTAACAAATGATTTCATTTATGATATTGAGAAATAAAAATATCTTAAAACCCACCATGGTTTTTTATCAAGAAAGCGAAAATAATTTTTTTGCCAATAGTTAGTATTGAAAAACAGTTTTGTCAGGTTTTGCTGAAGTTTAGCCTTATTTTATATTTATTTTGGTGTTATTTCCATAGAAACAAGACAAAAAAATCTGGTATAGTGTCAAAAAATTAATGATCAAAAGATTTATTTATTTTATCTGTATCACACAGATGATGATATCAGATTTACACAACTATCATTCGTATTTATTCCAAAGTTTTATAAAGGGCTTTAAACATTTTAGCATAGTGGTACCTAACCTAACCATAATTTTTAAATAAAATAATGAATAATAATAATCTATACAGGATCTTTAACATAGATTATCTCGGAAATGTTGCGCTTTAGGAGTTTATATCATGTCATTTTTTGTTCATCTATAGATCCTCTATCAATATACACAGGTTTCGTTGAAGCTCTATTCCCATCAAAAATTAAAAAATGTGTTAAAAAAATGGGTAGGTACCACTATGCCAGCCTGTCATACTAAGTGGTTCAAACACTTTTTTTTCCATTATGATGATGCAAACCCAGATGAATATGCTTTAAAATGATTAAATACAGTTTTGTGTTTGTCTTTTTTTACAAATTATATAATCATATAAATCAAATCCTAGAAATTATTAAGTTGTCAACGCTTGAGCGGCCCGATCAACCCGCACAACATTGGAAAATTTATTGTGTCTCAGTTTCTAGGGCTTGAAGGATTAAACATAATTTAAAAATGTCACTGTAAATGCAAAAATCAAAATTTTAATCTTAATATATAATAAAATCTAAATTTAATAATAAATTATGAATTTATTAAACTTACTACTAAACGTAACTAAATGTACTTAGAAAAGTATTTCATTTTAACTTCATCTGTGAATAAAAATTTTACAGACTTTAGTAAATTGTTGTAAGCGTCAGAAATAAATGTTATGCTGTATCTATCATGAGCATGTAACTCTAAATACAACAGCCTATCAAATGTATAAACATAGTAAATAGGTACAAGTTGTTAATAATATTGTACATTTATGCATGCATGCACTACATACATTCTAGAGTTTGTCACATCCAAAAATGAGTCCTCAACAATTACAATACAAAAGAACCCATTGAAAGATAGAATATTTATAAATGTTACCTTGCTAATCAATAGGGAGAACCATACATAAGATAACATTCTGACCTTAACTTAAATACATAGGTACATAACACTGGAATAACAACTTACCCATAATTTTAGGATATTATGCCAAAGCTCTTGGCTTTTTTAGTTTCAACTGGCACAAGGCATACATAAATGAAACAATAGATGGAACCAGCAACACCACTGACAAGCAAAAACGAGAAGATCACGTATCGAGTCACGAACAAGTGATCATAAAAATTGGCACCAAATGAGTAATTCGCCTCCCCTTTTGGCAGTAGCATGAGAATGATAGTTAGTGAAATAGATACGGCCACAGATATTTTCCCAATGAAATGTCCTGTACGCACAGATATCCAACACAAAAAGAAAGTTATGATCCACAAAACAGTTAAAAAGTAAATTCCGACACCGAAATTAGACATTTTTGCTTGCAGTCCGAATAATTATGATTGAAGTTGAAGCATACAAGAATGAAACTAGGAGGAACATGCAGCATATTCTAGCATAACAAGGGGTTAGATTAATTACGGTTCAATCAGAAGACAGCACAAATATGTTGCGAATTTTATGGTCAGAACAGAAAGCGGTTACAACTCGTTTTTAGATAAAAAATAATACCTATTTTTGATATAAACCTTGAATTTCTCTCACAAGTTCACAGTTCACACAACCCAAAAAAACAACCATTGACAGACAAATCAAAATTCAAATCAAAGAGAATATAATCACTACGTTTATTCAAATGACAAAATTGACTTTGACATTAAAATGTAGGTTCATTTGATTCAGCATACTAATCGCTGAGTCAGCGATCGCCACAGAGTAAAATATTGTAATTATAAAAAGGTAAGGCACATATTTTGTCTGACGCCACGCGTTAACACGCCGTATTTATATGGACGTGTTGGAAAATAAATGGGGTTGGTAAACTTTTCCAAAACTGTTGTGAATTATATATTTTCTGGTAGCTTTTGGCTTTGGAGTCAGGAATAACAAATTGCGGAATTTTTATAATGCTTCATTTTAATTTAAATAAAAACTTAAATTTTTAATTTACATCATAGTACAATAAATCACTATTACGGCTGTATGCGTAGGTTATGCCTTTGCTCCAAAGACTTTCTATGTTGTTGCTCAAAACAAAAAAAAAACAAAAGTATGATTACTCTTTGTCACTGTCTGTCAAATGTCAATCAGTTTTTTAAATCAGTAAATGCAAAGGAACTTCGTGTTCAGCCGTATGTTTGATATTTTATCGCGATAATAATATAAAAAAATATATTTAGTTAACAAGGTAAAATAAAAAAAAAATAATATTATTTTCTTTATTCTTCAAACTTGTGCTATCAAAAAAAAATATAAAACAATTCTCTTCGAAAAAGTTTACCAACCCCTATGAAAACCGATGTCATCTGACGGCGTGCGTGTAAACCATGTGTAAACCATAGATATGTGTAAACCGTAAACTAACACGTGGCGTCAGACAAATGTGACCTTGAGGGTCACTGACCAGCTAGAGGTCAATGATGAGGGTATACATAGCCTTCTATAATTCCAAGCCATGAAGTGAGCAGAACGGTCACATCACATGTGGTCAAGCACATAGTTTAATAATAGTCTTTTTATTATTGATTATTTCTTTTTCCTATATTATCTGCGTTTAAACTAGTTGTAAATTGTGATGTAAGATTATTTCAATCAAGATTCTATATTTATTATTATTATTTATTTATACATGAGGTTTGAGTCGAATTGTTTGACCTTCTCGGGGGTCCTTTAGTACGATGAGCATTTTGATCTAGGCCTAGCAATGAATTTTACATCATTGAAAAGGTCTTTTTCAATTTCAATACAGTTGCTCGAAAATGTGAGCTTACGATGACAGTCGAGCGTGCGGAAAGTTGATTTTACCGCACGCCGCGCGCCGCCGGCGCCGTGCGTTTTTGTTTACGATCGTTTTTTTTTAATTTCTACTAGCTTCCGCCCGAGACTTCATCCGCGTGGACAATACAAAAATATAACAAAGAGTTTAAAATGACCCCTTTAGTGTTTAAAAGCTAGTACTACGGAGAGTCCAAGCTGTTTCCCTACCTGGGGCCTTACTATGAGCTCTTATAGCAGGGCTTATATTGAACTGCATTACTTTTTCGTACTATGACCTCAACGGTTAGTATGAAAGCTGGCCTTAAACAGTCCTTTTTAAGGCCTGCTTTTGAACTGAACGGTTTCTTATTTGCTGATGGTAAGCCCCCTGAATTTGATGAAACATAGCTTAGATTGTAAGTCTGACCTCAATCTACTAAATTGTGAAAAATCCATTAAAATTCGTTAAGCGGTTTTTGAGTAGTTCTCGCACAAATATTTAAAATTTACAGTTTTATTATATTTATAGATTACAATTGCAGTTGTACCTATAATGTTTTCTCGCAAATGTATTGAAAAACGTAGTATGGCACACGGTTGTTAAGGTTTTTTAAAACTCGTGACGGTTATAAACCCTCGCCTGCGGCTCGGGCTTATAAAACGTCAACTCATTTTAAAAACCTCCTTACCAACCTTGTATCATAAACTACTATAAAGAAACACTTTATTGTATGACAGCAACGCTAAATCAAAACAAAGTTTAGATGCGTTACCCGCACTCCACAGTGGCAAGACGAAAGTAAGGTAATTGCCCGACTTTCAATTAGTCAGGCACAGGCTCGTGACACGTAAACACACACCACTCTCGTCAGTCAGACACAAAACCGTGACATTCTGATCAAAAATGCCTTCCTGCGTCTATAAACGATGTGCAAATTATACAGCAACAGTCAGAGATCGGAAAAATGTTTCATTTCACACGTAAGTAGGTACTGTATTTAACCGTAAAATGTATTTTCGTATTTTGTATTACTCTAATCGGCCATTTTTTTACAAAGAGTGAGACGCGCCAATGAGCATGCAGCGTATCAGACGAAACTTATGATGTCTGTTTATCTCTTTCTAACGACAGGGATTCCGTATGGTGGCGTTCATTTTTGTCCCACTATTGATGTAATATGTCAATGTATCTGCAGTACCTGTCGCTGTTTTAAATTGCATGATGTTGGCGCTTAACGCATCTAAACTTTGTTTTGATATATTGTTGTATGACAGCATTTATGTCAACTATTAGTACTTTGAGAGTTATAAGACTCTGAACTCAACCAAATTTTATAACATTAATGACTTAAAACTCTGAAAATACTAACAATAAAATTGATTTATATAAAATTTAAACCTTTAAAATGATATTATTATATCATTCATTACTATAGGTGGGGTAGATCAACACCCATAGGCAATTAACCAGTTTTATACTTATAAACATGACGTGACTCCAAAAGTATTAACAATTGATATATTAAGGTATATTAACAGAAAATATTTGTCTTTAAAAGACCTTTCTAATGATATATCATTTATTGCTAGAGGGCGTGTTAATCAACTCCCTCTGAAAAAATTCAACAATAAAAATAATATCTTTGTCAGACATTTTTTCCTGGTTAACATTGATATTTTTCTTATTGTTTTATACAAAAAGCATTTCAATAAAGGAACTAAATTATTTTCATATTTTCAACCCCGCACCATAAAATCGACTTTTTAAAATTGAAATATTCCCATACATTCAATGGAGACTAACCGACGCCATGACCACGAACTGACACTAACAGACGCTGTCATGCTTATGTTCATGGCTTGTAAAATAGAGAAGGCTAAGCCTGCCTAGCATGACCGATTTATATCGCGTGATATAGCATTTTATCGACACTCAACTGTCAAACTCCTTTGTCTTTTTGACAGTTAAACGTGATAAAACGCTATATCACGCGATATAAATCGGTCATGCTAGGCAGGCAGTTTGTCTCGCTCTATTAGGGTAACCATAATGAACCCCCTAAACGATCAAAATTGCTTGTCAATCATTTACATTGCATTGCTTGTCAATCACATTTTGATCGTCTAGGAGCGATGCTTGACAAGCACCACAGAATAAATAGTTTACCGTGGCCAATCAAAAGTAGGCCACGCCCCCAAATGGTAAATGCAATGTAAATGATTGACAAGAAATGCTTGATCGTCTAGGGGCTCCATAAGAGTGAGTTAAAAAACTATCAGTAACAAAACCGCACTCTGAGCCACTGAACGCAACCGAAGTGTCAAGCAAAGTGAGTGAAGTGAAGTGTGAGGTATGTGAAATTGTGAATAGAAGTGAAGTGAGTAAATTTTTTTGTTTGATTGTGAAGTGAAATTTTGGTGCTGTGTGATCCTGTCAATTTTATAGAAATGTAAGTAGTTAACGTTTTTCTTATTATATAGAGGTGCTATTTTTAGTAGACTTAAGTAATCTAGTTTGTAATCTAAAGCATTGGTTCAACCTTCAAAAGCTGTTTGAATGATCTGAAACAGTCACAATTTTGTAACGCCATTTTCTGATCAGAGTAGGTTGATTCTTCTGGATTTTAGTATTTTTTATAATTATGTAGGTACTCGATGAAGTATGATCTATATTACAGTAAAAGTAAATAGAAAAATACAAAATATCTTGATTCACTTGATCGTTAAAATTTTAACTCTTAGAATTTGATGACTAATGCTCGTTTTAACAAGGTCTAATAATTGCGAATAAATGAAAGGCTTGAGCATGCTTGAATCACATTCTCACTGGATAGACGAAACTATCATGTTTATCTTCAAAGACGTAATTTTAATACCTATCAATCAACCTTTCATTATTTAAATGTCTCAACCTTGAAGGTTATGCTTGTTTTTCAACAATTATTGCTGTCCTATTTACACAAAGTTTTGGTCTTACTTTTTTGTTTGGTAGGATAAGATGAGATAGAGACATAGTTTCTCTATCTTCATTATCCTCACATTCTTGTATGAAACAGCCCCAATAGAACTTGCTACCTACAAATAAAAAAAAGGTCCAGGTATTGTTAAAAGGAGGTGCAACTCTAGGAATGTCACTTAAGAGTTGCCAAGCCTGGCATCATCCCGCTTCAGTTAAAACCCATTGTATTCTTCCTCTGACTAACAACATACATTGCCTAGCCATACCAATGCTGTGTTCACGCATAACAGACCAAATGGGAGTCTAAATGCGGAGAAAAGAGCCCATCACCAATACCAATACATACATTGTCGATGATTAATATAGGTAGTCCAAAAGGACATGGCTAAATGAAAGTATCAAACCCAATAGAAACAGGAAAATTGGGGGTCACCTATATTCAGCAATGGATGTCTTAGTAGTAGGTCCCCAGCAGATCTAGCGGCTAAAAAAACAATGAAGTTAATGTAAACTATGATTTGGCAGATGTATGTGATATACATTACATATGCTAAATACATTGCTACTTCATTTTGGCACAAATAAAACTTACCAAGGAAAAGTAGTAATGTATTATAGAATAGAATAGAATATCATTTATTTGCATTTGATTAGGGTACACTGGAGGTCTTATAGTATTTAAAAGATCTGCCTATTCAACCATTAACAATAGCATGCAAATATTATCTGAAATTAAAATTAACAAGTAAGGCTACATACTTTTTTCTTTTTAACATTTCACATTGAGGATGTCGAGTTACAATTTATAACTCATCTATCATCATAGCAGTCAGATTACAAAGTCACAACAATTAAAATACAAATAAGATAAATGTCAATAAAAATCAGAATAACAATATTATGTCAATAAGAATTAGAAAATTAGAATAATATTCTTGCAATTGCAATCAGATCGATTACGACAGCAATGCAAGTTAGCCCCTGCCTTTCTATTGTCTAATTTTAAAATCTATTGCAATTGCTTTCAGGATGTGATACATTGAAATTTATTTTTGGCACAAATAAAGACTTATCAAAGAAATGTAGCAATTTGTCCATCTGTCAAATAAAAGCGATTGCGATAGATTTTGAAATTAGACAATTAGGCCCCTGGTCATGATAATTTTATTTATCCTACTTCCTACTAATATTATAAATGTGAAAGTTTGTGGGTTTGGATGTTTGTTCCTCAATCACGCAAAAACTACCGAACGGATTTGGTTGAAAGGCACAAAGATAGCAGATAGCCTACTAGATTAAAACGTAGGATACTTTTTATCCCGATGTTCCCACGGTAACGGGAAACACGCGGGTGAAACCGCGGGCGGCCGGTAGTTTTTTTATATATATAGGTATATTATTCTATGCGATAATTGGTATCCATGGTATAAACTCTGCTTAGTTTTGACTAAATAATAAATTGTTATGTTGGGATTGATACAGACTTCAACAACTTGGTGAACATATTATACTATATTTTATTATATATTTTGAAGTCTGTTATAATACAGACACACTGTACTTATTGTCTTAGTAGGAGTTTAGGATTGTAACCTTATGAAACGTTCCTAAATATTTTTTCATAAGAAATACTAAATATTCAGCAACATATTACTAGTAATAAGTAACTAGGTACAATGCTTATACACTTCTAAAGCAGTGGCCCATACTTTCATTTAGCCATGGTGTTCTTAGCTTCTTATTAATAATTCTTAGCTAAGATAGTCTTTAAAAAATCCTAAGAAAAATGAGAATATTATTTACCACCTACTGATCTTCTGTTTTCATTCAAGTTCATGTTAACTGTTTGCTTTAATCATGGTTTTGAGAGTTTATTAAAAAAGTGAAAGTAGTAAGTAGACGAAAATAAATAAAATAACAAAATCAGTTGATTTCAATAATTAATTGGTTCAGGTGGTGGTGGTAGATAAGCATATCTAGTTATTTAATATGTTAGAAAAAGTTTAGTAAAAAAATGCATCTCTATTCTTTCTACACTATAAAAAAAAACAAAATAAATATAGATAAAATACACTCTCCCTAATAACTGACCTAACCATCCATTTGTTGTCACCTGCAAAGCATAAAAACCTTTTTCTTTGATAGCTATAATTTAATTTATTTATTTATTTTATAGTAACGATTACGGGAGTTACATGTGACCCGCGGATGCCATTTAAGATAAAGGGAAAACTTTATAAGTCCGTAATAAGGCCAGTAGTCATGTATGGATCAGAATGTTGGGCTATGAAGATGATGGATGAAAGGAAATTACATGTAGCAGAGATGAAAGTGTTGAGGTGGATGTGTGGTGTGGCACGAACGGATAAAATAAGGAATGAGTTAGTCAGAGGAAGTCTGAAAGTAGCACCAGTAACAGAGAAGCTGAAGGGAATCGTCTGGCTTGGTTTAGGCATGTTATGAGAAGGGATGAAGGGCATGTTACTAGAAGAGTAATGGATATGGAAAGTAAGAGGAAGACCGCAGAAAAGATGGATGGATTGTGTGCGGAATGATATGAATGTGAAGGGAGTGGATGAGGGGATGATGAGTGACAGAAAGGAATGAAAGAGAAAGACGCAATGCACCGCCCCCAAATAAATTGGGATAAGGGTAGGGAGATGATGATGATGATTTATTTTATAGTAACTGTTGGCTGTGGGTCAATTTTTATGTTCTAATCTAATGTTTTTGTATTCAATAAAGGTGTGGTATTATGAAGTATGAGTCATTGTTGTAGTGGGCCGGCATCACATTTTTATTGGATGTTAGTTTTGTCAAAACTAACGCAATATAGGATATTGGTATTGTTGGAATTTCAAACCTTAAGGGGGTGAAATGGGGTAAATAAACCTGAAAACGCCTTCTACCAGCATTTTAATGATTTTTTAAAATGTCCACGCGAACGAAGTCGCGGGCAAAAGCAAGTCTGCTATACAATCCTTATTAGTAGGTACGGGCGAAATATAATTTGCTTACTTTTTAAATATTTTTTTTTTTAATTATCTTCAATCAATAGTTTATACCTAATTATGTTTTAAAAGTACAACACTAAAAATATTGCATACAGATCGAAATTAAATTCATGTAGATTGAGTTGAGTTCAATGAAGCAGAGTGGAGTAGTATCATAGGATTGTGTCCCTATCACACGGGTTCACGGTCGGCCGCGCGCGTCAATAACGAATCCTTGAAGGTCCTCGGTCAGGTGTGCATTGCGTGATGCAAGTGTTTATAACTTGCTTCCTTATTTATATGACCGGTTGACGGTATGTAGGTAAAAAACTGGCCAAAAGCGAGTCGAACTCGCGCACGAAGGGATCCTTACCTAAAAACGGCAAAAAATCACGTTTGTTGTATGGAAGTGTTGTTATAGCAGTGGCAACAGTAATACATTATCTGTTAAAATTTCAACTGTCTAGTTATCAGGGTTCATGATGTCCATGATACAGACAGACACACAGGGCCCGTTTTTACCCTTTAGGTACGGAACCCTAGTCAATTAAAATTCCTAGTCAATCTAAAAGAATTCGGCAGAAGTATCAGCATCGCTTATTTTCACTCCCTCATTGTAAGACGAACGCCGGAAAACGTGCTCCATTGTACAGAATAATAAAATTTTACAATGAAAATCTAAGCAATGTTGACATACTCTGGTTGTCTACTTCTTTGTATAAGAAAAATGTCACTTTGTCCCTCACGCAATAGCATCTAAATCTTATTCCATTCTGTTTTGTTTGTTACAGTATTATAAATAATTAATTGAAATTCAAAATTGATAAAATTTATGTGATTTAATCACTGCTAAAGCGCACAGCATATATTTACATAGACTTTTAAGTAACTAGTGGATAATGAAGTTGGTTGTACAATAATATAAGATGTCACCTGTAACGCATAATTGTATGACTAAAACACATTGTATAACTGTTTTTTGTCCCAAATAAAATAAAATAAAATAAAACCCTAAAAATGATGCCAGCACCTGTCATAGTGGATCTTCAAAACATACTGGCCATTACTGGCATACCTACTTAATTTAGCTGAAATATCGGAACTGATAAAGATAGAATCACTTGGTTGTCTGTCTGTCTGTTTGTCGACACCATTTTTTACAGATGTCCGTGTGGATATCAAGTTGAAATTAATAACAAACTCCACAGCGCAATAAGTAAAAGTCTGAAAATCTTCATTTGATAAAAAATATAAAGTACGGAACCCTCTCGGCGCGGAAGTCAGACACGCACTTGTCCAGTTTCTTCTATGTATTTGTATTGATCCAATCAGTTTAATGATAGGCGCCGCCTTTAATATTAATCAGTCAAGTGGAATAGATAATGTTATAATAATCAAGAAAGCTATTATTAAAACAACATTGTATGTATGTATTGTCTGGTACGGTATGGATGTTTATTTACTTACTTATATTTTTCTTGAACACGACTGCTCATTTCTTCCTTTTGCATTCCATTCCATACCGAAAACTAGTTTCCATCGCCAACCATCGCATTGCATGCGACATTCTCTATTTCGATATTCGACTGTTCTTTTTTCGTCCTGTCCTTAGGTTTTTAAAACTAGTTGACTTCAGTTGCCTTTTATATTCCGAATTCCACGAAAGGTACTTACTTCAAAAGTTGGATTTCTTACGGCCAAATACTCAAAGGCTTCTAAACTAAAATCTTAGTTGAGGCCACCTTAAGTTTAAGAAGCGATTAGATTTAAGTGAATTTTGGTATTGGTGATGGGCTCTTTTCTCTGCATTTAGACTCCCATTTGGTCCGTTATGCGTGAACACAGCATTGGTATGGCTAGATTTAAGTGAAATACTTAAACGCTTTTTATCTGTTGGTAATGTCTGCTTAGCTAAGAACGCTGGTAACATTACCGAGTTTTTCGAACCGTTTCTTTACAATGCAGTCCATCGATATCATACTTGGCAGTACGTAATCAAAGTTACCTCACTTCTTCCTCTTTCGGTCCTTAACTTAAGGCCGTCTTAGAAATTGAGTCTCCCATTTTTTTAATTGAATATGAGTTAGGGCGGTCTCAACTGTTTGAGGAGCTCTTAAATATTTAAGCAGCGTTTGAGTATTCGGCCGTTATTTATCACTCATATTTTGAAACTAACTGCATTCAAAATCATCTAGGTACCGGAATAGCGAACCCGAAAATAATAATATGTGAATAAGTCTGCCTTCATTAGCTACAGTACAATTAGTGAACCACTTTCGTAAAATGTAACAGCGTGGTTGAAAAACCATTGTTCAATCAAACTTTCACGTTTTCTATCCTGCGATTCACAAAGAGATCTTTTTGGCTTTGTGCCGTTTGTCTTTAAAGCAGGGATTGATATTGATAACATTATTTTTCAATGTAACGTTATTTCTTCCTTTTTTTACCGTTACTTTTAACATTAACGTTATGTCAATAAAGAACGTTACTTTAGATAACGTTACATTGAAATTAACGTTATTACAGTAAATAACGTTAATTTTAACGTTATTACAGTAAATAACGTTATATTTAACGTCATTACAGTAAATAACGTTAATTTTAACGTTATTTCTTACTTTTTGTTACCGATGCTTTAAAATTAACGTTATTCCAATTAATATCGTTACTTTTTTACTTTTTGTTAAAGTTTAACGCTATATTTAACGGTAATTTTACCGGTACAATAATTTTAACGTTATTTTTACCGGTAAATTTACCGATAAAATGTTTTAACGGTATTTTTAAAGTTATTTTTTGTATCGTTATTTTTTTTAACGGTATTTCAATCCCTGCTTTAAAGTAAGCAAACGTCATAATATCATCATATAATTCAAAATACATTAAATTTTCAGGAAGTTGCGTATTAACTTTAGGTTTTTCGTTGGTGTAAAATGTGTTTTAAGGCGAAATTCGCGTACACTGATCGCAAATCCACTGTACTAACAAACACAATGCGGTACCTATCCACAGCTGCTATTACTGATAGACATGCATTGTTGGGATGAATGTAATGAATCGAAACTATCGTGATAATAGCACTTGAAGAGGGAAAGTAATAGGTACCAATAATAGAAAGCCACTTCAAGACCACCACTCCAAATTCACTAGCAGGCTTCTAATTCAATTATTTTGATATTGAGGTCGGCTGTATGTATTCATTGTGCTGTACAGCCTGTGCATATGCTCGGCAATTTAGACTTTTTTAAGTAATATCAAGGAAAATCAATATTTAGTCTAGATTTTGCTTGAATTGGGAAGATTCTTTCTTTCTTACAAAATATATTTTATATTAAGATTATTAATATAATTGAAAAATATTAGAAAAAATCGACTCACCCGTAGCGCATTGCATTGGGCCGGAATCCTAAGGGTGCGGGTTCGAGTCCCGTCTGAGCTGCTACGGGTGAGTCGATTTTTTCTAATATTTTTCAATTATATTAATAATCTTAATATAAAAAAATAGCATTGTGAATGCATAAAATCTAAAATTTTAAAAATTATATGGCTATTACATCTTAATCGATTTGTCTAGCACCTGTAAAGGTGTTGCTTTCGAATGTCGAAGTAATTCTCTTCACATTGATGAGATGGCGCTGGCCTACAGCGTAAAAAAACGTGAAAAGTATTAGAAAATTTCGCCAAGCTCGCTAGCGACTCGGTAGCATAATTGGTTAGTGCATTGGGCCGGAATCCTAAGGGTGCGGGTTCGAGTCCCGTCTGAGCTGCTACGGGTGAGTCGACTGAGCTGCTACGGGTGAGTCGATTTTTTCTAATATTTTTCAATTATATTAATAATCTTAATATAAAAAATAGCATTGTGAATGCATAAAATCTAAAATTTTAAAAATTATATTTTATAGTTAAAATAATTAGTAGTACTTATCTGTAATGATAGCTTTTATTAATTTAATTAATGTAAAATAAATCATTTGATTACTAATAATAATAATGCTTGGAGGAAAGAATTTACGGCATTTCGTTATACGTTACTCTCGTCGATGTTTCTTTTTATTTTATCTGATAAGGACTGTCGCATTACTTTCAAGATAGCCCATGTATTTACTGAAATGCTGATTAAGTATAGATCTGTTTATGTCCACTAATATCTATAAAATCCACCAATATTTAAATAAAAAATAGCGGTCCTAGTATGCTGCCTTGTGGGATCAGATTTTAAGCAAACGCTTGTACTAAAATTAATCATAAGCACCTTCCCGTAATGTAATAACATAGGAATTTAAGAGGAACTTTCGACTTCTTTAACCCGAATCCCAAAATTATAATTTTCGTGGTGACTTACCGAATGTAGATAGACATTATCTATAATAATGATAATTCTAAATTATACTTGATGAATGCCTTACGGTTCTTTTGATTTATGATTTGAGAAGTTTCTCTTCTCTCTTACTTTTATGTGGTCATGGAATGGGTACATCGTTTCTGTACTTCAAACAGGAGTACGAGTAGGTAAATAAGGAGACGTAGGTTTGCAATCATTAAAAGGCGGATTTCTTAGTTGTCTTCGTTGTTTTGTATGTTTCTGTCTTTGTTTTCTTATAGAAGTCCCATTTTGTTTAAAAAAATGTTTCCCTGTACAACACATTAAGTTTTTAATGGTTTTTAAGGAACTAGGTATGCCCTTCCTCAATTTTAGGGTTTAGGCTTCTACAGCTCCACACAGACTTGCCTTTGCAAATATCGGTTCAAGATTTAGGATTCTAAAGCAGAAAATGTTGTTGATAGATTTTTTATTTATTCTTGACTTGTGACGACTTTTGCTGTTGTTGTCATAGAATAAGGTTTGAAGTCTATAAGTATTTTTTGTATCTAGTTTTCCGCATTTTGCAGAATATGTTCAGTCAGTCGGCCTGCCGGCATCCTATAAATACTTAGTTGATCAAGAGACAATGACCGTGACCGTAGTGAGACGCATAGTGACTCACTCACTGCTCGGCTGAATCGATCGCCTCGCTGGGATCGGAACGTGAGAGCAAATTTTACTAAACACGCGAAGTGGAATAGAAAAGATGCTGTAATTTATTTAAGATCCTTCTTACACTGAAATTCTTACGGGCGGCGTTGTAATGTATACCTCTACGCTCGGTATCTACGGTAAATCCCTTCGAAAGGTATGGGATAATTAATGGATTACATTTAATATCGAATAGTCGTCTGATAGCGACGAAAACGTAAACGAACACCAAGCTACACGATGCACTCCATGACGCTAAGGACAGACATCGATGGAGGGGCATCATCAAAAAAAAATAACTTACCATCGGGGTAATCACGACCCTCAGTAATGAGGAACACGACGCGAGGAGGAGGAGGAGCGACGAAAAGCTTTCAGCAACCAGATATTGATTCACTACCACTAATTATAGCGTTAAAAAGAGAGTTTACTTGCTATTCGCTTGTTTTAAATAGCTCATTGTGAAATATTTTTTTGCATTTATCCTTTCATTAAATTAACTAAAGTTAACATTTTATTTGTAACATCTGCATTAGGCTGCAAGATGTTGTAATCGTATCCACTCGTGAGTAATTTATTATCATTGTACGTAACTGTGATATTTAGTTTGGTAGCAGATTGCGTAAAAGTGAACCGCAAAATATGAATTAAAATGTCATTATTTACAATCTTAC
The DNA here is from genome assembly GCA_950108535.1 of Agriphila straminella. Classification (NCBI taxonomy): domain Eukaryota; kingdom Metazoa; phylum Arthropoda; class Insecta; order Lepidoptera; family Crambidae; genus Agriphila; species Agriphila straminella. The sequence goes on along the minus strand of OX467321.1, from coordinate 7,977,389 downwards.
AAACAAACTTTCCACTTCCTGATTGGAAGTCATCCATCATCGGGATAGTTTGTAAATAAGTAAGTACATCGATTAATTTGAATTTTTCGGACCATTAGAGCTTTTAAGTTATATGAGCAGTAAGTAACGTGATTACAAATGTTTTGTCAAAGGAAAGTTTGGTATTCCTAGCACCGATTATTTTTTCAGTATTGATATTATTGTTTTTTTTTATCTGTACTCCCTTGGATGTCCTGGATTTCCAAGTATTTTAAGATGTTTGAGGTATTTAACATAAATTAATTATGAATCTTCTCTTATTCATTCCACGTTTTGTTTTTGTTTATGTATATTTTGTCGCAGTTACTCTATCCATAGTTATTCTGTGCTCTATCTATAAATGACATAGCCTTCATAAGCGCTTGCCACAACCGGCCTTTTGCTAGTACTTAGTCGACCAAGAACCGGTCCGTTTTCCCTTAACGATACGTTCAACCTAGACTACATACAGTCATTAGGAACTGATGCCATTCGCCACTGCTTACTATGTTGTACCCGTTATGATAAAATTTCAAAGACATTTTACACCAACTTGAATTAGTTATTCTTGTCGTCTCCGTCAATCGTTATTATAGGATGGCTTTGTACTACTTCGCGAAAATTAGGTTAAAACTCATTAGTTAATATAAAATTACTTAACGTGTCATATAATAAAGTGAATGGTGACTCGAATCAACAATGCACGTCTTTGTATTATGACCATCTGCTGACAGATAATGAAGTGAAAAGTGATTGTTTATTTCCTGTTGACGCCAAAATTCTACTTAAACTTAACTTGAACTATAGCGCGAATGTTGTTAGACTGCTTGCTTCCTTTGTTAATTTAGCGGTCAAAATGAGAAACGGACTTATTCGTAGATTGGAACTATGTATTCTGTGACAGGGGCAATATTATCATTTGTTAGGTGTATTGAGTGTACTCACTCGTATTTCAGTTTTACCATTTTCCTTATTACTTACTTACTTTTTTTTGTGAACTTTTATCTTAAGACTTCTGGATTATTTTTATACTTACCTAAAAACTAAATGATATGGATTTAATGTAATTTGAATAATAATTGACAGTTATCTATCCTATATCCTGTTCATGCTCGTGAACGGGTGCTGCCAGTGGGAATGGGTCTGCTTCTGTCTGCTTGTACTAAGGGCGTCGTATATTTATATATTTTTTTTTCTGTTTGATGTTATCAATATGTATGGCACTTCTTACTCAAAACATAAAACTAATATGCAAGTAAACCTTGTTTTGATTTCTCTTTTTTTTATTGCAATCATTTTGCTTTCTATAGTCAGTAGTTTTTGTAAGTAAAGGCCTATGAAAAGCTTATGGATATTAGTTTTCAATTCAGTGCCTTAGGATGGGTAGCCTAAGTATGTCATGCTCTCTAATCATTTCTGCGGTGGTGTCGTGTGAGGCGGGTCGTTACGTTCCCTCAAATATGGTTGAGCGAAGCGATGGCTGGTCCACGCGTCATGCTCGTGAACGGGTGCTGCCAGTGGGAATGGGTCTGCTTCTGAGTACTTATCTTAACGTATATTGAATTGTAAGAATTGCGTTTTTTTATTATTATTTTTTATGTCTTGTATCAAGTGTTTTTTGGCAAATTTTGCCTACTTAGGTGCACTTTCGAGTGGCAGACATAGTGATTACTGATTTCTCAACTAGTTGAAAGTTATTTACTCTCACAATTACCTATCCGATATGTAGTAGGTATTTAATTTTAACCTACCTACCCATTGTGTGCAAACTTTTGTTAATTATTGTGATGGAAAATGACCTCACTTTAAATGTGGAGCTCATTTTTCAATGTTGACGACTCTGTATGAAATATACAGGGAGAAAAAAGCAGCCCTTGACGAGTTTCTTGCCGGTTCTTCTCGTTACAAGGTCTCCCGCTCAGGGTTTGCGAACCGATGGCGTGGCTTCTTTGACATTCACAAGTGCTTGTAACAGCCTAGACTGAATAAATATTTTTTTTTGATTTTGATTTTATACCTAAGAGGGTTACCCAAAAAGTTCATAGGACTGCAATCTAATTAAAGTTTAAAATTACTTCAAACTAAATACAATAAGATAATTCCATTCATGTAACTTAATTCCCACAAATGATATCTTGCATTTGAATTCTTGGAAATTTATTACAATACTGCAATGCAATATAACTTTCTCAGACAGAAAGCCAGCTGTGCTGTTTCATGAGAAGTTCAATTGAGAAAGAGAAATGTGTCAAATTAAAAATAATAATGAAGCTATAATTAAGTCAATATTAGATCAAACCAACAAATTATTGAGTACTTTGTATACAAAATAACGGATATTGAAAAAAAAACAAAAACAATAACCGTGATTTAAGGAACCCTTATGAAACTTTTGTGAACTTAATAAAACTGATCAGGTGATCAGTCATAATCATACACACAAATAAATACTACGAAGATAAGAATCACGAACCTAAAACCTTCGGAGCAGTAGACAAATTACAAATGTTGAAACTGGATAAGTACCTAATCGAAAGTCTCGACGATAGTAATAAAAACATTTCTTCCATAACGATTAGTAGAAATAGATCAATTATCTATTTGAATAAAATTAATATCGATCGTTTTGTTTCTTATAATTTATCTGTGAAAGTTAAAAAAGTCTGCTTTATCTTTTAAATAACCAATGTTGTGTTATTGTGTAAATTTTTGGTACATTTCTCTACTCAATTAACATAGAAAGTGGTGTTCTTAATTGATGACTGCTCAATAGCGGGCATTTGATATTTATCATGTTTATTTATTAAAATTACAACTTTCATCGAAAATGTTTTGACAAAAAACATATTTTGTAATAGCTATCCTTATTATTAATTAAGTTATAACTTCATTCACCCATTTCTTCTAGCTTTGTTGCGTTTCCGAAGTAGAGAAAGTATTTTTTTATCCATAATATTGTATGGCTAATTTATGTGAGAAATAGGTAATAATTGACAATGATAGTAGATACCTGCCTTCTGCGATTTCACTTCAATCGATCTATTATTTATTCTGTGCAATAAATAATATCTGATCTAATTCTCCTGCAATAAATAATATCTGATCTAATTCTTTTTTTTAATACGTAGGTAATTACTGTTTGAAACAAAAAGGAATGATGCGTCAACATAATGTAGGAATTCAATCTGGTACAGAACTTTATTTTTAAATTTTTATTTGTTTGTAATATGATTGTTATCTGTTTTGTTGTCCATATAATAAATAAAAATAAAAAAATTCTCTGTAATAATAAGGTAACGGCGTGTTTATCCTAATGTTTCAATCATTAAATAACTGTTCGTAATTTTATGCGATTATCGTTATGTTGCTTAAACTTAAAATGTTACTTCTGGTCATGGTTATTTAAACTAAATTACTGATTTATTTTTGGATTTTTTAAAATTAATTTAGAACACGCAACTTACGTGTTCTAAATTAATTCTAGTAGTAGTTCTAAATACTTACACCAAACCTTGATTATCTCATCATCAAGCTGATAACAGTCTTAAATCTGCTATGAAAATAAATCACCAATTCAATCACCCACGAACTAAACAAAACTCTGAAAAGTGTTAAAATTGAGAACAAACTCTGGATATTTTCAAAGGTTCCGGGAGCATGCCCTAGATAGATTTTCCTGCAGGTCTTGGATGATTACTAAAGGAAGGAGGTAATAGGGTGAATATTGTTAATCTATTTAATGGGACATACGTTGCAAAGAAGTACTCATTGATAACTTTGATCTTATACTTGATAGAGCGGTTAGTCATAAGGCGCTGCTGTGCTGATACGTCGCCATAAACTCAATTCCTAGAAATAAGCAACTAAACTGTTAATTTGTTGCAATTTATGCCAACTTCGCCATTCTGGCGACTGTGTATCGATCCCCTGGCCTTGTACGACTAACGGGATTATGTAACATTTCATTTGAAGGTCTTTCGCGTGTCCTGCTTTTCAAGATGTTTCAGGGTTAGTTGTTCAGGCCCTTTGTATTTTGTTTTCTATCCTATAAGTTGTTGGATTTGTATTGTCAAGATAATTGATGTTGCTTGTAACACGTACTCGCTCGTACTTATATATACGATCGAGTATAATAGGAAATATTCGCTAATGTAGGTAACTATACATAGATTATTTTTATTTCAATCTCATATTTCATCTAAATCTCTAAAGAACCTAACTGACTGAAGGAAATTAACTAACCCTTAATAATTAAGTAAGGAAAATAATTAGTAGTCTGAAAATGTATACGAATATACTTACTGCAATTAGCTTATCTTTATTCCCATCGGGATTCATGGTAACCCCTCTACCGCTTGCGTGTGTGTTAGTGCATCTTGCACAAGTGCGCATGTGTTGGTGAGGCGAGGGGCGCGGGTGGGAGGGTAGGAGTAGGGTCGCGGTAGGGTAGCCACCCCAGTTAACGCGATTGGAAAACTCTAGAGATGTGCAATGGATCGGTTAACGAAAACGACACTTTATTTTCTTAACCATTGAGCATTCAAATCAAAGCCTGAATAAAGGCAATATTCTGGATAAAAGGGTTTGTGCGTTGATTTGTTGAAATCTATCTATAGTAGACCTTGGTTTGACCTTACAAACAACAAACCTCAAATATCGCCACTTGTCGGATATCTTATAGCAATTCCGGATTTTCATGGATGTCACAATTGTCATAATAACACCTAGAGCATGCTGTAACTTAGGTCTCTATTTGAACTTTTACTTCTTATTTTGTCACCTGTGTGTGTAAGTGCGTCATTTGACTCCATTAAATTTAACCAAATTTAAATGCAAAATAATTCACATTATTTATATCCTAGGCAGAATTTCCTAAAATTTTGTCTCGTAACACCAATAAGATTGTAGAATCTTACACCAAGAAGTCAGTAGTGACTAGACCATTAGACTTAAGTTCACCTGTCGCAGTCTTACCAACTATCGACTCGATAATGCTAATCGAGAGAGGCCAGCTGCGTGCGCCACACTAAACTCGCAACCACTACCAGTCGATTCATTTTAGTACGCATTTCAACATTGCCGTGGACGGACGCGCGCCCACCTACCAAAAGCCGGCACTAAATCCCTTGAAACCGCTTACGTGCCGATTCGGAAAACCGTCCCATTTTTTTTTTGCCGTAAATACCATTGAAAAGTGCCACTGAACGTTCAAACGTTACTCGAAAACCTTGGATGTGACAACAATGCTTTCTTCTACTGGAATTTAATTATCTTTCATCATCACATACACAGCATTCATTATAACTTTATTTGGTAATATATGTTTTAGTTTCATAATTGTTTTCATATAAATATTAGTCAACCGCTAAACTTATAAAAACAGAGCCTTATTGCGTGTTTGTAAACGAGGTCTCGTAAAATCGATTTCGTTTCCAACTAATTCAACCAATTATTATAAATTACAAAATCACATATGTTTATTTTCTTCTTGATTTAAGTATGCTTACTCTTTTATATGCAATGCTCTTGATTCTACCAAATTTATTAAAAAAAATGAATTACATAATTAGTATTCATCCTCTAGCGATTGATTTACTATCATAATTATCACAATTCTCTAATGAAGAGTTATTATCCCATTGTAAATCAAATTTCTTCTAACTGTTGTTATTAAATTTCCTATCAACGCTTCGATTGTTTTCCATTACATTGGTATAACAATTACATTGAGGAGGAAAGCCTCTCTTTCTTTATTATACTTTTACTTTCAATTTGCCATTATAGTTTCTTTTGGTGTTGTCCGTATCATGTAGTATAAGTTACCTATACTATTCTTACAATCTGTAGACAACTATTTCTATTGATGATTCAATGAGCTAAACATTTGCTGTCTCCAGAATGCTTCAATGTAGGCTTCAATGAAGTATTCTTATTATCTTAGTGATTTATAGTCTGTGTAAAATATCAAAATCAATGTCAGTAGATTTTCAGTAATAACTTGTTGCCTAACTAGGATGGAAAATTTTCATTGGGTTACCACTGTTTTGAATTTACAAAATCCAAATTAATTATTTCATCGAAAGTTTCATGTTTTTCTTATTTCTTAAATTAATAGTAATAGGTTGCCTTTGTATCTGATTTACCAATTTGTGTTGTAAAAATGAAATTTACTAACCGCCCGTATAGGCGTAGAATGCTGCTGTAACTCGCTCGTTAGATACGCAGTCATCGCATGATTTCCACCTAGTCATGCGTTCTTTAAATGTTTCAGTTTGTGTGATATGTTCTCCTTTATTTATTATTTAGTTTTTTTGGCATCAACTTTTTGGCTATCTACATGAATACTTTCACTTGGCCCAGATTTCATAATTTAACATTAATTCAAAATGTTACTCAGACTACCGGCTACGCTTCCATTGAAATCAGAAAGACTACGCAAAAATAATGCTTTCAAAATATTATAGCACTAGCGCATTGCGGCATCGTCGTTTTTTTATTATCCACGCCTATGCATCACTGTTTTGTTTCCCAATGTTTAAAATTTACAGAAAACTTCGTTTGTGTACGCAGTCTTCATACGATAGTCACTATCGTGTTTTTAAACTTGATGCACGCTATAATTACCTCCATCAAATCGCTTTGTAAATTATTTGTTACAACAAAAACATCTGATATTCATCTATCAAAATAATATGTTGATAAGAGACAAAACAAAGAATCCACGAGTATTGTCAAAGAGTAGTGTAAAGGGATCAACGACACGCCAACCGTGGAGTTGCGTAGGAGTTGGTCTATTTTCACTCTTAGTTTATATTTCTAACTCGTTTTCTCGCATGGGAAACGAATACAGTCATCTCATACGGTTTTCAAATTGTGCAACAATTGGCACGATATTTATTTTCCTGACCATGTGTGCCAAAAACTCACGTGGATGACCCGAACTTTTAAAGATAGCGTCTTTAATAGAGTTCATGCTCCGTTTCAGATTTTTCTATTGACAACAGATAGGTTTGGTTCAGTCAAGTCGACTGATTACCAAGTATATGTTAATGTTGTGTTGTGTAGTATTTATACACGAGCATTCATAGCAACAACGAAAGCAATTTACATTCGTCCTTCCAAGGTCGTCGAGAAATAACTATTCCATTACTAAAACTATCTTCTTGCCGTGTTAATATATTTCTGTATACTTTTATCAAGTAGGTACTGTGATTGTGCGATAATAATGGTGTTCTTTGCATTGTTTTTGTGAAATGAAATGGATTGTTTATATTAGCTGCCCACCGATCGTATAATGTCGAAAACTTTGAACGCATACAGAATGTAAGTATTTTGCAAAGCTATAAATTGATATTTTTTAAGTGAAATGGATTGATTTGATAGGTAGTATTATTTGATAAATTCAAAAAGTTAGGTTCATGTAATTTATTTTGTATAGGTAATGATATGATTTGATTGATTTGTTTGTTTGTCTAAGGTAGGTTTTGATATGTTGAAACATATCAAATAAAATTATTTCTTTCCCACTGAATTTACTGTCCCATCTATACAGATCCTGGTAATAGTTTAAACCGGTGAACTGACTGACCGACCGGTAAAAGTTCAAAGTTCTTTCCAGTTGATTAGTTTTAATTCAATCGGAATTGAACAACGATGAAGCCGGAAACACCTGAAGTGGAATTAATAAGATTGCACAATTTCCAATAACAGTCTCTTCATAGTCAATGAACTTAGATGTTCTTATAATGATGATGACTATTGTAAATGCTTCTTGTTGGCTTTCTTTTCATTTTTTTTAATAAAAAGCTTGAGATTTTTGTTGACATGTTCTGACCTCTTACTTAGGTTACTCTTTTAATTAATTGGTCGTAAAAACTTATTTGCTTCTAATCACGCCAATTAAAATTTCATTACTAATTTGACATTCCTCATCATTACCCACAGCAACACAGTCAATAACTAGGTATTTCAAAATGAGTGCTTTTGCTAATCTTTTATAGTAAGTACATAAATATTAATGGAATTCTATATTAAATACAAGAAGAAATTTCTTCTCTCTCTTCCTCTTTCCCAGCTCGTCGATAAACTCATTTATCAGACGAAAGGTTTGCGACTTGTGCCCTTGACCTTTGCGTCCATTTGGAATCTCATCGGATGAAAGTCGATTCAGAGGTCCTTTATAAAGGATTTCAGGCTCAATTTTACGATGTCCATGCCCATCAGCCATTTTTAATGTCCCCACTGCTGGGGCACAGGCCTTCCTTATGGGTGGATAAGGAGGATAATTTTACGATGGATCATCCATTATTATTATAGCTGGGAACTTGTACTATTAGTTATTCTGTGGCTGGGATCTTTTACTCTTTTTTCCTAAAAATGTCGACTGCTTTTTTGTTCATGTTTTAAGTATTGATTTTAACATTTTTATTACGTTAAGATTTTGATAATTTAATAAATGCTGACGTGTCCGTACGTGTGGGATAAGTCAGCGAACCCAGCATCTAAACTTCATAGGCAGTCAGGTTTAATATCCATACGCCAGTTGCCTTTGTGTCTAGACGCATCGATTGGTTAGCCTCAGACCCACTCGGACGTTGCAGTAATTGCATTAAAGTCAACGGTATTGTCCTAACGTTTTCAATGTGACTCATTAATATGCTCCTCAGACCGTACTATTTTTATATTTACTCTGCGATCTGAGTCACCGCGGTTTATTAGTTCTCCAAGACCAACGCTGAGAAGATCCTTGACATCTTCTGTTCTCATAATAATGAATTGTTTACTGTTGTTACGCTTCATAATTTAGCCAGTTTGTTGCATATTTGCTTTGCCGTGAACATGCAGCCTAGATTTTAAATTATAGTAAGTTAGGTAGTGTAAGTTGTTTGCGGAACCTTTTGTTCTGACTTATACAATACGTTATGAAATTAAATGACGGTGACATAAATGAGCCAAATGGGATAAAGATGTATGTAGAACCTTAAACTAGATTCTAACATTGTTATGATTGGATATGAATTCGGCATAATGGCGCGGCATTCATAGATCAATTACGGCAACAACTGTAGTGTAGCACTTCCGTAGGTACTAGATAATCTAATTCATTTAAAACTAAACCCTGCTTTGCTACTTTAATGTAGGTTAGTTAGCACCTAGTGTTTACCTACCTTAAAATCCTTAGTTTTAAACTGTATTTGTGCACACTTTCTAAACCGGTCATATCATCAATATCATCATCTATATCTATGGGATCTTGGAATATAAATACTATCTTATGGTGATTATATTATAGTATTTCTCCAATTGAGAGACTAGCACGTAGATCGAAAGCCGCTTGATTAATCTCGGGTTTGATTCACAAAGGGGTCATTGCAAAATATTAACTGTTCAATGTTATCCTCGGAATTTAAGAGACTAAAGATACCGCTGTTGTTTAAAATTTCAAAACTTTTCCTTGGGGGAAAAAACGTGATTCTTCCTATTTTATTTATGATATTTTACCATCAGTTCCATAAAACAAAGGTTTTGTAAATTTAAAAATGAATTAATAAAAAAATATACACGGGTGTCGTATTGCAGTACCCATGTATCCTTACATTGAACCAGTTGCTTCTGGCTCGCGTCCAAACCGAAAGGTTTCTATTTCATAAGGTTTAACGTTAAAACCAGAGACGGAAACATAGGGGATGTTTTATATTGCTATTTTGTCCCCTATCCCGTGTTGCCCTGGGTTTACGATTTTCGTTCCAGAATTTATTCTGTCTGGAGGATAAGATAACCATACAATGCAAGGCATTTTCGTTTTAGGAGATTTCAATATAAATTATTTTGTATTTTGTGATTTATAAAAAGTTAACACACGTTTTTTTACTTTTTTTAATAAATAGAAATAGATCAATGATAACACCTATGAGAATCCTAAAATTTCTATAAAAATAAATGAAATTCCCGCTTTTGCTGGCAAAAAAGTAATTACATTACAAATAACATACCTATGTAACATTGTGTGTTTATCAGAAACGAAGTGTCCACTTTTAGCTCTTCCGTAGAGAGGGTTGTCGCCCTTGGTTGCCATAGGAACGGGGTATTTTATGCGCCTCGCGTCCAATTTTTCCCCCACAACGGAGGAGGGGGTTGCTATACATCAGCAATGTTTCTAGGGGCACCTGATTGAGGATTGGCGTTGATCACCTCAAAGTAGCGTTCGGTCGTTTTGATTCTGTGTTTATTTATTGCATTGTTGTTTATCTTGCATTCCAGTAGACGATTTTAAGGTTTGTTTTCAATTTAGATTATCTTTAATTTCAATACTTTCTTCATTATCCTGAATCCTGATACAGTACCAAATTATGAAATCAAATAATTATCCGGGTCAAGTGTATTGTAGGACTAACCCAACCCAGAGCCTACTGGCATATTGGTTTTACATAAAAAAGATAGGAATCACTGTTTACAAATACGATAAGATCAAAACAGTAGTTTACCGGTAATTTGGCGTTCTTATTTAGTTGAGGCGTTTGTTTGTTCTACGAATCGCAGCAAACAACCTTCGTAATGAAGCAAGGCTACTCGTTCTTGCTAAACATGTTGTGCTCAGTAATACTTTATGGGTAGTTTTAGGTACTGTGTAAATGTTGTGGGAAATGCCGAATAATAGTGTTATTCAATTATATGTATTAAATAATTTTGCAACCTTGTCTCTGTTTGCTCAACAATAGAATATTCTATAATTATATTTGAGGCCTTCTTTGGATTTATCATTTAAATGTGTTAAAAAAATATTTTGCCATACAAATAATAATCCTAGAACATCCTCCTGCAATTCATTGGTTCGCCTTTTTCAAGGTAATTGACTAAATAAAATACTGGTGGATATTGCAAATCTTACTAACTGTTTTTTCCTTCCATTAAGGCTTCCGTTTCATGACCAGAATTTAAAATCAGCAGTTTAATTTCATTGCTGTGCCCAAACTATTAAGTAAGTAATACAGGAAATTCTAGCCCATATTCTAAATTTGTCAAGCCATTTAAATATTTTTTGCGTCGATAACATTCCATCACGATAAATAGGTGAAGCTATTATTGTTTTGATCCAACTTTTATTTTGATTGGAGTCAATATTCCGTTAATAGGTTCAGTTTATTTTAACGTCTGACTGTAACACTTTATGAGTCAATTAATTGAGTTACAAGCATTACGGGTTAATCTAATTTTACGGCTTCAATAAGCCAACCAATGTTTACCTAACCATAAACCTTAATGTGTCTTCCAAACGACTTATGTCAGATTTTCTTCGCTTTAAATGTAGTTGGGCATTTATTAGTAACGCATGTCGTCTGACCCTAATCGCTCGCATTTAGGAACATGGCTAATGAGATCAAAGTAAGGCGTGAATGCTAGTAGTTTTAACACTTATGGGTCATACGTACTTAATGCTTATATTTCCTTAAAGTTCACTGGCTTTTAAGCGCAATGTTGTGTACATACTAAAAATAAATTGGTTTTTGTCGTAAAATCATTATGACCTCTGTGCGACTGTGCGTAGCGTACTGGTACTGGCTAATCATTGGGTGTCATTTGTCCGAAAGTGATTGTAGGAAGTATAGTAAACGGTTTGACGATTTTATAAAGAAAACGAACTTAATCAATGCCTTCAGTTAAGTGTCCTGTGCTCTGCTTCACAAAACATTCACTTTTTATATCGTCCGTTGCTATCTTATTACGCCAACTCTAGGGTTACAGGTATCTTGGGGCTAATAAAGGATTTCCTTCGGGCGACATAAGTCGCACGGTACCAGGGTATCAGAAGCCAGCCGGTAGTCGTTGACCGCGCTCCTTCCGTTGGCAGTTTCTCACGCTGCAGCATAAGCGAATCGTGGTCTCTATCTATATCGACGCTCCCTTTTCTTTCGCAACATCCATCTGTTCCGCACTGTTCAATAGCTCGGGTGGAGTAATGAGTATTTCCTATTGTAAACCTGCGATGTCGTAATTTCCTCTTATTTCTGGTACAGCGTTTACCTCATTTGTTGAATAAAGTACCAATCACGTATATTTTCAATAAGCCGTAGATATTAAGTAGTTCAACTTAGAAAAGCATTGAACACCATTTAACCTGACATAGTTCTTTGACCAAACTATCGATTGGGTATGTAGATAACAACAACATAGAGACATAACGCCCATTACCAACGTAATAAAATAATTTATAATAGAACATGATAAATAAAATATTTTTTTGATAGGTTCTTATTTACACGATACAGATACAGATGCATCTGTCTGTATCATCATCATCATCATCTAGACTAGAACATCTAGATGATAATATTTTATCGTCACAGTTTCTTGATCTGTCTTATACTCATCATAGACTAAAATAATGTGCTGTTATACTTACTTTCACGGCTACACAACTATTCATTATTTTATATACTATCTACAATATTAATCCGGCTTATAATGTTTGAAAGGTTCATTTCAGAGAATCATTTATCTGACATCTTACTATCATTTGTAAAGCTGTCAAGCAAGATCATCTCGAAAATATACGACGTTTTAATAACTTTATATCAATAGCTTAGCTACGCTATGTAGATTTTATCCGAAAGCGAAAAGTAGACTTTCGATCAAACATCTACTTTCTCTATTGTTATGTGATTGGCAATCTAGCGCTTTATTAACTTGCATCAATATTTAATTGTTGCATAGTTGTTTTTTCTATTATCTAAAAGTAGATAAGTACTCGAGAACTTAGATTAACACAATGAAATGTTGTGAGTGGTATAAAATTATAACAAAGATCTTTATAACATTATAAGATAATTAATATATTAGAAAAATACTAGAAAAAATCGACTCACCCATAGCAGCTCAGACGGGATTCGGACTTTCGAACCCGTATTCTTAGGATTGCGGCCCAATGCACTGACCAATAATTGGTCTTGGTAAAATCTCCCACTAGCGACTCGGTAGCATAATTATTATGCTTCGCTTGCTTCGTCGCTAGTGGGAGATTTTTTACGTTTTTGCTATAAGCCAGCGTTATTTCATCAATGTGAAGAATTACCTTCGACATTCGAATGCAACATCTTTACAGAAGCCAGACAATCGATTAAGATGAAATAGCTATATAAGTAATTATTGAATTTTTAGATTGTTCTTGTTGTTTGTCGGCAGAAAGAAGATCGAATCCCTAGGCAGGATGACGGCGATGACGCAGGAGGAGATGGTGGCCGGCGCGCGGACGGTGGCCGCCGGCCTCGAGGCGCTGCGGGCGGAACACGCGCAGCTGCTGGCCGGCCTCGCGGCCAACACCGACCACGAGAACGAGAAGGCCGCCCTCGTTAAGAAGAGCATCGACGCCATCGAACTTGGCCTCGGCGAAGCACAGGTAGTTTATCAAAGCTTTTTTAGTAAAACGGGTAAACTGTCCCCTTGGACTTCAACGACTCTTACCACTGCTGGGCATAGGCCGCACGACAACCATTGTTGTCGCAATCATAGATAATCATGATAGCCGCACGACAACCATTGTTGTCGTGTGGCTTATCTGAATGATGTCAATAGGTGTCAATAGTTAACAAAGTAAAAAAAAAATGAAGTTAAAACCAATGGGGATTGGGGACTGAGGAACTAATGGCGCCACAAGCGACTGTCCTAAAATTGTTTCGATTGGTTGTTTTAAATGAAAAAAAAAACATTTCTGACGTATTTTTACAAATCAAAACCGTTTATAGCGATGGGGTCGCCCCTTGCGCCATCTGAGATTAGCATTGCGTGTGGTAGGTGTCTCGTAGGGTTTTTTAACAAATTCTTCTCAAATCTTATTAGTAGTAAACCTATTATAAAAAATAGGCTAATGAAAATTAACATAAATTATATTAGTGAACTCCCAGTATCATCAATGCATCTGAATAAATTGCTAAATGTTCTGGTCCATGTAATGTAACTAAGTCGTTCTACTTCCACGCAAATGACTAAACGCTGATAACCTCGAAGCACTCGTTTCGTTAATACAATGCAGCCGAGGACGTTAACACAAAGTTAACCACCGAACATTAAGTTTGCTTGATTCAATAGATCTACCTGGCAATCATTATTACTATACACGTTTGTTTTGAGTGTGGAAACTTAACGTAACTAAATGTTTTTTCATAAATGAACTCTCATAAGCATATTTATCTGAAAAACTGTTTAATTTCTTCTTTTTTTTCTCGCAATTTATTGTGTTGAGCTAATAGTTAACCCAATACAAATCTATTTTAATCTTTCTCAGTTTTTTCCAAGCAGACTTAAAAAAAGTAGAATGTAACATAATTAACTTGTCGGTAAGCTATTGAGTTAGTGATAGTGTGTTTATAATTAACTTTACACAAGTATTTTTAGCATGCGCTAAATTGTTTATATGCTATTTATTATGCTTTATCCTTCTTTAATATAAAAGTTTGTTAGTATGCCGCAATTAGTACTCAATCACGCGTTTACGACTGTATCTATTTCAATACGATTTTGTACGGAGATAGTAAAAATGGCACATGGCCTGATTAATCTTGAGATTGGAGGCGTGATGACTTAATCATGTTTTAGCAATCTCTCCAATCTAATTTATGCTATGATGATGGAATGCATGGACAGGACACCCTTTGAAATTAAACATAGGGCACAATCTTATGATTCAATTCGATAATTATCCTATTTGTCTGTGCGTATTATCTCGGCGTAAAAAATATGTTTCATTCTATGGTGATATGTGTAGCCTTCAAATAGTTATCTTATAACTTTGCCTACATCTAAACTCGCGACCTTCTATATAATACTTATTAGTTACATACACCTCACGTGGTATCCCACATGTGCCAAGGATAACAAACAGAACGTGATCGTATGCGGTTAACGCTTCGTATTCTACAACGTAAGTACTGAAAATGCGTCTAGATAGAATTAAATATATATCAAGTATTAATGTCAGATAAATGTGGCCTGCCTGCGGTCGGCATTGTTCACAAATGAATTCATTTGTGAATAATTGAACTACTACTATTTTCTTAGAATACAGAACCTAGGACACGTTATCTTTAAAAATTTGAAGACACAAAAGTATAAAGCATTAAGTCAAAACAAACGTTTAGTACCAAACCAACCATTTGACTTACGTAACTATCCAATTTATTTGTTGTTAGTTGTTATGGAGTTGGTTCTTCTAATTTCCATAAATTACTCCGTGAATCCATTCATACAAAGACATAGTGATTCTTCTAATTACTCCATGAAGGCAATTCAAAGAAAAAAAATTAGTTCTTTTAAAAGTAAACGGAACAGAAACACATTCCTTGTCATAATAGTAATTTAGCAGTCAATGGCGTTCCTCGGTTCTGGTGTATATAGCATACAATAAACACAACTTTTAAATTGTAGTAAGTACTAACTAAAGGTACCTTTAAAGGCAAATGACCTAAGCCCTTTTAGCAAGCGGTCGACCTAGATCCAGTCAATGACTTAAGGACTGTCTGGTAAAACATCATTTAGGTCATCTCATATCTTAGCGAGCCTGACAGCATTTTGAATGAGAACCTTCCCTAGATTCTATGGGCGACAGGTTTTCATTTACTTTGCAAAGTTTAAGTGGAAATTTTAGAGCTTATCTTTTACCTTTTATACACTGGTTATTATGGTTGATAAAACAAAGTAGGACATAAACAGAAAAAGTTTATTTACAAATAATTTTAGCGACAACGCTATGCATTGAAAATATGTTATGATAAAATTCTATTAATAATAAATGTCAATTATGGTTCATATCATATTACTTCGTTTAATCAAAGTGTGGGACCCATACCGTTTATTCCAATTTGTGGACCTAACATGCGTTATTTTAAAAGGACTAGCAAATATTCTTTGTCAAATGTAAACAAGGGGAAACATTATGTTGTCGCCTGGAACTGTTGAGCGCAGTCACTCGCTATTCATATAATTGAGAGCCACTACTACACCATGGCTTCATTACTCCGCCACAAAGCGTGTGCGAACATTTAGTGGCGTCAGTTCTTAAGTAATGAAGCCAAGCTAAGAAAATACCTTTTGGAAACGGGAAGTATTTTTTTGATCTGCAATAAATCTAAATGGTTAGCAAAAAAATTAGCAGTTAAAATATTTGCTCAGGCTGGCCAAATAATTAAACTTCTGGCCTGCCTCCGTATTACACTACAACCTCTTAAAACTTGCCAGTTCTCTGAATGGCTATCAATGCGTCTCTTTTATTTGGTATAGAGCGAGAAAGAGATGTAACTATAGCAATTCATAGTCCTGGCAAGTTTTTAGAGGTTGTAATTTTTGGTTTGTTTACATTAGTATTATTCTGTGAACATGCACGTGTACTGTAGGATAAAAAATAATTGAAAAAGGATCCTTTGTTCTTCTCCAGTTAATGTTATTATTTCTTGGAACTGTGATGATTGAATTTTAATCCCTGAAACAAAACTATTGTTTAATTAAGTTAGTCTCCCGCAGCCCTCCATGGTGTTAAGAGATCACGTATGTATCGTTCTTTCCTTGTGGAATTTAAAAGTGAATATACGGGTTTATTTCATCACAGTTTTATTTAAGGACCCATTTCCAATAGTAATACCCCCAGGCCAGCAAACAAATATTTGGTTGGCATCGTTCGTTTTTTACTATATTCCTTTTTCCAGGTGATGATGACCCTCGCCTCCCATCTGCAATTGGTCGAGGCGGAGAAACAGAAGCTGCGCACGCAGGTCCGGCGGCTATGCCAGGAGAACGCGTGGCTGCGGGACGAGCTGGCGGCTGCGCAGCAGCGGCTGCAGGCTTCCGAGCAGAGGGTGGCGCAGCTCGAGGAGGAGAACAAGCACCTGCAGTTCATGGCCTCTATACGGTTAGTGTATTCGACATCAGCCATTTTTAATGTCCCCACTGCTGGAGCACAGGCCTTCCTTATATATTATATGTTTGCTATCAATTTTTGGATGTTGGAAGCGAATTTTCGTAAATATCAATTTACTATCCGACGTCCGTAATAATTATTTATAAGTATCAACCATTATTGATATAATTTAAAATATTGTTTAATTGGAAAATCGTATAAATGCAAATGCATACAAAGGTCTCCTCCAGCAGCAGTAGCGCCACCAAGCGGGATAAATTTTGTTACATCCCCCCATAGCTACGCTTTCCGTGACCTTTTAAAAAAAAGGATGCGTGTTTTGTAAAGTTCTGTGATCCACATTTTCGATTTCCGCGTGTCGAGTCGGTTCTTATAATTCGGCAGTGAAAAGGTGAACGATTGAGAAACGAATCAACACAAAACATAAAAAACTTTGATAAACGCACAATGCTCTGTAACTAAAAGTTGACTAAATTGTTCGCAGCAAGTACGACAGTGATGTCACCGAAGAGTCTGAGAGCGGGCGCAGCGGGCAAGCAGAGAGCAAACGCGACGATCCAATGGTAGACTTGTTCCCAGACGATGATCACGAAGACAACAGAAATAACAAATGTGAGCTACTTTGGATTATAGTGACAGAACTGTCGTCGTATAAGTTTATATCTGTTCTAAGTTTTAAAGATAACTTGCACTACAAATCTATCAACAATAGTATTTTAATTTTTAAATTTGAGATTTTTGCATTTACAATGCTATTTTATACAATACTAAATAATATACTAGAAAAAATACGACTCGCACCAGATCAATAGTCAGACGGGAATCGAACCCGCGACTTTGGATATCCGGTCCAATGCTCTGACCGCTGAGCTACCGAGTCACTAGTGACATCGTCGAATTTCTTCTAGTATATCCTACTCTTACGCTGCAAGCCAGCGTTATTTCACCAATGTGAGGAATTACCTCGACATTCAATTGAAATATCTTTCCAGATATTTGGCAATCGATTAAGATGAAATAGCTATAGGTATAATTTTTAAATTTAAGATTTTTGCGGGTTCGATTCCCGTCTGAGTATTGATCTGGTGCGAGACGTATTTTTTCTAGTATATTATTTATTTATTTATTTATTATTCGGTGAATCATCAGCTTACACAACAATATCTTTAAATTACAAAGTATAAACTTAAAAAGCTAATAATAGATTCACACGGTTAGCGTAAGTATATCTAAATCAAATGTGAGCTTAAATCTAAATTAGCATAAATGAATCAAAAACAATAGTTTAAGATTTGACAAAAAATTAATAACTGACAAAAAATAACGGAATTAATCGCCATTGAAGAAATGCTTACTAATGAGTGTCTTCGCCGCCGCATTTAGTATTAGTATTTCAAGTTTAAAATAGCTCGTGAGTTGTTTTACGCTTTTAGTAGTCAACGCTGGGACAATGGTCTAACGAGGCTTCCGAAGCAAGAAGGAGCTCGAGATCGAGACCGACTCTAGCGATAGTTGTTTAACTTCTAAGTCACTGCACTATTGAACTCCCCTATTTTTAGTTATTAAAATCAACCTTTTTGTTGTCGCAGCAATGTCGCCGACACCCCAATCCCAATTCGCTCAGCAAGTGAACGCCGGGTACGAGATCCCGGCGCGCCTGCGCACGCTGCACAACCTGGTGATCCAGTACGCGTCGCAGGGCCGCTACGAGGTGGCCGTGCCGCTCTGCAAGCAGGCGCTGGAAGACCTGGAAAAGACCTCCGGCCACGATCATCCTGACGTCGCTACTATGCTCAACATACTCGCCCTCGTGTACAGGTGCGTTGACAAAATAATCTTCTTTTCTTTGTGACTTGACTAGCTGTATCACTCTGCAAGCAGGCGCTGGAAGACCTGGAAAAGACCTCCAGCCACGATCATCCTGACGTCGCTACTATGCTCAACATTGCGTTGACAAAATAATCTTCTTTTCTTTGTGACTAGACTAGCTGTATCACTCTGCAAGCAGGCGCTGGAAGACCTGGAAAAGACCTCCGGCCACGACATAACGTCGCTACTATGGTCAATATACTCGCCCTCGTGAAGGAAATGTAAAATGTAATACTTTTTTTACTTTGTAATCAGTATGTAATCCTAGGTGTAAACTTCCTGACTATATTATTCTTCGTAGCGTTTATCCCGACTCCGACTAGGATTTGCTTTCTTGCTAGATCCCTTTTCGATCCTGGGCCCATTCATCCTCGATTATTGCTATTTTTCTTTTTTTTACAGAGACCAGAACAAATACAAAGAAGCAGCAAATTTGCTGAATGACGCATTATCCATTCGTGAGAAGACACTCGGAGAAAACCACCCCGCGGTCGCCGCTACACTCAACAACCTGGCTGTTCTTTATGGAAAACGAGGTAATAATATAATTGAGCAATCAGCTTGACTGACGACGTAAACTAAATTTATATTTCATACCTTAATTACACAGGATCCTATTTAGTTATTGTATGTTTGTATGCTGTTTGAGTTCACAATATTTTTGCACAGTCATCTAGTAAAGGGTACCTACTACTTTACTTTCAAACATTATAATTGTGAGATTGTATATCAATACAATTTCAAAATAATAACTTTAAAAATTATCAATTTGAGGTGATCGTTTCTTGATTGCATTACTTAGATCTGAAACAGTGCGACGCGGACCGGACACGGTTGCGGACCATATTGTATGAATCCGTGTGACGGAGAGCTCCGCTTTGCACTGATTGCACTGGATAGGCTTATTATATTTTACCGTCCGTCGCGGATGTTTGCGCGCGGAATCCGCGTTGCACTGGGTACGGTCTAATGACCGATTCAAATCGCAGCGGATGCGCACGTATGTGTTAGCACACGCGCGCATCCGTCGGCATGTGTCTGCATGCGGCCGCACGCGTCGGCATGAGTCCGCATCTATCCGCACGCGTCGGTATGCGTTCGCATCCGTCCGCACGTGTCGGAATGCGTCTGCATCTGTTTACACGCGTCTGTATAAGGGTTGGAAAAAATCATGATTTTTTGCAAAAAATAAAAAATCACTGATTTTTTTCAAAAACTCCAAAAAATCATGATTTTTTCGATTTTTTGCTTGAGCCTTTAAAATCCACTTAATATAGTGCGTGAAACCTCAACGCGCTTTTGTTTGACTTATTTAACACTTTAATTCGGAAGAAACACAAGTAAAGATCAATAAAACAGTTCAAAATAAAAATGCCTGGTGAAAGTTAAATATTAGGACAGATGATTGGCGGTTTTTTTAGAAGAAAAAACAGTATAAAGCAGTAATTCTAACACAAAGTTACATTAAATATACATATTTATGTGTCTATCAATTATTTAAAATTAAGAATTTTATATTTTTATACAAATAAAAATAACGGAAAGAAAAAAGGCAATGTGATTTAATCAATGCATTCATGCCAACCCTGGTCTGTATGCGTCTGCATCCGTTCACACGTGTCTGTGTGCGTCCGTATCCGTCCGCATGGAGCGTGTCGCAATCAGCGCTGTTGGACGCGTGCGAACGGAGTCGGTCGGATCCCTAACTGTGTAATTTCTAACCAAATATAGGACTGCATTTATAAACCGCTCTCAACGTTGAGAGCTATCTTGAGATCATACTTGAGATGTTCTTCTTATAGGAACATCATCTCAAGTATGGTCCAGATAGTTTTCAACGTTGACAGCTGTTTATAAATATGGGCCATCATAGAACTTAACTACCTGTATTGCTTGAAAATGTCGGTGTGGATCGTTTTATACATGTTTGTCGTTTGGTGCAGGCAAGTACCGCGAGGCGGAGCCGCTGTGCAAGCGCGCGCTGTTCATCCGCGAGGCCGTGTTGGGCCGCGACCACCCCGACGTCGCCAAGCAGCTCAACAACCTTGCGCTGCTCTGCCAGAACCAGGTCACTACATACATCATCATCATCATATCAGCCGCACGACACCCACTGCTGGGTATAGGCCAGCGAACTAAAATCTATGGAAGTGTAATTGCAAACAAATATTGCTGAAAAAATGGCACCACGGGGCCGAAAATGTACAACCCGCTCAGGCTTTAGTCGGGCCAGCCACGCTGTAACACGTTGTATACTTTTAAATACAGGGTGTAACAAGACCTTCAACGAAGCCGAGGTCTACGTATTCTGCCCATCATCAGGACCATTTCTGTTCAAAATTATTATTGGGAAACCATTTTGATTTTTGGTGTTAAAAAAGCATTGCATGCATTACCACGCAATGTGACGCGTACAACAGGCCGCGCCTGCGAGTGTATGCTACACAGCTGCGTGCGGCCGAGTTGAAAGGCAGCGTTTATGTGCGTGCTCATGAGATACATCGAGTGACGACGTTTTGAAGCCATTTTTGTTACGAAATACTTAAAATTTTGATAATGTTTCTTTAGTCAAAAAGTAGGAAATAACGTATAAAAAAAGATTTCATAAAAAAATTGAAAAAAAATTTTTGTTTATGACCTTCAATAACTTCGTAACTATTGGTTTCCCAGGTATAGTCTCAAAGACAAAAAATGATCCTGATGATGGGCGGAATACGTGGACTTCGGCTTCGTTGAAGGTCTTGTTACACCCGTTATAATAAAATTCATCATTCCAATTTCTGCCCGGCCGGGAATCGAACCCAGGACCTCTTGCGTGGTAGACCGACGCGACGTGTTGACCACTGCTCACCACTCAGGTCGTTATCAAATATGCTTTAATTCTTCATTAAAGTGAAATTAAAACTAAAATTGTCCATCAACAGAACAAATATGAAGAAGTAGAACAGTATTACCAACGAGCGCTAGAAATATACGAGAGCAAGCTGGGCCCTGACGACCCCAACGTCGCCAAGACCAAGAACAACCTCGCCTCGTGCTACCTCAAGCAGGTATGTTAGATATACAAAATATGAAGTACAGGGTTGCGTTCAGAACGTTTGAGCGCCGGTTGTTTGGTTGTTTTTTAACTAAAACATCAAAAATACAAAATAATGTCAAATGACATTGACATTTTTTCTATAGACAAACGTCAGAGCGTTTTACAACCATCATTTTTGATGGTTGTTTGGTTGCAACGCTCTGACGTTTGGAACGACACGGTTGTGTCAACCGAACGTCACGCTCAAATGTTTGGAACGCCGTTAGAGCGTTCGGTTGTGGTTAGGTTGCACTCTGAGTGTAGGTTTGGAACGCGCCTCAATATAATGATATTCAATTTGGCCTGAACCGTGAAAATACCTCCTACTGTAAGCAGCACGCAGGAGAATCTTGTTAACCACTCTTAAAACGAAAAAAAAAGAATTTATTTCTAGCCTTATTATTGTACTAGCGGCTGCCCACGACTTCGTCTGCGTGGAATAGTACATTGTTCATCGAGAGGAGAAAACACCCGAGATCGGGAATCGCACTTTCTCTCGAGTGATACATAGTGCTTTATACTACACCTACGAGGAAAATAAAAAACTAAATCTTTTTCTAATTGAAATTTATTAAAAAATATTAATTGATTTCTGTGGTAAAAGGTTATCAATCAGTATTTTTGCTGTTTCCTTCAACTGCGGCGGAGTTAAAAAATCTTCATCATCACTATCACTACTTATCATTTTGATAGTTTTATTTTACTTTCTACGAAAACTGAATCCTCAAACAACACACAAATTGAAAATGGCGCCAGTGGCGTCTGCAATTTTCACATGTTCTTTTTTCAAATTGTTTATCCTGCCGCCGCAGGGTCACACTGCCAGCCCGACACCATCCGACACACAGCTAGTGGCCAGTGTCAATTTGTGAACTTGGAGATAAAAACTCACTGTAAAAACTTTTTGGCTTTTGATATTTAGGTTACCGGCGCATAATCTTACCCAAAATTAAAAAAGAAAAACCACGTAAGAAATGGATTTTCATACACTTTTCTCTCCCGCTCAGATGCGTTTTCTCCCCACATATTTGTTCGATATGCAATGACGTACTTTCTACCGTAAATTTGATAAAGTATCAAGGTACTTTCCGAGCAGGTGTAGTATAAAGTATTTTTGCTATCCCTTGGGAAACTTTTTTTCGCGGTGAAACTTACAGAAAAGGACAAAGGGTGAATTTTACAGAGAAGGACCAAGGTACCCTATCCTTCTCTGTACCCCTGACAACGTGTATGTAATATTTAGTGATGATCGGTTCAGTAGTTAAGACGTGATGGCGTTACAAACAAACAAACGGACTTTCGCATTTATAATATTAGTGAGGATAAAACTACCCACCATTATTGTTGTATAAAAAAAAGCCAAAATGTTTTGGACAAAGATTTCCAAAACAGAAAAATACTTATCAAAATATTTTACGAATTTTATATTCTCCACAATACTTGAACAGCTAGATTTGTTTAATTAACGGTTACTTGATACAATTTGACTGTATGTCTGGCTTGTTTCCAGGGTAAATACAAAGAGGCGGAGACATTATACAAACAGGTGCTAACACGGGCGCACGAGAGGGAATTTGGCACCATCGACGGTAAGTGAGCATCACTTTCACTACACGCCTTCTGTAAATACAACCTACTGTTAAGGGTGCATCGTGCGTCCACTAGCGCCGCCAATCAAGAAATAATCATTACAACGAAACAACTATGTTATGTTAAAGTGACCAGGCGTTAATCCAGATTGTAACTACACGAACTCAGAATTAACGCATACAAGAATAGTTTATAACTAATTCTAGTTTTTATATTTTCAGAATTTTATTAAACGTAGTCATTTCGTTGTAATTGATGATTAGAGTTGTTTTGATTTGTGTTGATTTTTTCTTAAGGCGGCGCTAGTGGAGGCTCGTTGCGCCCTTAAATCAATGAAGTAAAACCGCCTTCAACTAATTATTATGAGATTTTACACTTTCAGTTTACATGGTTAAGGTTTAAATGGCAAATTCTAATCCGACCAAATATTAACTACCATAATTTTATTAACCTATATACGAGGGTGGGTCAAAAAGTTCGCGGAATGGGGAGTATGGAGGGGGAAAAGGTCACTTTTTTTTACCTGCACTAGTTGTGCCACTCATTAAGGGTATAAATATATTTTTTTATTAAAAACAGGTCATTATTCACTGAGATACACGTCAATCAACAAGTCAATCCGGAAGAAAATTTAAAACATGGAAAAAATTGAATTTCGTGCAGTCATAAAGTTCCTTACCAAGCAAGGAAAACCTCCTCAAACCATTTGGAATGAGATGTTTTCTGTTTATGGGGATGCTTGTCCTGGTAAAACCATGATTTACAAGTGGCACAACCTCTTCAAGCAAGGCAGGGACAGGGGCAGGCAGGGCAGGCAGGCCTATTTTGACGACAAAGATAAAACATTTTTTTTCGAGGGTATTAATAAATTAATTCACCTTTTTTTTACCTGCACTAGTTGTGCCACTCATTAAGGGTATAAATATAATTTTTTATTAAAAACAGGTCATTATTCACTGAGATACACGTCAATCAACAAGTCAATCCGGAAGAAAATTTAAAACATGGAAAAAATTGAATTTCGTGCAGTCATAAAGTTCCTTACCAAGCAAGGAAAACCTCCTCAAACCGTTTGGAATGAGATGTTTTCTGTTTATGGGGATGCTTGTCCTGGTAAAACCATGATTTACAAGTAGCACAACCTCTTCAAGCAAGGCAGGGACAGGGGCAGGCAGGGCAGGCAGGCCTATTTTGACGACAAAGATAAAACATTTTTTTTCGAGGGTATTAATAAATTAATTCACCGATCTGATAAATGTATTAGAGTTAAGGGAGAATATATTGAAAAGGAAAAATAATTTTGTGTTTAATTTCTTAATTTTTCCCCTCCATTCCGCGAACTTTTTGACCCACCCTCGTACTTTACTTTTATTTGCTATACTGATTTGTTTATTTTTATTATCTTTAATTTGCTCCCAAACATATTTCTGTTTACCGTTTCAGAGTATATAGCGTCATTAAAAAAACCCAAAAAATAACAAACACCCCGCACCTACTGTATAGATTAAAGTCTTCGCATGAAGAGACGCAGTTACTACATTCCTTTACCGTAATGGCAGCAATAGCAACTATTTGCTCAAAATTATTATAACAATTTATAAGGCAGGGGAATGACAAACACTTATTAAAATGTATGGTGTTAACTAAAATAGATAAATCGATGTCTTGCCTAACTGGAAGCAATTAGAACCGCGGATTCAGAAACGCGATAAATATTCGAGGTTTTTTTACTATCCACTTTCTGATGTACCGATCGCTATTGCAGCAAGAATTGTCAACAATCAAATCAAGTTATCGAAAAGTGTCAAACAGCAATTGATGTTAAACTTTAACGTTCTGGATGGCAAGTTCATAGTCCATTGAGGAAAGACATTAGACCTACCGGACGTGTAGACGTGCACTTTCACGTTCACGTACGTGCACGTGCACGTCCGGTTAGTGTTATCGTGTCATATGATATGTCGTCCAAGGATATGATAAAAGAAGAGCGCGCACGTGCTCGTGTATTAATTAACGTGTATGTATGCGTACGTACGATACGGCTTATATGTATAGGTAACCCAATGAGTTGCTAAATGGTTTTTTTATGGTTTTCCCTAGGCTTTGTTTAAAATATTATATTACTAAAAATGTTTCAAGACCTTTATTAGGGCGTTAATTATTTCTCTCGTTTTTATTCTATCTCTGTTGTTTGTCATTTGCCTGTGCTTAAAATAATGGTGGCGGCGGCAGACTACAATAAATCCAAAGCACAAATTCTGAAATAGATTTTGTTGAATTGATATAACTTATTACATTTTAATTTTATGGTATTATAAAGGAAAAATGTTACCTGAATTATTCTGTTTTAGGAGGCATGTGCTTTACGCCGGTTTAATATAATATTATGCTGCTAGTTAGTTTTACATAGAAACAAAATACAAAAAAAAAGTTATGTGTTAGTGTGGTGAAGAATTCTTGTTAGTTTTGCTTTAGGTGGACTAGGAATATAATTTACTAATTTCATTTACATCGCCGCAGTAGAATAATCGTCAAAAACTACAAATAGGCGTTAGTAATCAATAGTATCCAGTGATTGTAAATCTATTATTGTATTGAGTTAACAAGCAAAAATCATTTAAAACCTGTTTATGATGTGACGAAAATGTGTCTTGCGACTTGTAGTGATATGACATATCGTTTTTAAATAGCGTGCAATCTGTGATTAATGTTTCCATGGGCAGCTTTTACGGAAAGATGATTTGTTTTTATTTAATTCGTCAGTATTGTGGACAAATGGTCGCATTTTGTGCACAATCTACGGCCAGAATTAATGATCATTCCACAGATAAGGATAGGCCCGATCTAGATTAATTGCTAGGCAAACTTAAGCAACTATCATAAATTCTTTATTATTATCAAACGTTGCATAGCAACTATTCTAGATCAGACATATCCCAATCTGTGCATTTATTATTATTAATTCAGGCCGCAAGTTGGCGGTGGCAAGCCTTTAAAATACGTTAAGCCCTGTCTGCGTTTTTCTGCGATTGCGGTTGTTCATGAATCAGGTTGTTTTCGGAGGTGTTGTTACGTTAAACAAGAGTCGTTAAAGTTAAACATTTTGAACATGCTAAAAGACGTTATTTCACAATTTATTCCGTAGTTTTGAAGACGGCACAGGGCTATCGTTCGCATGCCATTTTTAAAGGCTTGAACCGCCTCCTTTCCTATTGTTTTGTTTGTGCAGTAGAGTAAGTAGGTTTTATAATGCATGTTCCTTGAATTAGGTAGAAAATTATATTTAAAAATGCTTATTTTTAAGTCCCAGTTCTATAAGGTTCATTTCTGTAAAAATAATGACTACCGAAATAAATAGAGAATGGAGCAATGTCAGAAAATTTATCCCGCTTGGTGGCGCTGCTGTAGATAGAGACCTGTTGTTCGTACATATTAGTAATTATTATGAAAGTATGACAGTAAACTAATTTTAAGATTCAATAAAAAAATAGAAAACAGAACTGTTGAAAAAAAAATGATATTTACGAAAATTCGCTTCCAACATCCAAAAGTTTATAGCAAATATATAGCAAACAACAAAATGACAGACCTACATCTACACTAGCGCCGAGTTGGCGCTAGTGCGTCGCCGTCGGCTGGTGGACGATTTCTGAGTCAGCCAAATTATGTAGTCAAGCCAAATCATGTAGTGTAGTCTAGCTAGCGTATAGCTATAAAATTGAGTCCTGGAATTCAATGTTTGTTGCAATACAATGCAATTGCTCGTGTTATAATATTTAATTAATAAGTAGTTGTTATGATTTCGAATAATAATTTTAAATGTGTGATATCAATATCATACATATAATGCATCATTTTTTCATAGATTTATTTCAGTTTCTTCAATGTTATTAATGGGTATTTTAATTTTCTCCTAGATCTCTCTAATTGTTGCATTTCAATGATATTATTCTATTTTTATAATTAATTTTGAAAAGAGTTATGTTTATTTAGTTTAATTATTTTATTTAGTTAAAATATATTTTGCCATGAGAAGTTGTCAACATTTTTCTCTTCATTGAGTGCGATTGAGTTGAATTGAATATGTTTTCACCGTCGAATATGTTTTCACCGTCTCAACTGTTAAAATTTCCGTTAAAACCTATACAGGGTTATTTGCAAAACACCAACAACATCGCAGGAGTAAATTACCAACATCATAAATTATTTTTCTATATCATAATAATAATAATACACTGTTAATTCTTTCAACATTAAGCACTAAGCAGCTAATCAGACCCTTATTCTTAAAATATTGTTTTTACTAATAAATAAAAGTTTTTAGCAATTTCGAAGTTCTCACAGGCCCAGCTTATTTTCGTGTGCCATAGTTAAACAGAAGTGTTATATCACGCGATTCGCGAATTAAAAAATAATGATGTTGACGACTTTTTCTTCTTGCCAAATTATATTGAAGTAGTATAGGAGGACGACTAAAGTCGCCAGTGATTTTGGTATACCTTGAAATGCTTGGCTATGGATTAGCATTCATACAACTAAGCAATCGTTAGTAATTAAGTTTTAATGAATTGCACACTCAGTTGCCTTTTGTACGGAAAGGGATTAAGGAGTGTAGCTGTTTGAAAAGCCTATATATTATTTAAATTAGTTTATGACGGTCTCGACGACGAAGACGCTTTGTATTGTAGAGTTTAATTATTGTTTTCATTACCGAAAATGTTATTTTGCTTGCTGTCCAGTTCCTTAAAAGCCAAATAATCAATGAAATATTATTTAGGCAAACACAGATTTTATATTTATATTTTGTTTTGTAATTAAAACTTTAAGTCATCTGTTTTGATTTTTAATTGAACCTCTGTATTATTTTGATTGAGTATAGTGATACTTTTGCTTTGCATGATTAATGTTTATTAGAAATAAAACACTTTTTACGGATTATAGCGCGTGTATTGGTTATTTAATTCATATGTCATTTTAGAGTTTTGATTTGTTTATTGGGTTTCCTGACGTTTCGACACCTGAATTTACCAATATACGCGCTGTATTCCGTAAAAAGTATTTTATTTCTAATGAACTGTACGCGCGGAAGCCTTTGTTTGTGTTTATAAATAAGTTGACTTATTGACCACATAACATGAACTATCAAAATAATGTAATGAGTAATAATGACCAAGAAGAAGTATTGCTATACTTTGTTATGCCAAGTGTATTTGAGACAGTTGGTGCGGAGGGTGGATTGTTATAACAGTTTCCTAGGTGAGTGACACAAGTTTGGACAAAGTGTGGCACAGGTAGGAAAGGTAAATTCTAATGAAGAAGCATCTAATTTCCGTTTTGTATTACTTTCCATTTTTAATTGTTATTTTTTTCTAAACATTGTGTCACACCTTCCCGACTTGTGTCACATTAATTATTTTTACCTCTATTCTATTCTATATAATTGCTCATAACTTATTAACGTTTTCTTCGTATGATGTGATCTTATGTTCTGCACTGACGGGTTCTACAGGGTGGCGCGAAAGTAACGCACTGATGTAAAAAGTATTTATTTATTTACTTTGGTAGGTATTTACATTTAATTGGCATTTGTTTTGGAAGATTTATTATGGAAAATTTTACCATTATTTAACGTACCAAAATCCTGTGTTTTTCTTTCGAATTTTCGGTGAGCGTTTAAATTCAAATTAAGCAAACTTACAGCTTTTTCAATCCATTCGTGACTTTTGCGTCACCTGTATAATGGTAGTATAATTTAACAAAATTACGTAATAGTTCTAAATTGCCATCAGAGACTTTTGTCGTCTATTTGTAGTATCGGTATTTAAATTTATTAAAAACTAACGGCCGGTTGCACTTAACTTAAAAATCGCCCAAGTCTTTTCCTAACTACAACTAGCAAATTAAAACAGTGCGGTGTCATGAACTTAGCTGTCATGGCGCTGTCATGCGCCTAATTATCTTGGTCGAGTTGTAGACGTGGTCCGAGGGGGGGGGGGGGGGTCACAGGGGACATGACCCCCCCCAAATCGTACATGTCACATAGAAAAAGCTTCTAACAATTTACAAAAAAGCAATTGTATTATTATTAGTGACCCCCCCCCCCCCCAAAATTTCAAGCTGCGACCGCGCCTTTGTACTTAGGAAAAGATAAGACAGGCGATTTTTAAGTTTAGTGCAAATTGTCGTAATAATTTAAAAAAATCCTAAAATATTTTAAAAGCTTTCTTCTTTCCATGATTGTATAACTTTAATTTACTTCATTAACAAGATATATGTCGCAACAGGAGACAACAAGCCGATCTGGCAAGTGGCTGAAGAGAGAGAGGAGAACAAACATCTACAAAAGGAAAATGCGCCGTACGGCGAGTACGGCGGCTGGCATAAGGCTGCGAAGGTACTCCTTGTTTATATGATTGTATAAGGTGGCAACAAAATATGTAATAATACTGAAACTGGTGATAGTTTTGCTTAAACTGAACAACTTTCTCCAAGGAATATATATGACACGTATCTCCTAAACATAAAACCGATAAATTCTGTTTTTCTGCGACAAATTTCGACAAACTACCGACTACACATAAAAGCAATCAGATTCGCTACGACCTTCCGTTCTCGATATCCAGGCTAAAAGGTCTCTACAGCTGCGCCACACTTATCTCCTAAACGCAAGACCGGCAAATTCTGGTTTATGTGTGATAAATTCCCACAAACTATCGACTTCATCTGGACTTCATCATGGCATAGTCAAATAGTCAGATTTGCAACTTTTTTGCGAATATTTTGTTCTATTTCTCTACATAATCTTATTGTAGGTCTGCGTATTCAGTCCAACGAAGTTCCTACCTCTTTAACCCATTATTTTTTTCTTTCATTCGCCTGAAAACTGGTAAATGAAATGAGGGTCCATTTCAGACACCACCTTTTGGCTTGATGAAAATCTTTGCCCGCCAAGACATTTATTCATGTTTGGTGAGAGAAAAAATCTCAGTGGGTTGAATCTAGAGAATAGGAAGGATTCGCATCTTCATTCGATGAGTTTTGATGTCATGAGTGCCGCCGAGAGGGTCGACAGGGTCATTAAGAAAAGTTAGAAGTCGCTTGAGCTTTTTGTTTCCAAAAGTAATTACTTTTTGCCGAATTTGAAAAAAAAATGTGTAAAGATTCCCTAAGAAGTTTCTTTTTAAGATTAAAAAATAAATTATGAAAAAAAAATGTTCTTCTTTTCAAAGTCATGGACTTATCAAACCGCCCTCGTACGTATTTATTGATTAAAAATATATATTTTTCAGGTTGATTCTCCTACCGTAACGACAACACTGAAAAACCTGGGAGCCCTCTACCGGCGTCAAGGCAAATATGAAGCTGCCGAAACTCTCGAGGACTGCGCACTTCGCAGCCGAAAAGAGCCGGTAAGCTTACATGTCTATGCTTCTCTATAATAAACCTCTTGCGAATTCTTAAGTAAGGCTGAATTTAATTTTTAATTGCTTTTAGAATTAATTAAACTATATAGTTATGTAGTTATTAGATGAAATATTTCATAATCATATTCTTTGCACTAAACACTTTTGTTTAATATAAAGATGTTTTATTTTTATATGTTTATTTTATCATGATGTGCGCTAAAGAGTGGGCACTGAAGTTACTGATATCATGTTCGTTTGCACGCTGCCTAGCACGTTCAGCAAGTAAGTCTCGACGACTATTCGCAACTCTGTCATGCTAAAGATACGGAGATATGAAATAGTCAAATAAAAGTATGGCATATATGACACTTATAAGTGTTGCCCAAGAAACAATAAAACCTTAAAAAAAATACAAATTATATGTATAATTCATACAAAATGTTATCAGTCATTTGTATGATGAAAGGTTTTGAATTCACGAATTGATTAAAACGAATCTGATTAAATAATAATGCACATCAGCTATTTTTAATGTCCGCACTGCTGAGACATAGGTCTTCCTTATTGATGGGTAAGGAGCAATTTAATTTATAAAATTTATATGATAGAGAATGATAAATGATAACACCATATCCAATAAAAATTAATCCAGGAAATGGTTAATACAATACTTACTTTGTAAGCGCATTTAAGATCCACTCGCCATTTCTGATACTGTTGCCTAGTGCTTCCTTTCTTTATATCAATCTTGATTTCTTTTATACGCAATTATGTATTTACAAAATAGTATAACAAGCCTTGTACTTCTCAAAATAGTTGCCTTGTATTTATCTCAATATGATATTTTCACTCTGTTTCTTTCTTCGTTCCTTCAAAATTATCTTTCTTTGTTCTTTCATCTTCCAAGATTTAAGTATTTAAAAATGATATCGAAGCGGGTTCGAACCTCGCCGGCCCCCTAGCATGACCACCGAAACACGATATTAACAGCCTTACCACAAAACACTGTTTAACAAGTGTTTAACTAAAACACTGTTTAAATGTGATGCTGTCACTTTTTAACCGACTTCAAAAAAGGAGGAGGTTCTCAAGTCGACGGTTTTTTTTTATGTATGTTTTAACATAACTTTGTCAATCTCAAACCGATTTTAAAAAATATTTTTTTGTTTGAAAGCATATAGTTACAGATTGGTCCCATTGTCATAAGATCACGATCTGATGATGAGATCCTGGAGAAATCAAGGGAACTCTTCAAACATTATAGGCACACCTATAGCGATTTTGGTATTTTCTTAAGTAACTCGTGCATTTGCTTTCGAAAAGTACCATTTTGGTGAAGTGGAACTGATGATGAAGACCATAGATGATCAATAGTTCCTATTCAATAGGTACTAAACTAAGTATCTCACTGGTGCGATACGATTACTTTAATATGGTTGCTAGGCTATTTATGTTGTTCGTCATAATGCATATGGTGAAGTGGAACTGATAGTGAAGTACCAGGAGAACTCCTCAAGAACTAACGCCCCTGCGTCGGGAAAACCAGTATTTTGTAAAAGGTGATGAGCTATTGACATAAGACTATTGTAACTTAGATAATATCGTCGCTAAATATACCATACTTACACAAAAAAGTTAAATTAAAAAAATAATAACTTTGGGTCTACCCATGTTTTATCTACCTAGATAATATACTTACTGGATAAGATAATATAAATAAACTAAAGTCTACCAAATACAGAAGGTACTTACTAACACTAAAAATAAAAAAATAAAAATGTTTTAATAAAAACAAAAAACCGATTTCAAAAAAGCTGAAAATGAAAACAAAAAAGCTTTAAAATTTAATACCTCTAAAAAGCAAGAAATAATATTCAAATCACTAGATACCCATATCATTGTAATAAAACACGTCTATTGAATGGCTTTTAGAATAAAAAAAGATGTTGAACTTCAGCCCCACCCGACTTCAATAGACGTGTTTTATTACAATGATATGGGTATCTAGTGATTTGAATATTATTTCTTGCTTTTTAGAGGTATTAAATTTTAAAGCTTTTTTGTTTTCATTTTCAGCTTTTTTGAAGTTGTTTTTTTTGACAATATTGTTTGAAAGAGACGGCATCTCATTTAAACAGTGTTTTACTAAACAGTGTTTTAAGAGTACATTATGAGACAAGTTAGCTTAGGTTGCTCATTGCACACAAGGCTGTGGGTTGCAGCCCGAGCCGCAGGCGAGGGCGTAACTCAGCCGAGTGTGCAATAAGCAAGAGCTCACGAGTTTCATACTACGTTTTTCAACACATTTGCGAGGAAAAAACAAAGTAATTTATCACACCGCAACAAATATGGCAAAAACAAAATATGATAATTATGGGAAAAGGCGCGCATGTTTTTTTTTTGTTTTTTTTCACACGCCCAACGCAAGAATATTTTGCGAACAAAGGGGTGAGGAGCTACCTACTACTAACACTTCAAAATTATGTGACAAAATGCAAATATTTTAATATTTTATAACAAAATATTGTGAATTATGAATAATTTGATAATAATTATATATTTATTTGACTAAATTAAGGACACATTTATTTATTCCAAAAATGTATATATATGAATTTTTAGCAGCATAAAACCTCTTTGTAGTCAAAAAAATAACTATATTACCCGGCTAAATTGGGAATGCTCTGTTTACTCGCATAGAACTTGCAGTAAGGTACTAATTTAACTTTGTTGGGTTAATTCTATTACGAACTAGTGTTTTATATATTATTGCACGCGTTTGTTATAGTTCGGTTTATGGCCCTAAAAGCGATGTATTAGGGCTCACTTTACGAGCAAGTGTGTTGAAAAATCTTTTGTGGTAAAGCCGATAATGTTTAACAGAATTAATATCTATCTGAGCAACTTTTACTATGGGACCAACTCTGAAATCGCGAAAAAACAAGCTGTTTCATACATTTTCATATTTTCGTTATTAATTTTTGTATGAAACAGCTGTTTTTTTTCGTGATTTCAGAGTTGGAACCATAGTAAAAATTATTCAGTCTGATGGTCCCTATCTACCATATTCTGGTTTATCTATTCTGCCCCCCTAGCCAAAATGTTACATTTGCAAATTTTTGTTATCGCTTCGCTTCGAAACATGGATTTGACGTTTTAAAATTCGATTGCTAACGAAACCCTATGTCAATCCTATACATGTTTCGAAAGCGAAGCGATAACAAAGATTTGCCAATGTTACTTTGGCTGTATCGCGTGATATAGCGCTTTATCGACACTCAACTGTCAAAATCAATCCATCTTTTGACACGTGATAAATCCTATAATCATCATATCGCGTTTCGATGGTCATGCCAGGGATTACGTCTAAAACATGTGATGGTGATACTGATTAGGTACTTAATATTGCAACAGCAAGTACATATTTGTATTTTGTATCTGAAGAGTTCCTGTATTGTCAGTGTCACGTATACGTGACTTTGTCTGTGATTGGCGATACGGAT
Source organism: Agriphila straminella (assembly GCA_950108535.1). Lineage (NCBI taxonomy): Eukaryota > Metazoa > Arthropoda > Insecta > Lepidoptera > Crambidae > Agriphila > Agriphila straminella. Next base: position 7,943,021 of record OX467321.1, on the reverse strand, counting down.
AGTTGTACGTGGGTGTTGCGTAGGCGCTGGACATCGTGAAGCAGTCGCGGTCGCGCGGCGCGCGCCACGGCAGCCGCGACGGCGGCGGCGTCGAGCCGCACGACGAGGTTAGGAAATAGACCACTCGATGTTTGTCGCCAGTTGGACTGATATCGACTTTACTCCTTTCGGTTACGGATAAAAGTCCTGTGACAATAATTTCGTCTAAGGTGTCTATAAAAAGAGGGTTGTAGTAAAATAATATATGTAATCATGTAGCGAGAGAAAGCCTAAAATCAACTCTGTAATCACAAAACAATCAGCAGTTATACATGGTTATTTTTAGTTCCTTAAAAAACAGCAGATTATTTTTTTTGCGAATTCAAGGTTGGTTCCATAATGAAAGTTGTTCAGTTTGATGGTCTGATCAACCCCACGAGAGGTTTTCAATGAACTAAAATAACCTTGTATAAAATATTAGGTCTTTTTCTCGATGTCAGTTATTTGTGTGCATTAGAATTTTTAATGATTGAATTAAGTTAATATTGATTAAAACGCAAAATTACCAAACACCTATTATATTTATTTTGGTCACTCGAATTTCATCCGTACCCAAATGGAATAGAGTTGAGATTTGGATTGATTGATGTCGCATTCAACGTTCATCGGCGTGGCTGTGTGTACGCTTCATTACATAATGTGCACGTTGGATCTTATCCTTGAAGATTTTCAATTAAATACCTTCCAATGTTTCACGCGATTTGATGTTTTACACACAGCCTGGACCTAGGAATTTGTCAGCAGCGTGTGGCAGCCACAATTTAATATATATTTGATTGATTTATTAATACAATTAATTCATATAAAAATGCGGTTAATGCGCGGTTAATAAAACATATCCAACATACAAAATGTCTTATAAACTTCAATAGAATATAGGTGTGGCTGGCTCACTTTAAAGTATTTGGAAAAGTGTATGAGTCCAAAGGGTGATGTATTGTTTAATGGAATGTCTTGGGTTGTTGCAAAACCTCTGATCGCACTCGTTTCGTCTCGCTGTTGTTGTCATCGTGGGGCTTGTTTGTATGAAATGGCCGATTTTGTTGTAGTTCGCAATCCGCACTGTACTTCGTTGTTCATTTAGTTCACAGCTGTCGGACGAGATGGTTTGCAAATTATGGCTTTTTGTTTCATTCTCACCAAATCAGCTGATCATCACCAATCATTGTACATAATCACTGATCTGTATTTGCATTTTAGTTCACAATCTCAGAGTACAGCAAAGGGTTACATTGGAAGTATATTTAAACGATATCAATGAAAACTTGCAAAGCAAAATGTATTTCAGTTCTATCTAATACTGGGCCTCACCATGGCTCAACGTCATTATTTTTGCGCTGATGGACTTTAAATACAAGAAGTTAAAGTCCATTAACGCGAAAAATGTTGGCGGTAAACCTTGTCTAACTCCAGTAAGTGTAACATTGCTTTGCGGGTCTGAATTGTCTAAACTGCAATATTGCCATGTCTCAAAAGTGTTTGTTTTCCTTTGCTGGTATCATAACAATGAAAACATCACTAACTACCACACAATAATCGTTTTGTTCGCTCATTAAGATCATATTATTGCATTTTTTATATCCGTTCTTGTGTTGAGTAAAACATTTTGATTAAAATAAAGATTAAGTAAAGGAAAACAGCCTAAATGGTTCGGTCATGTTGTCTTGAGAAGCACGAGCACGCTAATCACGTTCAAGAATAATAGGGGTATTGTTTAGGATTGGTATATTTTTTGCAGTGTCTCTGAATACGAATCTATTTTATTTTTCTTTTCATTTCATTCTAATCTCATATTTGCATCGATTGTTTATTAATTTGTCTTGTGAAATCATGATTATTTATCTAAATAAATATAATTTCTTCATAATTTATCATCTAAAATATTAGATGATTGGAAATAATTCAGAATGATCTTTAATCACTATTCAGAAGAGTCTTTAATCACTTATAAAGGCAGCGCTGCAGACTTTACAAAGTATATTTATATTATATTTTTATAAAAAACCGTATGATGCATTAAGTACATTTTCTTTTATGTTTTACTGTTTAATGTATTACACAGGGTCTTACTTTCTTTTTTCTTTGCTTTGTGTTATATTTTTTTTAATTTTTCGTTTTGTTCTTTCCCCTACATAGGGCACGAACCAAGCGAGTGAGCCACGCATGAACCTAAAATCAAAGTTGTTCAATGTGCTAGGAATCAACACAGGGAGCACCGCGCCGCACCAGTAGTCTATGACTTAGCTATTTAGGGCATACTGTAAGAACTCACTCGCTTTCAGTGTACGTGATCCTTTATAATATTATGTAGTCTTTTCACGACCATATGACAATTTGTGTGAATAATAAGCTATAGGCTGATGTGTCGAGATAATTTGTCAAATGTTTGTGCCAAGACTTTTTATTTCGCTCATTTTTCACAGAGGATCACTGCACGAATACATGTCATTTTGAATATTGCAATCTTATCACTGTGATCACCCCTTTTGTAATTATAATTGTTTATTGCAGGTTAAATTTATCATTTCATAGTAGTAGATCATCCGCATTTCATTATATTTTGCAAAGTTCAAAGTGGCGGTATTTATATAGCTTAGTATTATTTATTAGCATTAGCATGCGGTAGGAGTAAAGATATTACGCGAAATATAATAAAATTAAATATTACAAATAGTTTTGTGTGATAGAGAAAAATTGTACATGTGAGCCGTCCTTAAAAATACATTATGAAAAGTTTATGTACAGAATTTAGACGGTTGGTGCAAGTGAATCATTTTAATTAAGATGACGACTTAAAGTCATATAATACATAGTTATGTTTTATATTAACGTGTATTTTGTCTTATTTTGCTAGCAATCAATTGCATATCATTTTACAAAAAGGTGTAATGTAAAATCAACAAATATATTAGGGTTATGCAGTATAAAATATAACTATGTTGGGAAATCTATCGTTTAATTTGCATTTATTAATTTGTGAAGTGTCCGAGAATTTTTGTGTCTTAATCACGCATATTTAAAACAACGATTTTATTCGCTTACGATTTTAATTTTTAATTTGCTGATATATTTTATAAATGTTGTTCTTTTATGGAGAATGCATGAATATGATTTTATCATTGTGAACGTTACTTATATATTGTATGTGTTGCCAGTAGTCAATTTTAATTACTTATTTATATATGTTTTTTTCATTTTGTCAGTAATATTATACTTACATAAACTTTCATTCCAGTTTTTAGTATACTTTTATCGGTTTAAGCTTTATGTGAGAGTATAGATTATAAAATAATATAGTATTTTTTATATACAATTAAATTTTTATATTCTTATGTGGGTGCTGCTTGAATGGTGGATTTTAACTCTATATGCACTAGATTTTAATTACACATGAAACAATATCGGCAAATATAGTTACTGAAACTTATGTGTTCTCTATGGAAAATGCATAATCGAGAATCTCCATTTTTAATAGGCACATTTCCCATGTCACAATAATGTAAAAGTTTCCGATAAAGTCTCGGTAATATTCGTCGAATCGTAATTTTAAATTGTTAATAAATATTTATATAACATTTATTTTTTTGTTTTATTTAGTTTTTTTTACACTCGAATAATTTAGTATTACTATTTACGTTACAAAATGGTGAGTCTACAGTGTTATGCAATTTATAATCCACATTTAATTAGGCTAGGATACTCAAGTCACACTTTATTTTTTTTAAACACAATGGCATGACGTGATTTCTTTTATATAAAGACATTACCAATGTTTTCAACGGCTTTCGCTGTTAGACAAACGTAGATGCATGGCAGCATCTCTACATCATCACGGCAAATGTTCTGTACATTTCATACTCATTAGTGCCCTACATTTATTTAGTTAGTTGTACCATTTGTTTTATTCGTACCCTTCGCTATTTTCAAGACAACGAAATTACCGGCAAGTATTACAAAGGTGACAAAACATGGTATAAAAATTACACAGCCCCTTTTTTGTTTGCTCCAAACTTTTTTGTTTTTTTGGAACGATATGGAGTGTAAATTGCATAACACGGGCGCGGCAGGGCGCGGGCGAGGTGTCGCGCAGCGCCAGTTTCTCGAAACTCCGAGAGTCGTTGAGGCGGTCGTCTGCGCGACTATTCAATCGCATCGCGGGCCGCCACTCGGCGCACCTGCCGCCTGACGTAGACTTCACTGACCCGGAAAGGTAAAATATACCAGAGCACAGCTAGGAGAAGAGTACTATATGGGCAACAGCGTCGCTTAACCATAACAACAAAATGCGTGTGCGCGTATCGCCCCTGCACGAACTAAACGTATGTTGGTTGTGACCAGGGATTGATAACGTTATTTTTAAATGTAACGTTATTTCTTACTTTTTTACCGTTACTTTTAACATTAACGTTATGTCAATAAATAACGTTACTTTAGATAACGTTATTTCAGTAAATAACGTTTAATTAATTTTAACGTTATTTTTACCGGTAAATTTGCCGATTAATTGTGTTTTTAACGTTATTTTTTTGTATCGTATTTTTTTTAACGGTATTTCAATCCCTGGCTGTGACGGCGCGGCGTGCAAGCGATTTTAACTTTAGGAGTGGTTAAGCGACGCTGTTGCCCATGGTACTTACCTAATTTAACTACATATTAAAAGAATTCTGTCAAGGATAACTCTTCAGAATTAATCGAGTATCTATGATTTGATAATATCATCTCATTTCCATGTCACGGCAAAGTTCTTATACGAAAGAAGTCACCCAGATTGTGGCGTTTTTTGTTTCATGTTTGTTTGTTGGTTTCATATTGTTCCAATGTTAACCATAAAAAATATATGGTTTAGTAAAACGATTAAAGTACCCAAAGTAAGGTAAAGTGTTGCAGATATTTGAAAACTCCTAGCTGTGCCTGGAGTTTAGTTTTGTGAGGTAGATAGATGTTTGTTTTTTATATTTTGATTTCTTTTTGCAATATTTCTGTTGAATTGATTTATTAGTGATCTTTTATATACATTACCTTTAGTTTTGATACGCTTTGGTTAGTTTTTGTGTACATACATACACTTGTTCATTACTTACTAGCTTGACTTTTTTCACTATTTCTTATAATACAGAGCTGAAGCGATGTTTAAAAATTATAAGTAGGTAGTAGGTACTAAATGCAATTTACCTGATATTCCATTTTGGTAGTGGGTTCGACTCCCTCTATTTTTAAAAGAGTCCATCACACATAGTAAAGCCACAAAGTGCTTTTTCTTGATGAAGTTCAGCAGCACCGAGCAGAGATGTGCAAGCAGGCGGCTAGGCTGCCGCCTGCTTGCAAGGCACCCCCACACACACATCTCCGTTTTGATGGCGTTCAACAACTATGAGACAATTTTCTCAACCGCCTTCTCACTCACTCAACCTAATCTAAGCTGAGACGCGAATTATCTCATCTCATCTTCCCTTCGTTCTGGTGGAGTCCGTGGGCCTAACGGCCTGGCCACACAAAAGAACGGCGGCCGGCGGCGTGGCGAGCGAATTTCTAATACATAGGGTGTGGTACGAATAGTGGTGTGAAATTGTGAACTAACAAACCGTTGTGCCATTGAAGTGTCAGGCGTGACAGAATGAGAATTCGCTCGCTGTGGCGTCGCTGTTTGCCCCTTCGCGTGACCAGGTTATTATAGTGCTTTTTAACTCGTGCTAAGAGCTTTTTTGGTATCACGCGGATTTGCTCACGTTTGCGGTGCTCACACATTGCATTGTGGGAGATTTGCACGTTGGCCAATGCCGCGTGGAAATCTGCATGGCACTAAAAACGTCCTTACATCCAGAAGCTGAAAGGCGGCCGCATATTGTAAGAAATTATAGTCAGAAAAATTCTGACGGCCGCTGGAAGGCACTCGGTGCATACATTTTGTATTAGACCCTGTTAGAAAAAATCTAATTCTTAGGGCGACTTGCACCATATTTTAAATATTTGAAATATGGTACAAGTCGGGGTTACAGTGTGCGGGGTCTAATACAAAATGTATGCACCGAGTGCCTTCGGCGACCGTCAGAATTTTTGTGACTGAAATTTCGTACAATATGCGGCCGCCCAAGCTCGCACATCCTTTTGTTTCACCTGTAACAACTCATTCGTTGACTATTCGTGTAGCATGAAGCGCGCAAGCTCCCTGTCCGCGCTCAGTAGGCCGGGCAGCCCGGGCGCGCGGCCGCGGTAGCGCTCCGCCGCCGTCACGCGAGCGCTCCACTACACCACCGTCACCTTCGTCCGGCTGATGGCGCTGCACTCCTGATACTCGACCACCGATGGATACGACATGTAGGCTAGGTAGCAAGGTTGTTGCGCTGAATATTTTTATAGTGGTTTAAGTCTGCTATTGTTAACGTCATAATCGTGTTTCAATTGTGTGTGAATCGTAATGATTTTTGACACAGTTCTTATTTATTAAACCCAAAACAGAAACACATTGGGTATCGGATTTGAGTTTAAGAAACACAATCCGTGTTATGACAAAAGATTTATAAACACTGTTTAACTAAACACGTGTTTAAATGTGATGCTGTAACTATTTTGACACATATATTGTTTGACAGAGACAGCATCACATTTAAACACGTGTTTAGTTAAACAGTGTTTTTAAATCTTTTGTAATAACACGGAATGTGTTTCGGTTTTGAAAAGAACTGTCAAAATCATTACGATTGAAACACAATTGAAACACGATTAAGACGTTAACAATAGCAGGACTGTGGCCAGTTCAGTCGTCAGTGATAAGATCACGTCTGTGCATGAAGAAAATGAAAATATCTGACACGGAACAATATTTACAGGGTTTTGTAAAACATCAACAACCTCGTGGGAGTAGATTACTAACATGAACAACAACGTTTATTCTACGCCTTTTTTCGAAAAATAACGACTTTCCATACTATGTCCGAAAAGCTGATCGAGTTTTGTATGAAAAAGTCGGTTTTTGCCTTGTTGGATGTTGGTGTTATACAACTCTGTACAATCAACATAGTGCATGTCATATATCGAAGCGAAGATCGTAAAACTTCTGCGCATTAAATGTCACCGCTCAAGATCCGTGCCGAAGCCTGTAATTGACTTTGACAAAATTATAGTTGGTACCATTTAGGTACTTTCAGGAACACTTATGATTTACATAAGTACTTCAATAGTTTGCCTTCAGTGTTAAAACAATGCTGTAATCGACTTGGCACTGGTAGACAATATAGAATGCACTCAAGTACTTTTAAAATATAATATTTAAAAAATATAATGGTGTAGTGAAGGGACTCACAGTGTCTGAATGACTAAAAGTTTTCATAAAATCAAAGAATGAAACAGTAGCGCCCTCTACTACAAAATGTTCATTGATGAGGGTACATAACTTGTTCTTTAGAGATTTTTTCACTTCCGTATTTAGTTGAAATAAAAGCCGCTGTAGATGGGACTTTAATTAACTAACACATTCCAAATGTTAACAAAAATAAAAATACTCCACTTTATGTTTACCATTTATGGCATTGTAAGTTAACATAATGATTTTTATCTACACTCACAACGTAATGTTCCAAATATGAATTCAAAAATGGTAATATAAATACGTACTTTATATTCGTGAATAGGTAAAATAAAAAAAAAACTCATTACGATGCAGTTAGCTGCATCATAAAATAACTTTTTTTCTCATTACGATACAGGGCAAATCCAAGAAGAAGGTAGTGCCGTGATATTAAAAAAGAACAACGATATTTTCCCACATACTTTCCATGATTACAATGCACTCTATGGTGATCGACGACTTATTGCGATTAGTTTGCAAGAATGCACTCATCAATTTTTTTTCTAATGGAATGCGCGCCATTTTTAGAGCATTACAAAAAAGTTTTGAATTTTGATTTCAATTTCTGAATTTCGTAGGTGTTTTTTATTTTTGCTTAAAACTGTGAAAAAAAATTAACTGCAAAATTATTTTAGATGCAACTAAGGAAATGACTTATTACAAGGTAGGTATGTACATAGCTAATACAACCATAGTCTCTTTCTGTTTTCTAACGTTGATCTTTTATTTAGTAGGTTCAATCCCAAATGTATGAGTGTAGATAAAGTAGTGTATGAAACTGCACATAACTAGGTATTAAAACACTCGTGTGATACTATTAAAAACCCCGCCTACGGCTCGGTTTTTAAACACACACTCATGTTTTAATACCCCTCATTATGCATCAGTATCATAACCTACTATTTTTGTTCCTTGATCTCAACATAAATATTTATTGCCTAAGTTAAGCTAAAGTAGACTTGAAAATGTAGTTTGTAGGGTTTAATGACAATGAAAATAATATAATATTTTCCGATACATAAATCTGAAATTTTATCAAAATAATATTGTACGCGGGATTAAAGTTTTTATAATAGACTGATTAATTATATCGATATCGCTTACTTATAATTTGACAGAGACTTTACGATATTGTTTCTATAATTTTGACAACTATCCAGTCTTAAGATTTCGTAAGATTTTTTAAAATAGGTATTTAATTTATATATTGAATGAAATTAAATTAGGTATATTGAATATTTTAAATTAGATAAAAAATGCATTGATTATGAGGAACTGATTTGTTACATTAAGTTCACAATCAAAAGCGAACTACGGTTTTATTTTTGTAGTAGGGATTTCCGACAACCGGCGCTGTCTGTACAGTCAGCAACGAAGACTCTTAACACTTTAGCTTAGCACTTTACTTCGTCATAGCAACTTTGTTTTACCGATGTCTCACAGTTTGAAGTTGCTACGACAAAGTACTAAAGTGTTAAGCTTTGTCCACACTTGTATCATTTTGGCGTATCAGATCACCGTATCTTTGTCATACATCGTCTTTTGATACAGTATTACTCCAACGTACCACCAACCAAACTAGCGATGTATGCTAAAGATACGGTGATCTAAAACGCCAAAATGATACAAGTGTGGACAAAGCTTTAAACGACTTTCGTCGCTGACCGTACAATCACATTCACAAAAATATGTGCCTGAAACTGTGTATTTTGTCAGTTTGTAAAGGTAAAACAAAAGTATGAGGTAAGTAGCTAAAATAAAATTAAAGGTGCATATTTTTGTAGTAATTTTGTACAAGCGACGGATCGAAACATAGTTACGCCGTTGGCGCCTCGTTCTATTATTATTAGTTTCTAAAATCTAATTAAAATTAAAAATTTCTAAAATAAATTCGCAGTACGATTTTCAATATTAAAAATAAAAAAGTGCTTTGCTTTTTCAGCAAAAATAACTGTCCTGCTTGTGCTAATAAGTATTATAGCTAGGTGATATTAAAAATATACTTAGGTTTGGGAACCTATCACAAAAATTAAAAAAAAATGTTTTAAAGTTGCTATTTTTCAAAGCAGAGTGCATAACCTACTCGCCTAATAAATTCAATGTCACATTTTGTATTTTTATTAAGTAAGCATATATTTTTTACTGACATCGGTCTGTGTTATTGTGAAAATTTGTTTTTGAATAAAAGGTTTTGAAAATAATATTTTGTTTCATTTTCATGTAAGTACTTATACAGTGTTACATATTTGTAAAACACCAACAACCTCACAGGAGTAGATTACCAACATCATAAACAACGACATTCACCAAAAATGAATTTTCAAGTTTTTATTTTACCTGTTCGACATTTTTTACGTCTATGGATGGCGGCGGGGCGGGCGGGTCGCACCAGGCCATACTCTGTAAAAGTGGCCACTTTAGGCGTTAATCCAGGTTTTAGCTATAAAACACATTTAAACTAAGAATTTAACGCATACAAAATTAGTTGATAGCTTTTCTAATTTTTCTATTTTTCAGAATTTATTTAACATAGTTATTTCGTTGTAATTATTTTATCTTGATTGGCGGCGCTGGTGGACGCGCGATATTTTCTATGGAGTTTTATTGTTAGAATTGGCCACTTTTAGAAGTTTGTACCTTTATATTTCTTCTTCTACCGAGTTATTTTAATAAATGCAGTTTAAATGCTCTATTTATAGGTACCTACGCTATCCTATGAAATGAACTATAGTTACGATGAAAGAATGGCAATAACTTTTAAGGTCCTACAAAATAGACCGTCCGAAATCTGCCTGGACGATATAATTAATGAAGTGGTCGGCGATAAATAATGCGTTGTGTGACTTTAATCGGGTCTGCTCAGCTCATTAGCTGCACAAACAAGATTTGGACTTAGGGTTGCCACCATAGATTGTAAAAGGTTGAGTCATAATGGTAGTAGTTAGTACCTTATATTGAATATCTGCTAAGTTAGACAACCCTATCATAGCATTGCATAAGTAAAATATAAATATAAAAATGAGTCGACAGTTGACTGTGTGAAGTCTGGCGATTTAACAATGAAAATAAAAAGCTATGATGTAGGTACCTACCTACCCATAAACGTAGGTACCGTAGTCCGTAGGTATCACGTTCCTACATCTCTTACTAAATACCTACCACCAAAGGTAAGTACCTATGTACGTAGTTACTACCCCAGCTTGTAAGCACGTCTTGTGTCATCATGAGAATCAGAGTATAACGTGGTATAACGCTAACGCTTTATTGACATAAGCCGTAAGTATAAGTTTCAGCTTAAGGCGCGGTGGTAGTGAAACTAGCGCCGCCACTACATTTATTTTTATTACTCGTAAACCAAGTCAATATTTATAAAAAGCTCATTGTAATAATCTCTTAAATTGTCTCGTAATATTTTTTTAATAACTCTTCAACAGTTATTATTCATTCTGTAAGTTTTAAAATCCATAATTGCCAAAAGTGGCCACTTTGATTGAGCTAAAATGGATTTTAAAACTTACAGAAAGAATGAAAACTGTTAAGGAGTTATTTAAAAACTATTAGAGACAATGAGGATCAGCGATTTTTAGTTAAATTTGTAGGGTTTCAGTCACATCAAAATAAATTATTTCAGTAAAAGAATTATTGAAATTGGACCAAAAATTACGAAGATAGAGCGATTTTCGTGTCGCATTCTCAAAAACGCTCCCCAATTCACGATTGGCTGATGACGTCATCAGCCACGTGCGCCGCTTAGCGGCGCGGTAGGTGTTTGTTCTGGCGATCGTGGCACGTGACGTCATCGCATGATCCGCAAGGGCCGGCCGTGTTTTTTAAAATCACTTTTTAAATCTTTAATAATTTTGTCATTTCTTGATGGATTTGAGAAATTTAAACAGAGATTTACTCAGGTACCTACCTACTGATATTGTATTTGATGTGATATACAAAATTGATATATTCAATTGTCGTGTTGATCCTCATTTAAGAAATTATTACTTACATGAGCTTTTTTTACGAGAACGAGTACCTAATAAAAATAAGTGTGGCGGCGCTAGTTCCACTACCTACAGCGCCTTAACAAAAATCATCGCTGCAATAAAGACAAAAAAAGATAAAGAGAGTAATGTAAAGCAATATATAGATCACCGCGCTCGTGGGGCGCAGCTGCCAAAACATGGCTGGTGCGATGGGTGAGCAACGACGACGGGCGGCCGGGCGGCGCACGCGCACGTTGAGTTTTTTATTTTATAACATAAGTACCTAGGTAGGTACTTATAAGAAAATATTTGTTCTTTAATAATAATTAGTTTGATAATATGGTACCTAACCGCGCACAGAGACAATTAAGCTTGACGAGCAAGTTTTATCCGAGCATGACCAGACCAGCATGACCAGACCAGCATGACCATCAGCCATTTCTAATGTGCTGGGGTACAGGTCTTCGTTATGGATGGATAAAGAGGATGGGCCCACCACGCGGGCCCAATGCGGATTGGTGGGTGTTAACGACTGCAAATGTATGGGACCAACGGCTTAACGAAGTTCGAGATAATACTTTTTGGTCACCCATCCCATGACTGACCTCTGCGAAAGTGGCTTAATCTCCTAAACCACTGCGCCTTCGAGCTCCTCCGAGCATGAGAAGCCTAAAAATATGCTCGATTTTTTGCAACTGGTCCACACGTATGTAAACTTACTTATTTGATTGAACTGATTTAACTTGATTTTTTGATCTGATTTTGATAAGGTGCCTGCCTAACTTAGGTGTTGATGTAGAAATAATACAAACAACCATACAGTAGGTAATAGGTGCTACCTACTTACCTACCACAGATTTTGTAAGTAGGTAGGTAGTGTTTGTGTTGTGCTAACATGGGAAACGGCAGCAATGACGCGCGTCACCGCGGCAACATCACTGGGTAACATCAACAGTGCGACTCTATCGCATCCGGTCTATCGGTCAAATATGGAACGGTAGCACATCCTTCTTAGAATTATTAAGGAAATATTTAATAGACGATTTGATATGAACATTAGGCCGAGTTTTGCCTAGTGGAGCCGCACTTACAAAGGTTAACGAAGTTAAATTAACTATTCGCGCCAATGCCATGCAACCTAAGCCAGGCGCGGATATATTGGAGGGCAACAGGCCTCACCAAGGGATGAGCCCAAAGGTGATGATTAAGGCTTAATCTTTAATCATCACCCTTTTCTCTTTTTTTCCAATCCCTCCAATCCATTCAAACCCTTCGGGGTCCCCCTTCCTTTTTACCAAGAGTTTAAAAAAAAAAGCCAGGCGCGGATCCAGCCCTCAAAAAAGGTTGTGGGCACAGCCACCCGAAAATCGGTCAAGTGCGAGTCGGAGTACAAACTCGCTCATAAACAATCATGTATGACTCATGAACAGTGCAGTAAATATCCTTTTCTGCGCCCTGTGCGAGCTTCTATTACAGTGCCCTTTTCTTAGATATTATTGGGTACCCCCCAGGTAGCAAAACTACGTCTTTATGACGTCCCAATACAGTCATTATCGACGTAAAAGACGTCATATTATGACGTCTGTAGGTCCAGCATAGTACGTTCATTTGTCACAGCCTAATGACGTCATCTCAGGATGCCATGATAACGTCAAGGAAGGACGTGTTGTGGCTGTTTTTATATTTTTATTTTTAACACAATACAGCTATTCATACTGGGGTTCCTTATACAATAGTTTTGTGGTCCATACAGCAGACGTAATTTTAAGAATAGAAGCAAACTGGACGACAGCGGGCAGCGCCGCGAAGCCCCATACAAGCCCGCCGTCTATAAGGATAAATAGCAATGAAACCCAGCGCTAAGATTTATTGAGGTACCAAGCAATGGATGCAAAAACCTGGTGAAGCGACAGTTGAGTTGAAGCCTTATTATTACAACAGAGTAAAACCATACTGCGATGTAGCTCAGTACAGTCTCAATAGATGGAGAGTTTAGAACACTAAATAAAATTTACATGGTCTAAACTGACCACAGAATGACGTCATTCTGACGTACACTTCCGACCAATACAGTATTGGTTCCAAGCTGACCAAAAAAGACGTCATTTTGACGTACACTTCCGACCAACACAGTACTGACCCTAAATTGACCTTAAGATGACGTACTTTTTTCGTCGTCGACGTCATTTTGCTACCTGGGGCTAGAGTAGAGCAGGGGTGTCCAACACAATTTTGTAGAGGGCCAGGTTTAGTACTTTTGCAAACCATAGCGGGCAAAATAAATGCCCAATAGCCAGGGATAGTCCATAGTAAAGAAAACGGCCGCACAGCGATTTTTAGTGAGTTTCATCCAGAAAACTCTTTGCTGCGTTCCGAATCACGGACGATTCACGATTCATTTTATTTATTTTTATTTTTTTACGACGACGTGACATCACAAGTCAATTAGTGTTGTGGGCATGCCCATAGTGCCCATAACCACAGAATATATAATAGTACTAACGTACAGAAGTCGGACCCCGCGAGGACCATCAAATAATAAGCTACTCTCGCTGCACGGCAATAAAGTACAATTTCAAACTGCACAACGCTGCAGCAACAAAATTATATGCACCTACGAAGAAGAAAGAGAGGCGTCTCTTTCTGTCGCATAGCTCTGTCTCAACCGACACATTTCGGGGTTGCTACTCGCTAGTTACTGATATCATAGAAAACATTCGTTATGCCCATGAATAAACAATGAAATTACTATAATAGGTACCTACTTATAAAATAAAATAAATCTACCTAATAGGTGAGCTGAGCATATTTAAAGAGCATAAATAATAAGTATTGCTAAGTAGTTAGAGAAGCTCGATGGCGCAGTGGTATAGCGCCTGGCCCAACGATTGCGGAGGTTAAGCAACTTTTGCAAGGGTCAGTTATGGGATGGGTGAAAAAAAAATAGTATTTTTTAGCTTTTTTCTTTACTGGTGCCATATTTCGAACTTCGATACAACTAAGTATGTAAATATGTATACAAAAAATACAATAAACTTTGGTAGGTAGGTAGGTACGTTAGTAATTAAGTATCAAAAACGAAATGCATGCAGTTTCGCATTCGGCGCTTGACTGACTGGTTTCGTTGGTGACGTTCACGCGCTGCGCTCTCGGCGCTTGCACGCGCCGCGGCCGCGCGTTTCGGTCGGCGCGGTGATATCCCTCGACAATGGCCCTCTTGGAGTGGGCCGCGAGCAGTAGGCTAATATAAAAGTTTAAGCGCGGAGTTATACCCCCCTGCCATAACGGTGGATCTGCGCCGGACCTAAGCGTAGAATAATAGAAAGTTTTGATAACTTCACTAAGCATCGGTTAAGGTTTCTGAGGTATCGCGGCAAATAACGCGCACCAAGTCAAGCATAGGTAGTTACTAGGTATGGTGACTAAATAACAAATATCTAGGTACAATACAATAAAAAAGGAATATTAAACATCCTTGACTCGAGAACAATAATTCTTGTTATATTTTTTTTTCTTGCCATGCCATTGCCATGTCATGAACCCGGGACGCGGGACCTTTGGCGCAGACGTCAGGATCGCTCCCAACTCCCAATGGACCAACTACTTACACGTAATAGAGCATTTGTTTAGTTACCTAAGTAGGTACCATCGGTTCTGGATAACTTTTTTGACAGAGACCGACCCATAATTTCATATAAGTAAGTAATAAAACTAAAGTTACCTTTGAAACAGGCCTTAGATACAGCAACTTAGGTACTTAAGTATAATTGGCAAAAGCGCGCTGTTGTAACATTTTTTTTTTTGTCAATTGAGATCTACTGGTTTACACTATTTGAAGTAGGTAAGTACCTATTATTTCAATTACGATAAAGAAGAAAAATGGGACATTCATTAGAAATCGAAAAATCATTTAATAATTATTACAGGAAGTATCTCAGCTTATTTTTACTGAACAGCATCGTAGGTAGGTCTAACCACGCACTGTGCGCCGTATTTCATCAGCCACCCCATTTTATAAAAGGTCCAGAGTTGTAAATAAAGTGTAGAAAAGTAGCAGCTAATAAAGATATCGATATGTAAATAGTTAAGAAGTAATTAAAACATCGTCGTCGCCGCCGTGGGAAAGGGGGCCTAGCGCGGTCCCTGGGGGACCCCGGCCTTAACACAACAAACAACCCGCCCTCTTAAACTTTCGCATACACATCACCCAATTAGATGATGTCATTTTGATGATTTATTGTAGGTAGGTGTATAACATTAAGTTTTCCCCAAATACATCAAATCAAATAGTTTATTGAATAGAAATAATGAAAATACAATTTGCATACCTTATGACACAGCTTGTTGTATGGTCTGTGCCTTATGATTATGACAAACGTATCAAATTATCAGCAAAATACTTAATGTGGATAACCGACTGGAATTTTGAATAGGTATGGATTATTGTAGTTATTTTTTATGTAATTTTTGTCACAATATTTACAATTTATACCATGATACCTACCTACTACTAAAATTTATTTCAGGCACCATAGAGAAATACAAAAATCCAGGACAAAGAAAAACAATCGACTTCGACCATAAAAAACAGAATACTCCATCCATCCAATGTATGATTTTAGAGAGATTTTGACCCCGCCCAAAAATAAGCCCCGCCTCCTGAAAACTACAACATGCGCGCGCGCAGCCCGCTACAGATTCAGGAGTTAGTTCTCTCCTTACTTCAGAACTGAAACGCATGTGTCATAAGTAGATAGTCAAGTCAAATTCTGGTCGTGAACTGTTTAAAAGGGTTTAAAGTGACCGATGTAAATAAAGCGCTTTTTAATGGTGTTAAATTAAATTTAATGTACCTACTTACCTTTTTTCATTTTAAAACGTAACATGGAATTCATAAAACACGATTTCTTAGTTCCCGTAGAAGAAACAATGGAAAATTATTCTGAAAACATTTATTTTGATGGTGTTCCATATCAAGGGGAGAATGGGCACAGTGATTTTGGTCACCCGTGCTTTCCAGTGTTTTGTGACTATAGGCAGCTTGGAAGGCAGGAGGGGAGCGAGAGCACATGGGATTGGTCGGAGTGGAATGAACGCCAAGTGTTTGTGAAGGTGGAAGCGGATTTGGAAACTGGCGGTGGAACCTCGAGCTATAGTGAGGAAGGTGAGAAAATGGTTTATTACTAACCGACCCCACGTGGGGACCGCTGGGATATTAAAGCGATTCTGGCCAGCCCCTGGCCCTTGCTAATAAATGGGGACGGTTGACATCTTATTTGTAAGGTACATCAAACAAACATCTTTTTGTATTTGCCAAACCGACCGGCCAGATTTTTTTTTTGAAGAACCCAGCGGTCCCCAAGTGGGGACAGAGATGGCGTGGAGTCGGTTGGTTGGGTTTGGGAACCTAACGAGAAAAGCATTAGGGACTATAAAATCCTATGACTGAACTTCGTCATAAAACTTCTTATAAGTAACTAAGTAGTTACTTAGGTAAATAAATAAATAATTCTGGATATAATAGAATTCCAACCATATTCCAACTAGGTACCTATAAATCCCCCAAGGAGAAAATGTTACCAACTTTGTATTCGAGTAAAATTGTAAAATTATTTTTGTACTTAATCTACAATTGTCACGTTTATTAAATACTTAGCTGATCGGTGGGTGGATAATGAGAAAAAATAAATTTAACAAAAGGCGCTTGAGTATAGGTAATTGTAGTTATTGCCTCTCTTTCTTGGCGGCGCTGAAATAACTTCATAATTATTTATTTATTAATTTGAAAATAAATAAAAGGTTTGATCAACACCACGTTATAAAATAACAAAGGCTATGAAAATTCCAAGTAGTCATTTATGAAATCCATTTGGCCGGACAACATGAGATTGAGAATCGGCCATAAACCGCACCTGCGTGCCAGGAAGGCTCGCAAACAGCGACGGTCGTAAACCGTGTCGTACGTAAACACCTAGCTGCGCAGGCGCCGGCGCCGGACATTTGTTATAGATTATCCTATCATTGATACGTCGGTGATTGATTACGTACAGTGGGCATAAAAATAGTTGGAAAATGACAAAGATATGTTTCTTTTGTTGAATATGTTGTTGTAAGAAAAGTTTTCCCTCATGCATGATAAGCTATGGCGAGTCGTTTTTTTCTAGTAGGTACGTAGGAAGTTATATTATTTAAGAAAAGTTTAGCTTGTCCTGTTGGTAGAGAATAGAAAGATATACCTACCTACTTACCTACATTCAATATTATATTCTCTAACAAAAAGTCTCACAATACATACTTCCCAGTTACCTACCACAGAATTTGAAATTATTTTATTATTATTTATGTAGGATGTGTGAGAGACGTGGAATGGAACGGAAGGAAGAGTAACAGTGAAAAAAGGAAGATTATAGATATAGATGAATGACGTATACAAAAGACGTAAGACGTTTTAGATTTTACTATTATTTATTTGTTGTGCACGAAATACAGCATTCGCAGACAAGCAGCTCTTTCATTTGGTACTATATTTATTTTTATTATTTTGCGAAAGTACAAGTCTGATGACATTCTTTTCTTCATGGCTTTAACGACTGCATGTGCTTGGGCTATTTTACAATCACGGAATTAACGGACCGCGAAATAAGAGAGTAAACTGATTTTCAAAAAACCGGTTAGGTAGCAAGAGCGAGTCGGACTCGCGCACCGAGGGTTTCCGTACCATCATTAAATACACTGCAGAGCTGTAGAATAATTAAATTATTATTGCAGTATTAGGTCAGCACCATCTCTTGGCCGATAGTGGAATTTATTTTAATAAGTCCTTGGTCTCTACTCTACCGTTTAGTCACTGCCGTTAATCTAGCTAAATAGTTCTACAGCGCTTATATTTATTCTAAAATATTAGGTAGGTACTTTACACGTAAAGTTTACATGATGAAGTCCGGTTATGAAAAAAAAAGAAAAAGATTTTATTTTGTGAACCAAATTAAATAACACAATAACTACTTGATTAGGTATCTTCTTAATTATTATTAGCTTAGTCTAAAAGGAACACAAAAAGGCTCACCGCACTCACACTCAGCATAAGTGTGTGTGTTATGATGATTTGCCAATTTCCAGAAGTGCGTTCGGAAAGCAGCAGTCGCAAGGAGCGCACGGCGTTCACGAAGGCACAGATTCGGAGCTTGGAAGAGGAGTTCGCCAGAGCCAACTACCTCACCAGGCTGCGCCGGTACGAGATCGCAGTGGCCCTCAACCTTACTGAACGCCAGGTAACATTGATTACAATACAATAACCTACTTATTGACTCTGGATTTTATCCATTCACCATTTGACTTAAGGCGCGGTGGTAGTGAAACTAGCGCCGAAACTACATTTATTTTTAATATCGTAAACCAAGTCAATATTTAAAAAAAGCTCATGTAATAATCTCTTAAATTGTCTCTAATATATTTTTTATAACTCTTCAACAGTTTTCATTCTTTCTGTAAGTTTTTAAATCCATTTTAGCTCAAAGTGGCCACTTTTGGCAATTATGGATTTTAAAACTTAGTTACATACTTTTACTTACTTTTAAATTAGTGGTGGCGCTAGTTTCACTACCACAGCGCCTTAAGGGTGCATCTCGCTTCCACTACCGCCGCCAATCAAAAAAAATTATTACAACGAAATAACTATGTTAAATAAAATTCTGAAAAATATAAAAAAGCTAGAATTAGCTAACAACTAAATTTGAATGCGTTTAATTCTTAGTTTAAATGTGTTTGTGTAGCTAAAACCTGGATTAACGCACAAAGTGGCCACTTTAGGCGTTAATCCAGGTTTTAGCTACACACATTTAAACCAGGAAAAAAACGCATACAAAAATAGTTTATAACTATTCAGAATTTCATTAAACATAGTTATTTCGTTGTAATGATTTTTTCTTGATTGGCGGAGTGGACACGCGAGCGAAAGATTGGATTGGACACGGAGATCTAATTTTCTGCGTGCATTTCATAGGTACTCACTTGTGTACTTGTACTATTAGCTATTAGTGCGCCACATAGTGTCTACGTATGCGAACTTCGGTCCGCGCTCCGCATTTTGCAATCCGGTGCGAACAAACACAAAATAGGAACAAGTAGAAGCTAGGTACTTGTTAACTAAAGTACTTACTTTATTGTTTTTTAAGGTAAAGGTGTGGTTCCAAAATAGAAGAATGAAATGGAAACGAACGAAGGGCGGAGCTTCGAAGCACGTCAAGAGAAAAGATACCAGCGTCAAATCAGACAAGGATCCAAATAGAGAATAATAAATTGTATCCGTCTGACTACCACGAGGTGAACTAATTAAGTAATTGTAATCTCTTGATTTTAGTTATACGCGTTATACCAATAAAAATCTATTCCTTTTTATCGAACACGCAAAATTAAATGAATCTTAAATAGACATATCGAAATATAGCAAGCCGAGTTGTTAGTTGCGCACAAAACGCTCTAAGCATCATTTACACGTTGCGTCCGAGCGACGTACGACGCATCAGTTTATTGTTTTAGTTGTCATTGATTTCTCTTTAAAAAAGTAATAGCTTTACAGTGACAAAGTTCTAAACTGTATAGGTACATAATTTATAGATGTGACTGTACGTCAAGCACGCGCTGCGTTTATACGCTGCGTTGTTGCGTATAAACGCGTCAAAGAACTCCTATATCTTACCAATCTTATGACGACGCCTTTGTGCAATATAGAGTACCTAACATAAACATGTTTTGGTTTAGCTGTAAGTTCGCATTGTAATAAATGAATAATAATAATAATAATGCCAGAAGACGCGCATAAATGTTATAACTTTAATTTAAGAGCAAGTGTATTCAGCAGATAGTAGATTATCAATCACTTAATATAGTATCACTTTATATTAAGCACCTTTGTGTACACATAGAGCAGTTTAAGAGGATTTATGCGCTACACTAGCGCCGCCAATGGAAAAAAAATCATAGTGCTTAAATAAAGTCGAAATTGTGTTCTTCTAGTGTACTCCGAATAGGATTTGTGGTACTTTTTTTTTCTTGTCTGTCGTTTAGTTTAGCAATAAGCTAAACGACAGGTTAGAAAATTGTTGAAAAAAAATAAAAAACCGACTTCAAAAAACCTACCTCTAAAAAGCAAAAAATAATATTCGTAATAATAAAAATACGTCTATTGAAATCGGGTGGGGCTGGAGTACAGATTCCTTTTTTTTATTCTAAAAGCCCTAATTCCCTATTCTAAGATTGTGTAGTCTTTCATACATATCTCATTATAATATGTATATTGTTAGTATTTGTTTGCATAATTATGTAAGTTAACTATGTTAGTTATGTAATTGGGCACCGCCCGTGTAACTAATAACAATAAAACAATAAATACAGGTCAAACTGAGAACCTCCTTTTTTAAGTCGGTTAAAGAACCCACACTTAAGATATCCCTCTTCCTACAAAAAATAATTATCTTATTCAGTTCATAAACAAAGAAGTAATACGACCATTATCATCGAGGTAATTCACACAAAATCATACTATTTTCGTGCTTTTTTCAAGATTATTTGAAAAGTACTGAACCGATTTCCAAATTTTAAAAAATGGGACCAACTTGGGAGTTTACCTAATGTAATAACGATTGAATCATTTCAATCGGTCCAGCCGTCTTCGAGTAATCGGTGGACATACACAAAAAAATATACAGACGAACATAGAACCTCTTCCTTTTTTGGAAGTCGGTTAAAAATATGGTTTAAACGATAAAAAGTACAACAAAGCTTCTTCGGAGAACACAATTTACAATTTCTTCTTTATTTAAGCACTACGATTTTTTTCCATTGGCGGCGCTAGTGTAGCGCAGTAACCCCCTTAATGCGTTACCAATACGATTCAATGGAATATGAGCCTTATACCTGATAAAATAAGGTTCAAAATCAATTGTAGCCTTGTCAAAACTAATATAGGTAAAGTGGAGATACTGGGGATATTAAAGATTTCGGATACTGCTTCAAATCTCTGGAGTATCTCTCTTACTGTAGTATACTGCTTTGCCACAAGTTATAGTTTTAACAGAAATGGTAAAAATTAGTCTCTTCATTTATTAAAAAAATACATGTACATGATATGAAATAAAAACGTGATCCCAAATATCCCCATTTTACGGTAGTATTTTTGAAAATACTACCTAATTATTACGTTAAGTTGTAAAACATAATTTTAAATGTTTCATAAAGACCAAATAACACTTGCTGTAGCTGATTTATACCATTAAGTATACAAAAAAGTACGAAAAAGTTTTTTATAGATATTAAATTAAACATTTCTATGTAAAGAATGTAAAGAAATAAGTTGGTATGTAACTTATTTAAAACTTATTAGTAAAAAAAACACAAAGTTCAGGAGATAAGGATATGTTTATTAGACAATTCATACCTCGGGCACGTAACGACATAGCGTGCCGAAAATATAACTAAAAAAATAATAATATTGTATACCTACTAACACACTATCTTTGGAAGAAACTAAACATCCGGGCTATAAGGGCCTACAATTTGTTCAAAACTTGTGAGCAATACACCACAAATGATGACAACTAATGAAAAATAAAGAAACATGATGAAACTTCCAAATAGTAATTAGTACTAGCAGTATTATAACATTCAAAATGATCTGGTAAGGCGATGGCTTTTAATGAAGTCAGGATCACCGACTATTCAACATGAGCATTATTTACTGAATAAAAAGCATCGCCTTAGCAAACATTATATTTTGTTTCTGTACAACACCTTAAGTTATCATTGGACCGTATCTATCAATGGACCAACATAAAATACTAGTAATTCTCAACAATAGATATATAATATTTTTTAAACATACAATTTCAACCATGAGCTTTAAGAAATATAAAATTGGAGCTCTGTTACCGATCCTGGATTGTATATACAAGTTGTGCCGTGCAGTGTAATATTAAACAAGTACTTATTCATTTGATAGGCACAAAAATCACGATTTCTATGATTGTTGCATATATGTACCATTTACTTTTTGTTTGGTACAATGTCAGTTTTAGGATAATTATAATTATGAGGATAAGTTATGTGGATTTATTATAATATTATGTATGCATAATAAAGTTAATATACCTAATTATGGACCAATGTCGTTCTTCATTAAGGCTAGCTTTACAAAAAGAATTGTAAATTGTGATGAAGATTTCGTTCAATAAAAAATACCTTTGAAAAGATATTTCTCTGTAATGAAAATGTTCATTTTTGGTAGTTTTAGTGTACTATTACATAAATGTCGTGAGTTATGTATGAGACCTTACTTACAACAATGGAAAAATATGCTCCAGTGATATTGAAACTAATTATTAATGCTATACAAATCTATACATAATAGTAATTGTCTATTTTCACGCAAATGATACGAGGTCACGAACCACTGAGACATTTTCGTTAATGTTTCAAAATAAATTATAAATGCATCAAACAACCTGACTAGAGAATTTTGAATGTTAATTTTTTCACTATTTGCAAATGTAGCATTACAAATAAGACTTTATAGGCAGTAAACTTGCATATTTACATGATTCAATCTCAAATAAGTGTTTTATATGAAATTAAAATGTAAATAAAATTACAAATTGAGGCTGTTTTTGATTGAAATATGCATGTCAGTGTAAAGACTCATTAAAAAACACCTACGTATCATTTGCACAAATCAAAAATAACACCTAAATTTTGAGAGTAATACAATTTATTTAACACAATCCTTGTCACCTTTATTCACAGCGCATTTATATGTCCATCTTCCTACACTACTATATACACAGTATATATTTATTAAGGCTCAACCGGTGTTCTCACTTACCTATCATATTGCATTCGCCTCGGCGCTCACTCAAATGTGTTCATCACCGAGGGTCACTAAACATAAGCGATATGAAAATATGGTTTTTATTAATAATTTAGGGGTATTAAATAGTTTCGTTCGTTCGAATCGCGACACACTCACTACACTTTAGTGACACTCACTACACTTTAGTACCACACTTCACTTCACTGCGGGGCACGAGTGTTCGCGTGCGGTCGTCGCTAAACGACCACGAAGATCAGACTTCGTTATGGTCGCTGCCCGTCCGACATTTGAAGGACCGCCTGCGACGGCACGGCATTAGTCGCCGTCACTACTACATTTTGGGGAATACTCGCGACCACAGTTTGGGGGATCACTGTTAGCGATTTGGGGATCTTCGGCATGATGATCGCCGGCGATACTACTGGATTAAGTACTGTTTCGCTCGTTATTGAAACCGCCGGTCCGAGTTGCGGGATTTTTAATGGCGTCGTGACTAATAGCGACGGTGAAGTCGCCACCGGTGAGGTTAGCGTGTGTGACGTCACCGTGGCCGTTTTAGGCAGGATGGGGGCTATAGTGATGTTTTTCAATCCGACATTTTTGAGTATGGTTGCGGCGTTTGTTCCGATTTGAGCGAGTTCCGGCATTTCTCTCTTGTCTTCCGTACTGATGTTTTGTAAGACGGTCCCTCCGTTGCCGAGCATCGTGGAGGGTTGTATCTCGGTGACGACGGTGGTTTCGTCGGGTTTCTTTGTTTTTACTTCGCCGTCTTGTAATTGTTGGAGTTTCTCCCGACGCATGATGCACATTTTGTTGTAGTCCTGCAGTGTGATGTGGTAGCGCTTGCCTGAAGACATCACTTGGACGAGGCTGGGCAACGTGCGCCCGTCTACTGCCACTTGTGTCGGTTCCCTTGCGATTCTCTGTATGTTTTCCTAAAAAGGACGAAATAACAAAAATAAATAACAACTACCTTGTATCCAACATTATAATGAATGGATGCGAATCTATCTGGGGCCATCCATAAATTACGTAACATGGTTTTTGACCCCCTACCCCTTCCTTGTCACAGCTGGTCACATTTGTGAGACCCCGGGTCCCTAGTCTGACGTCACATATTTTACAATTTCACATCTAGAAATAATTATTGAATTAAAAAGCAGTTCAGAAATTTGTTTTATTTCAATTTAAATGATTTTGAAATGTGACGTCACGAAATTTAGGACCCCTCCCACCCCCTTGTCACACATTGTCGACCCCCTCTCTCCCCCTTAACGTGTGACGTAATTTATGGATGGCCCCTACCTTCTGATTTAGATATCTGTTTGACTCTAATTTGTAAATTGAACAATTTAGTATAGTGCTTGCATCTCACGAATGCTCGTGAATTTAACGAGTTTCAACGTTATTGTATTGCCTTATTAAAGTGTTGACGCGTGAAATGCAAGCACCATACAATAATGAACTCAATACTCCGTTCCACAAACGGAACGCCTAGGGAAAAAAATACTCGCAGCTCATGGGTTAAGAGGATTGTCAACCACGTGGTCTCCATACAAACGGCGATAACGTTTCCCACCCTCTAAACCTTAACCTACAGCAATGAATTTTTGGTATGTTTTTGAAATGCCTAAAAACTAGGGCTGTACGTTTTGATTTTTAAAATATTCATTGTAGATTTGAATTTCATACTAAACACAGAAGTGCCAATATTTTCAAATCTACAATGAATATTTTAAAAATCAAAACGTACAGCCCTAGTATTTAGGCATTTCAAAAAAAATACCAAAAATTAATTACTGTAGGTTAAGGTTTAGAGGGTGGGAAACGTTATCGCCGTTTGTATGGAGACCACGTGGTTGACAATCCTCTTAATGCGCGCGGCTAGAGTCAGCCTAAAAAAAGGCTAACGGCTAGGATATTGAAGGTCACGCGCATTACTGGGCGCAGATAGACTTTCTTTGGGAGATCGTTTCGTGGAAAGGACTTTAGAGACGTGCTGTCTGTGTCTGATAATTTAAATCGGAAGGCCTAGATTGTGTCTATTTAGTTAATTTGAAATAAAAGTAGTTCTTATCATAAGCATTGTTATAAAACATTTTTAGAAATGAGAGTGAGAGAGAAAGAGACTGATTAAAATAGATACAGAGAGAAAGTGAGAGAAAAAGTGTGAGAAAGAGATGGAAAGAAAAGGGCAACAACTAGAATAACTAGATGATAAAAAAACACTATAAGAAACTTACCTGAGTAATGGGCATGAGGGTGGGTCTCCATGGTTTACTTGTCGGTTTTGGCTTCTTGGGCGTGTCAGCCTTGGGAACCTCTTTCTTCTCTTTAGGGGGGTCCATTTTAGGCGGGTCCATTTTAGGAGGGTCCATCTTAGGCGGGTCCATTTTAGGAGGGTCCATTTTAAAGGTATCAAACTTAGGCACAGGCGCTGCCGCTACTTCAGTAGGGTCCGAAGCCGATACGCCTTTTACTAATTGCTGGATGTTATGTAGAACATTCTGGATAGCTTTACGACCTTGCGCGTTAGGAGTATTTATGGCTATTAGCTCAGGAGGCAGCGGTTTAGATTTAGATTTGTCACTAGCCTTCGGTGGTTTCGGTTTCGGAAATATTCCCGGTGGAGGCATAAACTTTTTCGGGTCTTTTTCACTATCTGCATTCTGATTGGATTTCAAAAGACTTTTGCCGTTCATTGAAGGCTTCTTCCTGTATTCTATGAGGCTGGCGATTTGGTCATAACGTTTAGGTGGGTCGTTTGGTATATTATCGTAAGCTCGCAACCGATTTTGAACGGATTCACTGTAATTTGCCGCGTGAGGGGACGCGTTATGCGACAACACCAAGTCCCCGCTTCGGAAATACTTCTCTAACAACACTAAATGCCTCAAGAAACTGGACTGATTGCCGTACGGTCTTTGCAGTTCGTTCCACAAACGTTTAGTTTCATTATCGTACTGAATCATCGTGTTGCACTTCTCCCAGCCTTCTGGAGTGACCCCTTTTACGTTTCCAAACTCAATATTGCATTGCAAGTTCATTTCTTCTTCCCCGGGGAACAACTCCCTTACAGATATAGACGGATTTGTCTCTAATCTTCTAACAGGATTTGAGTATTTCACCTCATTGGTTTTCTTCGGTTCTTTTTCGGTTGTCAACTTCTTTGACAACTCACTCAAATTCTTCTTGACTTGTGTGAAGCTTTCAGACATTTGCCATTTGCTCTTGAGAGTGGTGATGTCTGCTGGTTTGTCCGGTTTCTTGTTTGGTACAGTTTCTATCGTACATTCGTCATTGAGCGGTATGTTTTTAAGGACGGGTATTCCCGCTTCTTTAGGCTTATCAGGATCGAAAACTTCGAGTTCACCCTCCTTCTTATTGCTCTTGTCTTTGTGTGTAACTATTTGACCTAATTTGTGTATTTTCTTTGCATTCTTTTCGCTTATTCTATGCTGTTGCCCTGGCTTTTGTATTCCGGATCCGGACATCGATTGCAGTTTCATTATGTTCTTCTGCTTCTGTGTAAGATTAACATTCTTCTGTAGGAACTGTGCGGGGTTGTTTTGTTTCTGTAAGAGGTATTGCAGTTCAGTCTGTTTGTCTAGAGGTAGAAGTGGCGCGTCTAAGTCAAACATTTCCGATTCTGAGCCATCACTTGGTGCGTTTTGTTCATTAGGCTTCAAGGCACCCGGTACGAGGATTTTGTTTGAGGATATGAGGCTTTCTATGTCTTCCTCGATTGGT
Organism: Agriphila straminella; assembly: GCA_950108535.1. Classification (NCBI taxonomy): domain Eukaryota; kingdom Metazoa; phylum Arthropoda; class Insecta; order Lepidoptera; family Crambidae; genus Agriphila; species Agriphila straminella. The sequence goes on along the minus strand of OX467321.1, from coordinate 7,916,047 downwards.
TGCGCGGGTTTCTGGTTGGCAGGTTCACTTGATCCTGCCAACGACGAAACCAACGAACCTTCGTTGGATTCGTCCTTCATTTTTTCTGGAGATCTTTCGTCATGAGGTGTAGTAGTTGTCTCTGAAGATTCGCTCGCGTCTGTCTTTTCTGGGTCAGTGGATTTTCTTTGCTTGGACTTGGTGCGTTGCTTCCTCTTCTGTTTGCTGTTCACGAGGCTTTCCTCCTGCATAATGGACTCCTCTGGTTCGTTTTCGTTTTCTGGCGGTGGTTCAATGTTGTACATTTGAAGTAGTCTGGAAATAGGTTAATATTTTTATTTTATTTATGTTCAGCTATTATTGGATTTAGAGACACAATTTAAGGAAAATTCTAAAATTGGAATCCCATTTGAAAGCTAACTTCTGCAATACAAAATATGACTTGTGTAAGGAATAGAGTCAGTTGAAACCTTTAAATGCTACGAATATATCTTAGAGTTTTATTAATTTTTAATCGGCTGTCAAAAGAAACTCAAATTATTTGGGAAAAGGTAAATTAGAATTGTCTACGAGGTTGTAGACGTTAAGTTAAACTGAGAGCCATAGCAGGGCTCTGTCAATCCGCGCGCGAGTATGAATCGCCCGGCGTCCTCAGAGAGAACAAATTTCATACGTCAGAAAAGATAATACCCACGAAGATAATATAAAGATAAAGATAATACCCATAGAAAGAGAGGCAACTATTAGGTGAATGTTTTGGAGCGAAGGGAGCATTGTGCGACCTGAATTGCACTTTATTGTGTCGGAGCAAGTCGCAATTTACTTAAACGATTTTGCGGAGTGCTACGTACGGTAGAACTACTTATTATCTATTCTGTGGCCATAGTCAGATACTTGTCAATAACCATAGTTTTATAGAAGTAACTTCTATAGATCAGTGCCAAATTCATAACCTATAAGTTAGAATCTGTTTCACAAACTATATTGGTAGCTTACTTCCTCCTGTAGCCCTTGGCCTTGGGCTCGGCGTGGCCGGAGCGCTGCAGCATGGCGCAGTACACGCGGCACACCTTGCACAGCAGCGGCCGCGCCAGGAACTGTACCGGGATGCCCGCCTCGACCAGGTGCGGGTTGATTTCCAAGTAGCCCTGCAATAATCAATAGTCTTTATAAAGAAACTAAAGGGACCAAAAATTTTTAAATATAATTAAAAAATAGAAAGGGAGGAGGCTATCTATTCGTCGCGTATATATTTTTTCCCCGATTACTCGAAGATGGCTGGAACCGATTGAAATGATTCGAAGTTCTTCTTAGTTTTAGTTTGGCAATCTACTCTCCTCTTTAGGGAGTAATTTTTGCTAAAGTGAAGTGTTGAATAGTTCAGTGGTAGGTATTGTTTCAGTTTTCATTAGAATGCAGATCATGTACTCACGTGGTGTATGAGGTGTATGTTGTGGTGCTTGGTGAGGCGGCGGCGGCACAGCGCGCACGACATGAGCGGCGCCAGCGCGCGGTGGTGCTCGCCGCACAGCGGGATCGTGTGGAGCCCCGGGTAGTCGCACTTCAACTTCAACTGCACAATAGAAAGGTTCACAATGTTAAATCAGTTTTAAGAGCAATAGCGTACACGTGGCTTGGCCGCAGCGGCCAGGTCATAATTGATATATTTTTTAATACTAAATACTAAAATGGTATTTTTACACATAATTTTTGGTTCTGAGATTCTCTCACTGTGTGAAGTGCTCGAGGAACAGAGTTCTGTTGTGCGGATATAATGCAAACTTACTCATACTAATGTTTATTTGCTTTGACCATAGTGTACAGAAAATGATAATATAATAAAAATAGATCATTATGGACCCTGTCGGGCACAGCAAAACTGGGTAAACAACCTTCCTGAATAACGGATCCGGAATTTAGGGTCCGATTTAGGACGAGAAATTCAGTCGCCAATTAGACCGTCCTGAATAACGGATCCGATATCACAGCTTTACGATCATACAGTTGTCAAACGAATGAACTTGCGCAGAGCAACGGAGGGGAAAATACAGTGGCCGTAAAAATACATCTAGGTAAAGTCTGTCTATTCTTACTTGTATTATATGGTAAACAATCTTCACCCAACTCTTTATTGAAATAACCGTTTATAAAATACAACAAATAGTTTTCCACAAATAGATTACGAAATAAATTGTTATTAATAAATAACAATATCATAAAGATACTAACATAATTTTTAATTACCGATTTAAGTAGGTACCTATAAAGAGTTGCCAATAATTATCGGTAGATTCGTACCCAAAATAAAACCAAATGTTTAAAAAAACCGCGAAAATAGCATGAAAATGTATGGAAATCCTGAAACTGAGAACTCTGACCCATCAATCTTTTAGAATGCTGATCAGATCAGTTGGGTGTGTATAGCGATCTGAATCTCCTCCATTCACTCCCTGGATAGCCATCATCAGATCACAGCACAGTACATCCCTGGCAGAAAACCAAGGCTTCAAAGTTACCTCGTTTGTATGAAAATAACACCTGTATCCCTAGACAAAGTTGATGAGTATATATCACTATTTGCTCACTACTAGCGAAATTAAAAAAATATGCCTAATATGAGCATTGGACCGGATATCCAAAGGTCGCGGGTTCGATTCCCGTCTGAGTATTGATCTGGTGCGAGTCGTATTTTTTCTAGTATATTATTTAGTAATGCCTAATATTTTTGTTTATATTTTTTTATAAGTATAGCTTTTCACTAACCACAGCTTTTATATGTTACGCAATTCATTTGAAAGAAAACAATCCTAACGTTGTCAGAAGAGATGAGAGTACGCGATAGAAAGAGAGGCAACTTCTAGGTCAACTTCGCGACGCGCAACGCCCCGCTTAGAAAAAGGTTGAATATTCAAGTAGGTAGGTAGGTAATTATTATTATTATTATTTTTAATTCAAAAAGCAAATCAAAGAGTGACAGCACTTATATACTTAAAGTCGTTGCGCCAACTGTCTATCTAGACCAGGGATGCACAGACTGCGGCCCGCGGGCCACATGTGGCCCGTCGGCAATATGCTAGTGGCCCGCCAGCAAAAATATTCCCTCGTTCATATGAAAAAAAATCTTTTTTTTGGCTTTTTTATGTTTTTATGTTGTGCTGGTGGCCCGCCATTAGTTTATCATTTGCCCAAGTGGCCCATGGTCTCCATAAGTCTGTGCATCCCTGATCTAGACGAACGGCGCGGGGCGCCGCCGGCGGCTTTTTTTTCGCCAACATAAAAGGCGTTGACTGACTGTACTCTTTAGGCTGTAGTACTGTGTCGGAGCCGAGCGTCCTGAATGCGATTACACTGTCCTTAGTGCTTCCGATTTAGCATCCGTTACGTCGGAGACCATTTCTATCCTAATTAGGATCCTAAATCGGATCCTACCTTCCTGAATGCAATTACACTTCTCTGAATTTAGGAGCGACTTCATATCGTATCCGATATTTAGGATGATCTAATTAGCTCTTTAGTAGGGAGACCTTTCTATTTATTTCGACATACCTAATATGATGGTAAAGCTGTGCTATTATGTACACGGTAAAAACAGATTTCTTAAAAAAAGACAAATTGCTTTGGCTTAAGACATATTTATTGAATCTAAGAAAATGATCCTCTCCCTATAGACGCTAGACAATAATTTCTTCGTAATAGTAAAAAATACTCTTAAAAATATTTAGTTGTTACAAGAATAATACATTTATTCCAAGACACGTGTTGTTTCATTCAAGACAACGTTATTTTGTACAGTCAAGTAAATGTATTCTTGATACGAAAATCTTCTATATCTCTTGTAGACTAACCTTTCTTAGAGTAAATTATTATTTTACTCATAAGTAAATGTTTAGTTGGCCTAAGTAATTACTGATTTTTGATGAAAAAAATTAAATGGAAAATTGAGATTTTGTCTTTTGAATGAAGATGTATATTTTGTTGTTGTTGTATATTAAGTGGAGATAATTGGAGAACACCGATGACTTCCTTCCTTTAAAAGTACAGATTTAACTTTTCTGTCCAAAAATAACAACGTGGGCGCGGTCTACAAAAAATCAAGGTAAATAAAAGTGCTCGAAAGAGGAGTGGAGTCCGGGAAGCCGTTCCAAGTAGGACGCGACACCCAGAGGCAACCAACAAACAAACCCGATTGAGCTTGACTAAACAAAATTAAGTCCGACTACTTAAAGAACTAGATAAAAATCTTAACACCGCGGGTCAGACCATGATGTATGGATAAATTTCTCAAAGTAAAAATGTTATCGTGTTTATCGAAAACTATGATTCCGTTGTTTTGAAATTTTTGTACTTCTCTGTTTAAAACAAAATTTCTATAAGCCGAACAAAATCATTTCTTAGAACAAGAAATAATACTTCATAAACAATAAACTTTCTCTTAATAGAAGAACATGATTTTTTGAAAAAGGTTTATCTAAATTCAAGTAACTTGTAGTTGATTTCAGATAATTTTAATTTTATGCAAGAAGATGGACATTTCTTGATTTAAATTAAGTCAATTTAATTGATATAAGTTTAAATAAGCCTTGAAACAAAAATAATTCTCTTAATCATTAAGAAAAATATTGTCTGAGTAAAAGATGAGCACTATTTTTGTTTTAAAAATATTGCATTGGCTTAAGTAAATATATTTTTAGAATAACCAAATATTTCAAGAAATTGGTCTTTCTTATTTAAAGAAATCCTTTTTTACCGTGTAGCTTCCTGCCTAGGACTACTTCACAGTGTAAGAGACACACAGAAATACACTTTATGTTAGTATATAGTGTACTGACCAGCTTGTTGACGCTGGAGCGCATCTTGATGAGCCACTTGCGGCGGATGGAGTGGTCGGCGGGTGAAGTGCAGTCCTCCGTGTGGCAGGTGGCCGGCCGTGAACCAGTCTCCTCCTCACTTTCGGACTCTTGCGACGGCGGCGATGCTGGCTTTTCTGGCTCCCTCCTAACACAAATGATATTAAAGTTAGCCTTGCCCTAAAGGGCTAAGAATGCGAGACAACGGCAGGATGACAAAAAAAAATATTCTGCTTGATGGCACTGCTGTAGATGTAGACCTGTTGTACAGTCAGAACCAAAATAATATGAGCATTTAAACCTACCAAAATACCTAATAATTTGACAAATTCAACCTTTATCTCAAGATATTAAAGTTTATTCTCATACAACATATGAAAGTGCATCTTAATGTCTTGAGATAAGGTTGATTGTTGTCAAATGATTAACTATTTTGGTAGGTTTGATTGCTCAGATCCTTGTGGCGCTGCCTGTAAGTGAGCATACGGATTATTTTCCCGGTTATTTTTCAATTATTTATGTCTAAAAATGGTGGATAATAATAATAATTATTGGAGAACTTGGACTTTAAACAATTTGTGAATCTGCCAAATTATCCTGCCATTGCGTTGTATGTGGGGAGGACTCATTACATTGGTAAAGAGTCCTCCATAATGAAGATTTGAAGAAAAGTTGATATTATAGATTGCTTTATTATCAATTTTTATTACGGGTGGTGCGATGGCAGGATATAAGGCTTTGTGCACATATGGTGTCGTAGACGTGTCGTGTCCGTACCGGAGTACAACAGCTTATCGCGCAGGATTACCACAACTTGTTTTCTCATTCTTAATACACTTAATTTATAGAAATGTAGTTTGTTAAAGTATCACTGAAATTCAGAAAATAAGGTACACAATGTACACATTTATTTTTTAACTTATTATGATTTGTCTATTTATGATTTGCTTTCAGTAAAAAGCTGCAGAAGTGTACTTACGGGTTGAAGGGCGGCGAGGGCAGCATAGGGCCGATCTCGGGCTGCCTGCCCAGCGGCCGCTTGCGGTACGAGGGGCAGTTGGCGCGCCGGTCCACGTGCCGGTAGCACGCGTCGCACAGGCAACTGTCGATCGTCAGTTTCTCCTCGTCTGGACGAATAACGATCGAGTTTATAATGTGTTTGTACAGTGCGACAATTTTAAACATCACCGACAGCGTCGTAGCTAGGGGCTGGCAAGGGGAGCGGCTGACAAGGGTGTAACCCTTAGGGGGGCGCACTTTGCTGACCCATAGCTAGAAAAAAGTAGTTGGGGCGCAAAATTGAACTCTTGCCAGGGGCACACATGATCCTAGAAATAAGGGTGCAAAATTCAAATTTAATTCAAATTCAACTCGATTGTTAAATGACTAAATGAATGAATAAATCTTGCCAGAGGCACTCATGACCCTGATCACCAATTTTTTTATAAGGCTCGAAACATCGATATAATTCAATAAATTCTAGATAATTGTAGAAAATGATTTTTATTTGCTTTGAAATCATAAGTGACGTCACAATACGCAATTGCCATACATCTATGGGAGAAAACGAGAAAACACGACTCTTGTAGTAAGGTATTTTTTTAAATTAGTTCCTTTTCGCCTACAACATACGACACCAACAAAACTTAACGCACTGCATTGCAAAAATTGACTATATTTATAGTATATAAATAGCCTATCAATTTTAATTTCCAACTATGTCTCAGATAGGATGTTATTTATAACATTAATGAAGAAGAATTGAAAATAATTAGGAACAGCATTTCTTCAGTTACTCAATGCTACAATGCTATTAATATTAGAAACTTAAACCATTTGGAATGATGCCAGAGAAACAGAGCTTTTTATTAATACACAAATATCATGCTACAACTCGTAGCTAAGTGTAACTAGCATTTATTCCCAAAACATTTACATAACAATAATGAAACATTTATTCTCCTGATTAGGGTAGTAAATTTAATAAGTTTACTACAATATGCTACATTAAAACGCAACTAAAACAGGAGCTTTTATGAAGTCAAACTTTTATTTCGAGGGTAGTTTAAAGTGATGCAATGTTATACGCATAACAACCCAACACGTAGGCAAGTACTAATCATACTAATTTCTATTCTGTGTGTGGACCTAGCTAGATGTAGAAAAGGTTTACCATACCAACTAATTATCAAAGTACCTACGACCTGACGAATAAGGGTTTGCACAGTATTGAATAAGTACCAACTTTATAGTGATCGGTCTCCCGTTTCAGCCGCTGCAGTACGTACGATACGAGGATATCAGAGGTTTCGCATGACGTCAGCGAGGGTCTAGGTGGCTAGGAGGCAGCGAGAGGGAGGGAGGGAGTAGAGAGGCGCGCGCCGCCGCCGAACTCGAAGCCCGCCCGGTTGCTGGTACTTTTAATAAAACCGCGCTAGTATCCGTTAAGTGTTTTATCTCATGTCTAGTGAGCGCGTAAGCTTGAGAAGTAAATACGTCAAAGTACTTACTAGCCAAAACCTTCTTTTGCCGCTCAGCGCTTTTCATCTGCGCGATGTGGCACGGCGTGTCGAAGAGGCCGAACTTGCCGCCGCAGTAGAAGCACTGGTCCTGGCACAGCCGGCCAGGGTGGATGCTGAACGAGGATGCCTTCTCGGGGATCACGAGGTTCAAGGTTTCCTTGGGCTCCACGGGTTCTGGCACTGATTCCAGATCTGAGGATTATATGGAATTTGAACAAACAACTATGAAAACAGAAGCATGAGTTTGGACATACTTAGACGGTTCTCACACTGCTCCCGCGACGGGGCGCAGGCAGGGCGGCAGATTTTAACGTTATATGCAAGTACGTCAGTTTGTATAAGTAGTAAACACGCGCGGCACCACACACTGGCTCCGCGCTCCGTCGCGGGAGAAATGTTCGATGTTCGCCCCCCGTCGCGGAGCGCGGAGCCAGTGTGAGAATCGCCTAGGTTTAGTTTAGTTTCGTGTACAAACTAACCCGTGGCCCTACCATGAGTTAATGCAAACTGTTTTCGCTGCCGTAAACTATCGTTTTCTCTCTTTCACTCGCATTTACTGTGAGCAGGTATATCCGATAGTTTACGGTAGCGAAAACAGTTTGTATTAACTCAAGGTAGAGCTACGTTCGCGATAAGTTTGCTGCTGAAACGTTTCAGCGGCAAAGTTATCGCAAACGGGTAGCAGTTTTTTAGCATGATGCTATAGTTTTTGCGATCGATACAATTTTTTAGCTAGGCCATTTTAGGTATCTCAACTCAGCTCAGTAATAAGTTATATGACGGGAACATGCGATTGTGACACACAAAAGCGTCTATTATAAAGTTGGGCTGAAATTTGAGACAAAAAATGGTTTATAATAAATAATCTAACATGACCTTATAATAATTTTGTTAAGGATTAATAATAATTAACCTAATAAGAAGTTAATAAACCTCTTAATAGGTAGATAATACTATCATGCAAACAAATGCTTTAACAAATTCAATTATCATGCTTTAGGTCAAAGAAACAAAATTATTTAACTATAATTAATTACACAACAAAAAAAGAAAAAAATAAGTGCAATGTGTGTATTGTTTCTGTGATCTAAGTTATTGTACCTTCAACCGGAAAATTGGACTCAACATTTCACTTGTCAGTTTAACAGTAAACCATCAACTTTGAATTAAATGTGCTTTTAAGTAGATAATAGGCTCTATTCTGATGATTCTTTAAAATTAAAATTAAGTACAACTTTAGGATGTGACTGTAATCAGACTTACGTAATCAGAGATCATGAAAAATATGTAATACTTATACAACGTGTTATAAAACCCTTAAAACCGAATATGGAAGGTAGGGACCATCAAACTGAACAGCTTTTACTTTGGGACCAACTCTGAAATCGTAAAAGAATATCAGCTGTTTCATACAAAAAAGAATACTTAACGAAAATTTTAAAAATATGTATTCATTTAATAATGAAAGTTAATATGTTTTCATTTTGCGATTTCAGTGTTGGTCCCATGACACGTTGTATAAAGAAAACTGTACTCATCTGGTGTACTGTCATCTCCTAAAAGAAAGTAAAAGATATTTTGTACTCATTATTAATCTTAAACAATATATGCAACAGAATTCAGCACATAATGGTTAAGTTAAGCTAGCCAAAACTTATGGCCATGAAGAGACAATAGAGTTCTATAATATAATATATAAAAACTTGAATAAAATTTAAACATTATGTCAAAATTATCAATCAATTTCAACAGAACTCTATTGTACAAAATAATTTGAGGCAAACATTAGTTGAATTAATCTGTTTATATGCAGAGCTTTAAGCTCTAAGCATTAACTAAATTTTAACAATGTGTTTAATGACTAATTTCAAACAACTCGAAACAATACATCACTAATATCACTAGTGACTAATAGTTGGCAATGTATTGTATAAACTAAAAAAGATCTTGTAAGTATTCAAAACTACTATTAAACTTGCAAATATAGGATTCACTTTTCAACAGTCTTGGCAAGCAGTCGACCACAAAAACAATTTAAGATAAATCAATAAGTACTTAAATAAAACTAAAACTAGATTTGAAATTAGAGAATGTAGAAAATCTTACTACTTATTACTTTTGTAAGCGCTACATATTTTGATTTTAAGTTGATAATAAATGATGAAAAAAAAGTATTATTCCAGATTCCAGTTAGTGTTTTCTGGTATTACTACTGAGTACTGATTACTACATGTTTGCTTCAAATTACAGTGTTATGTGTGAGTGCAATGTCCACACACCATGGTTGTTAAGGCGATTACTGTAATGTGACTTTCTGTGCCCACCATCGGTAGTTGCGCCAGCGCCACCCTGCGGACCAAAAAATTTACTCAGTACGCCGTTTCGCAATACGTTTCAAATGGGTTAAAGACTGAGGGATTGGCCACTAATTAGATGTCTGTGTGAAGTAGTAAAATAAAAGTAATGGATTAAAACATAATTTAACTCTTACCTCACGCCTCTCAATTGTGTAGTAAGCATCATCTTCAGCAGCCTCTCCCTCAGGTGCCGGTTTCCCAGATCTATTCTTGCTTTTTTGGAACGTCATCTTCAGAGAGCTTCTATATTTCTTCTTGTCTCTATCCCCAGCCCCCCTGTTCAGTTTTATCACAGCCTTCAAACTTCCAGTTGGCACCACACTTGGACCCGATCCAGATTTTGCTTTATTTTTGATTCTCTCTTTTTCTTTCAGCTTTTCTATCTTAGCCTCTTTTGCTGCCTTGTGAGTCAACAAACCCAGTGTCCTCAAAACATTCTCTTTTCGCTTCTGACTTTCAGGAGTTTCTAACAATATATTGCTTGGCCCAGGAATGCTCTCAATTGAATTACGAGCAGACTTGCTTCCTCTCCCCACACTTTTAACAGTCTTGGCTACTTCAAGTACTTCAGTTACTTTGTTTTCTACTAATGGATCTTTATGATCCGTAGTGGCTTTGTTTACATCTATTGGTACTTCTACTTCTTTGATTGCTTCACTTGGTACAACAGGCACTGGTTCTGTATCTATTTCCATTTTGTCAGGTACTTTCAATATTTCAATAGAACTTTCAATAGGAGTCAAATCACTTGCAGCTGGAACTACAGTCTGGTTTATTTCTTCCACAATTGGAGAAGATTCATCTTCCTTTACTATCTCAGTATTGCTTAGTTGTGCACTGTCTATTATTTGAGTGGTCTCAGTTTTTGGGACTTCAGTGGCCATAGATATGTCTTCAGGAATAGCTTTGATGTTTTCTATTGGTGGAGGTAAAGCTTCAGTCTCCACTGGCTGTGTCACTTCAGACTTTGCAGCAACAGGTGAAGGCGCAATTAATAATGTTGGAGACTTAATCTGAGGTGGTGGCGATTTTACTTTGTCTACTACCATTGACTTTTCCCCTGGTTCATTGGTTGATTCTGATGACTTTCTGGAGAGGGATTCTATTGATTTACGTTTAGTATGTACTTTAATGTCATTGCTATTAAGTTTTGCTTCAGTCATAACACGAGGTGTTATAGATATTTGATTGGAGTCTAATACAACACCTCCTAAGTTCGGGCTAGGCGTATTAGGATGCAAAGTCGCGAACTGGTGCAAATCAATCTGTGGGGTAGAACTAGTCTTGTCTACCGATTTCCTAATTTCAGTCAGGGTTACATCTTTGCCCAGAGACTTCTCAAAAATGCTAATAGCATCTGCTTCTTTTGAATGATTGGAACTAGTAGATTCCTTCCTTGCATTTACGCTATTTCTTTTGATTAGTGTGACAGAATTTGGAAGATCAACATCTATAGATTTTCTAACATGATCTCTTTTTACTATTGATATAGCAGAGTTATTTTCAAAGCAGCTTAAAACATTTTCTTTTTCAATAGGTCTTTCCGGTGATCGTACTGATTGTATATCTTTTAGTTTGATATCTGCTCCTGATTTAGGAATTAAAACCACATCATTGGTGACCATTACAGATTTGGAATCGGTGGGTTTACCTTCAGATTCTTGTCTTTGCCTTCTCTTATCAAATTCTTCAAACTCTTTCAATCGGTCCATCAATTTATCTATACTAGCTACAGCATTACATTTGTATGTAATTTCAGTGTGCTTGTTATTTTCTGATGACTGTTCTACTGAATCTTCATCATAATGCAGTCTAATATTTTCACTGTCATCCGTTTTTGACGGTGTGTTTTCATTAGTAATAGATATTGCTTCTTTATCCTTTACTGGTGTTTCTGGTGTTATAATGCTATTATTATCACAAAGTGGTTTAGAGAGACCATAAAATTTGCTGACATTTTTAGTTTTTGCTTCATCAGTAATACTATCAAAGGTACTACTAGAATTAGCAAGTTGATGGTCACGGTCAATATTTTGGTCCAGGTCATTAATTAAATCGTCTATTTCTTTTGATAAAGTTTCTAGCGTTTCCTGCTTTTCATCCGTGTCATTTGTTATAGTGCTAGTAATGTTTTTAGGTGCAATATTAGGAGTGGGTTTTGCAGCAGCAGCCGCTTTCCTTCCCCTCCTAGCTTTTCTAATATTCTTTGACATCTCCTTGGAATTAAATGTCTTTGACATACTAGTCAGTATACTACTACGGGCATCAAAAAGCGTATCGTTTTCAGTCTTCATCAATAATTTTTCTTCTATGTCCGATGAATTAAAATTGTCTAATTTTATCCTATTACTATTATTGTTGTCCGAGTCTAATGAAGTACTTCTTTTTAAGCTCAATTTTTTCTTATTCTTTTCATTTAAAATGCAACTGGTCTCAGCATCTGGCTTAGTTTCAGCTACATTGGAGTCAACATTAAGAGAAGGCACTTTTTCAGTAGTCGAGATCTGTAAATTATTTTCAATATCTATATCTAGGTCAGTCTTCGTTTTATCTAATTTTTTGATGAGCTCCTTACTTTCTGTATCATTGAGTGGTTCACTAAGGCTTAAGTCAGATTCAGTGACATCAGAGCATTTTGAGATCTCACTTCCATCACGGGAACATGAACGTCCTCTTTTCAGTTTCTTACAGTCTTCAGTAGCATCTGTGGCATCAGGAGTCTTGGAATCCGATAAAAGTCTACGTCTCTTTTTCTGTTCTTTCATAACAACTTCATTCAGTAAATTGCTTTTTACTTTTCTAGGTTTTCCACTTCGAAGATTTTTTCCTTCAGATAGTGGGCTATTACTTCTTTCGGATCTCATTGAGTAAGGACTTGTGCGTGGTCCAAGCACTAGACTGCTTGGAGAGTCAGCAAGTACAGATTTCATCATAATCATGTCTGAAGTAAGTCTTTGTCTCCGACCGGCTGTCTTTGGGCTCGAGGACCTTGAGTTTGGTGTATTGTCCTCTAAAGGTTCCTTTTTTATTTCAGCGGCAGGTATCAGTGGGACGGTATCTTTTTCTTGAGAATTACCAGGTTCACTCTTTATTGCTGCTTTTCTTCCTCGAGTTTTTGTCTGCCTGATAACAGCCTTGACTTTATCTTTAGTAATAGTAGCTTTCTTGCTTCTTAATGTTTTTCTGATACCCAGTGGTCGTTTCTTAGCTAATGCTCTAGGTTTGGCTGCAGGTTTCTTAGTTTCTTTGGATGTTTTGGGGTCATCTTGTGAAAGTTTGTTTTTCTCATCTTCAATGTCAGAAGCTTTCTTGCGAGCCCTAGTCTTAGGTTCGATCACAGTATCTTCATCGATACTCTTGTCCGACTCTTCCTTGGCCTGTTTGGTTTTCATATTGGAATGTGAGGAGGGAGGTGTCCCCGTTCGCTCGACATCAGGTAAAGGCTGCAACTCGGCTCTACTTTTGTTAGAAGATCTAAAAGAGATCTCTAGGTGCAACAGGTTACATACAGTTTTAGATTGCCTAAAGTTGATAGTTATAGTAGATTAAATAAACTTTGTCAGTTCGTCATAAAACGTATACTAAGCTCACTTCAGGACAGGTTTCACAGTCACTGTAGTCTTTAAATATAGTAACTTAATTTATTATTCTTCAATTATTCTTTGATTCATCAAGCTTTATTGAGTCATGATTCACTTCTAAAATATGCCATTTGGATCTGAAATAAAGAAAAAACAAATTAAGAGGCTTTCTACTACAATAAAAATAGTAAAATGGTAATAAAATAACAAAAAACAATACATAATTTAAAGAACATAATACACAGAAAATGATGGAAATGTTCACATTAATTACACAGTTAAACAATAATTTTAAGATTCCTGAATTCAATAATATTTTTTTAAACATAATTTTCATATAAATTCAATGAACAAATACTGATACTGATAGGCAATCAAAATGCACCACTGCGGCTATCCCCCAAGTTCTCGCGCACTAATCGCACAATTCTGTCATTCACTGAACCATTAATTCCGAACTTTGCTTCATATTTAGCTTAATTAAGTGTTAAATGACACAAAAATCAAGCAAAACAGTTGTTTACATTCGTCAGTGGCTAGAAAATCGCGCCGGAAAACTCATGAAAAACTTGATGTTTTGGTGATCTCGACTCGCAAGTGACACCTAACGCCACCTACAGCTGAGCGAGTGCGTGTGCGTCGAACGAAAGCACCAAATCATTTCCCTAGCCGTGGCGCACCTCAGCAATGTCCCAACAAAATACTCACAATTTATCCAATGGAATCTCCAAAAACCTTATTAAATAGTTATTTGGACACACAATGCACCATAATATGCGAAAAAGTTCAATATAAACACGCGATTAAACTTAGAAAACGATTTTTGAAAAGCCCAAATGTCTGCAGGCGTCCGCCATAATGTTTCCTTCGAAACGAATAATATAGTTCTTATTGCTCTTGTAGCAATTCGCTCTATTCGCTATTCAAAATGGCGACGGTGTTGCGTTCACGGTGCGCGTTTGCGCGACTTTTTGCTGGAAAAACTAAACGAATCCTGAACAACACAATTGATTCGGGTACAAAAATCACTCCGGAATCACAATCGGTAATTATTTTTATAAATTTCCACTCGCGTAATGTTGTAATGTCGCTTCAACTGCGACATGTGACAGTACTAAGGCTGTACACCCATCCACTCAAGTTTGTCTTGCAGTATGATAATTTTTTTTCTTGTGAATTATTTTCAGCACTTTTTAATGATGACGGAATTGTAGTCTTTTTAAATTTTAATTGCAAATATTGTGATATAATAATATACATCTTTAACTATTCATTAAGTATAAGCTTTTTATCAGGTTGTAGTAGAATACCTAGGTTATTAATATTGTGATAATCAAAGTAAAGAAAAATACAAACATAACTTTTTTTATTAATAGCATTAAATTTATTTTGTTGCAGGTAACAGTCCTCGTCAGTCAATATTCGAATTTCGCTAAATCACCTTTTGCGGATAGAATCACTGAACAATATAACTTTGAAATTGTGAAGAATCCACCTGAATGGAAGTATGTGGAAAGACTATTGCCACTCGAAACTATACCCCAAATTACACCGAAAGAGACCTATCCTTCTGGGTGGATACCAGCAAGAGAAGAGGCCAAAAACTTGCCTTATTTCATTCCAAGAACGAAAAATCACGAGGTAGCAATATATTTAGATGTTTCTTTCAAGGGTCAACGAAAAATTACTAAAATAAAGAAAATAGAAGGAGATATTTGGCTTCTCAACGACGAAATAAAAAATCTTTTAAAAACTCAATACCAGAGATACGTTGAAACACGTGTACATGAATTAGCCAGATTTATTGAAATTAAAGGAGACTACCTGAATGATGTGAAAGAGTGGGCGTTTTCTAAAGGATTCTAGTTTTTAGTAGATGCTAATAAATAATAATTTAGTAAAAAATGTGTTTTTCTTTCCTTTGATTGTAACTTAAGGGTATGATAATCATTAATCATAATAAATAAATAAATATTGTGATATTTTTTTTTTTATAAATTACTTATTGAGCTACTAGGTAGTTATTACTATTATTAATGGCCAAACGAAATTAAAAACCAGAAATAATATAATCAATTAGGTATATTATTATTTTTTGTATTTTGTATGTAGGTAACCAAATACATAATGATGAATGAATAACACTATATTATGGTGTTGTTCATTCTCACTCATTCATTCATTCAATTACAAGTAGAATACTACAAGTACGTAACATAGAGCAATAATTTATTGTGTGAATGGGTTTCTTAAATGGTTTTTCTGATGGGGTTTTTATCCGATGAGCTTTTAATAGTAATAAAAGGTTAATAATAATTAAAGTTGTCTATATATTTAGGGAATAATAACTGAACAAAGTAATAATTCTTGTAAGATACTTAAAAGCAATAGTTTTCTAATAATAATTCGTAAAACAAAATTACTTACCTATCTTATTTTCTCCAAGAGCAAAAAATAATAATAAAACTTGCTAACCGTTCGGCGAAAGCTCTTCGGAGCGGTGTACACAGCATGAAGCTGGTTTTGTTCAGACACCGCTAGGGGCGCTGGCGACGGCGGAAGGTTTTATCTACGTAGCTATATAACATCCGCTCACAGAGAGCTGGGCCTCTTGCGATATGTATTTTCGACTCGAGTCCACTCCTTTGTTCAAAACAACTTTTCTGTCTTTTTACTCGATATAGGTACCTAGGTTTAGGTATGCTTTGAGTTGCTTTTCAGTTTTCGATCGAATGATATAAATATTAACTTAAAGGTTACGTTTTTCGTCAGAATGCGATTTCGAAATATCTTTTTGTACATAAGTAGGTAGGTAGGTAGGTAATTTATGTAATTATTATTAGTTTAAGCGCATGCTTAACCTCATTAATGGTCGTTTGTGCTAAATAAAGATCGATGTTTTAATAACGTATTACGGCTGTATTACGTAAAATGAGACAAGCATTGCTAGGTGCTACCTAGGTAGGTAGGTACTGATGAATTTCAAGGTTAGCGCTTTCAGTAAAACAACACGTGTACATTATTCTATTAAAGATACCTACCTAGCTACGTACCTATCTACATAGCTGATGTTATAAAAAGGGGGTGGGGTGGGATGGATTGTTATAAAAATGGTCTTTTTCTTGTCTTTTTCATTGTTTTATATGTATAGGTAAATAGGTACCTACCTACCTAGGTCATTTTTTATTTGGTAGGTTTTATCAAGAGTTGAGGTTTTATTTGATTTACTTACAAATATATTTTTTCGGAATTACCTAGGTACCTTTAGCCGACTGTGCAAAAAACGACAAAAGATGGCACTGGGTTTCACGGTAGCTAATTATTTATTCCAAATTCCCATTGTAACGAAATTATTGTAGTAGGTAGGTACCTACCTAGGTACCTACCTACCTACTACAATAATTTCGTTACAATTAAGCACCTACCTAGGTAGGTACCTACCTAGGTAGGTGCTTAATTGTAAGCAGTTTTTTTTTAAACTTTCAAAGTTGCAGGAAGTTTTCAAGAATAGGTAGGTAGGTACCTACCTAGGTACTTCCTTAGAAGTGGAATCTTTCCTGAAAGTTTTCATCTCTAATGATAACCTACCTACTATAGGCACCTAAAATTAATAAAAATAAAATTAGGTCTAGGAGCACGGTGGCGCAGTGGCTTAGCGCCTGGCCCAGCGATTGCGGAAGTTAAGCAACGTTCGCAAGGGTCGGTCATGGGTCATGGGATGGGTGACCAAAAATTTATTATCTCGAGCTCCTCCGTGCTTCGGAAGGCACGTTAAGCCGTTGGCACGTTGGTCCCGGCTGCATTTGCAGTCGTTAACACCCACCAATCCGCTTTGGGCCCGTGTGGTGGGTTATGGCCCATCCTCCTTACCACCCATAAGGAAGGCCTGTGCCCCAGCAGTGGGGACATCAAAAATGGCTGATGCACAAAATTAGGACTTGAATTTATACCTCAGAGTTGGACTGGTTCATTCATTACCTAGGTAGGTACAGATGTAGCCTAGGTAGGTACCTAGGTACCTACCTGCTTCGAATTCAGAGAGAAGTTGCTCCGGTGTGCCACGATTGCGGTGCGCCGGAGGACACCGCTCGACACGTCCTTGGATTGTCCCGCGTCGCCGACCAGAGGGCCTAGCCAAAGTAACATTGGCAAATCTTCGTTATCGCTTCGCTTTCGAAAATTTATGGGATTGACATAAACATAAGGTTTCGTTCATAATCGAATTTTAAAACGTCAAATCCATACATGTTTCGAAGCGAAGCGATAACGAAAATTTGCAAATGTTACTTTAGCTAGGGGGGCCTAGCCCCAGCTGGGGGGTTATTTACGATTGTCGGAAACCAACTTTCCGAATCCAATCGGAAAGTCTATACTTCTATAGTATTCGATCTTATTTTCTACCTGATGCTGTGTAATATCGGAGGATATACGAATTTGAATCGAATGCTTTCGAGTAGATTTCCGACAATCGTAAATAACCCTACAGGCGACAGACGCTGTTGGCACAGAGGTGGGAGGGAACCTCTCACTCACTACCCAGTGTGGCAATTGACATGCTGGGTAGTGACAACGCATAGGAAGCGGTGGTTTCCTTCTGTGAGGACGTTTTCTCACAGAAGAAGGCCTCGGAGCGGGTTCAAGAGGCAGACGCCAACACGGACCAGCTCCGGCGACGACAGCTAGGGAGGAGAAGGAGGCACTACTCACTCATCCCCATTTAGTGCTGAAGAAGGGGGTGGATGGCCGTTTGCCTAGTCCAGGGGCGGCCCGAGGCAAGTTTTATTTTCGGGCCCACCTCAAAACAGTCTGGTGCACACCCCAGAAAAATCTGATATATTTTTCCATTGCCCCGGAACTGTGGGCCAGGCCACAGAATATATTGGCCAGGCCCCCCCTGGAAAAAATGTCTAGATACGCCCATGGCCACACATGCGGGCGCCCAGTGCGGTCGCACCGCTCGCACCTCCCTAGGGCCGCCCCTGGCCTAGTCCTCCCCCAAGTGCCGGGCCTGATGAGGCGTCAACACCAGGACCACATGGTGCGTGACACCACGGTCCCGTAGGTCCTGCGTGTTAGTTGCGGTATGTAGTTGGGGGTTTAGTAGTAGTTCCCCCGGCGAGTCCCACTTACCTCCAGGATGCGTAGGTATATGCATTCCCCCCTACTACCTATAAAAAGATAAAAATAAAATAAGAAATAAAATACTTAGGTACAGCTCGCGCAACATAACTTGAACCTGCGCGTCGGACGATTTTTAGGCGCAACTGGGTAGGGGGTATGAAGCGCGGGCGGCTGCTCCCCGCGTAACCATGGTAACGGATGTGCCGCGCGCTGCGCGCCCGCACACCACCCGCGAGTGTCTTTAAGGACAGTCGAGTGCTAAATTTAATGAGTGGTTTTTCAAACGTTAAAAAATTCGTGATTAACTAGTATGGTCGTAGGTATGGCATTTTCATTGTTCACATTCAAAGATTTAATAAATAAGTAAAACTAGGTATTTATTTATTTAATTTTACTAACTAAACTTAATTCGCTCTTAAACATTTTGTGAGCGTCTGTACCTGCGCAGATCGGCGCCATCTTGGGTCAAGTTATGTTGCGCGAGCTGTACTTATCTATGGACTCTTTCTGGACGAAGAGATATGAAGCGACGGTGAACCTAGTTTAATGGTGCTTGTAATAGCCTTAAACATTACAAGCACATGAAAACACTCCATGGATTCCTTGGTCCATGTCCTTGCCTATATCTTAGGTAGGTAGGTAGTAGGTACCTACTTAAGTAGGTACTTACCTCATTTCGAGCGGGACCCTGGTTTTATTTATATGCTTGGTTTTCTTTATTTTTTTTTATTCACGTCATTGTTTTCTTTCTTTACTTTTCAAGTTTTCTCTTTACTCTTTTCTATCTTTCTGTTTTCTTATTGAATTTCTTACTAACTTAGGTCTGTAATTTTTCTATGTCCTGTTAACAAGGTACCTGCAAAATTTTTACTTTCTTACTTATCTACTACCTAGGTAGGTCCTTTCGTACAATATTAAAATTTGTTGCTGTTTTTCTTGATTAAATTTTCAGAAACTGCCTTTGTTTTTCTTCAAAATTCAGGTATCCTGAAAACTCTGATCCTTATAGGTACATCGCTTTCTGTGTCGTTTACCTACACATCGAGGGGAGAAAGCGAGCGATTCGAAAAAACCAGAGTCAGTAATCAATCGCACTTATTTTCGAGTGATTTATATATAAAACAAATACCTACTTACATTTAGTAATTTGAGTGGCAAGTAATTCCATTACTTTTTTCAACTTAAATAATAATTAGGTTTTTTTTTACTTCTGCATGATGTCTAGAATCGGTTGCCATACCTATCTTGATTATCTTTAAGTAACATGTGGACCACAGAGAAAGCAAATACTTGTGGACATTGATGCTGGGCCTTGATTCCGCTATTTAACCACAAATCAGGGTTGGTAGATCCAGATTTTAAAATTTCCCCATATTCAAGAATTCTTTTCCCCAAAATGATACGTTTGGCAACTTTTTTCCCCATTTTTGTTAAACAGGAAATAAAATTAAATATAAAAATATTAAACTAAGTTTATTAAGAAAATATAAGAAAATAAAGAAGTACCTACCTATCGGAAGTTCTAAACTGAATCATCTAAAAACGTTTAGAACTTCCGCAACTTCATCTTCGCTTAACAGGTCAGATAAACATTATCGGAGTTAAATTTATACTCCAACCAAAATTCTTCCTTGTTTATTTTTCTCCCCAAAGATTTCATTTCCCCAAATTTTTTCTGACCGTTATTTTTCTTCAAAAATGCGAAAAAAAACCCCAACCTACCAACCCTGCCACAAACTATGTCGCAGATACGCCATTGATTTGCTAACGCCATTGGTCTAAAAACGGTACATATGCTACTAATTTTGAGAGGAAAGTCGTCAGTATATCGCTGGCATGTCGTCAGCATCGCATCAGCTATTTTAAGTACTTAATACTAATATAATATATATTGTATGACTGTTTCTTGTCCCTGGTGAAATAAAATAAAATAAAATTTTAATTAATTAAAATTGCTACAATAGGTATATATTGTTATGTCGTCTTGTTTGCCACCCGGGACATTCCATACAAACGCCCCGTTATAACTAGGTACTTATTACGACACTACATACTCGTAGGTACAGATGATTTTTATACTTACTTACTTATATAAGTATAATAATCATCATATATATGTATAATTTGTTAGTAGGTATAGAAAATAAAAAAAATGCGCACTTGACAAAAACGAACGACGAAAAATTAGATTTTTGACATTTCATTTAATTCTTATCTTCCCCGAAGCACAGAATATATCCCGAAGTACCGTAGGGTGGGAGGTCGACACCCGAAAATGGCGCTAACCATATTTTTTGGCTCCAACGCACCGTCTATTCTTTTGTAAAAAAAATGGAATAAGGTTAATATTTTTTTTTTCAATATATTCAATATATTTATTGCAACCATAATGTTATAAAGATGTTACAACTAAAAACAAAGTACAAATTATGGACCCTGTTGGGTATCGCAATATTGGGAAGGAAGAGAAGACAAGAGGACGACTTTTTCATAATAAAACCGACTTCAAAAACCTGAAAATGAAAACAAAACAGCTTCAAAATTAAATACCTCTAAAAAGCAAGAAATAATATTAAAATCACTAGATACGCATATCATTGTAATAAAACACATCTACTGAAGTCGGGTGGGGCTGTAGTTCAACTTCTTTATTTATTCTAAAAGCCCCACCCGACTTCATTAGATGTGTTTTATTACAATGATATGCGTATGCGTATCTAGTGATTTTAATATTATTTCTTGCTTTTTAGAGGTATTTAATTTTGAAGCTATTTGTTTTCATTTTCAAGTTTTTTGAAATCGGTTTTTTGTTTTTAAAACTTTTTATTTTTTTTTATTTTTAGTGTAAGTAAGTATCTTCTGTATTTGGTAGATAATTACTTTAGTTTTTTATATTTAGTTTATTTATATTATCTTATCCGGTGGGTATATTATCTAGGTAGATAAAACATGGGTAGACCCCGAAAGGTGCGGCATGCACGCCTTTAAAAATATCGGTCTTAAGATTTTTTTAAATTTATCTTTTTTGTGGTAAGTAGGGTATATTTAGCGACGATATTATCTAAGTTATAATAGTCTTATGTCAATGGCTCATTACCTTTTACAAAATACTGGTTTTCCCGACGCAGGGGCGTTTATTCATGAGGAGTTCTCCTAGTACTTCAATATCAGCTCCACTTCATTATATGCATTATGACGAACCACATAAATAGCCTAGCAACCATATTATAGTTATCGTATCGCACCAGTGAGATATTTAGTTTAGTACCTATTGAATAGTTCCGGTGATCATCTATGGTCTTCATCATCAGATCCACTTCACCAAAATAGTACTTTTCGAAAGCAAATGCACGAGTTACTTAAGAAAATAGCAAAATCGCTATAGGTGTGCCTATAATATTTGAAGAGTTCCCTTGATTTCTCCAGGATCGCATCATCCAATTTCAAAATTTGAAAAAAAATGGGACCAGCTTGAAAACATACCTGATGTTATAATGTTTGAATCATTTCAATCGGTTCAGCCGTCTTCGAGTAATCGGTGTACATACAAAAAACAAAAAAAAACGGGTCGAATTGAGTACCTCCCTCCTTTTGAAGTCGGTAAAAATAAAATAAACTAGATTTTGGGGCTTTTGTAAAGCGGATACAGAGACTTAATTGCCGCATAATATAGGTATGTGTATCACTTAAGTATTCTTGAATATTGTAATAGCTTTTTTTTGTATTTTTTTTAATTGGTTTGTAAATATGTTTTCGTTTTTTTCACCTCTTAAATTTTCCGGTAATTTATTGTAAATCCTAACAGACATGTTATAAGTACTTGATGAACATAGATGAAGGCGCGCAGTTGGGATCAATAATTTATGTTTATGTCTTAGAGAATATTTAATTTGTATATCATCACGTTTTGTAAATAAATTCATATTTTTCCTGACAAATTTACATATTTCCAATATGTATAAGCACGGCAATGTAAGGATTTTAAGATTTTGAAAATGAGGTCGGCAACTATCGGTTTGATCTAAACTTGATTGTACAGTTGGTGCCTATACTTATAACTAGAGATATTCGGACCTAAAGTTCAGATGTTGGATATTATGGAAAACACTTTTTATTATCGAAAAAATCCATTTAAAAAAAAAAAACCATAGATTCCGGGTTTAATCAATTTTAGTGTGTACTCCGTGAGATGTAATGTAATAAATAAAACAAATTCTAATAAAATTATAATCCATAAAAACTTGATCTCTGGGCATTATGACATTACGATCAAAATAATAAAAAAACCGGCAAAGTGCGTGTCGGGCCACGCGCCGTAGGGTTCCGTAGTTACCTTATACTATACCATATTTAATACCACTTTTTGTCTTTAAAAATAACTTTGTTTTACACAGTGTTGGTATGAATGACAAAGTTATATTTGCGGTTTTAGAAAATATGATAAATCTCAAAAACTAATTACTATATTTCGTTCCAACCAATTTTCATTGAAAGTTTTTATTAAGATCTATAGCATATTTTTTTTTAGATTTTTCACTCTCTTATTTCAAAATTTAGAGGGGCGGGACACACATGTTACCACTTTGGCAATGTTTATCTTTCAAAAGGGTTGACTTTGAGAAAAAATTGTCTTAGGAACCTCAATGTCATTTTTAAAGATCTATCTATAGACACCCCGCACGTATTGGTATAAAGATTTTTTTTTTCAGTTTCAGTTCCATGTATGGGAAGCCCCCTTAATCTTTAGTTTTTTTTTGTGTTAAAATCGTTAAGCGGTAAACAGAATACCTACTATGTTTCAACTGTGTAATCCTAATACTTTCGGAATAAAATGGCTGTGACATACGGACGGACAGACAGACAGACAGACATGACGAATCTATAAGGTTCCGTTTTTTGCTATTTTGGTTACGAAACCCTAAAAACAGCGGGAGTAAGTACCTCATGGATTTTCATAAAACTTTTCTCCCGTTTTTTTTAAATAAAAGTATGTGGGAATTAGTAAGGGCTTTTTGCTTCTTTTTTTAAAGTAATAGAATGCTTTGCCGAGGGGTGCCATTTCGCTCGCATTTTGTTTGTCATGGTTTGGCATAACAAGAACGGCATAAAGTTTTTTCAGATAATGGCATATTCGCATAATTTTATAGTTTTGGTAAACAAAGTCATAGTAGAATCAAATTCTACTGTGACAAAGTGGACAATTAGGCGCGACGACATTCTGTGGCGACGACGAGCGAGCGTAGCGAGCGAGGAGGAGGTTAAGTTCAATTGCGATCCACAACACACGAGCCGAGCCAACGAAGCGAGCGTGCCGTGGCAGCGACAAGCGAAGTGCTAGAACCAACCTGCTGTCTGTAAAGATTATAAAAATCTGTAAAGATTACCGGTAACACATACACGCAGTGCACAAGTAGTAATCGCTAATGTCAAAAAATATGCAAGAAAATTTTATGCTTTTTCATCATTATGATAAAATAGTAAGTATTTATGTGGAATGAAAGTATGCGTAAACATTTATTCGGTATTAATGTTTTGCGAATTGATTTCCTTATGCCATAGTATTTCTGATTTATGACTTAAAATTTTGTGCATTCATAATATGGACCCCTTTCATATTATTTTGTTTTGTAGAATCAAAGGTATTAAATTATTTACGATATAAAAACTTCAAATCGTTTAGACAAGCGTAAAGCTTATGCTGAAATATTAATTAATAAAGCTCAGAAAGCTTCGTCATGCGTCAGTCAAGCTTAATAATATGTGTAAAAATTTATGAAATGTGAATGTATGTATTTTCTCGTAGGTATACATACCTATTTAGGATATAATATAGGCTTAGATCTAGGCTAAGAAGTTTTAAAATCCATTTTAGCTCAAAGTGGCCACTTTTGGCAATTATGGATTTTAAAACTTACAGAATGAATGATAACTGTTGAAGAGTTATTCAAAAAATATTAGAGACAATTTAAGAAATTATTACATGACCTTTTTTTAAATATTGACTTGGTTTACGATTAATTAAAATAAATGTAGTGGCGGCGCTAGTTTCACTGCCACCGCGCCCTAAATGGTATGGTGTTTAATGGTTAAAATAATGTGCATAAAATGCTTAAAAAAGATAATTAACGTATTTAATTTGATAAGGATTAATACTGTATCCTTCTAAATAGCTTTCCAAATTACCGCTTTGTACTTGACAATTTTTTAGAAGATATAGGTAATGGGTTATAGTAAGCTATTCTAAAAGATTATGATATCGGGGACTTTTTTGTAGATCTAACAAGAAAAACAATTCCATAATACATATTTTGGTTTTCAATGCAAGCTCCCATTCGGCTTAATTTTTGCCGACCTAATACAAATATCGTCATATTTCTACCAATTTACATAAAACCTAAACTTATTATACACCTATAACCTTTCTCAGGAATCACTCTATCATTTATTGAAAACCGCATGAAAATCCGTTCAGTAGTTTTTGAGTTTATCGCAAACAGACAGACTGACAGACAGATGCGGCGAGGGACTCTGTTTTTAACCGACTTCAAAAAAGGAGGAGGTTTTCGACGGTTTTTTTTATGTATGTTTTAACATAACTTCGTCAGTTGTTTACCGATTTATACAATTCTTTTCTCATCTCAAAGAACATAGTTCGTGTGTGGTCCCATAACAAAATTACAGAGATCTGGCTAGTAGTTTTTTCATAAACCTGAAAAATATCAATTATTTAGCTTGCCATCGCACGAGTTTTTACGGAATATCGGACATAACATCTTTGTTTATGAACCGATTTAGATGATTCTTTTTTTGTTTGAAAGGGTATAGGTACTTCAAGAATAGTCACATTTTAATTTCTTCGGTATTGGACTTTGAACTTCGAAGATACACAAGGGAACTCCTCAAATAGTCTATGTAAAGTGATTTAGATTTTGGTAGGTTTATGATAATCCAAAACAAACCAAACCATGGCCTGCAATGCAACGTTCTCGACTAGACTTGGACTACGAAGACACAACGGAACTCATCAAAAACAATCAGCGTAAATTTGGAAATTGAGTTCTAGGCATTTTACTATTGAAAATATAAAGTAAAAAAATATTTACACGCTGCGCACATACCTAGCTACCACTAAAAAGTTGAAAATAAAAAAAGCTTAAAAAAACCTCCTTCGAAAAAACCTGAAAACAAAAACAGCTTCAAAATTAAATATCTCTAAAAAAATAAATACCTAGGTACCTCTAAAAAGCAAGAAATAATATTGGAATCATTCGTTACACATACCTATCAATATAATAAAACACGTCTATTGAAGTCGGGTGGGGCTGGAGGACAACTTCATTTTTTTTCTAAAAGCTCCACCCGACTTCATTAGACGTGTTTTATTAATATTGATAATGATTCCAATATTATTTCTTGCTTTTTAGAGGTATTTAATTTTTAGAGGTATATATTAAATTTTATAATATGTAGTGATACGACATAATTTATTATCGTCTCCAGGTTGTATTTTAAGGTCAATAAGTAAAATGAAATGAAATAAAGCAGCAAAATTGATACGCGATATGGATACGCGTATGAAAATGAAAAAAAAAAATACGCGCACGACAAGCAAACTCCAAAGCACCGTAGGTACCGCACCTACGTGACTTACGCCATGTCCTATATCCGGTCCTTCGAG
The DNA here is from genome assembly GCA_950108535.1 of Agriphila straminella. Classification (NCBI taxonomy): domain Eukaryota; kingdom Metazoa; phylum Arthropoda; class Insecta; order Lepidoptera; family Crambidae; genus Agriphila; species Agriphila straminella. The sequence goes on along the minus strand of OX467321.1, from coordinate 7,889,962 downwards.
TTTCCCAAGTGGGGTACGCCGGGGTACCTATATACGCGTGCCAGTTTGGGCATGCGCAGCAGGAAGTCAATTCTGACAATCTTACGTCGAAATCGTGGTTCAATGGTGTTTGACCACCCAAAACCGAAACACATTGTGTTTCTTAAACCCAAAACGCAAACATAATCGTGTCTCGATTTTGGATTTAAGAAACAAGAACTGTGTCAAAAAGCATTACCATTCAAACACTATTGAACCACGATTTTGACGTTAACATTAGCAGACTTGACCCCCAGATGTCATGCTCCTAACCACAGCAAAACTCACAATTACCCACAATATAGGTTATTTTTTCTTTACAGGCTCAGTAATGTTTGTTGTGCTAATGTTACGATAAAATGAAATATTTTTCATTGTATTTTTGACCACGTGCTAATAATCCATATTTACCAATGCTCTTTCTGTTTATATCTACCTAGGTAAAGGTAAAACTTGGTGGAAGTGGAAGTATACAAATAATAGTCTTAAGATCTGTTATGTATTGACCCTTATTTATTTCACAATAAAGAATTGAATTGAGAATTGGGTACCTACCTACTTACTTGTTTTCAAATAAGTGTAGCGTTATTCAACTCTATTGTTTACAAAATAGTAGTTAGAGTTGTATTAAAGATAGATTATATTTATTTATTTATATACTGGCGATCCGCCCTCGCTTCGCTTCGGTTCCTTCTTTTTTGCCAAATGCGATAAATACTGTATCCTTCTAAATAACTTTCCAAATTACCGCATTGATTGTGACCATTTTTTCAAAAGACATACCTAATGGGTATAGTAAGCTATTCTTAAAAGATAGATATAGGTATGCCATCGCGGTTTTTTTTGTAGACCTATGAGGAATAATTCCATCATACATAATTTTGTTATAGCTCAAAAGGTTTGTGCAGCGTTTTCGATGCAAGCTCCCGGTCGGCTAAATTTTTGCCGACTTCTTCAACAATTATCGTCATATTTCCACCAATTGACATAAAACATCAACTTATTATACATCTAAACCTTCCTCAGGAACCACACTATCATTTTGTGAAAACCGCATGAAAATCCGTTTAGTAGTTTTTGAGTTTATCGCGAACAGATACACAGACAGACAGACGCGGCGAGGGACTTTGTTTTATAATATGTTAGGAAGGATACTTCATTGTACACACAAAAGGACAAAGAGAAAATCACAAATACAAAGGAGACATACAATTGGCAGCCTTATCACTAAAAAGCGATTTCTTCCAGGCAACCTTAGGATGGATAGGAATGGAAAAATTAAATACGTTAAGTAAGGTACTTATAGTTGAAAAAAAAGTGTGCGTACCTATGAAGACAAGTATACCTAATATAAAATTCCTAAAAAGTTAATAATACACATATTAACTTACCTATACTTAAACGAAACCTGAAAACTGTTTGTTCAGAATCGATTGCAATATTTTTTATATCATGCTATAATTTGACTAAATAATACTTAGGCTGAGTTGCACCATCTTGACTTAACCATAACTTTAACAGATACAAACTTATCTGAGTCGATGACAGCGTCGCTATCGTCTATGGCGTAACTTATGTAACAATATGTAATAACATCTTAGTTCCACTTTTGACCACTGACTCAGATAAGTTTGTATCTGTTAAAGTTAAGGTTAAGATGGTGCAACTCAGCCTTACAAAACCATAATTAACGCACATCCTACTAACGGGACAACACAAAAAGCTTGTAACTTTGTGAGTTTTTAAGGTTGTAAGTATTATATTATTTTTTATACTGATTCTGAAAATGAAAATATGTGACCCGTGTTTCGGCTTTCGTATTTGTACTAGTTATTAGTATTTTTGTTTAACCTATTTTTAATGTTAGTGAATAGAAAAATTGTTAAGGTTAATATATACAAAAAATAATGATGTATACCTTCACGCTGAAATTTTAATCATTTGGTTCCCGCCGTGGGGGGGTCCCACTCATGATTACAAGCAACTTTTACTATGGGGCCAATTCTCTTCCTCGCAAAAAAATTCGGCTGTTCCATACATTAAGGTTGAGTAGGTAAGGTACTGCACTTTTGTCTGGAACAGCTGATTTTTTAAGAAGCGGGAATTGAAGTCTTTTACAAATCTGAAACAATCTTTAAGATGAATGGGTGGCATGTTTAAAAGAATATTGTATAATGAAGACAGTGCGTATTCCGACGAAGGCGAAAGGCAACCACCCTGAATTTCGTACTAAGCTAAGCCGAGCTTAACTAGTACGAAATTTAGAGATATGGTCATATTTGCGAAGTCCAAATATAAGCAGAAGTTTTGAAGTCGCTCAAGTTTATTAAGTTGCTCTTCAAGTGCTCTTCTAACAAATCGAGATAGGACATCAGCGTAGTCTAGTATGGGGAATACCTAAGGACCTTGAGCGCAGCGAAAATTTTTCTAAGTCTATGGTAAGGACTACCTACGCTAGCGTAATCTGGTGGCAGTTGGCAGAAAGTTTCGGAGCCTACGCAAAGAACTGGCGGACGGCGGCAAAAACTTTTCGGCTCACTTCCTGAAGTTGTACGCACCAACTCAAGTTGTGGTCGAAGTATACGCCCAAGTTCTTAATTTGATCACTGAGTTGCAGATTGGTTCCGTTATAAGTGACAGGTAGCAATTGAGGAAAGTCTCTTTGGATCTTAATATAGTGAGTAATATTAATGATGTACTTTATATGAGAAAATATAAAGAAAAATGACCATATATTTTGAGCTAAGGCAAGTTATTAGCGATAAGGCTAGTATATTTGTATAGTACTCATACTTACATGTTTTTCTCAAATAACGAGTGGAAATTCTAAATATTTTCCATCACTCTTGTTTTCCTCGCTTGAACTAATTTGTCAATTATTAAAATATATCACTCGTACTTGTTTACCTAAATTAAGTACTTGTTGTATGGTCTGTGACCTAAATGAACTTTCACAAACAACAATATTTTTCACACGCGATGCTCATTGTTTTTTTTAGTTAACATTACAAAGCTTTCTATAAATTTGCAAGTTTTTTCGAAATTTAAATAATTAGATGAGTTACCTCAAGTTACCTCTTTCCCTCCTTACTAATAAAGATTGTATAGCAGATGTATAATTACACAATGGTGACATTGAAAAGAAAGTGACAAAACTCTGTGTAACTATACATCTGCTATACAATCTTTTCACTCCTCTTGCTCAAAAAGTCAGTCATTGTAACGTACAAGAGCTGAGATAAAATAGCATAATAACCCCTAGGGGATAAATTTTTTCTTATATAATGTTTGTCTATTATCAATGAGCCTATACTAAAACGAAAAAGTCTTTATTCATAATCACGAATAAAGACTCGCTCGACTTAATACTGTTTCTCATTCTTATTTGAAAAAAAAGGAACTAAAAGTATCTCTTCGGTGAAATCATAGACTGTAGAGTGTAAAACGCGACGCTAAAACCCATTGTAACTCGGTTTCTATTTATTCCCTCGCTCTCTTCGGTGAAATCATAGACTGTAGAGTGTAACACACGACGCTAAAACCCATTGTAACTCGGTTTCTATTTATTCCCTCGCTAAAGCTCGGGTATGCAATGCAATGGGTCATTTTAGCGTCTTGTATAACAATCTACTATTATTGTAAGGGGGTTCGTATTCGTATTTGTCATAATGTCTGTGCCAAGCATGGCAACATTAGTTTTTAAGAAAAAAGAGAACTCTCCATTTTAAACGACTTCAAAAGGAGGGAGGTACTCAATTCGACCCGTTTTTTTTTTGTTTTTTGTATGTACACCGATTACTCGAAGACGGCTGAACCGATTGAAATGATTCAAACTTTATAACATCAGGTATGTTTTCAAGCTGGTCCCCTGGCTATTTAAATTTTGAAATTGGATGATGGGATCCTGGAGAAATCAAGGGAACTCTTCAAATAATATAGGCACACCTATAGCGATTTTGCTATTTTCTTACGTAACACGTGCGTTTGCTTTCGAAAAGTACCATGTCGGGTCGGGATTATGAGTCTCATGTATTTTTCAAAATAAAAAGTGCTGAATTAATATTGTGTATTAATTAATTACACATGTAGGGAATATAGCTCAGCTTGAGATATTACAGTATTCTTTTCCCTTTTATTGCTCGACAGATAATAATTATGAGTTTTCAAAACAACAATGTTGGCCAAAATACGACTGATACAGCTTGGCCAGAAAAAGTTGAAATAAAATAAAATGTAACTGAATTTTTCAGTACAAAATAAAGTTAATGTTGCCAACTTCTTCGTGAATTTGACGTGTTTGCATAGACAGTAGAGCACCCTCAATTTTTATCGTTAAGGAGCCGCGCAACGCAAATACATATATTTTTAAACAAAGATTTCACACAGTGTTACTTGATTTATCGGTTCCAAAAAAATTGCAGAAGTAGATTACTCAGTACTCAGTTTTGTGAAAAACTAAATATGATAGCTAAAACTTTTCTCGATAGAATAAATAGAAAATTGACTTTCTATTTATTCAAGTTTCTATTGACTCAAGTTTAAGATCAAATAAATGTTCTGTCACAACACAACCTTATTATTTTCAAATTTGGAATATTTGCCTGAAATGTTTTGATTGATTTAACAAAACAACAATCTCATCGCCTGACTAACTTTTTTCTATATGCGGTCGTTATGTGATGGCTGTTATTTCTCTTTTAAAAATTTAAATCTTCCTTTTTATTCTAGTTTGTTTTTGCGAATTAATTTGTTTTGCCTGTAGTCATTGTTTTCGACATTTAGTTATCAAGACAAATCAAACTGAAATTCGTCGAACTATACGAAGAATTAGAAATCGTCGTAGTTCGATCAATCGAACCATAAGGACCTTTTCATTGTAGTTCGATTGACTGAAATTGATCGAACAACGATGAATCAAGAATCCTCGCTGTTCGATTGATCAAACCAAAAGGAATTTTTATTCCGCGTGGTTCTATCAATCGGACAACGCGATCGAACCTCGCCGGCCGGAAGGTAAATTGGGGTGGTAAATAACTAACGGCCGTACTCAGAGACGTCAATTAAGTTTAATGTTTCATTAAAATTGTTGCTATCTCTTTCTTTTCCATAGTGATAGTATAAGACGACACGATACTTAATGAAGCATTAAACTTAATTGACGTCTCTGAGTACGGCAGTAAGGGTATTAGTATTAGTAGTTTTTAACCGACTTACAAAAAAGGAGGAAGTTCTATGTTCGTCTGTATATTTGTTTTTTGTTTTGTGTATGTCTACCGATTACTCGAAGACGGCTGGACCGATTGAAATGATTTAAACGTTATTAAAACTCCCAAGTTGGTCCCATTTTTTGAAATTTGGAAATCGGTTCAGTACTTTTCAAGTAATCTTGAAAAAGGCACGAAAATAGTATGATTTTCTGTGAATTACCTCGATGATAATGGTCGTATAACTTCTTTGTTTATGAACTGAATAAGATAATTATTTTTTTGGAGGAAGAGGGATATCTTAAGTGTAGGTTCTTTAACCGACTTAAAAAAGGAGGTTCTCAGTTTGACCCGTATGTATGTTTCTCCGCGATTATCTTACGTTTGGCTGAGCCGATTTTTCTAGATATTATAATATACCTTACCTACAAGGTACCTACACTAAAAATAAAAAAATATATAAATAGTTTAAAAAAACAAAAAACCTACTTCAAAATACCTACCTCTAAAAAGCAAGAAATAATATTCGTAATAATAAAAATTAGTCTATTGAAGTCGGGTGGGGCTTAAAGAATAAAATAAAAAGGAATCTGTACTCCAGCCCCACCCGACTTCAATAGACGAATTTTTATTATTACGAATATTATTTCTTGCTTTTAGAGGTAGGTTTTTTGAAGTCGGTTTTTTGTTTTTTTAAACTATTTTTATAGATTGCCTTGCTGTACTAACGCATTTAGTAAACACAAACAACAACACTTCCAAAAATAATCATTTTTCATTTTCTCTTGAAATACGGTACTAAACTCAGTTAATCTATACTAATTTATGATGTTGATGAGGTAGTTTGAAATTTTAAGTAAAGGAATTTTAAGCAAGTTGCTTAAATCCTTTACTTTTATTGTTCATTTAAGCAAGTTGCTTAAATACTTTACTTAAAATTTCAAACTACCTCATCATAAATTAGTATTAGATTAACTGAGTTTAGTATATCTACTTACTCACCCACCTGTCGTTGGGAAACGAGAAAAGCTCGCCTCACTGGCTTGAGGTCAGCGGCCTTCCTCTAGTAGGTATACCTTCTTACTCTTTATTCATATTTGTCGCAGGATTATTGTAGAAAGTGGATTTTAAATCTTACCAGTGAACTTTTTTAAGTTATAAATAATTTAATAAAAAAATCGAATTAGCCCGTATATTGTAATGTGATAACAGTAATCCTGCAACAGATATTAACAAACCCAATTTGAATTCCGCGCATAAATGTTCATTGAAATAATGCACTTTTCAGATAAAAGCGCTTTTTACACGACTGCCTAAAAAAAATGTTTGTGAGTTTCTTTCTTTATTCCACCATAACATCTAAATGCCTAAATGGAATTGGATGTATGGGGTATCGTTAGAATCCTTACATCATCCCGAGCCCGAGTGACACTATTAGCTATATTTCTTTAAGAAAAAAAAACAATGTGGCTACGTCGACTGCATGAGCCGCATGAGGCTCTTTCAAATGTGATAAAAAATATTTTTTAGATTTTAGCATTCACAATGCTATAGTAATAACTAATAAGTATATGTATAAAAAATGATTTTCTTTAGTTATTTGTCCAAGAGCCATTTTTTGATGTCCCCACTGCTGGGGCACCGGCCTTCCTTATGGTATTTATTTATTATTTTTATGGTAAGGAGGATGGGCCATAACCCACCAAGCGGGCCTAATGCGGATTGGTGGGTGTTAACGACTGCAAATGCAGCCGGGACTAACAGCTTAACGTGCCTTCCGAAGCATGGAGGAGCTCGAGATAATACATTTTTGGTCACCCATCCCATGACCGACCCTTGCGAACGTTGCTTAACTTCCGCAATCGCTGGGCCAGGCGCTAAACCACTGCGCCACCGCACGCCACCAGAGAATTTAGTTATTTATTACAATATAAAAAAGGAAATGAAAGGCCTTGATAAGCACATTCCAAAATTCTATATAACTTATCAGTAAAATGTGTGAAATAAAAATAAATAAACAGAAAATTACTGCCCTGCCAAAACGAACTAAAAAGTTAATAAAGATAACAAGTGGCATTGCAGTCGGGGGACCTCTTTGATTAAAAATTGTTTCACATAACGGTCCCCCAACTGTAATAATACTTGTTATTTAACCATTTTACTACTTAATATAACTGAAAAATATTAGAAAAAAATCGACTCACCCGGGACGGGACAGCTGCTACGGGTGAGTCGATTTTTCTAATATTTTTTCAGTTATATTAAGTAACTTAATATATAAAAAAGCATTGTAAATGGTAAAATCAAAAATTTTAATTCATTTTACTACTTTTTGACAGGGCAGCCGTGTTTTATGTTATTTATATGTTTTCAATAAATTAATTTTTATACTTATTGTATTATTCACAGGCCTCCGAAAAAGTGCCGAAATTCAGGGCCCCAGGATTATGATTCATTCATTATTATTATTATTTCACAGTTGTCAGTTACCGAATTTAGATTAGTATTGTTATTGCCCATAATTATTGTGTATTGTGCATTTGCAGTCGTTAACACCCACCAATCCGCATTGGGCCCGCGTGGTGGGTTATGGCCCATCCTCCTTAACACTAATAAGGAAGGCCTGTGCCCCAGCAGTAAGGACATCAAAATGGCTGATGGACTATTGTGTAATTTGATAAATTCAGTAACTTTTACGCATCTATGTAATCTATTATGAGATTGAGAATGAGAAGTCACATTTCGTAGCCGTTTAGATTTTTCGCATTTACAATTATGATAAATTACGATATATTAGAAAAAATATTTACTAGAAAAAAAAAACGACTCATCCGTAGCCTCGTAGTCCCGACTGAGGTGCTACGGGTGAGTCGATTTTTTCTAATAAAATCATTTCGTAGACGTTTTTCAGGTTTTTTGACGTCACACATCGCATCGCATCTCGTCTGCATTTACGTTATTATAATAGTACTAGTTAGTACCCGCGACTTCGTCTGCGTAGAAAGTTGTTTGCTATCCCTCGGGAACAATACTTTTTCGGGATGAAAGGAAACCTATGTTTTAAGTTACTTAATATAATTGAAAAATACTAGAAAAAATCGACTCACCCGTAGCAGCTCAGACGGGACGTCCCGTCTATAAAAATAGCATTGTGAATGCTAAAATCTATAAATTCAATACCCTATGTTTTTCTCTATACCCCTGACAACGTGTATGTAATATTTCATGATAAGTAGTTAAAGACGTGTAGGCGTAACAAACAAACAAACGGACTATTGCATTTATAATATTAGTAAGGATTTTTGGCAGGCACTGCATTTTTTCGTTAAGGAAAAAGCAACCGCCACTGTGGTATAGTGGTTCGCCCACCCGTGTGAGACGCAAGGGTCCCGGGTTCGATTCGAAGGGGTACAATTTGTACTCGATATGGTTGGTGGTAGGGCTTGTTTCAAGTCCGCCTGGCTAGCTACCACCATCATACCTAAGTCTGACGCCAACAACAACAATTATAATAAAAATGATTCTACTGAGTCTGTCTTTATTTCGGGGCCGGTTTGAAGGTATATCTGGGAGATTTGGGAATCCACCCCCTCGCCGAAACCATGGCAACCGTATTCAATGTACGAAAATAACAGATTTTTAACATTCTCGATCTTTAATTCCCGTCGAGAGTAGGGGGGCAGTTGTTTACAAGAAATCGGGTAGGTACCTATCTTAAAGGGGTAAATAACAAATTACTTCTTAGACATTGATTTTAGGCATTTTGCGGAATCAGATCCAGTACCTGACTGTTTATAGTACAATATGAGACAAGTTAGCTTAGGTTGCTCATTGCACACAAGGCTGTGGGTTGCAGCCCGAGCCGCAGGCGAGGGCGTAACTCAGCCGAGTGTGCAGTAAGCAAGAGCTCACGAGTTTCATACGACGTTTTTCAACACATTTGCGAGGAAAAAACAAAGTAATTTATCACACAGCAACAAATACAACAAAAACAAAATTGTATTATGATAATTATGGGAAAAGGCGCGCAGGTTTTTTTTTGTTTTTTTCACACGCCCAACGCAAGAATATTTTGCGAACAAAGTGGTGAGTGAGCATACAGCCTACTTCAAAATTATAATTTTAAGTGATAAAATATTATGAATTATGAATAATTTGATAATAATAAATATTTGTTTGACTTAATTAAGGACTTACACATTTATTTATTCCAAAAATGTATATGAATTTTCAGCAGCATAAAACCTCTTTGTTGTTACTTAAAAAAATTAACTTTATTACCCGGCTAAATTGGGAATCCTCTGTTTAGTCGCATAGAACTTGCAGTAAGGTACTAATTTAACTATGTAGGGTTAATTCTATTACGTACTAGTGTTTTATATATTATTGCACGCGTTTGTTATAGCTCGGTTTATGGCCCTAAAAGCGATGTATTAGGATTCACTTTACGAGCAAGTGCGTTGATAATTATATTATACTATCATTCCCTCCCGAATTCAGGTGTTTATGGGAACGACCATAACGACGATTTGGATTTGCACCAGTCGCTAGATTAAATTATAGTACCTATGCACCCAAATTTTAGGTTAACTACCTAATTATAAAGCGCCATTAAGTATACATAAAAATAGGTAACACAAACTATACACCATTAACTTTCTTAAAATTGGGATATCAAACAATTTTACTAAATATGTATACATGTGCAGTTTATTGAAACTATAAGATTATCGAATCTGAAAGTTTTGACACCACAAGAAACTTGAACACAAGAGACTGGACACACGTATGTCCAGTTGGTGAAACTCAAAATAAGTATCACTTATTAGCTTAGAGTCTTAATTGCCTGTTAAACAAACGGTAATAATAAAAACGTGTATAAAAATAAACGTAGGTTGCTAAAAAACTGACTTTACTGACCATTTTTTGGTAAAACTGACTTTTTCTGACCGAAGCCAAAATAACTAACTTTTACTGACCGAAGTCAAAAACTGTCTTTTACTGACAATTTTCGACCCCTGCAATCCGTTCAGCCGATTTTACGTAGTTGAGTCTTTCACATTAATAATATATTTAAGTAGGATATCCATATCCCGTTACTTTCACATTTATAATATTAGTACGATATCCATATAACCCCTTTCATGCCCCGTTCCCGTACCCATTCTCGATCCTGTTCCCGTTCCCGTATTATTTCAGCCTTTTAAGGGTTAAAGCATTTCCACCGTGTTGGACTCAAAATAAATGCCATTTTCGCAATCAACATCCCTAAAAACCTCGATAACGACATCCATATCGATTTTAGGTTTATTTGCGCCATTTACTCTTTAAGGGGTTAGTATTTGGAAAATTACGAAATTCGTGTTTGGCTATTTGTTTTTAGAAGCACCTTTACAAAGTTTCAAGTCAAAATGTCTATTGAATATTATTTTTAGAAGAAGAGATACGTTATAAGTTATGTATATTATGTCAATTATTGATTATGTCAAATAATATTTATAGGAACTAATCATTATGACACTTGTTATTATGGCACCTAATTTTATGGCAAATGAAAAGTATGGCTAATGGATTGTTGTCATACGTTGTTAGAATAAAAGCCATTATTACAAATGAATATTATGACGGAGGATCATTATGGCAAATGAAATTATTACAAATAAAATTATGATAAACGAAAGAATACCCTGCCGGTTTACTAATGTTTTCCATAATTTTAAATGCAATTATTTCATTTGCCATAACTGCATATGCCATAAATTCATTAAACAAAATGATATATTTGCCATAACTAACAAATGACATAAATTTATTTTCACTAATTTCATTGGTCATAAACAATCAAATGACATATTGTTCTTATTACATAATTTTATTTGCCATACTCTTCATTTAAAATAATGTTATTATCTATAACAATGATTTTCCATAATACCTACTTATTACAATATTTGGCAAAACAAACGTTGTTTTCTATTATTTCAGCAAAGAAATAATAAAAGAAGCCAGCATAATTCATATTTATAGAATTAATAAGAATTTGTCCAATCAAGATAATTTATTTATTAAACTAATAGAGAATTTTTGAGAGCTTTGGCATTGAATCTCAATTTAAAACGACAAAATTATGGAACTAAAATAAAATTGTTTACTCAAGTCATATTTGATTTGTCCATCAGCCATATTGAATGTCCCCATTGCTGGGGCACAAGCCTTCCTTATGAGTGGATATATTTATTTATAAAATATATTTATTTATATATTTGATTTATAAAATTATAATTAGCTTTTTAATAATATATTTTTAAATATAATGAGTAGGTAAGCATACAATTGCAATTGCATGCAGTGCAAGCAGGCATTCAGCATGCAAGCAAGCGTGCAGCTAGCAAGCAGGCATGCAGCATGTAAGCAGGCATGCAGCATGCAAGCAGGCATGCAGCAGGCACCCAGCATGCAAGCCAGGCATGCAGCATGCAAGCAGGCATGCAGCATGCAAGCAGCAAGCAATCAGGCATGCGGCATGCAACATGCATGCAGCATGCAACATACACGCAAGCATTAGGAAGCTCCGCTCGCTTCGCTCGCTCCGCTACGAGTGGTCAAAACACTAACCTAACCTACTGGTAAGTGCGTTAAAAGTTTTTCTTTATAGCGGGGGGCAACCCCCTGCACCCCCCGGCAAGCATTCTACATGCAAGCAGGCATGGAGCATACAAGCAGGCAAGCAGCATGCAGCATGCAAGCAAGCAAGCAGCATGCAAGCAAGCAAGCAGCATGCAGCTTGCAGGCAGGCATGCAGCATGCAAGCAGGCATTCAGCATGCAACACGCATGCAAGCATTATGGAGCTCCGCTGCGAGTGGTCAAAACACTAACCTAACCTAACCTACCAGTAGTGGTGGTCGCATTTAAAGTTTTTATTTATAATCCCTATTCCCTAGGTACGTTTAGGTGAAGAGATACGTTATAAGTTATGTATAATATGTTGCGGCGGCCGGGTCGTCGTTTCGCCCTGCACCCAGTAAGCCACAGATAGGTAGGGTAGGGTTCGCAAATTAAAGAGGGAATTAGGCCCAATAATTTAATTAATGCCAAAACTCTAGTGGGCGCTTCACGCCAGGCTAGTTGAGAGGGGTAGGTAGGTGAACACTGGCCTGACTGTCCGTAGCTGGTCTCAGCTCAGGCTGCTGGTACTTCGTAGGTAGGTATTCTCAATTGTAATCCTCGGTAGATTCGTTGGTAGCAATATCCATAACATAAATCCTGGAAGACCAGAAAATGGCAGCATAAGCATTGTGTTTGTAGAAACACCACATGGACTTTTAGAGGTCACAGTGTTCGAGAGAAATGGAAGGTGGGAGTTGCTAGCGTTAATCAACGTTTTTCATCTAAATAGAACACCTTACACTTTAGCACTTCTTATAAATACATAATAGAACTCACCCTAGCGGGATATCCTTTAATACGTGATTATTTTAATGGACGTTCGCGGAGCGAGCGACACAGCCTCTGCGTACAACGTCTAAAGCAGCTATGAAATAGGGAATTACGAGGAACGCCGAGCGCGCGGCCAGTCGGCTGGTTCGGGTGTTGCAATAGCATCTATTGTTTTCTTTAGAGATGCGCAAGCGCAAATGCGTGAACCATCGCGGCCAACGTACTTGTAGATTCCGTATGCAGTTTTTTATTTAATGTTAGTTTATAAGTAGTTTTAATTTTGTAATATTAGTGTAAGTGTTTATTTATAAGTTTTAGTGTATATAGATTTGTATTAGTATGTAAGTATTTTGAAGTTTTAATATAAATATTTTTAATTTAGTTATTGTTATTGTTTTTAATGAGTGTCTTTTAGACAAAGTGCTACAGTACCCCCTCACGAAGCAAAGGATTTTGCGTGCTTAGATGCAAAATCCGACTAAAACTACTAAACCAGTCTTACTGTTTCTTTTTTTTTTTCTTTCAGAATAGCCTATCATACTTCACGCATACATTAATCAAAGAACATAGTGTCATCAACTCATATTAATGGTTTGAGACCATAACAAACAGAGAACAATTATATTAGCTGATAATTGTGCTCAAACAGCAAGTACTTGTGTATTAAAGTTATAGAATGAAACTTTAATACGCAAGGTTTTTACATAAGTAGATTTAAATAGTCTATTTAATAAGCACTAGCTCAATTGAATTAAATAGAATTAGAATAAATTTTATTCTTTATAGTTGGTGAGTTTAATATCTTTGATGTGGTAGGATCCTAGCGGTTTTCCAGACATATCAGCCAGATCATAAACAAGAGGTGATAATTTACCAATAATTTTGCATTTTATAAATTTAGGAGCTAGTTTTTTACTGAAATATTTATCTTTATCGCTTTGGTAGAACGTCTTCCTCCAAATCACATCACCGATATTAAATTCAGCAGGTTTCCTACGCAAATTATATTGTTGACAGTTCCTACTGTGAGCTTGCAATAAGGAAGCTTGAACTTTGTTAAAAATGTTAGATAATGTTCCGATGTTATCAGCGTAAGAATCGCGCGGTTGAAAAACAACATGATCGTCGTTCTCAGTGTTGACATAGTAAGAGCCACAAGTAACTAGTTCGCGACCGTATACCAGAAATGAAGGAGTATAACCTGTAACCTCATTTACAGAACTATTTATAGCAAATTGAATTTTGGGTACAAGTAGATCCCAAATTCGTTGATCATTAGATATAAACGATGATATAGCAGTCATAATAGTTTTATTATATCTCTCGACCGTGTTAACGTGTGGAGAGTATTTAGGAGTGAAGTGTAGTTTTGGAACCTTGTATTTATCGAACATTTGTCTTAGGGTAGCACTAACAAATTGTTTGCCGTTATCAAGAATCACCGTAGAAGGAATACCATGTATCAAGAATACATGCTCTTCTATGATTCTTGTGACAATTTCAGCCGTAGCGCGCTTGATTGGAAATAGTAAGCAGTACTTACTAAAACAACAAGTCACAACTAGAATATAGGCGTTTTGTTTCCTACTAGGCGGTAGAGGTCCAACAAGATCAACGCTGATTGTTTCAAATGGTTTAGAACAGTGTTTAGGTCTTCCCATTTCACCGAGAGGTGCATGGTTCTGATGTTTATGCGCAATGCAAGTATCGCAAGTAGTTACTAGTTTGACGACATCGGCATGCATTCCAGGCCAGTAGTATCTAAGACTTAGACGTTTAAAGGTCTTAAATATGCCAAAGTGACCAGCTGTAGGTTCTGAGTGGTGTTTAGTTATTATTTCCTGTCTAGATTCTGAAGGAATCACTTCTTTCCACTCGAACTCTCTGTGCAAAGGATGTTTGGTTTGCATAAAGCGAAATAAGCGATTATTTTTAACAGCATAGTTTGGGAATGATACAGGTAAATTTTGACATCCATGCCAAATGTTAAGATACCATTCATCACTAGTAGAAGGTGGTGTAGAATTATTAGATGTAGTGGGTTCAGTGTCAATGGCGGATACGGGGTAAGCACGGGATAAAGCATCAGGTATTACGTTATCAACGCCACGACGGTGTTTTATGTCAAAATTAAAGGCAGATAGTCTAACACCCCAACGAGCTAGACGTCCAGTAGGATTGTTTAGATTCAAGAACCATTTGAGGGCAGCATGGTCAGTGTAGACGACGAATTTTCTACCATTATCCACATAGCATCTCCAGTGTTCTAATGTGACTAAAACAGCAAGAGCCTCTCGTTCGGTAATGCCGTAGTTCCGTTCGGCTCCAGCCAAGGTTCGACTAAAGTAGGCTATAGGATGTTCGACGCCATCTATGGTCTGAGTTAGTAGACCTCCAACACCATAGTTGCTGGCGTCAGTGTGCACCTCGAATGGTAGTTCAAAATTAGGACACGAAAGAATAGGGGCAGACACTAGTAGCTCTTTTAGTTTAAGAAACGATTCATCAGCTTCTGTAGACCAAACAAAAGGATTAGATTTTTTGTTGGTAGACGTTAGTTTGTTTAAGGGACCGGCTATTGTACTAAATTGAGGGACAAATTTACGGTACCAAGAGGCTATTCCTAGAAATCTTTTAAGTTCTTTTTTATTAGTTGGTGTAGGATAATTGACAATAGTTTCAATTTTAGATGGATCGACATGAAGACCTTTAGAATCAATGACATAGCCTAAGTATTTGAGTTCTTTACGAAAAAAGGCAGATTTTTCAAAATTTATAGTTAAATTAGCCAAAGATAGCTTTTTAAATACTTTTAGAAGAAGTGAAATGTGACTTTCAAAGTCAGGACTAGCAATTACAATATCATCAACATAAACCCATACAGAATTTTCAAATTCAGGCCCGGAGAACAGTGTATCAACTAGACGTTGTTGGGTGGCGGGTGAATTTGTCAATCCGAAAGGCATAGTGACAAATCTGAAGGTTCCACGACGCGGAATATAGAAAGCAGTCTTATTACGGTCATTTTCAGCAATAGGTATTTGCCAAAATGCCTTAGACAAGTCTATACTACTTAGGTATTTAGCATTCTTTAGGTTGTCCAAGATATCAGCTATATAAGGTAGCTTATATGCGTCTTTCTTAGTCACGGAGTTTAGTTTACGGCTATCTAGACAGAATCGAAGTTTGCCATCCTTTTTAGGTGTGAGTAGGACAGGTGAAGACCAGGGACTTTCACATTCTTCAACTACTCCTAAAGTTAACATTTCGTCCAGTTGTTCAGATAGAATACGCTGTTTTTCAGGAGAGACACGATAATAGCGTTGTCTAATAGGTAAGGAATCTCCAGTATCAATGTGATGAGTAACTAAAGTTGTTCTACCTAGACCTCGTCTTTCAGAAGAAATATCATTAAATTGACCAATGACGTTGTCAGCTACTACACGTTGAGTTTCAGTTAGTTCTTGGTAAGATTGTAAGAATTTTGAAGGTTCTTCAACTAATGACACCTCATTAGTATCATCTAGATCAGTATGTAGGGAAATTGAATTACAAAATTTTGGAAACAGATTAAATTTTTTCCAGAAATCTACGCCTAGAATTAAGTTTGATTTTACAGCAGGTACTACGTATGTTTTTAGTACATGAAACTGATTTTCAAAAGAAATAGGCAGGTAAATATAACCAATAGCATGTAAGCGTTCACCTCCAGCAGCAGTAAATGTTACAGCAACATCCTTATGAAGAGTCAAGCCAAATGAATTTAAATATTCATGATAGTTATTACCTAAAATGGTAACTACAGAACCGGAATCTAACAAACCGCTAAGTTTAGTATCACACACACTAATAGTTGCATAAGGGCGTGCATCATGATCAGAATTTTTATTGTAGACTGTTGTAATGGAATAGCCAGAAAAGAAAATTTTCAAGATAGATAGCCAATTTTTCCAATCACTTTCATCAAAATTTTTAGAATTTTTAGTATTAGATTTAACAGTATCATCATTACAACAGAGACTAATTAGTTTTTTTGATTAGTTTGTGAGTGACATTTAGAGCAATCAGGGTATTTAACATTTTTTGTTCCACACTTAAAGCAAATGGGGAATCTAGCAGCTTTACATTGACTCAATGAGTGTTCAGAGTTACGACAGCGTGGACAATAAATCTTACTAGTGTTAGAATCTGTAAAATTCATTGCAGCTACATTAGTTTTAGTATCAGCATACCTCATGTTATAATTATTATTATAACTTTTATAGTTTTTAGGTTTATAATTATTATTATTAGGTTTAGGATAAGAATAATTGTTATTAGGTTTGTAGTTGTTATTATTGTATTTATACTGGTAATGAAATTTCGACTTACTAGTACTAGGTTCAGAAAACTTTGAAAATGCTAAATCAGGAGCTAAAGTTTCAAATGACACTCTTGGTGGTTCCTTGAATTGAGAAGTCAGAGATTGCATTTTCTCAAAGTTTCTACATACATTTTTCAGGTTTGCAATACTATCAATGGGTGAAGAGTTAGAAGCCAATACACTTGCGTAACAAGGTCTGATGTTATGCATTAGAATACTTAATTTTTCCTGTTCAGAAATTTTGTTAGTAAGTCTAGAAAATAACTCAGTCATTTTAGCAAAATAAATAGTAATATTCTCTGTATCTCCTTGCGTTCGGTTACGAATCTCCATTAGAAGTCGGTAGTCGTAGTCGAGCTGACTAAAATCTTCAATTAGTAGGGTTATCAACTCATTCCAAGTATGAACTGTATCCTTAACACTACGGTACCAATGTAAGGCATCGCCAGTAAATATTTCGGTAGCAAAAGATAATAATTTAGAAGAAGTTATGTTCCTAGCAGTGCTATACTCGTTCACTCTCTGTATAAAGGCGTGTACACAAGATTTACCATCGAACTTGATTTTTTGTAAATCACTGATATGCGAGCGATCACAATTCACAGAAACATTGGGTAGGATATTAGATGTAGAAGGTGTTAGTTCACTTTCTGCAGCAGGCTCACAGTTAGAAATTGCCGATTTATTAATAACGTTTATTTTATTCATTAAAATTTTCAGGTTTTTTGTTAAAGGTTTAACTCTTTCTGAAATTTTTGTATCCGAACAATCTATTCGTTTTATACGATGAAATAAATGATTGCATAATGCCGTAGTACGATCAAATAAGTTAGGGTCATACTTTTCCTCTAATGATTTAATTCTATTCATGAGTTCACTAAATGATGTGCTAGCACTAGCGATATCCGCTTCAGGTTCTATACCAGACTCACAAATATCAGATGTAGGTATTAATGGTGTTAGTTTATTAATTTGTTTACGGAGTTCAAGTACGGTAGACGCAGGTTCCTCGCCTCTAATAAGCACTTCGTAGGTCAATTCATTTTTGTTTAGCAAAAAGAATTTAATAGGGTGAGTTCCCATATTTATTAGAAGTGTATAATAAAAAAAAACAAACAATTTTTTTCCACTACTGAAAATTAATAAAGTTGTAGTTGATATGGTGTTCTTTACAGTTACACAAACTAGCTAGTACGTATAGGTGATATTAATAATTAATTTCTGCTTTTGCAAAGGAAAAGAAAGGATAATGCGCAATTAATTTTAAAATGTGGGTAGGTACACAAATAAAATAAAATCAAGACGGAAGCTATGAAGGCATGCGAACTGTTACGTTTCACAATAAAATGTTTAGTTAGTTATGCTTTGTCTGACTTTAGGTATCTAATTAATTTATTAGGTATATAAGTTTCACAATAAAAAAAACAGTAAGTTGACTTATTAAAATTATATAGGCCCACAGTATTGTTCTATGTTATTTAAATTTAATTTTTAACTTTACGTAAAAATATGTTTGTAGACATTCATAGACTATTCATTGACAATCATTTAGAAACAAAGCACAATGAAATTACACAAAAAAAAATACAGTAATAAGTACGTACCAGTTCACTGCGGTGTGTGGTAAAAAAACATCACCTTCACGTTCACATTCACAGCAATCTCAGCTACGTTGTAATGACAGCTAGACTTTAAGGAAAAATCTAGACCTAGACGTGATTAGTCCACTAGAGAACACGTTGTAGGCGCCACTGCGGCGGCCGGGTCGTCGTTTCGCCCTGCACCCAGTAAGCCACAGATAGGTAGGGTAGGGTTCGCAAATTAAAGAGGGAATTAGGCCCAATAATTTAATTAATGCCAAAACTCTAGTGGGCGCTTCACGCCAGGCTAGTTGAGAGGGGTAGGTAGGTGAACACTGGCCTGACTGTCCGTAGCTGGTCTCAGCTCAGGCTGCTGGTACTTCGTAGGTAGGTATTCTCAATTGTAATCCTCGGTAGATTCGTTGGTAGCAATATCCATAACATAAATCCTGGAAGACCAGAAAATGGCAGCATAAGCATTGTGTTTGTAGAAACACCACATGGACTTTTAGAGGTCACAGTGTTCGAGAGAAATGGAAGGTGGGAGTTGCTAGCGTTAATCAACGTTTTTCATCTAAATAGAACACCTTACACTTTAGCACTTCTTATAAATACATAATAGAACTCACCCTAGCGGGATATCCTTTAATACGTGATTATTTTAATGGACGTTCGCGGAGCGAGCGACACAGCCTCTGCGTACAACGTCTAAAGCAGCTATGAAATAGGGAATTACGAGGAACGCCGAGCGCGCGGCCAGTCGGCTGGTTCGGGTGTTGCAATAGCATCTATTGTTTTCTTTAGAGATGCGCAAGCGCAAATGCGTGAACCATCGCGGCCAACGTACTTGTAGATTCCGTATGCAGTTTTTTATTTAATGTTAGTTTATAAGTAGTTTTAATTTTGTAATATTAGTGTAAGTGTTTATTTATAAGTTTTAGTGTATATAGATTTGTATTAGTATGTAAGTATTTTGAAGTTTTAATATAAATATTTTTAATTTAGTTATTGTTATTGTTTTTAATGAGTGTCTTTTAGACAAAGTGCTACAATGTCAATTATTGATTATGTCAAATAATATTTATAGGAACTAATCATTATGACACTAGTTATTATGGCACCTAATTTTATGGCAAATGAAAAGTATGGCTAATGGATTGTTGTCATACGTTGTTAGTATAAAAGCCATTATTACAAATGAATATTATGACGGAGGATCATTATGGCAAATGAAATTGTTACAAATAAAATTATGATAAACGAAAGAATACCAATAAAATAATGTCCACAACTTACATCAACTAATAGATAGGAATTTTGCAACTTAGAAATAGACTAAGAAATGCTCAAGGATAAAATCATTTTCAAAAATTCAAACAAAAAGCTTGAATACCTCAAAAACTATGTCGCTAATCGCTATCACAAGCTGCCGTTATTTTTAAACAATTATAAAAAAAAACCGGTCAAGCAAGAGCCAGTCGGACTCGCGCACCGAGGGTACCCGTACCATAATAATAAATATACTGCAGAGCCTGCTGTAGAATAATAAAATTATTATTGCAGTATTAGGTCAACACCATCTCTTGGCCGATAGTGGAACTATTTTTTTTTCTTAGTCCAGCGCCATCTCTTGACCGTTAATGGAACTAAATAAAAATTTCTTGGGTCAGGGCCATCTGTTGACTGGTAGAGGAACGAATTAATTTTTTGTTTGTTTTTGAATTCCTAAAAAAGTGTGTTAAATTGAAACATCGTTTTATTTTTCCTGTAATCTTTACATAAACTGCTATCACATAGAATTATTTCGGATTTTTCTCTTTGCAAACTTCGGAGATAAAGGGGGGGGAACGGTATTTTTTTTACATTTTTCATCATAGGTCGAAAACTATGCGGCCTAAAAAAAAAGAAAAAAATGATTTAAAATGTGCAAACAGCGCTCTTTCATAATATAATACCCCACATGCCCTAGTCGCTTCACTTAAAATTTTTAAGACCTTTTTTCAGTCCCTGTTGTAAAAAAAATATTTATTTTTTTATTTATTTCTTATTTGCAAAATAGTTGGACAAACGTCATCTTGAACTATTCCAAATTTCAAGTTGATACCATTAGTAGTTCTCGAGATATCCAGCTGTGACAGACAGACAGACAGACTTTTTACCATTTTGGTACGGAACCCTAAAAAGTAAGCCTTTTATTCCCAAACGAGTTCCAGGTAAATTTCACAGCTAATAAATAATAAGCGGCTCACGTGACGTTCCGTCGACATTATAACGAAAATAAATCGTATAATTTGGGATTAAATTGGGGTTATTCCGCGTTAAACAGGATAAGACTTTCCTGCGCTGAAACGAGTTTTCCCTTGTTTATTTAGCTAGCTGTGCTGACGTCGTGGATTATGAAAATGTTGGCTTCATCTGTCAAACAAAATACAAGTAACTTTTCGCTAGGTATTTTTTAATATTAATGTTTGGGTGAATTCTCTAGTCGCGTGTGATCCATGGGCTATGTTTCTGTTCTTTGCAAGCAATAATGTCTGTTTTCATAAAATGCTATGTTTGAATTTCTATATTTTTCTCAGCGCAAACATTTTTACTTGGTAAAGACAGTAAAATTAGTAATTAAAAAAAAAGTTACTGAAAGCTGAACTTTTTAGTTCTATTTACTGTATATTAGGTAAAAATAACATAACATAGGTACGTGAGTACAAGAAAACACTAGAATTACTTAAAGGTCACAATTAGGTAAGTCTGCTTTGAAGTGAGCCTAATAAAAGATTAACTGTTCAGGTTTATTGGTTTAGTGTGTATTCAGGCAGCGCGCAAGGTCGCGACCCGGTTCCGATGGAGGACAGGGGCGGGAAAGTTAGCCACGCTTCGGACGACCGTACCAACCAACCAACCGTTTCTGTTAGTAACTAACTAAGTACTTAACTTATTTACCCCCTTACTAATAAAGATATATGGTTACTCTTTGTCAAACTTTTTGGGTTTGACAATGGTGTCGATTAGGTTAGTACAACTAAACTAAATTGACAGGACGAAACTTAATTTTAGCATCCTGTTCTTGTCTTTTCGATACAAAAGAGAAGGATTCAAAACTTAATTTAGTTTAATCCTGTCTAATTAGTTAAGTCGTTGCCTACCGAATCGACACCATTGAAAAGAAAGTGACAAAACACTGTGTAACTACTAACTATACATCTGCTATACAATCTTTATTAGTAAGGGGGTTAGTGTTTTTTAGGGCCTGCAGGCCTATTTCATAAGAAGAATCGCGATAATCGGATTGACAATTCGTCGTTCAGATACCTAAGTATTGAGCCTTAGTTTATTCGTGAGTTAGTATAGTGTCACGGAGTGGAACGAACGGTAAACCGTAATTAGTGAACTAATGTAAGGCCAAAAAACTTTTCCAAAATATCACAACGCAAACTATTTTACGTAAATTTTCATTTTCACTAATCGCGCAAGTTTTCAGACAGCAAAACTCTTTTTACCTGTCAAATAATAATAAAGATTACCTTAAAAAGTATTTAACTAAGTACCTATATATAGCAAATGTGGAAACTAGAAACCGATACAAAATCTTAAAGATTTGTAGTGCGTCATTTGAATACCGCGTTACGAATCGGCCGCGAGTAAAGCGTTGTGTGGTGTCGAGCGACAAATCGACAGGTGTGCCAACTGCCAACAGATACTGCCTGAAGCCCAATCGCGGTAATTCTGAACGATAAAACCAAAAACGTTACGTTGTCATTTAAGTTATATTTATATATTTTCACTTAAATTGTCCCAGATTATAATCCTAGACTCCTTAGACAGAGTATTGAACAATTTTAACAAAACTAAAGCGAGTATTTTTCTGTAAACGAAACTGAAACGGTAACGATTTATCTTTGGTTTTATCGTTGAAAATTAGCGCGATTAGGCCCCTGATCTGCCTATGTTCGTCAGATTTTCCCGTTATTAAAACCATGGCTGCAGAAGTCATACGAATACTAACTAATACGTACTAATTATTTAGAAATAGCCATAACACATGATGTAAAAATAATGTATAAAAAAAATTAAAAAATCAGGAATCGTGAGACACTGAAGATTGCAAGCTCGTTGATGTCTTTTATTTCGGTGTAATAATATGATTTTTTTTTTATTTTATTTAGATGTATTGAAATATATATGGAGGTATGTATACTGTTTTTATCTCTCTATTATTGTTTTTAAATTGGCCTTCTGACTCTGAGCCATCTGCGGTTCTAAGCCAGGTAGGTGTCCATAAAGGTGAATTAGCACAGTTCTCGTGTCATGGATAAGTCCATAATGTATTGATTTTTCAAAGTTTTTTTTAAATCTATAAACAATTGCTTTGTTAAATTATTTAGTTAGAAATTGTTTTATGGACTTTTAATATTATGACTTATTTTATTGAATCTTATAAGATTGGGAAGAAAAAAACTAAATACACAATTCCCGCGCGAGCACTCTAGTGTTAAGTCAAGTAAGTGTTATAATAAATATCAAAATTTTATTCATAACTTCTTCTGCTAACGGTACTTTTAAGCTAAACTGACTTTTAATTGAGTTTATCCAGATAATAATAAATCGGGGTACTCGGGACGGCGGCCTCGCGGATCGGGGTTTCTCAGGAAATAGGCCCTTTCTATTAAACTAGCATCCACTGAGCAAGTAATCACTACGTTTTCTAGCATCGTGATGCAAAAAATAAATCTGTTTTGTTATTTTTTTTTTATGTGAAGTCAATCTTTCACGTTTTAAGAAACTTTTCCTTAAAATAGGTTAAGTAAATATTGCAGTATTCAAAAAAACATTTTTTTTTCACCACGTATAATAGCACCGTACAGCCGCCATGTTGGTTTTTTTATAACGCCACCTTCTTAAGGACACTTGGGCTGAAAAGACAAATCTAACGATATCTTAATCATAGAAATCCGTTCAGCCGTTTGAAAGATATGAGGTAATAAAGAATATTACATACAAACATACATACAAACTTACTTACAAGATACGCGCGAAACACATAACCCTTTCTTTGCAGTCGGGTAATAAAAATACCAGAATAGTACGAAACTTTGCTTACCATTCGTAGAATTATTAGTAGCCCTATTTAATAATGTTACAATTTGGGTTGAGTAGTTTGTTCTATTTTCAAATTGGTTGTCGCAATGGATATAAAATTGTCATGACAGGTGACAAATAGTCACGTTATTATTATGTCAAGTGATTTAGATTTTGGTGATAATCCAAAACAAACCATGGTCTGCGATGCAACGTTCTGGACTAGACTTGGACTACGAAGACACAACGGAACGGTGATCGATCGATGAATTTAAATTGTAATGTTTAGGTAGGTAGTAGGTAAGTAAGTTTGTTCTGACGACGTATTGACTGTATATATACAGGGTCATTAAGAAAAGTTAGAAGTCGCTTGAGCTTTTTGTTTCCAAAAGTAATAATCTTTTGCCGAATTTGAAAAAATGTAGTGTAAAGATGCCTTAAGGAGTTTCTTTTAAGACACAAAAATAAATTATGAAAAAAAAGTATAGTCAGGTGGGGTAAGTGAAACATACTTTATTTTTATTTAACAAGATTTAGTAAAGTTGTAAAACTCGCAATTAAAGTAGCTGTGTAGGCAATGTACTCCTCATTAAATCAGCCTTTAACGGTATGAATATAAATATCTAAAGACTTGCATTAAGCAACAAAATCACGAAAAGAATATAAAGGCTAAGAAGTGTTTCACTTACCCCTGACAAGGGGGAAGTGAAACAGTGGCCAAAATAGCTTTAAATATTGAGTCAATTTAATTAAAAACAGGACAAAAGGATCATTTTAAACCGTTAACATCCAAAATGTATCAAATTCTAATAAAATAGGGTCCAGTTTCAAAGATTTTTCAAAAAAACGTAATTTTCATTTTATAACATAACTTAATTTTCTTTTTGGTTTACTAGCTAGTTTAATGATCGCAGCGATATCTGTGTTGTATTGAGGGCAGTAATTCGTCATTCCTGATTTATCGACACATAGTCTATAAACTCGATAGTTTCTTAGATATGGTTAGGTGTTTCACTTACCCCACCTGACTATATTTCTTCTTTTCAAAGTCATGGATTTATCAAACCACCCTCGTATATTATGTCTGTCTCGTGAAACTGTTTGCGTTATGAGGCAAATCATGAGGTTTCTGTTAGCCCTGAAAAGGGCTTTTTGGATTGTGCAGTGGTGCACGCTGTTTGTTTTCATTTTGCCGTCGGTGTCGGGGTTTGGGTGGGTGGCTCGTGGTGGTTGCGAGGCACGTGATGTGATGCGACGCGACACGATGCGACGCGCGCTGCTCCGTCTCTCGCACGAATGAACGAAAACGAAAAAGGAGAAGAGAACAGACAGAATAGGGATGTTGACTAATGAATAAAATAACGAAATACTAATAAAAATCGTAAACATATTAAACTTTTAGAGTAGCTTGTATACCTCTTGGTTTTATATATTGCATATTATTTGTTTTATGACCCTTCAAAGTTGGGTGGACAAGTCAATTTAAAAAGTATAAAATTTATTAAAATAAATTATACCTTTAATTAATCCGTAAAATGTATAGCAAATTTGTCTAAGAAACTATTTTGATAAACACAATATTTAATATAGCTGCTGAAAAAATTTCCTACGCGTTGCATACAAACTAGCACGGCGTGACGTCATAACGTGCAAGCCATTAGTATGGAGCGTTTTTGATCGAGTCCATTTGTGTGCATTTCACACTGTGATATCTCGGGCAGTTTTCATGCTAGCGAATTAATTCTTTTACCAATGTTTCTTTTTTTGAGAGGTAATTTATGTAACATAAAATAAAAAAAATAGTCAACATCCCTATTCAGCACGTGACGACAACAACACAATATTACACTAATATAGTGTAGTAAGGTGACACTTGCGCTGCCGCTCGCTGCTGGCTGTCCCTCCGCGCAGTGGCGTGTTTACTCCTTGGACGCGGCTGCCTTCTTGGCGGCCGGCTTGGACTTGGGCGTGGCGGCGGCCTTCTTCGGTTTAGGCACTTTGGGTTTCTTCGTGGGCGGCTTGGCGGTCTTCTTCGCCTTGGGCGCGGCCTTCGCCTTTAACGCTGCCGATGCCGAGGCGGCGGGCTTCTTGGCGGCGGGCTTCTTCTTGGCGGCGGCGGCCGCCTTCTTGTCCTTCGCGGTGGCGGCGGCGGAGGGCTTCGCCTTCGACGGCGACGCGGAGGCGGCGCCCTTCTTCGACTTGGCGGGCGCGGCCTTCTTCGACTTGGTGGCGGCGGACTTGCCGGCGGGCTTGCTGGCGGCCGGTTTCTTGGACGCCGACTTCGACTCCAGTTTGAAGGAACCGCTCGCCCCCTTGCCCTTCGTCTGGATCAGAGCACCGGACTCGACGGCGCTCTTCAGATACTTCCTGATGAACGGCGCTAACTTTTCGGCGTCGACGTCGTACTGCGCCGCTATGTACTTCTTGATCGCCTGCAGGGAGGAGCCGCTACGCTCCTTCAGCTCCTTGATGGCGTTGTTCACCATCTCGGATGTCTTCAGGTGCGTGGGCTTCGCCTTCGGATTCTTCGGTCCGCCAGCCGCGGACGCCTTCGGTTTCTTCGCCGGGGCGGGGGCTTCGGACGCTACTGCGGTGTCGGCCATCTTCTCAATAAATAAATTACACAACAAACAAAAACAAACACTTGTACTTGTTTGTATCGATCGGGTTTGCGAGAATAACACGACAACAATAACTATTACAGTACGCACGCACAGTGGTAGCTAGGTACTACTAGACTAGGTACAGTACAGACAGATGTCGCCACAGACAGACAGTCAAGTTCAGTCAGTCCAGACTCCAGTCAACGTCTCGCTTTAGCTGGAAACCGTGATGGCAATACCGTAAAGAGGGCCTGTATGTCGTTGGACATTTTCTCGTATGAACGCTTACAAATTTCCACTAACATTGTTACGTAAATAATTGATTAAAAATTATATTCACACAAAATCTAAACAGACATTGCTCTCACCACATCCTCTGTAGTGGCTCTATGTACAACACTAACATTAGCAATCCCGATTAGATATGAACGGCTCTAGAACGGTTTATTTTCTCCATTCGCCATCTCGCGCACCTAAGTGTTCGATTAAATGTTAATTTTCTGTCATTAAATCAGTTTAGCATTAGTTTTTGACCCGTTCCATCAAACTGTAATATACGATTTTTCAATAGTAACAATCGTCCGTCCGTAGTTATTGCAATGTTTTCAAGTCGAAAATATTGCAGTGCTCACGGCGATCGTAAAACACGCCGATCGTACACCGGCGTGTTTTACGATCGCCGTGAGCACTGCAATATTTTCGACTTGAAAACATTGCAATAACTACGGACGGACGATTGTTACTATTGAAGACTGGAGCTGGCACCGTGGCTGGTAAGAACTCGTACATGCTATGAACCGTCGTAGTTTCATCAAAGCCGAGAATCATTATTAGTCGATCAATGTGCTAAGTGTTATAAATTATTATTATTCTCATACAGCTGAACGCGCGCATCGTGGATCTACCTATGCTGCACTCCGTGCTCCGTGTCGGCTGGTCTACCTACAACAACGAACGATGACGACGAGCGCGGTGTGAGAATGTGTAAATACATTTTTTATTAATATGATGATTATACTTAGTTTAGTAAATTAATTAAGTAGTGATATTGCCGAATAAAATTTAAATAAGTGTGTATCAACGAACCTGTCTAGCCAGCCGGTACTAGCTATCAACCTATATAATGTACCTACGTCGATACCTACTTACAAACTTAAACGTTCACATAACGTTTTTTTTTCTTTCTTTCTTCCGCATTCAGTAGATACTAATTTAAGTAGGTAGATAAAGTATAGGTAATGTACAGAAACGCGTTTGAAACCTGTGTTCCTAATCTAATAAAATGCAACGCGAAAGTTTAATAGTAGTTTATGATACTGCCACATAATAAGGGATATTAAAACTTGAGTGTGTGTTTAAAAACCGAGCCGTAGGCGAGGTTTTTAATAGTATCACACGAGTGTTTTAATACCTAGTTATGTGCAGTTTCATACACTACTTTATCTACACTCATACATTTAGGATTGAATGAACCTACTAAATAAAAGATCAACGTTAGAAAAGAGAGTGAGACTTTGTTTGTATTAGCTTGGTATTACCTTGTAATAAGTCATTTCCTTAGCTGCATCTAAAATATCGAGCAGAGTCAAATTTTCTTCACATTTAAAAACTTTAAAAAAACCTACGAAATTCGGTACAACAAAATGTTAAAATTGAAATCAAAACTTTTTTGTAAAGCTCTAAAAATGGTGCTTAAAATGCGTTCAGAACCTACGCTCCGAACGTGCAACAGAACGCTCTAACGGCGTTCCAAACATTAGAGCGTGACTTCCGGTTGTAACAACTTTCCCGTTCCAAACGTCAGAGCGTTGCAACTTTTTAACCTTCAAAATCGGTGGTTGAAAAACGCTGACGTTTGTCTATAGAAAAAATGTTAATCATTTGACATTATTTTGTATTTTGATGTTTTTGTGTCAAATTTTTTTAAATATTCATGGTACCGCCTCAGAAACAGATTTTATTTCATTTAGAATAAAGGAAAGTTTAAATTATTCGTATTACAAATGGAAAACGAAGAATTTGTACTATAATGTCATTTAAAGTTCTTGGTCGTTCCGAACCTTAGAGCCAACAACCAAACAACCGCACTCTAAGCCTCTGAACGCAACCCTGCAAACTAATCGCACTAAAGTCATCGATCACCATAGAGTGCATTTTAATCATGGAAAATGTGTGGGAAAATATCGTTGTTTTTTTTTAATATATCACGGCACTGCCTTCTTGGATTTGCCCTGTATCGTAATGAGAAAAAAAGTTATTTTATGATTCAGTTGACTGCATCGTAATGAGTTTTTTTTTTAATTTTTCGTGTCCACGAAAATAAAGTACGTATTTATATTACCTTTTTTGAATTCATATTTGGAACATTACGTTGTGAGTGTAGATAAAAGTATATAATGTACAGAAATCCTCAGTATTTTTCTATTAAAATAGTGACAAAAGCATAATATAGTTACAAATCACCACTAGGAGAGGCAGGCAGGTACACTATTTTAGCCCTAACCTATTTCATGTGTGCAACTCGTTGTAGGTAGTAGGTACGTGCGTACGTACACACTCATACATACATAATGTGTAATAAAATTCATTTATACCATGAAGTAGGTGCGTGTATGTTCATAGAAACCATTAACCATTACGGTAACAAAGAAAGATATGCGGCCCTGAAAAGGGCCTTTTGTATTTGGTCCGTCTGTAATCGCGAGTCGACGCGCACCTGCACCATCACCACCCCCCGGTGCAGTACGAGTTCAGTCGAAGCAGTGAAAACACCAGCAGCAATTCGCGCGTGGTTGGTGCAATCACTTCTCCGACGAGGTCCTTCCAGCGCGGCGGGGGTGCGGTCGGTCACGCACTTGTACTATTATGTATTCTGTGGTCACGCGTCGGAAATCACGATGATACGAGAGGAGGTGAGCCAGCTTAACCGGCGAATCCGTACAGGGTGCGCCCCTGACGCTTCAGAGCGTAGACGACGTCCATGGCGGTCGTGGCGTGCTCGGTGTAGGTGACGGCGTCGCGGATGACGTTCTCTAGGAACACCTTCAGCACGCCGCGCGTCTCCTCGTATATCAGACCGGAGATTCGCTTCACACCACCTCTGCGTGCGAGACGACGAATGGCGGGCTTGGTGATGCCCTGGATGTTATCGCGAAGAACTTTCCTGTGACGCTTCGCTCCACCTTTTCCGAGTCCCTTGCCTCCCTTACCGCGACCGGTCATGTTTCAAGTTTAACTTTACGCAGGCGGACGTACGATACGAACGAACGACGAGTTGTCGACGCGACGGGCAACCGTTTGTTTATGCTCATCGGAATCGGCTCGACCGTATTTATTCACTTTTAAACGACGACAGAGTCACGAGAGTAGAGATATACGTACATGCAATGAAAGGAACGCACCATCTCTCTCGCCCTCTAACGAAACCGAGACGATACGATGATACGAACTAAATGTAGGTTTATTATGTATGTTTTGATTGAAAAACTAACCAAGTGTTTATTATTATTAAGTAGGTAACTATTATTTTTATTATATATTATATATTTTTTAACACAAATAGGTACTACCCCGCTATTAAGTGTACCCACCTAACTTATAGGTATACTTAATATATTATCTACGGACCTAGGTAGATATTATAAAAACACTTAAAATTGATTGATTCAACTACCTTTTGTTTAGTTAGTTAGTTACCTATTTAATTTTTAATTAAATAATTAGGATGATGACGAGATGCGTAGGTACAGACAGACATACTTTACGCTCATGTGAAACATCAGTATTGTGCATTCATTTGAAAATATTGCGGCCCTGAAAAGGGCCTTTTGGGATTGTCAAGAGGAAGACACGTCCGCGAGACGGAGACAAAGAGGGATCAATCGAAAATATATTCTTGAGCTGGATGTCCTTGGGCATGATGGTGACACGTTTGGCGTGAATTGCGCACAAGTTGGTTGGTGTCTTCAAAGAGACCGACTAGATACGCCTCGCTCGCCTCCTGGAGGGCCATCACGGCGGAGCTCTCTCAGTTGTCAATTGTCTTTGAACACGACTGTGGTAGAATATTTTTTTTTTTAAATGTCAAATCAATCTTCCAAGTTTTTGCGAATATAATCCAGTATACCCAGATCTGAACGCAAAAGTTTTTTTTTCCAAACTAAATATTCCTTACCTATGAAATTGACGTTTTGTATGAAGAATTGCTGACTTGTCCGATTAATCATGTTGTTCACACATGTTGTTGGAGTTGCAGCCTACCTGCTTACTTTTTATAATGTTGTGATCTATATTTATGTATTTGCTGTAAATCTGTTTTGTGTGACAAATAAATAAAATAAAAATAAATAAAATAAATTTTTAACAAGTTGCATTTTCTATTATAACATTTTTCACATTGTGAACGCTATTGCAACAAAACTTTTCTGTAAGTACAAATGTTTGAACATTAAGATAACGCAACATAACTTACTCGAAAAAGGAGTCATTTTCAATGTATTTTTAGATGACTTTAATTATTCATCAGAATTCATGATCATAGCCGTTGCTGGATATAACCAGTAATATCCAGCAACTGATAAATAATTTAAATCGCTGAAGTTATATGGTTCTCTGTGTGTGAGAAAAAACGTCAATGTCATAGGTAAGGACCCAATATTATAGTTTGGAGAACTGTGGCATATGCCAAGTTCTCCAGTGTATCCATATGGATACAAGAATGCTGAATAAAATTGGCCAAATGGATTGTCCAGAAAACCTGCGTCGCAACGAATCATAATTGCAAGTTAGTATCTACATGAAGTGCATTTATTCTTTCTTGTCCTATTTGGTTACGCTATGCCGTTGTGAATTTTGCCTAAAAACACGTTTTAGCGGACGCCAGAATCATCGACACGATGAAGAAGAAGACTTCTCATGTGTTTGGGTTAAAACTTTTGAGAATAAAACAATAGGTACTTAATAAACAAAAAAAAATATTGTACAGAAACATTCTTAATCAATTTTTCTTCAATTCAACATTCTTATTCTTAATCTCAATACAGTACCTAGTAAAAGGCTGAAGAATGGTTGAAGATATTCGCCGTTCTTTACACATTAACGTATTTTTTTTGGTTTATCGTTTATCTGTAAACATCTTTTTATTTCAGTAGGTACAGCCAGCAACGGAAATTATTGAACATAATTTGATATTTTTTTTTCCTAATCATAATTAAGTGCCATACATTACTGATGAAAATATATGTATTGCAATACATCTTGTTATAACTAAACTAGCAAAGTCCCTGAAATCAGTTATACTATTACGCGCTATACATTGCTAATGACAAAAAAAATAAAGGTAAGTAAGTTACTTTAAGTTTTCGATTTGCGTCTTATTCAGAGCTTAAACCAATTGTAGTAATTTACAAAATTACGAAATAAACTGGTAAAGGGGTTCAAATCAGTTGTTAGACCTACTATAGGTAAGCTATTATTTAATTTTATCTGTGCGATATTATGTGACTCAAAATTAACCAATAGGTAACTAGGTAACTATTGGTATGACATCAAACATTATGACTAGGTAACTTTGTTATGCCAAAAAAAAGTCTTCGCCAACTTCGTCAAAGTGACTACAAGTTTTATTTTCTTTTTTATTTCGTATCAAGCAAGGGAGCTCGGTGGCGCAGTGGTTTAGCGCCTGGCCCAGCGATTGCGGAAGTTAAGCAACGTTCGCAAGGGTCGGTGGGATGGGTGGCCAAAAATGTATTATCTCGAGCTCCTCCGTGCTTCGGAAGGCACTCGTTGGTCCCGGCTGCATTTGCAGTCGTTAACACCCACCAATCCGCATTGGGCCCGCGTGGTGGGTTATGGCCCGTCCTCCTTATCCACCCATAAGGAAGGCCTGTGCCCCAGCAGTGGGGACATAAAAAATGGCTGATGGACAAGCAAAAAATAGAGACGAAAAAATTATTGATTAACTTCATTTGGATTATGCAGGTCTTTGAATTAAGTTATGCGCACTCAGTAGTTAGAGTTTGCGGGCAAAACCTAACTACTGAGTTTTTTGACCAATCAGAGATCACTGTCGAACTAGCGCGAAACTGGGGAGTTAGAGTTTGCGCGAAAAACCTAACTACTGAGTTTCTTGACCAATCAGAGATCACTATCGAACTAGCGCGAAACTGGGGAGTTAGAGTTTGCGCGCAAAACCTAACTACTGAGTTTCTTGACCAATCAGAGATCACTATCGAACTAGCGCGAAACTGGGGAGTTAGAGTTTGCGCGCAAAACCTAACTACTGAGTTTCTTGACCAATCAGAGATCACTATCGAACTAGCGCGAAACTGGGAAGTTAGAGTTTGCGCGCAAAACCGTAGTTAACTGAGTAGTTAACTGAGTTTCTTGACCAATCAGAGATCACCATCAAAACTCGAGAGTTAGATTTTGCTTATATGCGGCCGGTGCACTCTTGCGCGCCGCCTTCTTGGCCAACTGCTTGCGCGGCGCATTACCACTGGTAGACTTACAAGCGGTCTGCTTAGTACGCGCCATTTTTTAGTACAATTAAAGTTCAATTTAATTATATCTAATCGCAATAACGTCACGTCACGTACGACAAGTCGGAAGAGAAGAGAGCAGAATAAAGCAGATTACTAAATGAAATGACGATCGAAATTTGGTTCGACCAACTTTTATACGCTCATCCCCTCTCCAGCCCGGCTGAACACGTTAGTTAAAGCGAGAAAGAGTAAGCTAACCGATACAGAGCGCCCAGCGGGCTCGACTGAATATTTATAACGAACAGTACCTACAGTGTGTATGCATCACATTAATTTTATAATTATCATCATCATCATAAGAATTATTTATTATAATTAATTTTATGTATGATGTCTTTAATTGTATGTATGTAAAATATTTATTTCAATGACAATACTGTTACCCATTCATTACCGACACCAAACAATAATTATTGTTAATACAGGTGGGCGTATGCAGGTCTGAATGATGGACAATATTAGGTGACGTCTAATGTTTTCGTGAAACCAACCAACTCTCGCATTGTGTATTGATAGCAATTTGTGGCCCTGAAAAGGGCCTTTTTATAATATCTGCGGTGAACCGACGACGACTGCCGCCGCGCTGCTGAACAGCCTCGTCGCCGTCGCGACCGGTCCGGGGGGACGGCTCACTTGGAGCTGGTGTACTTGGTGACGGCCTTCGTACCCTCGCTGACGGCGTGCTTGGCGAGCTCACCGGGCAGCAACAGCCTCACGGAGGTTTGCACCTCCCTGGAGGTGATGGTGGAGCGCTTGTTGTAGTGGGCGAGGCGAGATGCCTCGGCGGCGATACGCTCGAAGATGTCGTTCACAAACGAGTTCATGATGGACATCGTCTTACTGGAGATACCGGTGTCCGGATGCACTTGCTTGAGCACCTTGTAGATGTAGATGGCGTAGCTCTCCTTCCTCTTGTGCCTCTTCTTCCTCTTGTCAGTCTTGGAGATGTTCTTTTGGGCCTTGCCAGACTTCTTGGCGGCCTTACCGCTGGTCTTCGGTGGCATTATGGTATGAGTGTACACGGAAAAACAACTTAACGTCGGTAACGCACTACGTTACGTACGTACGAAGACTACGAAGTGAGTTGGTATACTTTGAAACGCAGTATACTTCGGTTTTGTTGGAACGCAACTAGTCACGTGTTGCGTGACGCGTTTCGACCAGCGTTATAGAGCGTGAGCTAAACCCCCCCCCGCCTGACTAACACCCTCTAACACCCCCTCTGCCAGCGATCTCTTCCGAGCTAAGGAACTCAAGGTCTGCGGCCTCTCTGAGATCAAGTTGGAGCCCCCTCATAGGCGTGGCACTCCGGGTCAGTGCCACCGCTACGGACAAAATAGACAGTGCGGTGAGCTCCCTTACTCATTTGGTCCAATCTGCCGTTGCTGAGAACGTGAAAGTGGTACCTGTGAAAAACCACAGTGCCATCTCTCCGGCTCTGCGTAACCTGAGAAGGGCCATAAATGCCGCTCTCCGGAGAGCGGCAAAGTACCCCACCCCTGACTATAGACGGCAAGCCAACCGCCTTCAAAAACCTATACTACCAAACTCGCAGAGTTTAGGAACGATAGCTTTGCCGATCTCATGGCCGAAATCACTCCCTCCCACCAAGCTTACTACAAGGCTAGGACTCTCCGTAGCGATGCTACAACCCATGTCTCCCCCTTCTCCGGTTCGATGGCTCTACAGCCTTCGAAGACGACGAGAAGGCGGAATGTTTCGCAGCACCCAGTAGTGCGATCCCTCCCATATTAGGAAGGTAGTGGAGGAGTTCAACACATTGAACTCCATCCCTCTGCCCTCCGACACTGACCCTATGACAGTCTCGACTGACGAAATCAGACTTCTTATTAAAGACAGACAAAAACATGACCCTCAAGCACTTCCCCATCCAAGTGCTCGCCTATCTCACTCTCATTTTTAACGCCTGTTTCGATCAGGCTACTACTTTCCAGCAGCTACTTTCCAGTTGCCTGGAAAGATGCTATCGTAATAGGCATTCTTAAACCGGGTAAACCCCCAAATTTCCCAACCAGTCACCGTCCCATTAGCCTCTTCAAGGCCTGCCTTCCCGCCGCCCTATTACAGCAGGTGTGCCTCAGGGCTCAATCCTCGCTCCCCTGCTGTACATAGTCTACACAAATCACATACCTATTCCGAACGACGCCGTTCAACTATCCCTTTTCGCTGACGATACAGCCCTTTACCGCAAAGGCCAAAACGTCGGCACAATCCTTCCGAGGCTACAGACCTCTATCAACATGCTAGGCCAATGGTTTTGTAAATGGCGCATCGAAGTAAACCCGGAGAAATCCTCCGCAGATTACTTCGATGCAAAGCGTCATAGACTGCCCCCTAATCACTCAAATCTGCAGAAACAGGCTTGGCTCACGTATCCTCATGGTTAGATACAAACCTTTTAACTCTTAATGCCCAAAAGTCAAAATACATAGCCTTCAGTATAAAGAAGGAATACTTACCAACTTCCGATTTTACTTTAAAACTTCACACCTCTAATTCTTGTACGGATTTGTACACCTGTAACTGCCTGTGCTTGGATAAATAAGAGTCACATAAAATACCTAGGTGATCAAATTGACGAAACCCTTTCGTGGGATGAGCAAATTGCCTCATTGTCATCTCGCACACGAAAGTCAATATGGATCTTTAAAATGCTTCGTAATGTCCTTGAACCAAAATTAATTAAGTCTATTTATCTAGCACTGGCACAATCAATACTCAGCTACTGCACTTCTGCATGGGGCGGTGCATGCAAAACAAACATGATTAAAATCGAACGTGCGCAAAGATCTGTTCTGAAAGTTATGTCGAAGAAACCGTTCCTATACCCAACTGAAAAATTGTACCAGGACTGTGAAGTTCTTACTATTAGGCAATTATTCATACTCAATGTCACACTTCACAAACATTCTACTCTTAGTTAGGAATGATCCGTCATTCATCCTTTCTAAACGTAGATCAGACAAAGTAAGCGAAACAGCAAGCACTACGAATTCCTAGCACCTTATTTGTACAATAAACTTAATATACATTTAAATTTATACAGCAAAACAAGATATGAGTGTAAATCTGTTATTCGAAATTGGCTGCTAAAAATTTACTACATTGAAACAGAGTCTTTACTAGAAATCCTGCAATAATCTACTTCTGCATCATGCAACTTGTTAAAATTACTTTCATACAACAATTTACTTATTTAATATTACTCCCTCACTCACACATACACACACACACACACACACACGCACACACACACACATATATGAGCTATTATTATTAAGACTACCTATACTATTATTAATTTAAAATACTTCGGTGATCCGTGGGTGAGGACCTGGAGACCTGAAATACAGGGTCGCCCTAGTTTGATCAGATCACACACTCGAAGCACTCTACGATGTAATATGATAGATAGATAGATAGATAAATCGTTTATTTCCATCACATACGCACACAGATGATAATTGACTACATAACTTATAAAGAAGAAAAAAAAAACTAGACGGTGTGCCGCATCGACAGAAAAAAGGCAAAAACTCAGTGATATCTTTGCTTTAAACAAAAAGTGACCTATCATAAAGTGTTGTTTAATAAAATTATAATTACTTATAACAAAAATATTCAGCGTTTGTACCAATACTTCCTAGGTTCAGCTGCCACGTTATGTCCTGTATAAAATTTATCTCTCTGTTTTTTTTATTACTCATATTTTAAACGAATGTCCTAATCGTACCTACGGAAGTATTTTGTGATACCACAAAAAATAAAAGAAAACATATGTAATTTATTATGAGTCTTTGATTGTAAAAAAGAATCTCAGTTCTTAATTATCTCGAGCTCCTCCGTGCTTCGGAAGGCACGTTAAGCCGTTGGTCCCGGCTGCATTTGCAGTCGTAACACCCACCAATCCGCATTGGGCCCGCGTGGTGGGTATGGCCTATCCTCCTTACCACCCATATTATTATGTGCCCCAGCAGTGGGGACATCAAAAATGGCTGATGGAAAAATTCATTAAATAGAATATGTTTACATACATAGATAGATAGAATAGTAGGTACCTGTTACCTAATGTGTAAACTTTTTAGATTAGGAATTTAGGATCCTATCTCAATTTTATAGCTTTTTGGTGAGTGACGTAATTAGTTGACAGTGAAACATAAATCATTAGTACTTTATGGAATCATGTTGTGGCCCTGAAAAGGGCCTTTTGATCGGCACCACAACCGTGTACGAGGTATAAACAGGTGAAACGTGATTTATGTCTTCTTTTCGGTCTTCTTCGGCAACAGCACCGCCTGGATGTTCGGCAGCACACCGCCCTGTGCGATGGTCACACCGGACAGGAGTTTATTCAACTCCTCGTCGTTCCGTATGGCGAGCTGGAGATGCCTCGGTATGATTCTGGTCTTCTTGTTGTCGCGGGCGGCGTTGCCAGCCAACTCGAGAACCTCAGCGGCGAGGTACTCCATCACGGCCGCCAGGTACACGGGCGCACCGGCACCGACACGCTCCGCGTAATTGCCCTTACGCAGAAGCCTATGGATACGTCCTACGGGAAACTGGAGACCGGCACGGCTCGACCGAGACTTGCCTTTGCTCTTTACTTTGCCACCTTTGCCACGACCGGACATGATTGATGAGGTTTTGTGTTAAATAACGAGACGAAAGTTGATTCTATCTGACGTGCGTACGTCAGACAGCGACCGAGACGAGAACTAAATGGATTTGGATATGAATGACTGCAAAACGCACTATTTGATTTATATTATCGCGCGCTAGGCTCGATGTAGTGGGGCTGTTGTGACGAAAGGCAATGAGCGAAAGAGAAAGATATATAGATGAGAACGCTTCACTTTTAAAATCGTTAATCAATTTAATTTAATAAATAGGTAACTAACATAATAATAATAAGTATGGCATACATAACAATTTATGTAAATATAAAAAAATATGAAAGCAAGGACCTGCATGCAATTAGTGAGTAGGTATGTAGGTACTACCTATATAGAATAGGATAGGTATTATTTATGACTTAATTGATGAAATCATAGTGAGCGTGTAGCCTAGCTGCATAATATTGATATTGAAGTGTACTGTATCCTAACAAGGACTAGCCTAACCGAAGTTTAGTGCAAATGGGCATTATATTTGGAAACCTAGCATTATATTTGTATCACTGCAAAAGACTTGTTTGTTTAGCCGAAGAACTGATTTTTAGCACGAAATAGAGATATCCCTCTTTATTTTGATGTTTAAATCAAAGATTTTGTTTTATAATACTTATACTTACTAGAAAAAATCGACTCACCCGTAGCACCTCAACGGGACTCGAACCTGCACCCTCGGGTTTCCAGCCTAATGCACTGACCAATTATGCTACCGAGTCGCTAGTAGGAATCAGCGAAACTTTATAGTACTTTTTACATTTTCGCTGCAAGCCAGCATTATTTTATTTCATCAATGCGAGGAAATACCATCGACATTCGAATGAATCATCTTTCCATGATGTTTGACAATCGATAAAGATGAAACAGCTAAATTTTGAACATTCACAATGCTATTTTATATTTAGATAAATTATAGGTACCTTGGTTAAAAAAAAATACAAATTTTACAGTCCCCGCAAGAATCGGAGCATTGAAAATGAACCCAAAAAGCGCCCGCTGACTGCCTCGACGCGGCCGAAATATTATTAACCGATTTTCAAAATTTCAACGAATGCACTTCTCGTCTGCTTCTGCATCTTTTAACACTATTACCATGACGATCGGTTAATAATCATAGAAGCTACATCACTTTTTATGTAAGCAAACAAACACTCGTTTTTCTGCAATTCCAAGGTCACAATTATGAACCGATTTGCAAAATTTTTCACCATTTTGTAATACCAAACTAATACCTTAGGACCCATTTTTTCATTTTTCTTAAGTCGGTTATTTTTTCGAAATATTTACAATTAAGTAAACAAGCACCCCGCAAAAAACCCGGATTTACCCGAATTTTGCAAAATTCCAAAAAAAGTCGCCAGTAGATTTTCAAAATTCAAACGTTCACAGGTGTCTCGATAAATTCCTCAACTTTTGGTACTATTCCCATCTCGATCCTTCCTAAATCCGGAGATATGGTCAAAAATACGTCTCAGGCGATTTGCATCTAATAACCATTTTCAATGGTAAAATATCGACTCACTCGTAGCACTTCAGACGGGCCTCCACTCCAACCCGCACACTTTTTTTTGCGAAAAAGCCAAAAAAATAATTAAGATGTTGATGTTTAGTTGCATTATGTTGCGTTGCGATATTTGTTTACTAGCTTCCGCCTGCGACTTTGTCCGCGTGCATATTAGAGAAAATCCTTAGGGACCCATCAACAAGGACCCGACCAGCCGTTTATCCGCGATTAGGCGGGTCCCCACCAGTGGCGAGTTGACGATTTTAAATTTGTGAATGCGTCAACTCGCCATATTTTCAGCAGTTTAGACGTAAAATCGTAACTAACAGACATACACACTTACACTGCTGAAATTTGGTATAAAATTAGCTTGATTTATTAG
Organism: Agriphila straminella; assembly: GCA_950108535.1. Classification (NCBI taxonomy): domain Eukaryota; kingdom Metazoa; phylum Arthropoda; class Insecta; order Lepidoptera; family Crambidae; genus Agriphila; species Agriphila straminella. The sequence continues at coordinate 7,850,563 of OX467321.1, read as the reverse complement.
ATTTTGAGATGGCGAGTGTATTTTTCACACAGTTTTTCTCGCTTGAAGCTCTTCTCTACCTTAGATTATTTATAATAATAATAAAAAGAAATTTATTCACTTCTCACAAGGTTTTTAGAATATGTACATTTCGTAATATTTAACATGTAATTTTTCTTATCCTTGTGAGAGTCTGGAGTCCGAAATAGGACTAGATTATATGTCTAGATAGTGTTGCGCTTTTGACGTACTAAACAAAACAGGACAATTTTTTGGTTAGTGTGCGTTATGCATCATCGCGTCCAATGAATATTTTAATAAAAACTATGGCCGCGTTACACTCACACTACTAACAATGTGTGCGTGTTTTGGTCACCCAAACTGTTGGGTGATTTTGTTTGACGCATTCGAAGCTTCGACTGTCTATCTAGCTAGACATATAATAATCAAAGTTCTCTACATATAGCTAAATGGTACAAATCAACATCAACTCAGTAGTTTATTGTACTTGCTTCTTCTACGTTATAAAACGGAGTTAACTTACAGATTTACCTACAGCTTTTTGATTTACAATGAAGGCAAGGTAGTTATTTCACTGTTTCGTTCAATAGAATCTAATAAAAAGGTTTGGACTTCTCAAATTCGACTATTCTTTAATAATTAATAAAAATTTTAAACGTATATAATAAGTATAAAAATAGATTTTGGAAATTAGAAAACTTTAGTACCTACCATAAGATACTAAAGTTTTCTAATAATCTGATAATAATCGCTTGCTTTAGTTTTTGGCGAAGAAAAATTGTCGGGTCGGGTTAAATAATACGAGTGAGTTATATAAAAATAACCTTTTTTATTAAATGCAAAACCATCCATTTACAATTTTTACGTCTGTCTGTGATTTGTTTAAATTTTCTTACAATCAAATCATGTTCAGGTTATTTTCCTTAATTGGCTAAAAATAAATATTAATCTAAAAAGTTTCTGTCATAAAAACGATGTAGTAACTTTTGTTATTAGAAGGATCAAGACATAATATAATATCACACTAAAATTAGTATATCTATTACAATTTACATATAAATCTAATACAATTATGTCTCTTTGAACAAAAACTAAAATCCTATGTTTTTATTTTATTTTTGTACGTAACTTTATATTTCTAGCTAGTTACACAACACAACGTGTTACAATAAAACCCCTAATGCAGAATAATATGGTGGATACCTAGATAGAGACCACAAAATGGAACAACTTTTAATATGGGAGCAACCCTGCCTGCCTAGCATGACCGATTTATGTCGCGTGATATAGCATTTTATCGACACTCAACTGTCAAATTCTTTTGTCTTTTTGACAGTTGAAACTGCTGTTTCATACAAAAATTAATAGGTAACGAAAATATCAGAATGTATAAAACAGCTGATTCTTTATTCACGACTTCAAAGTTGGTCCCATAGTTGTTCAGTTTGATGGTCCCTATCTACCACATTCGGCTTTATAAGGCTATTACCAAACACTCTGTATAAGATTATTGTATCAATCTGGAAAATGAGCTTTACAGGTTTTCCTGAAAATTTGACAAATTTACATTTAAATCAATTAAGTTATTAAAAAATAAAATGTAATCAGCTTCAATAAAATGTTGCTTGCTTGATTAACGTAAAAATAATTTTAAAAAGTAGTACCTACTTGATCATGATTCCCATTCCCATAACAAAAAAATAATTACTGACATACCACACCCGGCATTCGAACCCAGGATTAGTAATCCCATTAATTGCTCAAGCCACTAAGCCAGCAGTGAAAACTTGTATTGTATATTAATTGAGCATTTTCAATAAAACTTAAGCTTCAGTTTAATTTTATTGAAAATAAAACTATCTATTATAAAACAACAGAAATTTCGTGTTACAATTTTTAAATGTAACATTACCTACTTACATATTTACAAAGATTTAGATTTATAGTAAAGGGTTAAAATTATTATTAATAAAACAATATACCGCAGTACGAGAAGGCAACAATAAAACTAATATAAACCAATAGTTACAATTTAGCTGCGTACACGATAAGTACGTTTTAAAATCGCTCATAATAGAGTTAAAAATACAGTTAGCGATAGAAGGAAATAGAAAAACGCTCCTATCATGGGTCTAATCTATGTATACAATTTTTGTAACTGTGAGACTACTAAATATTTGGAACTCTGTTTTTAGAAAAAAAAATAACCACCCAACCTACCCATTATAGTATTAATGTCGTTGTGATATACAGGCTGTTTGGAAATCCATACTAATTTCCTAACTAAACGGGAGAGTTTGTTTGTTATACTTTAATCATGAAATTTTACATTTTTACGTTGTCAAGGGTACAGAGAAGGATATAGGGTTCATCCCGAAAAAAAGTATTGTTCTCGAGGGATAGCATAAAAACTTTCCACGCAGACGCGGGCGGCCGCTGGTATTATTATGCAAAAGTAAGTTTGTGTGTTTGTTACGCTTTCACGTCTTAACTACTCAACCGATCATCTTGCAATTTTGCATAAACGTTGTCAGGTGTAGGTACAGAAAAGAACATAGAATACCTTTCACTCAGAAAAAATGTACAGTTCTCGAGGGATATAAAAATAACTGTCCACGCAGACGAAGTTGAGGGCAGCCGCTAGTAGTCTTATAAAGCCATGTTTTCAGTGTTTATAATAATTTTCCGGGGTTGTATACATAGTACCCTATCTACCATATTCAGCTTTATAAGGCAATTTCCAAACACCCTGTAAAACATTATAATTTCACAACTGCTTTAATACCGATTCAAGAGATCATCCTAAGCCCTCTGAGGAAATGGGCGGAGTTATAAAACTAAGTGTGGCACCTGCCGAAAGTACAGCTCTGAACATTAGGTTGAATACATTCGACACATCGGCCGAGATCACGTTCCGTAAAGAGAGACAAACGATCGAAAGTTTAGTGACATAGGTATGGCGCTCCAACAAACTGTAAAATAAAATCTTACTTTAAGTTAAAGCCTTCCAGTCCCTCATGTCTGCGTCGGGCAACATGTCTACCGTAGGACGGGGAGACAGTAACGCGCCGTACTTTGGATAGGAGTGGCGCTCCACTAAACTCTTCAAGTGCTTTAAAGGTTCGTATTTTTAAATTGGTATGATCAATCATCATCTATTTTTTTTCTAGTAGTTTCCGGACTAGCCTCCAGACCGCCATGATATCTGCGTCGGGCAACATGTATACCACGTAGGACAGGGAGACTGTAAGGCACCGTACCTTCGGTAGGTGCGGCGCTGCACTAAGCTCTTAACACAATCTTACCATAAAAGAATCGTATTTTAAAATTGGTATGATCAATCGTTTCGTTGTAGTAGTTGCCAGACTAGCTTACAGTCCTCCATGATATCTGAGTCAGGCAACATGTAGGATACCACGTAGGGCGGGGAGACTGTAAGGTGCTATACTTTTGGTAGGTGTGGCGCTCCACTAAGCTCTTTACAAAATCATACCAAAAAAGAATCGTATTTTAAAATTGGTATGATCAATTGATTTTTTCTAGTAGTTTTCGGACTAGCCTCCAGTCCTCCATGATATCTGCGTCGGGCAACATGTATGTCTAGTAGTTTCCACGTAGGGCGGGGAGACTGTAACGCGCCGTACTTTCAGTATAGGTGTGGCGCTCCACTAAACTCTTAATGAAATCTTACCTTAAAAGTATGGTATTATTAAATTCGTATGATCATTCGTTTCGTTCTAGTAGTTTCCGAACAAGCCTCCAGTCCTCCATGATATCTGAGTCAGGCAGCATGTACACCACGTAGGGCGGGGACACGGTCACCTGCCGCTTGCGCCGACGTCGGCCCCATTCCGTACACGGCCAGAGGTCTACGGTGTGTCGCTCTTCTTCTAGTTTTCGGATCTTCTCTTGGATTTCTTCTTTGAGAGTCTCGTAGGTTAACCACTTTTCACTCTGTTGGCAATGAAAAAAATATTTTAGGATAAGTTTGATGTGGAGAAATTAGCACGTTATATTAGATAGGTTAGTAGGTATACTTAATGTATGATCATACAATCTCGAATTTTAGAAAGTTTCTTGGTGTTGAATAATAGGTAATGGGCATGTAATACTGAAGCCCCGGGTTCGATCCCGGCTGGATCAATTTTTCTATATTGTCTCAGACCTGGGTGTCATGCGTATTTGTGGTATGTACCGTCATTACTTCTGATTTCTATAGCACAAGTGCTTTAGCTACTTATTTAAATAATAATAATAATAAAAACGCTTTATTGCACACTAGACAAAGACATTACATAGGAGCAAACAATAAACATGGACAAGTACACAAAAGGCGGCCTTACTGCTACGTAGCAGTCTCTTCCAGGCAACCTTGAGTAGAAAAATATTAAGGGGAAGAGGAAAGAGGGGAGTGGGTGCAAAAGTACTAGAAGGACAATAGATATAGATATACATAAATAAAGAGAAGAGAAAGTGTATGTATATAAAATGAAAGTTGAAAGGGAGATATCAGAAAAAAAAGTAGTATTAGGTGGGAGAAAGGAAATGCGTTCTAACTTGATCTTTGAAAGATCTCAGGGTACGAGCTTTACGGATGCCCTCTGGAAGAAATTGCAGCAGTGTGATATTGATTGGCCAATATTTACATTTATTTATTTCAGTCTTACTCAACTTAAGATTGATTTGTATAACTAAACAATCGAAAGTATGGAACAGTTCACTTTGTTAGTTTTATTAATTTCTTATCAAATTATGTTTATACTGTATGGCCGGTAATCCGCGGTAAATTCACTCGATTCGAGAATGTATGGTGCGCATAGATTAAAATACATCGTATTGTACCACCACAAGCGCTCTGAAGTTGGTTATCGTGTACATTGTCAGATTAGATACCATACACCGTATTCTAACTAAACAGATGATTGGCGAATGGCAAATAATAAAATCGAAGGAGGAAAATGAACACGAAGAAAATATTCATTTATGAAACAGGCATAGTTATATGGGGAAGTCCTTCTATGTTAAGTGGTACAGCGCCCTGTATTATTCACAGGTAAATTCTGTGAGGAAAAATAATAAAGAAACAAATGCGACATTGCGATGAAAAATGAATCCATTTTCATGATATAAAGTGTCTTCCTTCGCGTACTGAGCAAATCTTTTGACTATGGAAATACAGTGGTGGCCAGATAATTAAGGACACAAGTAAATTTTCATACAAACGACGTTACTTGGATGCTTTGGATCTCCGCCAGGGATTGATCAATCTGCGATTTGATGATGGCTATCGAGGGAGTGAATGGAGGAGATCCAGATCGCTACACACCCTACTGATCTAATAAGCATTCTAAGAGCTATAAGAAACAGAGTTCTCAGTTTCAGAATTTCCATACATTTTAGTGCTATTTTAGTATTTTTTAACCTTTTCTTATATCTCTTAGAATGCTGATCAGATGAGTTGGGTGTGTATAGCGATCTGGATCTCCTCCATTCGCTCTCTCGATAGCCATCATCAGATCACAGATCCATCAATCCTTGGCGGAGAACCAAAGCTTCCAAGAATCCGCGTTTGCATGAAAATCGACTGGTGTCCTTAATTAGCTGGCCACCACTATATGTATGTCTGTTTATTTCAACAAGTAAGTAGGTACTAGTAAGTCAAATATGACTATGATATTGAATTCTCAAGCTTACGCGCTCACTAGACATGAAATAAAACACTTTTAACGGATACTAGCGCGGTTTTATTGAAAGTACTTTGGTAATTAGTTGGTATTTGGTTTGATTTTTGATTTTCCCGACGTTTCGGCACCTTTGCAGCTGCCGTGGTCACGGGGGACTGAAGCTAGCTAATTTTTAATTAGTTTAAGTTAACTTAAACTAATTTAAAATTTGATAAATTTTAATTTCTGAACGTTTTAAAAAATTCATCGCTTGAGGGTAGGCTCACAAGTAGCTTCAGTCCCCCGTGACCACGGCAGCTGCAAAGGTGCCGAAACGTCGGGAAAATCAAAAATCAAACCAAATACCAACTAATTACCAAAGTACTTTCAATAAAACCGCGCTAGTATCCGTTAAAAGTGTTTTATTTTATGATATTGAACTTAACAAATATTTAAAAGTTCAATATCTTGTTATTTTAGTTATTATTTGGGTCAATCAACTTTTAATTGTCCTTCCAGTTTTCCTGTCCCCAAACGTAAAAGTATTCTTTCTTGAAAATAAATATCAACTACCTTAAAAATAATGGTTTTATAATTTATTACGTTACGCAAGCGGTGTGCCATGTCTCATAAAGTTTCAGACATTACAACGTCATGGTACGTCTACGTGGACGTCCACGCTTACGCTTACGTTACGCATCCGGTGTGTTTCGCACCACTTCATTGTACGAAATTTATGAAATGTCAACTAGACAATCGTTAAAATACGAACCAATATGCAAACAACATATTTATTTCTGTCACCAAAATGATACTTTAAGATTTAAAATTTAAGTATTTTAAGCTACTTGAACAATTTTTTTTCAACACACTTTATATAATGTTTGATCAAAATTATGTACAATTAAAATTGATTAACCCAATTATACTATTTAATTTATTTTAGTAGCTAACTAAAGCTTCATAAAGTATTTAAAGATTAGGTACGCCTAAAGAATTCAAAATTAAAAGCTCGATTTAAGACAAAGCTTGCTTTATTGAATTGTTTATATTTTAGACTTTAAACACTGTTTTCAACGTGACCCAAAAAACCAATCACCCTGTAAGGGAAACTTAGGTAAATATTGTACAAGACCATTAAGAAAACGTTTTAATTATAATAATACGTTCTATAACATAGACGTGATGATACATAACATGTAATAGTTTAGATTTAGAGCATCTCATGGCGTGACGTCATCTCATTACCTACAAATTGATTTATGTTCACCTCAAATCTAGATTAGCGCAATGTCGGGCAATAGATAATATATAATCTGGCTTTCAGTCTATTAGTTGTATGGGAAATTAATAAGTAGGTAATTCATAATGAAAATTATTTATGTCAATATAAAATGACACTTTATATTTTCTGACTTCTGTCCCGCAAAGTACGCAAATGAATGAATCCATATTACACGGTTAATTTTTAAGTATATCGAATAATGAAATGAGTGTATCTCTTCCCTATTCTAATCGAGTATGTACAGTAAACTGTACATACTCAATATTAAATATTGAAACTTTAAAAAGTTTCAATATTTAATATTGAGGTTTGTTTATGTCCCAAAATTTTCAAATTATTAAAAGAATTACTTACACGCGCGTATTCAAAAGAGACTATCTTGTTTACTTACGTAAATAATAAAAAGAATGAATCTACTATTGCTTGCTTGCTATTTTTGTGAGTTTGCCGATTAATCAAGATTTTTTCCGATATTTTCAAACTATTAATTTTTAACTTTAAACTGCTAATTTATTCAGAAACGTGGTCTTATATCCCTATTGAATTTTTAGATAGACATAAAAATTAATGGTGTATGTGTGAATCGATTTTAAATATGACACCTAAATAAAAATTGGCATATTGAAAGACAAAAAGGGATGTTTTTGTAGATACTTTGTAAGTACATGTACATTTTTGAGTTACTTTAGGCCTTGATATTAACAACACTAGCACTTACGTCCTTGAACAAGCAAATGTATTACCTACTCAGTGCGGTGTGTCAAGTTGACAACAAATTTGTTTGTTGACAGTGTCAACATCAAAATAACAAAAAGATTTTCACAATACATTTTTTTTAAAACGTTTTCTTTCAGTCGATCATTAATCGGCATTAACCTTGCATTCCTAAAAAAAACTTGGGTGAGATCTGAAATATTAAAATGCAACTTGTTGCTACCTAACAGTGGCGAGGTATCCATACAAACCGATTCTCATTGACTTTACCTTTTAGAAATCCCACCTCAACGATTCACTATGCAGATCGTAACATTTTTGTAGAACGGCTTACCTTCTTAGAATAGAATAGAAATAGTTTATTATTAATCTCACAAAATACTTAAACACTAAAATAAAAATCCATTAAAATAAAATAAATGAAAAGAGATTAAGAAAATAAAATAAATGAAAGCCCCTGCCTCAGCGTATGAATGCCGTGACGTTAGAGTAACGCCACGGCACGCTGCTATTCTGACAGGGCCTTCTTCGCCATAATGTCAATTGTCACCCCTCGCCACTTATGGTGTTCTATAGCCAAGTAAATGGTTATGCAGCCTATGCATATGAATGCTAGCAAGCTAATAAAACTGCACCATAACATCCAATGGCGATAGGCTCACCACACCACACCACCCTGTTGCCTGAAGGCATGTATGCACGAAGCAAGACAAAATGCCTATGAGAAACTTGGATTGGTATAGGTCACGTCTATACCTATAAATACAGTTAAGAACTATTTCAATCTAGCTAAAAGCTATGATTACTTTTTTGAACTGAAATGACAACTACAACAAAGTGACAAAGTTCTAAACTGTATACATATTTTTAGACGTGACTGTACTGTTTTGTTTTACAATAATGTGATGGCATTGTGATATGCTACCAAGGACGTTATGTTCTTAAATAAACTACCGATAAAACCAATCAATAAAGTCATGATTGCGTAAATTAGCTACAAATTACTACATCGTTATCTCTATAAAGTGTTTTGATTTCATCTTAGTTCCTTAAAGTGTACCTATTGTGAAAAACATGAAGTATATTAATACGTGTGGTATGTATACTCAATGTAACAGCTATTTTACAGTGCATGAAGAAAACGCTGTATTATATACTCTGCTACGGAGAGGGACTTTTTTTTAACTTTCACATCTACAAGACAGCCTGAAGTCTATAATAAGATTAATAACTTTGTTCATAATTCGAATTCCAAGCACAGCATGAAATACAAAATAATCTGAAGGACATAAGGACAATTATACGTGTACGGGCGTAGAAGTAGCTCGTCGTAAATGTATTTTTAACTCTCGCGTCGTTCAGCATTCGAAGGAACCGGTTCCGCAGGACGCCTACCTGCGCGTACGCCTTAGGATCGATCGACCGTCATGCCGAAGGGGGGATAAGGGGCTCACAAAGAGATTTTTTGACTCAAGAACACGTTATGATAAATTGATGTTAGACAATTTGTGAAACTTAAGACGTATGAGTGCTTGTTCTCATATAAGAATAGAGGTTTTAACTGTAAGAATAGATTAAATAAATCGAAGGAATTGCTTCTAGAGGCTAAGAATTTATTTCAGATTTAAATTTATCGCTTAAAAATGTATGGAGAAATGTTGGAACATGGAAGAAAAAATAACAAAGTTATATTACAAGATTCACAATAAAATTATTAAATATTATTAGGTACTAATGAAAGATTAGTCTTAATGATTAATTTTTTCAGTTCTCCAACTCACTTTTTTAAATTTGCACCCATTCCCCTACTTCTGCTTATTTATTTTCTTTCACCAAAGAGTGCCTGGAAGAGATTGCTATTTAGCAATAAGGCCGCCTTTTGTATGTTTTCTTTTGCCTTTTTTGTTTCTTTCTGTTTTTGTTTTTGTCGTGTGCAATAAAGCTATTATTATTATTTTTCAAACATCAGAATGTAAACTTCTGAATACTTAAATCATGATTTTTAAAGTTTTATACTTATTATAAAATCATTTTATTTAATCCCCTAAAACCATTAGTTTTATTAACAGTAAGTACCAATCACAATTAGAGCATGATTTAACTAGCACTAGTAGGTAATAATAATAATATATTATAATATCTGCAAACGCCCCACGAACATGCCTCAGTCAAGATGGGGTGCATGACTCAGGTAAAGAGAATCACAATAGACGATTTTACATTCCGTTTGAAATTAACAAAAGTAACTTTCTTACATATAGGTATTTTATGGTCAAGGATAGTAAGTATTACAAAATGTGTACTGAAATGTTTTCATTATTAAAATTTAGCAATTTATGAACTTGTAAGACCCAAAAAGATTTCAGAAATATTAATTCGACACTATTAAATATTGCCTGCTAGAGAATACATAATAGTACTAAACGTATATTGTGTCAATCTTTTATTTTGACACAATAAATAATTATCTTATTCAGTTCATAAACAAAGAAGTTATACGACTGATCATCGAGGTAGTTTACACAAAATCATACTATTTTCGTGTTTTTTTTCAAGATTACTTGAAAAGTACTGAACCGATTTCCAAATATAAAAAATGGGACCAACTTGGGAGTTTACCTAATGTAATAAGGTTTGAATCATTTCAATCGGTCCAGCCGTTTTTGAGTAATCGGTGGACATACACAAAAAAAACAAATATACAGACGAACAGAGAACCTCCTCCTTTTTCGGAAGTCGGTAAAAAGGTTCTAATCAGTAAAAATATAAAATATTATAATATGTAACAGTTTTTCTGTTTCGTAATACCTTATTGAATTCCAATTCGATGAAGTAATTCATTACTTAAACATCATTGTCTGAATCGAGTAACTAACAATAACATCCGTCATGGCATGGGGACGAAATACTTCATGAAATTGTAGAATCAACGTAGTTCATTAAAATAACATTACGTCTCTATATGAATAACATATAAAAACCCAAGTGCGATATCAAAAACCGCTTTTAGCTTTTAAAGTCACGTCACGAGTCGTTAACTAATTGTAAACTAACGTTATCACGAGTCGATTGCGACATTCCTCGCGGGTGAGATACGGCGCGTCTGACACGGACGCGTGTAACAAGATGGCCGACAACCGCTTCCGGGAAACGGCGCGCGCGCAGAGGTCGCGCACCCGCCGACCACTAACGCCATCTCTGCGCGACGAGTTTTAGTTTTCTTCGTACATAATGATTTATGATCAACGCGATGGATACCGATGCTAAGATACGACTTGATTAAGTGATAAATTTTAAATGAGACTTTAACCTGTAAATGCTGTAGTTGTTTATGATACGCGTATATTCTTAAGCTCTCAGCTGTATTAAAGAGGTAACATCTGAATTTATTTATTTCTTTCGAAACTGTTTCATCTTTGATTAAACACGTTGTTTTTTTAAATGATTGAATTAGGCGAGTTATGTTATTACTATTATGTTTAAAATAACGATTTTAAAAGACATTTTATTATGACAACTGTCAAAAGTTGTTTTCTATTAGAATAAACAGACTTATAAAAGGGTACATAACACACAATCCTTCTAAGTAGAACAATTCCTATATTGTGTGTTCTGAGCGAGTATGCCAATGAATCATCGTGCGCAGGGGATGAGTAAAAGCGCTCCAAATAAATGAGCACGACAATTGAGTGGGAGGCATGACTCACTTTGTACTTCGATTCAGTTCGGGAAGGTTGAAAATGTATCTTGATGACGTCAGAATGAGTTTTTGATTGTGCAATAAATCTGTGTTGCACATTATTGGTTAATTGAATTTCGTTTGAATATATTAAACTTGAGCACTAGTATTAGAATGATATATAAGTATAATCATTCTAATACTAGTATATAAGTAATTGTTATAATGATAACTATAATATCTACACTACACTGATGTCCAAAAGTCTGTGAACTAATGATTACTCCAAACTCCAACGTTTCATGTAATATGTTCGGTCATAAACAAAGTATAATTGTTTCTTACTCCCATTGTAAAGCCGTAATGGCACGTAATAGACCGTGGAACTGTGACGTCACATAATGGCAGAGTTTGACATTTTGCGTAAAAAAAACCATCTGAAGCAAGCAAGTTTTTCTTCTTGAGACATGGAATTACACCCAGGAGCAAAATAATACGGCATAATACTTATTCCTAACACCAAAACAATTAAGCAAAAGTGCCAAAGTTCTCGTCTTTGTTTTTACACAAATCTACGTCATAGCTTCCATGTTCTTTAAGTTTTATTCCTAACACAGTGCCCAACAAATGGCAAGCTTCTCATTAATAATCTAAAAAGAAAAATTCACAGATTTGCAGTCCCCGCAAGAATCGGAGCATTGAAAATGAAAACAAGAATTTATATTTTTTTATATAAACGACAAAATCAAATCAAATGCAAAATCCTATTATTTTTCTACAATTCCAAATCTATCCAAATATAAAAAAATATTGATAATTATTTAAAAAAAGCTCGCTATTTTGTAGCTAAACTAATACCCTAGGACCCTTTTGAAATTTTTTCTTAAGTCGGTTATTTTTTCGAAATATTTACAATTTTAGTAAACAAACACCCACCAAAAACCCGAATTTTTAGAAATTCCAAAAAAGTTACTAGCCGATTTTCAAAATTCAAACGTTCATATGTGTCTCGATAAATTCCTCAACTTTTGGTACTAATCCTATCTCGATCCTTCAAAAATCCTCGGAGCTTTGGCCAAAAATACGTCTCAGGCGATTGGCATCTGATAACCATTTTAAATGGTAAAAGATAAGCAAAACAAATGAACATCAGCAAAGAAATGAACATCAGCCTTTTGCTTTTGATTGTGCGTGCATTGCTGTCTCAAAAAAAAACGGGTGAAGTAAAGAAAGTTTATAAAAAAAAAACAATTTTAATCTAGTTAGTGGGTTTGTGAGCTGTAGACCTCGAGTTTGTGACATTTTCAAAATGGCTGTTTTTTTTTTCAAAATTTTTTCTAGGGGTGCACTAAGAAAGGGTTTTTCAAAATTCGCCCCCTAAGGGGGTAAAAAAAGGGGATCAAAGTTTGTATGAAAGTCCCTCAGTTTTGAAGCTAGAATCTTCAAAATTTGTGTTTAGACTGACCATTGAAAATAAATGAATACGGGTCTCAGCGTTTTTCAAAATTCTACCCCCGAAGGGGTCAAAAGGGGGATGAAGTTGTGTATTGAAGAAAATCCTTTATTTTCGAAGTAAAAATCGCTAAATTAATAATTTAGGCGTATGGATGGAAATCTAACGCAACGTATATTGTTATTGTTAGTATTTCAACCCCTATAGGGATGAAATGGGGGTGAAAAGGAGTTAAAAAACCCAAAAATAGATATGGATGTCGTTATTGGGGTTTTCTGGGATGACGATTGCAAAAATAACATTCATTTTGAAGTCCAACACGGTGGACATGATTTGACCCCTAAAGGGGTGAAAATGGGGTTCAAATTTTGTATGGAAAAATAATATAAAATAGACATTACAACTTTAAACTTCGTAGGAGCACATCTAAAAATAAATAGGCAAACATATATTTTGTAATTTTGAAAATCAACCACTTAGGGGTAAATTGGGTGAGTAAACATAAAAATCGATATGGATGTCGTTCTTGAGGTTTTATGGGATGGTGATTGCGAAAATGAGATTTATTTTGAAGTCCAACACGGTTGACATGATTTAACCCCTAAAAGGGTGAAAATGGGGTTCAAATTTTGTATGGAAAAAGAATATGAAATAGACATTACAACTTTAAAATTCGTAGGAGCATGTCTAAAAATAAATAGGCAAACACATATTTTGTTATTTTGAAAATCATCCCTTAAGGTGTAAATGGGGTAAGTAAACATGAAAATCGATGTGGATGTCGCCCTTGAGGTTTCTTGGGATGGTGATTGCGAAAATGACATTTATTTTGAAGTCCAACACGGTGGACATGATTGGACCTGGACATGCACATCCAGGGGACGGGGACGGGAACGGGAACGGGAACGGGAACGGCAACGGCAACGAGAACGGGAACGGGATACTAATATATCTGGATACAATTCTGAATATTATAAACTAGCTTCGCTCGCGAGGTAGGACGTTTGCTGCACGGGCCTCGCACGAGGCTGCTCGCTCGGTGGAGACCCGCCTAATCACGTAAAAACGGCTGATCAGAATTTAATTAAATTAAACATGAGGATTTTATCGAATGTCCACGCGGACGAAGTCGCGGGCGGAAGCTAGTTCTAAATATAATGGAACCTGCTTACAAAATTTCACTACAATTTGTTTTCTATTAGAATAAACAGACTTATAAAAGGGTACATAACACACAATCCTTCACTTTAACACACGAAAATCGGTTGAGAAATGCGACATGTACAGGAGAACAGACGGACAATAAGGACTTTCGGAAGGAATTTCTGCCAAAGCTGAACGAGACGCTTCAGCTCGCTCGGTCATACAAAAAATCTATTTTTTTATTATTTTGAAACTATATTTGAACTTAAGAGGAAACACAACTGTCGAGAGAATTGAAAAATTCCTATGGAAAGTAGACAAAAACAACTTTTCGTAGTTGAAAGTAATTAAATCGGTCTAGTTTTGGAGGAGGAAACAGCTAGGGGTATTTCCTCATCAAAACTAGACCGATTAAAATTTAATAAATTAGAATGTTGTTTGTTTGGGACTGTACTTCTGCCATTTACAGAATCTGCCATTTAGCGAAAATAAAAAAAAATAAAGAAAGGCTTTTGAATGTCTTCCAATGTTTTGCTTTTTAGGGTTCCGTACGCAAGGGGTAAAAACGGGACCCTATTACTAAGAATCCGCTGTCCGTCTGTCTGTCTGTCTGTCACCAGGCTGTATCTCATTAACCGTGATAGCAAGACAGTTGAAATTTTCACAGATGATGTATTTCTGTTGCCGCTATAACAACAAATACTAAAATCAGAATAAAATAAATATTTAAGGTGGGCTTCCATACAACAAACGTGTTTTTTTTTTTGCCGTTTTTTGATACGGATAACGGAACCCTTCGTGCGCGAGTCTGACTCGCACTTGGCCGCTTTTTTGGCATGGCAAACAATGGCATTTTTAAGTTTTGAAGATTAATATATTTTTTAATAATTAATTTATGAAAAAAGGAAAACATAGGAACACATGGTCAAATCCTTTCTTTAAATTTTAATGAAAAAGTTATTAAATCGGTCCAGTTTTGGTGGAGGAAACAGTTGAATCCTCTTGAAGAGTTGAGTCTTTTTCAAGTTAAGCAGTTATTTTTATTATCTTATACTATAATTACATTCTATGTTAGTAGCTTGCCTATTTATTTACCTCTATAACGCGTAAACATCACTTTAAATTTTAAATTGACGAATCGTTTTTTGTCTAAAGAGTTAATATCGTTGGTACGACAATATTTCTTATCTGCATTGTTATCGGATTAATATTCTCATTGCGCACATGTGTCAAACTATAAATAGCGTAAGCATATGCGTCGTGCGCCAACATTTAACAAAAAAATGTATTTAAAATATTAAAAAAGTACATCGTAATTAAGAAAACCTCGCTTTATAACGTAGTTACATTAAGGTCTAGGCAAATGATACTAAAAATTTAGTTTTCCGTTTGGTGAATGTAGAATAGCTTCTTGTCATTCTCGGTATTTAGGTCTAACTCTGTGTATTTACGAACTAATGTTGTATTAGTAGGTACAAGTTTTAGTAAAAACCTACATTAAATAAATAATTCCAAAATTGCTCCCATCGCGATTGGAACTACCAATGGTAGGTTTTGCAATCACTAATCGGCAGTCTAACCTTCAATTTAACGACTATTTCAGCGCCCACATTTTGACAAAGAGCCAGGGCTCGAACGCTTCCAAATATACAACAACGAGTGTCAATTTGTTCGGTGATGAACTCAAAATATAAATTTGCCTTTCTTATAAGTTGATTGAACGTGTAAATGCTTATATAAATTTTCAATAAATAAATCATTTTTTATATTTGTATTTTACTTTTATCATTTTAATGAACAAGTTAATAAATAAAATTATGAACACATATTTTTCTTTTCTTAGCATAATTATTATCTTATTTATGTTATAGTTTGCGTTGCGGTCTAAACGCTAGGCGTACTCCATCCTTAGTTTAGGTGTGAAGCTGGCTACAAACAAACTACAATACAAGTACGCTCTGTGCTGTGCTGCCTGCTGTGTGCGGGCTCGACTTGTCGGGCCAATTCAGAGGGCTCCCGCGCGCCGGCCGGTTCGCACGTAGTTCGATACTCACTCACGCGCCGCGCCGCACCTCTTCGTCCGTTTGTCGCTACAATGAAGGCAAAAGCATATTGCAACGCATTTGGCTGCTTCAATAATAACAAGAATCCGAAACTCTCCTTTTTCACACTTCCAAAGGACACTGAAAGGTAAAGAAATGCACCTACCTACAGCTTGATACAAACATTATGGCGGCGGTTGTGAAGTAATCCGCTATGCGCGTAGCCGTGCCCCACCAATCACCTTTTCCACCTACTACCATCTAAATTGTGTTCTGCGCATCGTCTCGCGCGATGTTCCGATCCGAGCCGACATTTTGCATCAAACTGTACCAAGTGTTAATTTCTGTTATCTAACTATTATCCTTATTTACGTCTCTAGTATTTACGTAGTTTGATTATTAATTATCATTATAGTAGGTTAGATACCTTGTAGGTACCACAATAAGTTGTCATGTTTCGCTTTGATAAGTATAAGTACCTAGGTAAGTACTTAGCAATATTGGTTTTGGTCGGTAGGTTGGTAGGTACCTACCATGGACTTATACTATAACGAAATACCTAATATAAAGTAGTAATATTTTTATTATGTAGACAACAGGGTGCTCGTACCGTACATATACTTTTTTATATCAAAAATTACGTATGTGACTTAATAATTAGGTAAAATCAAATTCAAAAATATAATAGACCAAGAGCTGGGCAATATTTTTGTAAGGTTTTTATTGACCGTAGCGCAGTAGGTGCAATCGGTTAACTATCGGCTTAAATTTTATAAACGAGGAGTATATGGAAACACAAATACATAACTAAGTACATGATAGACCAAGAGTCGAAGCATCTTTTTCAAACCTTTCTAACGCAAGTTTTATTTTCATATTCCAGGCGCCAGAAATGGTTAACATTAATCGATAGAGACGACTTATTAAAAAAAGAAGATTTAAAGAGAACTAGTCATTTAGTTTGTTCCGCACATTTCGAAGATTCCTCATTTAAACTAACTAAACATCTCAAAGAAAATGCTCTTCCATCAATGCTTTTACACAACCAACCTCAAGTAGGCTCATCTTGTTCAGAAACACAGTCCACATCCACACAAATAAAAGGCAAAGCGATTATATTGTCCAATAATAAAGAATATGGTACAGTTGGAACACAAACAGAATCTTTACAATCAACGGAACAGAACGGAAAAGAAGGCATGAAAAACAAAATGAAGGCAAAAGCCTATTGCATCGCATTTGGCTGCTTAAATAACAACAAGGATCCAAACCTCGCCTTTTTCACTCTTCCAAAGGATATTGAAAGGTAAAGAATTGCACGTCTACCTGTATGTAATTAGTATTTAGGTAGGTAGTATAGATACATACCTACCTGACAATTAATGTTAGCTTTTGTTATATTACGTTTAGGTAGATCTAGGTATAATCCGCGCGCGATGAGAATGGTAAGGGACCTTGTCAAAGTGAATTGAAAATGACTGTTAAGCAGTAGTGTACAGCGCCGCTCTGCCGCGTTAGCGTTACCGTGCGCGTCTTAGCACAGAATACATAATAGTACAAGTGTCTCAGTTCCAAAAGGTATTATACCATTCTCATCACGCGCGGATTATACCTGCTACCTGCTAAATCTAAACTTTGTTAGCTTTTGTTACCATTATTTTTTATTTTGATCTTGTTTTTTTTCTCAACTCAATTCTTTCTTTTATGTATTGAAATTAATAAGTAACTGTTAAATTACCAAGTAGATATAGATACCTTATTGTTGTCGTTTCTTTAAAAAAATTGTGCACAATTGTAATTGGGCACAGACATGCACCTAATGTATAGGATTTTTTATTGTTAATTTGTTTTTTGTCTGATGTCTGTTATTGTGTCTTAAATAAATAAAATAAAATAAAAATTATTTATGTCTCCCGTATTTACGTACCTAGTAAGAATATTAATTATTATTTCTATTATAGCGGGTATAGTTTGGTACCTACTTACAAGTTCTGTTAAAAAGGTCAGGTTTAGTTTTGATAAGTATAGGTAGGTAAGTACCTTCCTATTATTGTTTTCGGTAGGTAGGTACCTTCCTAAGGTGGACTTGTTATGTAGACTAAGAGCAGGCTAGGCGCACTCCGCTCTTTAGGTACGAAGCTACAAGTAGCCGGCGGTCAGGTTCGGTCGGACTAATTTCAGAGGGCCGCCGCGTGCCGGCCGGGTCGCACGTTAGCAACATTAGTTCGATTTCGATACTCATTCACGCGCCGCGTTCGCGTATTGTCGCGTCGTTCGTTTGCATGTTTAACCAAAATGAAGGCATATTGCATCGTAATGGGCTGCCTTAACAATAATAAAAAGGATCCGAACCTTACGTTTTTCACACTTCCAATCGACATCGAAAGGTAAGAAGAATGCTTGTCTAGTAATAGGTAGATTCACTAGAATAGAATACTATTATTATCTGTGATACAAACAAACCTAGTCAGTATTTAGTAGGTATTGTCCGTTTATTCTTAGATAGGTACCTACCTACTTGTCTTATTTGCTAAACAATCTTCAACCAACTATTTATTGAAATAATAATTTACTAGGTACCTACTTACTTACCTACTTACGAAATAATAAGCAAAGTTTAATTTTTAATGGCAATTTAATTTCGTAAGAAATCATAATTTTTGATACCTACCATGTATTCTGTGCCTAGGTGTTGTATTGTATTGTATGTTGTGTTGTATTGTATGACAACATTGACAAATCTGTTTACTAAATAACTAAGTAAAAAATAGGACAAATAGGTAAGGATAAACAACTTGTACTATTATGTATTCTGTGCTAAGAGCTAAGAGGTATATATTTTTTGCCTATCGACTTATAATAAAAACCAAGAGTTGAAGCATCTTTTTGAAACCTTTCTAACGCAAGTTTGATTTTCATATTACAGGCGCCAGAAATGGTTGACATTGATCGATAGAGACGACTTATTACAAAAAAAAGATTTGAAGAGGAGTAGTCATTTAGTTTGTTCAGCACATTTCGAAAATTCTTCATTTAAAATAATTAGACATCTCAAAGAAAATGCTCTTCCATCAATGTTTTTACACAACCAACCTCAAGAAGGCTCATCTTGTTCAGAAATACAGTCCACATCTCCACGACTGAAAGGCAAAGGTAAAGGAAAAGCGACTATATTATCGAATAATAAAGAATATGTTACCGTTGGAACACAAACAGATTGTTCAGAAACACAGTCTACATCCGCACGAATGAAAGACAAAGGTAAAGACGAGGCGATTGTGTTATCGAATGGTAAAGAATATGTTGCTGTTGGAACACAAACAGAATCATTACAATCAACAGAAAAGCAAGCACAGACTTCAAATTCACTTACCGTAGAAAAGCGAAAACTTTCAGATGAAATAAGGGAATGTAAATTGAAACGCCTAAAGTTGGACCAAGAAATTACAAAAATTAAGAAGGAGTAGGAAGCAAAAAATCTGTCAACATGCAATAATCCTGATGATAAAATCGGTCAGATATTCCAGAAATTAATACACAAGTTTTTGTTAAGGAAATCGGTACGACACAGAGTAAGTATGAAGTTTTTGCATTGAACTTAAGTTACTTCACAATTCAATAACAATCAATTCAAAGATGATGATGATGAACATCTAATTGTTTAATTTACGTATATTTAATTATTACTCTGTCTGTCTGTAGATAGGTCGGTCAAATAAAATATAATCAGTACTTTTTTACTATGTATTTTTATTACTTCATTATCGGTAACTATAACATACCTTTACCTTTACCCACAAGCATCCAAATTTTGAGGCGTTTAGTCCAATTTCGATGATTGACATTACTATGCCTCGCGCTGAGCGAGACAAAGATAGCTTTCAGTTCATCGATATTGGACCGAATACCTTAGAATCCGGGCACAGATTACATTACTATGTTTAAGTTGCATACAAATCACCCGCCCAGCTCCTACACTATAATAAAACATAATCGTTCAGGGACATATTATCATTTTTTTAGATTATTATAGTTTGCGCTAATCAAGATAGTTGAAAACCATCATTATGATTTTTGGATGTTGGCTCCTAGACTATCTTACGCGTCGTACGTCATTCCAGATTTGATATGCATGTACATTCCTGCCTACCATAACACCGAGATATTTAGTTTCATAGACAAGGTATACAGACACACTAACTAACGGATGCCGTATGGCTATCTTCTGTAATACACACACGACTAAATTAAATTGAATTCTTCTTCTTCTTATCGAATGAGGAATAGTGGCCACCGCTAGTGTGAGATTTTATCAAGCCGCCTGTAAGGCCTCTAACGTGGCTTAACGACTGTTAACAGATGACAACAGCCGGGACCGACGGTTTAACGTGCCCTCCGAAGCACGGAAGCGCTCAGTTCTAATGCCACTTAACGGTCACCCATCCGACACCTGGCCGGACCGAGCGTTGCTTAACAAATGTGACCGAGTACGATCAGTCTGTCAAGTTTCGCCATGAGCGATTAAAATGAATTAAAAATTATCTTATTAAAATGGCCAACAGTTTAGATGTCTTTTAGTTGTCCACTTCTAATTTTAGCTTATTTTTGACATAAATTGTGTACAAAAAAATAGCAAAAAGCTAAGATGAACGCCAAAACCAACTTTGTTTCTCTCAGACAGAAATTTAGTTTAATTCCGTTAGTTTATTTTTTTACAGAATAACAAACGCAGTTTGACAGCATTAAACCTTAGAGCCCTCGCTCACGGCGACTTTTTGTAACGATTCAGTCGCGATACTGTCGCGCTTCTGTCGCGATGCAAACGCGATACTGTCGAGCTTCTATAATTTCTTCTATAGCTTCTATAATAATGTCGCCACTCTCCCTCCGTTCTCTCCCCGATGTCGTCCGACACGGTCGCGCGTTTGCATCAATACAGTCGCGATCTCGCGATGCTGTAGCGCGTTGGCATCGCTTCTGTAGCGCGTTGCAAATGCGACTAATGCGCGTTAGTAGCGATGCTACAATAAGTCGCCGTGGGCGATGGCCCTTAGTCTTGTTTACAGCCGCCTCAATCGCCACCTCTGTAAAATAAAATAGTTTTCTAATCTACACATACTACTAAGTACCTACCTAGTCAAGGTTTATTTTAAACGTTTGTTCACCAAGCTGAGAATATTTTTTCATACTTGTGTCTTTGTCTGCACAAAGTATGAAAAACTACGACAGCTATGCAAGCTAAGCTAAATTAACTTAGCTTAGGTCTTGGTCTGCAACCGGCATATTGTTTTTGAAGGGAAAAAAATAATAAAAAATATCGCGTTTTAAATTGACTACGCCGTAGCTTAATTTCATTTTGCTACGAATATGCTACGAGATTTTTTAGTTATTATTTCTGTTAAAAAGTACAAAAAAAATAAAAAAGTAGACATATTTCGGATATTGCATTAAATCTATTCTATTAAAGTATAATAGTAAATAGAGGACTATATTAGTCAAATTTAAAATAATAAAACCCATATTATTAGATATGTAATGTATATAGGGGTATACAGTTTTATTTTCGTAGCATAAATTAGCTACGAAAAGACTACGAGCTACGAGGTCAAGTGTGTCTGACATAGTTATTATAATACGAAACCTTATAAAGTAAAAACCCTTCAAATATCTAGAACAATGTCAGGCATTTTAAAATAATTTACGTTTCCAACTGTACAGAAAATACTACAATGCCAAGAGACCTACTTACAAACAAAGAATACAAAGTGAAAGTAAGTTAAAACTGTGAAGTAATTACTGTCGCATTAATTTTGTCATCATTTTCATTATACTGACTAATGACTGATAATTGTATTTTTATTCATAGATTTTTTACATATTTACACCCAATCCAATCAGAATCATTTCTTAATTTGAATTCCAATCAAGTCTTCTAATAATGTGACAGTTTTGTCAAAACTTTTTTTAACTAAGCCTACAATTTACAAATACTTTCCTCATTTTATTCCGTCAAATGGAACGAAATCGGCCCATTTTACAAACACTAGCCTTGAAATTATTTTTATTGGAGTGTCTCAAAGTCCCCAAGAGGCTGAGTGTCTCCAAAAAGGTCATAAAAAGGTAGCAAAGCCTAAAACGCTTTCATCTGATATGTAAATACTTTCCCTTAGGATACCAATTTGCTTCACTTGGAAACTAGGGGTTCGAGTGACTGTTTGATGAAGGTAACTAACTCGAAACGAAATAGAATAAATAAAATAAAATAAAAAACAACCCGTTTTAATTTACTTCACAAAATGGGAACTAAAATTTCTTCTAACTTTGTGAGAAGCCTATCTAAAATATTTCTGAACAACTAATTCCTGAAATAAACACCGACCTCCTTGGACGATTTGTTACGTGTGGTTAGCTGATTTTGGTGTCAACCTTTTTTATTTTTCCTTTCGTCCACCAGGATCTCCCATCCCGATCCCCCATACCGTTTTCGAACTTTACACTTAGTCAAGGAATATCAATATGCGATCTGTATAAAAGGTCTAGATTTGGATTCGAGAGTAATAAAGAGTCGCAATTTTATGTATTTGCCGTCGCGGAGTTAACGAGGTATACGTGTAATATTGTGGGCATAGTGAAGTGCTAACGCATACATAGTATAGTTATTTTCTAACGTCAGCGAGTACATACCGATCGATACGTCCAGTGCGCATGTCTGTGACGTTCAATGCAGATTCTTTACGTACATAACGCTGGGACCGGCTTCAGGAATGAAGGCACCAAAAAAAAATTTGCTGTTACATACGTAGTGGAAATAAGATCAATTTATCAAATTATAGACTATTGATATTACTTGACCGCAACAATAATAGTCAATTAACTATTAGTTATTATGTCATACATAACACTTGTGTCAATTTTCAGGACGAACTGACATTTTAATAGTTTTATGCGTGGAAAAATCAAAGAAATGGAATCAATTTAAGAAAACACATTTGTCATTCCTGAAGCTATCTTATCCTTTGAAATAAACGTACATAACCATAGCCCCTGGAAAGGTCCCGAAACGTCGTAAACAAAAAAC
Organism: Agriphila straminella; assembly: GCA_950108535.1. Classification (NCBI taxonomy): domain Eukaryota; kingdom Metazoa; phylum Arthropoda; class Insecta; order Lepidoptera; family Crambidae; genus Agriphila; species Agriphila straminella. Next base: position 7,827,506 of record OX467321.1, on the reverse strand, counting down.
TAATCTAAATAATTTGAAACAATATATTTAAAGTAAAAAAATACGATTTCTAATCTGTAAAAGTGTTTTATTTCAATAAACAGTACGCGTGAAAAGCTAAGAAGTGTTTAAAAGGTGTGTTAGAGTGCTGAAACACAGCTGAAGTACAAATAATCGCGCCAACGTTCGTGAGGACAGCCGCCCCTGTACGCGGTACATAGGCCATCGATATAAGGGCGGGCGGAGTAAATAGTTTCGATCGGTTCTCATTGTCCGACGTTCTAAGCCGAGCTCGTTGAGTTAGGAATTTTATTAGAGCCGCTGATCTCTTTGTTTACAATCGATTTCACAACTGGGCTTATTGATGAAAACACATAAGTTGGTATAACAACTTTAGTGTCATGGGTTTTTATTTTATTATTTACACTAATTTTAGAGTAAATAATCAGTTTTTGTTGATTTTTTGCCATTTTTACCATATTCATAAGGTGGTAAAACGTTTTAAATGATGCTTATCAATGTAGTTTTAATACAGTATATTTTTCAGCCGATTAAATCGTGAGCACTTTTACGGTTTTAAAACCTTCCCTTGGTAATACGAAAGACGACATTTTCTTGGTCAAACTTTTATTTTTACATCAATGTCTAGTCTACATTATAAGGTTTCTTTAGAAAACAGTACCTATTTAGATAGTAACAAAGCTTGGATAGAAAGTAGTTTAAATCATCGATTCTATCAAAATTAGGAAATGAAAATGTTTATTCTCCTTCAACATCACAACACAATGTTTTTTTTTCCGAGAAAGCGTATCAATATCAATCAACCTTAAGACGGCCTGTTTACATTTTTTTCCAACCATTTTATTGCTGTTTTTTATTTATCCTATAGCTTCATATCTCACTTTCAAACAAATAATAAAAATTACACGGTAGTAAACAAATAATACGTAAACGTAAGTCGTTTTTGGCTGCAAATAACATAGTATTCCTAAATTTTCGTGCCGAAATTGTAAATGAAAACAGGACGTAGAAAATGTGTTCTATTTGCAGCCCAGCTAGTGGACTAATACCTCAAAATATAAACTTTCAGCGAGTTTTATACAGAAGTGACATTCTGGTTGTGTTCGAAAACACCCCCGCCATTTGATTTGTTGCGCTAAGAGCTGCTCGTGAACTGTTTTAGTGCTGATTATAGATCGGTTAGGTCTAATATTGCCTGTACGCGTTGTATATGTGTGCGTGCACGGAAAACCGTGATTAAATCCGAACGGGTTTTCTACTTTGTATTTTGTGCTAAAACTATTTGTAATGGGGTCGGGGCAACTGTTGCTCGCTGAGAAGTGGATAATATAAACATTTTCTTAGGGAAAACTGTGAATTTCCCATGAGCAATGATGAAATGAATGATATTTTATTTATTTTTAAAACATGTTCACAGAAAACTACAACCAATAGTTTACACAGGTCACTATTTTGTTGTCACTGTAATATGTAAAAAAATATATCTTTGCGCATATTCTTTTTTGTTAAAGTAAATAAGTACGTTTGTTTTTTTTAGCGAAAAACAGAGCAACTGTGTTAGCAATGCATTTATTTGTTTCAATGATAACATACAATTTCAATTAATTTAAATGTTTTAGAAAATGTATGCACATTGCTTAGTCAACAAAAAGTTAATTTCAGTTCATATTAAGGCAACACTTTTTTATAAAAAATAAATGGTTTTCGTAATAAACTTAAGTGAAGCAAAGTTATGAAAGTTATGAAAATTCGTTTAAAACAGGCAGCGTACTAATTCGCGTACCAAAGGTGAAAGTTTAGCATAACATGTTTATACTTCCCTTGTTCGTTTAAGTAATTAATAAACTTTGTTAGCAGTTTCTTCATATCAAAACATGGCAGAAAACGTGTTTAATTCCTTTTTGAATATTTACGTTTTTGAGGGCCTACGAATAATAACAGATAGGTAGATGAGTGATTATAGTACCAACTTCAGTTTTATTTAAGAATAATGTTGATTTTATGAACGATATTCCTAAGCATTAGACAATACAGCGTTAATTTTTAAGTATATCTAAAAATGAAAAGGGGATTTCAGACCACGTGAATGAATAACTTTTACTATGAGCCAACCACGGAATCGCGAAAAAAAAAACAGCCGTTCCATACATTACAGTCGAGTCGATGTTGTACTTTTCTATGGAACAACTGATTTTTTTTTTCGAGATTCCGTGGTTGGCCCCATAGTTAAAGTTGTTCATTCGCGTGGTCTGAAATCCCCATTTCATTTTTAGGTTTACTTAAAAATTTACGGTGTATAAAATGAAATCGGTGCACTATTAAAAATTAAAACGGCAAATATCGAAATTAACTGTTTACATCGAATAGTGACGCTTGGCCCGCAGACCCACGTCGGAAGACCTTGTGTAAAAAGAACCGCTAAATAACACAACAAGGCCAAATTTTTGTAGTAGCCAAGCCAACAGCTGTTTTAACAAAGTTTTATAAATTACTAGCTTCCGCCCGCGACTTCGTCCGCGTGGACATTTGGAAAATCGCTAAGGAACCTTTGACCGGATAAAAAGTATCCTATGTTTTAAACAAGGGGGCTAATTGTCTTATTTCAAAATCTATCACAATCGCTTTCAGGATGTGATTCATCGATGCTTAGATCTTTTTGGCACAAATTAAAACTTACCAAAGAAATGCTGCAATGTGTCACATCCATCTATCAAATGAAAGCGATTGCGATAGATTTTGAAAATTAGACAATAAGGAGGCAGGTTTTAAACTATGTGTGTGTTAAATTTTATGCAAATCTGTTCAGCCGTTTTTGCGTGATTGAGGAACAAACATCTAAACCCACAAACTTTCACATTTATCGCAAAAAAAAAAATTGCCTGACTAGCTTCCAGCTGCGACTTCATCCGCGTGGACATTCGAAAAACACCGGGGGACCTATGACTGGGATAAAAAATATCCGATTAATTCAGGTTATTAACTTTCTGTGTGCCAAATTTCATAATAATAATTCATAAATTCGTTCAGCCGTTCCTGTATGATTGAATAACAAAAATCCGTAAACATTAAATAAAATAATTTTGTAGGATTGTAATAATGTAAAGGGGCTATCAAATACGAATTATAAATTTAAAAAAATCTACGAATAATTAAGGTCTCTTCAATTCGTTGAATAATTTATGTATAAGCTACTTTGTATGGCGTTACTTGGTCTTAATACCAGAGTTCTCACAGCTTTCTCTGCATTGTTTATGTAAGTAAATGTAACCAGTGCCAGTCGAGGGGTATTTTTACCGACTTCCAAAAAAGGAGGAGGTTCTCTGTTCGTCTGTATATTTGTTTTTTTTGTGTACCTATGTCCACCGATTACTCAAAGACGGCTGGACCGATTGAAATGATTCATTAGGTAAACTCCCAAGTTGGTCCCATTTTTTAAAATTGGGAAATCGGTTCAGTACTTTTCAAGTAATCTTGAAAAAAAGAACGAAAATAGTATGATTTTGTGTGAACTACCTCGATGATCAGTCGTATAACTTCTTTGTTTATGAACTGAATAAGATAATTATGTTTTTTGATGGAAAAGGGATAATATCTTAAGTGTAGTTCTTTAACCGACTTAAAAAAAGGAGGTTCTTAGTTAGACCCGTATGTATGTATGTTTCTCCGCGATTAACTCACGTTTGGCGTTTTAGAATTAAAAAAAAGGAATTTGTACTCCAGCCCCACCCAATAGACGTGTTTTTATTATTACGAATATTATTTCTTGCTTTTTAGAGGTAAGTTTTTAGAAGTCGGTTTTGTTATACCACTTGTGTTTAAAAGTATGCGAATATGTATTAACTATCTAAAATACTAGGAACATTAAATAAAACAGTTTTGTTTTACCGAGAAATTACCTTACCTGCTATTCATTTCAATAATTAATTATGTTTCATACGAATTCTTAGGAGATAAAATTATAAGGACACAACCAGAAAATTATTTTTATATAATTTATTCTTCGTTGTTTAGTGTCCTGCTGCTCTTTGTATGAAATTCCTCGCTAAAAGTTTTTCTTTGAAGTATGAAAATTTTACTAATGACAGAGAAAGAAACAATGGAACGAAATTACATAGTTCAGGCAAAGAACGCTCAAAAAAAGGTATAGAGGGAAAGGCGTGGAACACAATTTTTGACTTCGCTAATTTCTTCTAAAATCATAGCTTATGAAAAATATTATACGTTTGTTTATAATAATGATGATTCATTTTAGAACACATTTGAAAATAACTGGGGATTAGAAATATTAGAATAACGCACTGCGTCATAGAAGAGGTATTATTATGTTGGTTGTTTAAAAATAAAACATAAGATTTGCAAACATGTTTACCTAAATGCTAAGTTTTGAGAGAATGGCCTCAAAACTTTATTTTTTAATAGCAAGTATTTTAATAAACAATAATTTTCATTCAAATATAAGAATATTATTATTTTACAAGAGAGGAGTTTTAGAGATGAGTGTTGTTTGAACGAGCTTACCATCTTAACAGGATATCAATAATCATGATATTATTGCAAGTACTATTTTCTGAACAATCATTATATCTTCACATTTATGTGAGTTAATCGTGTTTGCAGTTGGAGGTCCCATGCATGATTGCAACGATAACTGACAGCAAGGATACATGACAATAAGATGTCGTGACGTGACGCAACAAGTGACGTCATTAGGTCCAACCGACGTTACATTATTTATACATAATATATAGTACCTAACCATGACCAAGTTTCAGAACATAATGATTACAAAAAAAAAATACGTGGAAAAGAGAAACTGTTTATGTTATTTCAGGTACACAAAAGTAGTTTTTATGTGCTATAGCGGAGACAAGCTACAAGGGACAATTTTATATAAGTACACTGTACAACTTATTTCATCAAGCAATATCAGCTGTACAGTTGCTATTAAACACAGTCTTATGTGCCTTTAACAAAATTGTAATACTTACGGCCAAATACTCAAACGAATCTTAAAGTTAAGGCCACCTTAAGTTCAAAAAAGTTGTCAGCTTTGACAGAAACTCTATGAAACTGACAGCTTCCTTAAAGTTAAGGAGACCTTAACTTAAGATTTTAGCTAAGAAGCCTTTGAGTATTCGGCCATTAGTTTACTAGTAGATATCTGTTTAGATAAGATATTTACTGCCAACTTTTATGTGATGTCTTTAGATCCTAATATTTTTTTTTGCTTTCCGCAGATAGAAATTGATAATGACTATTAAACTTGCAAATACTGAACATCAGAATCTACTACGAACAAAGATACAGAATCTATAACAAATCTACAAGTAAGAAGACCCTTAGTCGGGGACGTACCAAATAGAAACTGCAAAAACGGCGCGGCGCAAGGTTGTTTTAGTTCGCATAACTAAAAAATCGGACAAGGGCGAGTCGGACTCGCCCACCGAGGGTTCAGTACAAATTTGTAGGTACTTTAATACCTAAAAATTTATGATTTAATTACAAATGTATAGTTTCAGACTTTTCCCTGTGCTTGTAGTATAAGACGATATCACTTAACAGACAGACGGACAACAAAGTGATTCTATAAGGGTTTCCATTTTTCCTTTTGAGGTACGGAACCCTAAAAACAAAATATGATTATATCTTTGATTTTGTCAATAATTATCATCGGTGTTTATTCATCAGTTCAAAATCGACGAAAACCACAGAACATACAAGTAGATTTTTCATTGTTCTGTGACGAAAACACCATTCACGACATTTATTTATGGAACTGGCGCCGGGAATCGTCGGCTCTACGAGAATCTGATAAACTGGACTATTTAAAAGTAGTTAAGTACTTCTTAGTGAATCTGTTTCATTAAAAAACATTTTCATTTACTTTTTTATATTGTACACCTCTATCATGAGAAAAATCGTTTTTGACTCCTTGAAGATTTAATTAAATATGTCTTAAGTTCTTACTTAAACGGTCTTTAAAGGGTCTTAGTCAAAACAGTTTTTTTCTGTCCTGTGGTCCTGATACTCTGTCAGGGAAGACTTATTTTCGTTAAGATGTCTACAGTTCAATTGTGGAGAATAAGTTTGTTAGTTTAAACTTGCTTACTTTTAACACGTTTTCACTTAAGTTTACTGGCAATTTTCTTTTCAACCGCAATTTTTACAGCACATACCGTGCAGATACATTAATCTTGCCACAACCGACCGCTAGTAGGTTTACGAGGTGTTCAGTGCCATGACAGAGGTACGGTCAGCAACGAAAGTTGCTTAATACTTTAGTACTTTGTTATAATAACTTTTTGACTGATGTTTCAAGCTGTGCGACATTCTGTCAAAAAAGTTGCTATGACAAAGTGCTAAAGTATTAAGTGACTTTTGTTGCTGACCGAACTATAGTCTGTCCATCTCTTTATTGAAATATTCATCATTAAAATACAACAAGTGGTTTTCCACACATAGAATACGATAGAAGATAAATTAGGTAGGCATATTACAATTTGAATTTCACATAAGTGGTAGAACAGTACGTAGGGAGGGGCAGTTGCCCCCCTGGATTTTGTTTAACTCTAACTATCAATTGTTATCAATAAATGTTTTTATTTGCCATACAATATATATAGCCAGGGGGCTATTGTATACATGATTTACAATAGCCCCCTGGCCCAGAACCTGGGTACGCCCACCGACCATGGGTAGAAAAATAAATTGTGAAGAACGTCACGTGAGCGGATTACTAATATTATATTAACACCCCTATAAGTGGCGCCCTCATCTTAATTAAATTAATTGTTACATAGCGAGCAATTATTAATTTTATTAAGATGAGGGCTCCACTTGAGGGATAAAGTCACCTTAAAAACATGTTTTTTATATGAAAAAACAACGTGAGCCTCATCCTCATTATTTATTGCCAAATTTAATATATCAGCAGCGTCGTCTTATTTACTTTAAGTGGATCATTGCTCATATTTGAGAATGGAAATGTTTTTATCCAAATTAACTCAAGGGTCAATAATAACAACCTAGAATAATAGTTACAAAGCGCACTGTTTAAAAAGGCAAATAAAAACTGAGCAATTGGCTCAGTTTTCATATTTTGATCCTTCATACGTTACCTACAAAAGTTTCAATTACCCTATCTTTATTTAGGGAATTAGTTACTATTTTATTGGATTTTAGTTACGTTTAGGTAACGAATGAAGTATATAAATCTGAAAACTTTTTTGTCTCACTTTACATACAAGGACTCTGCTTCTAGGTGTTATTATTCTAAGCTCAAGGGTAGCGATAAATCAGTTATCGTAAACCAATCATCTTCAACTAAACCAGAAATAATCCAACTAGTGGAACAGGAATTAAGTGGGAACTAAGTACATAATAAAATTACAGACAACATAATACTTAGTACCTATATGATATTTCTAACTTCATTATAGGTTTGTCCGAACCATTTCAATGAGGGCTTTTCAAAGTAACAGTAATAGTAACTATTTGCCTCACTAGATGGTGTTGGTTGATACTCTTCGAACCTTAAAAATAGTAACTATTTGCCTCACTATATGGTGTTGATACTCTCCGAAGCTTAGTAAAAGAATCACATTGACACACAATTTTATCAACGCCATCTATCGAGCCTACAGTTTTTTGTCATTGTGAAAAGCCCTCATCATCATCATCATCATATCAGCCGCACGACACCCACTGCTGGGTATAGGCCTCCCCCAAGGATCTCAGGAGGACGATCGGTCCTACGCTGCCCGCATCCAGCGGCTTCCCGCGACCTTCACCAGATCGTCAGTCCACCTTGTCGGGGGCCTACCCACGAAGCGTCGTCCGGTGCGCGGTCGCCATTCCAGAACTATGCCGCCCCAACGGCCATCGGTTCTTCTCGCTATGTGTCCAGCCCACTGCCACTTCAGCTGAGCGATCCTTCGAGCGATGTCGGTTACTTTAGTTCTCTTGCGGATCTCCTCATTTCTGATTCGATCACTTAGGGAAACGCCGAGCATGGCAAAAGCCCTCATTACGGTGAAAATTCAATAGTTGTACCGGAACGCTGTGGTTTAGTTAAATAGTTAAGCACACAGGAACAAACGTGTTTCGATATATGCTTTGATAACGAACGATGTTGATCATTCAAACTAATTTTCACATAACAATAGGGCGAGGTTACTTGTATCTCTCTCGGCTTTATGTATAGTATTAGGTATTTACCTATGAAATTGGTGTTTTGTATGAAGAATTTTAAAGAAGTTGCATTTTCCATACTAATATTTTCTTTAATTTATTTAACGACCATGGACGCTTATGTTTTAAAACTTTTATGCACTAATAAAACTAAGATAACGTATATCACTTAGGTTAAACGAAAAAGTAGTAAGTTAGTTTTGGCTAAGTTAAATATAGTGGTCATTTCTACTAACAAAAATAGGAGTAATTTTTAAGGTAGAGGTACCTTTCTAGGGTTCCGTAGCCAAAATAGCAAAAAACGGAACCCTTATAGATTCGTCATGTCTGTCTGTCTGTCCGTCCGTATGCTACAGCCATTTTATTCCGAAAGTATTAGGATTACACAGTTGAAACTTAGTAGGTACCTAGATGTATTCTGTTAACCGCTTAACGATTTTGACACAAAAATAAAAATAAATAAAGATTAAGGGGTTCCCATACATGGAACTGAAACTGAATTTTTTTTTCTTGGGTGTATGGGTAACACGTGTTGGGTGTCTATTAGATAGGTCTTTAAAAAATGACATTGTGATTTCTAAGACAACTTTTTCTCAAAGTCAACCGTTTGAAATATAAACACTGCCAAACTGGTAAAATGTGTGTCCCCCCCCTCTAATTTTTGAAATAAAAGAGTGAAAAATCTAAAAAAAATATATGCTATAGATCTTTATAAAAACTTTCAACGACAATTGGTTTGAACTAGATATAGTAATTAGTTTTGAGATATATCATATTTTCCAAAACCGCAAATATAACTTTGTCATTCATACCAACACTGTGAAAAACAAAGTTATTTTTACAGCTGAAAAATGATAGTGGTATTAAATATGGTATGGTATAAGGTAACTACGGAACCCTACGGCGCGTGGCCCGACATGCACTTGGCCGGTTTTTTTATGTTTAGAAAACTATAAGTAATAAGGATTTTTTTACTATTGATAGTTGTCTACGATGGTTTTGTATTTTTTATTTGTATTCGATATAATATCAAGCAATTGATGAATTATTTAAATCATAGAAGTGGCGAAGTTCTCTATATGTGAGAATAAAATCGCCAATTTCATAGGTTAGTTTCAAGTTTCATAGGTTAGTTTTTAGTTTCAAAGTGGTTATAGTTTTCTTCGTTTAAACTCAGTTCATGATACGAAAGAAAAACGCAAAACATATTTAATCAGAATAGGTTTATTATGCGTTGTTTTTAATTTTATATTTAGTTTCTTAAATAATTAAGACTAACAGTTTTAAAGGTATAACCTATTTATAAGTTTCAGAAGCAAAACAAATTTCCATACAATTTTGAGATTTATTTCAATGAATGAATATATTATTTTAACCTTTAGATTTTTGAAGAAAATGGTCCAGTCGCAGTTTGTGGATAAATTCTGGATTTATAAGTACCTAATTTCATAGAAATTCTGTTCCATTTTAAAAATTTATCAGAAAATAGGTGATATTTGAAACCTGTGAAACAGGCCCTAAAATGTAAGGATATAGGTAACATAGTTAACTCTGAATCTAGTTTAGGTATTCCATGACCACGTTTGTATTTGATTGCAGTTAATAGGTACTATCAAAAGTAGCAACCAATAGTGGTTTATCTCGTAACTATGTTAATCCCAAAACCTAATAATGGTGGAACACATCTGATTGATGACGTATGCTTACGTCTCGTTGAATTATCCTGGGATTTTATTTACAGTAAACTACAAAACGTTAGAATATTGGCTCTAGTTGTTCGTAATTATTATAAGCATAGTTTTTTTACCTACGACAGTTGCTGTTTTTGCTAAAATACTGTTATAATTTCTGATCTTCTGTTTCCATTCGTAAATCTGTTAAATATCGCTAAAGTACGGAATACGTCAATATGCTATGACTAGGTAATCTAAAAACTACGGGTACGATAATTATTATTTAGACAACTGAAATATTTTTAGACTCTCATACATATACGTAGAATTATTAACAAATCGAACTGTGTTTTCAGCGAGTTCAATAGTTACTGTCTCAGTCTTAGCAAAATTATTGTTTGTGGTTTAAAATGTGACGTCACGACAGTGTGAACTGTCACAACGTTCGATTAATAACGTCGGGCGAGCCTCGATGAAAGCGATTTGCCACTCCGCCAGATTTGTGGAGCGAATGCAGCAACGGTGCATGCAACCTACAAAACGCGGATCTAACTGTAAACACACCGCATACTATGATAAAACACAAACACACAACAACACAATTCCACTTACCTTTCGAAACCATGGTTAGCTGAGAGGACTGGAGTATCCTGTCTATCCATCCATGAAAATAAAGGAACGTGACATCTATACATATAAAACTCTAAATTGATTGATTGTTGGGATACGGCTAGAGCCCTAACGGCTGAAAGTGGAGACACCATTTTTGGAGGGTACATATAGATACCTTTCATGGTGTAGGTGAGAACTAAGAAAGGATTTTGGAAAATTCACCCTCTAAGGCCCTCCGCTGCGTCAAGCGGGATCCCACCGCGGGTACACGGCGCGGGGATATAGATTGCTGGTTTTTGACGGACAGATGCTTGCGCAGTGCATGAATAAGCTCTAATCTATGTCGCCCCGCGCGCGTGTCCCGCTTAACACAGCGGAGAGCCTAAGGGGATGAAAGTTTGTATGGGAATTTGTATAGGAAAATTGAAATGTGCGATTAGAGCCCTACCGGCTAAAGGTAAAAACCAAATTTAGGATATAGCGATAGGGATAGAGCTATGAATTCTGAACTTCCGCGTTCTAGCAGCATTTTAAGGATACTTACCTACGTACTAATGATTTTTTAAAATGTCCACGCGAACGAAGTCGCGGACAAAAGCTAGTTTTGTATAAAAACGTATCCACGGCGTACAAAAATTGTATTTGTATTTGTTTGTGATAACTGTAAACAGTCAACAGTGATTTTTAGCACTCGTGGGGCAACTTTTAAAGCTAATTTAAAGGTGAAAACCTTGTGAAAACTTAATAGCCCTATGAAAGAGCTTTTAAGGGGGCTTTTGTTAGAAGATAACGATTCATTGCTTCTACATAATTCCGAACTTAAAAGCTTTTTATTTTGTATATTTTTTTAAGTCTAAACAGCAAAATTGAACAGTCAGTAAATATCATTAATGAAATTCAAAGAAATTATAAATCTATCTATTGAAGTTAGAACAACGCTTTTGCGTATAAAAATGAACTGTGTAACTGTAGATAAACTTGTAGTTGTACTTTAGATGTCAAATAGATATTCGTCCCAAAGTTATTTTGAAATGCTTACCTACCAGAAAAGTCATGCAAGTAACTAATTACCTATATATTTTCCTGAACTTTTCATGGAAAGTAATTTAAAAAGTTGGGAAGTTTGATCATTTTATACGGTTTAGTGTCTAATATAGTAGTGGTACCGATCTTTCTTTATATCTTAACTACAGGACGCTATACAAAAGGTGCTGAAACAGGTCCTGGGGCCTAATCGCGCTAATTCTGAACGATAAAAGCAAAACTGTCACGTTGACATTTAGGTTATATTAACCTAAAAATCTTTGGCTTACATAACTTTAGAATTCTCATTCAAATTGTCCAAGATTGGCATCCTAGGTTCCTTAGGCTTAGCTTTCAACAATTTAAACAAAATACTGAAGCGAGTATTTGTCTGTAAATGAAACTGAGAAGGCAACGATTTAGTTTCGGTTTTATCGTTGAAAATTAATGAACTAATGCCCAAGTTCAGATTTAAAAAAAAAACGATAAATAAATACAACTCTACAATAATTGTATACGATATATCCGTACACATATCTAAGTTAAATGCAATGCAGTAAGGTTTTGTCTATAAGTGTGTATTCCTCAATCACTAGAGGCAATTATTGCTCGTTATCGGAACGGAAGATAAAGAAATGTCAAAAGTGGAGTGGGTTTTTATTGACAATATCAGTAGATTATTCACAAATTTCACGAGATACGAATATGATAGATGACAGTCTCCTTTATTTTTAATCAATGTATTATGTGAATAGCCTTTTATTTACGAGGCTAGATCACAGCGAATCTGCTGTTATTCATAAAAACATATTATATAATAATTATAATAATAGTAGAACTGACTTTAACTCGCAATCGCAACGCAACACTCTGCCTAAAATTAGTTTAAAGCAGGTATAAATAGTTATAATAGTTTAACCCCCGGTTTGTGACGTACTTATCGGTGGTTTATCGGAGTTTTAACTAAATTAACTTTAATTCAGACAACGTAACGTGGACTCCTCCGACCTTTGAAACCGGGAAGTCCTTTTCCAGAGCCCGATTTAACTCTATGTATAGATGTCAAAATTAATAAAAAGTTGGTTTGGCAGGATAGGCAGGCAATTAGCTCATTTATAATGAGATTTAGCAAAAAGCTTTTTTCCCTCACGACCCGTGGACCCACTGGTGGGTCCACGGGTAAATTGCGTTAACTGTTCGCCCCACTGCACTAGAGTTGGGAGCGAAATTTGAAATGCAACATTTAAAAATATCCTATTCTTTTAAAGAAATCAATATTATCATACTTAGGTATCCCTTTGTTCGCCAAATATTACATTCACAAAATATTACATTCGCAAAATATTACATTGTCAATATATTATATTCTTGAATACCTATGTAAATGAACATTGGACATTACATTCCAGAACTTGCCTGGATTGTGTCAATAGTGAGTCAATATTGTTAAAAATTAAGATACGGTTCATTACATCTTTTGTTAGATGAGACTAGGATTAGTTTTAGTAAATTATATTGTTGTGTTGATATTAAATAGGACAGGAAAATATGCACTAAATTCCAAGTTGACGATGCGTTGTCGCGGCCAATTCTTTTTAGTGCATAAGTTTTGTTATGTTCGACTTAGAGACTATTGATATCACTTTGTAATAATCAAAACATTATTTATTTATTTATTTTATATATACATAATTATATGGGATAGGTATAAAGTTCTGCATAGATTTTATTTACTCAACGAGAAAAGATAGCGTAGAAAACAGTGAGTCTATCTATTATTTATAGTCCATCAATAAATCTAACTTATCCGAAGATTTTTCTTTACCCAGTGCTTATATGGATATGACTTACCTACTTTACATAAGTACCTATATGTAAAGGTTTATTTAACTTTAGTTTTTCATTCTATTCCCATTTTTGGGTTATCGTACAAAAATGTACTTACATATTTTTCGTAAACATGTTTGTTTACTATATAAAATGACTTCAAAGCAAACTAAAATGACACATATGCAACAAAATATAGCATTTAACAGTTCCTACTACCTGCCAAGCTAATAAAAATAGGCCAGTTTTAATGGGTTATAAGCACTTGTGATCGCATGGATCATAATTTATTGCATATTTAATTGCGTTTTTGGAAGGAAAACTTAATTCTTCAATGCCCGCGCGGTCGCATGCGGTCGGAGTAGAATAGAAAATCTATTGTGTCTCATTTTCCCGGTTATGGTTAATTGAAATTGGGCTAAATGGTGGCGATGGCGCCATCTAGTGACGGTTTCGCGTCGCCACCCGAGAGAGAGCTGTTTTCATAATATGAAGTGGTCGGTCACACGCGAGCGAACAGCCAGGAATGTTAATAAATGGCCGCCAAACGGATCTCTATGTACACTATACTGGCGAGTCTGTTTTCATACGTGTTGCTCTTGTTGACAATGCATTCGTTATACATCACCATAATATGATATTTTCTGGCCAATATTAAAAATTTGAAAATCAATAAGGTACCTAGTGACTTTGTGACAGAAACTAGAATTAGCACAGTATACCTAGATACTTATTTAGTTGAAAAAACTAATTGTATGTTTTTTTTACATACAATTTGAGCTACTTTTTAATGCGAGGTCTACAGCTCATGGAGCCACTAAAAGTGATATTTTTCTAGATAATTATCTTATTTTCCCTAGGACAAATAATAGTAGAGTACCTAAATAATGTACTTACTACCTGTCGTAGACTATGACAAGTTTAAACAATAATTTGTTGCAATAAACTTCATTCATTTAGGTCGCTATTGCTGTCCCCACCCAAATCACCCAGTTTGACAATACTTATTACTAGCTCTACTTACAAATAATAAAGCTATTTAAAATTATATCGATTACGGTCTAACTCATTGTCTGTTACGCTATTTTTATTAAGGATACAACTAAAAGTGTGCAATTAAAAGTTTATTTTAGTACGTATAATTTGATTCAGTTGTTTATCATAATGTCATATTAACGAAACACGTCTTACCAAAGTAGAGAGCAAATTTTAAAGAACTCAGCATCAAAAATATAAGGGCATTTCCATAATCTTACGACGATAAATAAACTAAAGCCATTTAAAACAGTAAAAACTTAATTTAACTAATGTTGTACTCAATCGATTTCTAATGTTCTAATGTTGATTGAATCAAAACTTTTGAGTCAAAACCGGACAATAAACCAGAATGTTATAAAAACCTCGCATCTCTAACAATCCTTCCCCGTAATTTCCATTCATTACGCGTCGGTTTCTAAATCGGAATGGTACCTCGGTGCCATTATCCATACGAAGCCAAGTATAAAGCGGTACACACGCGCCCGTCGCCCCGTACCGTACGTGGACGCTCCCGAGTGTGCGAGAGCCAAGTTAATAATAATAAAGAGAGAAAAAACATCGACGGCTGCGAGGGGTTAGCGTCTTCCGTTCAATAAAATGTAAATAGACGAGCACGAACTTTATGCACCGTGTACGCAACTAAATGACGCTTTTTAACGCATCAAATTACATTAAATCTAAACTAAAACCTGTTTTACTTCAAATAATTCACTTTAGAATACATCAAATTTATTCGTTATAGCAAAAAACACGAGGTTGCCACGTTGATTGTAAAGAAAACGATGAATTCAATTTCATCAAGCGCATTCGTGGTGCAGAACGCGCAAGGCCGGGCATCAGTCGGGTGAGCTCGACTCTTTCCGTCGACGCTCGGCTAACGGATCTTTTCCCCGAGACTGCGCCAGCGCAGACTTTCGCTACAAAAATAAACGCTCCTTGGCAGAATATCAAGGCGAGCCTTCGGTTTTTAACGATATTCCACGTTTATGGGCGGCTAGCTAACATTTCGATGGCTCGCTTCACTGATATATCGTACTCGTGTAGATATATGCATAATGTTTATTTAGGTTTGACGTTTAAAGTTTGCTTAAGTGGTGTTCAAGCACTGATAAGTAAAGCTGAGAGGTCAACAATTTAAATTTATGCGATAGTAGACGTATAAAGAGCAAACATGAAATAGTAGATAGCCACTAAAAGTATTTTCGTGGTATAAGATAGTTAAATCTTATAAATAACCAATATTATAGAAGTTATGAATAACCATAAAGTTGGAATGATTGCCTTCAGGCAAGATGAATAATTCGTTAATATTATAATTTATAAAATAAATAAACAAAATATGCAAAATGCATCGTATTAACAAAAATATTTGCTAGAGTAGGTATTTATTCTGTGCTGATACCAATTACAAACTAAATTACACGTGATATGGGTTTTCTGTGGTTAATATTTTAATGACCGATGTTTATATAGTAATGGTTGATGATAAAACGTGTTGGTAATGATAAGGACTTTGAAACTGATGAAACCGTCATTACTGATAGAAATTGCAGCTTTTTATATTGAATATGATTATTTGAAACGCAAAATATGTTTTTAAGGTTAAAACATGTAATTTCATATTCAAACACAGCTCTATGTAAACATAGGTCTTACGTTTCATTGACATTATGTTAAGGTGAACTGCAATGTCAAATAACACTACAACAATATGTATTTTATTTTATTATGTGATCGTATGTATGTTTATTCAAAATAAATTGAATATTATATTGATTGGCTTGACAACGACTAAGTTTCAGTAGAGGAGGAAAATTTTAGTTACTTTCAAATTAAATAAATTAAAGATAAATATTTCAACAGTCAACAAAATGTACATGTACCTACCATTTTTAAGATAAAATAATTTTCGTAAAATATCATATCATTACAGCACGTTATTTTGATCAAAGCGTTCACTTCTGTGGAAAATTTGGATTTCTAAAAGCATGTTTTAGGCGAAAGTAGTTGTTACGTTTTCACATTTATACCGCTGAAGCAATTTTGGTATAGAATAGAGACAGAATGAAACTTGAAGACGAACAAAAGGCTTTAAGACGAACATACTAATTCTTTTAGCGTTCTGTCACAGCTAAACCGCTGAAGCAATTTTGCTGAATTTTGGTTTAAAATACAGATAGAACAAACGAAGAATCTAATTTTTTAAGCTTTCTTAAAACGTGTTTTAGCTTAGTAAAAGTTAATGTTACGTTTGCACAGTTAAACCGCTGAAGCAATTTTGCTGAATTTTGGTTCAAAATAGAGACATACCTACTTAATGAAAATTAGAGACGAACAAACGAAGAAACTAACTCTTTTAGCGTTCTGAAAGTGTGTTTTATTTTGGCAAAAGTAATTGATACGTTTGCACAGCTAAACCACTGAACCACCTACTGTTATTCCTGAAATGAAATTCCACACGGACTGTCACAGGCAAAAGTAGTAGTAGCAAAATAAGTTTTCTTCTTCCTCTTCAAAAGTGACGCCAACATTTCCAAGGATTGCTGTGGGTGGTTCATGTGTCACCGTCCATTATAGAATCACATGCAGTACCACACGCACTTTAGAGACTAATCATTAATTTACATGAATAGTGACTTTGGTAGATATTTAATGTGACCTTACATGAAATGTATGGTTGCTATGGTAATATAATACTGAAGTAATGGAAGTCTATCCTTATATGATCACGTCATGACCTAAATTTCAGTCAAGAAAATGTCGTTTAATCGTCATTTGTTTTTGTTACTGTATCTTAAAAAATAGGTATTTACAAAGAAAACACAGATTTTTATGGTATACTAAAAGTATTTTCTGCTTTGCCTTTTGCCCATTAATTGTATTAACTAATGAAAACGAATTTGACCTAGAAACAAAGTTGGGATTAAGAGTTCCTTGAAAAGATTCGGATATCTGTTTGATAGCGACAGATATATATTCTATAATTTTTATCGTGCTATCACGAAATCATTATCTTTAAAACAATGGCAGATAGAAAATAGTTTTCGTTTTTATTTTTGCCTAATTGTAAGGCGTTATTAATTTTTTAATGCTTAGAATTATAAAAGGAAACGTAAACAATTAGGTAAGTAGGTACTTAATTGGAACGCCTTCATTTTCTACTTTAATTGGTTAACGTCATTTTCTAATAAAAAATGATCGCGCTTAATTTGGTTATAATTGGTATTATTAAGTTTTGGTTTTGGAAATAAGTAGGTACAATCATCTAACTTAAACCAGCTGATAATTAAAAGTTACATAAAACGTATAGTTCA
The DNA here is from genome assembly GCA_950108535.1 of Agriphila straminella. Lineage (NCBI taxonomy): Eukaryota > Metazoa > Arthropoda > Insecta > Lepidoptera > Crambidae > Agriphila > Agriphila straminella. Next base: position 7,809,829 of record OX467321.1, on the reverse strand, counting down.
AATCGTAATATATCACAAACATGGACGTTTTAATTAATGCAAAAATCCATTGCTGAACATTAAACAATGACCGGTAGTATCTTTCAATTGTTTTCTATTCGTAAAGGTTAAGTAATTTTCCCTATAGTTTCAAATACAGCGGCACGTATTTTAACCCTTCAACAACGAGGATAGATTAAGTAAGTATATTGTCCGAATTGAACTCGTTTGTTAGCGATATAAATAGACATCGAACTTAGGTATTCGGTCATCGATATGGTTATATGTAAATAACGTTACACGAGGAGAAACTTGTAACGATGGAAATAGAAGATCATTATAATAAAGACTATATACATAAGTTATGTAATGAAACTATGTGTCGCGCACGTGAAATTGTGACAGCTATTTGTGACACGTAGCTTGTAGGGTCGGTCGGTCTTGGAACTACTCGCGCCATCTGTTGGTAAGGTGGACATCTTTCGCTTGAATACGGCACTAGGTACCGATTGAGTCCAAACAAATACATAATATAATAATAATATGGAATCTATGTCATGATAAAGCAAATGTAGACGTGAAATTCTCATATTTGACCTTTGTCGCCCCTTACTAACCTTAATAAAGAATATAGTAGTACGTAAAGTTCATAATATTGTGTTGTTGTGTCTATCTGTTTTATAATTTTGCGCAATGTCTATTTAACTTCTTATTGTTTATAAAAAAATATTTTACAGTACAGTCCTAACCTAACCTTTATCATTTTGATGAAGTTCAGGACATTGAGTACGTAGGGGTGGTTTTTTTAAACCTAAGACCGAGATAGACGTCTAACCTAATAGAACATGAATTTTTACACAAATAAAAAAATCACTTTCTTATTTAACAATTTATATGGACTTTAGTCTGAAATAAATGATTTGTTATTTTTTTTATTTTTATTTTATAAAGATAAGTACTTCAAATTGGAATTTAATTAGTAATATTTAGGAATAGTATTATTTTATTGGTACGTAAGCATCCGCCTATAAAAATCGCATACAAAATATTTCCACTTTCTCGAGATCAGCTAGCTGAGTAATTTGCATAGTAACTTTCGCGATATGAAAGTTTAAGAAACCGACTCGACATTAAACATACCCATATTCTAAACTTTATTGTAGGGCTCATAGAAACAATGAAAAATTAAAAGTAACAGACAAGCTGATGAGCAAACATTTCAGGGGTTGAAAAATGGCGATAAGGGGAAAGGGAAAATATAGAAATTGGAAATGTAAAATTTAATGAAAGAGACCGTGTATCTAAACTAACCATATTTGATTGACACGAAACATAAAATAAAACGTGTCTACTTAAATAAGAATTTCATAAATTTGTTAAAAAAGCTCACAAAACGTCCAAGAAAGTTTCTCCCTGTTTGTTATCTTTACCAAATCATCCTTCCATCTCTTCAATGGCTTCTCTTTTCCTCTTTCCCCATCTCTAGGGCACCAATTGATTTATCTGATAATCATTATCACCTCACTTTTCCATTTCCATTTGAGACTTCTCAATTATAACACTACCTTGGACTTCGTCTTTTTGTGTTTGATTTTCCCTAGGTATCTTTCTTTTGCCAGGGCTATTCACCAACTCGACACACGAGTCAAAATTAATATCCCATAGTATTATACATAATTATTATCTGTGGTATCACTTATTATTTCGTCATACGCAAAGATTTTGACGCGTGTCCACATAGTGAAACTTAAATTGAATCACTTAACACGTTTGTTTGCTGGGATTTAGTTAGTGCGAAAGTTAGTGCTTATGTCTGGCACCCATATGTTAGGACAGGTAGGATGCTAGTTTTGAAAAGATTAAAATTGATTGAGATTTTGATTTTGTTAACTTTCATTATATCTCTTTGTATGACCTGCCTCCCTAGCATGACCACCGAAACGCGCTATGTAGTGATTTGTCACTATTAACTGTCAAAAGACAATAAATCGATTTTGACAGTTGAGTGTCGATAAAACGCTATATCATGCGATATACATCGCGTTTCAGTGGTCATGCTAGGGCAGCTAGGGGGATTCTGTGGTAGGGGGTCAGTATCTATCCCATTTCATGCATGCCCTAATGTCTCTTTGCTGGATATGTTATTTGTAGCAATTACACTCCACGTCACAAAAATAGCACCTCTTCAAACATTTATTTTATGCACTTTTAATCCTACCTAATTAATGGTCCTCCTACCACTTCAGACATAGCCAACAGTCTCTCAAAACCATAGGAATACTTGTCAAACAAAATTAATTACTAAATTCAGTTTCCGAGCTACATTACACTGTCGCATTTTTTGCAATTTACAATTTCACTTGAGCAACTTCGTGGGTAAGATTATCCATCTTGGGCGATCTTTTACCATTGAAAATGGTTATCAGATGCAAATCGCCTGGAACGTATTTTTAGCCATATCTCCGAAGATTTTGGGAGGATCGAGATGGGAATAGTATCAAAAGTTGAGGAATTTATCGAGACACGAGTGAACGTTTGATTTTTGAAAATCTACTGGTAACTTTTTTTGGAATTATGCAAAATACGGGTAAATTCGGATTTTTTGGGGAGTGATTGTTTACTAAATTGTAAATATTTCGAAAAAACAACAGACCTAAGAAAAAATGAAAAAATGGGTCCTAGGGTATTAGTTTGGCTACAAAATGGCATTTTTTTTAAAATCGGTTAATAATTGTGACCTTTAGATTTGGAATTGTAGAAAAACGGGTGTTTTCGTACATAAAAAGTTATGTAGCTTCTATTGATTATTGACCGTTCGTCATGGTAATAGTGTAAAAAGATGCAGAAGCAGACGAGAAGTGCATTCGTTGGAATTTTGAAAATCGGATAATATTTCGGTCGCGTTGAGGCAGAAGCCTCGTGTCACAATCGTAAAAATAAATAGGTACTAGGTACCTAGGCAACTTTAAAAATATAATAGGATTTTGCATTTGATTTGATTTTGGTTTTCCGTAAAGTTATGGGTTCATTTTCAATGCTCCGATTCTTGCGGGGACTGTAAAATCTGGAATTTTTTAACTGAACTGTTGACGTGTGCTTTATCCAACGTCTTGATAGCGGATTCACTCGCATTTCTCTTAATTGACCCATATTATTCCCCTTTTTATGGTGGCGCAAGCAATAACGCGTTAAGCGTTTAATACTGGTATAACTGTTATGTTTATTAAATCCAACAATTATTAATTGAAAGCTCATTAAATGTACTTTCAATAATATCAACATTAACTTAATAAAACTTGAGCTAGCAATAGCAGGTGGCCAAGTCTAAACTTATTTTCGAGGAGGTGCGATTTTTCTGACGTTGAGTGTATTTGGCCTATATATGTGTATTCTTCAACGTATTTACTCGTTTTCTGTATGTATCTAAATCTGTCATCATCCTCAAAGACGGCTGGGCCGTTTGAAATGATTCAAACGTTATTATGTAAACTCCTAAGTTGGTCCCATTTTTTTAAATTTGGAAATCGGTTCAGTACTTTTCAAGTAATCTTGAAAAAAGCACGAAAATAGTTTTGTGTGATCTACCTCGATGACATGGTCGTATAACTTCTTTGTTTATGATCTGCATAAGATAATTATTTTTTTGTTGGAAAAGGGATATCTTAAGTGTAGCTCTTTAATCGAATTAAAAAAGGAGGTTCTCAGTTTGACCCGTACGTATGTATACAGACATACGTTAGGGTGACTTTTAGAATAAAAAAAGGAATTTGTACTCCAGCCCCACCGGACTTCAATAGACGTGTTTTTATTATTTGATAATGCGTATCTAGTGATTTGAATATTATTTCTTGCTTTTTAGCGGTAGGTTTTTTGTTTTTTAAATAATTTTTTTTAAGCTCTTTTTTAAGCTTATAACTTTTACTGGAAGGAAACATTCCTTTATTTTTAAAAAGAGGTTAAACTGCATTCAAAGATTTCTGATCAATCACTTGTTTCAGCCGGGAATCGAACGGGCTAAAATGTGAAAAAATAACATCCTGTACTCTCATGACACCAATCGATAGATTGGTTTATAAATGATAAGAGTCAATTTCTTCTAAATAACATAGTATTTTTAATTAAAAGCAGACCCAAGAAAAATAATCAGTTCATAAACAAAAAAGTTATGCCCGAATATCCGTATGTTATCCTAAAAATTACAGTATTTTCAGGATTACAGGAAAACTACTGAACCTTTTTTTTTATTAAAAATGGGACCATCTCGGAAGAAAACTCATTCTAATAAAAATAATTATCAAAATCGGTTCATAAATGTGGAAGTTATGCGCGAACATCGATCGAAAAAAATATACAATGAAATTGAGAAAGGGGGAGGAGGCCCTATCTTGAAATCAATCGGTTAAAAAGCTGTTACATAATTTACTTTTTTGAGATTTTGTCATCGTCAAAGAAAATATACAATAGGGTTGTAGCGGAAACGGAAAATGAAAATGAGAGAAAAATTCTTCTCAATCAAACTCTTTTTCGATTAAAAACGAAACAAATCAAGTTAAGGAAAGGTTAAAGAACTATTTATTTATTTAAACACTTTATGGAATCGATTTATACAACGTGTTACAAATAACCGTTACGCCGAATATGGTAGATAGGGACCATCGAACTGAACAACTTTTACTACGGGACCAACTCTGAAATCGCGAAAAAAGATCAGCTGTTTCATACATTTTGATATTTTCGATATTATGTTTTGTATGACACAGCAGTTTTTTTTCGCGATTTCAGAGTTGGTCCGTAGTAAAAGTTGTTCAGTTTGATGGTCCCTATCTACCATATTCGGCATTAGAGGTTACTTTGTAACACTTACTTTGTTTAAAGGTGAAAAATAAACTATTTCTGAAGTGACGTAAATATCTTTTTTTTTCATTACATTTAACCGCTTTTGTGATCTAGTGGTTCGCCCACCCGTCTAAGACGCAGGGGTCCCGGGTTCGATTCTCAGGGGGGTACAATTTGTACTCGGTTTGGTTGGTTTATTTCAAGTCCCCCTGGCTAGTTACCACCATCTTACCTAAGTCTGACGCCATAACAACAATTTATAAATTGTTGTGTTCCGGCAGTTAGAGGTAAGATAGCCAGTTCCTCAGTGATGAGGATTCCGTGAGTAGTGCGCTTCCACCTTCGACCTTATCGCACTTATATAACATCAGGTGAGATAAAGGTCTATCCCGTTGAGCATAAAAAAATATTTGTGAAAAAAGTGCTTTCCTATAGATCTACTATTTTACTATTTAATATTATTATATAGAACATTGTTTTTTTAGTGCAGTCTTGTTTGTCAAACACAAAACTTATCTAGACCATATTGTTGAAGATTGCTAACCGGAGATCTACTGGTGTCGCCATCTGTTGCTTCACACAGCCAGTTTGCGTGGCGTGACATTACAGATTCAATTGTTTATATCTTACTGTTCGATTGATTCGATATTTAATTTGTAGGCCAAGGCTAAACCACAGTCATCGGTCACTTTTAGCTGTAGGTTCGTAGCGTATTTTTTGGCGCTTTTGGTATTTATAAATTCTATGAAAAGCAATAAGTTACGCAAATCTTTCTTGCTGAAACATTAGATTAGAAAATGGTAAAGCTAATTTGCTGGGTATTGATACATATCTGTTTTCGTTGTTGTTTCAGTTATGGATTTACAAAGCTATAGATTTTCCATCATGGAGTTACAGTATAAGCTCTAACATATAATTAAACTAACATGGTTACTTTTATTTTTCTCACCATTGTAAACTATGTTACTGAAATTCATAGCTTTTTACATATATGATAATAGCTGACGTCATTTTCATTTTGTATTGTATACATTGAACATTACGTCAGCTCTTTTCAGTCACGAACCGGATATGATTATGCATTCAACATGTTTTCATAGCGATACACGTTTTAATATGACTGTACACTACATAGCTTGAAAGACATTGAAACATTTAAAATTCTTGTATATGGTTATTTAATACAACTTACACAAAATCTTTCAGACCTTTTTAACTTGTTAGTTAGAATTGAATATTCATAAAATCGTGACTTAGCAATGGTGGCTATACTTATACAAACTTACCTTATAATGTTATAATATAGCTACCGGTTAATAAATTTAACTGACTGATATCTGTTTTTATGATTGTCTATAGGTGAAGTGACTGTAGCAATTTCTCAAGCTTGAAACTGGCTCGTGGTCATGTCATTTATGGCTAGATTTGAGATTTAACTCTTCTGGCCACTAATGAAGCATTAATCAACAGTAGTTATTACAGTAATGGTCGCATTGCTTAGAAGAAGATTTAACGCGACTTCGTCCGCGTGGACATTCGGAAAATCCCCAGGGAACCTTTGACCGGGATAAAAAGTATCTTTTCGTCACTAGTTTGTCTATGCTTAAAAAACGTCTTAGTGATAATTTCCTTGAAATGTTGTGTTGATTTCTATTAATAATAATAACTTAGTTAAACGTACAAAATTGAAATGACTAGATTTGAATTTCATTTTGTTGGACGGATTTTTTTCTGTGAACCTCGAGGGAAAGTACTATAAATAAAGGAGGTAGGAGTTTTTGCTCAAGAGAGACGTTAGATACTTTATTTTGAAAAGAAGCAAAACTGCTTTCAAAGCTTTTTGAAAATCCGGAAACCGAACCGACACTGATTCAAAAAATTACACCCTGTACTGTTAATATACCAATCAATAGGGTCACTCGTAACAGAGCAAAACTGCTTTCAAAGCTTTTTGAAAATCCGGAAACCGAACCGACACTGATTCAAAAAATTACACCCTGTACTGTTAATATACCAATCAATAGGGTCACTCGTAACAGTTAAATCTTTCTAAGAAACATACTATCTTAAATTAAAGGAAGATCATGAAACCTATCAGTTTTAACTAAAAAAACTAGTTTTTTCGTATAAAATATTTTCCAAGATATCTCAATATTCCGGTAGCCCACAATAATGCGCTTTCAGCCAGTACACCTAGACATTATTAGCTTTAAAATAAGGTATGATTCATCTATGTTTGCTGTAGGTAAGTTGTCCATAGTAAAGGTCCCAATATTCTTTTATTTTGGCAATCAGAAAAATATATAATTATTGCTAATCTTAATTATGAATTTTCTCTATTACCGTTTTGCCGATTTTTAATACAATAAAAATGCAATTTTATAAGCTATTTTATTTACTTATTTATAAACAATAATTGATAAAATCAACATTTTGACAGGTCAGAAAATGTGCCCTTCGTTCATGCTAATCCGTTCTGCCGTTTTTGCGTGATTGCGTAACAAACATCCAAACATTCATATTTATTAATATTAGTAGAATTTCTCTTTGTCATTTTGTCTAAGTACTGTCAGCAAAGCTATGAGCTGAACACCTTAAGGTTCATTTCTAGATTGAGTAGTCTGTATTGTCTTGCATTTACCCAAAAGTCACAAAAGCATCTTTTTTGTATAAAAACAATGGAGGCAGGTAAAGACAAACTTTTAGTTCCATCCTTGCAAGCGATTTATATTCAAACTGTAAAAGTCATAACTTTGCTGACTGTACTTTGAAAATTAAGGCATCAGAAAACTGAAAACGAAATACTGTTGCAGGCAAAAAGACTACACAACATGTTTACATTTCACTGAATATGTATGCAAAATTGTATTTATCAAAAAGATAACACAAATCTTATTTGATATTGTATAGAATACGCTTTGCTTTGAATACCCTATACTAGAGCTTTGAGTTCATAATTTGCCAAATTTTGTTTAGAAATTCTTAGGAATATTAAGAATATATTTAGTTGCAAATAAACCGGTTTTAACTACTTCGGCATTTCTTGATTCCGTTACAAAATCTTAAAAAAGATAGAAACAATTATTTTTTTGGAAGTGAATATAAAGGTATCAACTGATATTATTATACTGTTATTATATTGAAAACTATCTATAATCCCCATATCGCGAAGCTATGTCTATTCACAAAAATCCTCGAAATACTAGTTTACTTCTATATTTAACTCTGGTTTAAGCAATTCATTTAGTGACGGACGAGCAACATGGTTCCCTCAGGCAACGTTTGACATGATGTACAAACCAGATTGTTGCAAATGAACTTATCTCCGATCCGAAGGGGTGGATAAGGGGCGCAGGTCGATGTGGTCTGCACAGCCTACAAAAATGATTTGATAGAATTGATCACTCAATTACTACTTACTAATTTAAGCTTCGTGTGGCTGGCATTTACGGCAACTTTTCGCTGGTTCCCATCTTACATCGAAAACCGTAATCAGGCTGTAATTTTGCGATGTCACATGTCCCAGTGGACTAATAGTAGATTATACAACAAGTGAAAAAAGAGGGAATTTAGTTCGAGGGACTAAGTTGGATCTGACTCTGATTTTGATCTGGACTGATCCCGAGAGCAGCGAAGGATTCAAAAGTAGAATCCTGAGCGAAGCGAGGGATACAAAGGACCGAGAGGATTTTTTTTTCACGAGTTGTGTACTCTACTTTTTACCATTGACTGCGAGAAAACAAATAGCAGTACTTATACCTATAGTATTTATAGTTATCACATTTTTATTATTGAGTTAGGTAATCAGTAACATTTAAACATTAGAAAATGGTGAAACTAGAAGTTGTCCAATGACATAAAACAACCACGCTAACTAAGAGGGAAACTACGACATTTTTTAGAAAAGAACTTTAAGATAAGACACTAAAAACCTAATGAATTTGGCGGGTTTTTTTTTTATTTTTGGCTCTATGGAATAGCTCCATAGCAGCCAGTAGGTACCTCTTACTTTCAGGACGTTTTGTTTTTTTTGTACATAATAATAATAATATGATGCGCACTTGTTCCAAATTCAAAATATTTTTATTCACTCGGTGAATTTGAACTTGAACTCGCACTTTTTCGAGTGGCGATGGTAAAAAATATATTCTGGCGTGCCTCAAGGATCGATTCTTCAACCTCTTTTATTCACCGTTTTTATTACGGATATTAAATGTTTCTTACATTCAAAGTGCTTGCGGACGATATGAAAGTGCTCAGGGTAATAAATAGCCCGTTGGACTCTTGTGAGTTACAACAGGATCTGATTAGATTCCAACAATAATGCGTACAAAATAGACTGGAAGTAAATGTATCCAAGTGTTTTTCTATGACATTCACGCAAAAAATCAATAAAGTAGACTATTGCTATACATTACATAACCGTCATCTAGAGTGAATATCATTAAGGATTTAGGGGTAGTTCATGACAGCAATAGGGATGATGAATGATGACTAATGAATAAAATAACGAAATACTAATAGTGTTACTGTATCTCCTGTAATGTGTGTGTGCAATATATACATATGACGTTTTCTTAAGTATATTATTTTATATCTACTCACACAAAATATAACTATAGTAATTCAATGACACACACTTTGTATCATTTATTAAAAATGATGCTGTATTGCAGTGCAGTTTTTAGATCAGCAAATTGCAGTTTATGCGTAGCAGTGTTTCTCTCATTTATTTTTTGGCATTTGCGGAAGACCAGCGTCGTCGTGGCGTTCCTGAATGCTGCGACATTATGCTGAGTAAATGCCTTTTCGGTGCCGTTTCTTTAATATTTATTTAATGTATCTACTTTTAAGCTTAGTATCATGTCACCGAATAAATCATTCATTCATTCAATAAAGTGTTTATCTATCTATCTATCTAATAAAAATAGTAAACATATTAAACTTTTAGAGTAGATTGTATACCTCTTGGTTTTATATAAAATAAAAAATAAAATAAATTTTATTTCGGACAAGACTACATCCATAATTAATTTGTTAGTTAGTTGTTAATATCTTATTACCTAATGTTAGTATCATTGCTACTTAGACACTAGTTTTGTGCCCGTGATACATCTCTGGACACAATTAGCTATAATAGGAGAATCGTGTCGATTTCCTATTACTTGCAGAATGGAGTTGGAGCTGGCCCGCACCCTGCAGAGCAACGAGGCAGTTTTCTTTCGCATGATAGCGTAGAAATCGTCTATGTGCATCTGCGCAAACATACCTGATGCACTGCAGAAACGGGGCAGCCCCAACAACACTCTGAAAGCGTTATTATATTGGACACGTAGCGCGCCGATGGCCCGCTGCGTGTGCCTGGTCCGTAGGCTGCACGTGTAGAACACTTGACAGAAGGCTCGAAATAGCGTTAGTTTAACTGGGATACTACAGCGTGCAAACCTCCGTGCCAGCATGTTACAGCGCACCGCCAGCGCCCTACGCTCCCTTTCAATGTCTACCTCGTCCTTAAGGTCGTCGGTTGGTTACATAGTGTCCAAGATATTTAAAACGGTAGACTCGCTTGAGTTCCGCACCATTGACATTTATACTTGGTATAGTGGAAGGACACTTACCACCGACGGCCCTAAACACGAGGTACTTGCTCTTTTTTGTGTTATACACAAGGCCATGAGTGAGCGCATAACATTCACATTTATGCAAAAGCTCCCTCAACGCCCTCACCGTCGGACACAGCAGCACCATGTCGTCCGCGTAACTGATGTTGTTAACACTTACGTCATCTATACGACAGCCTACTCTCATGCCACTGAGTTCAACGATAAGGTCGTTGATGTACAAATTAAAGAGCCGGGGAGAGGTCAAGCCACCCTGCCTCACTCCGCACTCCAGCGTAAATGAGTCTGAGGTTTTATTAGCCCATCTTACATTGTTTTTTTGATTATGGTACCAATATTGAAAGATACGCAACAGTTCAGCTGGCACACCCCGTGTCTGACAGCTTGTTCCACAACACATCATAGGATACGAGGTCAAAAGCACGGGAGAGGTCCAGAAAACACACACGTATACAGGTGTTCGTCTATCGGTGTAGTATTGAGCTGTGTGTTTTAGAGCTAAGATCGCACTCTCTGTAGAAAGTCCAGGTCGAAACCCAAACTGAGAGTCGTGCAGGTGTACATACCCTATCGAGACGGGCGTTTAACAAACTGTCTAGTACCTTGGCTACAATTGTGGCTAGAGAGATGGGTCTATATACTTATTGCGTGTTATGGGTACTATGGGTCTATATACCTATTGCGTATTATTTGTTTTATGACCTTTCAAAGTTGGGTGGCTAATGGTGGCTAATGGCAAACAGTCGCAACCTTTTCAAAGTGGACTTCAGGATGTTGCTGAAACTGAAGACGCCTGTGAAAAAATTATTTAAAAAAATATATATTGTTAACGTTTGAATTTGTTTAATTGTGACGTTACGTTATAGTGTTTTTTTTTATTCATGTAGGCCAAGGTACGTCCGTCAGAATTCCTTCTAACTGGATTAACGATCTTTTAGAACGAATATAAACAATTTGATTTGATTTGATTTTGATTTAAATAAGTTTTCTAATTAATTTTAAGATGAATTCATTCATGAAAATAAAAAATTTGGAGCAGGAAAAAATACGTAAGTATCTATTGTTTTCTTACGTTATTTCTAAATAACAAATAAAAATACACGATAGAAATTATGAAATATTGTCAATTCAAAAAGCAACTATTGAAACATTTCCTTTATATTATATTCGAAGATGTTTTTCTTGCATTCCATAATTTTAACACTGTTGGCGCTGCGTTCGTTCGTGACATTTGAATCATGTTTGCCTATGTAATTTTCATATAATAACTTTTCATATAAACTTGATTCGTTTTTTATGTTCGGGTGTAAGTGCAGATATTAACGCAGTTGCAAACAAATTGTTAGAACATAATTTTCACTTCACTTTCATAATTTTCTCCTGCGCGTTGGCAAGAGTCGCAAATTACTGCAGACTGTCAAGAAAAGAAAAGATGGATATCTTGGCCATGTCCTGCGACACGAGGTCACGAGAGATACCAGCTTCTCCAGTTAATAATGATGGGCAAGATTGAAGGCAAACGACGCGCTGGAAGAGGGAAAAAACGTGGTTGCGCAACATCGGAGAATGAACTTGTATAGCCAGCATGACGACCTGAATGGTGCAGTGGTCAACATGCCGCCTACCACGCAAGAGGTCCCGGGTTCGATTCCCGGCCGGGCAGAAATTGAAATGATGAATTTTAATTTCTGTGACGGGTCTGGGTGTTACTATGAAATAATAAGTATATATTTAAAAAGTATATAAGTAGTAGGTATATCAGTTGTCTAGCACCCATATTACAAGCTTTGCTTAGTTTGGGGCTAGATGGCGCTGTGTGAAATTGTCCAAGCATTTATTTATTTATTTATCATCCAACAACTGTTTCACTTGGCGCAGGACAGAGAGAAGTTCTTTGAGCTTACGGCCAACCTCCAGTAATGGAGAGGCACTTGAAGAGGAAGAAGTTTTGAAACTAAGAGACTTCCATACAAACTTTCACCCTCTATTTCATCTCCTTAGGGGGTGAATTTTCCCTCCAAAAATGGTGACTCGACTTTCAGCCGTTAGGGCTTTAGGCGTATCCCAACAATCAATCAATCAATGTAGAGATTTATTATATTTAAAATTATGTATGTAGTTGTTAATGTTTTTGTTTAGGTTGTTTTCTTTTATACTCGCAATTTTTTATATGATTTTCAACAAAAATGGATACCTACTTAAAGATATATTATTCGTAAATGGGTTCTATAATCTCAAGTGTAGTTCCTGTCTGCAAAACTACGACGAAATGCCTAAACAAATACTTTTTACGTGCCAAAGTCCAAAAGTTTACAGTGGTGTGTTGCCTTAAAGTTTTGTGGAAATCGATATAAATGCCCTTCAAACCAAACTGTTTTTTAATAAAAAAAATTCAAACGTTACCTAACAATATCGCCTCTTTTAATAAATGTTTTACAGAAGACTGCGGCTTCAGCAGAATCATGATCCACTTTAAGAAGGTTGCGACTGTCTGCCATTACAAATCCTTCAGAAACCTTGTTTATATTTCTAATGAAGTTAAAATTAACTAAAATAGTTACATGGTAATTCAACTTAAGGTGATACCCTGAGCGAAAGTGGCGCCCCGGTGAATTATATTTAATATTATCATTCTAATACACAATTTTAAAAATGTTTATCGTGGAGATTTTAGGGCCCACAGTCTAGTATTTTTAGACGGTATCGTTACATTCCCTCGTAGCCACTGCTAGAAGTAGATAGCAAAACTGCTAAAAGTGGCCGTTATTGACACATTTGCTATCTACTTCTTCGAATGACTACGATTATTAAAATCTTTTTCTATTAATAACTTATTTAATAAAAACGTCTGAGGGCGCCACTTTCGGCCATACAACCGCCTTAAAACATTGTACACAAAACGAGCAAAACAAGAAATTTTTTGACACTTGACGGCGTCAGTTTTTTTAATGGTTTTTTCAAGGTCAAATCACATTTTTTTTACGCAAAGGAAAATTATAAGTACTTAAATAAATATATGTCATTTATTATTCCTTACTCACGACCATAAAGTTAATATACCTTATGCTCTCGACAATAAGGGTTTTTTCACAGATTTCGTTAATTAATTTATTATAGAACAAATAAAAACTCGTCAATTGCTATGAAATTATCTGTCAGCACGTTGGTGTTTAAATTGGAAATTAACTTGAATCTGTGGAACTAATCCTATAACACACACGAATTTATTTACAAAATCATTTACCCCGTTAGGTATATTGTAATAATACAGTTTATATTCGCTTTCAAAAATACTTGTCGTTATCTTTTTTAAGATTATGTTACGGAATCATGAAATTCCGTGAGTAGATATATTTTTTGCTAAGAAACAGCTTTAAAAAGCTGCTGCTAAAGCTCTAACAATATTGGTTAAATACATAATTTTCATATACTCACCTACGCGGATCATCGCAAGACATCGGTTGTCGTCATGTTTATACCCGTATAAGTTACTTTTATATAATTTTATCTACACTCACAACGTAATGTTCGAAATATGAATTCAAAAAAGGTAGTATAAATACGAACTTTATTTTCGTGTATAGGTAAAATAAAAAAAAACTCATTACGATGCAGTCAACTTTTAAGAAAGCGTTTTATTGTTTATTCCTAAAACATGAAACGGATGGTTACTTAGTTCGTGAGTAAAGTTTTAATTTTTCAAAGATTGCTATGGGAAAAGAGCTCGATCAAAAGATATAAAAATAAATATACTTATATAAGTTTAATCAATGCATTAAAAAGGTTTTCTACTTTAAACATTAAGTAGAAAGGTTGCTATTTGCTTTGGGCTTTCGACATTTCAGCCCAATTAGTTCCATAAGAACTTCATAATTTTCCCTAAAGTTATGTCGTCGTAACGTAACTCGGCGTATGCAGCTGCGCATTTAGTTTTTGCACGTGCAAAGCGGAACGTGACTCGGTCAACTAAACTGTTCACGCTGCCTTTCATGCGAACTAAAAATAGACCGAATTATATGCACTTGTATGCATACTTAGCGCAATAAAGTAATCAATCAACTTTCAGATAGTAAAGGAAACACTGAACTGCTGTAAAAAGTAAAAAAATGACGCTATGTATTTGGTGGAGTATATAAACAAAATGGCGGGTTCGGGTGGCCGGCCGCCCAATGCACTCGCGTTTATCGCCTGACATATCAAGAGGAGACTTGGCAACGTTGCGCGGCCGCATTCCTGCAGCCGCACGGCAACGTCGCAATCGCAAGCGCCTCGCTACCCATGGCTTTGTTGATTGCTGTGACGTCACCAACCACTGATAAGACGTTTGCAATGTGAAAATAGCACATTTTTGACTGTAAAGTCAACCAATCAATCAAAGTTTTCATTGATTTCGCTCATTAATTTTGCTGTATTTTGCGAATATCATGTTCAGCGACGGAAGGGGTGGAAGTAGGTACCTAACTACAGCAAAATTAATGAGCGAAATCAATGAAAACTTTGATTGATTGGTTGACTTTATAGATACTTACTAGTCTCTTGGCACAATGTGAAAAACGTTGTGGTTGTAAGATAAAAACGTAAGTATTACGCATAGAAACACCAAACCTACAAATATAAATAAAAATTCGAGATACCTATGCAAATGCTTTGACCAGCCTTACTTTGTAAGTATGTATCTGTTTTGAAAGACGTTACTTTGTTCTTATCCAAAATGTTAAGAGCGTTGCTAGGAATGTTAAGAGGTCAAGTACCTACTCTAAACAAAGGTTTCTAACAATTTGTATCTGTGAGTCTGGGTTGTAATTAAAACGAAATGTAATTATAGCAGGAGGACATTTGATTTTTTCCAAAACATTTTGATTTTGCATGACTGAAGTGGCATTACTATATTATTTATTTATAATAGACGTATTAAAAGTTTTAATATCATTGATTTCAACACTAACTTTAGTTCGTGGCATCGTCAACTATAGCCCAGTAAAATTCGACATTTTAAACGCAAAACGCGATGTAAATCTGCATTTTTGGTATGTTATTTGGACCCCTTAGGGGAGTGTGGAACCATGTTTTGCAAGCCAAAAAAAGTTGTGCTAGCTGCGTTATACGCTTCGATCAAGAATAACCTAGATGTCCGGTCAGTCTCAAAAATGGCACCTCAAATAGCGTCCCACTTACAAACTGGGCGCTTATTTTGCACAAAGTAAGTGATTAAAGATGTGTTTTTGTACAAAATAAGCTTATATTTCAGACAATTAAAGCCAACCCACAGCTCCGTATGTCTAATAGTTTTTGAGATATGATGCTTAAAACATTAACACTCACCGGCATATCTAACCGCCTACACCGTTATTTTCATACAATCATGCTCACATCACAGTCTCATAAATATAAAAGTTTACGCATCTCTGCAATGGTTTGTATGTTAATAGATTAGGAAGGTGCTCGTTTTTCGAATAAGAATATCAAATAAGCATAGACATCTCTCAATTTCGCCAAAAATGCAGTAAAGCAATGCATAAGTTTAATACCATATATCATAGTATGGAACGAGAAAATTGAATTACCTTTTCCTCTTTTTGGATAAATTGGGAGGTGTCTTTACTTATATGACTATTTTATTAGACAACTGAGCATCTGACTTATCTATCAACATACACAGATATGCACAATGTTTTTTAAAACAAAGTAAAACCAGACTATTTCGAATTTGTACCAAAATTCAAAATTAAATGCTTTAATATTTGGAAAGAAAGTATGACGCAAAATCTCGAGAAAAAGGGAAATGGTTTAAAACCATCCAAAGCCAGCCTCCTCGTCAAACGTGGTTTGAAGACTGTAACTTTAGCAGAAACTACATTAAGTTGGTATTGAGAAAGTTCCTTTTTTTTAGAAGGAAGAAAGTTTTCTTCCTTCAGCAAAGTTTGCATTTTTGATGAAAAAGGCCGAGTCGGACAAATGCTCTACCTGTAATAAGGTTGAAGATGTGCAACATTTGCTGTTGGACTGTGTGAGAAACAAGAGTAAGAGGGAGGCATTTGTCAAAACTTTTAACATAAACTTCTTAGATGTAGGAATGGCCCAAAGTGTTCTGTCGGATCCTAAATCGGAAGCCACAAAATCCTTGTGTAGCATAATTAGTAGTTTAAGTTAATTACCTATGTAATATTTTCGTTTTGGGTACGATGGGGTTGGCATGTCCAAAAGGACAAAACCCCTTAAAAAATTTAAGAATTAAAAAAAAAACTAAAAGTAAGAGTAAGGTAAGTAGGTACCTACTTATTATGTTTCTTTTGTTAAACAATGTCAAGTTATTATTTGATGTTATGTTTTGTTAAATGTAATGAAATGTAGTATATTATCTTGTCATTATTTCGTTTTTTTACTTTAGGGGTTAAAGTTGTATGTCGCAGGGAAATGATAAGTATGGGGATTTGATCAAATCTCTAAGTGATATGGCCACCTGCAGATGATAAAAAAACTATTGGATTTTAACATATTATCCCTTACAAAAAAAGTGATTTGATAACATTCCTGAACTGCTTTAGTGAAATGACATAAGTACATAAAAAATCTAATTTAATTGAAAGTTTTACGAAATCCTCTAAAGTGTGCCGTACCATCATTACTAATAGATTCGGGCACCTGGCAGCTTTTCAGCGGTGAGTAGTTTGGCAACAAAGGGGCTGAAAAACCGATTGAAGATATAAAATTAACAGAGCTCTGGATTTGATGTGCTATAGTTAATATGTAGCCAATCATGTATCTAACACTTACGAATAACAAACATTAAATGATTCTGAAAATGCGATTCCAAATGCACATAATATAAAATATAGCATCGACAGTATGCCAATAATTAGAATTGAATTTTATTGCTATACCAATTATTGTCCGGGCAATAAATAATTAGATTAAATTGCAAAGTTTTAACAACAAATACATACTCAACTGCTCACGTATTCTTGAAACGGCCGTGATTTTTCTTCTGACAGTCAGACAGACGTCGGGCGCTTAGTAGGGTGCCGTTTTCACCATTTGGGTAACGAAACTAGAAAATAAATTACCCAGTAGATAAAATTAACACTTTCTCGCACATCTTGTATGCCGCCCGGCACTCTTTTCTACCAACCGAAACGCCTGGCAATGTTATATTCGAATTAGATACATGGTAGGCTTTAATACCACACCAAATCCAGAGCCCTGTAAATGAGATGACTTTACCACACTTTTCCACCAACCAAGATGCCTGGCAATGTTATATTCGAATTAGATACATGGTAGGCTTTAATACCACACCAAATCCAGAGCTCTGTAAATTGTTTGATAGGCTATAATACCACACCAAATCCAGAGCTCTGTAAATTGTTTGATAGGCTATAATACCACACCAAATCCAGAGCTCTGTAAATTGTTTGATAGGCTATAATACCACACCAAATCCAGAGCTCTGTAAATTGTTTGATAGGCTATAATACCACACCAAATCCAGAGCTCTGTAAATTGTTTGATAGGCTAGAATATCACACCAAACTCAAAGCTCTGTAAATTGTTTACCTTCAATCGGTTTTTCAGCCCATTTGTAGCCAAACCATACTCCCAGTTCCCACCCCCACCACTGAAAAACTGCCCGGACATATAAATAATGACAGTATGGCACACTAACCAAGACCCGAGTTCACCAACTACTTAACCAGCTGATTAATTTTTAATTATTTGTTTTTGACATTTTCTCCATACATAAAAACGTCAAAAACAGGCTGTTAAAACTTAATCAGCTATTTTGAAAAAAGAAATATATGTAGCTTACTTCCGCAAACAACTTGTTTGCGGAAGTAAGCTACATATATTTCTTTTTTCAAAATGGTTTGGGACTTCCGCCAAGTGACGCCTGATTCAATCAAATACTTAATCAGCTGTTTATGTGTTGGTGAACTTCAGCCTAAGAGGGACTTCGTCGCTCTGTAGATTGCATACCTTTTCTGGGGCCAGCTCGTAGTCTTTAAAGCAGTTCAGGGATTTTATCAAATCACTCTATCTAATATACTTATCAATAAATCAATTTATGTATTTATCGAACAATAACCATGAATCATGAAAAAGGACAAATGTTGTGTAAGTTTACAAACATTATTTCCGTAAGTTAGATTCATTTCACTTCTAAAATTTATAGGTTCATTGCATTACAGTACTCTTATTTCACGTAATTAAAGTCGCAGTTGGATTCTCTTTCGTATTCATTCACGTATGATAATAACATATGAATTATTTCACAACGACTTTTCAATCGGACACCAACGACTCAATGTCCTTTTTAGGGTTCCTTTTTTGAGGTAAAAGGAAAATACGTAACCCTTATAGGATCACTGTGTTGTGTCCGTCTGTCTGTCTGTCTAGACCCTTTATCTCAGGAACGCGTGGAGGTTTCGAGTTGAAACACCAATTATAATAATAATAACCCACGCAAGCCTTAAAGGACCGGGTCAATTTTGGCCCGTGAATTCCTCAGCGTACATAATAATAATAATATCTTTATTTCAGGCAATAAACCCATACATTTAAATTAAATTTATCCAAATACAAAACTAAACTTCACTACACTAAAATGATTTGATTCACGTCAAGCTGTCATTTGCGACTCTGTGAATTTTAGACCAGTGTCTAAAAAACATAATATTATCGACATCACTATTGATATTCTTAAGAATAGAATTGTCGCTTTCACGGACTCTTTCCCAAAAAGATGCTGATCGCGATCGAGGAATGGTAAAGAAGTCGGCAACAACCATATACTGAAGTCTACGGTCCCTTGAAACTGTGAAAAAATCAAACTTCTAAGTTTACGTAAAAAAAGATACGGCCGTTTATGCCGCAAAGAAACACATATTTCGACACTCAAAATTCATACGGTACTTCCCGTTGACCTAGTACTATGCAATTTGGCAAGTAATATTGTCTTATACTACAAATACAGGAAAAAATCTGAAAACTAAACATTTGTAATTAAATCATAAAAAATATAGTCTTTATTTAAGTACCAACAAATTTGTGCGGAAGCCTCGGTGGGCAAGTCCGACTCGCACTTGTCCGGCTTTTATTTGTAATAAGTAAATCTAACATTTTCAGGAGCCCAATCGCGGTAATTCTGAACGATAAAACCAAAAACGTTACGTTGTCATTTAGGTTATATTTACCTAAAAATCTTTGGTTTAGTTTCATAATTTTCACTTAAATTGTCCCCAGATTGTAATCCTAGACTCCTTAGGCAGAGTATTCAACAATTTTAACAAAACTAAAGCGAGTATTTTTCTGTAAACGAAACTGAAACGGTAACGATTTAGCTTTGGTTTTATCGATGGAAATTAGCGCGATTAGGTTTGGCCCCAGATCTATATCATTTGTAATTTTCTTCAAATTTACGTTCGTTGTATTTATACTTGAAATTAATAATTTAATTTTTATACAATCGTACAGATGTTATAACTGGTGATAATGTGTGTACAAGATAACACGTGAATACCATACTTGGAAAGGACTTCGTCAGTTGTTTAATTTAAGTTGGTTTGGATAATTTAAGTTTGCGTGATTCGAGCAACGCAACAGTTAGTTACAGAAATGTTAATTATGATAATCCCGAACGCGAATGAGAATCTGAGATCGAATTGGTATCGAGTAAACGACAAACGTCAAAACAGTACAAGGGCAGGAAACCGTTTTCAATGTACCAAAATAACAGATTTTTGACGTTTTTTCGATCCTGATGTAAACTCGATCTCGTTAATTGCCGTCGAGAGTAGGGGGGCATTCTTAATATCATCAATAACAGAAGAGAAAAAATTGAAATTGAAGAGCGAATGTCACTCCAAGTTTTAACGAGTGATTGAGTTGGTACAATGACATTATATTCATTCCCATTTAACCAGTCCATTTTAAATATTTTTCACTTGAAAGTTTGTTTGAACGATGTAAACGCTCTAGGTGTGTATTTATCAAACTGGGTAGAAAAAGATTGAAGTTATCATCTCTCAACTTAAATTGAATCTTCTTAGAAGGAACTTTATTTAATGATATTACGACATTCGTCTTAGTATTATAGCAAGTGAGAAGTATTTGAGCCATGGCATCGAATCTGGATATTATGTTAAATGCCTCTGGGTCCGGATTAAACACAAGTTACTGGGCCATACCAGTTACTTATACCCGGAAAATATATGATAAAGAAATTCGCATGGAAAATAAAATTTTATCATCACAAAAGATACCATGAACTTTAAATCAAATACAAAATACAATATAACAAAAACTTCCTTAAAATTGTTAGCTAACTTCTGTCTTGAATTAAATTAAAGTTGTTTAGTATACAGCAGAGGTGCCAATCTGCCCATACGGTCGATCGCGAGAGGTTCGCCAAGGATAACAGATTTGAAAACTTGCACCCAATGTAGTTTTACTTATGCATTTTTTGTTTCTTGATAAATAGTTGGCCACCCGGTAAACATTTTCTGTGTTCATACAAAAGATTTTTAAACACTGTTTAACTAAACACATGTCATGTTTAAATGTGATTAAAAATATTTTGTAATAACACGGTTTATTTCCGTAGGACTGAAAAGGTTTATATACCGACAAATAGTATCGTTGGATTCAGTGTATAGTAGTTTACTGATCATCAAATCACTTTTTGTCACTCGCTAAAGTAGTGGAACAAGTACCTACGACGTCACAAAGGTGGCGCCTTCTAGGTTTAGATTTTGTCAATTATCTCAGTAACTTTTTATCTCATTTAAGCAAGCTAGGTATGCACTGATAGGTTATCAAAATTGTAACAAAATATGGAAAGAAACTGTTATTGTAGGTTTTAAAAATATATTAAAATAAATGTAACTTTTTAAGAGTATTTTATGGACTCGGTACGTTTAGCGCGCAATATACCCAAATAATATTTTAATTACATTAACATTTGGGCAATAACTAAGGAGCTACATTTTCGAAGTGTACCTACCCCAAACTTTAAATTATGCAGATTTCTGGAAAAACAACAAATTTATAACAATAGCTCCCAACCCCACCACTGAAAATCTGCGAGGTGCCCGGATCTGTTAATAATGATAGTATGGCAAACTAATAAGAGGGATTTCGTCGCTCCGTATATTGTACCTACATCTATTTCCGGGGCTTGTGTCATTATCATCATCATACAACCCTACAGTCTTATTTGCACTGCAGGTCAAAGTAATCTCTTGTGGGAGGTTATTGTCATAAACTTCACCCTTGGTCCTTACCAAGGATTGGAGAATGCAGTGTTGGACCATTTTCATCGGAAAAAGCTGCTATTTCTACGGAGGTATTATTATATAGTACCTACATATAATAACTATAACTAAAATATAGAATCAAAGGCGGCAATCTACGTCATTTGTCAAAAATGACTTATTGATACAGCAGCATTGCAAATTTTAAACGTCATCGACTGTTTAACCGATTAATAATCAAAGGCGGCCATTTCCTCTAGTAAATTGGACTGCAAATCTCTTATCAGAATCGAAGACGGCTTTCTTTCATACAAAATCCACGAAATTCCGCCATCTTGATTTTTTCTTTTTCGATTTACCATGTCCATCAGCCATTTTTGATGTCCCCAATGCTGGGGCGCAGGCATTTACCATAAATTAGTAAAATCGTAGATTCTATACGACTCTGTCAACGAGAAATGTAAGGGGCCATCCATAAATAACGTCACACGTTAAGGGGGTGGGAGGGGTCTAAAATTTCGTGACGTCACATTTCAAAATCATTTAAATTGAAATAAATCAACTTTCGGAACTGCTTTTTTTAATTCAATAATTATTTCCAGATGTAAAATTGTAAAATATGTGACGTCACACTAGGGAGGGGATTTCATAAATGTGACCAGCTTTGACAAGGACGGGGAGGGGGTCAAATATCATGAAATTCCTGTGACGTAATTTATGGATGGCCCCTAACTAGCTTTCTTGTCCGGGCGGTAGCTATTCAGTTTTATACAACAAAACGTTAAGTTGTACCGCCTATTTGAGTAAAAAGCTCCCTTTAGCTAAGGGAGCTTTTGTTCTACAACTAAAAAAAACAAACGCTGTATAAACCTATTTTTAGTTAAAAAGTGTTTTGTACTAAAATTGGTTTATTAAGCGTCTGATTCTTGAATGACTTTTATTAGATTTGGTTAATATTTTAACTGACTGATATCTGTTATCTGAGAATTGAAAAATCAGCCCTAAGCTTACAAAATAACTACTTCAAGTAAATATTTCGAAAGTTTTCGCTTTCACTATTTTGTATCGAAAAAGTAATTCTAAATCTAATCAAGAGATGATCAAAAAGGAAAAATATTGAAATAACATGTTGTGCGAATTATTTAAAAAGTTACCCGACTTGGGAGGGACGTGTAATTCTTGCAAATATTTGGTTAACTTAGTTAATTTCTGACTAAAATGTTGTAGAATTGGTGTTGTTTTATAAATCTATGAATTTATAAAGGAGAAACACCTTTTAGTATATCAATGCACTTAGTGTCTTAGTCTAATCAAGTGAAATCCTCAAAAAAAATTTTATACTTAAAGAAAAAAATAACCTTCATTTTGGTTACCACCTATCATTTGACCACCATATTTCTTCTAATTAGGGTAGAAAAAGAGGTTAAATCTTGCAAATCAGAGGTTGAGACAGTTAGTCTAATGATATATCTATCGTAATCCGAAGAGTTTAATTATCGCAATTGGAGCCGAATGTACCAAACCAAAGTTCTGACGAAACAGATTTATTTTCTATTCAAAAGTTGTTTCTTCGAACTCTTCATTAAAACTGTATTTTACGCACTTATGTGATCTGCGGTTGACGACTTGCTTTTTAAGAGAAAAATATCGATGTAATTGAACCCTTGCTCGAGTTGCTCGTCCCAAAAGACAGCGACAATCTCTGTTGATTTATATTTATGTAATTACATTAATGTGGTGGAGCTCGGTGGCGCAGTGGTTTAGCGCCTGGCCCAGCGATTGCGGAAGTTAAGCAACGTTCGCAAGGGTCGGGATGGGATGGGTGACCCAAAATGTATTATCTCGAGCTCCTCCATGCTTCGGAAGGCACGTTAAGCCGTTTGTCCCGGCTGCATTTGCAGTCGTTAACACCCACCAATCCGCATTGGGCCCGCGTGGTGGGTTATGGCCCATCCTCCTTACCACCCATAAGGAAGGCCTGTGCCCCAGCAGTGGGGACATCAAAAAATGGCTGATGGACAATTACATTAATGTAGCAAATATTAATGTAATGTGGCAATATGGCTTAAAATAAACAATAAAGGAAAAATGATTACATATACACAAGGTAAAATCAAACAATAGTTTATTCATTACAAACCCAAAGCTACCATTAATTATGACGTAGTACCTACATGAAAGAACACGTGTGCCTAAATTAAGCAATCGTATTGCGTTATACATAAATTCTAAATTCATTTATCTACAATGATGTTATCGATAAATTTCTTCAGTAATTTGATATTGCGACTATTTTCCTCTTTAAACTAACGCTAACTTCAATGGTTATAGAAGATTTACATATTTCAATACTCGATCATTTGAAGTGGAGCAAAACAATAGTGCAATTTAAAAGTAAAGCCTATTTTACATCTAAGTACATCGTTTCGTCAGAAATCAACAAAACGTGTTGACCGTAACTTCGTCGTTTATCCACCTAAAGTGAATCGTCCATAAAATATGATGTTGCGAATTAAAGAGGACCTCGTGAATTATGATGCTCGTGCGCAATCTGCCCGTGTGTGCGTCGAGGGTACGTCACCTTGACACGAGGCCCCACGGGGTACTACGCCCGTCTCTGTCACACTATACCGTAGCTACGACGCGAGAGCGGGACAGCTACGTCCTGTAGACAGACGCTTTCAGAAACGCTACGTGCGCAATGCTCGCTCGCGTCGCATCCGCCATTTTGTCGCTGCTTTTATTGTTAGATTTATTATTAGGTCCCTTGTTGATACTTGAATATCGATAAAGTATGATGAAAGAAACAATTTCATGCTAATGTAATGTTGTTTTTTTAAGAAAATTATTAATGTTATTGAATTAAATGACTTGATCTTCCCGTAGTCTCTTGAATATCTATTACCAATCTTGAACGAACGGATCCGAGTCAACTTCTTAATTACGATTTGTAAAGTGATTTATAATAGTTAAATGATATCAATTGTGGTTAGAAACCCTTCTTTTCCTAGCATATATTATTATAAAGACATGCCAAGTGAAACATAGTCATCTGCCTGATGATCTCATAACACTAAATACTAGAAAACGATTTAACAACAACCTTAAAAAACATTATCTATTGAACCTATGATTATTTTGAACCTTTAAAACAAACAACTTTGTGTTACCTTAAGTATGAGTAGATATAATATGTTTAATATTAATTTTGTTAATTTTATATAATACCTACTTAAATTAGATTAATTTATGTACTCGCAGACAAACCTGATGTTAGGTTTTGCGAGACAAGTTGCAAACTTTGTATAAGTACATTACTTTTTAATAAAAAATAAATAATAATAATAATAATCATTAAAAATACCACGTTTAAGTTACCTACCTAATAGCTCTTATTAAATTGAAACCAATTTCTGAAACTAAAATAAAATAACTTGTTGTTTAAACGGGGTATACAAAGTTTATCTTGCCCATTTTGTATGAAAATCTGGTACCTAGGTAGGTAGGTACTTATAAATAAGTACTATAAACCTCATATTGAAGCATTAACAATTACGTAAATTCATTCAAAACGACGTACCTACGTATAGAAGCATAATTATATAATTAATCTTTCAACGAACAACAAAGATAAGATAACATTTATCGAAACCCTTTCAATATAATATAATAATACAATACTTATAGTAAACACATTCAAGAAACTGGTACTTAGGTACCTAACTAATTTTAATGAAGATTCAAAGAAATTTTACATTAAATAACATTTAGACAAAAAAAGTCATGAAAGCACCTGTAATATCAATATAATTTCATTAGATGACGTAACCTGAAAATGCGTAGTCGTGAACATTTTCGCGACTAGTGGTGCCATCTGTCGAGTAACTTGGTAAATGTCGGATGATCTTCACAAGGTTAGAAAGCCCTGTCGTGCTAGTATTATTTTTACATGTAGGTTTAATGAATCGTTTTCTAACCTGGCTGGCAACGATTTGTTTAGAATATTAATGACGGTAATCCCATCAGATTAAGAACATGATTCGAAGCTTTGGGTTACGAATAGTAGATACTTAGGTTATTTGCGAGACACAAGGCAACGAAATGATTCGTGTCGCATTCTTAATTTATTCACGGAATAGAGCGGATTAGCAATTTAATAGGTACATAAGTTGCGCTTGCAAACTTAGAAAATCAGTGAGATCGTTTTCATTTCATTCCTAACATTTCTTATGACTGGCGGTATTTAACAAATTATTTGTTTGTAATTTGTATTACGTATCTTTAAAAAAATACGTAATACAAATTACAAAAACAAGAACAAGTGTAAAATTCTTGTTAACTACCTAGGTACTTTAATTAGAGAATCATGAGAGATTTGTAACGGGATTTTTTTTCATTCATTTTATGAAAATTACCCTACTTGACCGTAAAGATTGATAATTTTTGTGCATTCGCGAATGGAGGTCACTTGAATGAAGATGATTTGATATTTCAAGGTTATCGTCTAATAATTTGCTAATTTTAGAATTCATGAATTTGTCAGTGAACATATCGCGTAAATTCATCCATTATAAGCATAGCCTTCTATAATTCCAAGCCATGAAGTGAGAAGAACGGCAACATCGCATGTGGTCAAGCACATAGTTGATTAATATTCTTTTTATTATTGATTATTTCTTTTTCCAATATTATCTGCGTTTAAACTAGTTGTAAATTGTGATGTAAGATTATTTCAATCAAGATTTTATATTTATTATTATTATTTATTTATTAGGAAGAAGAGAAGGTCAAACAATTCGACTCAAACCTCATGGGTTTGAGTCGAATTGTTTGACCTTCTCGGGGGTCCTTTAGTACGATGAGCATTTTGATCTAGGCCTCCTCTAGCAATGAATCTTACATCGTTGGAAAGGTCTTTAAATTTGAAACACTTTATTGTATGCCAGCATATGTCAACTATTAGTACTTTGAGAATTATAAGGCTCTGAACTCAGCCAAATTTTATAACATTAATGACTTAAAACTCCGAAAATACTAACAATTGATATAAATAATGTTTGCAGCAAATATTTGTCATATGAAAACCTTTTTAATGATATATCATTCATTGTTATAGGTGGGGTAGATCAACACCCATAGGCAATAACCAGTTTTATACTTTAATAAATAACATGTGACTCCAAAAGTATTAACAATTGATATAAAGTATATTAACAGAAAATATTTGTCTCTAAAAGACCTTTCTAATCATATATCATTTACTGCTAGAGGGTGTTTTAATCAACTCCCTCTGAAAAAAAAAGATAATATCTTTGACAGACATTTTTTCTTGGTTAACATTGATATTTTTTTTATTATTTTATACATAAAGCATTTCATTAAAAGAACTAAATTATTTTCATATTTTCAACCCCGCACGACTACTACAGAAGAAAATATCGACATCTTAAAATTGAAGTATTCCCATACGTTTAGTATGGAGACTAACCGACGCCATGACCACGAACTGATACTAACAGACGTTGTCAAACTTATGTTCATGGCTTGTAAAATAGAGAAGGCTATGATATAAGGCAAGCAAGGTGATACTGTACATACTCGTACATACATGTAACATTGCTTGCCTGAATTTTGTCTGTTGTTATAGACTACAACCGACACCCGGAAACATAATTTAAAAGCTCAGGAGCTTTATCGCAGGTACAGGGGGTCTTAAAAGGCAAGATTGTAGTTGCAACCTTCATTCTTACTGGTAGGTAGTAGAAATTTTTTGAAAGCCCTAAAATGGTGACATTACTGTAAGAAACATCGGAAATCCAGAGGTGGTTGTTGACCGTTCATGCAGATAATTAAACGGCTGATTAATCTAGTTTGCTGCGACATCATAAACTTATTAATATTAAGTATATATGCGACATATATTTACCTACATTGTCAAAATTACCTCGGAATAAGCATTAGTAAAAAATAAAAGGCAAGCAATTCAAACAGTCAATTGATGATTGAAAATAAACCATTAACACTGTTCTATGTATTCCCTTGTAATTTTCGAGAAATAACTAAGAATTTTTTTTTAATAGAGAAAGATAATTTTTTGTTGAAAACTCAGGTTGATTACGAAGTTTCAAACTTTTAAATGGCTCTAATTAGTCGTACACGAGACGCCAAGAAAGCCAAATCTGAAAACGTAGACACGCGGACGTTGACCCCAGGGTCGTTGCGCCGAGTTTGGGCCGCGATGATTCCGCTATTAAAATTTAGGGGGTCACTTTAATATAGAACTGTCTAATTATTTAAGGGCTCGTTCGTTAACCTAATGTCCCCAATACCTGGAGGTCTACTTAAGAAAACAATAGAATAAAAGCTACGCCCGCCTGTCTGAGAAGCTACGGGTGCTTATAACACTGATAGGTTTGAAAGATTTGTTCAGTTTCGTCCACGAGGACGAAGTCGCGGGCAACAGCTAGTCTAACATAATGCTACAAATCTAAAATGTAATACCTAACAATAACAAAGTACAAATAACATTTATTTTAATTAATACGATATGGCTGCTGATTATCTTGCAGCAGCTGTTTCGTTTTGATTTTCATTTTGATATTTTTGTTATATTTTTTTTGG
This sequence comes from Agriphila straminella, assembly GCA_950108535.1. Lineage (NCBI taxonomy): Eukaryota > Metazoa > Arthropoda > Insecta > Lepidoptera > Crambidae > Agriphila > Agriphila straminella. The sequence goes on along the minus strand of OX467321.1, from coordinate 7,781,523 downwards.
ATTTTTAGGTGATGTCACTCGTTACCTTTTTTTATAAATAAATAAATGCCATGAAAGTATTCTTAACTGAATAAAAATGCTCATATCGATATTCAATTTAAAAACATCTTACCAAATTAACCATTAAAAAAAATAATTGGGGTTTTTCAATTCATAACTTTCGGTTCTTTTGTACCTAAATCTATTTTTCCAACAAACGATTTCTTTGATTTACGCAGTATTGGCACAAAATATTGGCGTACCTATGTTCTTTAATATACCTAGGTACTTATAACTCAAGTTTTTATAAATGCATAATGCTCAGTTGTGTTGTGATACTGACCGAATCCATAAACTTTGTTTTATGAAACGAGCTTTTTTTTAGCCGTGCTTTAGTAAAAATATAAGAGATAAGAAACTTTCTTCCGTGTTCAAGTCAGACTTTAAAGGGTAGAACATCAAATATGTTGCTTCTCAATTCTCAAGCATTTATTCGCTTCTTTTAACAAGATCTTTGAGTATAACAGCTAGTTAGATATTAAAAGTGAGCGTTATACCCCAAAATAAATTAAGACAAGACAAAAGAGAAGAAGTAGTTCGGTAATACTGCTCTGTCCCTATAACAACATGACTTTGAGGTTGCTATAAGAGCTCATTGTAAGGCCCCTGGTCTGGTAAGCAACAACGGGGTTATTATGTGGGACTTGCCTTCCGCGGGCCATACTCACTAAACTTTCTACTATGCGCTCTCAGAGGCTGGGAACCCTGGCTGAACATGTGGGATCCGAAACTAACTAACAGACGCACTCGCTCTGAACAGGAGGCCTACTGACTCATTTCTCATTTTACATCATTTTACTAAAAAATGGCCCGATCTTCATCCAAATAGGAAAAAAAAACATATACTTACATAATTAAAATGTAAACTAATGAAATTCCCAATAAACCTAGGTATTATATGCGATGATAACTAAGAAAACCATTCCTAATAGGTTAACGAGCTCAAACGCAATCAGAATATATCTTGAACTAATTAAAAGCAAACCGCAAGTGGGTGCCAGTGAAATGCAGTGGTATATTGGCCAACATGTTGCTAGTTCAATTAACTCGCCAATTACATAAAGTTATGTAACATTTTATCTTGACTCACTGTAGTGATTCGAGGCCTCTGGTTTCTGATCAAGCTGCATGCTTGAAGACAGCTTAAAGCTTTATTTAATTTAGTATTTAAAACATTAAAAGTAAATAATGTCGTAAGAAAATAGACATATTGAAAATATATAGACGGAAAATCATTGCAAAATAATTAATTTTTGTTTTTTAAATAAGTATTTAGATGGAAAATTGAAAGGGTAATTATGAAATAATTAACAGTATTGTCGTCGATTTTTATTTATTATAAAGACTTAAAAAATTTTTTTTTAATGAAATGCGTACCTATGTATGTGTACTTTATAGTAATTATGCAGATTTTGATATTATTTCTTGGTTTTTCAAGTTGTTAATTTTTTAAAGCTGTTTTTTAAGGTTTTTGGAGGAGGTTTAGTTTTTTAATGCTTTTTTTTCTATTCCTGTTCCCGAGAACAGTACCTATTTTTTCTAGATGAATATTATAAAAGCACAGATGAATATTATGTAAGTACCTATGCAAAATTTCAAGACGTAATAGCGTTACAAACAAACACATTTTCGCATTTATAATACCTGCTAGAATAAGATGAGAAAAGGGGCGAAATAAAAGTTATGATGCAGTTTGGTCATTTCTATAAAATATACAAATAGTTTTATAACATTCTAAACATTTCATACAAGCTTTGTGGTCCAGTGGTTTGTACGCTGGTCTTCAAGGTGTCGCCATCTCTGAGGTCCTGGGTCAATAATTTAGAAAACAAACTTTTCTATATTGGCTCAAGTTTGGGTTTTTATAGTTCTACTTTTTTCACTTTGGAGACAGAGCAATGTATGTGATGTTGTAATTTTTTTTTATCCTAACCTTTTGTTACTTATGTGGAAATCTCATCCCCAAACGGGTCTTGCTATTTACGTAAGACCAGAAAACTAATGTATTTATTCCTACTTAGTACTTAACACTTATACAAGGCTGCATTTGCCCACTTACGATGAAGCAAATTTATTTGTCCATCAGCCATTTTTGATGTCCCCACTGCTGGGGCACAGGCCTTCCTTATGGGTGGTAAGGAGGACGGGCCATTACCCACCACGCGGGTGGGTTTATTTGAACCGCGCGAAATTACCAAAAAACCTTCGGAAAATTATCACAAAATTACCTTTTTAAATCCGTATCCTATCTTAGTTATTTTCCATGCAAATGTAAAGTTGCGAGTATTCTTCAAAATATTACGTTAACAAACACGTGAGACTTTAAAGTATTATTTATTGGATCAATATCAAATGTCTTTGTGCTCATTTACGACATCATCGTCAGCCATATGGATGCAATTGGAAAACATGGTTTACAAATAGAATTATCACTGGCGCCATTATTAAACATTCTTCTTTTTGTGACTATGCGACGAATAATAGAAATGCAAGTGAGTCTGAGTGTAACCTAACAAACAAGTTATACTATACGATTAAATTAATTTTTATACTTACTTATTTTAATAAAAGTTATCAAAAAAGCTTTTCTTGTAAGGAACTAAATGTAATAACTCTAAAACAGTTATTTTTAATACATCTTGCAGCAGACTCTTATTATAAATAGAAAACAGTTATATTAGGTACCTTCTAAAGTTGATGGAAATGCCAGGATTTTTACGATCACTATTGAAAACCAAGAATTACGAAAGATTAACATCTTAGTAATCAAGTAAGATAACAACGTTTAATTCATAATTGTTTATCGAAAAACAATGACATCGTGCGCGATAGCCAAATCCACACAAAGGTAAACAATAACTGACACCAAGGCGAGAAGTGACGTCACTTCCTGCTTTGGCAAAACAAGATGCAAATACTGTTGCCGATGCAGTTGGCACTATTTAGAACAAACACGTCAACTAAAATGGATCGGTGCACAAAGTACTTATGCCTATTTTTTTCAAAATGAAACGAAAAATTTTTTTTTCCATAGAATAAATAAATATTTAACTTAAATGTTGTAAGACTTGCAAGTAAGTAAAAGTTTATTTTTCAATCTTTGTTCAAAAACTAATGATATCGAGATAATTATAATGTCAAAAACTTAATTAAAATATATCATTTTACGAGTAACATACTTATATATTTAGATTGTCTACTACGACCACGTGCTAGCACGAAGTACATATTTAGTAATCTGTATGCTATAGCTACTTACTTTCTGCCATCATAGAACCCCTTTTATACTTCATCCTTTCCACCATCAATGCTTTGGCTATGAAACGAACTTTCGGAAAAACCATTTCCAAAAAAGTACTTAAAGCACGGGTTTCTCCAAAAAAGGAAAAAACAAATACCTATTCGGGTTTGCCAACTCAATAGACAGAATGGAGAAAGGAGAAAAAACATTTTGACAACATCCCTTGACATTTGACATACATTGCTCCGATTCCAAAGCAAGTAGCTAAAGCACTTGTGTGTCATTATGTATTCTGTGCTTGTGCTATGGAAATCAGAGACAACGGTGGTATCACAAACGTCATTTTCTACATTGATTCAGACGGGATCAAACCGCGGGACCTCAAGAGATGGTGGATTTGAAATCCGGCGAGCTAACCACTCGACCACGGAGGTTGTCAGCAGCCTGGCGCAACTAAGAACAAAAAAAACATTGTATGGAGTTTAGTCCAAAAATAATGGCGGATATTGCCGTCTCATTCTCTCCATTTTCCGTCCTACTTCAACTCATAGTTGTCAAAGTTGACATATTTCAAGATTATTTCTGTTTGTTTTGGAATTAAATTAATTAAATTTAAGTGGTTTAATTCGTGTAAAATTGAATTTATTGAAATGTACTTGTATTTTTAATCATGTCACCAAGAATACATTATAAAACTTGTGTTATTTGAGGTGTTCGTGCCTATCGTAACAAAAATGAAAAAAGGAAGTTTTTGGCTAGATTTCCTTTGGATCCTGACCGGTAAGCAATAAATTATAATAATAATTAGTCCCGTGTACCACAGCAGGTTACATGCAAGCACAATTTTAGGCTTAATTTGTAATAAATGTTTTGTTCATAATATCAAACTAGTGCTGCTCCTGACTCCTGATAGCTATCGATAACTAGGTACTTACAATATTTTTCAGTTGCAGACAATGGGTTCAAATAAAGAAGAATGAGGACCTGGCCAGGGGGGTATCACTCCGCGCTTAAACTTTTATATTAGCCTACTGCTCGCGGCCCACTCCAAGAGGGCCATTGTCGAGGGATATCACCGCGCCGACCGAAACGCGCGGCGTGTGCAAGCGACGAGAGCGCAGCGCGTGAACATCACCAACGAAACGAGCCAGTCAAGCGCCGAATGCGAAACTGCATGCACTTCGTTTTTGATACTTAATTACTAACGTACCTACCTACCTACCAAAGTTTATTGTATTTTTTGTATAAATATTTACATACTTAGTTGTATCGAAGTTCGAAATATGGCACCAGTAAAGAAAAAAGCTAAAAAATACTAATTTTTTTTCACCCATCCCATAACCGACCCTTGCAAGAGTTGCTTAACCTCCGCAATCGTTGGGCCAGGCGCTATACCACTGCGCCATCGAGCTTCTCTAACTACTTAGAAATACTTATTATTTATGCTTATTATATTAGGTAGATTTATTTTATTTTATAAGTAGGTACCTATTAGTAATTTCATTGTTTATTCATGGGCATAACGAATGTTTTCTATGATATCAGTAACTAGCGAGTAGCAACCCCGAAATGTGTCGGTTGAGACAGAGCTATGCGACAGAAAGAGACGCCTCTCTTTCTTCTTCGTAGGTGCATATAATTTTATCCACGCAGCGTTGTGCAGTTTGAAATTGTACTTTATTGCCGTGCAGCGAGAGTAGCTTATTATTTGATGGTCTTCGCGGGGACGGACTTCTGTACGTTAGTACTATTATATATTCTGTGACCTGGCCATGTTCCTATTGAGAAATTATGCAAAATAAAGGACGGAGGACAATGAGTTTCGGCGCGCGCGGCCGAAAGATTCGGTCGATATTTGGCCGAAACCAAAACTATGGCCGAAACTAGATTTAAGTAACAGAAACCGAAACTTAGCTAAATGTACTAATCTTAGCATTTCCTAATAATATCTTTTTTTTCTGCAATAAGCGGTTTTCTGACAGCTGAGAATTTAAGTTTATTTTTATGTTGATAGATGGCGCTATTCAACTAGGTAGGTTTTTAAAAAAAAAATCCTAGCAGCTGAGTATACCACTTAAATATTCAACACTTGATACTGGCAGAAATTACTCTCTGAAGAGGAGTAGATAGCCATAACAACGTCAAAAATTGGCATTGACTCCTTTCATCCTTTGCTTTTTTCTTAAAAAGTTACGTACTTAGTTGAACAACGTCATCTAGCCGTTTTTAGGTACTACTTTTTATTAAACTGCCTTTTCAAAACCGCTCATTGAAAATTCGTTTTTCATTCAAATATATATTTTTGAATTTTTATGTCAATAAATGTATTATTGTGATGAAAATGTTTATTTTTTATTTTTATCGATAAATCGTACCACAATGCCACACATAATTATCGATAAACGCTGAGAACGCGTGTGTGCAGCACTATTCGGTTCGCCATGTTGGCACTTCTGTTATTTGACGCAATTTTGACTTTTGTGCTGAAAAGGTGGCACTAGATTTAGACTAAATTGATTCCATTTTGCCATTACCTAGTCCCGTCTCTTAAAACGTAGTGATTATTTCCTCTGTGGTTGTCAGGACCTCGGAGGAGAAACAATACTTGTCTAAGTAATCAACCCTGCGCGTAGTACTTAAAGTAGTTAAGGCGGTTGTAAGACCGAAAGTGGCGCCCTCAGAGGTTTTTATTTAACAAGTTATTAATAGAAAAAGATTTTAATAATGCTTTACGTGGAGTTTTTAGGGCCCATGGTCTAATATTTTTAGAAGGCATCACTACATGCCCTCGTAGTCATTCGTAGAAGTAGATAGCAAATGTGTCAAAAACAGTCACTTTTAGCAGTTTTGCTATCTACTTCTAGGAGCGACTACAAGGGAACGTAACGATACCATCTAAAAATACTAAACTGTGAGACCTAAAAATTGCACGTAAAACATTATTAAAATTGTGTATTAGAATTATAATATTAAATAAAATTCACCGCGGGGCGCCACTTTCGCTCAGGGTGCCGCCTTAAAAGTGATTAATCGCTATATGATATCGCATTTCGGTGGTCATGCTAGGATGGGCAAGACTTATTTTCATAACAGTGGGCGTGCATTGTGATTGAGAAACTGCATTTCCACGAGGGAAATTCGAGTTTTTGTACTATTCTTAAGAGACTAAAAGACAAGCGCTCTGTGGAATATTAATAATTACAAGTTACTAGTATTCGTCCAGCCACTATTGAAAATTTGAGGGAAACATATTACAAAATTAGTATGTTTCCATTTTTTTTCAATAGGTACACTAGCTCGTCAATGGCTACTATACAAGAAAAGGAAAATCAGTTGACAAACATTGGAAAAAGGTATGATATGAATAAAGGTTTAATCTAGTACTAAGCTTTGTTCATTGTTGATGGTTTGATGATTTCAATTCAAGGGATCAGTTCTGTTGTTTTAAAGTGTTTGCCCTCCATAAATTTCGACAAGATAATCACAATATAACTCATAATTAATGGCGACATTTATTTAACGACGGGTCACAAACGGGGCGATAAAACGAAACGCATGTGACAGGCGGCACAGAATGTGACGCTCTCGTGTCATCGACATTGGAGCCATTCATGAAGCCGTGACGTCACATCCGTTGGCGCAGGCGCATCGCATACTCACCCACCTACCACTTTTCTTGCTATGTATTAGGTTTTATTTATGGTACACTATACAGTAGCCCTCGCAACAGTGAGAGAGCAATGTGCACTTGGTGCAAACTTCAATTGACAATACATAGCTTTGTTCTTGACTATTTGTGTGATATAACAAAGCTAATGTATTGCTAGCAAGACTAACCGTGAATACGATTATACACATTTAGATAACCTTATTTATTTCATATCTAAGTGTTGCAAATTATTTTTCACAGGTTTTTCTCAACGATCGGATTAATATTAAAATACTTATTTGTTTTGATCGTGTTTTAATGATTTCCTACTCTATAAAATGTTTTGTTTTTGTTGTTGTGATGATTTTGTAGTAACTTAATCAATCAAAATACAGATGTTTGGTGATTTTTCGTGTTAACAAAGAGACAAGGCGTAAGTAAAAAGTATATTTGCTTTAGGTTTATCGGCTCAAACATGGAACCAAGGCCGACATACTATTTCATGTATTTCGATAATTTATTGATACCTATTAATCATTTTCAAGCCAATTTTTAGCGAACTTAGAGCGAATTTTGCAAATGAAATATTTTATAAGATATGATTTCTCCGCTTTACTCGTAAAAGCATGTCCTTAAACATACAACATATACATATATAGGTCGTAACAAATAATATAATATGCATTTAAGGTAGTTTGTACACACTAAAGTGTATTCGCCAAATACAACTAACATATTGCATTAAATGAGATAATTTTGCTTAGATAACATAGTTCATAGAGAACAAATAGTCGTTAGTTGTTGGGAACGCTAAAATATATTGAGTAAAAGCTAAAATCCTGGGAAACCACGTTATGTGCCTACAATAGCGAGTAACGTGCTAATGTTTAACCTTAAGTATTAGAGATTAGTTATATTGCTAAAAATACCTACGAGGGGCGAAGGCAAAAAGGTCCAGGAAATTAGGGTCGGGCTCTCCCTAAAAGGGGCTTTGACGGGAAAAGACTGGAAAGTTCCAACCCTTGTTTAAAATTCTATGGAAGTTTTAAACATTTTTTGTAACTCACTTTTAAGCAATCCGTTTAGGCTTATCATGTTTAAATGTGTCGCATTTGAGAACTTAACGTGACAACCTTCGATCATGTGACCACAGAGGAAATAATCACTATGACAACCAAGAACTTTAAAATCATAACGAATTAGCTCACAGAGGAACTACCTACTAACTAGCTGACCCGACAGACGTTGTCCTGTCAGTCAAAAAATATGCTCTGCAAATTGCAATACAATGTAAGGTAGTACTTTGGGTAATATAATAGGAGAAATATTTAAAAATATCAGATTAGTAGTTTATAAATAAGCGGCAAGCAATGGAATGAGGTAGGTGTATTCAAGATTGATATTCAGTTATTCAGAGCAGAAGACATTTATACATATTAAAGACATAGGAAAATTATAATAAGACACCTCATCATAAATACACATAATATACCTATCTACATTATCTATACAAAGTATAAATAAATAAATAATAAATAATGAAGTTTATTTCAAGGCCAAATAACCCATATTAAAAATTACAAATTAAATGAATTGAGATTAAAATATATAATAAAGCAAAAGCTAAAAACTGAAACACTAAATGTGTTTGGCACGGCAGAACCAACCCAATTTAATAAATAACAAGTACAAAACTGGGTTTTACGGCACTCTATTAGCACATGCCTTATTTCATTTACTATTTTTAATGCTTTGTTTCAAATTATACCGAAAGTTAGTTCAAAGTATAGTAGTAAAAATAAATAAAAAAAATTAAAAAACCCGCCTGCATAAAAAGACAAGTCGACTGAAAAGATGGAAACAAGATTAAATAAATATTAAAGGCAACATGTCATAATAACATGCAGTCGGAGGCATGCATAAAGAAAGTGACATTATGAATGATTGAATTATATGCCTCCGACTGCATGTTATTATGACATGTTGCCTTTAATATTTATTTAATCTTGTTTCCATCTTTTCAGTCGACTTGTCTTTTTATGCAGGCGGGTTTTTTATTTTTTTTTATTTATTTTTTTATTTATCTCTTTTTAGTTATTCTATTTTACGGTCATGATATACCTTTTTGAAATCCTTATAATAAGCCCTTTAATTTGACACCCATATTGCAGTATTCAAAAAAAAAAATTTTTTTTTCACTACGTATAATAGCACCGTACAGCCGCCATGTTGGTTTTTTATAACGCCACCTTCTTAAGAACACTTGGGCTGAAAAGACCAATCTAACGATATCTTAATCATAGAAATCCGTTCAGCCGTTTGAGAGATATGAGGTAATAAAGAATATTACATACAAACATACATACTTACAAGATACGCGCGAAATACATAACCCGCAGTCGGGTAAAAAGTGGGGCGATTTTATCATTTTACTTTCAATTAGAATGGAATAGATAGAACTTCTGTAGTAGAAGAAAGTCCATAGAATCGATCAAATCGGAATTGGCTAGTTTAACAAAACTCAATTTCAGTAATATTAAATCATAAAACTTTTAAATTTATGTTTAAACCAAAACACTTTCAGGTATGATGTTCAGTACGCTGGCTTTCATAAAAACCTGAAACCCTAAAAAGCGAAGCCCTATACGCTACGAGGTCGCTTGTCTTGAAATCAATATAACCTAGACATACAATAAAACGTACTTAAAAAAGTATTGTTGTGACCTTGAACATTCCACAAGTTAAAAAATATCAATAAAAGAAGGTTTTTAAACTGTCTTTGAAATAATACAACTAAAAGGTTACAATACAACTAAATACATAACGTTGAGTGAGGAAAATGGCTTTTCGGGGCTTTCTTGAGAGCGAATTTCATACGGACTAAAATCTTAGTAGGTAATATGATAATATGAAGGGTTTTATAACGTTTACAAATGTTGTTAGCTACTAAATGTTGTCAGATAAAGCTTAGTTATTTCGCTAGCTCAAGAAAAACAAACTGACACCGTGAAGATAATATAAGTACCTACCTACCTACTTATATTGTTTTTTAAAACATCACTGCAAATTAAAACAGCAGTGTTTTACTAACGTGTTCACAATATGTTTTGATGTTATGTGATTTGCTTGCCATGAGACTACCAACCAACATCAACAACCTAACACTTTAACACCGTGTTTTATGCAAACAAAGATTTCTTATTTGTGCTTTTTTTTATTTAACACGTAACCACAAGAAGGGGCCAAATTGCGTTGAAGTCTTTTAGGGGAGTTAGGTATTCTATTCTGAAAATACGAATGAGTATATCTTGTGTAGATAGTTTCTAATCTACGAACAAACGCATTCTGTAATAATTATTACGTTATTTAATAAAAAAAAAATAGAATTTTATATTATTTAGGGCCTGTTTTAAGTGAAAATGGAAAAAATATATTTTAAAACGTAAGGATCAGGGAAGCTTGCCGTTTACAGAACCATTATAAAGCTTACAAATTGCCATTGTATTAAATCCAGGTACCTAACTACTTATATTTAATAATGATAAGATTAATCTTATTCATTGTTTATGTCACATTTAATATTATAAGAAAGTACATAGGTATTGTCTTATATTATCTTCGTAATGTTTCGTAATGAGGAGCTCGGTGGCGCAGTGGTTTAGCGCCTGGCCCAGCGATTGCAGAAGTTAAGCAACGTTCGCATGGGTCGGTCATGGGATGGGTGACCAAAAATTTATTATCTCGAGCTCCTCCGTGCTTCGGAAGGCACGTTAAGCCGTTGGTCCCGGCTGCATTTGCAGTCGTTAACACCCACCAATCCGCATCGGGCCCGCGTGGTGGGTTATGGCCCATCCTCCTTACCACCTATAAGGAAGGCCTATGCCCCAGCAGTGGGGACATCAAAAATGGCTGATGGACAATGTTTAAGATATAACCTAACCCTCAATTAAATGATGGTGTTACAAAAATGTAATGAAACAAACAACCTTACGAAACATACACAATCGTAAAAAAAAGTATGCAAGTACATTAAGTACATACAACTAAATTCTTAAGGATATTTAACAACTGCTTAACAAAATATAACGCTTCAAATTGATAAGAAATATGATTACGACAAGATTACGTCATAAAATTATCGTGTTCAGAAGATTTATTAATAAACATAACCTATAAACTGCAATTTCAGATAGGTAGGTACTTACCTATTACAATAACATAATACCTAATTACATAAAACGCAGTAATTTTAATAAGAAAACAATGTTTATAAATCAATATACCATATATCTACCTAATCTCCAACCAATCTTCAACACATCATAATTTCTTTTACATAGGTCGGTCGTCGGTGCGACTACGAAGCTACACGTAGCGCCATCTATGATTTGCAAGCGCAAACACTACGTTGCTACATGAATGCTACTACAGTGCTACGAGAGGTGAACGACTGGAAGTAGCTTTTCTTAGTACTTTAAACTTATACGCTACAATTAAGTACTTAATTATTTCTCATTAATTTTGTATAGATAAGTGCCGCATTTAAGATACGACAAGAATTTTAGAAGTAAGCTCCTGCCTAATTTACTCAAGCGTTATAGGCGTTTTTAAATAAAAATAAACAATGTCTTACTGTTAATTCGTATCAAAACTTAACTATTAGCGAAATTCTAAGCTAACAGTATGTAGGTAACTACCTACAATCGCTATATTATAGCGATTGACCGCAACTTTAACTGTCATAAGACAATTAATGTTGACAGTTGAGTGTTGATAGATCACATCATTTTGTTCAGTCCTTTCGTAATTCACATGAGTACAAGTACTTGCTGTTCTATTGTCAGCCATTTACATTACCGTTTTTTTTGGTAACGACCACATATTTTTCAGCCTGCATATAAAAAGAACGCAACCACTTCACGCAAACCGACCGACATATTATTTAGCATCCTGTGAACCCAGAGTCAGCCACTTGCGCGCGATCGTTACCAAATTTGTCATGGCCTCCCAGAACATCACGTTGTTTCTGTGGTAATGCTACTACGGGTGTGCATTACAATGCCGAAAATTCATACGACCGAAACATCGATGTATAAAACACCTATTTTCAAAATACCGAAAATGTCGAAATACGATAAACCGAAACTTGAAAGATCGATTATTAAATGACCGAAAGTTCGAAATCACGAAAGTTAAAAACCCCGAAAGTTAAAATGTCGATACTATAACTAACTACCTACACAAACACATACATTTATGAAAGTACGCGTTGCGGTTAATTTGTTTTACTCAAAAATGCTTGTAAAATGGTCATTATTTTGAAAAAATACACCAATCGAGTTTGAAATAGTTTTTTTTCTGGCACTTCGCCGGCCACTGCCGCGGCACGCTCGCTCGGCTCGCGCGCTGGGTTCATGTCAACCTAACATGCTCGTCGTTACGCTCCTCGCACCTATCTTGTGACCTACGGTCTACGGTTTCTAAGTCCCAGTAGACTAGTTTATACTCATTTCCGGCAGCTAAATTTGCTATAAAGTATTTCAGGCGAAGCCCAAAAACACCTCCACAGCCTCAATTAACCTCAAAGAAGGCGACTCGTTTTAAGATTCAACCCAATTCAAATAAATCAACGTGAACTTAGACTTAATGAATTTTTAACTCGTCGGGTATTTGATACGTTTGATACTTTGAATTTTGCTATTTTGAAGTTGTACATATAATGATTTTCGACATTTTAAACCATTTGAATTTTAATTTTCGACATTTTGAACTTCGACATTTTAACTTCAGACCAATACGGTAACCCTATCGAAAGGGTAACCCAAGTAAGCACTTACCGAATACGAAAACCCTATCGAGGAAACCCTATGAAGGCTTTATGGAGGGGTTTTAAAACGTGTTCAAGCAATTTATACCTAGTTCCACCTGGGCCGAAGGACCAGAACCGCTTACCGTTAATGGGGTTTTGATTGGGTATTTCATGAACCGCTTACTGTTAATAGGGTTTTTGATTGGGTATTTCATAGACTTGTTTTCAAAAATCCTATCAATACGGTAAGCATAACGTCTACTAACCATATCGAAAGGGAAACCCTATAATTTGGTAAATTTTTTGATAGGGTTTCCCTATCAATTGGGTTAACCAAAAAAAGGGGCTTTCCGGTCCCTGCTTCAGACATTCTAACTTTAGACTTTCTAATACGTACCCATTGCGACCTATGTACGTTCCGAAAAGCTTTTTGATTAACCATTTTTAAGTGATTATTATAAGAATAATCTTGTTAGTTTTTTAAAATTTGTGATTAAGATAATTTACTTTAATTTTTACCCATTTTTTAATTATTAACAGCTTACGCTTATTGCCAAAAGTGGCTCAAACCACTTTGAGTACGTGACGCAGCGGCAAGAGCTGTCTTTGTGTGTGTGTGCGATGCTCAAGCGCCCCTAGTGCTTAACTTCTGTTATTTTGTGGCCATAGTTTTGTATGGATTAGAAGCTGCGTTCGGAATTACGTATGTACGGAATTCCGAACGCAGAAGAAATATTTTATTATTATAGTTCATTAATATGTGGTTGTTAGTTGACCCAAATAAAGAGAAAGAAAAAAATCCAGTCCATCGCCGACTTGCTTCTTATTCTACCACTATATCGGCGTAATTAATATACATTCATTCATTCATGCAAAATTACAGCTTTCTAGTACACTTAGGGCCTCTGAGCCGCGGACGGACAGACGGACGAAATATCGAAACTATCAGATTTCTTTGTTGACTTGACTACGGAACCCTAAAAAGGGACAAAATATGTATTTCGAGGGAGTATCTAAACGTCTACGGCGACCGCCCCTATATACATACACCTATTTCTATTGAACTTCATCACACATTAAATACAATTAAAATGATCTTACGACAAAATAATTGTAATACCGCAATTTCTGCTGGGTTTAACTTACCTTGTTTGCTGAATGTCGCCTCGTAATACAGCAAGCACATTGTGTATAAAAACACAGGACTTACAATAACTATTAACAAACACACAATCCAGAATAAACAACTGATGGAACCTCTTAATTTATTATTGCATCTTAAAACACAGTCATAAACAATCTTGGTTTTAATTTAAAAATATATTCTTCATAAAACTGTCATAATTATTCTACTATTCCTCATTTTTGTGACTTTAAAAATCGTAAAATACATAATTATTTTGCCTTGAGTTTAAAATAATTTTTCGTGTTAGATGGTATTTTGGAAGTTTAATAAATAATAACGAATAAAATAAGATTTCATCAAAAAAAATAAAAAAAAAAATTGACTTTGACCTTCAATAACTTTGTAGCTATTGGTTTCCCAGGTATAGTCTAAAAGACAAAAATGATCCTGATGATGGGCGGAATGCGTGGACTTCGGCTTCGTTGAGGGTCTTGTTACACCCGTTATACAAAATATATTAAAATATACTTAAGTTTACTTTGGAAGTGATGATTGCCGCGATAGTAAAAAATTTGATAAAACACTATAATTTTTGCACTTCCTGACGTTTTGGCACTTTGCAGTTGCCGTGGATACAAGTTTGTAGAGCTTTTTTATTAACTTTATATTTCGTGACCACTGCAGCTGCAAGGATTCCGAAACGTCGGGAAATGCCAAAATCTATTGATTCATAAAAATAAGAACTTATAAAATCGCGTTGATATCCTTTAAAGTGTTTAATTTCATTCCATTTTTATTGAAACTATTTAAAAACAGCACTCGAGAGTTCTGTAGATTTTACTTACTTGTTTGCCGTAAAAACGTGGAAACATCATTATTTATGGTAGGTACATGTAGGTAAGTACTTAAAACATTATTTTTCTAAAATGACGGAAAAAATACACTAAAGACACTAAAGACACAAAAAGTAAGTCTCAAGGAAATTATAAATACTTTGTACAACAAGTACTTACAATTTCCTTGGTAAGTCTATGATTTTGACACTTAGGACTGCTACTTGACACTTTCGCATCGTAGACAGCCTACTTGACGGTCGTTTTTAGTCTTTATAGCAGAGTCACTTGCATGTTTTTGGGTGGGCTACCACTTCGTAGAAATATTAAATTCAAAATAAAATCAGAGTTGACGTAAGTTGTGATATAGAACACAAAACTGGCACAGGTATGCGGTATTAACCCTTATACAAATAAGAACATATAAAATCGCTTTAGTATCAGTAAAAGTATTTCGATCCATTTTTGTTGATACTGTTTGAAAACAGCACTTGAGCGTTCTGTAGATTTTGTAATAATTTCGGAATAAAACCAAGATTATTTTAGAAATATAACTGTATAAGACTCACCTTAAAATGCTGATGAGCTGCCTGCTCCTCTGCTTCGTAGATATGTTTGATGTTCTCGATGCGTAGCTGCTTCAGCACACCAGCTACTTCAATTCTACAACAAATATTTATACTTCAGTTTTAAATAATAGTACAGTACCCTTAGCACATAAAGTTGATACAAATCAACCTATGTCCAAGAATTGGAATGTAATTTTGTATTGGATTTGTACATTACATACTGAGCTGCTTTTTTCTGTAAAGGAACTCTGGTTGATTTGAACTCAATTTTTTTAGTGTTAATAGTACTTGTTTTGTCTTATGTACAGAACAATAGTGTAATACAGTTAGTACTGTCCATACTGTGTTGGACTACTTTTTTTAAAGATAATCAAATTAAACAAATGAGATACATCTGAATGTTTCACCACCACCATGTTGAACCACATTATTTCATAATAATAAATGCTTGGACAATTTCACACAGCGCCATCTAGCCCCTCCGTATCGGAAGGACAGTTTAGTAAAACGCCCTTCTAGTATAAATGACGTTAAAGTAAAACAACCTTAGTAGGTTGTTTTACTTTAACGTTTTACTAGTGTAAAACGTCTGAAATTAATATCGGGTGATCTACTCGACAAAAATGTATGGAACAGCTGATTATTTTTTTGCTCTGATTAAGTTGGCCCCATCGGAGGGGTCAAATTGAACAACTATGTCTATAGGGCCAACTTAATTAGAGTAAAAAAATAATCAGCTGTTTTATTTTATTTTATTTTATTTAAGGCAGACCTTACTGCCAACGGCTGCTACATTATTTTAGGTGTACATTAGTTACATTGTATAAAGTATACAAAAAATCTTAATATTATAGATTACTAACTATAATAGGTACCTTCATACACCAAAGTACAAAATAAATATGTCTGTCACGCTCATAAGCTTCGATAAAGACTTGTCTGAGTTTTGGTAGCGAGTCCTTCTTGCTGTTCTTAATGATATGTATCATAGGCTGTTCCATACAATTTGGTCGAGTAGATCACTTGATATAAATTTCAAACATTTTACAAGTAGGTTGTTTTAGTTTAACGTCATTTATACTACAAGGGCATTATACTAAACTGTCCTTCTGATACGGAGGGCATCTAGCCCCATACTAAGCTAAAATAGGTGTTAGAAAACTTGTACTAATACTTTTTAAATATTTATTTATACTTATTACCTAACACCCAGACCCAATTCATCATTTCAATTTCTGCCTGGCCGGGAATCGAACCTGGGATATCTTGCGTGGTAGACCAGCATGTTGACCACTGCACCACTCAGTTCTTCAAGTAAAAATAAATTTAAAAATGAAAGTATACCTTATTCTCATATTTTCCTGCAATCTCCTCAGAGGCCCCTGGTATTCTTGGGAACGTCCACCGCGCACTTCTGTTAGCTGATACTCAACATGCTTTACACGCTCACAGTAAAGCTGCTCTCGTAGAATAGCAAATTGTCGCTCCAGATTTGCTGAAAATTCAAAATAGGAAATTAATATGGAAACCATGTACAAATAAATTGAAAAGTCTTCAGAAAAGATTATATGCAATGTAAAAAATAATACCTTTTGATGATTTTATGACTATTGATCTATATTTTTCACAACAGTCAATCTACCTATATATCAGCTGTTTTAAACTGGAAGTGAGTTAATTTAACTGTAAATTAGCTTCAATATCTGAGAATGTAGAGTAAATAGGCAGTAATATCTTGTTTATCGTAGATGACATACCAATATTCAATCTATTACTTTCTTTTTTTATAATAGTATTTATTACATGACAAGAAAGGAACATTGAAATATCAAGACAAGTCAGTAAAAACATTTTTATTATCTTTGAATAAGTGTGACCATTCAGCCATCAGCTCTAATAATGAACTGGATAAAACAAAGTAATAATAAAACAAATGAAGTGAAAGAAGTGTGCAAGGATCGTAGCAGGTGGTGATCCATAGTCTCTGCCTACCCCCCATGGGAAACAGGCGTGAGTATATGTATGTATGTATAAAACAAAGTTACTGCTACGATTTATTTACTATATTAACCTAATTGTACAGGGACCATTAGATTTAATAGAACACTAAAACTTACTTTATTGCAGAATAACGAACAAAATTTGGTTCAAAACAAATAGGTAAGTAGGTTACTGCCAAATATTATCAAATATCAAATATTGACATAGTTTCATGTATCTTATTAACATGAATATATCGCTAACAAGTATAACAGTGAATTTGCAGTAATCCTGTGTGTTTGAGCTCTAAATAAGACAAACATTGTTTGTAAACATAACCTCAAAAGTGTTAAAGTGCCCACCTAAATTGTCCAAGCATTCATTCCTGCGCCGCTCACACTCGCTCTCATCCATCTCCGAGGAGTCGTCGGAGTCAGGCTCATCAGCTTCCTCAGCGCTGGAGTCCCGATCTGGACCCCGAGATGATCCTCCAGATCTTTCAGTATCGCCCCCGGACAAATCCCCATCTCCATCACTGTCACCTTCTACTTTCATCGACGGCATTTTATTTCTTTAATTGAATAAACTTCCACACTAGCTATTAAATTCTCACAGGAAATTGACAAAAAATACGCTTTCCCTCTTTTCGACTTAAAAAACGACCAACGTCAAAATCGTCCGTCATCCGTCATCACTGATGTGCAGGGTATACAATCTTAGTACTAACAAAGCAGTATGAGAAAACAAACGAAACTTTAGTTCCAAAACACGTATACAGATGGCAGGTTTTGTCACAGTTTCTTAAGTAGTACGCAAGATGGCGCTATGGTGGTGAGTCGGTATTTTCAGGGTGACCAGCTACGATTCCATTCTTACATTAGTCCATTTATTATACAAATTGGTACCTTTGAATTTTGATAATCAATGGTTTAGTAATCCACTTTGTTCTTGTGGACATTACTTTTGCATTACAGTAGTCTAATCCTGACTTTCTTTTTCAAAATCATTTGTGATTTAATGAAAAATTAAATATTTTACAAAATAATGATGTTCCCTAGAAAAATATTTGGTATTTATTATCGTTTTAGCTTGCAACACTACAAGCAAATGGTCGCCGGTTCTGTTTACAGTGCTGTGTCGTTATTTTGTTTGTTTTACTTAGTTAATTATCGATTACAAAGTGTTTCTCCACCTAAGTCCGTTGAGTTGAACTCTCGTTCCTCCGGCCGTGTCGAGTTTTGTGCTTGTGACGATTTTTAAGCTAAGAATTGAGATAGGAGTATAGGACTCTTATTGGATCTTGTGAAGACGGTGTTTGTTTTCATAATGTCTAACAAAGTGTGTTGCGTACCGGGATGTTCAAACAGAGCAGGTACTTATATTATTCACTCTTTTTTGGGCACACTCGACCAAAGCCATTTATGCGTCGCATCTTTCATAACATAACGAACTCATACCGACCGACCGTTCCTATTTCAGGTTCGAAGGACGTTTTGCATAAGTTCCCGAATCCAGCTAAGAACAAGGATCGTTTTAACACTTGGGTCTATTCTGTTGGTGGTGAAATTTTGGGTCTCAGCAATGACCATATTTTCAAATACCGCCGTGTATGCCATCAGCATTTCGAAGAAAAGTACTGGTGCCGAAATAATTTGCTCAGCAATATTGCTGTACCAACGACGAACATGCCAGGTCAGTTTTATAATGCAAACATATCTGTGTACCTGCTTGTAATTTTTTTAAGGCCGCTGACAAAAACTTCTAGTCACATTATTTTGTCATTAAGTCGGCCAAGTTGTATGTTCCATTGAATCCCTAAAAACTCAACTCATCTCATTCTTTCACTCATCATTAATAGGGAAATATTTGTATGACGAGCGAGCATAAGCTTTTGTGACTGTCATGGATTTTTATTCATATTAAGTTTATTTACACTTGTTCAGTCGCCATATATAAGTGTGGTCTTTGGAGATAAATGATTGGTGTGAAAGTAAAAACTGTTTATTTATAATCTATGAAGAATTTAGTGCAGAATATATCATGTCACAGTATGTAATTTATAGGAATAACGGTCATTTTATGAAATAAAAAAATAAATTTGAGTACTACGCACCGTTCAAATATTGCTAAGTTGCTTGAATAATATTTAACCTATCAAGACATGGAAAATGAGACACAATAGAATTTGTTATGTTGTCCGGACGCCGGAGGCCGCGTGCGTGGGCATTGATGAATGTAATGCTCAACTTTTTTTTTTTAATTCAGTAAAAAATTGATAACTCTGTTCCTTCCATTTCAAAGTCAAAGTCAAAATGGCTTTATTCAAATAAACTTAATACTTAAGCACTTTTGAATCGTCTATAGTTTCCTACCACATTAACATTATAAGACCGCCTTTGCCCATCGTAGTTGTACTATTATGTATTCTGTGACCGTAGATTAAAGTTTTAATTTGTAATTGTATGTTTTGTAATGTGTGTGTACATAAAATAAAGTGTTTATATAGCTATCTATTGAATATTATAGTAAATTCGTTTTTCAAATGTGATATTATTGTTTCAGGATTGACATTGCCAAAATCAACTTTTAGTGAAAGTTTAAGACCCTTGCGATCAATTCAAAATGTGTTGGAAGCATCAACCTCAAAAGGTACTTTACTTTTTATTTTAATTTAATATATATCTTCCTTAATTTTATAAAATAATAAATAATCTGCTCATTATTTTATTTTATTAGATAAGTATCTTATTTCACTATAACATTTTAATTGACTAATTAATAATAATAATAAATATATACCTACATTTAACTATTGAATATTGAAGTTTGGAATTTTGAATTTATTTTTTTTACGTAGTCTAAAAAATAAATAATATTATTTCAGGTCCTGAAGCTTCACAAGATAAGGTTCAAGTCCAACCAACTATTTTTGATGCTCAAATGAAGGAAAATGTTGGTAAGTGAAGAATCAATTTTTACTCTTATCAAAAATGCCTTATAGTAATAATTTAATATCAACATCATCTGTTTGGCTTTGAAATATCGTGAAGTTGACAATAACATAATGAATTTATGAAGATATACAAATTTATTAATAAGTTCAATACAGTATTAAGGCGCTTTCCTTAGCGAAAGTGGCGCCGCGATGAATTTTATTTAATATTGTAATTCTAATACACAATTTAATTTACTATTTTCCTTTTCAGAACCAGTTCCTGAGACTACTTTAAATGTTGCTGCAACTCAACCTACTGGAATTATCAAAGACATGGAAATTGTTCATATTCCAGGTAAGTCATCCTCGTCATTTTCGATTTGGCTTTTTGAAAGAGTGAAGTTTACAATAACATAATGTAATTTCTGATGTGATACCGGTGATTTCATTAATAAGTTTTTACTGCAGTAGGTATTTCTTTTGAAGTACTTTTTTATGTAATTAATTGTTGTGATCTTCAAAGTAATTTAAGATTTATCGAGATGAAATAATACAACTTTTAGTGTCAGTCAACAAGAAAGAATTCATTTACTCTTTTTACCATAGTACAAAAGAACAGATAACACAACATTAATTATTTTCCTTTCCAGAACCAGTTGCTGCGACTACTGCTATAAATGTTGCTGCAATTCAACCTAGTGGAATTATTATTTCTAAAGATATAGAATCAGATCAAATTCTTGGTAAGTCATACCATTAATAAATATTTTTTCTCACTTAGGGCGGCCGCATATTGTAAGAAATTTCTGTCAGAAAAATTCTGACGGTTGTCAGAACGTACTTGGTGCATACATTTTGTATTAGACCCCGCATGCTGTTAGAAAAATTCTGTGTGCAGGAAAATGACAGAAATTTCTTACAATTGCCCTATTAACTTCCCATTCTCGGCTGTAATGTCCTATCGTCAATGATAAATGGCTACACTGCTTGTCTAATGTTTATTAAATATGCTGTTGATTGTTTTTCATTTATGTTATTTTTAAATTGCAGAGAGCAGTATAACTGGTATAACCAAAGTTGTGCAGAGAAGAAAACGATGCACTCCTGTATCTCAAGTTGAGCAGCATTTGCGTAGGAAGCTCATACGAGTTGGAGTCAGGCTGAGTAAATGCCGCAGCAAAGTCAAGAAGCAGGCACTCAAGATCAAAGCCATGCAAAATATTGTTTCACATCCAGAACTATCAAAAGCTCTTGACAATTTGCCCAGCACGGCAAAAACATTGACATTGTTGCAATTTCGAGAGCAGAAAAAAGGCCTTAAAGGACGACGTTTTTCACTGAAAGAAAAACTAATGGCTTTGTCTATTTTTAAACAAAGCCCAAAAGGGTACAGATTTTTCCGAAAGATATTTATCTTGCCTTCACCGCAGACACTGGTCAAATTAATAAATATGGCAGATATCAAGCCAGGAATCAATGAAGCAACACTACAGCAGATCAAGAAGGCGGCTGAAAAAATGAAAATAGAGGATCGACTGTGCATGGTATTATTTGATGAAATGTCACTCAAATGTAGTTTAAGTTACAATGAGAGGAAAGATTATGTTACTGGGTTTGTTACCAATGGTAAAGAAACGCGCCCTGAGTTTGCAGATCATGCTCAAGTTTTTATGCTGAGAGGCTTGATAAAAAATTACAAGCAGCCAATTGCTTACACATTTTCGCAAGCTGCCACAAAAGGGCCTGAATTGGCAGCTCAATTGAAAGCCGTTATAGGCAAATTGCAAGAAGCTGGTCTGATTGTGGTTGCCACTGTATGTGATCAAGGGACTAACAATGTACAATGCATAAAGCTTTTAATGCAAGAAACACAAGCTACTCTTTTAAGAAAAGGAGAAGAACAAAGAGGAAATTATTTTCTTATAAACGAGCATGAGATAATACCTTTGTATGATCCACCCCACTTAATGAAATGTATCAGAAATAATTTGATTACAAAAGATTTGCAATATATTAAAGACAAGAGTAAGAAAAAAGCAAAATGGTCACATGTACTTGGTTTGCACAATGAAAACCCAGGTTTCCGAGGAATAAGGCTTGTGCCGAAATTAACAGACTATCATTGTATCCCAGCAAAAATCCCTAAAATGAAAGTTAAATACGCTACACAAGTTTTCAGCCAAACTGTAGCAACAAACATGGGCTACCTTGCAGGTAAGCATATGATTACTGTTCAAAATTTGTATTTATTGTATAATTGCTCATAAAAGAGACTGCCGATGGAAGGTACTTACTGATAGCGTTTGACTCTCTACTTGGTGTTGTTTTATTATTGGAAGTATTAATTTTCTGTTTTATGAGAAATACAGTGCTCTCTACTGTATCACTTACTCGAAGTAGGTTGTTTATACGTAAACAGTTCCCAGATCGTACCATCCATTAGAGAAATATAGAAGTTTGCCAAAATGTTCAAAATCCATCCTGTCAAAATTATGAGATTAAAAACAAATTATTTTTTGATTAATTACCACAGTATTATTCCATATATATCATTAAGGCGCTGTAGGTAGTGAAACTAGCGCCGGCCGCCACTACATTTATTTTTATTACTCGTAAATCCAAAATGTTTTTTTAAATATTGACTTTGCTTACGAGTAATAAAAATAATTGTAGTGGCGGCGCTAGTTTCACTACCACCACGCCTTAAGGCGCTTTCCTCAGCGAAAGTGGCGCCGCGGTGAATTTTATTTAATATTGTAATTCTAATACACAATTTTAATAAAACTTCTCGTGGAATATTAGGGTCCATAGTCTAGTATTTTAGAAGATATCATTACATTCCCTCGTAGTCACTGCTAGAAGTAGATAGCAAAACTGCTAAAAGTGGCCGTTTTTGACACATTTGCTTTCTACTTCTACGAATAACTGCAAGAGAATGTAGTGATACCATCTAAAGATACCTAAAAATTCCACGAAAAGTTTTATTAAAATCCTTTTCTATTAATTAAATAAAAACCTCATAAGGGCGCCACTTTCGGTCAGGGAATCGCCTTAAGGCCAGTATATTCCAAATTATTGGCCTTTGGCCTATGTTTTATTCAACGATAAACAATCAAATATTCTTTATTTTGAGCAGATAAAAATATATGTTGAAGTTTCATTAACGATCTCGATTATTTTACGGTTAAAAATACGATATTCGTATCTTCACTCGACTAAAAAATATGCAAAGACAGAAAATTTTCATAAATTTTATATTTTTTGGATAATACTTAAAGTTTATCAATCACTTATTCACGAAAAATATATAGAAAAATAGGTAATGACATATAAAAGAATATTCAACGGTTACTTTTTCAAAAAGTGTCTTTATGCTCAAAATAACAACAAAAACATTGAAAAAGTGAGGTTATTTTCATTACTCTTCACGCGTAAAGAAAAAGACAGAGACAGAGTTTTTGGAATATACTGGCCTTAAGCATTTAATGCTTATACCTACCTTCACCATTTTACATAAAGCTTGTAAGAAAGAAAATAAAGTTAGTTAGTTAAAGGTAGGGTAATGGTAGTTATTTATTTGTCTCAATAAAGTCAGTCTGTCTAATAAAGGTAGTTATTTGTCTCACACCAATGCTATATTGAATAATTAGTATTAACAATGATTGTTTGATTGTTATTTTATGCTTGAGAGACTGGTGCTTGAAATAAGCCCTTCTTCGAGTCATGGATTTCAAAGCATAACTGTAACTGTTTCTAACAATCATGTTTTATTTATTATAGATAAAGGAATTCTATCATCGGAATGCAAGGAAACGGCCGACATATTGTTATTTTTCGACCGACTTTTCGACTCCGTCAATGGGAGCTTCGGGAAAAGAAAAAAACATGGAAAGCCACTCCTAGGACCTGCAACTCCTACATCAGTGCACCATGAAGTATGGAAAGATTCAAAAATAATGTTAAAGAAAATGAAATTCATTAATTCTCAATCTTTAAAGGAAGAACATGTCCCTACTCTTAATAACTGGGTATGGACAGTAGAGGGCATAGAGTTATTGATAAAAAAACTAAATATCAAATATGGGATCAATTCTATTTGGTTGCGGCATCTGAATCAGGACCCAATCGAAAACTTTTTTGGGTCCATTAGAAGCCATGGGTGTCGCAATGTAAACCCATCTCCCGAAAAATTTGAGTCTGCGTACGCTACGTTATTGGTGAATAGCCTCTCTAGTGTCCATGCTCCGGGCGCAAATTGTGAAACTGACCATTGTTATGCCCTTAGTAACATAATCATCGTGGACAGCGACTGCAAAGAGAAACCTATATGTGAGTTAAACTATATACCAGATGTAACAATAACACCCCTTGAAGACAAAAATGACCCACGAAAAATGGGTGCTTTACAGTATGTGAGTGGATATTTTGTAAAAAACGCTAAGAAAAAAGTCTTCAAGGGGTGTAGTCAATGCAAAAAAGATATGTTGAGTACAGAAGAATTAGAATATATAAAATATAGAGAATATTGTAATAAAAAATGGCTTTGCAGTCCAAGTCACGCTCTCTTGTGCTGTATATCAAGTCTGCAAGATATCAATTATAGTATTTTAAAAGAAAATATTGAAAAAAAAAATGTAAGTGAGTTAATTAAAACGATAGTATTAATATATGTAGAATTTGATTTTATCAAATGTGAAAAAAATAAAGAATTGTTAATAAATTATTTAATAAAGATATCTTGCAGATTTTTCATATTTAATTATTGCAAAGATCTAAATAAAATATTAAACAATAAAAGAGAGTGTGACGATGACACCGATGTTTTTAAAGCAAAAGCAAAAAAATATTATCAAAAATGTTTTAAAAGAAAAAATAAATAATGTATTTATTTCATTTACATCGTGTTTTATTTCTATCCAGTAACTACCTTGGTATAGTAGGTACATTTATTAAAGGACCGATTTTTCATGCCTCTGTTAAGGTTTAATCAGAGAATAGATTTGTTGTTTTGAAACTCAGATTTATTTCCTGATTAATTCTTAACAAAGGCATGAAAAATCGTCAGTGAATTAACCTAGTTTCCCAGCTAGCTAGAGCATCACATGGTGATATTAGTTCCAAAACTCGCGTAGAGATGGCGGTACTGGGTAGTTTCCTATTTTACCGCCTGAGTTAAGTCTCTATTCCCTATTATAAAAAGTACTCTGTGCTGATGTGTCAAATCCGTTCACTGGTTGACGTTGGGTGCATTCCAGCAGACTAACCACTGAGTCATTGATCGCCATAGAGTACATTTTAACCATAGGATAATAAAAATTTAAGTTTAAAACAAATTTATTTCCATTATTAATAAAATTGGGGGCTAATTTGTCTAATTTCAAAATCTATCGCAGTCGCTTTCAGGATGTTATACTTTGATGCTTCTTTTGGCACAAATAAAAACTTACCAAAGAAATGCAGCAATGTGACACATCCATCTGTCAAATGAAAGCGATTGCGATAGATTCTTAAAATTAGACAAAAGGGAGTTTTGATTCGGAATTCCGAAATGGAATCATTCCGAACGCAACGATTAGTCCATACAAAATCTATGAACCTACCACACACATGCGGTATGCGGTACTTTTCCGTTTGGAGTTTTCATATCCAAACGGATTAAAATAACGTCTGTATGTATGTGGCCGGCTTAAAATGGGTACATTCCAGCAGACCATTCGTTCAGTAAATTGTTTATAATAAACAGGACTAACTCAAATTTAGCGGGCGATTCACCCCCCAAGGTGATGTGGTCGTCCCGTCCCCCCCGAATTAAAATACTGTGGTGATCGATGACTTAGCGGTTTGTCTGCTGAAATGCACCCACTGACATAACGTCACCCGCGGGAGCGGGAGTTTTTGGCGCCTTTTTGTCGAGTTCGGTTCGGTGACTATTTTATAATTATTGGCAAATCTTATTCATTCATAGCAAATTCATAGTGGATAAATTATTAATAACTTTTATTGTCAATCAGAACTGCACCATTTTTAAGACACAGTGGAATTGAATTGTCTTTTGTGGCACAAGTGTCTACGCACCTGAACAACAGTTAGGCAGCCTGTGTTTGCATTTTACCGCCCACAAACGTCATATAAACGTCAAGTACCCCGTCCACACATCGGCAGACGGCATCCGAATCCGAAACTAAAGCAATATATAGCAGATGCATAGTTAGTTACCTACACAGTGTTTTGTCACTTTCGTTTCAATGTCAAACTAAAATAGTATGACAGAGAGTAACCATTGTGTAACTACACACATCTGCTAGGTATACAATTTTTATTAGTAAGGGGGTTAGTGTAGGTACGCGTACACTGGCACAGAATAGATAATAATGCTACTGGTGACTGAATGATAGAAAGAAATACCTAGGTACCTACCTACCTAACATTAAATAAGAATTTATATCTTAGCACTGGTTTATACCGTCAGGCCCACGGTAGTTGGGATGGATAGGGGGGGAAGGACGTCCGGAAGGTACTTACACTTACATCAATGAATCGGGAACAAATGTTAACGCAAGCTCATCACACGAATAAAAAACTTCTTCTTGACAAGGCTTACTACTCTATAAAGGAATACTTTGACGATAATTTAGGAACTTAAATAAATATAAATATGTACGTACCTAGTAAAATTATATTATTATGTTACATAAAGATATATAAAACTATAAAGAAATATAATATTATAAGGATAAATGTCAATACATGTTATGACATAATTAAGTGTGTATAATATTAGTACTTTCCTATAATTATTAGTGAAATAAGATTTATTTATTGTACTTAAATAAGTAGGTATGTTGCAGTGCCCTTACAGGGTTCTTGTTTGTGTCCAAATATTTTTTTTTTATAACACCATATTGTTAACAACAAGACGCAATAAAGATATATGAATATGAATATGAATATGAATATGTTGTCACAATATTGTACCCTGCCAGGATTCGAACCCAGGACCCATCTTGACTCAAAAGGTAGGATCGTGATAGATACTGGCTACCGTGCACCAAGCGGCGTCGCTGGTTGCCGGACGTGGTATAGCTACGGTAGGTGTAGTATTAGTATATCATGCGCACCATAGAGTACATGATGAGTTGTGCGTGCGTGCGCACGCACAACTCGACTGCTAGCTATGTAGCACTCGCGATCTGTTGCGCGCGTTACATTGCGTGTTTATTACGTATAGGTAAGTAATATGCAATGCTTTTTTAAACCAAAATTGACAATCGTTTCCCAGCAATAATTTTGAACAGAAATTTAATGGTCCTGCCTGTGCCTGATGATGGGCTGAACCAGAATACGTAGACGTCGGCTCGGCTTCGTTGAGGGTCTTTATACGCCCTGTAATAAGTATTCTATGACGATAGGTCAAACAAACTTAGAAAAGTAGTAAACTGTGTAACAAACAACAGCAACATTTTCTAAGGGAAAAAATAACGAAAATTCAAAACGAACAGCTCGGGTTCCGTTGTTAAAATTTTCCTATAAGTAAAAATAATTAACATTTTTCATTAAAAAATAAAGAGGTAATTTTGGATTTTTGTTACATTGGACCTACCTATTTATTGCTGAAAACTCCCAGAATAAAACGAACATTATCTGATATTAAATTTAATAGGTACTCTATTATTTACATTAAATTGTTCTCTATTAACATGTTATTTATATTTTTAATTATTTATTCAGTTGTTAATAAATTATATACAGGACTATTTATAAATTAGACAATATCAATACTGTGAAATCTCGACAAATCCACATTATCATCTCTTTATGTGCACGAAAACTATTTGCTCGTCAACAAAAAGTCTGTTATAAGGTAGTTTTATAATATAAGGTACCTATAGATGTATTTCTCGGAACCAATAGTTTTCCTGTACACCGCAACGCAGTAATAACTTAGAAACACACAGAATAAGATTTATAACAAAAAGACCGATTAAATTTAGCACCTCACAGGCTACTGGTTTACGTTCAATACTTTATCAACTTACTCAGCTAATGCAATATTCTCGATCAATTTAAAACATTATGACACGATATAATTATCAAAAATCAGTACACATAACATGACAATGGTAATGGTTCAAAGTACCTACAACGTACATACAAAATAACATATTATTTACTCATTTAAAAATTGTGATTATTTATAAAAAAGAATATTGAACCCACTATTCATCGTGGCCTTATGTATTTGGCACTAAATTATTTGGAATGCACAATTCTATCTACACAGATATACAAATAATGTTAACAAACTAATTTAAAATACTTACCCCTGGATATTTAGAATATTGTGTTCATCTTACAAATTGTATTGCAATTATCTACTCTCCCTCTAATGCGTTGGTGAATAAGTAACTCGACAACATCAATGAAGTCACCAGTTAGTATCGCAAAACCGATAAATGAGGTAGCAAATTATAATAATTTATTGGTTTAGGTTCAACTAACTACTTAGCTCTCCTAAAGTATTGTAACTAACGTAAGTTAGACAAGTGCGTAGCAAACTGTTAATTGTGGTAGTCCACTGTTCTATAATATGTTGTCAAGTTACATCACTACAAATATTTTTTGTAAAAAAAGACACTTTAATAAACGAGTAAGTACATTAAACTGAACTAATCGTCCCAACATAACTCGAGCACACCAAACTTTACTATTCAATACCATACTGTTATCATAACAGTGGTAAATACCAAAAGGAAATACACTTTTGATTGGCCGAAAATTGGAAAAGGTATATGTACTATAAAAAACAGATATGTCGTTGTACAGTAAGGTTTGATTATATGGTTATAAAATATTGCTTTTCTACACACTACCATTAGCAGTGTCCATAATATATACTTGGTTTATTGTTTCTAGTAAATTCCTAATAAAAGTCACAATTTCAGAATCCCACGAAAAGTCTACTGAAGGTCTTCGAAAAACTTTAAATAGACAGTTAATCTTTAAATCTAACGTATTTTGGCAATAGAGAAATTGTCGTTTTATTGTTTTGATTATTTTTTACTATCTATCATAAAATGGAAAACTATAAATTCCTTCGCATCATTAAGATTTAAGTTTTGATTTTATAAATATTTTTTTAAATTTCTAATTTATTGTTGAATATTAAGATTTACACTAAAATATTTGCGGCTTTAAAAATACATAATTAATATATTTTTTATCATAGAAAATTATAACAACTTGGACAGGCAATACATACGCAATGCTATATTTTTCAGCGAGCAGTCTTTAAATTTGATGAAATATTGTATTTAATTTATTGAAATTTCTACGTTAAATATTTTAAGATTTTCTTGGAATGTTAAAATATGGGTATTATTATTTAAATGCAAATGTAGGTACTACGAGAAGCGTGGTGGTCTAACACTACGCACCAAGAAAAAATATATTTTCGCGGATCAATTTGGTGCATATCTATCATTTAGCACAATGTGACATGGCGCCGGACAATACATGGCGTTGGCGGAAAAGGGTACAATTTAATTAAATAAAAAATACTTTATTACGAGAATTTTATGAACTGTTGTTTGCCAACTCATTCTTGACAACCTATGGAACTATCATATCAACTGACTGAACTCTAGCCCAGGATCTTAACCCCGAAAATATGGAACCAGCAATAAGGTAATTCAAATAGGTAGAATTATTTTAAAACACTGACTTTTTATTTTGAAGGATCATTATTCATAAATATTTTGAAGGAATTATTGCAAAATTGTAATACTTGTAAATCTAAACTAGAAAAAGGTGAACTTTATCTGATCATCAGGGACTCTTCTTTACAATAATTATTTCTAGATTTCGTTAAAATTAGGAATTAGGGATAGACGTGGGATCTAGATTTATAAGTTACTAATGTGAAATGTGACCTCATTACTAATTTTAACGAATTAAAATGATGACTGTGTTTATAAATTATGTAACATTTGAACCAATAAGGCAGTACATTTGTGATTTTTAAATAAAAACCATTAATTTATTGTAATATCCCAAATATTATTGTTTTTCCGTATAAGTTTAAGTCACATGTATGTAAGTAACTTTTACCATAGACAATAAATTATTGCCAGTTACTTTTCACTTTGATCTTGGTCATAGATCTTTTTGCCGTAGGTACTGAACGTTATGTTAAATTAATATTACACATTTTTATCAATATGGCAATATTGCCTAGCGATTCCAAACGACATTTTCATATTTTAACGCAAGTAATTTAGGTGTACCAGTTTGATCCATATTTATTTAAAATGGTATAACTAAGTTTAGATACTCTTGATCAAACTTTCGATTTTAGTAGAGTTGATTGACAATAAAACAAATATAAATGACAAATGAAGTCGGAGCAAGAGCTAGAACGAACAAAATGATACGTTAAAAAGCTGTTAAAAAAAACTTAGACTCAGTTTAATTTAATTGCTCTTTTGCAACCTGTGACATTTTAGTTACACTTAGTAAAATATTTAAGTACATCATTTTTCCTTAGGCGTAACTAGAAAAGGTACCCACCTTAGAATTATTAAATACTGAAATGGCTTCGAAAGTGAACGAATGATTAAGAATGTGGGTGAACAAAAATTTATACCATTTTCAAAAAAGATTCAAGTTACGCCTATGAATCGCCCTGTAGTTATCATCAGAGGTCGGATATGCCGGTCATTCCAGGTCCGCATCGAAATAACATGATTGGGGCCCTCTTAATAAATTGTATTGTGACAGTGGGGTAGGGCTATGTATTGACTTTGTGTTTATCTCAATTAACAAGGAATTCATTATTATAAATATGAGAACTTCTTGCAAAATACAGATAAAAAGGAAGGCTCAAATCATATCACTTAAAGGCGGACCTGGAATGACCAGCAGATTCCGATGTCTGGTTATCACAACTTAGTGACTGTATTTGCATCTGCAAGTATATTTCTCCAACCGAAACGACAGGCAGATGAAAACCGAAAACTGTTACGCGACAAATCTTTTTTTTATATTCGGCTCCCTCGACCGGGTCGGCCCCTCCAGCTAAACACTTCAAAGGGAGCACATCGCTAAACTCTACATTCTCTACGTTATCCGCGCTCGTGCGCGTACCTTCGCCTAAAATCCTGTTTTGCCTGAGAAACGCCGTCGATTCAAAAAGTACAAGAGCAACACGTGTATAATCATTCGCGTGAACATTTGTATGATTGCGGCGAGTCTGTATAGGGTGGGTGGGAGTAGGGACACAAAATAGATATAAGTACTACCGTACAGAAAGGACACTCTCCGCCCCGCCCCAGAATCAATTACCTCACCCCACCCCGTGAGTTCGAGTGCCGAATCGTGTGCTCGTTTAGTCGTATTTGTCAACGTCAACCTATTTTGATATTCAAAGCAATGCGTCGTAACTTTTTAGTCGTGTATGTCAACTGTCAACTTATTCTGATATTCAAGGCAATGCGTCATAACTTTATTTACCAAAAAGTTCGAATTATGACTTGAACGATTGAACGCCACTCATACAGTACAAACTGCACGGTAGCCCTAGACTTACACACACAGTTGCGCGTGTACAAAAACGTCACTAGACGTCATCTGTTTATAACGGCGCGGTTGTGTGGAGTGTCCGGGGTGTGGTAGGGCCGAACTCCCGGGGCTGGGGTCGCGGCGGGGGGCGGGGGCGCGCGGGGGCCCCCGCTAGGTGTGCTTGAGCCAGTGCGCGGGCACCCACTGTGGCTCCCGCTCCAAGCTGTTGATCTCGTTGAGCAGCTGCTGGTAGGCACGTTGTGTGTCGTTATTTATGATTATCATATCGAACAAGTGGCCCCATCTTAGTTCCATGTCTCTCGCTGTACCTATTATCTCTTTCAGTTCTTCCTCCTGTAAACAAAACCGTTGTTAATCACTTTTCTACTGATAGAAATGAACCTATGATTGTAAAGCTATTGTTACAGAATAAATACGAAACTAATTCAAAAACTTAGGAGCTCGATGGCATAATGGATTAGTTAGAGCATTGGCCTGCGATTGTTGAGGTTAAGTAACTTTCGCAAAATCGGACATGGGCTGGGTGACCAATTGAGCTCCTCTGTGCTTCGGGAGGCACGTTAAGCCGTTGGTCCTGGCTGCATTTGCAGTAGTTAACATCCATCAATTCGCAATGGACCCGCGTGGTGGGTTATGACCCATCATCCTTGCAATGGCTGATGAAATAACTAGCTAGAGAGTGCTATCTACCACCTACCACCTTTTAATATTTTAGCTTTCAGCCAGATGGTTAAAAAAATATCTAGGTAGATAAGTATGCTTTTTATATATAGTTGTTAGCGGATGAGAAACTCGAAAAACAAAAATATAAAGTTAAGATTTTCCCCCTTACAAGTTTTAATCATGGTTTTGAGGCTTTGCCTAAAAGATCAATGGAAAAGTATTCTTAAAACATTATTAGTTATTAACTTATTACTAACTTTAAACGCTTCCCCGTTCCTAATCTTCTTCTGGCGCAGTTTCTCCAGGCTAGGCGGCGCCACGAACACCGTGTACGGCTTCAGGTCGGACCCTCGCAGGATCTTCAGCGACTGCGGGTGGAGGTTCAGCACGCAGATCTTTCCGGAGTTTACTACTTCGCGGATCGCTTCTAGTGATGTTCCTGGAAAACAGTAAGTAGATGTTAGTAGGTAGGTAATTGAGTGGAATGGAAATTAGAGTGGCGCAGTGGTTAAGCGCCTGGCCCAGCGATTGCGGAAGTTAAGCAACGTTCGCAAGGGTCGGTCATGGGATGGGTGACCAAAAATTTATTATCTTGAGTTCCTCCGTGCTTCGGAAGGCACGTTAAGCCGTTGGTCCCGGCTGCATTTACAGTCGTTAACACCCACCAATCCGCATTGGGCCAGCGTGGTGGGTTATGGCCCATCCTCCTTACCACCCATAAGGAAGGCCTGTGCCCAGCAGTGGGGGCAAATAATGGCTGATGTCGATGTTTTCGTCAATGTTTCAAAAGTCTCATGCATTGCAAGAGTTAAGTCACAAAAAAGTAAAAAATCGTTCTTCCTTTATATATTCTGTGCTCCTAGTGGGTGGGTTTCCAAAGACAAAATTTTCCTCGCTAAGGTACCCGTCCACGTAAAACATTAATTAACTTCTTGTCTATTATTGTAGAATAGTTAGAATCTTCTTTTGTATTTTTATTTTCGTCCCTTAATAAAGGTATCACTCAGAACTTTTTGTAAGAGACTAATATGAGATCATAATTAATTTGTATGATAGGGTACTCACCATAGTAAGCCTTCTCGTACTCGCCGTGCTCCACAAACTTCCTGTTGAGTATGTCGGCCTCGAACTGCGTGCGCGAGATGAAGTGGTAGTCTTGCCCCGGCACCTCGTGGTCCTTCCGCGGCCGGGACGTGTCTGAAAGTGGAACAACTCGTGTTACGTATGCATACGTTTCAAAAATAATATGGCAAATGAATAGTGCGATTGATTGAACTCCTTATGGGGTTCTAGATAAAGTTTAAAAATTGTTTAAAAAAAAACAAAAAACCGACTTCAAAAAACCTACCTCTAAAAAGCAAGAAATAATATTCGTAATAATAAAAATACGTCTATTGAAGTCGGGTGCGGCTTTCAGAATAAAAAAAAAGGAATTTGTACTCCAGCCCCACCCGACATCAATAGACGTATTTTTATTATTACGTATATTATTTCTTTTAAACAATTTTTTTATTTTTAGTGTAGGTACCTTGTAGGTAAGGTATATTGTAAAGTAATACGACCAATCATCGAGGTAATTCACACAAAATCATACTATTTTCGTGCTTTTTTCAAAATTACTTGGAAAGTACTGAACCGATTTCCAAATTTTAAAAAATGGGACCAACTTGGGAGTGTACCTAATGTAATAACGTTTGAATCATTTCAATCGGTCCAGCCGTCTTCGAGTAATCGGTGGACATACACAAAAAAAAAAAACAAATATAGTATAGACGAACATAGAACCTCCTCCTTTTTTGGAAGTCGGTTAAAAATTTGAGAAATTTTAATTTAGCCTACGCTACTCTGTCCTTGAAATCGGTTGAAAACTGAAATAACGGGTGTAACAAGACACTCAACGAAGCCGAAGTCCACGCATTCCGCCCATCATCAGGATCATTTTTGTCTTTTAGACTATACCTGGGAAATCAATAGCTACGAAGTTATTGAAGGTCAAAGTAAAAAAAAAATTTCAAAATTTTTATGAAATCTTATTTTATTCGTTATTTCCTAATTTTTGTCTACATAAACATTATGAAAATTTTATGTATTTCGTAACAAACAATGACTTCAAAACGTCAATACTCAATGTATTTCATGAGCACGCACATAAACGTTTCCTTTCAACTCGTCTGCACGCAGCTGTGTAGCATTCACTCGCAGGCGCGGTCATTTGTACGCGTTACATTGCGTGGTAATGTATGCAATGCTTTTTTTACACCAAAAATTAAAATCGTTTCCCAGCAATAATTTTGAACAGAAATGGTCCTGATGATGGGCAGAATAAGTAGACCTCGGCTTCGTTGAGTGTCTTGTTACACCCGGTATAGATGTAATTCTCTTTTTTTATAATCAAACGGCCCCCTAGACAAATTAACTTTTGCAAATCTTTGTTATCGTTTCGGTTCGTAACCTACCTAGGGATTTGACGTTTTAAAATTTGCGATAACGAAGATTAACAAAATGTTACTTTGGCTAGGTCTGTTTTCTCGTTTGAAAAACTGCTACTACCTACATAAACATCTACGAAATTTGTTTTAGATTCTTACATAACATTTAAATAAATTGTGTGGTTTTTGTTAGTCATGTTACTTCTGTGGTATAACAAATTGCCCTAAAAAGAATCTACCCAAACTAGAATCTGTCCTTTACAGAAGGGTTATTTTGTAATAAACTTGATGCTTGACACAAACTAATTAAACAGTGACGTTATAGAAGCTTGATGGTCTTTGTATAGATACTCACGTGGCACAGCAGCGGCGAACCTGGAGCTGTCCTCCATGAGCCGCTGGCGCAGCTCGTGGCGACCAATGTTAGGCGGCCCGATCAGCACTATCGGCCGCTTGTTCGATGCCCGGGGGAAGTACAGGCCTACCTCCTCGTATGTTAGAATTTCTTCCTGCTCAAAGTCTGGAAAATGGGTAGGAAATTGTGAATTCATTGAGCCTACTAGCGTAAGGTCACCAGAACCAACTAGTGATCGTCACTCGTAGCCTTGAAGAC
Source organism: Agriphila straminella (assembly GCA_950108535.1). Classification (NCBI taxonomy): domain Eukaryota; kingdom Metazoa; phylum Arthropoda; class Insecta; order Lepidoptera; family Crambidae; genus Agriphila; species Agriphila straminella. Next base: position 7,746,060 of record OX467321.1, on the reverse strand, counting down.
GACGACAATGGGTACCTACCTAATAGCATAGAGTCTGTTGGTGTACCACATTTCGATAAGTACAGGTACCTATATTATGTTTAAAACGTGTTCAAGATCAAGAATAATTTTGTGAATGATCATGGGTTATGAATTCAAAACGAAATCTTGAAGCCAAAGGCAATACTTATGATTGTTCGCTAGTCACTTTTATCTAATACCAAATTCTTACCATCTGTTCCTGATGTGGAGTATAGAGGATACCCTGCCTCGCTGGTGGCCTTCTTGCCCTTCTTCTTGCGCGGTGGTTTCTTGGCACACAGCAAGGTACCCCCTTTCCGAGGTTTGTCTCTCGCCGCCACTTCTCCTGCCAACGTTAGCTTCATGGATTCTCGTCTGGAAATTAATTATATTGTTTACTTTTCTATTACTATTGTGTTCATCATCATCATCGATAAGGAGGATATACCATAACCCATCACGCAGGTCCAATGAGGATTGGTGGGTATTAACGACTGCAAATTCAGCCGGGACCAATGGCTAAGCGTGCCTTCCAAAGCACGACGGAACTCGAGATACTAAATTTTTGGTCACCCATCCCATAATCGACCCTTGAGAAAGTTGCTGAACCTCCGCAGTCATAGGGCCAGACTTAAACCACTGCGCAACCAGGCTCCTCAATCAAAGTTACTTACTGGTGTTGGAATGCTTGGCTCGGTATTAATCCCGCAAGTGATTGGTCCTCCTCGCCCTCCCTAAAGGCTTGCCACCAATTGGGGTCTTCTCTGCTGATCACGTGTAACACGTCACCTTTCTGAAAACTGATGCCTGAAAAAACAAAAATATTGTGAAAAAAAGAAGTGAAAAAATATATAGTGAGGTTTTCTATGTGGATGTTTTTTGATGAAATCTTCAGCACTGAGCCAGACATGCGTAGTTTTTTGGCTAGACCTGGTTTTACCTTTTAGTGATTTGACAAACTGTTTTGCCATGGACCACCCTCTATTTAGATTGGAGGTAGTAAATGTAAGTAAATGAATGAAGGGTTATTATTTTAGGATGGCCTCGCGGACCATTTCTGATGCTTCCAGGGATCACCAGTGGTAGGAGACCTGGGTTGCCGGGTCACATTGGAGTGATTCCCACAAAGGCCCCCGTAACCATTCGGCAGCGAGAGGGCAAGTACCGGAGTTTTAGCGGGTATTCCACACTCCTGAGATTCCATCGAGCCACTAGGGCTGATCACGGGAGGCGGTCGTAGGGGGGCTGCGTCACCGTACAGCGGCCTCCTCCTGCAGAGTCCCACATTCGAATCCCCTGTTCACCTGTTGGGATGCGTAAATGCATTTTCTTCTGTTAACTGCTCCCGTAACACTTCGGTAAATAAAATAGTGTACCACCGGGTCCACCGGTTAAGAACCACTGAACTAGACTGACCCAACTCGCGGCAGGGGATGTAGACGTCGTCCTCGGGGTCGTAGTCGAAGTGCGCGCGCACGTGCAACACGCGGTGCGGCGGCGGCGGGCGCGGCGCGCGCGGCCGCGGCGCCAGCACCACGTGCAGCGTGCCCGACAGCGCGCCCAGCACCTGGCACACCTCGTGCACGGACTTGCCGCGCATCGCGACGCCGTTCACCTCCAACAACTACCGAACGAGAAGCACAACCACCGTTTATCATTATATATATCCACCTGAGAGGCATATCATTATTATTATGACCTCTTAATTTTATGGAGGTAATTAAAACCAGATAATGTGGACCCTTCCGATAAAGTACCTCAGAAACCTTTCAAAATCCGAGGTACTTATAGTAAAATAAATCCGATTTTAAATTATTTACGATCTTCAATCAATGACTAAAAAAACTCAAATTTGCTAAATATGTTTTATAGATAGATCCCTTAGTATTAATAAAAAGTTTCAGAATTTTCGGTTGCGTGAAAAAAATAAAAAAAGTCACTTCGTCTTCACAAATGCACGGAAGAAAAACAGCAGAAATAATACCTTAGGCACCACCGGCCACAACTTTTTCTTTAACATGTAACATGAACTCGACTGTACCTATTAAAAAAAGTTAAGTGAGTTTTGTGTAGAAACTTTTTTTTAATACCGTGTTGTGGTTGGTGGCAGCATAAACTTAATACTTACTAGTATAATACAAACAACTTTGTGTTACCTTAAGTATGAGTATAATATGTTTAATGTTAATTTTATATAATACCTAGGTACTTAAATTAGATTAATTTATGTACTCGCAGACAAACCTGATGTTAGGTTTTGCAAGACAAGTTGCAAACTTTGTGAACATTACTTTTTAATTATAAATAAATAAATAAAAATAATAAGTTTATGGTTCGCAGGTAGTGAGGAATAATCTCCATTCTTCTGTTACTTTTTCGAAGACGAAGTTATTTTCTTTTTTTAGATTTTTTTCACGCAACCAAAAAATTTCCTATTAATAAGAGAACTTATTCCTACGTTTAAAAAATTTCAGCCAATTTGTTTTTCCGTAATAGAATAATAGTTACTAGTTCTTTAAAACTTTTCAATAAAGAAAAATCTCAAATACTTAAATGCAAAAAGGAAATTTCTAAATAATTTAGCAAGACCGACGAAAGATCCTCACCTCATCGCCTTCGTGTAACAACCCTGACTTCTCAGCTATTCCACCTCTCACTATCCTACCGATAATAACTGCTTCACCTTCATTTCTTACTGTAGCACCTGCAGACAAAAAAAAGGCTTAAAAAAAAGAAAAACCTCCTTCGAAAACCGTGGGGCTACTGCCGACGTGATCGAGATTATCGAGATCGAGTTGGAGTCGAGCAAACGTCAAAATAGTACTATGGAAACCATGGAAACCGTTTTCAATGTACCAAAATAATAGAATTTTGAAGTTTATGGCCATGTGAACTCGATCGCTTCAATTCCCGTCGAAAGTATAGGGGTGCTAAAAACAAAAACAAAAACAGCTTCAAAATTAAACAGCACTTAAAAACAAGAAAAAGTACTCACCAAGTGGTTCATTAGTCTTTTCAATTTTAATAATTTTGATGTTTTCGCTGGGGTCGTCCGGCGAGTGCGCAGTTAAAGCTTTATCATTCTCTCCCTTGTGATTATAGTTATTTCCAGTCTGAAACAAATAAACAGCGTTCAATGTCAATACTTTTAAAGACAGGCAAAATTATAAGAGTAGTGTATGGGACTGACTAAAAATAGTGCTGCGCGGCAGATTGTTTTAGTAAAGATTAAGTAATTGAATTGAATTGAAAAAACATTAAAGTATTTTCAAAATGCTTAGAGTTGGAACCTACTAGCTATAAGATGTAATCAGACCACGAGATATGATAAAAATATTCCTTAAAATTATTTGATTGAATCAAGCGTCGCTTGGCGGAAGTCCCAAACCATTTTGAAAAAAAGACACCTCAGGAGTTAGATCGTGAGTAAACCAATTACGCACGATCTAACTCCTGAGGATGCTCCGGGTTGGGGCGAAACACATTGTAGAGTAGCCTAATTGGTGAAGGTGCAAGGTGTGTTGCTGTCTTGCTAAATGCAAGTATTGTGCCCTGATATTTTGTGGTGTGCATGTGCATATTTTTGCGGGCGGGCGGGCGGTGCATCTTGCATATATTGTTTGCGGAAGTAAGCAACATATATTTCTTTTTCAAAATCCTTAAAATTAAACATAATTTCCAGTAGGTAAGTATCTCTTTCACTGAAGTATTTTAAAGCAAGCTGTATCAAAAGGAAGGATAATGTTTGGTATGGTAAAATTAGGCAAATCGCTCGTATTCTATTAGAGTAATTTACCCAACAATGTGCTCTGTACTTTATCTATTAGCCAACCCAAACTCCGGTGTTGATCTTATGCAAATGTTATGTTAATTTCTACGACTCTTTGCTTTTACGGCGTACCGTCCGAGTCAGCCGTTACCCGCCCTAGAGTCGGCCGTTTCCCGCCCGCCCAGAGATAACCACGCACTAAGGAATCATTTCACGGTAATAAATCGAGGTTTATTCTTAAACTTCGAAGAATAACGCTCTTGCTGCCTAGTTTCTTCGGACTTTTATACTCAACATTTTTGGATGGAATAGGTAATGATGAGATGAAGCTGAGATGTTTCAAGTTTTGATTATAACAGGAGAAGTCTGTGAAATTTTGCGCCAAAATGATAAAAGCTGGCGAATATGAATCTTATATCAGATAACATTTACATGGTTTATGAGGTTTTCTTATCTCTTGATATCGTAATTGATAGCCCAATTTATGGAATATCGCACTATGTTGTCTGAAATACCGGAAAAAATATCAGCAGATTCATACATTTTGGTATTTTCGTTATTAATTTTTGTATGAAACAGCGGTTTCATTTTTCGCGATTTCAGAGTTTGCGGAGGATTGCTCAGCTGAAATGGCAGTGGGCTGGACACATAGCGAGAAGAACTGATGGACGTTGGGGTGAAAAGGTTCTTGAATGGCGACCGCGCACCGGATTCGGCTCCGTGGGTAGGCCCCCGACAAGGTGAACCGACGATCTGGTGAAGGTCGTGGGAAGCCGCTGGAAGCAGGCAGCGCAGGACCGATCATCGTGGAGATCCTTGGGGGAGGCCTATACCCAGCAGTGGGTGTCGTGCGGCTGATATGATGATGATGATGATGATTTCAGATTTGGTCCCATAGTAAAAGTTGTTCAGTTTAATGGTCCCTGTCTACCATTGGCTTTATACACTATTTCCAAACACCTTTTATTTCCTACAGGTGGTAGTACCATATCTGTAGTACTTATATTTTACCTTATGCCTGGATCAGGCTCTCGAGCTCCAGCCCGCCCAGGATGGACAGCAGCTCCGCGGCTATCTACAGGTGTACCATATGTGTAGTACATGTTACCTTATGCCTCTTCCCCCTGGTAAAGCAGGCGGGGTCGAGTAACGCCGCCGCCTGGTCGTGCGCCTGGATCAGGCTCTCGAGCTCCAGCCCGCCCAGGATGGACAGCAGCTCCGCGGCTATCGCTGACTTCTCGCCGCCCGCGCCGGTCTGGACGTCTAACACGTCTATGCACTGGGAACAAATTAATACATTATAACATAGTAAATATTTAATACCTTACTTAGCCTACCGTAATTTATAAAACATCTGAAAAATAAACATAGGTACTTTTTGGTTGGTGGTAGGGCTTATTTCAAGTCTGCCTGGCTAGCTACCACCATCTTACCTAAGTCTAACGCGATAACAACCATTTAAAAATTGGTGTATTCCGGCAGTTACAGTAAGATAGCCAGTTCCTAGTGATGAGGATTCTGGGTGTAGTGCGCTTACCTTCGGCCTTATAGTAACTTAACATCAGGTGACTTAGACGATGGGTCCACGACTGGCGTCTTTTCTGTGTGGCTTGCACTTTAGACCCGACTGTAAATTTTTGCCAGTCCACTTACGTCTTTCAATCGATCCGTGGCACGATGCGTGTGCGGCGCGGACAACCCGGTCCGTTTATGCCGGACGGCCGTCAGCACCGCCGTCCGCGTGGCGAGGGCGGTCCGCAGCGCCGGACAGAGCAGCGTGCCGGCCGCGTTCGCCACCCGCGCCGCCAGCGCTGACTCCCCGCTGGACCCGAGAGCCTTTTGGACCCGCGATAACGCCGAACATACTTCTTGGTAATCTGGAACAATAATAAAAGATTTTTAAAACAAATGCAAAAAAATACAGTGTTCCACGCGATCTAAGATCCATGCTCAACGAACATGTTTACTCGTGAGACTTAAGAGGCCGTACAACGCTGGAAGCAATTTTCATAGTAAAAATTATCAAATTTTTTGTCAATTTTATTTTTTCAGGTTTATTATTGGTTGGCACATCAGTGAAAAACTACAAAACTTTAGGTCACTTTACGATTTTTTTCTATCGAGAAAAGTTTTAGCTATCACGTTTCGAATCACAAAACTGAGTACTTCAATCTACTTTCTACATTTTTTTCTGGGACCCATAAATCAAGTAATACTGTGTGAAATCCCTCTTTGTACAAAAATGTGTATTTGGTTTTATACGGCCCCTTAATTGTTTTTCATTAGTAAGTAGTTGATCTTAACACCATCACTTTTATAATAAAAGTCCTTCATTCTCAAAAGATGACAGAGTGAAGTGAAAAACCTTTGCGTTATATTTTTTATTGAGTTAACATTATTCGATCAGTTGGTATTTGGTTTGATTTTTGATTTTCCCGACGTTTCGGCACCTTTGCAGCTGCCGTGGTCACGGGGGTCAATAAAACCGCGCTAGTATCCGTTAAAAGTGTTTTATTTCATGTCTAGTGAGCGCGTAAGCTTGAGAAGTGAATATTATTCGATCCCCTTGCAGATCTACATATTCTTATCTTTACGCATCAAGTCGTCGAAATCTGAATACTTGCGTCATATTACGTGCGCGCTGACGAAATAAATAAGTTGGTTAATTTCCACCATTGTTTTTATTCTACTTCAAGTACAGTAAGTAGGATACTGACGTAGAATGAAATAAATTAATATTAAAGGGCGTACTAACACGACACTTACATTCTCAAGCCTTCATTATGTCCCTGAAAATTAAGACATAAGTGAACTAGGTATTCAGTGGAGCAAAGCGCCGCTCGTTTAAACAATGTATAACCCACATATGGATATACTGCCGCGTATTTATGTAGGTATAAATTCGAAGTTTCCACAAACAAGATTAATCTAGTTTACTGTAGCTTTTAGTATTTTTTGCTAATGGGAATCTCTTTCTTTTTGCCCGTTTTGCTTTAGTTCACTACTTATTTCACCAAATGGAAAAGTGACAAAATATAAAAAAGAAATACTTAAATGAATAACTTAAGAAAATTTAAATTGACTTCAAAATTAAGTATCAATTTCGAGACAAAGCTGACAGTTATACTATACTTGACCCCATTAAAGTTTCGAAGCAAAACTTTTACTGAATATTTTTTTTATTAAACACGCCACTCTCTCTCTCTTAATCGTTCCCTCATAACTGAGGATCATGATCACCAGCTGCGCCCGCCACCCGCCCCCTACAGATGGAATGTGATTCGGCATTCCGAAACGGATCGAAAATGTATGAAAACGAACGGGGAATTACCGTATACTTATATGTAGTAGGTTCACAGATTTATATGGGTTTGCTGCATTCGGAATGATTTAGGCCTATCAGGTAACCTGTTGAAATATTTCCCGGCGAGAGTTATGAATAGTGTGAAACTATTCGGTATAGTATTATGTGCTCGACTAGAATGTAAGAATCGTATTTTTTTCAGTTATTAAATTTACATTTTTCGCATTCACAATGCTACCAGTATTTTTCTATTAAGATAAACAATATATTAGAAAAACGACTCGTTAGCAAATTGGTCAGTGCATTGGGCCGGAATCCCAAGGGTCCCATCTGTGGTGATACAGGTGAGTCGATTTTTGTAAAATTTCTCAAATATATTATTAATCTTTATATTTTCAGTGTTTGCTGAAAAAATAGAAAAAGGTATTATATTTTATCAGGATTTTTACAAAAAAAAATCGTTTTTTTAATACCTAGGTAGCAATTTTACTCCCCACAGCACTGATCTGACGTATGTTATCGCTTAGTTCTGAAGATTCTCATTATTTAAATATTCTATTAAATAGATTTTCACGAAACAAAGTAACGTCCATCACCCTTGGTTCGTAATAAAATCGAGTTTAGAGATTTGCAAGAATTAAATAATAAAATGACCTGACTAAAGTACCCTTGACATTATTTTTTACTTAGTTCTCTTTACGGTCGTGCATTCTCCGGTGTTAAGGAAAACCTTGGCAGTAGTATAGTAACTCAAGTTTAATCGAATTATAAAACTAGTTTAGTCTTATAATTCTCGAACGAATAATTTACAATACTATGAGGAATACAAACTAGCTAGTTTATTTCCTACTAATAATTATGTGTTATAAAATATTCGAAAAATAACAAATCCTCTTATAGTTTTCTCGGTTTCAGGATTGCCTTGCCTTTTTGGTTAGGTATACTGCAATCAAAAAAAGCCCTCTACTAAACAACTACAGTAGAACTAAAATCCCCAAAATGAACCCAATACTAATACGCAATAGTGCCGTTGTTTTAACTCTTAGTACGCCATAAAAGCCATTTTAGGATTTACGAGAAGAAGGTAAAAATCCTTGACTTTGCGAAGATTGTGCTCATGATGAGGTATAGTTTAAAGTCCTTTTAGTAAACGAAGGCATTCACCTCGACCCAGTTAGCGGCTAATATAGCCCTGCAGACGAGCCACTATTGACGAGCCAACTGGAACTAACTGACCTCATGTTTTACTAATTTATATTTAGGCCAGAATGAGCATTTAGATGTAAAATATAACTTAATCTTGTAATGAATTATGGTATCGCGTATCTTGAGGAAGGCAGACTAGGAAGAGATCGGAGATAGCAGAAGTATTTTATGTTAGTCTTTAGGCGAAACAACGATCACCCATAAACTCGAAAATGAATGCCTCAATATCAATAAAGAAGAATTTATGAAAAAGCAATAATAAAACTGTTGTTATAATATGGGTGTCCCATCATAACAAAGTTATGCCATCTTTAGTTATACTTTTACTAACATGGAAATGCACTACTTACGCCACATTTATTTCGTTCACATCAAAATGAGAGTGTGTGATATCTAAAGGAGTATTATTCGCCTACTAAGAGCATTTTCATATTTTTATTCTGTTGGGAAATCGCTTCGCTATTTTGTTACTTTTAGTAAACTCGCAATACGGAACTCAAATTCTTCTTAGTTGTACATTTTTGACGGAGTGGTCTCTCAAATAGAATATAGGGAAAAAAAATTGACACTCAAAGTTTACACTCGCTGGACCCGGTGCAAACATTGTGTAGTAAAAGGCTAATATTAATGATCCTAAACTATTAAATGTGAGAAAGCACATTAGAAATGTATTTCTAACTGTTTTAACACTTTTTACATATTACAGCGCGTATATTGGTTAATTCAAATGTTATTTTAGAATTAGGTATTTAGTTTTGATTTGTTAGTTTTTTGGGTTTCCCGACGTTTCGACACGTTTCAACCTACCACGTTTTTGGAAAACCCAAAAAACCAACAAATCAAAACAAAATGATTCTAAAATAACATCTGAATTAACCAATATACGAGCTGTAATCCTTAAAAAGTGTTTTATTTCTGATGGACTGTACGCACGGAAGCGTTAGAAGTGATTATAATTATGAGAAAGCTCCCTCTATAAAATAATAGGAACATGTGGTGCTACACGTCCCATCGTACTATTATTAATTCTGTGCCTATACCTAGACCGTCAGATTCACGAATGAATGATTGAGTTATCGGGTCGGATGCAAAGGTTTGCCTAACCTCGATGTACTGCAGTGGTTAATTGCATCGTCAACGTTAGCTCCGCCTATTTGATGTCGCTCACTGAGGGGTTATATTGAGAGTTGTACGATCTATTAGGAACTTTAGGTATTGTTTCGCGATTTTGGTAACACTGCCTTTAATATTGCAGACGTTACTGACACAACTGCCTATAGTGAACAATGTACGAGTATAAAGAAATGCGTCTCATTCATTATTATTTCGCGTATTTTTAGACAAAGTCCCTAACGTGTGAAATACTTAAAAAAATACAAATAAAACAAAAAATCTAGTGCAGTCAGGAATAACAACAAACAAATGACCATCGTAAATTTTATGAAGTGGAAGACATTTGAATAAATTATGTTGAACAAGAACGAAGTTATGGCGTATGAACTTTTTATGGTGTATAGCACAGATAGAAAGCGGTCAGCAGACTCTATGGACATTTACGACACTGATTTACTTTCTATGTCGCGGAACGTAAAGAACTGCATGAAATAGTAATAGTTGCTCTGTGAACTGTAGATCACGCTTTAACATATCTCTCTTTAAAATTATGTAATTGTATAATAATTATAATGATCGAACCTGCTCAGTGCTCAGAAAATTTCACGAGAATCGGTTGAGAAATGCGACCTGTAGAGGAAAACAGCTGGACGGACATACGAAAGCATTTTGCCCAAGCTACAGAGACGCTTCGCACTCGTGCGCTCTACTACTTACTTAATTATCTATTCTGTGCCTTATCTTAAATGCTGCCTAATACGGATAGAAATGAATTGAAGGATTGTTCTGGTAATGCTAAAACTCTGTCCGGACCTGCTACTATTGGTCGCTTGGAATGAAATGGTCAGTGACGAGTGCAATATTGCCAGCAGTAAAACTAAAACAGGAGCCAATCATGGCGAATACGCATTTTTCGAAGGGTTTTATGCAAAAAAGACGACGTACGTTGAAACTTTTGGACTTAAACGGCTTTAGCTTTATTGCTTAATCGAGCATATTTGTAGGCTGATAAAACGTGGAGACTCGTTATTAGGGTTAGTACCAATAAACTATACATTATACAACGTAACGGAACAACTCTGAAATCGCGAAAAATACAGCTGTTTTATACGCACTGATACAGAAGGACGCACTGCACCGACCCCAAATAAATTGGGATAAGGGTAGGGGGATGATGATCTACCGTATTCGGCATTAGAGTATATTTTAGTAACACGTTGTATAAAGTGGTTAGTAAACAAACATGTACCAGTAGCAATAAAGGTAACTCACCGACGATAGAATACAACTGCACAGAGTCGTCACTGACGTCGTCCTCGTAGGCATCGTTGACGAACGCAGTCCCAGATGTTGGAGGTGTGGATTCCAGCGCTTGCAGCTTGTTCGACCCTCGGAGGGAGGTGCGCAGGAACTCATTTTGTGCTGCGATTCTGTCCTCCGCCTCTTTTCGCCGACGCAGTTGCTCCTGAAGACAAAAAAAGAGCTTTAGAATATAAACTCTTTAAATGAAAAAAAGAGCTGTGGTAATCGGTAACGTAATATAGTTTTAAAGATATCTACACTCTACGCGAGAAGTCTCGCTCTCGTTCTCTTTCTTCACCCGAGAAAACCCTTTGAAGCGGGCAAAAAACCGACAGCAAACGGAGAACAGACGTGAGCGAGAACTAGAAGTTCTCGGATGTTCTTGGGGCTTTTCGGCGTGAATCTGGATAAGGCTTTTAAATAAAATCCTCTCACACGGGTGAAAAACAGGAGCTTTTTAATCTTATTGAATACTTTACATTATATATTCATGTAATATTTTTGAATAGGTTTAAATAAGAAAAGAGCAACATTGAGAAGTTTTAAGAATTCTCCAAAGTAAGTACCTATCTATTTTGTGGGTCTTATCTGATAAAGATGTTGAGCACACACGATACGAATGTGAATATTATTTTTCTCTAGTTTATATAACACCTAGCTTTGAATACCCTTTTCTACATTGTAAAGCTAAAAATACGATTACACAATGGTGCTGCAAAGGTCTAATGTAATGAGACAATATCACAACCAACACCTGTCCTTGAAAAACATCAATTTTAGAAAGAAACAAAGTACTTCCGATAGCGATAAAACATTATATTCTGGTTTAAATAGCAATAAACGATAGCAATTTCACAATAACTACCATAATTAATGTGGATAAATAAGGCCACAACAAATATTTGCACACATTATTGGGTTTCATTGCAAAACTACCTATTAAAATTATCGTGCCAATTTTGCAATTAAAACAGTTATCGTAATCTAAATAATTCATGGGATGGGTATGGGAAACTTTTCAAATAAGAAATTTGGTTACTGCGATTAATTTAAATATTTTAATTATGCTTAGGCTTGATCATAATCACAATTGATTGCATATTTGCCTGCGGTTAACCACGAAAAAATACTGTTGAAAAAACGCCCGCGTTTTATGTAATTACGTTATTGCGTCCACCGTCCCTTTTCACATTGCTTCAAGAACTCATAGTAACGCTCGTTTCAATTTTTGAAAGGAAAAATATAACGGGTGTAACAAGACCCTCAACGAAGCCGAAGTCCACGCATTCCGCCCATCATCAGAATCATTTTTTAGACTATAGCTGGGAAACCAATAGCTACGAAGTTATTGAAGGTCAAAGTCAAAAAATTTTGTTCAAAATTTTTATGAAATCTTTTTTTATTCGATATTTTCTAATTTTTGTCTGCAGAAACAATATCAAAATTTTACGTATTTCGTAATAAACAATGGCTGAAAAACGTCATCACTCAATATATTTCATGAGCACACACATAAAGGCGGCCTTTCAACTCTGCCGCATGCAGCTTTGTAGCATACACTCGCAGGCGCAGTCTGTTGTACGCGTTACATTGCGTGGTGTATGCAATGAATATGAATATGAATATGAATGCTTTTTAACACCAAAAATTAAAATCGTTTCCCAGCAATAATTTTGAACAGAATTGGTCCTGATGATGGCCAGAATACGTAGACCTCGGCTTCGTTGAGGGTCTTGTTACACCCGGTAGATATTGATTCGTATCCCAGGTGCCTTGAATTGAACGCTTTCACAACACCATCACCATCCAAACTGAATGTGACTAAAGCCGCTAAGCGCTGTTAGTAAACCGCTTTGAAATCATAATTTGAGAGACAATTTCCTCGGCCGGCCTCAGCCGCACGGGCTGGATATTCCCGGAGATGCATTACCAATAAGGATGTCACTTTTCTGGACTTCCTTATAATTTATTTATATGGATAACAAAAACTATTGAAATAGGTATAAGGAAAATTTTCTGGGTCTGACTCCATCATCAGCCGCCCTGCTGCCTATCGGCACAGTTTTGCAATCCTTTGTAAAACTGTGCTTTCGTATTGTCTTTTATTTGTTTTATTGAATACAGTAGAATTAAATATAATTTGTTAGTTTCAACTGTTGCTGCAGACAACAAAGGTGGATTGCACCGAAAGGCTCATTTTATTCACTTTTATGATTTTAATGGCTAATGTTTATTATTTTTCTAAATCAAAAACTCTGGTATTGTTTAGTACCGAAAACTGGATTTTACTGGATGTGATTGTTGCTTTCAGGTTCTAGAAAGAAATAAAAATATAGATAAGTACCTGAAAAACTTGAAAGCAAGACCTACATAAATATTATTTTACTTGGAGATCCTAAAAAACTTTTATAATGATTAAGAGGTAACGCTATCAGTCAGTAAACTCTAATAGGCTGAAAACCACTGAAAACTGACGTCCTCAAGCGTCTAAGTTTGACAGCCCTAATTTCACGGCTCGGCTGAAAGCCTAAACGGAGTTTGATTAAAGTTTGATGCATCATGAGGCAACTCATTTCAAATAAATCCATATTTTATAGAGGCGCCTATCCGGAATCATAAGTTTCCTAGGTAAGGGGGCTCAAAAATTTATTAACTTTTTTTGGACTTCCATAATACCCCATAGTTTGTTATGCAGGGCAAAAACTCTGTGAGATGTAGATAGACCTCGCTTTAACATGGACAGGTATGTCTGCTATTTTGAAAAATTTCGAAAAACTGAATCGACAAATTTCGAAAAGTTCTGTTGATTTCAAAAAAAATCACGAGAATTAGTTGATAAATGCGACCTATAGAGGACAACAGCCGGAAAGCAGGACAGCGGAACAGGTGACATCGGAACAGGTGGACATACGAAATTATTCTTGTCCAAACAGAAACGGAGACGCGTCGTTCGCGCTTTGTACTCGCTCGGTTAATAATGAATTGTGATCTTCACAATAGAAACATTGTTTGAAAAATCTCTTGTCAAATGTTTATGTTTTAAGCTATTTAAAGCTAATGAAACAAAAATAGAATCCTCAAACAAACAAAAAGTTATGAATTTTTTTAAAACAGCAAACAGTTAGGTCAGCAAACCTACTTAATTAAAAAATAAATGATAAAATGTTATAATTACGTCTTGTCGTACAAGCCTGTACATTACACTCCGACATATTTTCCCTCTGATGTTCAGGGTATGAATTTTCTACATAAAGCCGAACTGAATACTTTGAATTTTTTTGACCGCCCTTTATTCTGTTATAAAGGGTACTTACTCCATTGTTTTATAAATAAACAGGTGGAGTTTGGAAGCTTTACTAATATTTATTTAACGTTAACAATTTCAAAAGATTGAAAGGTAAAAATTGATAAGGATTTTCCGTGGTTTCTAAATTAGAAGTTACAAAGATTGAATTAAAAATCAAGGTTTTGGCAAAATTCAAATTATAAAGTACCTAGTTGATAGCGTTTTCGTATTTTGAAGCTTAGATAGGCTGTCTTACCCACACTTGAACTTGTTCAAAGATATTAAATAACTTGATTTATTATTATTTATTTATTTATTATTATTATTAAGACACAAATTACAACAATGTTTTCTTACATTTAACAGTGCTATATAAACCTATTTAGGTTTTACCAAGCACTGGGATTCATCCTCTTAGCCACAAATTAAGGTCTAAATATAAATTAGTTGGGTATCAGGTCTAAAGAATCTTTGATTAGGCACTATACTACTTCTGGATACTACTATTGGTGAATGTTTTCAATATATTTGTCAATAGAATACTATTACGCTTTGAAATAATTTTAATTAGATTAACTGCTTCAAAAACATTTAAGTGCTCGACATTAAAAATAGCCTTTGATTAATTAAGAAAATAGCTACCATAGACTCAATAATAACAAGAGCAGTGATCCCATTCCGGAATAGGTATTCAGTGCATTTCACACCCAGCGAACTGGACATCACGACCGTTTTATGCCTTTGTTTATCCGTTTATCCCTTTCACCCGTTCACAGATTTCATAATGTAGGTATTTAGTGAAAAGGGACAAATCTATGTTATTCAATATTTTTCTAGACAGCTTTTCTCAACAATTATAAATAAAAAGAAAAGTATTGATTCTCACAATTCTTTCAAAATCTTCAGAAATAAAAGGAGATGAATAAATTTAATCAGTGCTATCGAGAGTTACAAAAGTTATGTGAACGTTTTAATCTTTACGCAACGCAAGAATTGGAACACTGCAGTATGTATGGCAGCGTGCACCACTCCCACGAGGGCCACGAAGTACACGACGACGTACGATCAGCAATTCACACTACTTTACCACTTTGCAGAAATATTTGTGTGCGCGTATCGCCCCTGCACGAACTAAACGTATGTTAGTGACAGCGCGGCATGAGAGCGATTTTAACCTTATGCGGTATTTGCACGAGTCGAATTTACAGGTGATTTTAGTAAATTAACGCTTTTTATCGACAATCGCTTGGAAAATCGAATCGCCACCTAATTAAAATTTCGTTTACGATTAGATTCTACAAGCATTTGTCGATAAAACGCGCTAATTAATTAAAATCGACTGCCAAGTCGACTTGTGTAAATATTTCATTAGGAGTGGTAAAGCAGAAGTCTTGTCGACAGTACATTACAAGAAAAAACATTCTTAAAATAATTCTGATTTAAAAACAAAATATTTCACAAAAATTTCAATCTAATTATAAAAAATCTTATATTAAAGACATCAAATGTGATAAGGTTGTAAAAGGCAAAAAATTAACCGCTCAAGAGTACAGCAAAAGCTAAACGCCAATTTATCGCTGGTTCTGCAGCTCCAAGATCGATCACGTAATATTGCAATACCCGTGGTTTGTTTGCCGGCCACTGTTCAATCAATTGTATTTAGCACTACCGTGTGAAGCGGTGATTAGCAAATCCGATGTTTTTAAACACACAATACATTTGTAAGGTCGTCGAAGAATTGTAGAGAGTACCCGTTAACCTTGATAAGGATCGTACGCGCATAATGATTTAGATAATGGTGACCAAACGACAACTACATTAAAAACGCAATCTTTTGCAGTTTTCAGGTCCCAGGATGAACAAATGTTTAAAACTACAGCTCTTAATAATAAAATAAACGCTAGCAAAAATCTACAAAAGATCAATCAAGTTCTAGCCACACAACCAAAAACTTTAGCTCGTGTTGTAACTGATCGACCCAAGTACAGTTAGGAACAAACAGCGTTACACAATACTTACGGAGTAGGCCTTTATTCTTTGTGGGTCGACGTCGTGCGAGCGGGCCTGCGCGCGCGGCGATGACGACACCATCATCTATAGATCACGACACACTACCGATGATCCCACTACACATTACACTCAACTCCATACCCACTTTTAAACACTCAACCAATGATATAATAACAACGCACATGTGTTAATTGGTAAATGATTTGTTTCATTAATTAAATTTCCAGTCCGTACGTAGTTTTACTTTCAATAATCCCGAAATTATCTGTAAAATCTTTATAAACTGTAAAAATCATAGTATCTATTAATATTTTTGATGTCAGAATTAACACCATCTTCAACTGGCTTGGAACATTGGTCAGAGAAATCCTCAAATGGCTTGGTTCAATAAATAAAAGTATTAATTACTTATGTGTTGTGTGTCCACAAAAATGTTTTTACTTGCTACATTAATATATATTATTTTATTTGCATTTGCACTGCTTGATAATATAGGTCGTTGGAATACTTAAGTGAATTAATTTTTGGGCTAAAAGATTTTTGAAGCGAATTTTGATTAGCTCTTCACTTCAGTACCAATCAATTAGTAACTTCAAACTTAGATTTGCTGAAAATGTTGCTATTGCTAGTATGTAAACGATGACAAATACATAAGTGCAATATAATTTAATAAATAAAATAGTTTTTATTAATTAAGTAATAACTACTATTGTAATGAAACTAATATACTAATATAATATAATGATTAATAAGTGTTTGCTATCTATTATTGTTGTTGTGCCCGACAGGGTCCATAGTGATCTAAAATATTATCATTTAAGAACTACTGTAACACTGTGGAATGCAATAAATGATTTGAGTATTGAGTATTGAAACTTTTAAGGATTTTTCAAATATTATCTCAGCAGTTTATTTTTTAGATTCAAGATACAAACCTCAGAAACGGCATAACAGGAAAATAATGTATCACAATTACGAAATCAATAACCGGTTGCTTGTGATTATTTAGTTAAACGAGCTTTCAAATTATACATTCAAATACATCTGCGGAATAAACATTATGGAGAATCATAATGAGAAAATCATCACGTCTTCAATATTGATAGAATGTTTAGTCATTATTGTAATAATTGCAGTTCATATCGATCTCAAAGTAAAAAACTATTATCCAAATAATTATAATACTCTAAATTAAAATATATTAAAACTTCAAAACTTGCAGATAAAAAAACATAAAACATCTACCTATATAACATAATAATGTGACGTTTTTGAGTACCTACCTAATGTTCAAACAAACAGTGTAGAATTCAAAACTAAAGGTTAAAAAAGTAGTTTTTCAGTTCAAAGTTTAAAATGAAACGAAAGAATCGAAGGAAAACTTTACAAATGCGACCGAGGACCCAAGCGTCCATCTTTGCGGAACTTATTCCAAATTACGCCGCCTTCGGATAGATCATTTATTTTCCTCAAATTTCTCCGAAGAACGCTGTCAAGTCTCATTAAAAGAGAAGCAAAATTAATATAACAAGTTGATACTTTTCTTTCATAAACGTAACATGACAAATGTTTATTAAAACAATGCTGCAAATTCCCCACATATCGATCTAAGTAGTTTATGTACTTCTATGTGATCAAAAACTTATCTGATACGATATCAGTATTCTGTACGGTGAAGAAATAAGAAAAATATTTCACCTATTGTTGTGAGAACGAGATTATGCTCGTCGAATATGTTGATAGCCTTTATCGATAAGAGATTATAACCAATATCAGCTGTCGTGTAGAGAATTTTTTCAATAAAATAACAATGGTACAATATTATCTGGCAACATATTCATCATCTGGACATATATGAGAGCTAAAGTTTGTAATCAATGAATTAAACATGATTGCTCAAAAGTTTTTATATTGTAATCATGAATACAATAGCGTAAGTCACACAATTGTGGGACACAATCGGATCGCATAAACAAACGATTTAGTTGGCGTCAGAAGTATTTTACGTGTAAAAACGGAAAACTTTACGAAAGTATTATACCTAGATATTTGAACAATGTTTAAACAACTTCAAAATTTTAATTTCAATGCTTAAACGTTTCAATGCTATTCATATGCAAACGTATTACCTCATTTTCACCTTCCTCTCTGCGACACAAGCAAAACTGCTTCAGTCGCTCCACGCTCATGCAACATTTTGTAGTGTCTAACAAGTATGCATTCAAAGTTTGAACCACCTTTCCCATTTTGTTTACATCACCATTTTTAAAACAGTAGTTTTTTAATTAACACTGGGTACACATAAATCCTTTTTTCGAAGCAAGAGTTAAGTGATGTGAAAATTCGACTGGTTTTCCATATTGATGATAAAGCGTGCGCACAATCTGAAAAGTCTGCTAGCACTGGTGTTATCAGAGGCTGATATCTGGAGTTTGTCACGGCAGATATTGTATGTTCGATGTGCTGTGATGACGATAACGACCAAGCCGAGGGGCGTGCTATAAAAACATTCGAAATGGTCGCTTTTTGTTTTGCAAATCAGATGTTTATAGTGCTTAATTTATTTATGAATGCAAATGATTCTGGACATAATTTACTTGTGAAATCGTAATTGATACTCATAATTTTAGCGCTGTGCTAGATAAGAGAGGAAGCATTGTCTTCGGAATACGTCACTATCAGTTTATCAAACGTTTTGAGATAACTGTTTAATCGTTGTTAATGAGTAATGTATTGATTTATTTAAAATCCGTTCAAAGGAAACCCAGTTGGTATTTGTAGATAAATCGTTTTCTGATAAATTAATTACAAGTAGTTTTATTATCACTGTATTAGTAGTATTATCAGTGTTTTAGAAACCGCAACGGAAATGTTGATTCAACATTAAAATTTTCTGAATGTTGAAAATTAAGAAAAAAAACCAGATAAGATAAAAAAGTGTCTGTTAATCCTGCATTATTTATCTGCAGCACTTGTGTTACAAATAAAACTAGAGAACCGCTTAGCCATAAAAGATCATTAGTACCTATAAACGTCAGAGCTGGAGCTATAAATAACCGTTCAGCAGGTGACAGACAGATGCCGATAGCCATCCTCCCAGGTTACAGATGCATCACTATAGCCTTGGTTCGTAAACGCCTTGACACGAAAATATCAACAGTCGACCGTATCGGCATTTGAATTTATCTATAAGATAGTACCTACCTGTGAGGTTAAATATTTCCAATTATGGAAGCTGTTTATAAAATACATATTAGAAACATAGTTGTATAAACGATATGTGCACAAGTGCTCTATTTCAAAGTTGAAAATTCTTTTAACTGAGTAAATTAAAAGTTAAGGCCAAAGCGGAATACCTATAATGCGACTAATTATTTCCGAAATTTCTGGTGGTGAAAGATGCGGGCGAGCGTAAATTACAGTGACACCCGAAACTTTGCTAGCCTGCAGCAGAGTTAGCGAAATGTGGACGTTTGGAGTTTGGAATAAGAATTTAAAAGCTGAAATAACTATAACACGATAGTTATTTTTACCACAAGATTATTTAAAAAGTACAGCATTATAAATGGAATCATGATACGACACACCATTTTTTAGGTTTGCATTGCAGCGTTGAAATACTTACATAGAATAATATACAAATGGGGAAAACCACTCTATTCTTATCCAGGAAAATAATCTAACTGTATTTTATCTAACCGAACGCATATATTCGAATTCTATACTGACAAATAGTGAAGTTAAGCTTTTGCATTGCTAGCGAAATTTTCCAATAAAACTCCCCTGCGGGTCATAAAAGCCATTTATTAAATTCGATTCAACACTTCTGCTATTTGAAAACGCTCTATTCTCTCGTTGCACGGTTATCACCCCACTAGTCACGATAAACTATAATATAGGTAAGTGGTTTTAGGTTTACGTTTACGGTTTTCCCGGGGCGCCGCCGGCCGTATTTCACGCCTAACCTTACGCAGCCATGTAAAATTTAACCACCGGGTATACTATCCAGGGGCACGTTAAATTTTACACACATTTCTACGGATAATATTTATGACTCGCGTGACGTAACATTTTTATGGTATTAAAAGTGTCAAAAGTGCAAAAAGTAAATTTTGTACTTATACTCCGACTTTTAATTCGGTGCAGTAATTTGACAGCTCCAGTGTGCCCACTGGGGTGATAAGCAACTTGCGTGGCTTTCAAATTATAAAGGTAGGTAAGATTATCAAACGTAACCTCTTCGCTACAGAAAGTGTACTTAAGTAAATTTCATAACAATATTTGCCGTATTTTTGTATTTTCTTAGTGGATTTCTGACAGAACTTTCGCGTTTGAAATGTAAAAATTTCAGAACACTAATAGTACACGCCGGTGGCAACAAAGAGATTGCAATAAAAAATGTACGCTTACAAACGCAACGAGATAAGGTAGAGAAGCTTACTTTGAACCGCAGACACAACGTTTAGCTAACTGCTAATAGCAGTAGGTAACTTTTATGCACATTTATGCACAGCTTTGTGTCGCAAGATAGGTATGCAAAAACCCTACAGTAAAATACTGTCTTGCTGCGTGTAATCCGTGAAATATACTTTAAATCAATCTGCGTAGACACTTTCGTTACTTATAACGGGTTTTGTTGATCGATAATACTTTCTTTTCTTTCACTGTGTGTCTTACTAGCTTACAAGCATTCCAAAAGCGCAATGCATTGCTTACATTTTCAGTTCGAATGTTATGTTAAACATTTAACAAAATTTGAAAGGTCAATATTTTTTATTAAAATGCAGTCTTGGGCTATGTGAGTATTATTTTGTTCCTGCCTAACCGTATACTATGTTTAGCGCCGCAGGCGGCGTTTCTTGATGCGTATGCTGTAAATAATAGATTACTTCAAAGGGAAATAGCTCTTGCCACTTACTGCTGGAAATTGTAACACGACTTCATGTATAATTACGTCGCTGATTATATTTACAGAGAAAAATTAATAAACGAGCAAGATCTAATTTAAATTACAAAGAACAAGAACAAGAGTAATTTAAATTTATGTCGTCCAAACCTCGAAGAAAGATATTAAATCTATTATGTACCTAAATAAAGATATAAATTAATTGTTTCATTCATTTCGTTTGTCAGTTTTATGTACCCATGCCCTCAAGGACAATGTTCAGATTATGTATACAAACCAAGGAACATGTTCCCTAAATATTCACGAAGTTACACATGGAGTATATTAAAATTACCCTTCTGGCTTCTCTGTAGTCGGGTAAACTCAGAATCTCAAGATATTACCACAGTTGCTGTGATATTACTCAAGCAACTTGCCAACAAACATTACGATACACGCCCGTAGAACAAAGCGGAGTTAATGATACTATAGTTAACTTTAGAATTCACTTGGAGAATGAAGAATACTATGAGTAACATACCTACACAAATTTTCACTCCCGTGAACAAAAGAGTGAAGGTATTTTGTTTAATAAACTGGCGAACTTTTTGCTACAGCGCTTTTGTAGCCAATGTCCTGGCTCATATTGATTGATTTAGTTATCAGATCTATACTCGTAAGTACCTTTTAGATCGATCAATGTCAACCATCTTAATATTTTTATATTTCAAGTAAACTAAGATTCTCTTTTTATAGTATTTAAAAATGGCACTCTTAACTTAATTATTTGGTAGTTAAATATGGTAGGATGCGAGTATTCATAATCCGCTTATCTAAATAACATTTTTAGCAAGTACCTTACATAAAAAAATCATTAAATGGAGAGATATTACAAAATATGAAAAAGTTGTTTACATTCTAATGAATGTTATACTGCAATAAATATAGTTACATATTATTATCAAATAGACGTTAGATGAAAAATAATAGGGCATCCTCCTCTCTTTTTTAAATTGCTGTGCCCAACAGGGTCTATAATGAATCCAAAATGTATGATTTCCACCAAAATGTACTTATAGATGCAATAAATGAAATATGAATATGAATATGTTTCTCTCAACAGACGTTGAAATCCAAAAGCATGATTACAATTTATTGAGTTAACTTTGTTTTGATTTTGATAACATTACAGTTACTTCTATTTGCATCGTAATAAGAGATCTTGAGAATATTTTCATAGTTATCTATTGTTGCAAGTACTTTTCGTTGAGTGCTTTCCTGCAAATGGTAAAAGAAGCTATATTTTTATATTTTATTTGCCTATTCCAATTCTACCTAGTTATTTTATTGGAAACTTCTTTAGCAAATTAATACCCAGAACTTTTAACTTTGTCTCTTAACGAAACAAAAAGAAAGTTTAGTTTCATACCCTTTCATTTGTAGTAGGTACCGTGAATTGAGAAAAATATTACGTATAAGGCCTCGTTCTCATTATTCTCATCTCATACATTGCCTGAAATTGGGACTCGACTCCCTAAAGGAGGGTAGCGATTTTTAAACAAAATGGCTTCATCCAACGATCCTCCGACGCTGCTGATTAACGTCTATCTCTAGGGATGACTTCCCACCTTTTTTTTGACTAAAGACCATCTCGCTCAGCTAAGTAACACATTTTTTCCCTAACGCTAATTTGTCGTCTCCTACTTCGCGTGATACTAGGTAAATTAACATGCGTGAGGTAATTATAACTAGACGGATTAAGTAGTACAGAAAAATCTCTAGAGAATAGATGCTATGTAACATACAGGAAAAAATACCCTTATAATTTTGTTAAGGCTAATATTTAGACATTAGGCTAATTTTTCACTGCGACTATGTTTAAATAAATTAAGCAATTTTGAAATTGTAGCATGTTCTGATCAATTAACTCGGTTACCATTTCATTTTGTAAATTATTACACCCAACAAAACTAAATACGTTTGCTTTGATTTTTTTTACCTTCTAATTATTTATTACTGGTAGAACAACGCAGATGGTACAAACAACACCGTACCAACTTGGTGAAAAACCGCGTCTATGACGTCATCGACGCACGCAAACCGCAGCGAGCGGGTTTTGAATTTTTAATGATATAGGTACCTTCCGTCATCCTTGCTTACGACTTAAAGTGTTGCCGAGAAAACATAAGAAATATCTACCAAATTTTTATTTTAATGATTTCAATAAGGATTCTAAATAGGTAGGTATTACGCCAGGATCGTGACCATAAAACCGACAATTATTGGATTCTTGGATTTCTTGGTTATGTTGCTCAGATCCACTTACTAGTCGATATATTTTACCAATTACTTAGAGAAATGAATAATGAGATATCAATTAAAATTAATAAAACAAACTGAGAAAACCTGAAAAACTTTGATGTCGTCGTCAAATAAAATGAACGTTGTATTTATAACTGAATTTATTAAATTAACCGTAGAAACATGAAAAGGCTATTCGTACCCGACATTTGTAACAAAATATTATCGTCCAAAGTTTTGCTTATTTCCTGAAGTTTTTCCGCAACAGAACTGCGTAGGAAATTATATTTTCGCGAAAAGTCACCACAAGTTTAATGTAAAAGAAGACATGACAGATGACTACACGTTTGTGTCTACATCCTATACAATTATTTTGTTTAGCCTTCTATGCATAGATAGCTACTCTAACCAGTTATTATTTTTCCTATAAATAAAAGTTACTTTCGAGTTTTCACTAATTACTTTGACGTTTGCTATCCAAGAGCAATTATGTTAGTGAGAACCACGAGGACTTAGGTAATAGTGGTTTGCGACATAGTAAATGCCTATGCCTCGTCAGCATCTAAAAGAGTCTATTCAAAATGTGAAGCATACCTTTGAGGATGCTAACGAGACCTCTACACGATTTTGTTGGTCGACATTTTAGTGATTTTAGGTAGTTGGCATTCATCGCTATAGAAGATAAATCAAATATATTTAGATATAAGACTTTGGGAAGAGTTAGCAGTAATTACTTCGGGGCCACTTTGTAGTTTAATAAAAATGCCGGAGCGAATGTTCTATACGTACGTCCTGAATCTTTATAGTGAAATAAATATTATGAAAAGCTGCTTCAGAATTTTAAGCTTGCGACATAATAACAGCGTTAATCTTACGCCTATAGTTTATGACCCTAGATATGATCTTCTTTATTACCCTATTATTTAAAGTGACCGAAAGGTTAAAGCCTTATATGGGCAACAGTACAATCTGGCAGATAAACGTTGTAACTTATGGTCGCTAAAAGGAGACATTATGTTTTGCAGCCGTAAATTAAGTACGAGTATACCAAAGAGGCATACGTTAAAAGAGGTGACGTATCTACTAAAAGGTTTTATGCTGCTGCGTCTGCATTTAAGCTTCTATCTGCCAGCCTAAAAATAGACGGAGTGTGTTTCCTTGTTTTGTTATGTATGATCCAACTCCGTTTGCCCACCGAAATGGGTCAGATTCGACACAAGCGCCATAAGCGACATAAGCGCCACTTGCGAGATAGGATCTTATTTCCGCACCGCTAAATTAGGCGGATGAGCGGTGCCCATTATGTGCCATTTGGCTGACCGACAGTGATTGATAGCTCATTCTATTAATAGCTTGTGTTTAATTATTTTGTCTTTCAGAATAAGATATAGTCTGACGATTTTTGCTATGACCATATTACTTGTGTTCTTATCAGTTTGACAAAGATAAATGTAGGCAGGTACATTTGACTATATGTTTGGAATTACATATAGTCAACAGAATCTCTCAAATAACTTTTGCACTGCACAAATAATAAGCGTTATCAGTCTGTAGATACCAAAGTAAAATGATTTACCGTAAACCACAAAATCCTTTAAAACTCAACAAAAAGTTTGCACCTGACTGCATTCAGAAGCTCGATCGTTCATCCTCGTCTCCCTCGGTTGGTGTGAAGGGGACAAACGTAGAGAACTGTATAGGGTGTGCATTGATTCAACGACGCGGGACATTGTGCAGGTTGGTCGCTATGGTGATAGTATGTTTGTCACGTATTTCCCGCTTCCTGTTTTAAATGAATAGTGATATCACTATAGAAGCAACTCGATGAATGGGCATGCTTTTGCAACTCGAATAAAAACTGGGAAGCGAAGTTGTGAATGAATGTTTGTAAATGTTAGAAAGCTCTGTCGTTTCTGTATTCAGCATAGTTACGGGATGAGTTTAACGTAAAATAATATATCTACAAATCACGTGACTATAACTAAACTTAATTTGTTTTTCAATACAGCACGTAGTGAATATACTTACCTAGCTAGAATAATTAATATTCATGAATAGGTGCGTCATACTATTGTTTCACTTCTTAAACCAAACGGGTTATGTGTCGTTCAGTTAATTTGTCGATCAAAATGGATTTTTCAAATGGTAAACAAAAAGCAAACATTGTTAATAACATAGACATAGAAAAATTTTCGCTGCGCTTTATTATTTCTATGGTTAAAAGCAAATCCATTACCGTCTCGTCAAATCAAAAAAGAGGTAATCACGTGCTTTATGATCTCTTTGGATATCATGAGATTTCCACTAATAATATCAAGGATTCATAACACCTCTTCCTATGGGACCAACATGAAATCGCGAATTTCTTCTCGTTTTGTCACGAGATGGCAATGACAACTGAAAAAATGTGGCAAGGGTCGTATATTATTGTACCAAGGGTGAGAGGGGTACGCTGTCCATTTTTCAATGTGACAAATATCTTGGACGTTTCAGCCATTTTTTTGTTTCGTTCTAACTTGTTACCACAGGACAGGGTAAAGAAATTTGTTACTCCAACTCAAGTTATTGAAGTGTTTATGGGCCGTGTAGAAGGAAGCAAACACGCGAATTTTCACAAATTGAAGACTTACTATTGTCTTAATAAATTACTTTCTATGTCTCCTTTTGATAGGCATTTCCATAAATATCATATCGTATCACTCAAAATTCTAAAAAAGCTTTCTGATTTTTTTTTAATTTTACCATAGTTAATTGACTTACGTTGCCAAGCGTAGAATCGTTCGCTGACCCTAAATGATAATATTGTGGCACCACCACGGCCGGGCCAACCGGAAAAGTCAGCGCTTGTAATGCGGACGGCGGCGAACTCGACGCGACAACATCACCATTATGCCTTAACCAAGTGGCGAATACTGGTTTTTGGTAACACTGCTGTTAATATTGCACACGCTATTGACACAACTTATATTTAACCATTAATGTGTTTCAAAACACCCAAAGTTATTACCATTATATCTCATTTGGAACACTTACCGAGAATAGGGATGTTGACTAATGAATAAAATAACGAAATACTAATAAAAATCGTAAACATATTAAACTTTTAGAGTAGCTTGTATACCTCTTGGTTTTATATATTGCATATTATTTGTTTTATGACCCTTCAAAGTTGGGTGGACAAGTCCATTTAAAAAGTATAAAATTTATTAAAATAAATGATACCTTTAATTAGTCCGTGAAATGTATAGCAAATTTGTCGAAAAAACCATTTTGATAAACACAATATTTAATATAGCTGCTGAACAAATTTCCTATGCGTTGCATACAAACTTGCATGGCGTGACTTCATAACGTGCAAGCCATTAGTATGGAGCGTTTTTGATCGAGTCCATTTGTGTGCATTTCACACTGTGATATCTCGGGCAGTTTTCATGCTAGCGAATTAATTCTTTTACCAATGTTTCTTTTTTTGAGAGGTAATTTATGTAACATAAAATAAAAAAAATAGTCAACATCCCTATTGGGCAAGTTGCGCGCACGCTATACAGCCTTTTTTAGTGATTCCAAAAATTGCCTGGTAGTAATTTCCATTGTAAATATGAACTAATTAATAGACTGTACCAAGAAATTTAAGCTATGTTAAAAAAGTGCCACAAATACAATAAATTTTCATTAACGTTATTTTGATTACAGCTATATTGTTTACGGGTTAATTCTGTATCAGAAAACAAAAGTTTTAATGAGGCTGTAATGTTTAATACTCAAGCCATATAAATAGAATAAATATCAAGTCATGGTAATAAAACATTATTACTATCGGCACACTAAGAATTTATGGTGTATCGGTAAACAAAGTGACTATCTGATCATAATATACATTATACAGGGTTATTTGGAAAATACCAACAACCTCGCATTACTAACAACGACGTAAACAACAACGTTTGTTCAACTACTTTCCGAAAGAGACAAAAAAACTAATTTTCATACAAACCTTAATTAGCTGTATGTAAAGTCGATTTTTTTTTGAAAAAAGAAATATATGTAGCTTACTTCCGCAAACGTTTTTTTTTCAAAATGGTTTGGGACTTCCGCCAAGTGACGCCTGATTTAATCAAATATCGATTTTTTTGTCTTTTTTCGTAAAAGTCGTAGATCAAACATTGTTGTTTATGATGTTAGTATTCTACTCCTACGAGGTTGTTAGTGTTTTACAAATAACCCTGTTATATTAATTGTGTACATACTTAATTATTTGGTAGAGCGTTAATAAAAAGGAATGGTTGATAAAGCACCTTTTAATTTAACATAATTTAAAACAATCATATCTAATCCCCATTTGTTTGGTTTAGATTTTTTTTTTTTTTATTATATATTTATTTATTTTTTATATATTTATTTTTTATTATCTATATTTTTTTTTTATTTTATTAGATAGAACAAAATGTACAGAGCATAAAACCAAAGCGATTGATTTAACTAGTTAGGCCACCTGTTCACAAATACCGGATTGTAATAAGCTCGATTTGCAATAAACGATTAAATAGATACATATGTTGTTAAATACAAACTATTCATATTAACTAAGTATTTAACTTTTACGAACAAATGTTATGAATTGGCGGTAAATAACGGCGTCAAATGTTTCACTAGCTGTTTAATATTCAACCCCAAATTAGCTTGAACCACATTTTCACGTTATCCATAAATTAATAAATGAAAATTGAACGAGTAAACGTAAATGGATGTTTTTATATAAAGTTTTTTTCTGCCAGCCTTTGTTCGAACTAAAAGTAAACGAATAATAATGTATGTTGATTGGAATATAGGAAAACAAAGCTGTTGGCTTGGCCTTATTTCCCAACTCATGAATAGGAAATTCGCAGGCCCAAGTTATATAGTGGTCAGGTGCAGATTAAGATTCGTGTGCTGACTTGAGAACATGAATAAGTTAGCAACCTTAAGCATGCTCTTAAACATAAATGACAGATGCTGCTTCAACGAAACAAACGTAATTTAAAAAGTTTCTTTAGGTAGTATAGGTACCTAGAAGCCGTTGAAAGCAACCTTACAATAGAGTTTATTGATTATTAATTGGTCATAAAAAAGATAATAAATATCATTGAATAAGAACTATTAGTGAAAAACATAATAGTCGGATCTAAGGTACGAACGCAAAACTTAGGAGCTTATGAAAGGTTTTATTCTTCGATCAGTACACTCCAATATTACCATTAGCACCATCTAAGTATCATAGCGAAGATGAGACCTAAATGATTTGCAGGAGCCAGTCGTGCAGGAGAGTAATATAAATTCCGAAACTCCGTCAAGTGAACATGTCGCCTGTCGATGTTCACGAAAGAGGTTTCTGCCAACTCTTGTGAAACTCGTACGGTGCAATTTGAGAGCGCAAATGTGACGTGAAGGCACAGAATAGATGGGTACGTATCAGAATGTCTAAAGTTAGAATGTCTAAACTTAAAATGGCAAAGTTCAAAATGTCAAAAATCAAAATGCAAATTGTTTAAAATGTCAAAAATCATTATGTATAACTTCATAATAGCAAAATTCAAAATGTCAAACGGTTCAAATATCAAACTACTTAGTTAAAATATCAATGGTCCATAAGTCAAAGGTTTACAATGATTTGAAAACAACAATTCGCCTTTTTTTTCATTTATCGCCTTGCAACATTTTGTGAGCAATTCTTTGTAGTTTAAATATTTAATAACCCCTCCCTAAAGTTTGAAAGTTAGGAGATGGATACTTTTTTTTTAAATGGTTAAAAGAACAAAAAATTTGGAAATTAAGCAGGGGAAGCTAAAAATGGTGGGGAGAGGGGACGTACGTACAAAATTTCGCACGTAAAAAAAGTCGTTTCTGGCGCTTCGCCGGCCGCTACCGCGGCACGCTCGCTTCGCTCGCTCGGCTCGCGCGCTGGGTTCATGTACACCTAACATGCTCGTCGCTACGCTCCTCGCACCTATCATGTGACCTGCGGTCCTTTAGTAGTGCTACCAACCTAGTGCGCCGCTATTAAACGTCAAAAATTACGACACAAATTTGTCATTTTTCTTAGAAAATCTTAATTTTCAGTTTTTTTTTCTCGCGTATTATTTGATTCCTAAACATAAAATTTCGTATGCGTGTTCCAAATTATGAGTTCTTTACATAAAAAAATATGAATTCGAAACTCGTGGTCTGATAATGGAAAGGTGAGCCCTGCAAAATCATAAAGCGTCTACAAGTACCGATATTGCGATCTATTTACCTACAAAAGATTCGATGCGACAGATGATAAATCGCGAGAAAAAAAAGCATTAGGAAAAACTAGGTAAGGAACCGACCGAGTTTGATTTTTATATTGATGAACAACTGACAACTTACAATAACAAAAACTTTGTCATAAAAGAAAGGACTTTTGTACAGTGTAAAGGAGTGATTCTGTTTAGCACGAAAGAACTCATGCTATTGTTGAGTCAAGCTACTTTTTGGATTATGGATGGAACCTTCAAAATCGTTCCTCAGATATTCGTTCATAGCCCCACATACAACTGTGAAAAAACGTTTCCTTTACTATTTGCGCTTTGTACACACAAAGAAAAGCATCATAATATGATGTTATGTTTGATTTGATTCCTGAATATTGTACAAAAAAGAAATTTCATTAAATCCATTATTTGTCGTCATGGATTTTGAAAAAGCTCCAGCTTTATGTTTACGCCAAAATTTCTTAACTTATTTAAATCACACTTTCTCAACTTCAATTTTGGTGGACTGCTACAACCATCACATCATCAAAAAATGTAATTGGCATTTATTATGAATTGGTAATTTGAATATTAGACATTTTAAGTTTTGATCATTTGAATTTAGACATTTTTATTTAGGACTATCTGACCGTTCGACATTTTCGTTTTTGACATTTTGAACTTTCGACATTTTAATCGTTAGACATTCAAATTTTTGACATTTTGAACTTTGCCATTTTAAGTTTAGACATTCTAACTTTAGACATTCTGATACGTACCCAGAATAGATATAAGTACTGAGGCTGTACTCTTAGCTCTTACAGCAACCTTAAAGTAATGTTGTAATAGGGACAGAGCTATCATCGCGTATAGCGCCATCTCTTTTACAACATTGCTTCGATATTACTTTTGACAGTCATGGTAGGGGGGCTGAAGGCAGAGTTAATCATTCATTCATGAGCATATACAGGGTTATTTTGTAAAACGCCAACAACCTCGCAAGAGTAGATTACTAACATCATGAACAACAACATTAATTGTTCTAAGACTTTCCGAAAACAGCCAAAAAAATTGACTTTTCATGTTAAACTTCGATCATGCAGACATTATTTTGTATGTACGTTTTTTGTCTGTTTTCGTACGATGTTGGCAACGATTTCTATGTGACACAATACTATCTAAAAGGGAATAAACAAACTCGCTATTTTTGTACAATACTAAATAATATTCTAGAAAAATCGCTATTTTTGCTTGTTTGTTCGCTCAATTTTTTAAATAGACTTGGAGCGAGACGCAAAAGACACACTTATGTCATATTTACTCAAACATTTGACAGTCATTGTGGTAAATAAACTACACTAAAAATGTTGAGCATTATATTAACTGAACATAGGATTTTTTCCTAAAAGCTAACAATATTTCAATGGGCCCTAAAATGTTTAAAAATGAAGGTTAATTAAAAATGCAATAAAAACAAAACAATGGTCGCCGCAGAACCCGGCAGTAAAAAAACCTTTGTAACTAAACGAAGAGATTAAGTAGAGATGGGAGTTTATAAGCCCTTGTCGTCTTTAGGATTTTGTGTGAGATTAAGTTAAACAGTCTATTGCATCTCTGGAACGTTGCCAAAATAAGACCATTTCTCGTAGTCACTCGTAAATTATTAAAAATATAACTCGATACGCTAAAAACTTCACTTTGAGTTATGGCGAGTTTCGTTAGCATGCAATTGTATTGCAAATGAACAACTTGTATTATCTACTGTTCCGAATTGCATTAATTATACTGTACGTGACTCGAAACATTTTAAGTGTAACATTTTTATAAATTGAAAAAGATAAAATCGTTCCTTTCTATTCGCTCGTTAAAACCTTATTAATTAATCGGTATACGAATAAAAGAACCGACACGAATCTGTATAAATACGCTGAAAGACTTTTTATGACTTCATTTGAACAAAGAAACAAAGTACACTTTGAACGGTAATAATTAGATATTTTGTACTCAAATAGGACCGTACGCGTACATACTTAGAAAAGCAATTAATGGAAAGTTTTGTAGGAAAATAACCAAATCGTATTCAAATAAGCAATACAGATAATCTCTATACTAAAACCCAACATACAGTATTTTATTTCTTTTTGAATTTCTCTCAGGGCAACAAAATGGCTTCCAGATATATTTTCTGTGACTTGGACCCCAGTGACGTCGGCACTACGGATATTTCTGTCCCAGGAATGAGGACATCTTGCCTCTTACGTAAGGACAGATAACTGTGTCCCATCTCCACGCCACACTATATCGATAAACATTTTACTGTCCAAATAAAACAGCCTTTGCATAAACATCGGATAGCAAAAATAAATATGGTAATAAAATACACTGATATTATTTTTGTGATTTATGAATCGTTGAGAAATATCTTGCTATCGCAAATAAATTTTTACTTTCTTTGTGTGTCAGAAGTTTGCTATGATAACTCAAAAGCTCTCAAAAACTCAGTAGATTCGATAGATGTATTCTTAAGCCAAGTTTTAGAAAAACTCATTTCATTTTAATTTAAATTTGACTGCGATCTCCAGAATGAATGGGATGGTAAAATTTTAAAACCGGTATATAAGTATGTATGAAATATGTTAATGTCTAGCAGAATTCATTTCTCTATAGGAAATATAAACACAATACCACAAAAGCATATTTCCATAAATAATCAAGCTAATTTTATGACCTAATTTTGAACTTAACTTTGTTTTAACTCAAAGTTGACCGGAGAAATACAATTTTAAACAACATTCATATCCAAATTGCTTATTACGTTCACAAAATGGTATTTTCCAATTTCAAAGTTAAACTTTTAATCTAAATAATTGTCTATCGCATATTATTTATAGTTTGTGACGTCAATGTACTTTTTTTGCGTGAAACGATGCCACCTCATGGATAAAACATCGAAAGAAAACATGAAAATATGGAACAAGTCGTAGGTATATTGAATTTTCCTTTTCCGTTACCGCTCCAGTGGCAAAATAAATTGTATAAACATCATTCGATTCCTGCGTTACCCATAATTTCATTGATTCTCATCCCACATCTTCGACGTCATCTCTTTGCGCGGAATTTATTGAAAACTATTTTTTGTATGTACTTCATAAGAATTTTAACTGTCATGTCGTCTGAAAAAATAACGAATTTTAAAGCGAAACCTTGGTGTCATGGTCATATCAGCTTTTCCGAAAATTATTTGTTTCAAAAAAATTGTGGTAGAAACCCTAAGTTATGAAAGTGATTTCGAAATGCTTCTCGCCAAACGCATTCAGCCGATTAATTAACAAAGAGCAGTTTTTTAAGGTTTTAAATCTACTATAATTTCAGCGTTTCTATATACTTGACTATATTCCTTGTATAACGTTTGTGACATCCTACAAAGGTACATAAAATTCGAGTGCCCTCATAATAAAGCGAAAGTTATTCGCAAATTAAATTTCCCTTATTCAAATGTTGTGTTTACTTAGCAAGTCCAATGTGTCCACATTAGATTACGGCGAGTTAAGGATTCGCTGTCGAAGGTTCATGTGAATGTGAACCTTTTTCATAAATTATATTTCTCTTGCGAACGCCTGTAGCTATTTATTAAGTTTGTTTTGTCCCTTTACGGAAGTTCAACAAAACATATAAAAGAAAATTTGAGGAAAAAATCGTGGGACAGTGAAATTATAAAACCTTAACAAAGTTAGTCAAATTAATTTTTAAATTTGAGATTTTTGCATTCACAATGCTATTTTTACACAATACTAAATAATATACTAGAAAAAATACGACTCGCACCAGATCAATACTCAGACGGGAATCGAACCAGCGACCTTTGGATATCCGGTCCAATGCTCTGACCGCTGAGCTACCGAGTCACTAGTGACATCGCCGAATTTCTTCTAGTACTTAATATATCCTACTCTTACGCTGCAAGCCAGCGTTATTTCACCAATGTGAGGAATTACCTCGACATTCAATTGAAATATCTTTCCAGATATTTGGCAATCGATTAAGATGAAATAGCTATATAATTTTTAAATTTGAGATTTTTGCATTCACAATGCTATTTTTACACAATACTAAATAATATACTAAAAAAATACGACTCGCACCAGATCAATACTCAGACGGGAATCGAACCCGCGACCTTTGGATATCCGGTCCAATGCTCTGACCGCTGAGCTACCGAGTCACTAGTGACATCGCCGAATTTCTTCTAGTATATCCTAGAAGAAATTAATTAAAATTAAAATTAATTTATTCAGCTACTAGAGGTTGGTCCCACTGGGTTCTATTAATTAAGTAATTTTTAAAACGTAACGTTTTTTTAAAGAATTAACCGGATAAACAAGATGACTGAAATTTTGATGACCTCTGTGATCTAGTGGTTTGCACGCCGGTTTTCAAGGCGTCACCATCTCTTGAGGTCCCGGGTTCGATCCCCGGTTGGGTCAATGTAGAAAAATGAACTTTTCTGTATTGGCTCAGGTCTGGGTGTTTGTGATACCACCGTTGTCTCTGATTTCCATAACAACAAGTGCTTTAGCTTACTTGCTTTGGAGTTGGAGCAATGTATGTGATGTTGTCAAATATTTATTTATTTATTATAGAGGCTTATTTTTCATTATTGCGATTCAAATAATACCTACTTCTATGACGAATATGGAAAAGTATGACGTATGATTTCTTTAAATAAATAAAAAGAAATACACTTAAGTAATGATTCAAATTGTTGGGTGCAAAGTTTTGGAAATAGTAATAATTATTTTCCGAGTTTTCTTCACAACAGAAACCCAATAGCAACATGGTTCTATTTATACAACTCAATTATACTCGAAATCATTGACTTGCAACCCAATATTTGGGGCGATAGTGATATAGTTGTCACTAGGGATTATACGAATAAACCATTACCTGGATATGAGTGAACGTGGCCAGAAAAGGTTTATTCGATAGTCCAGAGGGATAGCTTGTTATACAGGATCCCAATTAGTGGGACTTGATTAATCATGCTTCTCATATTTATTTGGTTTTTACGTAATTTACGGAAAGAAAACTTAACTTTCTATCAAAAATGGGATATTAAAAGTTATCTTTTCTCAGAATAAAGAATATTTCTAATAATTAATTAATTGTTCATAGAGCAACTTGTGCATGTCCATCAGCCATTTTTGATGTCCCCACTGCTGGGGCACAGGCCTTCCTTATGGGTAAGGAGGACGGGCCATAACCCACCACGCGGGCCCAATGCGGATTGGTGGGTGTTAACGACTGCAAATGCAGCCGGCTTAACGTGCCTTCCGAAGCACGGAGGAGCTCGAGATAATTCATTTTTGGTCACCCATCTCATGACCGACCCTTGAGAACGTTGCTTAACTTCCGCAATCGATGGGCCAGGCGCTAAACCATTGCGCCACCAAGCTCCACATAGAGCAACTTACAATGAGTTAAATCAACCGATTTCGAGCTCATTAAGATAATGTAAAACGCTTAGACCACTACACCTGGTGGTAAGCGATGATGCGATCTACGATGAAACGCGCTTGCCTAGACCTTCGCGACTTGAAGGCCCCCAGATTGTACCTATCTAGAAACATAGACTCAGGCAAGGTGTTCCACTCTCTAGCGGTACGGATGATACAATTTGAAGCAAACGCTTGGTATAGATTGAGCAGCTGTTCCGGCGTGAAGTACTTTCTCACCTTTGCCAGAACGCCATGATGATATAAGATTGGAGAACGTATTGCAATAATAACTAATTATGTTTCAACATGGGCTTTTTGGTTCAAAAATGATAATAGAAACTTTACTATAGTACTAGCAAAGAATTAGTAAACTCAAACAATGAGAAAGTCAGAAAATTAAAAATAAATAGGATTATGTACAAAATCTTTGACTACCGCAGCAATCCCGTAAGCAAACGCGTTAATGTGTGTTAACTTAAAAGCACTATTGTTTTTAAGTTCCACAAAGCGAAAATAGCTCAGCCTCGCTTTGTGCTATTAATGTGCATATTTTAACTACAATTTTGTTATGTTTTCATACAAAAATAGACTTTATCTACTAGGATAGAGGTCTGTATGGAGTTGTAGTGAACTTTCATTTAAAATGAAAGGCTGTCCAAGAAATGAATAGCGCCAATCCATCTGCAGAAATTGGAGCAGTAATTGTGAGACGCCGTCCGTGGCTTTTGGCTGATAGTGAGAAAGGAAAACATCTGTGTTGTACAGTCTGGGACTCGAAGGTATAACTATAAATAATACAGTATGTTCATTATGGAAAGTATAGAAAGATTTAAAAATATTACGTGCGTGGTATAAAGCTTTGTACGAAATATCCCCAAATGTGAAAGTAAAAGTGTATTTTTTTCTTATTATCCTGAACACAATTTTGATGTAATATATATTATCCCCATAAAAATTATTGCGCATTTCGATATATAGAAATATGAATATATAATATAGAAATATATAGAAAATGAATATGAAATTCTTGAGTCAAACATAACAACACAATAGATATTTAATACTCTGTCTCGTGTGGAGCTCGGTGGCGCAGTGGTTTAGCGCCTGGCCCAGCGATTGCGGAAGTTAAGCAACGTTCGCAAGGGTCGGTCATGGGATGGGTGACCAAAAATTTATTATCTCGAGCTCCTCCGTGCTTCGGAAGGCACGTTAAGCCGTTGGTCCCGGCTGCATTTGCAGTCGTTAACACCCACCAATCCGCATTGGGCCCGCGTGGGTGGGTTATGGCCCATCCTCCTTACCACCCATAAGGAAGGCCTGTGCCCCAGCAGTGGGGACATCAAAAATGGCTGATGGACTCTATCTCGTATCTATACTATATTGTGATATAACTTTCCTCGGCCTCTATGAAAATACATTTTCTCAGGTTTACTTACTCACTATTATACAAATAGCTCTAAATCAGACTCGTTGTGAAACGTACATCCACAAAACGTTAAGAAAATATTGTTTTGAGCATTTATTATATATTGTTTTTTATCATTTTCTATAGCGGTAACTTCTACGAATGATTATTATAAAAAATGAAGCCATTATTTTTGTATTCCTAAAAATATAGACATTATTTTTCCATTCCTTACTCCACTCGTATATATTTCTTCTTTTTTAAAATAAGATACTTTTGAAAAGTTTTTTATTTTTCAACATTCCTGTAATTGAATGGATGACGCAATAGATATTCCAAAAAATATTTTGCGACTGTATTTTTCCGTCATGTTTTTCTGCCGCATCTCAAGGGTACGGGGTAGCATGTATAGAAAACTATTCTGTGATAAACAAAAGTTAAAACTTTTGTTTTGCGAAAAACATCTAGTTCTGTTTTTCTATATTTTTTCGTTTTCTTTTTGCTTTTGAAAAATATTTACCATTCATTTTGTGCAAAACGCAATTAGTGAAACAATTTTGATTTATTTATAGGACGAGGGACTGATGCATTATTTATCGTCGATCATGAAAATTCCAAAGAGATTTTTGTTGATTGGAGCGGTTTGGGAAAGCTAATATTTCAAAGCGCGTTACATTGATAAGGGTCGCATCACACGCACCCTGCTACTTTCAGGCGGGACATTCAATAATTCAGAGCACAGAGAGAGCTCAGAATAACGTTTTTCGAACCTAATGCTTAAAAAAAGCTTTGCAAATTTGTTTTTTTTTTCGTTCAAAGGATGTTGTTACATACCTGACCCTCTAGCATAACCACACGATATAATTATATCGCTTGATATCGCGTTTTATCAACAATCAAAAACGATTGTCTTTTGACAGTTAAACGTGATAAATTGCTATATCATATCACGTTAAGTCATGTTAGGGGCCTGTCTAACTTTCATAAGAGTTTTAAGGTTTTTTACGTTGGCATCTTGGCATAGACAAATTCCGAAACCATTGCGAATGCTTTTGAGGGTCAAGTCACCCATTTATCCCTCTTCTTTTTCGTTTTAATTCGTGCCCATTTCAACCGTAATTAAAGCTACTCAAAATTCTCGAATTGAAATAAAAAGCCCATCAAGGTACCTACGATAGCGGAGAGGATTTTGTGAAGAAAATAAATCATTTCGCAGTTCGGTACGTTTCAGAAAAGTGTCATGATGATAACGCATTTTTAACACGATGAGAATGAAGCTTTTGTTTTAGCGTTATCCATAGTTACTTTATTTGAAGCATATAACTAAGGATCCTATTTCACAAAATATCTCTGGAAAAAAGATATAAGGTTATTTTATTTAGTTTGAGCAGTTTCCTCTAATTAAAGTAAAAATTATATTAGGACGATGATCATTCAAAAGGTGCCGGTTTATACTTTAATTATAAGTAGATAAGTCTTATTTTTTCTTTCTGGGTAGAACCCAGTTGTCCTTATAAGGATGACGATGATTTTAGTTCGACCTTGTAAGTATTTGTACGTTTACTTTTCATTTCCTTTCGATAAAATCTATTTCTACGAACCAGAAATAGTTTCGACGCATAGCCTTGTCCACTAGCTGGCGCCTCATACTAATAGTTTATCTATCAGTTAGCACCTTTTTTGTTTGGTAGGGCCTATTGCACAGGGTCCATATATCACGTATCTTCTGGTTTACTACAGAATTTGTATTAAATTATCTGACAGTTAAGTATGCTATCTGGAACATATCTGTAACCTTTAAAACCTCATTTCGTACCCACAACCTCTCCCAATTCATGGAAGTGCGCTTCAGGGGCATTGTTTGCCTTTATGCTTACTTGTTAATTAATGTAACTCCCATTTTAGTGGCAATCAGTGGGAAAATAATTAAAATACCTACCATCGATTTGTCATTATTATAATTATGTTCTTTAAAGAATATGGACGGATTCGAAAAAAAAAATTACTTCTGCAATTTACCTGAGTTATAATTTTTTTTTTGTGTATTCGTCATTACACACCAAACGTTCCTTGACGTATGTGGTATTGCAAATTGCAACGCATGGTGGCTTAAATACCAAATTTTCATGCTTGTTGTTATAATTTCCAATTAGAAAGCTATGGAATATTTATAATGACAAATACATGTAGTCATTGAGATCATGGAATTAGGCATTTAAGAAACCTGTTGTGTCGAAACCTTCCATAGGCAGAGATCGAAGCTAACGTGTTGTTAAAGTAATATTTTGGACGTAATATGGTTTCAGACAAGAAATTGAGCGATAACTACGCGTCAAGCGTGAAATCACTTAAGTTTTCCTTATTTTGTAATGTCATAATGGAAAAATAGTGAGTATAAAACTGAGGTATTTGAAGTAAGATTGTACTTTCCTACTTCAAATCGCTAATGAGTAATGAAATGAGTCTCCTGAACCTAGTTTAGTAATAGTTTAGTATGTAAGACTGGTTTAGTTGCTTAACTATCAAGTGGTCAAGTCATTTGAGTATTTTTTCTAAGGTCATATAATTTCCTTGAAACCAATGCTGTTAAGCTAAACTTATTCTTTCAACGACTCAAACACGTGATAATGTCTTTACAGTGAAACTACATTGAATTGAAATGATGAGTAATCGAAGAAACAATAGAATTCAATACAGTTAATTAAACTCGTCGAATACAATGTAAACGTATGTACTTAATATTTATATGAGAATTTTGTTTTTTATGTACAGTTTAATCCATTTTATCGAGCATAAATTGACCCATTAACGTGATTACCTAATTTAAAAGTCCAATAGCAATTTAAGAATGGGTCAAGTCATTAATATTTTGATCAATAAGAATCATTATTGGCTACACTGTTGATCAAGTAATTTATAAACACGACACACAATACACAAACAAAACAATGACATCAAACTTTCGAAAAAGTTCCGAAGTCGAAATCCAAGCCGTTTGAAGAAGAACAAAATACAATTTCAAAAATAGAACATGTCACTGACTCAAATTGAATTTAGAACAGTTGTAAGTTCGCGGTTTGCGCGGGCCGGTCGCGTGCTCGCGCAGCAGTGGTAGGCGGCACACTGCCTGCGACCGGCTCTTGTCTCGGCCCTAACA
Source organism: Agriphila straminella (assembly GCA_950108535.1). NCBI lineage: Eukaryota > Metazoa > Arthropoda > Insecta > Lepidoptera > Crambidae > Agriphila > Agriphila straminella. The sequence continues at coordinate 7,706,576 of OX467321.1, read as the reverse complement.
ACAACATGGAGTCAGAAACCAACTGTGCACATTGTACGTGCCAGTTTGGGAAAACAGTAATGATAATTTGTATTTATCGCATTTTATCTAATTTATAGCAATGGTTTCTTGTAATTCGAAGCCTTCTATTAGATATCGACACAATCTTACACAACTTCAGGCAAAAGAAGAAAAAAACTAAAAAATTAATAGGTAAAACTTAAAACTAACATGAAGCTTCTTTTGTAAATTATATTCGGTAACAACTATTGTTATTAAACGTCCCAACAACACTTACAAATATTAAAAACAAAAAACATACCAACCCAGCAGTTAAAAACAAAAATATTTAAACAACCATACATTTAAGTTACAACAAAGCATTTGGGATTGCGAGCCAACAATATTAAAAGTTATGTAAAAAGTTTTTCAATTAAAACGTGCCGGTCCCAATGCCGTATCCAAAATTCACACACGCTACAACAACCTGGAATTTTATTTGAAATCGAGCAAAGTGGGTAACTGTTCCCATGTATGGCCAGCATTAATCGGCTCTACACCTGTTTATTTATCCTTTACTGCAGTTCGATATAAAACAACCTAATACAATAAATCTAGAAATAATAAAGGAATAAACCTCTAATAATACTTAAGTACATACTTTCGGTTCGGTGTTTGTTGAAATAGTGATAAAACATGGCACTTTAGTATTAGGTACAATAGAACTACGCACTTACAAATTGAAGCAACTAAATAGAGATGACATAACTTAATTTGGCACCTATTTCTGACAAATTGTCACCTGTCATGACAATTTTATATCCATTGCGTTCACCAATTTGAAAATAGAACAAACTACTCATAGTTACACCGCATCGTAAACCAAATTTTCATGACAATTGACGAATTGTCACGTTACTAAAGAGGGCCGCATTGTCATAGTGACAAAAATGTCATCGCATTTCCAATGCGAATAAATTATTGCTTCACTTTTTACATGAGTGTTGTTCTATTCTAATCTAACGATAAAACATTCGTCTCTAACTACCTATACAAAGGTGGAAATTGATTTTTCTATTAGAATAGGGGAACGTTCCCTTAATTTAGAACGATAAAATCAAATCTGCATCGCTGTCATTTCGGTTACGTTTACCGATTTTTTTTAAGCTTCGCTGAAATGGTTGAACCGAAGAAGAATCGACATGGACAATGCGATGGTGCGAATCGCACCTTACAATAACAATGCAACAAATAATATATGGGTAACCGCAACCGAAATGACAACGTTTTAGATTTATCGTTGAAGCGCGAATAGGTGTTTTGTAGAGCCTCTTATTTGAGTAAAAAGTGTACAACTTCTATTTGCATTTTATAAAAATGCAGTTTGTTCCAAGACTTCTTCTTGTGATTGTACTTTAGAATAAAAAATGGTAAATTTTTCTAGAATATTATTTAGTTTTGTATAAAAAATGGTTTAAGAAATTATTAAATTTATGACCTTTTTATGAAAATATCATTGAGGGAAATTCCGTAAGACGCCGAAGGGCTTTCCTTGTAACAGTCTATCTTCTACAAAATAGGCTGCGAAACCTTGTTACCTGTTTTTCTTATTCCTCCGCATTCTTAGCTTCATTAAGATGTAACAATTTTTAAATAAGTAGTTTATACAGAAAGTTGAATGCATTTCCTATATTTCACCTATAGATTTTCAATTTATTTATTGTGTTATTACTAAACCTTTAGGCCGCAAAAACAGGTTAAATCCAGGCACGTATCCAGACTTTTAATTCGGGGGGGGGGGGACGGACAACTGCATCCCTCAAATCGGAGAGTGACTCGCCCGCTAAATTTGAATTAGTCCTGGGGGGTAATTATGTAACTTTGTTGCAGTCAACTCTGATAGAAATCGCAGTTACATTGCTGCTTTAGTAAGGACCAATATGAAAACTATCTTACTCAAAGCAGCAATGTAACTGTGCTTTCAATCGATTTCAATATAGAATTGTTAGCAACAGAGTTACGGAACCCACGGGCTGTTCCTTGTGCTCCGGATTTCGGGGGGGGGGGGATAAATCCCAACTATCTCCCCTCTGGATACGTGCCTGGTTAAATCTCTTTTCTCTTTGTGATAAAAAGTTTAGCTCTATAAAGTAGTGAAATGAATGTATTAAAACTCTTTATTGGAATACAGTTCGGATTCGAGTGCAAGCTAATTATAATACGAAACCCGTTTCCATGTAGATCGCCAATTAACAGGTCGAGATCTCTCTCCTACAACTGTACTTTGAGGTCAGTCTTAAACTTATGGGTTAGATTCGTTCACTGAGTTTAACAGGTATTCGACATTAGCAATCTGTGCTAATTAAGCACTTACTGCCATAAATTCTAGGGACCCTTTACATTCGCCTTGTTAGTTACATACAATAAGTACGAGTAGCTGATACTAATAAACTTTCTTCACCAACAGTAATTAAGTCTATGCACAGAATACATAATATGGTCTATGTTCACAAAACTTTTCTAGCTATTTTGTTTCTTTTTCGATTACATTCCTAAATAATTTAACAAAGTTTGCGTTTCTGATTTTATAAATTAATATTACAGAAACGCTAAACGCGCTATAATTTAAAGTAAGTTAGTATTTATTCACCATTTCTGTTGATATTAATTTTTTATGTTAGTATTTAAATGTAGGATCTCGATGTCGATAGGTGCCTATCTAATAAGTAACATTAGATTTATAAACCTTTGTGGTTTTTTTATGCTATTTAGCATACAATTTTATTAAATTCTAAAATGTTAAATGAAACAATAAAAAAACCATGGAAAGACGGATAAAAACCCAAAAAGAACAATCGCAAGAGCTCTGACTGCTAAAGAAATTACGTTGAAATCTCAGCAGGAATAGTTAATATTTAAAAAGTACCAACTGCGCTTGTTTAATTCTTGACAGTCATAATTTAATTTCGCGTACATACATTGTTGTTCAAGAAACTACTCTCCTGATAATTTCAACAATACCTCTAAATTTAATACCGAATTCGTCAAACTTGAGCTAGGATAATTGTTTATGACAAAAGTTTGTCCCCAGCTGAATTTATATGTAATAGCTTCATGGCCGTCAAGATAAATTAGAGGGCGGGATAATCACTATGCGTAGTTTGGGTTCAGCCAGGTTTATACATTCATTGCTTTAGTCAGTTTTATCACTCATTCTAACTAACTAGCCAGTAACTCTATTACATTCTCTGAATATACTCCGAATCCCTTGCCGCATTCAAGAGAAATCTGCATGCTTATCTTTTGTCAAAATCCTAGTTTGCAACACTTTTTATTATTTAGATATATGTTGTAATTCTATTATTTGCTTTGTATCTGTGTAAGTTTATTAGGTTATAATTTTAGTAGGTCTATTATTTTGTTAAATTGTATTATTTGAATGTGTATGTTACTGGCACACTGCCCTTCTCATATCTCTCCATCGCAGCTATCCAAAGTCCAAAGGTTGTCTGGAAGAGATCGCTCCTAGCGATAAGGCCGCCTTTGCTCACCATAGTTTTAAGTTTTATGTTATTGTATTTCCTGTAATGTGTTTATCTATCTACATTATAGAGTCTTTATTCTCAGAAAAATTATTTTATGACTACCTAAATTGAATGGTCGTTTGAACTAATCTTACTTGGAATTTACTGAAAATATATGTAATTCTAATTCAGTGTGTAGATATAGTAATGTGTAATATTATTTTGTGTGTACAAAATACCAGATTTCTTAACATTTTTCTCAGTTCGTTTTATCACGTAGTAAATAGTAATCTTGTAGCGGACTCATTCCTTTCGTACAATATGGGCGAGCAACCCGCACTGCATATTGAAATAGGATTACGATTTATTTACGTACCGCCCTGAAAGGATCAGTGGCAAGTCTGTTACAGGCCTTAGCTTGATTCAATTACACTAAATTATGAAATAAACTGTTCATATGGTAATAGGAGTTAAAGTATGAAATTGTTTTTTTTATTACTGACATAATATTATCTTTTAGGATGGAATTATGATCATGACAGCCAACTGTAAGCAATAAATATATTTCTTATTTCCTTTCCTTATCGTTAAAAAAGTACTTTATAAGTGACTCCTTTCCGTTAGCAGAAATTACCACTTAATTCGTTGTAACTTAGCTGATACTTATTTTTTTCACTTAACACATGCGGCATTAGTTATCTGAGTGTTTAAACATTTGTGCGTAAAAGTTTAAGTAAATAAATTACGAATGTAAGAATAGAAAATGCAAATTCTTTAATTTCATACTTAAACCCCTATTACTTGCACATACAAATTAAGTAAATTAAAATATCCACACTTTACAAACATGACCATCAAAGGTAGTCATTGAAATACGCTTCTGTTAAGTACTTTTAAATGAACTGAAACTTAAATGCTTGTAATAATTAATTTACAATAGTTAAATAAGGAAGCCAATATTTTCGCCAGCACATACAGATGATACTGTTATTCATGAATTTAAGCATTGGTCAAGCACGCCGATATTTCTTAAACAACGCGGCACCGCGTGGACTTAATTAAATTCCACGATTCAAATACAAGATACAAGCTGTTTCATAATTATGAAATAAAAATGTTTACTTGCTATTCTTATGGATAATGCAACTAACTTATAAACCTATATGTGGGGATTTGTAAATGGCATTGGGAAATCTATATGTTATTCTATTGTTTATATTTGACTGTAAATCCTCCTACAAGCAAATAAATAATAATAATAATAATATTTTTTATATTTATATTTGAACATATACTATATGTACACAAAATATTCCACACACACACACGAACACGCTTTGGACTGTTTAATATATTTTAAGATTTTACCTACTTACATTAATTTAGTATCATCTTAGTGTACTGTTTATCCTAAAGATTTCATTGTTAAAGGAAGAGCGGTGCCCCCTGACACAGGCACCCGGTAACTTACGAGTATGTAACGTACATCTAAACAGTCAATAAAAAGTTTATTAAAAAAGTTTATAAAAAAGAAAAAAAATGTTTTAAAAACGTGGCAGTTTTCAGGGTTTATGAAATTTTCCGGAATTGTATGTATGCATGTAGCCTATTTACCATATTTAGGCTTTAGGAGTTTTTTTTAACATTAACACGTTTGTATAGGACAACATTACGTAAATTGCTCTGATTCCAATTAATACACTGAGACCACAGACACAACCTTTTAACCGACTCTGTGGTCTAGTGATTCGCCCACCCATGTAAGACGCTGGAGTCCCGGATTCAATTCCCAGGGGGGATACAATTTGTACTCTGTTTGGTTGGTGGTAGGGTTCATGTCCGCCTAGCTAGCTACCACCATGTTGCCTAAGTCTGACACCATAACAACAATTTAAAAATTGTTGTGTTCTGGCAGTTAGAGGTAAGATAGCCAGTTCCTCAGTGGTGAGGATTCTGGATGTAGTGCGCTTCCACCTTCGGCCTTATCGTCACTTATCATCAGGTGAGGTGAAGGCCAAGCACTATCCCTTTGTGTATAAAAAAAGGAACATCTACACAAAACATGTGAAGCAATTAGCACTATACCAGCACTCCATTTTATTGTAAAGGCTTTATCGATCTACGATAATGGCAAAACAATGTATACGCCGATAAAACACGGCCATTTTCAAGTTAACCTATATGTTTCGTGAAATGGTATTAATTAACTCTCTCATCTGAAATTCTATTGTAGCAAGATGAACCGGCTGACGTTCGACCATTTCTCACAGAGTTGGGTAATTGGCTGTATTAAATTCAACCGGGTTATCAGCTAATTTGATTAAATAATATTAGTTTCCTACAAAGGATAGAACTTAATCAATAAAAAATGATCTAAAAAAATTCTTGTTATGTAATTCTCATAATGAGTTGAGTAGTAGTAGCTTTGATAGCAACTTTTCGAAAATTCGCTGGGTGTAAAAAATATATATTTTGGGTCGCTATACATATACTTAAGTTCAAAAAGGTATTAAATATTACCATATCGAAAGAACTTCTTTGAGTTATTTGTTACTGTTTGCGGTTTCACCTAAAAGCAATACGTCTATCTTTCGTACGATCGGAGTACCGAGTTCGACAGACAGTGACGGAGGTGTTTATAAAACAAGTAGGTACTGTTATATCAGCTGTTAAGTTTCAATAATGGTATGGCACGTCAAAGTTAAGGCCCTTCACAGGTTTCGGATAGTATCTTCTGGTTTAATATAAAAATGGAACAGAATTTGTATGATAAAATAAACTGGATCATGTTTGGAACCTATGACTATGAAACTAGACCTTATTATATCGTCCAATCATTTCCGTTTCCATCCGTTCCGTTCCGTTCCGACCGGCCGGTTGGTTTAAAAACCAAGAAATAATATTCGTAATAATAAAGTAATAGTATTCCATTCCATTAACTTATCCAAGGAGGTTAGTGTGAGTCTTGATATTTTTTAAGAATGACTATGATAAAACACAATCGATTCATGATTTCAATTAAATTAAATTGAGATCATCAATTAATAATTAGTTTATTAATTAGAGTTTTTTTAAATTTATTTAATGGAAGTTCAACAGCTAGAGTTACAGAATAGTTATTGATTTTAATCTAAGGGAGTGAGTTTTTAATCTAAGCCCATTTAACAAAGTTATGTCTGCACTTTTATGTGTCACTGTGTTATCTAAAACCATTAGGAATATTCTGACATTTAGTACGTTTTTCTAATAATCCTGCTACTATAGTGTCTACCTTACATATTGTATTTTTGTTTCAAAGACGCACTATCGTTGGTTTCAACTAACGTAATAATGATGGTTATCATAAACTCATATAATAGCGGTTCGTAGGACTGGTTTGACCAGCCACGCCGAAACGAGCACAAGAAGAATGTTGAAATGAACATTATTTCATTCGTTACTTGTTTCATTTTGACTCAGTTGTTATGAGTTAAACACTTTCAATGTTTTTTTTTGTTTGTATTTTATTTAAATAAAATTTCGTATCTACCTAGTAAAAGTAATACAATTTAATATACAATAATATAGATAAATAACTTCACAATACACATTAGCTCAAAAAGCATGGGATGAAATAAATTTATTTCACGATCTACGAATAAATTCGAAAACGAAGACATTCGAAGACATGGCTCAAGGTAAAAGAAATCAATTTAAGTGAGTTCGAATCGCTAAAATACTCAGATTGAATCAATGTGAATACTTTACTCACAAGCCACCAAGTAAATAATGGTAAAAGGTATTTTAAATCACATTCTGGTCTAGATTAATGATCGTTTGATATAGAAAAAACTAATTCTGTATAAATAAAATTAAGAATATGTGATAGGTGGTACCTACTACTATTTTTTGATGATAAAATTCTGTCATTATTATAATTTTATCTTCTGTCTCTTATATAAAAAAACCTTTTAAACTTTCTTTTCCAGTTATCTATTCCAGTAAATTGTTACCCGTATAAAAAACCTTGAAATATAATATGTATATAGATCGGTCAGGTATTAAATTTTTCGTTAAGTATTTAACTAGACAGAAACATTTTCCACGAATTTTCCTTTTTATTGAAACATAACTTTTTGTACAATAATTACTTTTTTGTTTAACATAGCTCCAATATGTATAGATCAGGTATTACATTTTTACAAGAACTAGACCGAAACATGTTCCACGAATTTTCTTTCTTAGTAAAACATATCTTTTTGTACAATAATTACTTTAAACAGGTACCTACTACTTCTAATATTTTAAAATATTTCCAGGCATTCAGACAAAATGACAATACTGAACAGAGTTTAAGAAGTAATTGTACCGTACTCGTCCCACATCTCAATATGGTCATTGAGCTGATTCAGCAAACAATACGGTGACATCTCCCATAAGCGGATTTTCATAATGATTTTTGACTGTTGACAATGGGAGTACAGGAAATGGAAAACAAAGCAACTAGCGGATAACGGTTGTAAACTATTGTGCGAGTCGCACTATTTGTACATAACTCTATTTACAAACGAGGATGTTCAAAAGTTTTAGTCTACAAAGCCAAATAATTACATTTCGAGGTTTAAAAATACTATATATCTGGTTCTGTGAATTATTTCTTTCTTTTCCCTTTGACACCGAGCAAAAAGATAAACTAGGAATACGGTAGAAACTGGTTTACATTTAGGTATTTGAAAATAAAGGCATGTCATATTTCATCTTTTTTTTATCCACAACACAACGGGATAGTGCTTAGCCTTCACCTCACCTGACGTTAAGTGACGATAAGTCCGAAAGTGTAAGCGCATTACACCCAGGTCCCGGAATTCTCACCACTGAGGAGTTGCTTGAGAAGGTTCTTTAATCATGATAATAACCGATGGAGGAGCCATGCGAAGATTTGCTGGATCTCGCTTACAAAATGACTTACAAAAGACCGCAAATTAGTAGATATGGCAGTTCTAAAAGTCACTTTACTCAGCTTTATATATTTAGTCTGTTTATTCTTAATTTAGTAAACATCATCACTGAATCTCTTTATTGAAAATAAATATATAAAATACTTACAACAAATTGTTTTCCACACTTGGATTACGAGAGAAATTACTAATGTGTGACAATTTGATAACATTTTAAATTTAAAAGATATGTGTTAAATTAAAACTGTCAAAAGCTTTTTAGTTAATAGGACAATTAATAAAAAAATAGGGCGAGAAGTACCTATTGACTCCTATAGCGATTCGATTCGTTCTTTATTACCTATATCAGACTAAGTATAAAGCATCACCCGTGTATCATCGACGTGTATCATTTGGCTAGTTTGGACGCAAAACGATACGCGATCATGATACGCACCGTATCTGATACACTCCGATCCGTGTTACCGCGTATCAGAATGAGGCTTTGCGGCTTGTTTAGACTATCGTATCGGATTCGTGTATCATGATCGGTAGTATTACGTAGTATCTAAGACGCATTTTGATACTGTATCATGATTCACCGCACACTCCACTGCTTTTATAGCAGACACGAAAAAGGGAAATATCAAAAAGCTCATTTGCATTGCATTTTTTAAATCGTCAGCCATCAAAAACACGTTAAAATTGACGTTATAAATTGGAGGAGAATATTCACACGTCATGCTACGGACTTGATTGGAATCAATAAAAGAGTGGACCGACTGACGAGCGGAACGTTAAAATGATGCATTTTCAGCAGTTCGTTTACTTTTCTCTCCGATATCGTTTAAAAAATGTTTTCAATTCGTTAGGTACTTGTTAGAGCAAAAATATTTTTTTTACTTATTCTTTACTATAAATTCAAGACGACTGATCTTAAAGGTTTATTACAAAGCCAAATTTTGGGTTTGTGTATAAATCCACTTTTTGCCGAAAATAATTATCCTTCGAGCCACTGCTAGATCCTCGTCGGTGGATCGTAGGGGAATGAGGGTATTATCATCTAGTATTTATTAAAATCACTCGTAACAACACCTGACTTTTAAATGTATGTTTACAAAGCATTACGGAGACTTTTATTAATACATCACATTTAATACAATCATGTGGAGCTCAGTGGCGCAGTGGTTTAGCGCCTGGCCCAGCGATTGCTGAAGTTAAGCATCGTTCGCAAGGGTCGGTTATGGGATGGGTGACCAAAATTTATTATCTCGAGCTCCTCCGTGCTTCGAAAGGCACGTTATGCCGTTGGTCCCGGCTGCATTTGAAGTCGTTAACACCCACCAATCCGCATTGGGCCCGCGTAGTGGGTTATGGCCCATCCTCCTTACCACCCATAAGGAAGGCCTGTGCCCCAGCATTTGGGACATCACAAATGGCTGATAGACAATACAATCATGTGTAATTCCTAAATGTAAAGCAGTAAAAATCTCATTGAGAAAAGAGTTCAGACATACCTGGTACTTCTTGATGGACTCCATCTGCTCCTTAGTGACATTGTCGTGTGTAGGGGGCCGCGGAGGGGGGTCCCTCGCGATCTCCCGCGGGGGAACCGCTGGCGCTACCACCTTCGCGGTGCCGTTCACCTGCTGAGGATGCGCAACGTCAGAAACAGATTCGAAATTCAAAAGTGGTTCCATTCGCAAGATTAGGACCAGTTCTTATTATGAAATTTTTAGGTTATAGACCGTGAAAGTGTGACGTCAAATTAAGACGGAGTTAGACCTTTTGGGTAAAAACAAACATCTGAAGCAAGCAAGTTTCTCTTCTTCACTCAATAATTTGATAACAAAGTAAAAGTGCCATACGTTTTGTCTTATTTTTTACATAAAACGTCATACTTCCACTGTCTGTTCACCAGATGCGAATGGAAGATGTAAAAAAGAGTTCAAAAGACGTTATTGGCCATTCAGAGAGTAAAAATGTTTTAGGCGATCTTTTTCATAAGTATTTCAAACATTTCCATTCGCTCTGGTAATCTAGAATTCCCCATTTGAACATAAAAATATAGGAACGACATTAAAACAACAAAATATTAACACATACCTACATGTGTTACTTGATATTTTGTTATTTAAATGTAAAGTTACTTAAAGTAACTTATATAAGTAACTTTAACATAATATTTATTCCGTGATTTAAGCAAAGGTATTGAACCCACAAATGCCTACAAATTGCACCTTTCTACACTAAAAAAGTAAAGTCACCATTATGAAAGGTCGACTTGCATAATAAATAACTTAAATTATTATTGATTGGATATTGTTACAAAGTCAATCGAAATTAGTTCATACTACTCAAAAGAAAATAGGTGCAACCAGCTAGCGAATTACGTAAGTCTGTTGCTAACAATTCTCGATTGAAAGCGCAGTTGCATTGCTGCTTTAGTTAAGATAGTTGACACATTGGTTCTTACTAAAGCAGCGATGTAACTGCGATTTCTGTCAGAGTTGATTGCAACAAAGTTACGTAATTACCCCCCAGGTATTTGGTTTTTCATACAAACGAGCTAATTTCTGAAAGGTATTTTGAATAATAATTCAGACTGATTTTATTTGGATTCTACCTATATATTATTCGATAATGCTGTAATTTGAAAGCGCAGTTGCATTGCTGCTTTAGTTAAGATAGTTGACACATTGGTTCTTACTAAAGCAGCGATGTAACTGCGATTTCAAATTGCAGCTTTATCGACAAAGTTACGTAATTACCCCCCAGGTGTATGGTTTTTCATACAAACGAGCTAATTCCTGAAAGGTATTTTGAATATTAATTCAGACTGATTTTATTTGGATTCTACCTATATATTATTCGAATGCTGTAATAGTCAACTTGCGGAATTTACTGTATAATTTCTCCGGTTCACCTTGTGCCAGTTGAATAGAAATAAATTGGATTTTCATACAAAAATACGCAAAATTTATCATTTTTCAAATCTAATGACACATTGCGAATAGGAAAAATTATACAGAATCCCCCTTACTAATATAGCAGATGTGCACGTGTTTTGTCACTTTCTTTCACAAACTCAAATAGTTTGACAGATAGTAACCATTGTATAACTATACATCTGCTATATAATCTTTATTAGTAAGGGGGTAGGTATTTACATTCAACAGTAAAGTCCACAAGTTGAATATTACAGCTTTCGAACAAATTCAAATAATTTGAATTTCTATGAAAAAAGTTTGTACATAAATTAGGATTTATCTCGTTTGTATGTACAACCATATAATGGCCTCTATTTTTTTTCGAGCAGCCTATAGTAAAATCAACAATTAATTTTGTTATCAATTTACTTTAGGTTTAAACGTCTAATTATTTAATTTATACAATAATATTATGTATACAATAATATAATATATATATATTATAAAGGAAAAATATCCTAATCAAATGTGGATGTAAATTATAGTTCGATAGATAGGCTTGAAAGCCTATGTAAAAATAACAATCCCCAAATTAGTTAAAGATCACGAGATAAGCAGGGGTTAAGTTAAGAAAAATCGGCTACAAAGCATTGATGGAGCAAATTCGATTTAGATTGATAAAATTCGTATATATCGGGTGTAACATAACAAGACCTTTAACGAAGCCGAGGTCTACGTATTCTGCCCATCATCAGGACCATTTCTGTTCAAAATTATTGCTGGGAAACGATTTAATTTTTGGTGTTAAAAAAGCATTGCATACATTACAACGCAATGTAACGCGAACAAAAGATGATGGGCGGAATGCGTGGACTTCGGCTTCGTTGAGGGTCTTGTTACACCCGTTAGGTATAACAGAACAGCTCTCTCATTTATTTTTTGTATTATTTCTGAGACACCCCAGTATCCGCCACTGGTTCACAAACTTGATTGAAAAATTTCGCGTATTTTTATCTGAAACTCCAATTTCTTTCTATTGACATAATACAGGAAATGCGACGATAAAATCAGCAAGTTGACTATTACAGGATTCGAACAATATCAAATTCAAATAAAATCAGATTGAATTTATACGGTATATTAAAAATACCTTTTAGAAATTAGCTCGTTTGTATGGAAAACCATATAGTGGCCCCTATTTTCTTTTGAGTAGGTAGTATAGATTGAATGCAATCGCGATAGATTTTGAGTTAGACAATCAAGCCCTTGGCTCTCCAGGGGCTCTCTTAAATCTAACGCTGAATAGTTTTAAAAATATGTAAGCATACCATAAATAACAATAATACATTAATGTTAATGGCATCCAACAAATTCTTTCGCTGCTACTGTGTTAAATCTCGCCAGTTGCCATTTACATAGGTACTTTATATTATAAAACTTAGATGAAAAAACCTATTTATTGTGCCAAATATAAAAATCAGCTTAACCATTCACCTAAAATTAATATATTACATAATTACATAAAAATATTGACACTTTACAATATTTCCACGGACTAAGATAGAAAAAAATCAAATATTGGAATGAGAAGTACCGTAGATTCTAAATAACGCATCCAACATCTATTAATATCGATAAATCTGAGGTTCGTTCATTCTTAAGGTGGTTCAATGAGCTCAGAAGCGCCACCAATGGAAATAAATCATTTACGTTGTATCAAGGGCTTAGAATAAAAGTTTTGGATATTTTGCGCAAATAGAAGAGTAAAGTGCAATTTTTAAATATTTTTTCATGGCCTCAAATATAAACAATAAGTTATGAATCTCGATATTGCTAAATGTGGGCACTTTTGGCACTAGTGACATGCACGACTTATTGCTTAAGTTTGAGTTCTTGAAACTATATTTAGAAAATGCATTTTAGTCTTTTATTTGCGCAAAATCATCAAAACTTTTAATCTAAACCCTTGATAAGACGTTATTGTTTTATTTCCATTGGTGGCGCTACTGAGCTCATCGAATCACCTTAAGGCGTTATTAAGAATTTTCGGTTTGGACGGAAGATAAAATAATAGAACTGCACATTACAAGTGTTTTCTTCTGATTGTGTAGTAGTCTATTACATATCATACAAATTAAGTATTTATCTAAATATTACATGCTTCATACATATTTTTCTGTCGATGTTGAACAGGAATACATAATTGATATTAATTCATTGTTCGTTGCAACTTATAATTCTTTATAGTTTTATTTCTACTTTACTATAGGTAGGTATTTCTGCTCACAACAACAGTCCCAATAATATAGCTGCATTTTTAATCCCATTAGTTCAAAATTAAACAGCCCATCGTTACATGCAACCCTTAAAATGAATAACATTAAAATATACATTGAGCGTAAATAGAAAGAACTAAGAATAGTTTTGATAGAATCTGAAAGAAAAAAGCATTAGATTGATCGCAATAAAAAAAACTTTGAGAAACTGAAACATACGTAAATACACAAAAATATTATGACCACTTATGACAATGGCAATGTTTTTTTCTGTAAAAATGTATGATCTAACCTGAGGGTCTAGAAATCCAGTTAAAAAAAAAAAAATACTGTTTAATATAGCGTAATATTTAAACGGTGACATACTTACCTTTGATAACAAAAGAAATCTGAACATTGCTCACATTTCCCTGAATTACTCGTATTTTATTAGAATAAACAAACTACATACACAGTTAATATATGTGTATTAAAAAAAAACAATCAAACTTCGACTGAAGAAGTAATATAAATTAGTCATGATAATGGTTTCATTAATAATCAACGTTATTTAATCACGGAGATTTACGTCTTTGAGGAAGAAAATATAATGAGAAGAGAGCCACTAAGGACAAGTAGAGGATAATGCGTATTATTTGATTATAATGTATCGCGAAGATAAATGACGACACATCTAGACGAATGGCTATTATTGCGCTCATTCTTTTCGTGGTCTTATGAGCTTAACGTTACCACAGTGCTAACCACAACAACAGTATCAACTTAGAGACAGACTGTATTTTTTTCATTATATAAAAGGGACAATTTCTTATATTATTTTCTTTCTAGCGAGTTGAAAACGGATTAAACTTAGGTGCATTAAAATCACAATCAGTTTAGTAATCAGAAAGAAGCGTCATGGCGGAACTTGACACACTGATCGTACTCGATCACGTTTGTTAAGCAACGCTCGGTCCGGCCAGGTGTCGGATCGGTGACTGTTAAGTGACATTACAACTGAACGCTTCCGTGCTTCGGAGGGCACGTTAAACCGTCGGTCCCGCCTGTTGTCATCTAATAACAGTCGTTAAGCCAAGTTAGAGGCCTTACTGGCGGTTTAATAAACTCTAACACCAGAGGTGGCCACTATTCCTCATTCGATAAAAGAAAAGAAGTGATCAGAAAAAAGTCCAATTAAGTAGACCAAAACTTTACGTCAGTTGTTGATAAGCCTTGGTTAATATTTCCCTTATTATAATTAATTCTGCTCGATTACGAATTATTGACAGTGAACCAAAATCAAAAGTTTCCAATTATTGATAGAATGATCAGATCTTCTTTATGAGGAACGATCCCAACTTCTCATAGCTAATTGGAATCACAGACAGAGCGTTTTGGTGCAACAAGCATGGTTTAATTGATGAATTATGATTGTTTAAATTATAACCTATGGTGAATTCTATAACATTTTGTGAATAGTGCAAAACGATAACTTTATTAGGTATTTAAATTCTTGATAGTTATGGATGAAATTAATAGTGTTACCGGACTAATAATTAATATCCTTTCATGGATAATTCCCCGATAGGACGAAAAAATAGATTATTTTTAATATTGTTAAGTTATCTTATTTATTAATGTTTGTAGATTCATCAGTGATTGATTCTACACGCTATAGCGTGGTTTATCTCATATAGCCTATGTGGGAGGCAAACCTCATTGTATACCCTATGAATTCGTTAGCTGAACTATAAGCCCCAACCGTGTTAATAGATGAATGAGAGTAAAAATTGTTATTGAAAAAAATCCGACACCTGTGGCCCTACCATGAGTTGATGCAAACTGTTTACGTTACCGTAAACTATCGGATATACTGCTCACAGTCAGTGCGAGTGAAAGAGACAAAACGATAGTTTACGGTAACATAAACAGTTTGCATCAACTCATGGTAGGGCCACTGTTAGTTTGAAACTCACCACGTGTTAGTAAGACAGCGTATCAGTTGTTTCTCCAAATTATCCCCAGATGCAATGTTACATGCTAGCATTTGTGTACCCATTACCTGTACGCTCTTTCTGTCCACGGTTCCTCTAATACTTGGGGGATACTTTGGAGTCGTTTTCACGATGTGAACGAAGGTGTCGGGCACATCGACCGCCACCTCCCTTCCCAACAGCACCGGAGTGGTGTCGAAGCCAGGAGGCAGCTTATAGGAAGCGTACGCCGCTTCCCTGATCAGCACCGAGTCTGTTCTCGCCGAGTATGTGACGCCTTCCCTGCAGTCTAGTAAAGAATCTTCGCCATTAGATATGAGAAGTTGGATCTTGTGGTCGCTCAGATTGTGTGTTGTGTTTGAGGCAACAGACTCTGATCTTTCCGAAGTTAGGTCTCCACATTTGGCAGTTTCTGATGAGCCTTTGCTCTTTTTGCTTCCGAAACTGGTTCCCGAGCCGTCTGAACTTTGGGGTAAAGATAGAAGTTCTATAGTGCTGTTGTTCTTGAAGCTTCCGGAGCCGTCAGAGCTGGGTCCTGAGATGTCTATGGTGCTTTGGAGAACGGTGCTCTGCTTGCTGCCGAAGCTAGTGCCGGAGCCGCCCGAGGACAACAGGAGAGGTTCCTCGTCCCTGGAGGCCCGAAGGCGTACCTGAGGAGGCCGGGGCGGCGGATACCGGGGGGGCGTTTTGTTCCTCGCGATGAAACTGTCCGGCACGTCCACCGCCATCTCACGGTGGGGACCTGGAAACAGTAAAAATATGGCATAAGTAAAAACGACATCTAACTAACTATAATGGTGGATCTCGATAAGTATAGGGGTGAAGAATTTCATCCCTATTTATGTTAAGTTAGTGGAAAGTATGAACTCGTATAAACATATTTATTTAATTATTTAGTATCGTATAAAGTATAAAATATACACAAAAAATAAAGTATAATACAGTCAAAACATCTATTGAAAAATTGTACATAAGTATAGTACCTATTCTGCGTAACCGTGACCGCATAAGGGTTTATTAAATCAACATCTAACGGCTCGACATTTAAACCGGTTGAGTAGATTACTATCTAAATCGAGTTGATGATAATCTAACCGGTATATTAGGATTTTGATGTGATACGGACGGAGAATTTTCCCGCAAAACGCCACTAATCGCCCAAATAAGGAAGCATAGAACACCCGGGGAAATTAATAGCTGTCGGTCGGGTAATTCCCGTCAAGGCGCAAATGACCCGGACGAATTTGTTCATAGCCGCGGCCACTCGGTTATCAACCAATTAGCTGAAATATAACGCCGAACGAATGGGCTGCGAAATCGGCCCGTCACATATTTTTAGATTTGCTAATTTAGACGGAGGGCGCTATATTTTTGAGGCAATTTTTTGGCTATCATTATTTTCAGCTAGTCGTGTTCATGAATTTAACCCAGATTTTGAAATACCGGAACCAAATTGGGTTCTCGTGAAGGGTTTTTTAGAACTTTGCGGAGTCAAAAGTACTTTATGTGTTCTGTGTCAAAAGTAACGTAAGTATTTATTCTATTCTCATACGAGTAAATTGCTTTTTGGGTTCTGTACCCGAAGGGGCCAAACGGAGCCCTTTTGCTGTCACTCATTGTGTCCGTCTGTCCGTCTATCATCTGTCTCAAAGCTCTAACAACTAAACCGTTAAAACGTGCTACAGTCTTCTTTGCACCAAAGATTTGTCTAATCATAAATGTTTATCATTAAAAACAGGTAGGTACTTTTTAAAGTCCAATTAAGTAGACCAAAACTTTACGTCAGTTGTTGATAAGCCTTGGTTAATATTTCCCTTATTATTTTAAATTCTGCTCGATTACGAATTATTGACAGTGAACCAAAATTAAAAGTTTCCAATTATTGATAGAATGATCAGATCTTCTTCATGAGGAACGATCCCAACTTCTCATAGCTAATTGGAATCACAGACAGAGCGTTTTGGTGCAACAAGCATGGTTTAATTGATGAATTATGATTGTTTAAATTATAACCTATGGTGAATTCTATAACATTTTGTGAATAGTGCAAAACGATAACTTTATTAGGTATTTAAACTTTTGATAGTTATGGATGAAATTAATAGTGTTACCGGACTAATAATTAATCCTTTCATGGATAATTTTCTGATAGGACGAACAAATAGATTATTTTAATATTGTTAAGTTGTCTTATTTATTGATGTTTGTAGATGCATCAGTGATTGATTCTACACGTTATAGCGTTGTTTATTTTATATAGCCTATGTGGGAGGCATACGTCATTGTATACCCTATGAATTCGTTAGATGAACTATAAGCCCCGACCGTGTTAATAGATGAATGAGAATAAAAATTGTTAATGAAATAAATCCGACACCTGTAGCCCTACCATGAGTTGATGCAAACTGTTTACGTTACCGTAAACTATCGGATATAATGCTCACAGTCAGTGCGAGTGAAAGAGACAAAACGATAGTTTACGATAACATAAACAGTTTGCATCAACTCATGGTAGGGCAACTGTTAGTTTGAAACTCACCACGTGTTAGTAAGACAGCGAATCAGTTGTTACTCCAAATTATCCCCAGATGCAATGTTACATGCTAGCATTTGTGTACCCATTACCTGTACGCTCTTTCTGTCCACGGTTCCTCTAATACTGGGGGGATACTTTGGAGTCGTTTTCACGATGTGAACGAAGGTGTCGGGCACATCGACCCCGGGGACCTTAATAGCTGTCGGTCGGGTAATTCCCGTCAAGGCGCAAATGACCCGGACGAATTTGTTCATAGCCGCGGCCACTCGGTTATCAACCAATTAGCTGAAATATAACGCCGAACGAATGGGCTGCGAAATCGGCCCGTCACATATTTTTAGATTTGCTAATTTAGACGGAGGGCGCTATATTTTTGAGGCAATTTTTTGGCTATCATTATTTTCAGCTAGTCGTGTTCATGAATTTAACCCAGATTTTGAAATACCGGAACCAAATTGGGTTCTCGTGAAGGGTTTTTTAGAACTTTGCGGAGTCAAAAGTACTTTATGTGTTCTGTGTCAAAAGTAACGTAAGTATTTATTCTATTCTCATACGAGTAAATTGCTTTTTAGGGTTCTGTACCCGAAGGGGCCAAACGGAGCCCTTTTGCTGTCACTCATTGTGTCCGTCTGTCCGTCTATCATCTGTCTCAAAGCTCTAACAACTAAACCGTTAAAACGTGCTACAGTCTTCTTTGCACCAAAGATTTGTCTAATCATAAATGTTTATCATTAAAAACAGGTAGGTACTTTTAATTTTTTACAAAAAGTAATTAAAAAGTAAAATTACTTTTAAATTGCCTGTTTTCCTTTTCTTTTCTTTTTTTGTCTTTGTTAAGTTACTTAAGTACATAAACTTTTTTTAATTTTGTACTCCTTATTTGAAGTTTGTACTTATCTATTGTTTTTCGCTTTTTAGTGCAAGTTTTTGGTGATTTGTGATATTTTTATTGCCATTTTTATTACAGTTTTTTGTTTTTTTGAAGTCGGTTTAATTTTTTGTTAAAAAGTTTGTTTATTTTTAAATTTTTAGTGAAAACATTCGTACGCAGTAGGAATAGGTATTAATAAACACAACATTTTTTATAAGCGTCATGGGTAGACCAACCAAAGGTGCAGCCCGCAAGCGGGAAAACAGGAAAGGGGAATCTATTGGAGAAACTAAGGATCGTCTATCTAAGAATAGCAAACAGAATGCTATCTCGCGATCACAAGAATCACCCTTAGCTCGTCAAGTGAGATTATCTCAGGAGAGGAATTATATGCATTCTCTATTGTCACAGGAGACACAAAATGCTAAAATCTATCGAGTCAATCAAATTCATGATCGTTTGAGTAACGAAACTCCAGAGCAACGCGAACATCGAATCGATGTTATTAAAGACCGTTTGAGCCACGAAACTCCAGAGCAACGCGAACATCGAATCGATGTTATTAGAGACCGTTTGAGCCACGAAACTCCAGAGCAACGCGAACATCGAATCGATGTTATTAGAGACCGTTTGAGCCACGAAACTCCACAGCAACGCGAACATCGAATCGATGTTATAAGAGACCGTTTGAGCAACGAAACTCCAGAGCAACGCGAACATCGAATCGACGTTATTAGAGACCGTTTGAGCAACGAAACTCCAGAGCAACGCGAACATCGACTCGAAGTTATTCGTGACCGTTTGAGCAACGAAACTCCAGAGCAACGCGAACATCGAATCGACGTTATTAGAGACCGTTTGAGCAACGAAACTCCAGAGCAACGCGAATATCGACTCGAAGTTATTCGTGACCGTTTGAGCAACGAAACTCCGGAGTAACACGAACATCGCCTCGGTGTTATTAGTGAACGTTTAAACAACGAAACTCATGAACAACGCGAACATCGACTTAATGTTTCGCGTGAACGTATTCAGAACGAACTTCCTCAACAACGCGCTCAAAGGTTAACCGCAATTAGACAGCGTAATCTTGAAACAATACGAGCTGAAACTGAGAATCAAACCAGAAGACGCTTAGAGAATATGTGTGAGAATTCTCGCAGAAGTCGGTTAATCGGAGAAGACAATTTCCAATCAGCCATTAACGAATTTGCTGATGTTCCGTGTGGTATCTGCAGAAAATTGTTATATCCTAAACAGAGATGCTTCCTTCAAACGTCATGTCAACAAGATTTACTGCCTAGTGAATTGGTAGAAATGGATAAAATTGTGACATGTTCACGTTGCTCTACTAACCTGAGGAAACGCAAAGTGCCTTCTCAAGCGTATTGGAACAAAATGGATGTCAAACCTATACCCTCCGAAATAGCTAGCTTGTCAGAAGTAGAAGAACGTCTTTTTTCAAGAATAATTCCGTTCTTAAAAATTATTAAAGTACAAAATAGGTTCAGCCAAAATTGGTGTAAAGGACAGGTGGTTTTATTTGCACAAGACGTTGTCGAAATTGCTGAGCAATTACCACTTCCACTCACTAGTGCAGGATTGGTTCAAATTAGGCAAAAAGTCTAACAATTCAACGAAAGCACCCTAAATTCAATGGGCGTCAAACGTCTGATTGCTGCTCGGGGGGTGCGAATTACAAGCTCAGTGATAAATCATTGACCAAGCTATCAATCTTCAGCTGGAGTCAACTGACCAGCTTTATGCATGCACATTGTAAAGAGTTCAGCGAGTATTTCAGACATAATATGATTAATCGTGACCATGACTGTCCATTTTTTGGATTTCCTGGTGGTAGTTATTGCTTTTTATTGACTTTAACATGCATATGTGTCGATTCTCGAGCAAACGGGCAGAAGATTGAAGGTTTAAGTATAAATCCTCAAGAGAAACATAATAAATCTTTATTTTTCTTATTTTTAACAGCAACTGTCTAACGTATAATATCCAATTCTAACCGTCTTGTCTGCTTAAAAACCCTCAAGTACAAAATAAAAACACGTAGCAAATAATTAAAATTTTAAGAATGACCGACTCAGAATAGTTAGACAATTAATCAAAGTAAAATCCATGAGACTCTTCCTGTATTTTGTGCCATTGTTCTAAGCAAGGCCATTGAGAAATACAGACATTCAATTTAATTTGATGGACTTGTCTAGGAAAATATATGTTAGTTTAACTTTTCATGATCGGTAGTGCGCGATTGCAAATATTTCAAAATTAACAACATATTTAAGGTTTTATCATATAACTGTATTAACCATTAAAGTAGTAACCATGTAATATCTGTCTCTCATAAGTTTGTTTTCCAATCCCAAATCAAATAAGAGTAAGGTACCTAAGAATAGAGCTTCGGAAAGTACTCAACAACTGTTACTCAATAAAACTAAGAAAGTGTGGTAAGTTTGTTCGAAATAGTAAAGCAAACATTGGCAGTTCTTTCTAAGTCGAGATCATAGCCAGCACTAGTAGATAGTTTATTCTCCGAAAGTAAAGGGAACGTTGCCAAAAGAATGAGTACATAATAATAAGAAGCAATGAACAGTAACTTGACAATATGAATGCTGAAATAGTAAAGCAAAGTTTAATTTCGGACGATTATTGCCAGGTTATTTGTTAGTTAGAGCATTTTTTAAGTAGGCCTACCTTTTCTGTAACACCATGTAAAGGAAGATGTTGAACCTTAGATACAGTTGTTGAGTAAACACTTATATCTGTTAAATGACGGTAATAACTTAGCTAATACTGAAGATAGTTTAAAAAAATCGGCCGCTTTACTAGATGGAAAGACAGTCATGGGTACAAGGATATCCAAGGTTTAACGAGTTACCTGCTATTACTAAAATACTATTTCAGCAGATCTGAAGACTTACCGGTGTCGGAAGACAGTGAGAGCATGGTAAGCATTTCTTTGTCGTCATCCGGGGGTGGTCGCTTCTCCTCCTCCGCTTCGAGCACCACGATGCTGGAGCCCGATCGTCTCCGAGTCCTGGAATCAAATACAATACGTTTATACTACTTCTTGAAGACTCCGAATTTAAAGAATGAGACTCGAGGGTAGTCTTCTCCAAGCTGGTCTAATTAGGAGATATCACAGGCGTGTATGATACGTACATCATCGCTGTGAGAAATGGACGTCAGTCAAAAAAATATATTAAAGAATGATGTGCAAAATGTTGCACCCAGACTCGTAGCATCATAAACTATTTACGATTTGATTTTTGTCTATGAATGAGAATTAAGCTTATCGTAAGTATGAAATAGTATCTCGATTCTGCTAATGTTAACAATTGTGTCTCAATGGTGTTTCAATAGTGTTGCGCATTAGATTTTTTAAATGCTCTGACTTTTATTTATAGTTGATAACCTACAGACATATATACGTCCGTAAAATAAAATGTTGTGCTATGAAAGGTTTACAATTTCCGATAGGTAGAAAGGTAGGTACTTAAGTGCTGGGCACATTTTGGACATCATTTTAGAACTCTAAAAAGTACGATCATTTTGATTTTTAAGGCTAGAAAAAAGAGTACAACTCCCAACTTCACTTGTAATTCGTAAAGCTGGTTATTGCATTTTCACACTCCACGAACGAAAGGAAGTTTTGATCTAAATGCTAATTACAAGCAAGGTAAGCAACAAGTTGACAAAAAATGTCCGTCGTAATTTCACTGGCATGGCGGGGAAGCACATCCGCTCTCGCAACCACCGCCAACCTGTAAGCATCGGTGCATGAAGCACGCACGCAAAGACGCCTTACGTAACGGAACGTAACGGAACGAAAAATAATAAATTAGGCTCCTTGGTTTCATTGGGGTAGCGAAACGCGCTACGATCTCGTGAAGTACTAGGCAGTCGAAGCTTTTTAAATTGAAACGTAAGCAGTGTTGAAGTTTTAGGATTCCATGAAAGAAAATGTGTACCTACCTACTTATTATAATAGTAAGTAGAATTAGTTCGCTGAAGAGAAAAAATAATAAAGATTTTAAGTAGCAGCAAGAATCCTAGGCTAACTAACTCTATAGCAAAACAACATGTGTTGTGACTAATGACAAATGACAGCCTACGTCCTTTTCCATGGTCTTTTATCAAAATAATCAATCGCGTTAGCGGTTTAGGTGTGAAAGCGGATCAAATAAACAGTCAGAGATGTAAGAACATCAGATCAGTATAGATAGTGTCATTGTTAATTTATTTGCCTCTAATATGAATAGCTCCCAGTAAGTTTTCTTTCAAGAAACTAGTTCATGCGCACCTGTTTGGAGGGCTTATGCCCGTGATGTGGAAGGGTCAACGTCACTACTTATCTAAACTCGGTATTTGGTGTATATAATATATAAGTATATATATGTATATTTTTATTTACTTATATGTAAGTATATTAACGGTACATAATTCTGTATTTACGTATTTATTGGTGTGCATTAATATTTTTGTATGCATGTTAATATCTTCTTTGTTTGTGCCGCATTCGCGTTTATCTGTGTACTGTTGGTACCTTACTTTATGTATCTGTATAATAAAGATTTATAAATAAATAAAAATAATATATCAAGTCTAAAAGTCATTCTTATATCAATTTGTGTCAAGAAAAACGGAACTTCTTCCTTCCGGCCAAACCCGTCGTTTTACCTGAAACCGTTAACTTAACTCGATTATTGTTATTGGGCAAAACGCTGCCGCAGCCTGATCCCACCGAGTGCTCAGTTTTATGGCATCCCACTGTATCCCTAACTGTTACCGGGAATAAAACGCACCGTCCATATTGAATCGCGTGAGGCATAAGCAGAAGCGTTTTTCATACATGACAAATTTTAGTTTCATACAATAATTTAGCATTTTTCTGTTCTAACTGACACACGGATAATAGGAGAAATTATACAGTAACTTCGATAGTAAAGTCGGCTAATTGACTATTGCAGCTTTCAAACTATTGTCTGAAAACTGTTATATATATTTAAAATATATTGCAGCATACGTTTAATATTTATTTGAATTTGATATTTCAAATTCAAATAAAATCATATTGAAATTATAAGAAAAATACCTTTCAGAAAATAATTCGCTCTTTTGTATGGAAATCCATATATGGTGGCCCCTATTTTCTTTTGAGCAGTCCATATTACTTGAGTAAGATATTTGATTAATTTATCAAATCCTTTATTACAATATCCACAGCAAAAAAAATAAAAAAAAATAAAAAAACCGCCTGCATTAAATATTAAAGGCAACATAATAACATGCAGTCGGAGGCTTGCATAAAGAAAGTGACATTATGAATGATTTTAATTATATATGCCTTTGACTGCATGTCATTATGTTGCCTTTAATATTTAATCTTAAGAACACTTGGGCTGACAAGACAAATCTACCGAAATCTAAATTACAGAAATCCATTCAAAAGATATGAGGTAATAAAGAATATTACATACAAACACACATACAAACAAACATACTTACAAGATACGCGCGAAAAACATAACCCTTTCTTTGCAGTCGGGTAAAAACTCTAATTACTAATGAATCTAACTTTACAAAAAAATATGCGAAAGAATGTAAGGCAGAGTATATTACTTAGTTCATAATTTGCAGCAGGATCTATCAAGGGTTTGAAAAGTGTACCTACTAGAAGAGAAAGTTAATAAAAGTTAATAAATCAGTTAGTCACTTGCGCCACCTCCTGAATATTCCATTCCACACACGACACAGGACCGCTTTTAATAAAACACCGGTTAGTGAATGTTCGCTTTGTTGAATCTATCGGATCTATCGACATTATCAAACAACACTATTTCAGGAAATAGGTATTGAAACAATTTAAAACTAGAGAGATATTTTGAACATAGGAAACAAATTTGGTTAAATGAAAAGTTGCAATTGTATTAAAAGTGCAGTTTGTGGAACTTCGATATGACACTTTAAAAATATCCATATTATCTTGCTTAAAATTACTTGCTAATGTTATAGTTACGTAATTAAAAAAATATCATTTGATTGAATCAGGCGTCACTTGGCGGAAGTCCCCGCTGACTGCATCGACGCGGCCCAAATATTATTAACCGATTTTCAAAATTCCAACGAATGCACTTCTCGTCTGCTACTGCATCTTTTGACACTATTACCATGACGATCGGTAAATAATCATAGAAGCTACATCACTTTTTATGTACGGAAACACCCGTTTTTATACAATTCCAAATCTAAAGAGGTCACAATTATTATTAACCGATTTTCAATATTTGTTTTGCCATTTTGTAGCCAAACTAATTAGCATTAGCCCTAGGACCTATTTTTGAATTTTTTCTTAAGTCGGTTTTATTTCAAAAATATTTATAATTGAATAAACAAACACCCCCCAAAAAACCCGAATTTACCCGAATTTTGCAAAATTCCAAAAAAGTTACCAGTAAATTTTCAAAATTCAAACGTTCACACGTGTCTCGATAAATTCCTCAACTTTTGGTACTATTCTTATCTCGATCCTCCCAAAATCTTTGGAGATATGGACAAAAATATACGTTTTAAGCGATTTGCATCTGATAACCATTTTCAATGGTAAAATAAGGTAAAGCCTTTGATTATTTAAAGCGTGGTAATTTTGTCAAATAAAGAATACCAAATGAAATTGAAACTGATGGAGCAAGTCATTAAATTAACATTTCATCCGTAATGCTTTCCTTCCACATTCGGCCTACAACAACCGTGCCCAGGGGCCGGGATCATCGGCTCAACAGCTCACGCAATAGAGGCACAGAATAGATAAGTTACCAGCAGTACAGTAAACTATTGGATATACTGCTCACAGTCAATGCGAGTGAAAGAGAGAAAACGATAGTTTACAGTAGCGAAAACAGTTTGTATCAACTCATGGTAGGGCTACATACTCACCCAGAATCCTTGAAATTACGGGTACCTGCCTACAGTCACTCGGTACTACACTGAACGATACAGTCGATATAAATTACTAGCATTATTGACTTGGATAAGTTTGCTCATTCATCTCATCTTATCTCCTTCAAAGATGAAGACGACGAAGACGTCGATACATAAAGGTGGTCATCCAATCGCGACTGTTGTGTACCGAAGTATACCAAGAAAATTAATTTATGAAGATAGATCACTGTTTCTTGTTTATACTGTGACGCGGACGAGGCCAGGCCTACCATCACGGGAAACCCTAGCTAAATAACAAACATTACCCGAACAATTTCAATCGGAGCCCCACCACAAGCGTTGCCTGCGAAAATTGTTTTTCGCAAATTGGCTCGTTTGAGGGAAACTGTTCTGAATGAACTCTCAAGTTTTAATTTTTGACCGACTTCATGTTTCGAAACCTTCACCAAAGTTTTCTCTGAAATCTTATGACGCTATCTAAATATTGCGGTGGTTATAAGTTAGTCACTTCAGTTGTACATTGTCAATTTAATCGCATTGTAAGTAGCTGAAGCACTTGTGTTATGGAAACCAGAAACATTCAATACTATCCTACTAATATTATAAATTAATGTGAGTGGGTTGATGTTTGTTCCTCAATCACGCATCCCTATATTCCCACGGAAACGGGAACCACGCGGATGAAACCGTGGGCAGCCGCTAGTAAGTTAATAATACATAATCGTATGTAATAAAAAAATATACTTACTTACTACTTACTTACTCACTTAATCAATTTTCTCTGTCTGCTGTGTCTGGCTTCCTTTATTCTGAATTTACAACTTTCAGCAATTTTTTTTCATAAAACAAAATCATAATTTTTGATTCAAATAACATGAAGTGATTTTATGACTGAATGAAGCGTACTTCTAGGTAGGATTGATGTAAATTAGGTACTACTTATTTCCAACTGCTAAATTGTAAGTAATTATTAACCCTTTGATATGGAGTACTTATCACAGGCGTACTTTCAACTCAGCGGGTTAATAGGTACAGTTAGTCAGTTAAGTAAATCTGTAATATTTTAATTTTGAATCTTAACCGGGCGTAGAGACAATGGGTTGCAAATTAAGTAAGCCTTTGTTTAAGAAAAAACTTCTCCATATTTTGTTCAATATGAGAAACTCTTGCTCACTTTGAAAGCTTATTTCCACGTCCCAGTCAGCAAACGAGCCCGTATGAATGGCGATTAGGAGGGCTTATCGGATATTGGACGATGGGTTAAGTTTTACAGTACCTATATTATATAGTATTATATTAGCTGTAGTTTTACCTACCTACTTGTGGTGTAAAATAATTTCTAGCTAAAGTTTCAGTGAAAACTGGCACGGGCAAGCGTAAAATTTTTGAATTTGGAATAAAATAATTATAATAATATCGTTGTCACACTTCGATCATATGGGGTCAAAAAAATGACCCCCCAAACCATGTTTTCCTATTATGGCCTCCTGGCGGCGCGTGTACGCGTGCACCAAGTCAGCAAGATGAGCCCTTAAGAGGATTGTCAACCACGTGGTCTCCATACAAACGGCGATAACGTTTCCCACCCTCTAAACGTTAACGTACAGCAATGAATTTTTGGTATGTTTTTGAAATGCCTAAAAACTAGGGCTGTACGTTTTGATTTTTAAAATATTCATTGTAGATTTGAAAATATTGGCACTTCTGTGTTTTGTATGAAATCACTAAAATGCAAATATTTCGAAATCTATTATAGATATTTAAAAAATCAAAACGTACAGCCCTAGTATTTAGACATTTCAAAAAAATACCAAAAATTTATTACTGTAGGTTAAGGTTTAGAGGGTGGGAAACGCTATCGCCGTTTGTATGGAGACCACGTGGTTGACAATCCTCTTAAGAATAGAGCATTATAATATATCTGTGCGACGCGCGACGCGATGGCAGGTGTGAGGCGGGCGCGCCATTGTGGACCTGACCCATTTTATTAAGAGTATTTTTACACTCAAAGAATGAATTTTCTATCTAACGCGATGATAGCTTTGAAATATTATTTTATAAAGATATCGATAGCAATTTTCTTAGAATGGAAAATTCTTTGTTGGTTAAAGGGCTTCTTTATAGAATACAACAATGTTTCTCCTTTAAATTCATTTCGTTATTTTGTAAAAAAATCATTGGGATGGTTATTAGATCCAATATCACCCTAAAATAACTTGCAAAAAATTAAAAATGTTGCGGATCACAACAATTACAAGCTTTTTTATTTAACTTGCATTGTATATGTATGTATGTTATGTTCGAGTAGAAGCTTGCAACTCAATTTTGAAGCAAAAATCTTCAACCGATTGAGCTGAAATTTTGTATACACGTTTTAGTTTGGATGACAATACATATGTATAGTCTGATGTGCCATTGTCTGTACCTACATATTGATATTATATTCTGTTTTTTTATTTACTCAATAAATAAACAGATTTCTGAATTCACCAGAGCTATCTCTAATGACATGACTACTCTCGGATCGCTGGCACTATATGAAGTACAAACACATCGACGTCGGTCCATTAGACACGCCGTCTTCGACCTGACAATGCGATACTATGTTATATATCCCGATGGGTCGATAAGACCCACAATGCGAGCGCGATATGTCCGGCAGGTTGAGGGGAAGGTAATTCTAAAGCTATTTATACTATTCAGGCCTACGGTATATATAGATAGCACTATTTACGATAAATAATGAATGTGATTGTGTAAAGTAAGAAAAGATTGGATGTAGTTTCTAAACTATTTTAGAAACAGTTGAAGTGCTTTCATTAAAAAATACTGGATAGCATAAAATCTGATGCTACCAGCCCCCCTAGCCAAAGTAACATTTGCAAATTTTCGTTATCGCTTCGCTTCGAAACATGTATGGATTTGACGTTTTAAAATTCGATTGTTAACGAAACCTTATTTCAATCCCATACATGTTTCGAAAGCGAAACGATAACGAAGATTTGCCAAGGCCCTCTGTACCCTTAGCACGAACAGCTATCGAGAAAAAAAACGCGCGTAAAATTACTCGATAGAGAATTATCTATGGAAATTTTAATTTCTCTATTCGGCGGTAGATGGCGTTGTACAAATTTCCAATACAAAACTGCACTATCGAATGATTTTACGCGCGTTATTTTTTTCGATAGCTGTTCGTGCTAAGGGTACTGATTACATATTTTATACCTTCATACATTACTTTGTTTCATGCGTGTCTGAAAAGAAATTGCAACGTGTAAGGAAAAGATACTGAAAATTATATATCCGTTAAGTATGATACTAACTGGGAGCTATACATAAAATCTTTACAACTCTTGTCGCTTAGCTAGAAATTAAATCACAATGAAGTCTGCAGTAAGTATGATGAATAAATGGAAATTTCATAGAATAAGGTCTTTATACTTTCACCTTTTATCAATTTTACATTAGATTATTATTCACTAATTTGATTTCGACCAAAATAAGTGTTAAATTACTTAAAAAAGGTATCTTTTCGAATTTCCAACAGATTTACTTTTATATAAAACATAAAGCCAAAATAAAGTACAGTTAGTATTATGGGCACAAGAACGTATGTACGAAATACCTCGAGAAAAGTGTACATTTTAATATACTACACATTGCAACTAGGTCTAGGTAAGTTCTCTGTACCTCATGTATCATATTCAAACAATGATAACACTGTACAATTATTTACAATGTCAGTTAAGAAATCACAAGTTCTCTCGTGTTGAAGATACATAACGTTTTCTATGGTGGCTAGAATAGTAAGTATTGACTATTGATACAATCAGTAATACTAGCGAACACAATGAGAATGCTCTCGCCACACCCACAGCATCCCGCTATTTGGAGTTCCCACACCCGAACCATAGTGTTTGTTTGTTAACTCTTTTAAGTTATTATTAGAACACATTAAAGCTAGCTATATTTTGGAGATATTCCGCTTACGGAATTGGTTTTATCGACAAAGTTAGCAATATTAAATTGCATTTAAACTTAGCATTAAAGTAGATTATAAAGTCAGGTATATGACAAACCTTTGGTCAGTGTTCCATTTTCTAATGCAAAAATAACCTTTTACTTTAAAAGAGATTGATGATAGTACAAAGTACGATTAAATTATGGTAAATCGATTATCTCATGGCTCAAATGTAATGAAATTCTAACGGGATTCCATTTGGCATCGGACCTAATTGGCGGGACATTTCCATTCCAACATGCATGGTTTATTAGGTCGCTTTCATGTTTTATTTCTATTGCTACTTATTTCCAATCTTTTACAGATTGAGTTGTTGTTTTAATCAATATTGCTATGGCAAATGACTCGCATTCCTGATAATTCTAGTTATATTAATGGTGTCATTAGTTTTATTACACTAGTTATCAACTAAAAATATTAGTTTTTGCAGCTGATTTTGTTCTAAAAAGACATGGCTGTCCATCAGCCATTTTTGATGTCCCCACTGCTGGGGCACAGACCTTCCTTATGGGTGGTAAGGAGGACGTGCCATAACCCACCACGCGGGCCCATTTCGGATTGGTGAGTGTTAACGACTGCAAATGCAGCCGGGACCAACGGCTTAACGTGCCTTCCGAAGCACGGAGGAGCTCGAGATAATACATTTTTGGTCACCCATCCCATGACCGACCCTTGCGAACGTTGCTTAACTTCCGCAATCGCTGGGCCAGGCTCTAAACAACTGCGCCACCGAGCTCCAAATGACATGGCTGTCTCTTGTCAAATAATCGTATATTTTCCGTAGAAACTTGGTAAGCTCCGTTACGCGAAATCACTTGTCTCTGTCTTTTTCTTTATGTGTAAAGAGTATGGAAAATAACCTCACTTCTGCACTTTTTCGATGTTTTTCGTTGTTTTTTCATCATAATCTTTAGCACAATTAACTTTCTTAAAAAATAGTTATTGGAGCAACTGCTCAGTACGTTAAAGTGTATTTTGATGTAGAATTCAATACGTTTCCGCTGTTATATTTACGCCAAAATTATGACCCGCGACAAGCGCTTTTGATGATATTCTGATTTTTTTTTCATCTGTGAGGTTTATACGCAATTTAATACTTGTAGGTACTAGATAATCTCTTTAGCTTGTCGTATGTTTTTTTTTTGGCTACAACTTTACGTTTTCTATATAAAAATATGGCCCGCGCAAACCATGTTTTCCTATTATGGCCCCCACGTTGAACGTTACAAACGGATGACCGATGCAATAAATCACGCATGCGTGACGTAAGTACAAGCACATACGTAAGTAAGTACTCTTTCTTTCCTACTTACGTATACATCTAACATCCCTATAGGAGTGAAAAGGACAGATAGACTCATCTCCATTCGTCTGGTAGCTCAGATTCGTAACGACAGATAATAAAGAAAGATATTGCTATAAGCGTGTTAGGAATTTTAATACTCGTAAGATTATTATAATACTTACTTATTTAAAATATAGTAAGGTAGGACGTACCAGTTTATAAGTCGATACTAACTACTAACTATACGAGTGACGCTATGCTAGTACTGTTATTTATTCTGTGGTCTTGTTAGCTTGATTATAAAGCAAAATTACGCAAAGACATTACAGGAGCGTAAAGTTTCTCATCTCAAGACCATATTTTTTTAATCATTCATTACATACCCAACAACATTTCCAATGGCTCAACAGAAACCTTAAAAACAGGTACATAATATTGAAGTATAAACTATTATTATAATTTAAATTACATTAAGTAATTAATTAGCTGAGCTTTTAACGCAATTAAAATAATAAACATTAATATTGAGGAAATTCATTAAGGGTTAATGTGACTTGTGCATTTTGAAATTAACATTACCTTGGTATGTTAAAATGAACATTAGTTAAATGAAATGACTGAAGTTATGTCTCCGAGCTAAGCAAATAAGAACAAGATAAGGTATTACCTACTGACTTTAAACTAATGGCAATAATCAATTACAAAAGTATTTTTCGCACTTAAATGCCATTTATATGAAAAAGAACGACAGGGCCAGAAATTAAATTTATTTATTTTTATTTTTTTATTGATTCAGGGACAACAACAGCCAAGAACATAATTACTAGTATACAATAGTATATAAATAGGTACAATACCAAAGCTGATTAGGCCAAAAAGTTATCCACAATTTCACAAATAATAGTAAAAAGATACAACAACTAAAACAAAAGACAAAGAAAGTAAGAAGGTACTCATTACCATACTACACGATAAAAAGGTAAACATGTCAAAACATTGCCTCGGTGCAACCTCACACGAAAACCTAATCGAAAAGAGAAAAGTTCCTCTGCATTCTAAAAATATAGAATTTCTTTCAAAGCATCGCGTACAAAAGCGGCCATCGGCGGATATTGGCAACTGTAAACGACGAAACCGTGCAAATATGAAAGGAGCCAATTTCCCAATGTTTCCGAGCCGTTCCAAATTTTATTTGTCGCTTACCACGTTCCGAGCCGTTCCAAATTTTATTTGTCGCTTACCCTGTTCCGAGTCGTTCCAAATTTTATTTGTCGCTTACCACGGGAATTCATGGAGGGTTAATAATACCTTCGTGGCAGCAAACATCAGAAATGCAAGTATCAGCGAACTTGCGAAACGGTTAAGAAAATAAAGGTTCTTTTGTTTAATTTAAATTAAGTTTAGTCCTGTCAATTAAGTCGTGCCAAGACAACCGAATCGACACCATTGTAGCCAATTTAGTCTACTATAAAAAAAACTAGTCCTAAATTATTCCCTTCCGAATATAAAAATAGCATTGTGAATGCCTAAAATCTAATAATTCAATAATTAAATAGCTATTTTCATCTTAATCGATTGTCTGGCATCTGTTAAGATGTTGCATTCAAATGTCGAAGGTAATTCTTCACATTGATGAAATAACGCTGGCTTACTATCGGGCAACAAGGAAACCTCAACTTGAAAATCAAAAAGACATGTTGGCACTTAAAATTTAATCAAAAAAGTCTGGAACGGGTGGTAGGAAAATATAGACGATTCAAAAGTAGATACTTAATAATTAAGTTTATTTGAATAAAGCTTATTTTGACTTTGACTTTGAAATAATAATTAAATATTTATCATAAACATAAAGAACTTGTAAACTAAGAGATCCTAAGCAATCCAAAAATGTATAATACTTATAATATTTCCTGCGCTGTAGGTAGTGAAACTAGCGCTGCACTTATATTTATTTTTATTACTCGTAAACCAAGTCAATATTTAAAAAAAGTTCATGTAATAATTTCTTAAATTGTCTCTAATATTTTTTGAATAACTCTTCAACAGTTCTCATTCATTCTGTAAGTTTTAAAATCCATTTTAGCTCAAAGTGGCCACTTTTGGCAATTATGGATTTTAAAACTTACAGAATGAATGATAACTGTTGAAGAGTTATTCAAAAAATATTAGAAACAATTTAAGAGATATTACATGAGCTTTTTTTAAATATTGACTTGGTTTACGAGTAATAAAAATAAATGTAGTGGCGGCGCTAGTGTCCCTACCACCCAAAATGAGTAGTATAGTTAATTTAGTTATTGTTAGATTATCGAAGATCAAAGTTTGAGTGTAAATATACCCAATAAAACTCATTATTGATTTTTTTATCTATGATAAAGCTCTATCTTCTCAGAGTATTAAAAAATCAAAACGGTTTCAGTAACATGACTTTTGTCGAAACCATTTTTGAGATGGAACGCACAGTTTGGTCCCATAGTGCGGCGGGCCAGACAGGATTACCCAAAACGGTAGTTAACACGCTGCTATGAAATTTACATTCAACTCATTTAGGTACCGGCGTACCTAAGTGTTTTACAACTTAAACTTGCATTAAAGTAAATTTTCACATAGCGCAAATAGGTGAGCGCGGTTATGCCCATGAGCCACAAAATGGCAAATGCAATTAAAATGTCGGTGAAAGCAGATAGTACTTAATGGCTGATTAAATCAGTTAGCAACTCGTGAAATAACTGCTGTTTGAAAAGTACCTACCTAGGAACCGCCTTTGCAAACTGTTTTCCGGATTTTTATCCGGTTTTTTTTTTAATTTCGTATAATCTTTTGCCTTTGATATTTCTTAATTCTTTCTCTTTTGTTGGCAGGAACAAAAGAAGTAAATCTAATATTTAAAAAATCATGTACACCTATAAATGACCTCACTAAATAGCATTATAAACATTTACAGAAATATAAGCTAAATCCAAAACCCGTTTTGCACAGTTTGCTTACAAAAAATCTAGATACTTACTTACTCGTAAAAAAGAAAGCGTTCAAAATCGACAGCTGCACACTTGCGCACACTTGTTACAAATTAAAACTTGTAACTTAATTAAGTTTTCGTTGAAGTCTTTTGCTCTAAAATACTAAGGCTAAGTTGCACCATCTAACTTTAACGATAACAAGCTTGTTAAAGTACCGGTTAAGCAAAAGTTAGCCAAAAAAAGAGGTTGCCAGCCAACATGATGTCCTTTGACAAGTTTGACGTGAAAAATAGGTAGCATATCATTTGACGATAACTATAACTTTGACAGCGTTTTGGTGCAACACACACTAAGTAAACAAAACGTGAAAACATCGAATGATTTTCATCATCATCATCATCAGCCTATCATCGTCCACTGCTGAACATAGGCCTCTCCGAGAGCACGCCACTGAGCACGATCCGCGGCTATACTCATCCAGTTTTTGCCAGCCACCTTGCGAAGATCATCGCTCCACCTTGTCTGAGGGCGTCCCACACTACGTTTGCCGATACGCGGTCTCCACTCAAGAACTCGTCTGCCCCAGCGGCCATCGGTTCTACGGCTAATATGGCCGGCCCACTGCCACTTCAGCTTGCTAATCCGGTGGGCTATGTCGATGACTTTAGTTCTCTGTCGGATCACCTCGTTCCGGACCCGATCTCTCAGAGAAACTCCGAGCATAGCCCTTTCCATAGCTCGCTGTGCGACTTTAAATTTGTGAGCCAGCCCTTCAGTGAGTGTCCACGTTTCGGCTCCGTATGTCATGACAGGCAGGATGCACTGGTTGAAGACTTTCGTCTTTAGACTCTGTGGAATAGGCGACTCAAAGACTCGACGAAGTTTCCCATATGCTGCCCAGCCCAGCTGTATTCTTCTGTTGGCCTCTCTCTCGAAGTTGTTTCTACCCAATTGCAATGTTTGCCCGAGGTAGACATATTTCGTAACAACTTCGAGAGGACTACCTTGTACTGCCATCGGTCCTGGAATTACATGTTCGTTGAACATAACCTTGGTTTTGTCCAAGTTCATCCGAAGACCGATGCGTAGAGAGGAATCAGCTAGGCTGTTCAGCATGTATTGTAGATCGAATGATTTTAATTAATTATAAGTAAGTAGGTAATCAATATTTATATAATATTTATCAAAGTAGCTAGATACCTAATTTTTCGTTTAAATTATGCAAAAAAAAATTACTTTTAAGTGTAAAATCTAAATAAAACTAGACAGCCGGCTTTAATGTACAGTACGTTCCACAATCAACCTTTTTAATGTAATTTCGCCAGCCTTTACTTTGACAACAACAAACAAGACCACAAGCACAACCACAAGATTATTATTGTAACTATATCTTTTAATGAAAATTATGTGTTGAGCATGTTATTTCATTACATACATCGAAAAGACATAGGTACCTAACTATTGTAATGACGGATATTTGGAATAAAAATGGACAATTCAAAGTTTGACCGGAAACAGGCCATTTGGCCACAACCGTGACGCGACTTCCGTGCACACCTTCGAATGATAAAGACAGAAAATATATCTATCTCGTGCTCCTTATCAGCTGATCGGGTGACTGTTTTCTGTTTAAACTACAAATCACTACTGAAGTTAATGACCCACTTCTACTTAAATTTTATTTCGGTCAAACTTTTCTGAATCTTGTTAACTATTTAAAATAAAGTGACTGGATTGTCAACTAATGCAACATTTTATCGAGGTAATTGAGAGGTAAAATTATACCTCTATTCGTACGACATGTCATAAAATTTCCTGTAATGAGATTAGCGGTCACTAAATGGATACAGGGAAGCCAAACATATTTCAAATCTGCCAGTATTTAATTAATGAGAGTTTACCTTGAAAAAGTATTTACTTTGACAATAACAAATCTTTTTGCAAAAAAAAACAAAGAAGTCTTTTCTACGAAATGACTCGATTATATCCTTCCATTATTTGCCAACCCAACGTGGGTATTCACCATCAATATGCTTTATATTTTTAGTGAATGTAATAAAAAGAAACACCTACCTCGAAACACGCCCACAAATCACAAAATAAACACAAGAAATATCTCTGTTCCACAATCCACAATTTCACTAAACACGACACTAGCTAATAGTTTAAAAAATAAATAAAAAAAGAATGAAAAACAGAAAATGATGTTTCTTAACAAAAAGGATATTGTTTACTTTGATAAAAAGTACGGTCTCTGAAAATTTCCAAAGCCAAATAGGCGTTCGCACTGGCAGGTATGACAGACTGACTAATTGTACACCACAGATAACAAAGGTTGATAAACAAAATGGATTGTTTGCGGCAACGCGACTCGTGTAGTGACGTCTAATACCGAGCCGTAATGTGATTTGAAGGGATTAGCATTGTAGGACAAGCTCGATTATCGATCTAGTTCCAATGAACTTTGCAGAAAACCTATTTCATTGAAAACTAAGCCTTGGATTTGCAGGAAGCTGGAATACACAAAGGTTCCCTTTTCCGGACATCAAACACAATTGAAAAGTAAAAAGAAACGCTGCTAATGCTCTAAGTTTACACCACCCTCAAATTTGTTCTAAATTAATATTTTAAAAATGTATATCGTGGAGATTTTAAGGCCTACAGTCTAGTATTTTTAGACGGTCACTCCCCTCGTAGTCACTGCTAGAAGTAGATAGCAAAACAGCTAAACGTGGCCGTTTTTGACACATTTTCTATCTACTTCTACGTATGACTACGAGGGCATGTAGTGATACCTTCTAAAAATACTAGACCATGGGGCCTAAAATCTCCACGATAAACATTATTAAAATCTGTTTTCTATTATAAATAAAAACCTCTGAGGGCGCCACTTTCGGTCATACAACCGCCTTAATTTTTACATCACATTTTATTATTACCGATGCTAAAAATAATTAACGATGATAAAAAACGTTCTAGTGAAACTGGTTACAAGGTAAAAGCTAGGAGATTCCACTTACATAAGTAGGTAATTATTTTCTGACCGATCGAGCACGAAGCGCTAGCAAAGCATTTCCGTTTCAGATTGAGGAAAAAGCTTTCATATTGTCTGTCCGGCTGTCCGTCTGTTTTCCTCAACCGATTCTTATGAAATTTTGAGAGCAGGTTTGATAATTATATAGGTAGTTTCTTTTTGTCGATTCAGTTTTTCGCAATTTTTCGAGAAAAAAACCATTTCGAAAATTTTTCAATACTGTCACAAAAGCTAGGTCTACAGCTCATGAACAGAGCTACTAGTTTCTTATATTACTACTTTCCTATTTCATATTAATTGATCTGAATATGTAGTACTAGATATAAGAAGATCTGCAGGAGAGCTAAAGTAACCGACATCGCTCGAAGGATCGCTCAGCTGAAGTGGCAGTGGGCTGGACACATAGCGAAAAGAACCGATGGCCGTTGGGGCCATGGTTCTGGAATGGCGACCGCGCACCGGACGACGCTCCGTGGGTAGGCCCCCGATAAGGTGGACCGACGATCTGGTGAAGGTCGCGGGAAGTCGCTGGATGCGGGCAGCGCAGGACTGATCGTCGTGGAGATCCTTGGTGGAGGCTTATACCCAGCAGTGGGTAACGTGTGGCTGATAAAATGATGTATTACTGATAGCATCTTTGTAAAAACATGACTCAACAAAATCTGATACGAAACCAAACATATCTAGAAAATTTCTTTCAGTTAGTAGAGGAATAATAACACAACCTGTTTCCTTTTTTCTGTTATCCAATAGTAAATAGTCTATCCCAAAAGCCACGCACATTGGTTGAACCCGGGGGACCGAATGTTACTCTCCTATAAATCCTAATAGAAGCTATTGCATCTCGATAAAGCGGCCATAACAATTCTACTAAGCGCTACTCATCTATCTTATACCATTTTCTCTGTGGAATCAAGGGCTACACCGCCGTTAAGAAAGAATGATAGAAGTTTTGTATCAGAAAGTCAGCCTAGAATTATCTTATCTACTTAAACATATAAACTCGAATTACAATTTATATTATTTTTCAATACAGTTACTCGAAAATGTAAGTTTACGATGACAGTCGAGCGTGCGGAAAGTTGATTTTACCGCACGCCGTGCGTTTTTGTTTACGGATTAGTACAGCGTGCGGAAAGTTGATTTTACCGCACGCCGGCGCCGTGCGTTTTTGTTTACGAACGTTTTATGTAATTTCTACTAGCTTCTGCCCGCGACTTCATCCGCGTAGACAGTAGAAAAATATTGCAACCAGTTTAAAATGACCTCTTTAGTGTATGAAAGCTAGTACTACGGAGAGTTCAAGCTGTTTCCCTGGCACCACCCACCTGAATTTGATGAAACATAGCTTAGATTTTAAGTTGGACCTCAGTCTACTAAATTGTGAAAAATCCATCAAAATTCGTCTAGCGGTTTTTGCGTCATTCGCGCACAAATATTTAGAATTTATAGTTTTATTATATGTATAGATTACAATTTCAGTAGTACCTATAATGTTTTCTCGCGAATATATTGAAAAACGTAGTATGGCACACGGTTGTTAAGGTTTTTTAAAACTCCTTACCAACCTTGTATCATAAACTACTATTATTACATTACAGTAATCGTTTTACAGGTTTTTATTATTTCGAATCATAATACATACCTCTAAAAAGCAAGAAATAATATTCGTAATAATAAAAATACGTCTATTGAAGTCGGGTGGGGCTGGAGTACAGATTTTTTTTTTTATTCTAAAAGCCTAAAGTCAAAGGCGGACGTCGCTTGAGTTGAGGATAAAATGATGATAACAAAGATCAACAGAATATGCTGCAACACATTTCCGTGTTAGCCCCGTCTCGGTTGGGTAATGACAATGAGGATGAGACAAGGTACTGATTGACTCTTCGTTTGTGCACTAAGCAGGAAATACGCTATTAAAACTATCACTAAGAAACATTCAACATTGAACTGAGAATTGGGTCATGGTCATGAAATTAAATATGAACCTATAATTAATAATAATATTTTGCCGCTGGATGCGAACAGAGCAAGACCGATCGTCGTGGAGATCATTGAGGAAGGCCTATGTCTACCAACGGATAAGCGTCCAGCAACTGATATGATGATGACAATGATGATTATAGGTAGAGAATATGTTCCATGTTGCAAAAGACCCTCTACTACCGAACACTTCTTTTGGTATTTAGGTATTCGGTGAGGTCAGGGTTGCCAACAACCAACAAGTGATATCGTTGGTGATATAGCAATCATAGATTATGGTGTCCGTTAATCATGCGGGCCATAATGTGTCAACCTTGTTGTATGAAAATTGTTTAAAAAAACCGACTTCAAAAAACCTACCTCTAAAAAGCAAGAATAATATTCGTAGTAATAAAAATACGTCTATTGAAGTCGGGTGGGGCTGGATTACAGATTCCATTTATTTTATTCTTAAAGCCCCCACCCGACTTCAATAGACGTATTTTTATTACTACGAATATTATTTCTTGCTTTTTAGAGGTAGGTTTTTTGAAGTCGGCTTTTTGTTTTTTTTAAACATTTTTTTATTTTTAGTGTAGGTACCTTGTAGGTAAGGTATATTATAATATGTAGAAAAATCGGCTCAGCCGAACGTAAGATAATCGCGGAGAAACATACATACGGGTCAAACTGAGAACCTCCTTTTTAAGTCGGTTAAAGAACCTACACTTAAGATATCCCTCTTCCTACAAAAAAATAATTACCTTATTCAGTTCATAAATAAAGAAGTAATACTCCCATTATCATCGAGGTAATTCACACAAAATCATACAATTTTCATGCTTTTTTCAAGATTATTTGAAAAGTACTGAACCGATTTCCAAATTTAAAAAAATGGGACCAACTTGGCAGTTTACCTAATGTAATAACGTTTGAATCATTTCAATCGGTCCAGCCGTTTTCGAGTAATCGGTGGACATACACAAAAAAACAAATATATACAGACGAACATAGAACCTTCTCCTTTTTTGGAAGTCGGTTAAAAATACTCGACTTTGTGGTCTTCCATCCTTTACAACATTATGAAATGTAATTTAACAAAAATAAGGTTCTTTTGTATTGTTTTATTCCAATGGAAAAGAGATCACAAAAAAATATAAGTAAATCAATCGGTTTTTGTAATTTTATCCTTTTGATATGAGACCTTGTGCTTAGTCTTTCATGTTTTCTTTCTATAGATAAGTCATGACTTATCAGAAGAAAAAAAATTGCATGCAAATATTTTTTTTCTGATTTCAAAATGATAATTTTTTCTTACTGTATAGGTATGGAACTATATAAAATAAAACGAAATCCTTAAACATTATAAGGAAAAAAAAACAATCAGTGCCATAAATTCCCACGAGTAAGCGCTCTTCAAAACATTAGCCACTTGACAATTTATCGTGAGTCATAGTTTTTTACTCGATAACGTAAAACATTATTGACAGATTGCTTAGTCATTCATTAAGTAGGTATTAAATATTCGTACTTTTCCTAAGCACTAATATAGATATAAGTATGAACGTTGTAAAAAAATAGTCAAAATGTTTTATCTTCTCAAGAAATACAAAGCAACTAATGAATCATTACGTACATACACTACAGAATTAATTATTGCCATTTATTATGAAAAACTATTGTCTAGTGTCACACGCAAGTCTGCAAATAGGCCATTTACTTAACTATAAAAATAGTGTAAATGGTCCAAAACGAGCAGTGAATTAAATAAGTAGGTAGATATATTACAAGTAATAAAAAAAAACATCAACGAATAATTAAATAATAAAGAAAAACATAAAATAAAATAAAAAAACTTAAACAAATATAGATTTATATTATTTGAGTGTTAGGGGCTATGCAGCTCAAGATGAAGCTGTAGTCACTGCGACCTAAAACTCGCCACCTAATTATAGTAACTCTTTGAGCCCAGCGGCTTCCAAAAAGTCTAGAATCTTGTCGATTACGTTTCGTCCCAGATGGATACACGCCTGTGGATTAGAGGTCCACAATCACATAAGAGGTGCTTGGTGAACAAATATAGATACCTATTACAGTAATAAAATGTACACCGGAACAATACACGTCTCGCCGCTGCGGGAGAAAGTGGAAAGTTGAAATATTATATCATTTCATTACCAGTTAGATATTTTATGTGTTTTTTGTCACTTTTACAACTTTAGATATTCCTAGGATTGCTTACAACGAGTTTTGGATACCTAAGTAGTTTTAACTCAAGTTACGATTGATAAGATATTATTTAAAAAAGTCTTGATCTTATTTAAATATTATAATCTAGGAATTTAGCAAATATTGAACCCTTATTAGTGAACGAAAAGTAAGTTTACACCAAGTTTAACCAAAAAGTTTGCTTAGGAATAGTCTTTGAGACATCAAACGTAAGGAGTAATATTGCTAAGTGTGGATTCGACCAAACTTCAATATAAACGGGAATACCTATACCAAGAATACACGATTTTTTTCTCGAGTAAAGAAATCCAATCCAATAAGTTGTGAGTGAATATGTGAATGAACGTATTATCCGGCCAATTGTCATTGCTCTATAAACAAACTATTTAAAAGGTCTTGTCAACTCTATTTTGTCGCCTTGTACGTATCTGTAGCGGTCAAAGTCAAATGTCAAACAAATGTCACTGACATACGGCACGCGCGAATAACTGGTCATTTATCTAAGAATTTAACATTTATTCTCACTTGGTCGAATTTGCCCTAAGCAATATTTTTGGTTAAAACGGGTGTAAACTAACTCTCCGAATAATGAATAAAGACTACTTTGGGTTTAATAATTTGGGTTTTTAAATACAGCTGAAATACGCAAGAAAAAGGTCGTCCTAACAAAATGTGTAACCGTTCAGTGATTTAAATATCAATGAGTCGACAATGTTCCCAATTATGGCACACCCACGGCTGAGCGTGGGATACTAATAATGCAAATGTAGGTACTGACAATGCTATTGGCTACAAATGTAACAATACAATAATTTCTTGAAAAAATCCATATGCTTTATATGGTGAGTTCAAAAGTTCAAAATAATGTGGTATTTAAATCGCGTAATAGCATCACAGAAAAAGTTATCGTAACATTCGCTACCTTTGCTATAGTCTTTCTTTTTTAGGATTCCGTACCGCAAGGGTAAAAACGGGACCCTATTACTAAAACTCCGCTGTCCGTCTATCTGTCTGTCTGTCACCAGGCTGTATCTCATTAACCATGATAGCTAGACAGTTGAAATTATTAGTAGTAGAAGTATTTCTATTACCGCTATAACAACTAAAAACAAAATAAAATAAATATTTGAGTGGGGCTCCCATACAACAAACGTGTTTTTTTTTTTTTTTTTTGCCGTTTTTTGGTACGGAACCCTTCGTGCGCGAGTCCGACTCGCTCTTGACCGGTTTTTTATTTTTATAACGCGACGCGTGATTGTAATGAGTTTTGTCACCGTTGTCGTCGTCATCAGCAATGGAACTATAACCTAATTACTTTCTACACTATCAATCACAGAAAGTATTTTTTTAGAAGTAGGTAAGTAATTAAAGATTAGATCCTGCATTTAAACTACTAGCTTCATAATTTTAAAAAATCTAATATCATTGGTCACAAATTTATGAATGTAACATAAAGAAAACATTACATTTAAATAGAAAAATACTATTATTATCATTCGAAATTGTTTAACCATTAAGGAATCTACTAACTACTTCAAAC
Source organism: Agriphila straminella (assembly GCA_950108535.1). Classification (NCBI taxonomy): domain Eukaryota; kingdom Metazoa; phylum Arthropoda; class Insecta; order Lepidoptera; family Crambidae; genus Agriphila; species Agriphila straminella. Next base: position 7,663,586 of record OX467321.1, on the reverse strand, counting down.
CGATTCGATAGGAATGTAAACGATAACACGTTACAATGGTATTTGTAAACATCAACATTGCACATGTTTACTCAGCGTAATTCCATATTGCGCAAACTATAGCTCGAGTATGCAGTTTTAAACGACCTATAATCATCAAGAAACAACAAAAACAATAAAGTGTTTTTCTATAATATAATTACTTATACCGGGTGTAACAAGATACTCAACGAAGCCGAGATCTACGTATTCTGCCCATCATCAGGACCAATTCTGTTCAAAATTATTGCTGGGAAACGATTTTAATTTTTGGTGTTAAAAAGCATTAATTGCATACATTACCACGCAATGTAACGCGTACAAAAGACCGCGCCTGCGAGTGAATGCTACACAGCTACGTGCGGCCGAGTTGAAAGCCAACGTTTATGTGCGTGCTCATTTTGAAGCCATTCTTTGTTACGAAATACATAAAATTTTGATAATGTTTCTGTAGACAAAAATTAGGAAATAACGAATAAAATAAGTTTTTTTTTTTAAATTGAAAAAAAAATGACTTTGACCTTCAATAACTTCGTAGTTATTGGTTTCCCAGGTATAGTGTAAAAGACAAAAATGATCCTGATGATTGGCGGAATGCGTGGACTTCGGCTTCGTTGAGTGTCTTGTTACACCCGTTATAGGCAAGCGCTTGCCCGCTATCAGCACGCCTATGATGAAACGCGTTTGCCTAGAGGATTTTGCTCGCGAAGGCACCAGGTTGTACCTATCGGGAAACACAGACTCAGGCTAAGAGTTCCACTCTCTAACGGTATGGATGATAAAATTTGAAGCAAAAAAAAAAACAAAAAAGAACCGTGTGTTTTTAATGAGATAGAAAGTACAAAAGCAGCCATCAGTTTCAAATGACTGTGACAAGATGATTCCAATACAACGTGATTGGTTAATAGGGTTATAATATATATATATAATGCTGAATAATGGTAGATAGGGTAGGTACCATGCATACAACCCCGGAAAATTATTATAAATAAACACTGAAAACCACCACAGGACTGAGAATTTTTGTTTTTTTTTATTTTGTATGGAAACTGCAAAATGACAATTCTAATTGACTAAGGCTGAAGTTCACAAACACTAAAACAGGTGATTAAGTTTTAACCGTCTGCTTTTGACGTTTTTATGTATGGAGAAAATGTCAAAACAGATGGTTAAAAATTAATCGGCTGTTTAGGTAGTTGGTGAACTCGGGTCTAAGTATTATTTTCAATAATTAACCCTATTAATGGGCAAAACCAAATTTTGGTCTAAAGTTGCCACTATGCAGTTTATCATAAAAAGAAAAAAAAAGAAAAGAGTTTATAATAATTTTCCAGGGTTGTATTCATGGTAGTTACCCTACCTATCATATTCGGCTTTATCACCCTATTACTAAACACCTGTAGGTAGAATAATAATAATGGATCTACATACATTGTACAGTTTGTTCAAGTATAATGTTTACACTAACAACGACCCTAAGCGACAGTTTGGTATAAATATTATGACTTGCAATCGGTTGTTATTAATTTGCTACCTACTTATTACAATTGGCTTTGAGAGGATACATGGGTGGCAAACTGTGGGAACAGCTAAAGAACGGCTATGTGATTTGGATTTGTTCCGAAAATTATATAAACATCAATGGCAAATTGTGGTAACGTCTTTTGCATTAGTCATGAGAAACTTAACGTTAGCATTATGTAATGTATTTTATCTACACTCACAACGTAATGTTCCAAATATAAATTCAAAAAAAATTATATAAATACGTACTTTATTTTCGTGAATAGGTAAAATTAAAAAAAAAACTCATTACGATGCAGTCAGTTGCATCATAAATTATTATTTTTTCTTATTACGATACCAGGGCAAATCCAAGAAGAAGGTAGTGCCGTGATATTAAAAAAATCAACGATATTTTCCCACATACTTTCCATAATTAAAATGCACTCTATGGTGATCGATGACTTATTGCATTATTGCGATTAGTTTGAAAGAATGCACTCATTTTTTTTTCTAATGGAATGCGCGCCATTTTTAGAGCATTACAAAAAAGTTTTTGAATTTTGATTTCAATTTTTACATTTTGTTATACTGAATTTCGTAGGTGTTTTTTATTCTTGCTTAAAAATGTGAAAAAAATTGGCTGCAAAATTATTTTAAATGCAGCTAAGGAAATTCTCTCTTTTTTTTCTAACGTTGATCTCTTATTTAGTAACGTTAACATTTTATTTAGTGTAGATAAAGTAGTGTATGAAACTGCACATAACTAGGTATTAAAATACTCGTGTGATACTATTAAACACACACTCATGTTTTAATACCCCTCATTATGTATCAGTATCATAAACTACTATTGTAGTAATCTCTTATAAATAAACGTTATATGTAATGATTTTTTCAATATTATCTTATTTCAAATACATTTAACCCTACAGATGTGAACTAGTAAGACAAACTCAAAACTTATTGAAAAATAACAACCCACATTAATTTGTGGTAAATTTTTTAAATTGTTACAAAAATAACGTAGTGCCAATTTTTTTTAAAAAGGAGCTTTAGTTCTATTCAAACTACGATTGCGGCCATATCTCTATCTATCAGGAACGTTAGTTAGTCAAAAATAATTAGAATAACTACCATAAATATAATATTTGTGAAAGCATTTAACAATACGCAGATGTGAGCGGCGCGGCGCGGTGAATGTGTATGCTGAATTAATTTGGGCACTTTCTAACGTTTTCATCGGAGCACACTGCCAGCCATTGTTTCTAAAACTTGGATTGAATTTTAAAGTGCATCTTTTGGCAAGACAATTTTATTTTTTTACTGCAGAAAACATTAACTTTTCACACATACTAACTAATTAACGAAATTATGTAGGTACACATAAAAATCATTTTTCTGACTATGGTGTGGGAAAAGGTAGGTAACTTTGTTTGAGACTTAAAAAGACCTATTTTGGTAATAATGACAAACGTAAAATTCCTGAGGCGTTCCATCAAGTGAGATTGTAGTCAATCAATCGCTTGGTTAGACCGTAATAAAATCTATGAAGCTTTAAATTGAATAAAAAACCATAGCATTAAATTTTACGTAGAAAAGGCACCAGCTTGATGCAAGCAGCTATGCAAATCGATCCATTCAAACTACTTGTTAAAAGGTTAATTGACGCCTATTGTATATTATTTATATGTTCCGACTCAGACACATTGATATACAATGCGATTAATTTAACAATTTACAACTGAAGCGAGCAACTTAAGAGCGCTTGCGGTACAAAACTACGTAATATTCTGTAAAATTTTCTCTTTCCCATCCCCATACAGTGAAGTTGCAGCGGATCACTGTATATTGTCAATTTTATTTTATTGTACACAGGCAAAATATAATGATTTTTGGTCTAAAGTTTGATGTTTAAATGGTTGTTGTTCGATCTGTGTTTGTAAAATATCACCCTTACTAATGCACTAAGGTCAGCCAAGTAAAGACAAATGCTCGGGATTCTAGAAAAAACAAAATAGTTATACCATTAAGTAATCTGGCATTTTTAGGGAAAATGCATACTGTATGGCAATAAAATTGTATAATAAGCTACCATCACACATAGGAGATTTACCAATAGATGAAAATAAATTTAAGAATAACTTACTGCGTTGGCTCCTTGATAAGAATTTTTATTCGATCAAGGAGTATCTAGAATCAAAAGAACTATGACATTCATAATTATTATTGTGTTTTTATTAAATTTGTATGTACTATTAATCACTTATTTGGCGCTCTTGATTGTATAATTTTGTCTTAATAAATTTGTGTATGCCCTAAAAAAATTAAGTAGCACAGTCAGCGAAAACGCGGCCCTTGCTGCTTACCATGGCTATGTAGGCTCCATTCTCAGATATGGAGTCCTACTATGGGGAAACTCAACTCTTGTTAATAAAGCCTTTCTGGCGCAAAAAAAATGTATACGTGCTATTTGTAGGGTAGGCCAAATGCAATCCTGTAGACCACTTTTTAAAAAACTGCAGGTACTAACGGTCACATCAACATATATTTTGGAGGTTGGAACTTTTGTAAAAAAGCACCCACACTTATTCAAAAAGACTAGCGAAGATAGTAAATATACCCAAAGAGACCCTACTAAATTAAAAACACAACTATGCAGAGGCTATATGAATAAAAAAACCGGCCTCATTAGTTCAGTAAAAGTCTTTAACAAGATACCCTAAGGTATAAGAGAGATGCCATTTAATCGTTTTAAATCGGAGCTGCGCAGATGGCTTATGGATAAATGTTTTTATTCTTTGCGAGAATTCGAAGAGGCTTGATGAACCTACTGACACTTCTATAATTCTGCTCATTTGTTTATTGAGTATCGAATAATTAATAATATGAGACATTATCTGTAACTAAACTGACATTTTAATATTCTGTAACTAAATTGACATTTTAAAATTGATTTATGAATAATAATTATTAATAGTTTTTGCATGCTTTTGTGTATAAGGCGAACATTTGTACTTAAAACTAATAACATACCACCTGTTAATTGCAAACTAATGTTCTGGCAAATAAAATTATGATTTGATTTGATTTGATTTAAGTTGTAATGAATACTAGCACTAAAAATATTTGCATGCCTACATTCATAAGGTATAATACTTTTGATCCACATTGACAATACCCTCTTAGAGTATATATTAAGTGCTCTAACTCTGTCTGTTCATGGTATTGCAAATAAAAATTCTTATTCTGTGAGATGTTGGTGGGCGATAGCTGGCAATTTCACTTTTACAAGTGTAACCCTACGACAGCGATGCAAAGTTCTACTTCTTGGGTATAGAAGTAGATAGATAAATAATATGTAGGAGGAATTTATATATATAATAATATTTCAGATGACACCAGATGCTTCACCAGCTCGGTGTTAGGTTGCGGTCGCACGTTGTAACTGTTCTATACATTTCGTTTCATAATGTAGATACGCAGTACGCAGGGAGCATTTTATCTCAAGCCGCTAGCCGGTGAGTAGGTACTTACAGCAAGTCTGTAATACTTACTCATAACAAGATAAACCACCTCGTGCTAACTAAGATAATGAATAAAGTAGCATCCAGGTAAATTAAATGAAGTTGTAAGCTCTGTCAATTCGTTTTTTCATTAGTAATTATTTTAAACACCTGTTTATGACTGATTCAATCTTAATACTCGGAGACGGGCGATAACTGTTTACAACTTAGCTATTTTTAATTATTGTTTCTAATTAGTCCCATAAAACTTCATACTTGTCGTAAGTTATTTTAGTTTACTTGCTAATATTACATTCTGTAACATTTGCAAAAAATTCAATATTTTTCTAACCATGAGCAAATTTTTTATCTCGATACGTCAGCGCTATTTGCTTACCAAGCACGTTCATAGATCGATAACTTGAAAATTGTCGCTGTTACTATTGATCACAGTTGAGCGTGCCATCACGAAGTGGCAGAGATTCGTGCAAAACTGCGAATCGATCTAATGACCGCATCATCTGTAAACGCGATGTAAAATTGCAAATGCAACTCGAACTAAGACGGTTACTTTTAGTACAAAAGTAGGAAATAAAATTTACTACGATATTTTACAAGTGGAAAAGATTAAATACACATTACTTCTACTAGTATTACTTTTCACTTACAAAAATCAGCTTGCTTAACACAACATCAACGTATTCAACGTGCTTGTGTGTTTATTTATTAAACATTCGTTGGACTTTGATCGAAATAATCATAAATCATATAATTCGCCTAAACTAAAACTAATTCCCCTATAGAGGGTGGAATGGTGTTGTGTTCTATTTAAGATATTCATAGCCTACAACTGCGTTTTACTTCGCCTACTAACATCAAAAATAGTATCTCTAAATCAAGCCATATATATATATATAGCTTGTTACGAAACGACATAGGTAATCTTTTAACAACTGTCACAGAATGTGTCATGTATTTCTTTAATTTCTGTTGTAAAGCAGAATTTTTTCCTTTGAAACCCAATTAAATCTAATTTATGTTAAAATACAGTACAATTCCGATGAACTCCTCATATTCAACCAAGCAGTCACTTGCTCTGGCACTGACTAATAGCCTGACAATTAACCGGAGAGCAGAGCACGACCGATAAGGCGTTATGATCGCGCCCGTGTGTACTCACCTTAATCTCGCTGGAGGAATGCCTCTAATGACTTACGTTTTAAAAGTTTCCTAATTTATTGTTCATTGTTAAATTTAATAATGTCATAGATATAATTATGTTTAACTTTAAACATGTTAAGGTTTACGGTAAAAGTTAAAAATAAACCGTGTTATTAGAAAAGATTTTTAAACACTGTTTGACTAAAGACATGTTTAAGTATGATGCTGTCTCTGTCAAACAATATTGTCAAAAAAGTGACAGCATCACATTTAAACACGTGTTTAGTTAAACAGTGTTTAAAAATCTTTTGTAATAACACGGAAAATTTCGTAGTTCAGATGTTTTAAAACAATACTAGACAAGACAACAATTTGGATTTGGATATGTATGTACAGACAACAATTTGGATATGAATGTACTTCGAATAATGACAATACTTTCGCATTTGTATTGAAGCTAAAATACCAAGCAAAAAGCAGTAACTACGGGTATTATCTTAATAACAACCGGTTAGTAAATTAGAAACATTCGCTGAAGGCTGGAGGATGCAGCAATTAAACTCTTCTCTTAGTTCACAACTACCTAATCCTATGTATGTATACCTATTTGACATTCTTCTTAAAACGGTTGCTTATTATCTAACGGTTAGTAACGCCGGATTCCTGACTATGAAACTAACTTTACTATAAATTGTTGAGTGATGTGTCTGGACGAATTTTAAAGCCATTAGGTAAGAGAAATAGTTCTACTGTATTGGGACTAATATAATTTAATGGGACTAATAGGGACAATGCGTTACTTGATTTTTTTAGGTTTATATTTCAAATAATATACTTTGACTTAAGAATCCTAACATTCAACAAATTCAACCACATTAGTGTAAAGTTTTATTTAAAAAAAAAATCTCTTAGATTTTTGAGCCATAGATCGCTTGAACACCTGACTGAATTTACTTGTACATCTGACTTCAAAGCGTCTCGTCTCCTTTTTTGAAGCCAAACTTGATCAGCTGACTTTAATACGTTACATCTACTACATCTACTATTTGAAAAAAAATTGATCATTTGACTTCAAAGCGTCACATTTGCCCCTTTTTAAAGTCAAACTTGATCAGCTGACTCTGAAACGTTACATTTGTTTGTAGTCGTTTGACTTTTTTTTAAGTCAAACGACGTTTGATTATACTTCAAAACCTCACGTTTGTAGTAGTTTGTACCATTAGAAGTAATAAACGTTTATCTGACTTCAAAACATCACTTTTGTCCACTTTTTTGCCTTTTTAAAGTCAAACCAAGTATGGTTATGGATAGTAATCCATTCTGTGTCAAACGTTGATCACCAGACTCAAAAACGTTACATTTATCCCTTTTTGAAGTCAAACGTTGAACTTCTGACAACATAAATAAAAAAAACTCCAATGGCTACTCCGTTGTACCCCCAGCCAGCCCGTTCGTTACGTCATTCTCAAATTGGTTACCTACCTGTGTTTTTTTCTTTTTTCGAGCTCCACCGATTACCTCGGCATGCGGACGCTTTTTTTATCAATGCTCCTTTGTTACTGTTTTAGGATGGTTTCATTTTCTTTAACCGCCAAAAATTTCGTGGGAATCCTACGAAACAATTCTTAGAATTGTATTACTTAGAATTGTACTGTAGTACGTATATGTACTAAGTAAAGTATAAAACAAACAAGTCTCACATACATTTTATTCGACTTTAACCGACCATGTAACAAGATGGATTGTTATGCTTCGTTATTTTATTTATGTGCGATTATTTTGGTATTTTATGAGCATGTGTTCATTGAAAGTGAATTCTAAGGTACATTTGTATAACTCACGTCTCAAATAATAATATTATATTATAGATTTGTAAAATAGAAATAATAACTCCAGGGCCATAAATCCGTGATGATAAGTCGATAAATTGAATAGGTATTATCATCAATGTAGATTTTGATTTCCTTTCAAATTAAGTAACATCTACTACAGATGATAGATACACCCACTCTAAATCACAGACATATTCGAAAATCATAAATTTTAAATGTTTTTTTTTATAAATACCAAACTCTCTACTCGTGACTTACGCTTAAAGGTGAAAGCTTGGAAAATTTATTTAACGATAGTTAAGTTTTATCTTTTTACTATAAGATTTCTTACGGTAAGTACCTACATTCAACCGTGATAATTATATTGTTACGGCTAGCTTCATTTTATGAGTAGTTCCCTAAGTGTCAGTAGTTATAGGCCAAAACTATTCATAATTTTGTGTTTATTTACTTTGCTGACACTAAATAATAAATAAATGCAAAATGACTAACAAGTCGTAAAGAAACTCATAATACGAATGAACAGTTTCTGACACACGTGTTGTTTTTATTTAAGTAGTTAAATAAAACAAAACGAGTTATGAAACTTTATTAGGTATGTTGTCAAAACATTCTTCGCTTTAAAAATTAAAGAATACCTTTAAGAGGGTAAATAAATACCTCTAATATAAGGCACGTTCTCATCAAAGCTCAATTACTTAGGTATAGTAATTTACTGAGATCTTCTGAGATGCAAACATCTTCGTTATGAAATATGAATCTAGCGACAGTTACAGAATGATGTTACCCGATCATAAATGTCATTATCATACTTGGTGGTGTAATAGGAGCACAACATAAAATAAAACGACTGTCACATACCTCAACGTGGTTGATAAGGGATCAAAACTTAGAGTATATATTCTGTGTCAAAACTACCTATAGGTATTCTGAAAAGTAAACATCAGAGTAGAATCAATCATCATCATGATGAGAATCAATCTTTAACTGAATTTAGTATTTCACTAACATTTTTAGAATAACTTAAATTCACTGCAAAAATGATGTGTTAGCATTACCATTATATAAGTGCATCCTAACACTATAATACATTTAAAGTTGTCTTGTTTTTCAAAAACAATACGATTTTAAATTGAGTCACTTACACCAAAACTTTAAATACCACTAAATATTTCTAAGTACACCGTAAAATATACCGCTTATCTTAAAAAAAAGAGGTAACTATCTAAGATAAGAATTCCTCTACGGTTCGTGGGCTCTTAAAAGCACCATCCCAAAGTAAAAAATGGGGTATCTCAAGTACGCCTTAAGTAGATGCTTTTAACACATGGAATCAATCTTTAACTTATTAATAATACTAACGAACTTCAGAAACACTTTGTACTTATTGGAACTAAATGTTTCATTTCCATAAATAAAATTAAGTTGCATTTTTTCTCAAAGGCGTTTCACGTTGGTTTGTAGTCATAGGTTCAATAAGTATTTACACAACATATCTTACAATGAAAGTGCATTAAGAAAGCAAATATTGTTACAGTAGATAGGTGCGATAAAATACTTTAGAAATAGTAATCAGTTTCATAAGCTTGTGTAAACAACCAATCAAGTATCGATTTATTATAATCTTGAGGACATCGCTTCTTAAACTTTATTGATAGTGTAAGATTGGGTCTCCCATCTCCTAGTATTTATAAAGTTATTTGTAATACAGAATTAAATTTCAGCACAATCTGATACTAAAATCGAATACATTATTAAGGCCTTAAGGTGGGTCAAATACCAATATTCAATTCAAATTATTGAAAGATTACGCGCGTGAAGCTAACATGGAAAAAAAATACTTGATCCACAATAGAATTGAAAGCATTTATAAAAATGTTACCACCTTTGATGTAAAAAAATATTCCGTGGACCCTGTTTCTGGTCTTATTTGCAAAATTTCTTGGAAACAGAACATTCGTTTATGTTAAAACCAACCATAAAAATTGGTGATGTTAATACCTTCAATCTTAATTGAACAGATTTTTTTAAATAACTTAAAAGCGAAGAAAAGTAATAAAAACATGTAAAAATTGAGAATTCGGTGCTAGTTCTCATCGCAACCGCCGCGTTGGAACGCGCACCGATTTGAACCCAAAGTAAGTAGAGTTACGTTCGATTTCACTCCATCACGGATCGAACCGCTCGGATTGACCCGCCTTAAGGCCTTAACACTATATCGCGGGAAACGTGTACGACGCTGGAATACCGAGCACCATCATTGTCTATGATGATCCAGTGCCAACAACGGCTAACAGTCACTCGTGATATAACAAAACAACCCTTAAAACAATAACAGTAACTCACATTTTCATTGTAATAGTTAAACCGACAGACGTGGAGTTATGAGAATCTGGGTGATTCTGAAGAAACTGCCGGTTGGAAGAGGTTGGAAGGCAACAATACCAGTTTTGATACAAATTTCCTTTGTGGAAACGGTTGTTATGGATACATTTAAGTATTACACGACGGATATTATCGGGTGGTACGTGAGACCTCTGGTTTGTAGACGGTGCAGTAAAGAATTTAATTTGTTCGTCGAGACTCATTAGTCTTGGAAAGCAATAAAACTTTACATTGCCCGTAGCACGTAGTAGTTACTTTAAACAAACAATGCACTTTTTGTATAATTACTTGTAAGTGGACTTACAGGGTTTCCCAAACATTTAATGTATTTTGATTGAATAATATTGTCGTTGTGAAATAAAACTTTTAGCAATTACAATAAATTGTTTCAATTCATATCGATCGAGATACTAAAAGAGCAATCGGTACAGATTTGGTCACAAAACTTTCTACCCCCGTGTAATAATTACTTATCTAATTATAATTTCATGGCCAAAATAACATAATAAATTATCAAGTTCAATTTCCTGCAAACGAGATAAATGAAACTGGTTATTGCGGAGATGACAAAATACATTTAACGAGAAATGTTATAGAAACTTCATTTGAATATATAATTTTAGTGTAGCTGGTTAAATGGAGGATCGATTAACCAAGATACATTGTCATGTCTTTTAATTTTCATCGAATGCAAGTAATTACAAATTATAAAATAATGAAAATGTGCAATTTTCTCGCTTAAGTTTCGATTATTTAAGACTAGCGGCCGCCCGCGGATTCACCCGCGTGGTTCCCGTTCCCGTGGGAATATCAGGATAAAAAGTATCCTATGTTTTATCTAGGCTATCTACTATCTGTGTGCCAAATTTCAACCAAATCCGTACGGTAGTTTTTGCGTGATTGAGAAACAAACATCCAAACATCTAAACAGCATCCAAACCCACAAACTTTCACATTTATAATATTAAAGTAGGATAATAATCACTCTGAGAAAAAAAAAATAACATTGACGCGACTCGCGTAGATAAAACGCATCAATTTTTAATTCACAATCGTTAATTGGATCGTAATTTGATTGCTACCATTATACGGTGCGTGTCCTTTCATTGATTTTCATGGCAAAATTACGTAGTATAAAAATAAGTGGATGGTAAATGATAATGAGAGCTGCCAATTGTCTAATTGTAATACCCAAGAGACCAATCACCGAGCATGAGTGGTCAGATTGTGAGAGAAGTTGGCTTAAAATTTATTTTTGGAAATTTGACCTACATTTTCTTTTAAAATAAATTGATCCATCTTTAGAAAATTCACTTACACCTAGATGAGTAAGACACCTACTAATACATGTCTTGCTCTAACATTTTGTCCGTGATGGGTTGTTGACCGAAATCTTCTTGAGTAAAACAGCCTGAATTTAGTTTCTTTTCTTATTATTTTAAAAGTTTTACTACAGTAAGTATATATTTTTCGAACGTAAGTAGGTATAGATACAATAGATATCAGAAAAAAACCCTGATGCATCCGTTGTTTCTCAGGCGTGCAGCGTGTGTGTGCACCACGATGCGTTGATTACAAGATATTACTGGTTGCATACAGCCCCAGGGCATCGTGTGTGCCCATCCTTATAATTTATACTGGAGCCTTGTGAGAAATTCAAAACTGTTGAAGCGTGAGTTGGTTTCATGAAGTAGTAAGACTTCCGTTTATTTCCAATTTTAGTATTCTTTTTTGAATTTCATTCTTATTTCATTCTTATATCTTTACATTATTTGGTAAGTGAGTTAGGCTGTATATTGGGAGAATAGGGAGCAGATATAATAACTTTGTAAAATTACCGTAGGTAATTTAGGTTCCCCTCGGGCGAGGCACCATTAAAGGATGTTTTAAATCACACGCTCTGTAATAACTTTGAAACGATTCTTTACATCCATACAACTGAGTTGTATTCGTATAATTCTTACGTCTAATGACATAATTACACTTAAAGACCCATTAACAATGAGCGAGGTGGTTATCATTAAACATGACTTAGCCATAAACCATAAAGTAATATATGGTTTTCTTGTTGCACAGTCCTTCATTAACTTAGTTACTCATATACCTTAATAACTTCGAAGACTGTGTAGTTTTAACATAATTATTACGTCAGATTTTGTTATTTTTTTCAATTTACACTATGACATGTGTGTGTATTAGTACACCTGTTAGTAATTTAATAAATGTATTATTAATAAATCGCACACCGTTATGGGCTGCTTACCGCGCAATAAAAACAAAAATTATGACACGGTACAAAAACACCTGAGTAAACAAAAAACATACTACCTTTTACACATTATCAGGATGAGTTTAATTAATAAACAAGAAACTTCAAAAACCTGCTTCAAAGGGGGGTTACCTTTTAAATAACTGCTTGTAATGCATGTTGATGCTATCCAGGCTCAATCACAAACAGTAAAATCTCTCATTTCACTTTAATAACAGTCGAACACTTTAAACACACCATTCACATCTAGCTACAGTATTAGTAATCACACCACAGGAATTCCAAACATTCACTAAACGGCCGAAATGTCGCTTACAACACGTCCAGTAAGCAGGTAAGTTTAAAAAATTCTAAATTCAAATAATGGGATGAACGCACAAGCGCAAGGTTACTCTTGCGTGGGAAAGGGACGGGGAAAACGGGTCTCACAAGCGCGAGCGCATACAGGTGGGGGGGGAAGCCACAGGTAACACTACCCTATGTTCTCGAATAGATGACAAAAGGGTCAGCTGTCGAGTGCATTCCCATCGACAAGTGTCACTCAGACAAGTGACGCCGGCAGACTGATCTATCTACCTGCTGCCGATACATTATCACGCAGTGACTACGGCAAGGCTGCGGTTCAGTAACGGCTGTTCACTTGTGTGGAAAGAGGATTCCGCGGAAATCAACGTTAAATGACTCCGCAGAACAATACAAGGTCTCGGACAAAAAAACTCATTGACAATCAAAGTGATGAGATATCTTTGTAATATAATGAGCATAAAATAAGCATAAAATAAGCATGAAACTAGCACTAACATAATTAATGCAAAGAATTAAGAGCCGGAGTTATGGAATACATTGTTTTTCTGCAAAAGTTTTATTTCAGTTTTCCAAATTACAATGAAACAATAATCCATGACCTGAAACGCAAGAATCCTAGATTCTGGAAATTAAAGATAAAAATTACTTTCAATAGATAAATTTTAAAGAAATAATGTTACCACCCTCTACGTATGGTACCCATGTAATGTAACTATGTACAGTATCATCGTCATACACCATTGTTCCACTTCATTCTAGCAGTTTTTGTGCCTTTACTCGAGCGATTCAGGCCATTGTTAAAGCAAGATACCTACCTAAATAATATACCTACGTACATCGAACGTGATTTGCTACGTCTATATTTATTATTTCAAGTCAATAGCCTTTACTTACGTGTGCTGATGATTTATCTCTGATTAAAAATTACATGTTTCTATTGATTAAATTAACATTGTATCATATCCCAACAGATGGACTAAATATGTTGCTAAACCAAGCAATAATGTCTTGACGGACACACAGTCAGTCATAACTACTTTCGTTACTATATTTTGCTATTGAAATTTAGCATGTTCTTACAGCGTTGTTGCCAAAATTCTAGTAATTCCTTTGCAAGACAGCCTTGAGTCAAATCTCAACTTTCAACTCTCAATGGGTGGTTTGATCTACTTATTTAGGTTTTAAAAAGTAAAATTAGCATTGCCAGTAGTAAAGAAATAAGTGCAGAAGGATTTTATTCCATGTTTTATTTTGGTGTCTGTCACTTAGAGTATCAAACCAATCAAAGCTATCAGTGGTATTCAGGAAAAAAAATCAATGAAAATTACTAATTCCAGTAGGTAGTCAAGAAATGAGACCAGTAGGATTCTTAGTCTTATTGGTGCCACACGAAGTATCAAAGCAAACCAACAATGATGTTTAAACAGATAACGTGTTTGTGCATCGATAATTGCCGCTATCCGTAGTTCGCGGCGCGGCGCTTCGCTCATCGGACAGGAAAATTAACTGGTTTTTAGATCTGTGATCAGTTATCTATACGGGTATTGTAGGTAATGACGGTGCTCTATCTGAGAATCTAGACAAAGTCCAAATTACATGTAAGGCATTAAAACCAGTTGCTAGAAACTTGGAAGCAAATGGGTATTTAGCAACTCCTGTATTTCCATATTAATAGACTAAATAACATACAAAATGAAACTATCATCAACACATTAATTTGTCATTGTGTATGTCGTCGTCGGAATTCCAATGTTTCTTATTCCACATAAAGAAACTACCTTATTTTCTACTTACATTTCTTGCATTCCAGGATTTTGAACTTTCTAACACGATCACAATCACAACAAGTTTCTCGACTAACTTTCAACTTCTATAACTTTAACGACGCTGTTTCCCTACATCTGTTGTACTACTGAGCAATGTAAACGATAATTTTAAGGAAAAATATTGAAATTATACTACTTCATCCAAGCAACTAAGTCATGACATGATTAAAACAGTGGCCGCTGGTAAAATACGTCTCATTCATATTGCATTTACGTCACTCGGAATATTTACACGACACTATGAATGACTAGCGGCCCATGTAGTTAAAATTATGCAAATACTAAAGGCGATTTATTTAATGTGTAAAATCATGTTAAGTTCGAAAAACATATTGTAAATTTAAACGCCGAGAAAATAAAATAAAATTGCATAACTTTTGAAGCGTTTGTCTATCATTTAGTGTTGTTATTTTACTTAATAAGTTAATACAAGTATGAGCTGCTTATGTAAAGTGTCACATTTTTTTTATATTCGTGGATAGGACGATACGGTTTATGTTATGAAGCTGGGGGCCTACTCGCTTTGTTCATACATTACTCCAAATATGCGTTGTAATTAAACGTTTGCATAACCTTACAGAAATTGAAATCAATACAATGGAAATTCATAGATTTACGCTTTAGGCGTCGGAAGTCAGATCACGAATCATTTGTTCTTTGGAAGATCCGCGTCGTCCTCGCCGCCGTAAACAGAACATTAACAGGAAAATGAATACAAAGAATATAAAGTAGAACCCTTATTAAATGTAACCTTAACGAGTTTTGTAACCAAACTAGTATTGCCTTACAAAAACGATCAGCTGAAACCTTGAGCCAATGTGACAATAAGGCTTCCTAGTTCATTCACTTGACATAAAGGTCACTGTAACTGTACGCTAGACGTAATTTTAATTGAATCAAATCGAAATGCGATGTCATGCTGAGCTGAGGTGATATATTGGAACGATTTTCGTGCCAAACTAGAATTGTTTAGACAAAAAACGACTTTACGGTTTTCTCGTCTTTGTAATCTCAAGTTTTTGTCTCGATTGTGTTCGGGTCGAATCTAAAATATTTCAAACAAAAAAGTTCTTTGTAGCCTAGACATGGTTTTGATGAGCAACTTGATTTTCATTGGAAGCATAATTTTATTTTATTTTTTTTACTTTACGTAGTTTTTAATAGTAACTATGTAATAATGATTTTCTTTCACTGACTGTCGTTATATGCAAACGACGACATTCATTGCATTTGCTGGTAATTATTGCTTGTTACTTACTACCAATTTTAATGGGTATAAAATCATAAAAATATAACTTACCCCTTTTCTCCCGCTGCTAATTTATTGTTCTCCACAACAGCAGTAGCCCTGATCCGGTGATCAGGCTCACCCAACAGTTTTTCACTTCTGCCGTTACTCAAGTGCTCCCTAGCAATAGCAACACTGTACGCGTCACTTTTACTAATATCTTTACTATCACAAGTCACTTCACTTTCGATTTTATCGATTTTCACTTCACTTTCTACTTTAACTTTTAAACTTTTCTCACTTGAATCCTTTTCGTGTTTCTCAGGTTCTACTTTTTCTTCTTTGACTTCTATAGCTTCTTTTTTCTTTTCTATTTGTATGCCGTTAGCTATGACGGGCGCTGGTTTCGATTGTAACGATTTAGGTTGTGATTTCGGGGAGGATATCGTCGGTTTGCTCTCTATCGCTCCATTTTCGTTTATGGATGTAACATATACGGTAGAGTTTGCTATGTAACCATTCAGTTCCTGTCTGTTTTCTGGCTGTGTTCGTTTCCTTTTGTTAAGCTGAAACAATGGAGAAGACATTGATACATTATTGTTCTTACATTTATTTGTAAAATAAGTTGCAGACTGAAAACTACATCACCCTTCCGGTATAACTTTAAGCGTGTCATTGTTTCATAATGATACATATTCATAATATCATACATTTAGATAGTTTCATGAATCCTAAAAGGCCATTGCAATTTACAATATTCATAAGAATGGTAATATTTTAGGCATATAGTACGTATAGGTACGCGTAGTAAGGTTTTAGAGATAAGTAATACAAAATAAATAGGTATTATTATTTGAATCAATAAATCGCAGTGCAGTTAAAGTTTTTATTTTAACAGACTAATCTGATAAATATGTTGCGAAGTGGTCAAAGCTTTTATTGTTAAAATTCTAACTATCCTACGTAATGGATCACTACAAATCAGCATGAGTGTCTCGAGGTCTCGACCTCGAACCCAAACACCACTTGAAATTGAAATACGCGACAAAAAATATCCTAAGCAACAAGTGGTTCGAAAAAGTTTAAAACTCTTGGAAGGTTAATTAGAACGAATACTTATTTTTTGCATATTTTTTTATGATTGTTAAATTATGAGTAAAAAAGATAAAATGAAGAGGACATAAACACTGCCTAAGTAAGTATATTTCTTTGCCTTCTCATATATTTAGATTATATGTTAAAAGGAATGAAGGAAGTTTTTCCTCGTGATAGTTAAGGCTGCACCATCTTAAGGCCAGATTCAAGTTCGAAGGGCCCGGTTCAAGCCGGATCGAGAACGCTCGCAGCAGAATGAAAGTAACGAACAGCCCCTGTCGCCGACTGAGCCAGCAAACAATTAACTCTGTGGTGCAAGTAAGAAGAGATTTTATTTTTGAAAACCCTTAAGAGCGTTGACGAAATACGGCATTTCATTTAAGTCCTTATTCTTTCAAAATAAATTAACTGAGTTTAATCACACTTTATACACATACATTGGTCGAATAAAATAAATAGATGATCGAAGCTCCAAACACACAAACGAATCAAGAAACAAGGTTTATATTTAACTTTTTCATTTCTCATTTGTTATATTTATTTTGTTTTCTATTACTTTTATCGTGCTCTCTAGTTGTACCAATAGTTATAGCTGTTTTATTTTTCCCTCTATCGATCCCATATTTTTCTACATCTCCTCTATCTGTTATTAGAAAAGAAAAAAATGATGAGATCATTAATTGAGTATTTTTTTACCATAAATGTTAAGCCACGATAAAGTAACAGTCGCTTCCGCCCATAACTTGCACCCACAAAGTCTGAGCCACTCGACACAATGGAGCGAGCCTGCTGGGTGTAGCCTTGCGAAGGCGGTTACTTACATCACTTGCCAGCTTACTGGATTAGAAGCTTCGTCTGTGCACTACTGTTATATACGCTATCTAGATATACAATACAGCTACATGTAAGAGAAAAGTAATATTTTAGCTGATTTGTGTTGATCAGTCTTAGAATGACATAGATAGGTCAACCATGTCCTGCTACTATATTATAATGGTAGATTCCAAAATGTTTACTGCATACTAACTGCATACAAGAATCATGAGATAGGACTCATGGGACATAAGCAAAGTTTAATATCAATAACATTTAAAAAGTCTTTTGTGAAACACCTGTAGTAAAAGAAATATTTTACAGGGCAAATTCGCCTTTATTAATGAAGAAAATTTAATTAAAAAGCAACTAACTAAGATACTTTGAGATTTCAACATTTTTTTCTGAGAGTTGTAATAAAAACGGATTGAGATTTTTTACATAAAAAACAAGTTTCTTTTTGCTGCATCTACATTTTTCCAGGTAATATAGGAACCTCTGTAAATGCATTTAATTAAATCTCGTAAATATTACATTATTTTTAACGTTATTTAATAAACAACTGGATGCAATACTGTGACCATGGCCTCTGTGGTGTCTAAACGTCGGAAATGAAAAGTTCACAAATGAAAAAGTGCTACAGTCGACATCACGTCAGTTTATACAGTTAAACTGCGAAAACAGCTATTATTACTTAAGGCATAAAAGCGGTCTCAAGGTCAACAACAACATGTTAGTCTGAGGTGCCATCGTGTGTACATAAACCGCTCACCTCTACAGACAGCTTGGACATGTCCACTGGTGTGATCCGCTTGAGCGCCGACAGCCGCTGCAGCCGCTGCCGAGCCTGCTCCTCCACTGCGATGAGGAACGCATCCTGGATGATGTTGTGCCCGATGTCCGATACTGGTGACAACAAACATAAGTACATTATTCACACCGTGGTATACAACTCTTCAGTCCTCTACAATAGTATTACTAATTTTACGCATTATGATTTTTGAATGACATTATAAAGAGGGCAATTTGTGAGACGCATAAATCTTAATAAAATGCAAGTTTACTACTTTACATTCGATCACCTCAATGTTTTTAAAATAAAACCATAAAATTACTTAATTAAACAAGGTGTTTGGTAAAAGTCTTATAAAGCCGAATATGGTAGATAGGGACCATCAAACTGAACAACTTTTACTATGGGACCAACTCTGAAATCGCGAAAAAAAATCTGCTGTTCCATACAGTTTGATATTTTCGTTATTAATTATTGTATGAAACAGCAGATTTTTTTTCGCGATTTCAGAGTTGGTCCCATAGTAAAAGTTGTTCAGTTTGATGGTCCCTATCTACCATATTCGGCTTCATAAGGCTTTACCAACACCCTGTATTATACCTTTTATACATTTTTCTTTTATGTATCAATTGCCAAATTGAAATATTAACCACGCTAAAATCTGCAAATTAAAACCTTATTGTACTTCTTATTAGCACAATTTGAAATCATTAAAAAACACATTTTTGTAAAGCCTGCTGCGCTGTTGATATACAATACAGTAGGTTAGATAGGTACATAACAGAAAATCTCGGAAAAATATTTCAGATAGACGATCCCCAGAAAAATCTGCCAAAAACATATGCCTCAGAACCTACCAATGCCACGTGTTCGAAGCATAGAGTGGTTTTTTACCAGAGACGCGATACTTAATTCATATTCTGCGCGCGCACAGCATTCCTGCGTTGCCCGCGCGTGAGTCAATGCGTTGTGCAACCTCCATTATGACGCCGTTCAATGGAGTCGCTGCTTGCCTATACTTATCATCTCGGTACCGTGGGCGGACGTCTTCTTTCCGCAGAACTCATCAGGGAATGTATCATTATGTTAAATATGCCGTTTTTTAACCACAACACTAAGGGCTTGGCAGTGATCTTATTTGATGTTAAGCAACGATAAAGCCGAGGTGGCGCACTTGGAATCCTCAAGCATGGAACAGGTTTGATATTTAGTTCCTCTAGTTTTTGGAAAGCAAAATGTTAGCATTTATAATTATGATGCAAATTATTGTGACGTTGAAGAGTTTCTCTAGCTAGATACTGGTGAAGTCGCCAGAGGAGTTAAGGCTTCTTATGGCGGAAGGGGCCGAGTACATTAATATGTTTATGTTAACATACCTTTGATGGATATCAAAGGTACAAAAGTCATAAGTTTTCAATTGTCATAAGTTTTTAATTGTCAAAAGTACATCAGTATTATTGATCAAAAGCCCTTTTGATTTTTGACCAAAAAAAGAAGAGTGTATTTTGTTCCGGGTTCGCGGATGTTTGTACCTATGTATGGAGTTTCAAAAAATTAGAACTAATCTTTGTCACATTTAAAAAAGCCCACGATATATACTTTTTACTAACAGTTCTGTTACTTTCCTACAGCCATTATAAATGTTAACATGTACCGTCGCAGATTATTATGAAAATAGGACATGTTAGCTGTGCTAACATGTCCATGTTTCTGTTAGTCCAGCCATAATATTATGTTACTTCATATTATGAAAAATATCAGCGTTATATGCAAAAGATAACATAGCACTGTTAGAATACTAATCAGAGCGGAGATAAATAATATTCATTTGGACTTACAATTGCGCAGTAACAACGAGATATCTAAATAAGCATCTAAGTATTTTTAAATCAATATCGCCGTATTGTGATGACAAGTGATGACATGATATTATGGCAGTATTGATGTCTTTATTTTAGCTCAGAACAGACAGTGGGATGAGCTAGTTTTGAAATTAATAATAGAATCAAGTTTCCAGACACGAGGCTATATTTTTATACTAAATAAGTATTAATTAAGGCGGTTGTATGACCGAAAGTGGCGCCCTCAGAGGTTTTTATTTAATAAGTTATTAATAGAAAAAGATTTTAATAATGTTTATCGTGGAGATTTTAGGGCCCATGGTCTAGTATTTTTAGAAGGTATCAAAAAAAATAGCAAATGTGTCAAAAACGGCCACTTTTAGCAGTTTTGCTACCTACTTCTTCTAGCAGTGACTACGAGGGAATGTAACGATACCGTCTAAAAATACTAGACTGTGGGCCCTAAAATCTCCACGATAAACATTTTTAAAATTGTGTATTAGAATGATTAAAATTATAATATTAAATATAATTCACCGCGGCGTCACTTTCGCTCAGGGTACCACCTTAACTGACGTTCCTTGAAATAATAACTATATAGTAGGTACAAAAATAATGTTTGTGTCCCAGTATTTATTTTCAGAACAGAGATGACCTGTAATATTAAAATAATATACCTATAGGTACACCAGCAACACATTCTGTAATAAATGTGAAAGTGCGTAATATGATTGCCATTTTAAGTATATATTAGATCAGATTTTGTATCTTTCATTAATATTAAACATCATCAAAAGTAACATAAAACAGTAGAAAGTGAAAGTGAAATAAGCTTTATTCAAATAAACTTAATGTTGCGGACAGCTTGATTCAGTGAAAAAGTGATTAACAAAAAGACAGTTTAGTGGACACTAAGTGCGACCTAGTGGTGAAAATTGTGTTTGTGAATATGCCATGTAAGTACCTTGTTCATAAGCAATAGCTCGTTATAACTATTTGAGTTGATTAGTTTGTGTTTTTAATTACTTTGAAGTTTATTAATGTGTAACGTTCTATTTGATTTTAAAATGTAGCTTATGAAAAGTGCTGTAAAATGAAATATTTAGCGTAGCTGTAAGTTTTATAGTTTGTGAGATATTTAGGTTTTAGCTCAAATAGGTATTGTTTAGGTATTTAGGTATCCTATGCATTAAATGATTTAAAGTCTTGTTGTTTCAATTGCATTACCCGGTAAAGGTTTTGAGGTATGGGCCAGGTACTATAGGTCCAGGAGGTGGTAGTTTCGACCTGAAATGTGTCTAGGTCAAACGCCAGCCTTTGTCCTATAAGCCCTAAGGTTTTGACGAGGTACTAAGAGGTAAGACTATGTAAAATAAAGGCCTCTTATATAGGTCTCTGATTAAAGGTAATGAGGTGCCTAAATACCTAAAGACAAAATGTAAATACTGAAAGGTACCTAAATAATAAATGAGGTAGGTAGTCTCATAAAGAGAGAGGAGTAGGGGTTTCGCTGTCCCTCTCACACCGCTGCCAAGTTGGTTGCGAGCGCGGAGTGGGGGAAGCGCACTCCCTACCACCGTTAACAAACTCGTTGTAACGTAGGGTAGAAATAAATGTAGATTTATAAAGTACCCAACTTAATTAGATATTGTAAGTTTGTGTATTAGTGTACCAGTTGCAATCATGCAACAGACTACCTCAGGGTGCGCGGACGCAGGGCGATTTGTAAGCTCGCACACCCATTTTTTCTTTGTAACCACAATATACGAGCATTCAGAGTGATTCAAGAAGGTGTTTCAATTCGTTCCCGCTTGACGTTAATATACAGTGTCGAGGTTGCCGACATCGGTAACAGTGCTTCGTGGTCCTTCAGAGCGCGGATAAGAAGAATCTGCTGCTTCGTGATCCTCAGCGCGGATAAGAAGAATCTACTGCGTGATCCGGCAGAGCGGCGGACAGGAAGAATCTGCGCGTCAAGCTAGAAGAAGCGAAGCATCACTGAAGAAAAGAAGAATCACAGTAACTAGTTGCCAATACGCGGGTGGACCGCGGCTCACACTGCCACACCCTTACGGTGCCAAGTGTGGTTAGTGTGAGTAACGCCGTTCAAGGCGGTGCAGTCTAACGGACACGGCTGCCAGCCGCCTTTTTCAAGGCAGCTGAAATTGTCCGATTACGCCGGTACGGGTTGTGTCGCACTGAGGGCCGGACTGTAGGCACTGCCGAAGCTGCCGGGCGTTCCTCCCGGTGGCCGAGCACCTCGGAGTTGCACACCCCCTCTGCCGGGTAATTCCTCCCTTCCACTCCTGCTTCAACCTCCATCCTCACCTGGGCTCCCCGCGGTAGTGTGCCCGGGCGGGATTGTTAGGAGTAGGGTATAGTAGGGCGTCAAGAAAGAAGAAAGAAGAAGATGCCAATCACCAGAAGCCAGTCTGGAGGGAAGAAGAGGGGGGCAATCACACATGAAGAGCCACCGGCGTCACCTTCGACGATCGCGCCACAGCCACCGCCACCACCACCGTTATTGACTACAGCCACGATGCAAGAAGAGGCCACAGAAAGTGGTACAGAGAGACCGTTACCGCCGCCGCCCACCAAGGAAGTTGACGATGGCAACGCCGCCGCCGCCGCCGCCACCGACACTGAGGCTTTGAGACGTAACCCGCCGTCAGTGTGTTCGTCGAGTGTAGCTGCGCGCGTCCGGCAGGCGCAACTTCGGGCCGCGGAACAGTTGGCCGAGATTAAGAGAAAAGAAATGGAACTAGAACGTGAATTAATTCAACAAAGGTTACAAGTTGAAATGGATACTATTTTGGAAGAAGAAACCCGTGCGAGCTTACCCGCCGAGAGCGTTCCAGAGAGGCTGAAAGAATGGTTGGATACCACAGCCGATCCTCGGTGTCGGGTAGATGAAAATTTAGAGAGAGACAGAGATATCGTCCCTGTCGTTTCACAAGACAGAGACAGAGATATCGCTCCCGTTATCGTGCAAGACAGAGACAGGGATATGAAGCGCAATGAGGCGCGTGCCTTAGAAATGGATAAAAACCGAACTTTTTGTGTAAATCCAATGGAGACTGACGCGAGGCCCGTAGTCGATACGAAAAAGGGCTACGGGGTGGAAAACCTCGCTGAAACATTGGACAGGGTGCTAACTAGACGACCGGTGCCGCGGTACGCGCAAGAGTTGCCCGTGTTTAGTGGTTCACCGAATGAATGGTTGTTATTCAAGGCCGCAGTGCGTGATTCCACACGATTATACAAGTTCACTGCAGAGGAAAATCTAGCAAGATTACGCGTGAGCTTGAAAGGGGAGGCGAAAGAGAGTGTGTCGGCGCTATTATGGAGTGCGACCGACCCCGATCGTATCATGACCACATTAGAACAATGCTACGGCCGCCCTGAAGTGCTTATAGATAGAGCGCTCGAAGATTTGAAAAGCTTACCGCGTTCAGGTACGAGTGCTGCCGAGTTGAATGCCCTCGCTGTGAAATTGCAAAATATAGTTTGCGTTATTCAAGCGGTTGATGACCGAGGGTACCTACGAAATCCGCTATTGGTTCGAGAGGTGATAAAGAAGCTCAGCCCGCATTTGTTATCGAACTGGGTCGCCTACGCCGAGAAGAATGAATCGAGTGAACCTGACATAATTATTTTATCTCGATTTCTCATGAAAGAGGCCGACTGCGCGCTGCGTTTTGCATACGTACCGACTACGTCACAGCAAAGAGAGAACGTCGCTGTAAAAAACCGTAGCGAGAAACGCACCGATAAGAAGAAAAATGTAGCAAGAATATACACTTTGGGCCAGAAAGAGACGCCGCCTGCGCCGTGTTTACTATGTGGAAACGATCATGAAGTACCCCACTGTACTAAGTACAAAGCCATGACGGTAGATGAGAGATGGCAGTGGGCAAGAAACAATGGAGTGTGCTTTCGGTGTGTGAACAATAAGCACCGGAGGTTCCGCTGTACACACAAACTATGCGGGGTGAACAACTGTAATGCGCGTCACCACGCTACGTTGCATAAGGACCGTGCCGCCAGTAATGAAGAGACGTTGGTGCGAGAGTCGCAGACTGAGACGATCGCCACGATTAATAGGGCCAACGTCGCGGCGAAAGTCATGTTAAAGGTGTGTCCAGTGACAGTAAAAGGACCCGGCGGCGCCGTACAGACATACGCGCTGCTGGACGAGGGTTCGACAGTGACGATCGTTGATCATGACCTGGCGGACGAAATAGGTGCGAAAGGGCCTGTAAGCGAATTGAGCATATGTAGTATAAATGCGCAAGGGAGCGTAGCGAACAGTGAAGACGTAAACCTAGTGTTAGTAGCAAGAGATGAAAGCACCCATCATGTTCGCGCCAAAACGATGACAAGTTTGACGCTCAATCATCAAACAGTTAGTGAAGATTGCTTACAGTACGCACACTTAAGAAGATTAGCGGCTAGTGACGTGTGTTATGACAGAGTGAAACCACGTTTACTGATCGGGGCCGATAATTGGCATTTGATTGTGTCACGAAAGTTGTTAATGGGCAACAGAAGACAACCGGTAGCGTCGCTCACGAAGCTAGGGTGGGTCATACATGGAACGGCGCCTCGAATTACGGCGCTAGAGGGCGCGTCTAACGTTTACAAGACGGAGCTCATCACACCCGAGGTTGAATTACAAGACATGGTGAAACGTTACTTTGAAATAGACGCACTCGGTATCGCAAGGAGGGAACGCGAAAACCCAATGGAAGTTAGAGCGGTGAAAGCGTTCGATGAGAGTATAAAGCGAGTCGGCGGCCAGTGCGAAGTACGATTACCATGGAAGAGAGATGACGTCACGCTACCGCCCAGTTATTATAATGCTGTGAAGCGCTTGAAATCTATAGAACGCAAGATGGATCGGTCAAGCGACTTTGAAAAAGCTTATACAACACAGATAGAAAATTTATTCACGAAAGGCTACGCGGAGCAGTGTAGTGGGAAAGAGACAGACGATCCACGAGCATGGTACCTGCCTCACTTCGCGGTCACCAACGTGAACAAGCCGGGAAAGATAAGATTGGTTTTCGACGCGGCAGCAAAAGCCAATGATGTTTGCCTCAATGATGAGCTTTTAGAGGGGCCCGATTTATTACAAGATTTAAATGGGTTGCTTTTGCGGTTCCGTGAGAAAAGGATAGCAATAACAGCCGACATTCAAGAGATGTTTTTACAAGTGAAAATTGCGCCTATAGACCAACCGGCACAGATGTTTTTATGGAGAGGCGGTGATAGAGACGGGCCGCCACGAAAATATAAAATGACGTCAATGATATTTGGGGCAAAGAGTTCGCCATTCTTAGCACATAGTGTGCGCGACTGGAACGCGAGAGAGAGCGCCGATGAGTACCCGCTAGCATGTCAAGCGATAACGAACAATCATTATATGGATGACTGGGTGGACAGTTTCGATGATAAGGAACGGGCGATTACTACGATGAAGCAAGTGATTGAAGTGCACAGGCGAGCAGGATTCAAGCTGACAAGCTTCAACTCAAACGAAGCTAGAGTCTTAGCTGAGCTGCCATTAGAGAGCCGTGCTACGTCATCGCCCAAGCAACTGGGATCCAACCTAGATGACTGTGGTCGCACGCTGGGGCTACTATGGGATGCGGCGACCGACACACTGGGGTTCAATACGACGCTTGCAAGGGTACCGGCCGAAGTGAAGACGTTAGCGAGACCGCCGACAAAAAGAGAAGCGCTGAGTGCAGTAATGTCGGTTTTCGATCCGTTGGGCTTACTAAGTTACTACACCATACGAGCGAAGATTGTGTTACAAAACATTTGGAAACTAAATGTAGAGTGGGACGAGGCTCTACCAGGGCCGGAGGCCGAAGAGATAATTCAATGGCTAAAAGACATAGAAAAGCTACGAACACTAAGATTACCGCGTCTCTACGCTCGAACGGGGGGAGAGCCAAGCCGAGAACTACATATATTTTGTGACGCAAGTGAAGTTGCTTACGCGACCGCGGCTTACTGGCGCGTCAAGAATGAAGATGGTGAAATAGAAGTGACACTAGCGGCCGCTAAAGCACGGGTAGCGCCAATGAAACCACTCTCCGTACCAAGGTTGGAGTTACAAGCGAGCCTGATAGGGACGCGTCTGGCAAGCTCTATCAAGAGACAGCAAGGCTGGGAACCCGAGAAAACGGTATATTGGACGGATTCGCGTACCGTGTGGCATTGGATACGTAATGATAGCGTGCGCTACACACCATACGTGGCGCACCGCTTAGGAGAGATAGCCGAGACTACGGACGCTAGCCAATGGAGATGGGTTCCGACAGCGCTGAATGTGGCGGACGACGCAACGCGCCCAAATGTAGAGATGAAGACGTGTAATGACAGATGGTTTAAAGGACCTGATTTTTTATATGAAGATGAGGCTTTATGGCCCACATGTGAAATCGTAACGGAAGAAGACACGGTAGAGACAGTGCTCACGACAATGGGAGAAGCAAACGATAGTATGCCCCGAGCCGAGCGTTTTTCCTCATATGAACGCTTGGTGAGAGCGATGGCGAGAGTATTACTATTCGTACGCAAATGTCGTGACCGTGCCGCTACGATGAATGTAGAGCTCATAGAAGAGGCTGAGATGAGATTGCAACGAGAGTCGCAACGCCAATGTTTCGCTGAAGATGTAGAACGAATCACTGCAAAGCGAAACCTCAGAGTGGGAAGCCGGCTACGAAAACTGGATCCGTATTTGGACGAACAAGGTGTGCTGCGTGCCAGGGGACGAATAAGGGCAGCGGGTGTGTCTGCCCCCGCTACTCACCCCGTAGTACTGGACGGCAGGCACCCGTATGCGCGGCTGCTGCTATATCGCGAGCACCGTCGCGCCCACCACGCGCACAATGAGCGCGTTGTGAACGAAGTCAGAGCCAAATACTGGATACTACGATTGAGACCGACGATACGTACAGTGGCTAGCAAATGCGTGTTTTGTCGTGTACGAAAGGCCCGCCCTGTGGTTCCAGTGCACGGAGATTTACCTAAGGCAAGATTACAACCATATACAAGAGCCTTTACAAACTGTGGATTGGACTATTTCGGACCAATAACCGTGACGGTGGGACGGCGGCATGAAAAACGGTGGGGCGCATTATTTACGTGTCTCACAACAAGAGCGATACATATAGAGTTGGTGGCGTCGCTATCGACAGACTCGGCAATCATGGCTTTAAGAAGAATGGGCGCGCGCCGCGGGTGGCCGCGTCTTATGTATTCAGACAATGCAACAAACTTCAGAGGCGCCGACGTAGAGTTGCGTCGTGCGATAGAAGAATGGGAACCGGCTCTACGTGATTACGCACTATCAGAGCGTATGGACTGGCGCTACATAGCGCCGGGGGCACCACATCAAGGGGGCGCATGGGAGAGGCTCGTGCGCTCAGTCAAAAGTGCGCTACGAGTCACACTGAACGAGAAGTCGCCGCGAGAAGAGGTACTAGCGACGCTGTTAGCGGAGGTAGAGCACACTATAAACGCTCGCCCGCTAACCCACGTACCAGTCAGCGAAGAAGATCCAGAGGCGCTCACCCCAAATCACTTCCTGCTGGGCGGTTCGCGCGGCCTGCCACTCACTGGGCCGTGCGAGCCAGCTTCGCGTAAGCTGTGGCGTGCTGCGCAGGCGCTGGCCGACGAGTACTGGCGCCGCTGGGTGCGCGAGTACCTGCCCGAGCTCATTCCGCGCGGGGGCGCGCGTGACGTCACGGGCCGCTCACTTAAGCCCGGTGACGTCGTCATCATCGTCGACTCCAGCCTGCCTCGCAATGTGTGGCCGCGAGGCGTCGTGACGGCGGTGCATCCGGGACCAGACGGCGAGATTCGCAACGCTGATGTTAAGACAAGAGGAGGAGTTTTTCGTCGCCCGACAACGAGATTGGCTGTCCTCCCTACTGAAGAAGAAGGTGCCGCGAGTGCTGCACCGGGGGGAGACTGTTGCGGACAGCTTGATTCAGTGAAAAAGTGATTAACAAAAAGACAGTTTAGTGGACACTAAGTGCGACCTAGTGGTGAAAATTGTGTTTGTGAATATGCCATGTAAGTACCTTGTTCATAAGCAATAGCTCGTTATAACTATTTGAGTTGATTAGTTTGTGTTTTTAATTACTTTGAAGTTTATTAATGTGTAACGTTCTATTTGATTTTAAAATGTAGCTTATGAAAAGTGCTGTAAAATGAAATATTTAGCGTAGCTGTAAGTTTTATAGTTTGTGAGATATTTAGGTTTTAGCTCAAATAGGTATTGTTTAGGTATTTAGGTATCCTATGCATTAAATGATTTAAAGTCTTGTTGTTTCAATTGCATTACCCGGTAAAGGTTTTGAGGTATGGGCCAGGTACTATAGGTCCAGGAGGTGGTAGTTTCGACCTGAAATGTGTCTAGGTCAAACGCCAGCCTTTGTCCTATAAGCCCTAAGGTTTTGACGAGGTACTAAGAGGTAAGACTATGTAAAATAAAGGCCTCTTATATAGGTCTCTGATTAAAGGTAATGAGGTGCCTAAATACCTAAAGACAAAATGTAAATACTGAAAGGTACCTAAATAATAAATGAGGTAGGTAGTCTCATAAAGAGAGAGGAGTAGGGGTTTCGCTGTCCCTCTCACACCGCTGCCAAGTTGGTTGCGAGCGCGGAGTGGGGGAAGCGCACTCCCTACCACCGTTAACAAACTCGTTGTAACGTAGGGTAGAAATAAATGTAGATTTATAAAGTACCCAACTTAATTAGATATTGTAAGTTTGTGTATTAGTGTACCAGTTGCAATCATGCAACAGACTACCTCAGGGTGCGCGGACGCAGGGCGATTTGTAAGCTCGCACACCCATTTTTTCTTTGTAACCACAATATACGAGCATTCAGAGTGATTCAAGAAGGTGTTTCAATTCGTTCCCGCTTGACGTTAATATACAGTGTCGAGGTTGCCGACATCGGTAACACTTAATTAATAAGTACTTTTGAATCGTCTATATTTTCCTACCACCCGTTCCAGACTTTTTTAGCTGACAAGAAGAACGGACGCAAGAAACTTATCAGCTGTAACAGCCATAAGTAACGATATTTACAAACTTGAATATATCGTTACCAGGGTAACATAACATAATTACAACAGGGTGACAGAATTACTGGCAACAACATAGACTTTTTATATTACTTGAACAAAGTACTTATATTAGCAAGTTATGTGTTACATCATTTCCACACATTTTGATCTTTAAGATAATCGTCAACTTTATAATAACCTTTACCCATGAGCGTTTTTTTAACATGGTTTTTAAATTCATGCAAAGGAAGATCAATCACTTGTTGTGGAACTTTATTAATAAAGAGAAGATAGAGTAGATGTAAGTGTTACTGAATAAATAACATTAACTACTACCACTTTAACACAATTTACAAGGATCACGTTTTAGTTAACCAAAAATTATTTCCTATCCTAGTTACCCAGAAAATCGGGTAAATTTTCCTCCAGAAAACATGGCAAAATCGCATTTTACGTCGTTTCAATCGCTCTCCGACTGTTTTTATTGGCCTGTCCCAATTTTATGGCTCATAATGTTTAATGCAACAATTTCCACATTGTCTTTCGACTATAAAGTTCTTGGACAAAATTGCTACTAAGATAGTTTTAGACTTATTGATTAAATTCGGTATTAAACGCTTCTGGTAAGCTGTAGAATTACTTCTAATGTGCACATTATATAAAAAATAGGTATATTATTATTATTGCACTTAATAATAATATTATGTGTTTAGCTAATGGTATAAATATTTAAATTCCCAGAGTTATTTAATTTTTTACTGTTTTTTTGTTAAGGTCATCGACAAAATCTTTCCCAAGAAGCTTAAAAATATGTATTGAATTGAAAACAGTAGTTTGAAAAAGAATCTACCTAATATAGGTTATCGAATCTAGTTCGAGTCAAGACGTTAAAATTTGTGCTGCGCCACTCTGCCTCCTATTTCATAGCTGAGAATTACCAGATCGATATTTTTTTGCTGAAGTTGCCGAAATACCAATGGGACCATATTACGACCTATAGGTCGTAATATGGTCCCATTACCCGGGTATACCCGGAACAATATAGAAAGAGGTTCGACTTTCCCACCGGGAATTGAAAACCACTCGGCATCCAAACCACGTAGCCAATATATTGTAAATTCAAATTACATTATAAGGTAACTTTCTCTAACACGTTTTAAACTAAAAAAAGTATCTTGTTTTAATTACTAGTGATCGTAATTACTTGCGGCAAGCCGAGAAGGAAGCGCTCATTAAAAGCTTCCTTTTATGGCGTAGTGCGCAGACGCAACCAAGTTTGGTCGATTTCTAATGCGTGTATAGTCGGTGAGTAGATCATGGTCAATGTTGTGGTCGTGAACTCCATGGTTAGCTCTGACTGTCAAGGATTTATTTAGATTTAGAAAATATTGACAACATAGATGAATCAATTTAGACGAAGATGGAGATACAAAATTATTAAATGATTTTGCTGATCTCACATTGCATTTGCTATGTTATTATTGCTATGCTATTATGCTATGTTTTAACTGTAAGGAAAGACTGAAATGACGTTCATTATCATTACAATTCAAAAGGTATCATGACTTTTTCAGTTAAACTTATAAAAAGAGGTAAAATTTCGCAGTATAAGTAATGTTGATGTTGACCACTAAAATATTTTCGAACTTAACGCTTAAATATCTTCTTTTTTAATATTTCTACATCATTCTAAATGTCTGCTATACGGCACAGCCTGCCATTATAAAGCTTATTGATCTGATCACTTATCATTATCAACGACTCTTTAATGAGTACTACATCCAAACATCATTTCGAATTACTTACACTTACACCAAAGCGTTTTCTAAAAGTAAAAAAGCGGAACGTCATTTCTCAAAATTAACGTTCAAATAAAAATATATCGTGAGATAATGATTTAGAATTCACATTTCTTCACGCCCGTCACTAATGATGATACATCACCTATATCTAAGCATCAGAAAGCTATCGGGTGCTATTTGCTATAGGAATGTTAAACTTACAGTTATTGTTTTTCAGTTCATTTTGAATTGTCGTATGTTGACTGAAGCTC
Source organism: Agriphila straminella (assembly GCA_950108535.1). Taxonomy (NCBI): domain Eukaryota; kingdom Metazoa; phylum Arthropoda; class Insecta; order Lepidoptera; family Crambidae; genus Agriphila; species Agriphila straminella. The sequence continues at coordinate 7,631,861 of OX467321.1, read as the reverse complement.
AGTAATCAGTTGCGCAGAACCAGTTTCATACATTCTAGTACAGTCAGAAAGACCGGTACCTAGTTTGTAAAGTATAACATTGCAATGGTGTATAGAATATAACGGAATATTTGCAGAATCTTTGAGGTGCGTACTCTACACCATGTGATAAAATATTTTAATTTTTTTTTCTAAAACAAAAGTCAAGAAGAATAGATTTAAACGCGCGTGAATAATTTAACTCCCCTATAGGTATATCCCAATGATAAATAAATTAGAACAAATAATCCCAAGAAAATATGAAACTGCATAAACAATGTTCGACATCATAAAAACAAAATGATATGACAATAAAAATACTGTTTAAAATAATAATTATAATAATATAATATAAAATAAATGAATTGAATTGCTAACTAAACGCAAATCGCCGTAAAATACAATTTCTACCACCTATTTATTTACTTAGTTGGTTTCTGAGATATCACAATTCTTATCAATAACTTAGGCTTAGAACTTAGGTAAGTACGTTAAATTGTAAAGTTACAAATCAACGACAATGACTCAGTTCGGATAAGTTCAGAAAAAAGCAAATAATAAATTGTAACTATTATTTGCTTGTGAGTTATGTATAACTCGTCATTTTTAGCCCAGTTGTTTGTGCATACCTTAATAATTAGGTCAACCATCATACAGGCGTTAGTTAAGCGGTTTCTTTTCATTTCAATACAGATTAGATATTGAATTGACTTTCTATATCAATATTGATTCAATGATCTATGTATGAGATAGCACACTAATACCAATACCGGCTTCAAATAAGACCACCCATCAGATAATAACAGAGTATGAGGATCACATTAAGGCGGGGTATAATTTGAATGTTCAAACCTCTTGTATTTATCAATATTAAGTATTTTATTCATAGTAATGTGAGAAAATGGCACAGGGATGCTATTTTATGTGTTGTTTTAGTTGTTTTTTGAATAACACAAAGTGCTTTAGTTGTTGATGATAGATATTGTTCAATATAAATAAAAAATACCTAAGTACTTATGTGAAATTCTGTTTCTGTTTAGCAAATTATTTCTGATTTACACGTGGTGTAGAGAGAGCATAGGTACATATTTAAAAAAACTGCTACAAAAGAAGTCACCGACCATTAAGCGAATTGTTTAGACATATACCTATTATTATATAGATAGAAGATGCTATCTCAAGATAGATATATCAGAGAAGCCGCTTCCTTAAAGATTTATGTCAAACCGAATCGAATCAATTTAAAACTCGATTACCAATGAACAATGTCATTGTATATTGAATCATAATCTTTCATTTATTTAAACTCAGCTGATGTTCGTTCAGTTCACGTTTCAATTGATATTACAATACTTTGATACCTTATAATATATCGTAGTTTTTTCATAGACGAGAAAACACAAGTTTCAGTAAGAACTTTTGCAAATCTTCTTACATTCTACAACCAGCATCCCTTTATAGTAAAAGCCTTCTCCTGTAGTATAAAGAGTGAAATCGTGTTTAATTTGCAATGAAAAGAACTGGAACATGTAGAAGTCATTCCTTAATTTAATTTTTAATATCGACCGCTAAAACTTTCTTCCTTTTCGAATAGAGGATTTTATTTGAAAATATTGTTTCAATAAAAAAAATATTTCATCCATGTAACCGAAAACATACAATAACTAACTCCGGATTGCGGTTATATCGTAATAATTAGGTGTAATTAGTTGAAATTAATATTCACCGCAATTATATGGCAGCGAACGTAAATAGCGACCCAATGAGCTCGCAGACGTGCAATGAATATTTGTTGTTTTGATTATTTGAAGCTCATTCGTTTGTAAACTTGTTTGTGGGATCTAGAGTACATTTTGGTGTAACACACCATAACAAATTCAGTTGCCATGTTACAATTTCCATAGACTGAAAATGATTGTCAATGTAATTCAAATCAAATAATTTTATACCTCTTCCAGAAGTTAAGTTTTTGTTTTCTTTCCTAAAAATGAAATTTCCATTGATGCATATTGTTAAAAAATTACACACTTTTTTGTATAATGTATACAATGAAGCGAATCGAATGAAATAAAAAAACATTAAGTACTCATTTTAGCTTTGAAGCAAATTATTTTGTGTACATAACATTTTTCAGCAATCACATCAGACATTCAAAGAGTGTACGTTCCGTTTGTTCAGTATTCTCTGCATTCTTTCAACAGTTACCTTTTACTGCAACAATTTAAAATTACATTAATATCAATGTAACGCAATATCGCGGTACAGTTATTTCGCATTTTCGTGCCGAGGCATTCGCAAGGCAGTGTAACTGGACTGTCTCGGAGATATCTAGAGCTTAGTTGAGCGATGTCATTGAAAACTCTCAAGTCAACATAATAATAAAATTATGATCTATAGATAACATGACTAGTGGCTCTGTGAGCTGGACACCTCACGTTTGTGACATTTTTGAACATTTTTCGAAATTGCTGAAATATGTGTTTTCCCCATATCTCCGATATTTTGAAAATTTTCGAAAAAATCCCTCATGAAAATTCAGTAGAACTGGTTGATAAATGCGACCTGTAGATGATAACAGCTGGATGACGGACAGCCGGACATACGAAATAATTTTTGCCCAAGCTGAAACCTGAAACGGAGACGTTTCGCTTGCACTACGCGATCTTTCAGTCTCTTTTGTGGTAAGGCCGTAAATGTTCATTTCAAATCACAAGGGAATTTCATTTCAGCTTGTTTAGGTGCGTGGTGAATATTATTTATGCTATGCAAACACAGACTCGCAAAATCTACAGCTCACCGAGCAACTACTAGTTATAAAAGCGTCCTATATAAAGTGACACACATTAATGTCGTCACAATACAGTTAATTTCCGAATGTGCTCTTAATCTTAGCGTCACAGCGTAATCGTCGTTTTCTCAAGACAATGCTGCCGGCATCTGCCCCATAGCCCACGACAATGGGCCCTGAGCTGTCGTGAGCCGTCGCACCGTTACGTCACCCACGGTGAGTCAGCCGTGGTTACCGCTCTCTTTCCACACTCTGGCCACGGGGTTTGTAATTTTCTCCTCAATCTCCTAATGATGCTGGGGTAACGGAAAATACTGTGTTCAGTACTCTTATCTCGAAAACTTTTAGAGTGCGATATCTCAATTCGACTTGTCGTGCAATTATGTCCCTGTATTGGAAATCTTACTTACATCGAAGGCGTCGCGCTGTTACTTTTACGTTACTACAGTACGAGTACAACCAGCCGTGTACCTAATTCTCTTAAGGCGCTGCTTAATCGAATTTTCTGGTTTTTGAGGGGGTGCGGCAGACGAAGCGGTGTGCGAGTGCAGCGGCGCCCCTCCCGCGCCGCACCTCACCTGCGAGTGCAGCGGTGTAGACTGGGCCGCATTTAGAAAATTTTTGTTTGATTTTAAATTATTTGCTGTTATGAATAAATGTCATGTTCTCTGATCAGTCCAGGGTGAACAAAACTTTGAATTATATTTTGAGATATTATATAATAAGAACCTATACTTTTTATCACGTAAACGAGCTTTGAGAGTTATAAAAATTAGTTATAATATTTTTCTATACAAAATTTGAACACCATTTTCACCCCTTATCAATCACCAATCATGTCCACCGTGTTGGACTTCAAAATAAATGTTATTTTTGCAATCGTCATCCCAGAAAAAAACCAATAACGACATCCATATCTATTTAAAGGTTTTTTTACCCCTTTTCATTCATTTCATGCGTTAGATTTCCATCCATAAGCCTAAATTATAAATTTAGCGATATTTACTTCGAAAATGAAGGATTTTCTACAATACATAACTTCATCCGCCTTTTGACCACTTTGGGGGTAGAATTTTAAAAAACGCTGAGACCCGTATTTATTAATTTTCAATCGTCAGCCTAAACAGAAAATTTGAAGATCCTAGCTTAAAAGCTGAGGGACTTTCATACAAACTTTCATCCCTTCTTTCATCTCCTTAGGGATGGAAGTTTCAAAAATCCTTCCTTAGTGGATGCCTACACTGTATAAGGTATCTGTGTGCAAAATTTTAAGTCTCTAGGTCAAGCGGTTTGGTCTGTGCGTTGATAGATCAGTCAGTCAGTCATTCAGTTTACGATTTTATATATTAAGAAGATAAGATAGTAGGGTGAATATGCCTAATACCAGCCCCCCAAGGATTTTTCAAATTTGAATCTCTGTTGTTGCCACAATTGCGATCTTAAAAATATTGTTGACACAGTTTTAGGTAGGTTGATTAGTCTTTATTACGAAAGTAGTAGTTAGTATTACGAAATTTTATGGGAAAAAAATAAATAAAAAAATATTAAAAACACGACTGTATGACAAAAACGAACTAAAAAGTTAAATAACAAGAGTGTCATTGCAGTCGGGGGACCGTTTCATGGAACAATTTTTGATCATAGAGGTCCCCAAGGGGCCAACTTGGGTATTTAAATTTCGTTTAAGAAATCAATCTCATCTTAATTTGCTCGTCTTTAGGTTGGAATTTGTAGTGCTATTCACTAGAATTACTAACCCTGCACCCAATGGCCTAAATACAGCCGGGTGAATAATGTTTAATTCCTAAGTTATTTGTTCTTCAAATTAGGGGCTGATATTAAGAAATACATAAGAACCTAACAACAGCCGGTCATCAAAACTTTACGGCAATATACAGGGTGTTTTCAAATGATTTTTTTTTTTTGTTTTTTTTTTATATTAGACTAGCTTTCGCCCGCGACTTCGTCCGCGTGGACATTCGATAAAATCCTCATGTTTTAATTTCATTAAATTCTGATCAGCCGTTTTTACGTGATTAGGCGGGTTCCCACCAAGCGCGCTGCCTCGCGAGGCAGGACGTTTGCCGCACGGGCCTCGCACGAGGCTGCTCGCTTCGTGGGAACCCGCCTAATCACGTAAAAACGGCTGATCAGAATTTAATGAAATTAAAACATGAGGATTTTATCGAATGTCCACGCGGACGAAGTCGCGGGCGGAAGCTAGTTTATAATATTCAGAATTGTATCCAGAGATATTAGTATCCCGTTCCCAATCCCTCCCTGTCCCTGTCCCCGTCCCCTGGATGTGCATGTCCAGGTCCAATCATGTCCACCGTGCGACTACAAAATAAATGTTATTTTCGCAATCACCATCCCATGAAACCTCAAGAACGACATCCACATCGATTTTCATGTTTACTTACCCCATTTACACCTTAAGGGATGATTTTCAAAATAACAAAATATGTGTTTGCCTATTTATTTTTAGACATGCTCCTACGAATTTTAAAGTTGTAATGTCTATTTTATATTATTTTACCATACAAATTTTGAACCCCATTTACACCCCTTTAGGGGTTAAATCATGTCCACCGTGTTGGACTTCAAAATAAATCTCATTTTCGCAATCACTATCCCATAAAACCTCAAGAACGACATCCATATCGATTTTTATGTTTACTCACCTCATTTGCCCCTAAGTGGTTAATTTTCAAAATTACAAAATATTATGTTTGCCTTTTTATTTTAAGATGTGCTCCTACGAAGTTTAAAGTTGTAATGTCTATTTTATATTATTTTTCCATACAAAATTTGAACCCTATTTTCACCCCTTTTGGGGTCAAATCATGTCCACCGTGTTGGACTTCAAAATAAATGTCACTTTTGCAATCGTCATCCCAGAAAACCCCAATAACGACATCCATATCTATTTTTGGGTTTTTTACTCTCTTTTCACCCCCATTTCATCCCCATAGGGGTTGAAATACTACCAATAACAATATACGTTACGTTAGATTTAAAGCCATAAGCCTAAATTATAAATTTAGTTATTTTTACTTCGAATATAAAGGATTTTCTTCAATACACAACTTTATCCCCCTTTGACCCCTTCGGGGGTAGAATTTTGAAAAACGCTGAGACCCGTGTTTATTAATTTTCAATGTTCAGCCTAAACACAAAATTTCAAGATCCTAGCTTCAAAACTGAGGGACTTTCATACAAACTTTTGACCCCCGTTTCACCCCCTTGGGGGGTGAGTTTTGAAAAATCCTTTCTTAGTGCACCCCTAGACCGCAAAAGAAACCTATGTGCAAAATTTCAAGTCTCTAGGTTCAACAGTTTGGGCTGTGCGTTGATATCTCACTCAGTCAGTCAGTCAGTCAGGACTCTGAATTTTATATACATAGATGTAAAAAAAAAACATAATAATCAAAATCATACTTATTATCATCATAATAATCAATCATAGAAACAGAAAAGAAATTCAATTCAAAAATTGTATATCGATATTCACTTCTTGGAAAACGCTTTTATAGGTTTCAAATAATTAAAACGATCTCGTACTCGTTGATTATTGTATAAGTTATTTTTTATTACGCAATATTTAATATATTTATATATTCTAAGTTGATTAATATCTACAGGAGAGGTATAAGTTTCAATGACTTGTTATGGGAACCATAATTTTAAAGCCTCTAGTATTTTATTATCATTATTAGAGTTACCAAACGAATATTCTTTAATCTCATACAAACATGGTTGTTTTATTTTGGAACAGCCTGTACCCGGCTGGAATTAGGGAACAAAGCGGCTGATATTAGGGCAAAGACGGCTGGAATTAGGGTTTTTCGCCCGTCGTGCATTTAAACAATTCTCTTTTTTTCCCACAAAACTACGTAAAACTAAGTACTATTTTCGTAATAAAGATCAATCAAGCTACCTAAAACTGTATCAACAATAATTTTAAGACTGTAATTGTGGCAGCAACAGAGATTCAAAGTTGAAAAATCTTAGGGGGGGCTGGTAATAGGCATATTCACCCTACTTGGATTTGTAATTTTTTTTTTGTTTTCTAATTCTACGACACATCCGTCGCAATTCTTTGTTCCTTTTGTTTCCCATTTTACACACACACAATACATGAATAAATAATAATAATCATACAGTCAAGTTCGTACAAAACTAGGTACCTATAAAAACAAGTCACAGTCACAAGACGTAAAACTACACTAAATCTATTTTATTTATTACTAAAACCTAAAACTACAAAACAAACACCTAAAACTATTACTTGGCACTAAATAAAATTATTTATTTACTTAAAACAAACAAAGTTTGGAAAGACGAGACCGACCACGCTACGATATGAAATGAAAAGTACAGCCCCATTCTCAATACCACCCGATGCATGCCCCCGGCCCCCGGGCGTTCACCCCGCCCGCCCGCGCCAGATCTCTGTGTTTGCCGAAAACTAGCAAATATTTTTCTAAGTGCATTGCTCTTTACATTTTTCAGGCGCTAAAAAACCTGTTTATTTTGATTTTAATAGTGATCCAAAACATTAACATTCTTTTTTTTATATAACTCTTTAATTCGTCTTTATGTTCGATTTATAATTTGAGAAAAATATGCTAGTTGCCGCTGAAAATATCGAGTACTACGCGACGAAAAATCTTTTTAGAAAAATCATTTTTTTTCACTAACTAAGCTTTTACTTGAAATTTTTTATAGCTAAGTCTCTAATTCAGGATATGTCAAATACAATTATATTTTTTTCTACCTTTCAAAATGAGTGGATTTTTCTAGCTATGCGACAAAAATTTATATGTTTTCATTGACGCTACGTTTTGCAGCTCCTTAAATGACAACAGTTTTTGATTGACAATGAGGGCTTTTAAAAGTGACATAAAAAATAAAAATAGAACTATTCGCCTCACTAGATGGTGTTGATGGAAAGAGATGTTTCAAAATTGGCTTTTAAAAATAAACGGCATGTACCAAAGAGGAAAGTAAGCGCTCGCTGGCTGACATCGCCCAAAGAGAAATATTACATCTGCCTGCCTAGGCTACCTGAGTACTCTTCGAAGATTAGTAAAAAAAATTACACTGAGACATACATTTTTATCAACGCCATCCATCGAGCCTACAGCTTTTTGTCATTTTGAAAAGCCCTCATTGAGCTTCGTGGATTTTTTTATATTTATTGGCGTATCTCACAGATTCCTCCTTTTCAGAATGAATGTGATAACAACATAATTATAATACCTCAAGGAAAAGAATCCTACGCTGAGTCATATGTATTAATAATTCAAGAAACTGAAATCTTAACTTGCAAACTACATATGCCTAATAGTAAAATGATTGAAATAAAAATATGTAGCTTCGCAACAGGAGTCACCTTCGGAATGGAATCGTTTTATTGTCCAGATAACAAAACAATCATTTGCTTCGCACTTAACATAGTCAAATCATATACAGAACACTTACAATGGTGTACCAAGAACCACATATAAAATTGTAATGTGATAATGACGCGCTCATAATTCAGTACAGCGCGGCAGCGGTTATCTTCAAGGCTGTCAGGTTTTTTTTACAATGTCGATTATTATTTTTTGCAAGTAAGACGAGGATGCGATCTGTGTTTGTAAAAAAGTTAGCCAATGTCAGTTCAACTCGAATGGAACAATGACATACAAGCAAACAAAGTCTAGCATTCAACATAATGCTAATATTCATAGTCATTTTGCAAATATTTTAAAGGATTTTAATAGATTTTTAAAAGTACAAAGTAAGTCTCGCTCGTAATATAAAATATGGCAAACAAATTTATGAGCCAACAAAAAACTAAGGAAGGTAGGTAAACTATAAAATTAAATTAAGAAGTTTGTTTGTCCAATGTCCCTTTTTCCACCAATGTCTATAAGGCTGCGTTCATACGATAACGCACGACTCGACCTCAACCCGAACTCAACTCAACCGCAGCCCACCTTGAAAATTGAGTCTTATGACATTAATAAGCTCCTGTGTAATGTTCAGGTAAGTTTGAGGTGAGTGCGGGTTGAGTTCGGGTTGAGTTTGAGTTGAGTTCGGGTTGTGTTCGGGTTGAGTTTGAATTGAGTTCGGGTTGAGCGCGGGGCGTGTGCAGTTGCATCGACAAAATATAACGGAGCTTATTAATCTGTCATAAAACTCAAAATTGCAAGCGCTGGTATTTCAAGGAGTGAGGTTGAGTTGAGTTCGAGTAGAGTTTGAGTTGAGTTCGGATTGAGGTCGGGTCGTGCGTTATCGTTTGAACGCAGCCTAAATTGACATAACTAGATTATAATATGTATAGGTAGGTACCTACTTAATACCGCGATATTTTTGTGGTCAACGGGCGACAGCCAAAACCACTGTCTAGACGTTGCCATATTTTTATTTACTCTAGTTTCATGCTTTTATGTCGGAAAATAAACTTATCTTTTTATTAGAAATAAAACACTTTTTACGGATTACAGCGCGTACCTATAAGTATTGGTTAATTTTTTAATTGGTTAATTTTATCTTTTTATTATCATAAACTATCGTTCGAGATAATTGTGAATTAGAATTGATGTCCTTGACACACTGACTGCAAAATTATATTTCATCTATGTAGATGAAATTCATCATGTGATTGGCGTAGCGTAGCTCGAAATTTTACAAATCGTGTATTTTTTTGATATCATTAAAATACTTTACAAAAGGAATGGAGATTTCTGTTGCCCACCAGAAAGGGGTCTGCTTCTGGCTATCAGTGAAAATATATTATTAGTTACCTGAAATTTCTGTCGAAAAATGACCAAGCCTCCATTGAACTTGAGGATCATTAATTCTTATAAAGAGGAAATTTATTTAATTACTTACTACAAAATTAAACCTAGCACTATCTATCGAAACACTAAGCTCTACCGACCTCTCCATAATCAAATTACTTTTGGATACTAATCGAGGACCATTACAGATAAAAGGAGAAATATGTAATATATGTTAATTGCCCTATAAATTCCTGTGGTTATCCCTATTCAGCGATCCTACCTACAAAGGTACGGGTTAGCATTCCCATTAGGAAATAGCCAACTGACGTCTATAAATTCTTTCCCATAATCCTAAACAACACTCAATAAGTAAATCGCTAATACATTGAGTTTGATTATTATTATTTTTCAAGACCAAAATAAGAAACAAACAGTAACAAAATGTCACAAGAAACATACAATGGGGCATAGGCAAACTTATTGCTACATAGCAATCTCTTCAGAGGGCCTAGCCAATGTAACATTGGCAAATGTTCGTTATCGCTTCGCTTAAGAAACATGTATGGGATTGACATAAGGTTTCGTTAACAATCGAATTTTAAAAGTCAAATCCAAAAGCGAAGCGATAACGAAAATTTGCAAATGTTACTTTGGCTAGGGGGCTGAACAAATAGAGGAATGGGTGTAAAATCAACGAATGATTAGAATGTATTTCTCTACATAAAGATAAATTACAGAATGAGTGGAAATGAGATCAAACATGATACCCACGAGTTTGAACTTTTCTGATATCTTCAAGTAGAGCTTTCCATAAACATACAGCATGCAAGAAAAAGAGGAAGAAACAAAGTTGTTTAAATGTATTTATTTTGCTGTTTTTCATTACCTACCTAGGTACGTCAAACGTTCATGAATGTTGGGCAAAAGATTATAGATAGGTAAGTAGTCTTGAGTTGAGTCAAGTTGATTTGGTATGAAGGAATCTATAGTATGACATGATTTTTAAATGTAAATAACTAAATATTATGTATTTACTAAACCAATTTCGTATACAAACGTCAAAAATTACGTCATTAGTTCGCAAATTATCGACGACGAACGGTGAACCTTGTACCACAAGCATTAAGAAAAGTCGGCAGAAAAAAGATATTAATGTTTTTTTTTACATATAGGTAGGTACTTAATAGTACATTATGAGACAAGTTAGCTTAGGTTGCTCATTGCACACAAGGCTGTGGGTTGCAGCCCGAGCCGTAGGCGAGGGCGTAACTCAGCCGAGTGTGCAATAAGCAAGAGCTCACAAGTTTCATACGACGTTTTCAACACATTTGCGAGGAAAAAATAAAGTTATTTATCACACAGCAACAAATATGGCAAAAACAAAATATGTTAATTATGGGGAAAAGCGCGCATGTTTTTTTTTCACAAGCCCAACGCAAGAATATTTTGCGATCAAAGGGGTGAGGAGCATACAGCCTACTACTAATAATACTTCAAAAATATAATTTTATGTGACAAATTCCAATATTTTAATATTTTATAACAAAATAATGTGAATTATGAATAATTTGATAATAATTATATATTTATTTGATTTAATTAAGGACTTACACATTTATTTATTCCAAGAATGTATATGAATTTTCAGCATCATAAAACCTCTTTGTTGTCAAAAAAAAATAACTGTATTACCCGGCTAAATTAGGAATGCTCTGTTTACTCGCATAGAACTTGCAGTAAGGTACTAATTTAACTTTGTAGGGTTAATTCTATTACGAACTAGTGTTTTATATATTATTGCACGCGTTTGTTATAGCTCGGTTTATGGCCCTAAAAGCGATGTAATAAGGCTCACTTTACGAGCAAGTGTGTTGAAAATTAAATTATGAAACGTTGTAACAATTAATTCTAACTATAAAAATAAAAAAAGATTTTACTATCGCTTATTTATAGCTATTAACGCCCGGAAAACGAGTAACAATAGATTTTCTATTGTTGTCCGGACGCCCGCGCCCGGCGACCACTCGGGCGTTGACAAGAATCTAATATTAATATTAACAGAATATTAATATAAGATTCTTGGGCGTTATCAATTAAGAAAAGTCGGCGGAAAAAAGAAATTATAGTGTTCTTTTTTTCATATAAATGAAATTATGAAACGTTGTAACTATTAACAGAAAAGATTTTATTAGCCAATAAATAGGTAGTTGGAAATAACTAAAGCTAAAGCTCGTAGTCCAGTTTTAAACATAACTGGCTGACAGGAAATCCAGACGCAAAATATAATAATATAAAAAAACAAAAAAATATTAAAGTGTTTGTCACTATGTGAAATAATCGTAACAAGTTATTTGAACTAAAACATGATTTAGTAATTTTTAAAATGGCACAGACAATTTATTTAGCACAGGTGCTCAATTTCGCCACCTCAATTCATAGTTAACCTACTTATGGAATTTAGTTTGTTCAATATTACTTACTTACTTGGTACGCCATTACTTAAAGAGTCATTACTTTTGATGGTAACGAGTAACGAGGCGAGTGGCTCTTATAGAGCAGCACAGATAGGTAATAATACAACAAAACTATGATAATACTGTGAAATATATACCAGGTATACTATATGATATACTAATTGTAGTGGCAGTTAGTGATATTTTTATAAAAAACATAGTTAAATAATAGCATAGAGTTAAGTACCTACAATGCGATTAATTTAGCAATGCACAACTGAAGTGACTAACTTCAGATAGGTACATTCTCGAGTGAAGTTGCAGTGGATCACTGTCTGTTGTCAATTTATTTTATTTTATTTATTTATTTAATTTAGGTAAACAGTCATATACAAACGATTTTTTAAATAAAGTTTACAATTAGACCTATAGTACTATTAGACCTATAGTACTATTAATTCATATTATTAAACTATGTAAGTAGTGCATATAAGCGACTGATACATTCAAGAAAAAGTTATAAATTGGTACAATTTACACTACTACCTACCAGTGCTAAAAGGCTTAAATATAAATTTACTACAAGTTACATATTATAGTAGTTAAAGATATTTATATAACTTAACTTAATTTAATCGCATTGTAGTGTACTACCTACTTGCACAGTATATACATAAGTTTTCTACTTGCAAACTAAAAAACTTTTGTTGAAAAGTTTTTTTAGTTTTATACCAAACACAAAATATGCTGCAGATCCAATCTCCGTCGTACAAACTCCAAACTATGACGAAATTATGTGCATGTTACCCTAATACCTACCTAGGTACCTACTTTAACGCATTTTGCTTTAAAGTACTTGACCTGCTATGGTGACTGCCGACTGCACTTTAAAGTTTGCGAAATACCTACCACAACTAACTCAAATCGCGCTGACCACAGCCACAAAAGCATAAAGTCATATTATTATTGTCAAATAGATTCTGTAGATATTTTTCCTGCATGAAATTCTGAAAAAGCTAAAAAATATACCTACATGATGTGTAAAAAAGTGAATCAAGAATAATGAAGGATGAATAATGTTTTTAAATGTAAGTATTATTTTTTTCATAAAAAAACCATAAACAAGAAAATCGCAGGATGTATCCGCTGCAAAGTGTTATCAAAAAACCACATAAAATATACCTAGTTTATAAAGTTATATGACAAGAGCTGATGATGTGGCCAGTTAGCAAGTTTGCTTAGAACTTTTTCACGTAGGTAGGTAATATATAGTGGTACCTAATAATGTGCTTTAACGTTCGGGACTACCTATTTATATGTAAATTTTGCTAAAACTCGTCTGATACTGAGTTTAAGTATTACATAATATTTATATAAATACTTACTGTTTTTAATGTTTCCGACTACATTTATTTACCTAAGATCTTTGACCTGACTACAATGGCAAAAAACTTAAAGTACCTACCTACTCAAAAAATACTTATTGTTTTTATTTTTAATAAAATCTAGACACTCTCTAAAAATGCAGTGCAGAAGTAGTAAAATATCTCTGCAACAGAACTGTTATTAATACTTACGTTGGCAATCTCTAAAAGTTACTTCGCCGTTCTTTTGTTTTTATTATTTTTTCATCTCATGGCAATACCGTCTGGTGATTTTTTTTCTCTCCCGGAGAAGTGCAGTGGAGTTGGAAAAGGGCAAAAGCCTTGCCATGGCACCGCCAGCGAAGTTCACTCACCTCTAGGAACCAGAAGGAACACTACCACCAACCACTTTTCACACTGAACAACACTATCACTACGAGCACCGTTCACGAACAATTGAACTGAACATGTATTTGTCAAACAAAGTATTGGTAGAGCGAACCACGGGTAATTGTTGTTAAATAATATTGGACGGAATTTGAAACACAGCAACTAACCACGGAGGCTCGCGGTAACTCGCAAACCAGTTTTCCCTCTCTTTCACTCTCGAGTTTTATTTAGTGTTGCCACACGTAAGCGTAAATTTTCCAAAGTTACAATATAAAGTTTTTTTTAATCTGGCGCAAAAGTTCATTCTTGTAATCGAGCCATTCCAATATCAAGAAGATGCAACAGTTGAGCATGTAGACCTCGCGTATCTAACATTTTTTATAAATTTCTAAATGTGTTTGAAAATGATTTATTTTCTTCATATCTTTACCATTTTAAACAAAATTGAAAATCTGAATCGACAAAAAAAATATAATTATAGAACCTGCTTAAAAAATTGACAATAAGGATGATGACTAATGAATAAAATAACGAAATACTAATAAAAATCGTAAACATATTAAACTTTTAGAGTAGCTCTTGGTTTTATATATTGCGTATTATTTGTTTTATGACCCTTCAAAGTTGGGTGGACAAGTCCATTTAAAAAGTGTAAAATTTATTAAAATAAATAATACCTTTAATTAGTCCGTAAAATGTATAGCAAATTTGTCTAAGAAACTATTTTGATAAACACAATATTTAATATAGCTGCCAAACAAATTTCCTACGCGTTGCATACAAACTACTTATTCGTGACGTCATAACTAGGAAGCCATTAGTATGGAGCGTTTTTGGGAGAGTCCATTTGTGTGCATTTCACACCGTGATATCTCGGGCAGTTTTCATGCTAGCGAATTAATTCTTTTACCAATGTTTCTTTTTTTGAGAGGTAATTTATGTAACATAAAATAAAAAAAATATTCGTCATGCCTATTTACCTGTATAGGAAACGGACAAACAGACAGGGGGACAGCCGGACATACGAAAGTATTTTTGCCCAAGCTGAAACGGAAACGCTTCGCTTGTGCTTCGCACTCGCTCTGTCATAATAACCTACAAACGTTTGCTTTACCAAGGAATCAGAGACCAAATTCGATAGGTAGGCAAATAGGTAGGTTGGTAATTTCTAAGTCATGGATACTTTTTGGTAAGTATCCTAATATTTATTTATTTAACTTTATAATACTTTAATAACAATCATCGTTCTTCTAATCAGTTAAAAAAGTCTGGAACTCTGGAACGGATAGTAGGAAAATATTGACGATTCAAACATTCATTGGTTGGGAGTATGACGGGATTTATAAGTTTATTTGCTAAAAAGATATTTTTGACTTTGACTTTGAGTTGACAAACTAGTTGCAACCAGAATGATGATCAAAATGTTTCCACAAAGTTGCACGTCTATTATTCATTAAATTACAAATACAAGGCTATCATATTTGAAACAGCCGAAAGGAAAGCAATGGATAAAACGCAGCAACACCGCTAAAATACGAGTATAACCTCAAAGGCTGCCATGTCCGAGCGAAAACGTCGCTGGCGATGGAACGAACGGAACGAGCATGATTCACTGGCAGCCACTTTACGGTGAAACAAAGGTTCTAACGCCTAAATTACCTAACGACCATACAACCTTGTCGCATTCAACCAACATAGGTGGTTTTGTAAGCCCACTTCTAGCCTAGCCGGCCGAGAAATGTAGAATCGAAAGCCTTTTACAGTGGTGCTGGTAAAAGTTAAAGAATTTTCAATTTTCATCAATTGGAATAGAGCGTCGTTTCTTTTAATACGTTTCATTTGACATACATTGGTGGTGTCCTTACGGAAGCCATTCTTGATCTATAATAATATTAGGGACATGGAATGGAAGTAACTGTAAATGTAACTATACTAGTAAGTATGTGAGAAAAATACATGTAAATAGTTCGTTGCATGTAAATAAGAATGTTTAAGTATTTAACTTATATTTAGTGAATTCAAACAAAATGTACGTAGATACTACAGTATTTACAGTACCTATGCTTCGTTATCGTCAACATATCAGCCGCACGAGCGACGCCCACTGTTGGGCAAATGCATACACCTACTGTATGCTTACTCCAGCAATATAATAAAAAGCAAAAGAATCAAAGTTAGTCCCAGCGAGTGGAATAACATGAAAATTGTGAAAAATCTTTAAAGTAGGTAGGATAGTGTCTATGCTTAAAAATGGGAAAAAGTAAAAACTTTATTTTGAGACCGAATTAAAATTTAAAATCTTATTAAAATATACAAAAAAGTTTTCCATAAAAATCTGATTCTTCAATATGGGATTTATTTACCTATGGCCTAAGTTATTATTTCTATATTTTAAAATTACTTATACTAAGGTAAGTATATAATTTTAAAAGACACAATAACTTTATGAATAAGAAACCGCTAACTTAGTTAATAACATAACATACAAATATAGTACATAAAAAGATATATATAATAAAAACTAAATATTTGCATACGGTCTTAAACTGCGACCGTTATGTGCGCTAGCTAAGATCTGCATACAATAGCTAGAGTATTAGGCGTTTGCGTACACAATGTTTAGGGTACGTATGTATGTATGTACGTAGATTCATGAGTTTTACGTAGATTTTAAAAGACAAAGGCACCATACAAAAAGAAATAGAAGAGTACCTTGATATAAAAATTAAGAGATAAAATAGTAGATACCTAAGTAGGATAAAAAACAATAAACCGACTTCAAAAAACCTGCCTCTAAAAAGCAAGACATAATATACAAATCATTAGATACGCATTATCATTGTTATAATAAAACACGTCAATTGAAGTCGGGTGGGGCTTTTAGAATAAAAAAAGGAAGATGTACTCCAGCCCCACCCGACTTTAATAGACGTGTTTTATTATAAGAATGATAATGCGTATCTAATGATTTGTATATTATTTCTTGCTTTTTAGAGGTAGGTTTTTTGAATGATTTGTTTATTATTTTTTACTTTTTTTAGAGGCAGGTTTTTTGAAGTCGGTTTTTTTGTTTTTTATACAATTTTTTTATTTTTAGTGTAAGTACCTTCTGTATTAGGTAGTGTAGGTCCTGTAGGTATATTATTTAGGTAGAAAAATCGGCTCAGCCAAACGTGAGATAATCGCGGAGAAACATACATACATACAAACTGAATACCTCCTTTTTTCAAGTCGGTTAAAAAGACTACACAAAGGTATCCCTTCCCCAACAAAAAATATCATCTAATTCGGTTCATAAATAACAAAATTGTCAAGTTAGTTGATTTAATATCATAGTATTTTCAGGATTACTTGTAAACTACTGAACCGATTTGAAAAAAAATTAAATGGGACCATCTCGCAAGAAAACTCAATCGAACAAAAAAAGAATTATCTAAATCGGTCCATAAATGTCGAAGATACGCGCGAACAACGATAAAAAAAAACATACAATCGAATTGAGAACCTCCTCCTTTTGATGAAGTCGGTTAAAAATAGTAGATCCCTAAGTAGGAAAATTACTTAAATCAGTAAAATTTAAGAAAACAATAACTTTGTAAGTGAAAAACTCACATAGTTTAGTCTCACTTCGCCGCTTGACCCGTAGCTTGATCACACACGATGAAATACACTGCAACAAACAAACAAACAAAATTGATTAGCTCAAAGTGGCCACTTTTGGCAATTATGGATTTTAAAACTTACAGAATGAATGATAACTGTTGAAGAGTTATTCAAAAAATATTAGAGACAATTTAAGAGATTATTACTTACATGAGCTTTTTTAAAATATTGGCTTGGTTTACGAGTAATAAAAAAAAGAGTAGCGGCGCTAGTTTCACTACCACAGCGCCTTAACAAGATCTCGGGTCTTAAATAAGGCTCTCGGCTACTATATGGCATTGTTGGCATGGCATTTTCAGTCTACTGTAAATGATTCGAAATACGAATATTTTTTCGTGACTGACTTTTGTGGCAAGTATTTTTTCGAGGCAAGTATTTATTTTTGACGTTTAAAAATAAATACTTTCACTTTATTAATATGTCTCAATGTCTAAATAATTTTTACGATCTTGCCATAAATCTAGCTAGAAATCTTCATATTATCCACCAATATCATAAGGTACCTAAGTATTTAAAAAATATAGGAAGGATCCATCGAGAAAATGAAACCTTCTTTTGTTTCTAATAAAAGTATTGGCCTTCATCTAATTAAAAAACCATCGTTTATTTTTAAATATTAAATTAAAATATTGCATTCAAATTGATAAATTGTTTATTCAAATAAACTTAGAAAATAAGTGCGCTTTTGAATTAAGTACCATATTTTCCTACCACTTCAAGGGTTTTTTTAGCTGACAAGTCATTCGAGACTTTTTTTAGCTGACAAGAAGCTAACTTTTCTAAAACTTCTTTTATTGCAAAATATTGCACTAAAATTCTGTTTTCTTTTATTTTGTTAGAATAGATAGCTGTAGTGTAAAACTAATTTGCAGCTCGGAAAAATCGCTGCTAACTGCATGCTTCTCGGAAAACCTCGATCGATTTTTTTTAATATCTTGGCTTTCAACTTCTTCTAAATTAATGCATAATGAGAAAATATCATGGGTACACTTTCTTATATTTATTTTTCTCCAAGGTAAATGCAACCGTAGCTCTGCAAGTTTAATTGATTTCTGAATAAGTACTTAAATTATTTTGAATTTTTCAATTTCCCCAAGAAGTTCTGTAAATGTTCGTAGTTTAATTTCAATATTTTTTCCAGGCGACAAGGTATATTAAGTATAGGTAACTTCGAGAGCAGGTGTATATATATATATTCATTATTGCACTAATAATAATTGTTACATAATTCATAATAATAATTGTGAGCAAAGGTGGACTTATCTCTAAAGAGATCTCTTCCAGCCAACCTAAGAAGTGTCAGAGATTTACAGTAAGCGGGCACATAAAGTTCATGACATATAAAAAATCATAATTAAATAATAAGATAATAATACGAAAACCTATAGGTAGGTAGGTATACCTATAGGTATAGGTAATACCATATTTTTTACGTAGAATGCAACTTTTGGAAATTGTAAGCTTCTGAAAAAAGATTAAAAATTTAGAAGTTTTTGAAGCAACACGCATTTAGCAATATACTTAGCACAGCTTTAAAGGTGCTGCAATCTACTACTGGTTCAACACTATCTTTATCAATCCTCACAATAATTCCAAATAAAATAAAAAATCCGAAGGATGCAAACTCTTCGCAGGCTTAAAAAGATACAGTATCGGTAGATAAAAATGTCAAAAAATAAAAAGGTCATGGAAGTGGAGACCTGTTGATGGGCTGAGGCAGATCACCATTACTCGGGAAATGACCTAAATTGCGGAAGGGACAGAGGTTACAACCACTGATGTATTCTAGAAATCCGTAGTTGTTATTGTAGAAAAATGTATTTCATGTTAAAAAATATGCTCATGGAAGAAATAAAAACAATTGGAATTAACTTTATCAACTCTGATTTTAACCCTTTATAAAATGATTTTTGAAAATCTTGAAACACGTAGGTACTCTTCTAATTTAATACGTATAAGTTTATAGAAAGTATGTTTTTATGAAAAATAAATAGTACTTATTTAACTTAAATTTTATAGTACCTACTTATTTAACTTTTATTTTATAGTACTTATTTAACTTTTATTTTATAGTACTTATTTGAGCATAATTGTTTAACTTTACGGTCTTAAACTTTTGTTTAAATTTTCAATGATAGTTAGTAGGTAAGGTCTACTTTATTTTAATTAACCTTTATCAAAATTAGTCAAGTAACGGTAAATATTTAAAAAAATATTGAAAAGCAAATGCGTTAAAAATATAATTCTTTTGATCTTTCAATACTTACTTACTTTTTTCACTCTTTAAAGAAAATACTAGAAAATATTATAAAGTCATTCAATAATTAGATGTAAGTAGCTATATGACCATGATGATCCGACTTTACGAGGTAACTTATTTCAATAATTTTATTAAGTAGGTATAATGAATGACGAGGTGTTCTCACCTCATGTATGTGCCCCAGAACCTCCGCCCTCGTCATGTCCTCTAGTCGAGTCTCGTTCACGTCCATTATCTCGTCAGCCAACTCCAAATTGTCCCAATTGCCTGCCGATGGTGACCCTGACAACATTATTCCATTATAGAGATACACTTAGTTACATATTATAATTATATATACATACACATTAGTCTTTCTATTGTCCCTACAGCTGGGGCAATAAACCTATTTTAGTTAAAAAGTGTTGTCTTTTTCTTTCGTCATATGAACCGAGTTTGAATGAAGAAGACAAAACACATTTTAACTAAAATAGATTTATTAAGCGTTTTATTTTTAATGAATACCACGGTTAGTAGGTAGGTATAATAAACCTTACCTTAACCTTAATAAAAAAGGACACCTATAACTATCCCGGGTGGAGATCTTAGTGAAAGGCATCTGGTTTCATGACCTATAAATATTTACTTGACTGGACTTTACAATTTACTACCCAGCATCTAAAAAAATATCTGCCATATTTTGGGCAGTCTTTCTGAGTCTTGAATATAAGAAAATCCACATTAAAATAATAAACATCGAGGTTACATAAATATTATGCATAATCACAGGAAAATTCAAAGAAAATAATTACCAAATAGAACTTGAAATTAAAAAAACCTGACTGCACATCTTTTGACGTGCGGTTGGTTTAGACAAGTTTTTAGCTATTTTTTGTGTTCCCGTAAGGTTCCCGTCTAGATATACTCAATAAGACGTCTGCGTTGGCAAAGAAAAATCCTAGAACGAAAATCGCAAAATTTTCTTCTTTCTAAAGCTTAACTATGACGACATCACATATTTTTATTACCTATTATTAATTCAATAAACAGCTGACGAACCGTGAGATCAGTCGA
Source organism: Agriphila straminella (assembly GCA_950108535.1). Taxonomy (NCBI): domain Eukaryota; kingdom Metazoa; phylum Arthropoda; class Insecta; order Lepidoptera; family Crambidae; genus Agriphila; species Agriphila straminella. The sequence continues at coordinate 7,611,096 of OX467321.1, read as the reverse complement.
AATGCAAAATTAATGCAAGGAAAAAGATAAAGAAAAAGATAGAAATTGTCATTAAACTACTTAATTTTTATTTTTAATACATAACATATTAGATTTACGTATAGGTAGGTACATACCAAAAAGAATTTATTTGAAGTTTTAGTTTCTATCCTAAATGTTACACTTGAATTAAATTATTACAGAAAATACAAAATTGGTGTAATAGGCTGTAAATTACTTTTCAGGTGATACCTATTTATACCTACTGAACTGAGTTATATGATGATTACTTTACGGCTGAAGTAACAGAAACTTAGCATTACCATGTAGTAATTAAAAATACCTAGGTAATCATAATCAATAGGTACCTTAAATTAAACGATTAACCTTACCTTACCTACATAATATAATAATACTTATTACTGTTCTAATATATTTACCTAGCTAGCATATAAATGAAACTTGATCACATAAAACCCTAAAAACCATGAAATTTTAGTAACGCGCAAACGTTTTTCAATCAATTATTTTATACATAGAGATAACTAAAGGAACTTTATTCTAGGCCTACGTATAATTATATTAGGCTGTGGCCTACGCTTAGTGACAGAACAGCGTATCTTGGGACTTTCGTTCTCCAATTTTGGAGTTGAACGCTTAACAAATTAAATATGAATGTGCTACCAATGTACTCACCGTACAATTTCACTTTGTTATCCTTCGTCTGTACCACTATAATTACATATCCTTCCAAATCCACTGATTTACATTTGACTGTTGTCATTTTATCAATTGCGTTTATTTGCGTAGTCGGCGCGTTAAAAGTATTCATTTTGGTAGATTATTTTATTCTAACTTGAGTATTATCTAAACACAGAACCAGCTAAGAAAAAATACTTATTGAACGTAATTCACTCAAAGAGCCTCCATTTTTCTCTAGTCCCGGCCAACGCTTTCGCCAACACCATTTGAGGCAGAATTTATTCCTCAAAATACTGCTAAAACGACACATTTTGTACATCAATAGACACATAATCTTGAAACTATCCCGGAGAAAATAAATCAGCCATTTCACTTCACTCGAACGCTTTAAGAAAAATCAACGAAACCAAAAGACATGGGTGTAAATCGGTTGTTATCACAATAACTCGTGATTTTTACATACAATTTCTATCTTTTTAAGCGTAATATGGAAGTATTTTGGGGGAGTTTTAAGCGTTTTCACTATGTCATGTCACATTTTTGCTGTGTTTAATATTCGCGGGGATTTAGCACTGTTTTTTCGGTGATTGCGTTGTGTATACCGTAGTGATTTTATTGTTCGTTTAGAGGGCGACGTGGATGTATTTTTTCGGTTTATTATAACTGTTGTTTAAGGCGTATAAGCGTGTTTTGAATATTGTAAAGCGGTCCCTCGTCCGCGGGCAGGGTGTTCGCCGCGAATGGATACGACCATCCCCTTTTCGCGCGATCAATAATGCTCCCTACCCACCCAGCATCCCTTCAGACTCCCACAGACTTATCGTTCACGTTCATTTGAAATCTTCTTAATTTCTTGATAGTTTTGCCAAAACACGTTTAAATTTATTTAAAAACAATAAAAGATCGTAACAGGCTGAAAGTTATACTATTTAAAAATAAAAATAGAGATTGCAGGTCCCACCGAGATTTGAACTCGGATCGCTGGATTCAAAGTCCAGAGTGCTAACCATTACACCATGGGACCGCTTAGTGTAGGCGCCCAAATATCTGTATAGCTTCTACTAAGTTAAGTACACAACTTAATATTTTTATTTTACTAAATAATAATAGAAATCCTGGTTACATTAATTTATAATTGATTTTATCGTAGTCACATTTTATTTTACTTATTCTTTACAAATAAAGGGAAACAACATCTAAACGCTGCTCTATATAAATAGTGCCACATTGAAGTGGTAGATGGCGTTATTGTGTTATTCTATTTTTATGAATCGATCTTACTGCCATCTGTACTGATTGATAAACACTACTCCAAAGAGAAAATAATCACCAGAGGCGCGTTCCAAACCTACACTCCGAGTGCAACCTAACCACAACCGAACGCTCTAAGGGCGTTCCAAACATTAGAGCGTGACGTTCGGTTGACACAACCGGCCCGTTCCAAACGTTAGAGCGTTGCAACCAAACAACCATCAAAAATGATGGTTGTAAAACGCTCTGACGTTTGTCTATAGAAAAAATGTCAATGTCATTTGACATTATTTTGTATTTTTGATGTGTTTATGTCTAATTTTTGAAATAATCATGGTAGATCCTCAAAAAACGGATTTTATTTGATTTAGTATAAAGAAAAGTTTAAATTATTCGTATTCCAAATGGAAAATGAAGAATTTGTATTGACATTGACATTTAAAGTTCTTGGTCGTTCCAAACCTTAGAGCGAGTTAAAAAACAACCAAACAACCGACGCTCAAACGTTCTGAACGCAACCTAGGTACGTCTTTACTCTGTAGACAAAATCTGTGTGGTGTGTTTAGTGTAAAAAATACATCTAGGCTCTCACTCAAGCATGGCTTGGCTTGGCACGCACGTACCATCTGACCGGATTTTAAGAGCTCAGCCCCCCTAGCCAAAGTAACATTTACAAATTTTCGTTATCGCTTCGCTTCGAAACATGTATGGATTTGACGTTTTAAAATTCGATTGTTAACGAAACCGTATGTCAATCCCATACATGTTTCGAAAGCGAAGCGATAACGAAGATTTGGCAATGTTACTTTGGCTTGGCCCTCAGACCGGAATCGTGCTTGGTCAAAACCATCATTGATTGTAATGATTTTGTCTAAACCATCATCGCCGCACAGTTCGGAGCGCACGCTGCGACTAGGTTGGGTAGGTAATGGGTAGTTTAATGAAAGATGCCCATAATTTTCTTTTAGGAAACCACCCAATTGTGTAAAATTTTACAAAAAGATAAAGATAGGTTTAAAGCTATATTAGTTGTGCCTAATGTAAATAAAAATGTACATATTTTTTTTATTTTAGCCTAAGACCGGACTTTTGTGTGCTTTTGTCTAAAAATCAGGATTTTCAATCTTGCGACCGGTTGAATTTTTGTCCTGGTAACCCTTAGAGCATTCTAACCCTAGACGCACGTGCCCATTTCTGACCTGCCTTTCTTCAATCGCTTTCAGGATGAAACACATTGATGCTTCTTTTTGGCACAAATAAAAACTTTCCAAAGAAATGCAGCTATGTGTCGGATCCAACTGTCAAAAGAAAGCGATCGGACCTGTCAAAATGTTGATTTTATCAGTAAAGTTAAGTAATATAGCTCATAATATTGCATTTTATTGTTATATAGGTACAAATCGCAAAATAAAAATTATTGCCATTACAAAAATAGAGAAAAATCCAGTTTAGCAATAATGAGCGGTTTTCAAAAGGCAGTTTAAGAAAAAAAAATAGTACATAAAAAAGAACTAGATGTCGTTGAACAACTAAGTAGGTTTTTATGAAAAAGGCAAAGAATGAAATATAATTACTTTTTATTATACGTTTGTTAACTATGTGGTTTGTTGCGTTGTGCGTTGGTTTTCCGTTGGCATGTTACGAAGAACTTTTCTATGACCAATAGTGAGAATAATATTTAAAAAATCTGCCTAGTTGAAGTAGCGCCATCTATTGACATAAAATTATACTATAATTCTCTGCTGTCAGAAAACCGCTCATCACTAATCAACTTTAAAAAAAGCTATTTATCAGGTGGGCTTGTGTAAGTGGTATTGTTATTTTTCAGCTTGTCAATCACATTTTGGTCGTACGATCGTAGGTCGTCTAAAAGCGATGCTTGACGGTTTTACATTAAAGCACTTATTATAAACCCTGAAACTTTTAAGATCCCATACAATATGGGGTCTTAAAAAGAAGTCCCATGAAAACAGGGTACCTAATGGTTAATGACGCCTGGGAGAAAATAAAAAATACATTTTGTCTTCAATGATCAGTTCAAGAGAATAAAATTATATGTAGGTATAGCAAAGCAAATGAACACACGTAAAACAGTCCCACCGCACTACTAAAATCATCTTCACCGTCCATGGTTAACAAAATCGCAAGTAAAAATGAACATAACAAGTGTAGAAGGAAGTGACTCTTAATCTTAAGCGAACCTATTTGCATATCAGCTGAGTTTGTGAATTAATTTCTGACAGCCCTCCACATGTGCAAGCATTCGTACAAGGTGGGCAAAAAAAACGTTCCTTTTCACGCATTCATAGGTAATATTTATTCCAAAACCCAAAATAATCAGACTAAAAAAATATATTTAATCATTTTATTACGTTAATGTATAATTTTGATGATCACCAAAACACGATATGATAAATACAGCGATTTATCACGTTTAACTGTCAAAAGACAATAAGAAAAACTACGAGATAAAAAATTCACGCGCAATCGGGCGCATGCGCGATTCGAAGCTTTTCGACTCTGCCTGCGCCAGCATACCTAACTATTTATGCTGCGAGTCTACAGCCTAACTCGATTGCTTTGACTATTGCTTTGGTTTATGACGTCGGTGCAGTGTCTGTCCTTATCACCGTGTTATGTTATGATATGACAAATTGACAAGGACGGATAGAGCATTGCTTTCACTTTGGCTATCGCTTTGAGATAGGCGGTCTAGCTGCTGGCGCAGAAAGCTATACCCTCTAGAAAAAGTCAGTAGGTATCAGAACTATTCAGAATTCAGATTCAGATACTATAGAAATCAGGGGGCCTGACCTGACAATGGCTACACCATAACTTCTGCAAAGTGCGAAGCAAAAAATAAAATATTCAAGAACGATTGCATTGAATATTGAATTATTGAAAATTGTGGTTTATCATTATTGGACTCTATCCCTTTATGTTATCATGGACGAAAATATTTTTCTTTAAAAATGTTATGAAACATTTTGCTTTGCCATCAAAAGGACTTCTTATTAGAATCATTACTCTGTGGTAGGACAGTAGAATGATGGACTATGTATATGCTTGACAAGCCGCACAAGCCGTGGCGTGGATCCATCAATCACACAGCTCAGTTCACGGCTTTTCAAAGTGACATTTAAAAAATAAAACACCAATTTTTATCAACGCCATCTTGATAGATGCCTACAGTTTTTTGTCATTGTGAAAAGCCCTCATTCAATACAAGTTTTATCAGTCACGACTCACGCGTGACACTTCGTTGACGTGACCATAGAGTACATTATTATACTAGAGATAGAGTTATCAGTCAGACCTAATGATCAACGCCATCTAACGAAATGTGACAAAAAGTGTACGATATTATAATATAGGTACCCTACTAGGTTTCTATAAATCTTGACTTGTAATTTTTTTGGGAGGTAACCGCTATGTCATGAAATAAATTTAAAATAATTTACTTTATAGCTAATCAGCTTTGACTATATAAAACTGTGAAAGACACAGGATACCGCGATTCAGCACGGGATAGCGACATCTCTCGACTGTTTGACAAACGAAAAATGAGCGCCATCTATCAAATAAATCCGCAACTAAAATCTTAGGCCGCGCTCCCTTGTAGTGAGTCAAGTACTAAGTGAAAAGCCCCTGGACGTGACTGAGCGTGTGGTGGAATGATCCCTCTTCAACTTCAACTTCTATGGTGGACGGCTGCGTCTCGTTTTACGTGACGATTCTGCCAATGTCCAAGAATGATCCCTCTAATCTAAGCGATCAAGTATGGCTTGTCAAACACGTTAACAACACGTTGTTTGATCGTCTAGTTGAATTTATTGAATCATTACTACTTCGATCAGTTTTACTGCATTAATTTGAAAAAAAGATGAATGATTTGGAATGTATGTTTTATCTGACACATGACAGATTTTTAGGTAGAAAATATTTTATTTTCTGGCAATGTATGTAAAAAAATGACAGTTTGTCACTGACTTCGCTGTGGTATGGTTGTCATTTCGTCCTATCGATTAGCGTGATAGTTGAATGAGAAATAATTAACTTTGTCGCAGCGAAGATCAGATATACATTAAACGAAACTTGTCGTCGCGGGTGCTCGAGCAAAGCATTGAAATTGAGTGCAGTGTAAACTTCAATACAACGTCGCCATGATCGATGAGGGAAACAAAGATGGCGGAATAATACTACGGTGATCCTAACCAAACGCGTTGTTGTGTAGCGTTATGTTCGGTGGTGGGTGGAAGTTGCAGCAGTGTCGGAGCGCTTGAGCGAGGAGGAGGGGCTCGATGGGGGTGCGGCCGGGGTGATGCCGCCGCGGCCTGCGGCCGGCCGCGCGGCCATGGCGGCCGAAGACGAGCGGCCGCCGTTTGCTCTGTTTACCGCCGTGTATGACTATGTTGCGCAGGGAGAGGATGAGCTCTCCCTGCGCCGAGGAGAGATCGTCGAGGTGCTCTCAAAGGACGCGAATATCTCCGGTGATGAGGGCTGGTGGACTGGAAAAATCGGAGATCGCGTTGGGATCTTCCCTGCAGTGTACGTAACGGAAGAAGACCCTCTCGCCGTGGAACCGCCGCGAGTGTCGTTTAGTGAGCTAAAGCTTGAGGAAGTGATCGGGGTGGGTGGATTTGGGAAAGTGTACCGCGGCTATTGGAACGATGAAGTGGTGGCGGTCAAGGCCGCTAGACAGGACGCGAACGAGGACATCGAAGTTATCAAAGAAAGTGTTTTACAAGAGGCGAGACTGTTTTGGGTGTTACAACATGACAATATAGTGTCTTTGAAGGGTGTGTGTTTAGAGGAGCCAAATTTGTGTTTAGTGATGGAATATGCTCGTGGCGGTCCATTGAACCGAGTGTTGTCTGGCCGGAAAATAAGACCTGGCATACTTGTCGACTGGGCAATACAAGTGGCTCAAGGCATGGCGTACCTTCATGTTGGTGCTCCCATGTCACTTATACACAGAGACCTGAAAAGTTCTAATGGTAAGTTTTTAAGTTTAAAGTCTCTTATTGACTTCTAAGTACATAACAAAGTAATTTTGTCTACTACTAATAATGCAAGAGACACATATAAATGATAACACAAACCAACTTGCAAAAAATATCTGTAAATTCTACCAAAGTCAAAACTGTTTATCAATTCAGTCAGTCCAGTCAAATAATAAAAATTTCATTCAAGTAATTAGTGGCTCATGGGGTTGTCAGAGTAGAATAGTAAAACAACTTACATTAAAGAGAGTCATAATGGCAACTAATTACAAGTAGTAGTGCATAGCTAACACTGCAATCGCTAACCAGCCTGCTAAATGTGAAGATATTATGGCAACACATTTGGCGAAGGGTCCATAAGTCCACAAGCCTGTTCTCATCGGCTTACCTTTTAAAAATCTCACCACACAGATCCACTATGCAGATCTTAACATTTTTGTCGAAAGGCATAAATTCACCCCTTGCCACAGCAACATAATCTCCAACGGAGGAAGTCTTTGACCTGCAGTGGACTTAAAAGGTTTGTTGATGGATGTTGATGAAGGGGTGAAAATGGTAAATGAAAATAATCTTTATTGTACAGTAGATTCAGTTTACAAATAGTATTAGTAAGAGAGATCCAGGCAAGGTTTCTGATGGTGGGGGGCCATCCATAAATTGTCTATCAGCCATTTTTTAATGTCCCCACTGCTGGGGCACAGGCCTTCCTTATGGGTGGATAAGGAGGATGGGCCATAACCCACCACGGGGGCCCAATGCGGATTGGTGGGTTTTTATGCCTGCAAATGCACCAGGACCAACGGCTTAACATGCCTTCCGAAGCACGGAGGAGCTCAAGATAATAAATTTTTGGTCAACCATCCCATGACCAACCCTTGCGAACGTTGCTTAACCTCCGCAATCGCTGGGCCAGGCGCTAAACCACTGCGCCACTGAGCTCCTCCATAAGTCCATAAATTACGTCACACGAATTTGTCCACGTCCTTGTCACAGCTGGTCACATTTGTGAGACCCCTACCTCCCCAGTGTGACGTCACATATTTTTCATCTAGAATAGAAATAATTATTGAATTAAAACAGCAGTTCAGAAATTAGTATTATGTCAATTTAAATGATTTTGAAATGTGACGTCACGAAATTTAGGACCCCTCCCACCCTCTTGTCACAGAATGTCACACTTCGTTGATCCCCTCCCTCCCCCTTAACGTGTGACGTAATTTATGGATGGCCCCTGGCATAGCCTTCTCTATTTAACAAGCCATGAACTTAAGTTTGGCAATGTCTGTTAGTGTCAGTTCGTGGTCATGGCGTCGGTTAGTCTCCATACTAAATGTATGGGAATATTTCAATTTTAAAAAGTCGATATTTTCTTTCGTAGTAATCGTGCGGAGTTGAAAATATGAAAATAATGTAGTTCTTTTATTGAAGTTCTTTATATATTAAACAATAGGAAACATTTCAATTTTAACTAGGAAAAAATGGCTGTCAAAGATGTCATCTTTTTTGTTGATTTTTTTCAGCAGGGCGTTCATTAACACGCCCTCTAGCTATAAATGATATATCATTAGAAAGGTCTTTCAAAGACAAATATTTGCTGTTAATATACTTTATATCAATTGTTAATACTTTTGGAGTTAAAGGTTATTAAAGTATAAAACTGGTTTATTGTCTATGGGAGTTGATCTACCCCACCTCTAGCATTGAATGGTATATCATTAGAAAGGTTTATATATGAAAAATATTTGCTGTAAACATAGTTTTTATCAAAAGTTAGTATTTTCGGAGTTTTAGGTCATTAATGTTATAAAATTTGGTTGATTTCAAAGCTATTTAACTCTCAAAGTACTAATAGTTGACGTTTGCTGTCATACAATAAAATGTTTCAAATTTAAAGACCTTTCCAATGATGTAAGATTAATTGCTAGGGGAGGCCTAGATCAAAATGCTCATCGTTCTAAAGGACCTCCGAAAAGGTCAAACAATTTGACTCAAACCTCATGTCCTAATAAACAAATAATAATAATAAATATAAAATCTTGATTGAAATAATCTTACATCACAATTTACACCTAGTTTATACGCAGATAATATAGGAAAAAGAAATAATCAATAATAAAAAGAATATTATTAAACTATGTGCTTGACCACATGCGATGTTGCCGTTCTGCTCACTTCATGGCTTGGAAATTATAGAAGGCTATGCCCCTGGTGATAAATACTGTCACTATTTTATGTAACTATTTACCATCTTATGCTATGTATGTTCTCGTCTATCTATTACAAAGTAAATTAAAGTTTCAAGCTATGACGTTATTTTTACTATAATTCTTTGCTTATCAGGGTTAGGAAAATCATTGAGTTAAGCCTTTTCTAATCCCTTCAAACTGATCCCATTGTAGATCCCTTCATTTTTATATTTTTACATCTTGGGTCATACATTTCAATATCAATAGAGAAAAAACTATCATTACCTACTTACTAATATGATCACTCGTTTGTTACAAATCATAAACCATTATTGGCATCAATGCCTATTTCCAACATTTAATCAACAATTTTTCTTAGTTTCCAAATCCAAAAGGCTGTAAATGTCTCTAGTTAAAATATTAATTTATATTGAAAGTAGGTCAGACTTTTGCCCCATCTGCAAATCTTCAAATGGATAGCCCTTATGCAATAATTATATTGTTCAACCCACATAACACTTTTTGTTATTGTAACACCTACAGTTTTTTATCTCAATTAACTTTGTAAAACATATGTGTTATTTGAAATGAAAGTACTCATACTTGGCAAATTATGTTTTTTATTTACTTTTATAGGAAAAGGAGGTAGTCTTTAAAAACAACATTTAAAATAAAATATTTTTTATTGAATCCGAGTCAAACTGAGATTAAATGTCAGTAAAATGACTTTTTTAATAATAATTGCTGGGCCTCAGGCTTTTCTTATGGTTAGATAAGGAAGGTGGACCATAACCCTACCACGTGGACCTGGGTTGATTGTTCGGTTGACAACTGCAAATACAGCCAGGATCAACGGCTTTACTGAACAATTCAAACAAAAGCACTTAATTTCTATTATTTAAATGAATTTAACATGCCTTAAAAAGCACAGAGGAGCACCAGTTTTTAAATTTTGGTCACCCATCTGCTGCCCGATTCTAGCTATAGATAGTTGTTAACCCTCGCTGAATCTAAAATCGCTGGCCAAAGATGGCTCTCATTGATCTATTTCATATTAAATTATCCATACTAATGCGAAAGTAACTTTTCCTGTCAATCCCGATTTTGATGAAATTTGGTACATCAATAGAGTAAAGCTTGAGAAAGGACATAGGCATATACATACCTTTTATCGCGAAATAAGGTTTGAAGGAGTTGAATAGGGAATGAATTTTTGAAAATTTACTGACAGAAGCAGCCCTGCCTGCCACACACAACACCACTGCAGAATGTTCGAATCGTTCGGGCGATGTCGGTACTTTAGTTTTCCTACGGATTTCCGATTTAATAACGCAGGGAAACTCCGAGCATAGCTATCTCCATTGGATGCTGAGTGATCTTGAGCTTTCATATGAGACCCATAGTTTCTTGCTCTCGTTTCACTACCGTAAGTCATCACTGGCAACACACACTGGTCTTTCGTCTTGAGACATTGAGGAATGTTGGACGCAAGGTGAAGATTTTTTCGAAGCTTTCCCAATTAAAATTATTTACTTTACGAATAAAATAAATATTATGATTGGCGACTCCATTCATAAAAATTTTACTTTGTTCCGATTATGTCAAGAACAGTTGCTTTTTATGTTTCATATTTTAAAATGTTAAACTTAAAAATAAAAATAAAAGTGTATTTCGAGCTAGTTTTTGGATAAATTGAATCTTATTTTTTTTTACTTACCGGTGATACGTCACACCATCTTTTTTAACCCGAACAGAGGAGCGATTTTTGCATTTTTTTATAGAGCACTTACTGCCGTACTCAGAGACGTCAATTAAGTTTAATGCTTCATTAAATATCGTGTCATCTTATACTATCACTATGGAAAAGAAAGAGATAGCACCAATTTTAATGAAGCATTAAACTTAATTAACGTCTCTGAGTACGGCTGCGAGTCATTTTACTCTATTGACAGATCACGCGATACTAAAATAAATGGTTTTGGCTGACTTCGGGATGTGTCACGAATGTCACTGTCATGCAATATCCTCAGGTTATCTGATCGAAGGTTTAGGCTGAGGATTATAAATTAATTTATATATTAAAATTTAAAAATAAATAATATTAAAAATGGCTAATGTCGAAAAATAATAATCCTACTTTCCATTACCTACCTAGTGCTAGAGTTAGATTTCTGGGGCCTTACTATGAGCTCTTATAGCAGGACTTATATTGAACGGCCTTACATTTTCGTACCATGATCTCAACGGTTAGTATGAAAGCAGGCCTTAAGCAGTCTTTTTTACGGCCTGCTTTTGAACTGAATGGTTTCTTATTTGCTGATGGTAAGCCCCCTGTATGCTCTAAGGCAGCACATAATGGTTTTTTAGAAATTCGTGCTGCTCAAAGAAAGGCTTTCACAAGTATCAAACAAACAAACGGCCATCTGAGACTGCCTTTGTTTTGCGCACGCGCCGATACTGTTGATTCGCTACCAATGTCAACCATGTTATTGTTGAATGTGGGTTGAATTGAAAGGTGCAGTAAAATCGGAAACAATAATATTCAAAATAATATTGAATGAGCTGATTGAAATCGTCCCCAAACTCAGGGTTAATTATTAAGATTATTATTTTCCTGGATAATTATTATCATTATTAATTTTCAGGGTCATATTTACTTCTTATTGTTTTTTATTAAAATGTTGGATTGTTGAGTAAAAAAAGAATTACCGAAATCAAACAATATCTCTTGTCCTCTCATCTCATCTCACCATATTAGCCCGGGTTATATCTTTGGTTTCACCCAGCTCGGTTTTGGAACGATGTATGCGAGTGATTTTCGCATTAACAAACGGGTAATTTTTAACTGAATTGGAACGTGCCCTTTATTAAGAGTGAGTTCGGATACACGGCGTGAGAGAGTAAGCTTACAAGCTTGCAAAAAAGATCAATCTTACAGCAAACTAGTTGGACAAACTATCACATATTTTCTTCTTCTGTTTGTGCCTGTGCATACTAAGCCATGGACCAATTATCCTTGGTCCACGACTAAGCTTCATTATCGGGTGGTCTCTACTGTCTGTAGCGACAGAATTAGTGAATAATGACCTGCTTATTACTACCCTCTTTGCAGCAGAACTCAATCTTCAAGTCCTGTTAGCCGCTATGAGCATACTGTTCGAACCTCTTTATCAGTTACCTACGTGACACTATTGGCGTAACACAAAAATACGTTTTACACACCGTATCTTTATTCCTTACGACATACCTACTTACAGGCCTATCAACAAGCATTATTGGTTTGTAGGTTACGTTAGTTTTTTGCATAGATCTTCCAAAGGGATCTATTAATTAGGTGATATCTCATGATGATTCTTTGATATAGTAGGTTACAATTTATTATTACCGACATTGGCAGCAAATAAAACCATGACGATAATAGATATCATCATAGTGAATGTATTGTAACCTATTGTGTGGCATTGTACTTTTATTACACATTTGTAAAACTTCGTACACTTCCTGGAGCCCTTGGAACCAGTCATTAGCAGATCTTGAAAACGATGATGTCGTCGACCCTTTGAACTACCGTTACATTTTATAGCCGCCTAACCATAAAAGCTTGCTTACTAGGCTACGCCCTCGGATAAATAATTAGGTACAAAATTATCGGTATAATTATTTAAGTAAGCGAAATCACTTTTGGTTGTAGATGTAGATTTGATCTACATGAATGGTCACAAAAAAGATTCTAATATGTTTCTGTTAAAAAAATACCCTAATATGGAACACCATGGCCTTTTTAATTTTCGTAAATGAAAATGACCCTTTTACTTTTTAGTTGCTAACCTAAAAGGGGCGTACAACGCTGCTGGAAGAAATTTTCATAGTAAAAATTATTGAAATTGTTAAAGTTTTTAATTAATAACTAATAAACTATTTCTTATTTTGGAAAACTGTCAATCACCAAACTAAATAATTGTTTCAAGATTACGTTTATTATTATTGGTTGGCTTGGCACAGCATTTTAAAACTACAAAATTGAATGTCAATTACGATTATTTTCTGTCGATAAAAGTCATGTTTCTGTAAATCACACAACTGGGGCCCTATTTTTGAATCGCTCGGCTGGCATCGAGCGCTCTTTTCTACTGATTTTCGTTCGACATTTCATTTGAGTCAAATGTCGAGCGATTCAAAAGCGCCCTGATATGAGTAACCTACTATAAAATAATGTGAAATCGTTGCTCCAAAATGTGTATTTGACGTTGTATGTACCTACGGCCCCATTTAAACGCAGCAAGTTCTTGTTATACAGAAGTATTAAATGAGCCATGAATGACAAGCCAGTTTTAATTACCAAAATCCAAACCCGCTTCGCCATTTTCAATGGCAATAGGAACATTAAGGCCTTAAGGTGTGTCAATCCGAGCGGGTCGATCCGTGATGGAGTGAAATCTAACGTATTTAACTCTACTCACTTTGGGTTCAAATCAGTGCGCGTTCCAACGCGGCGGCGGTTGCATTGAGAACTAGCACTGAATTCTCAATTTTTACATGTTTTTATTACTTTTCTTCGCTTTCAAGTTAGTTAAAAAAAATCTGTACAATTAAGATTGAAGGTATTAACATCGCCGATTTTAATGGTTGGTTTCAACATATACGAATGTTCTGTTTCCGAGAAATTTTGCAAATAAGACCAGAAACAGGGTCCACGGAATATTTTTTTACATCAAAACATTTTTATAAATGCTTTCAATTAAATCTACTGTGTATTATTTCAAGTACATTATATATTTTTTATATGATAGCTTCACGCGCGTAATCTTTCAATAATTCGAATTGAATATTGGGATTTGACCCACCTTAAGACCTTAATATATTTATTCAGTCATCGAATGATCGACAGATGTAGAGCAGTATTTATTTAGTAGCCGTGGGACAGCTTGTTAAGTTAATCAGATTAAACATAACCTTAATAACTTGCTAATATTAATTAACGTTATTCAAAATATTTAGCTTCTGCATATTTTTACATTTTTATGCAAGTATGGACTTGATTTTAATGATATTATAAGTACAAATATGCTTCTTTTGACTTGAGTATCATTTATGGGCATTTTAAATGGGGTGTATTAATAAATTACATTTGAAAGTGTAAACAGGATTTCAACAAAGATAACAACAAATCTCGTTGCCAAACATTTGACTAACCGGACTAATAAATAGCTGTTAATGCTGTCTGACTCTGAAGCGCTTATTACACCATCCTGAATGTCGGACCCGGAATTTAGTGTCCGATTTAGGACGAGAAATTCAGTCGCCAATTAGACCGTCCTGAATGTCGTATCCGATATCACAGCTTTACGATCATACAGTAGTTAAACGAATGTTCTTGTAGCTGTAAAAATACAAAGCTAGGTAAATAGGAGGTATATGTAGGTAGCTAGGTAGGTACGTGTCATTTTCAACGCTAATCTGAACTAGTTTTTAACCGACTTCATCAAAAGGAGGAGGTTCTCAATTCGATTGTATACTTTTTTTTATCGTTATTCGCGCGTATCTTCGACATTTATGGACCGATTTTGATGATTATTTTGTTGTTCGATTGAGTTTTCTTGCGAGATGGATCCAATTATTTTTTTTTCAAATCGGGTCAGTAGTTTTCAAGTAATCCCGAAAATACTATGACTTTACATCAACTACCTTGACGACTTTGTTATTTATGAACCGAATTAGATGATTGTTTTTGTTGGGAGAGGGATACCTTTGTGTAGTATTTTTAACAGACTTCAAAAAAAGGAGGTATTCAGTTTGTATATGTATGTACGTTTCTTCGCGATTATCTCACGTTTGGCTGAGCCGATTTTACTACCTAAATAATATACCTACACTACCTAATACGGAAGGTACTTATACTAAAAATAAAAAAAAATAAAAATGTTTAAAAAACAAAAAAACCGACTTCAAAAAACCTGCCTCTAAAAAGCAAGAAATAATATATAAATCATTAGATACGCATTATCATATCATTGTTATAATAAAACACGTCTATTGAAGTCGGGTGGGGCTTTTAGAATAAAAAAGAAAGTTGTAGGTACTCCAGCCCCACCCGACTTTAATAGACGTGTTTTATTATAAAAATGATAATGCGTAGCTAATGATTTATATATTATTTCTTGCTTTTCAGAGGCAGGTTTTTTTGTTTTTTATATTGATGTAGGTCAAAAAAAAGCAAATCACAGAGTGACAACCCTTATATACTTTTAGTCGTTGCGCCAACTGTCTATCTAGACGAACGGCGCGGCGGATATTTTTTCGCCAACATAAAAGGCGTTGACTGACTGTACTATTTATGCTGTGGTACTACTGTGTCGGAGTCGAGCGTCCTGAATGCGATTACACTGTCCTAAGTGCTTCCGATTTAGCATCCGTTATGTCGGAGACAATTTCTATCCTAACTAGGATCCTAAATCGGATCCTAGCTTCCTGAATGCAATTACACTGCTCTGAATTTAGGAGTGACGTCATATCGGGTCCGACATTCAGGATGATCTAATTAGCTCTTGAGTCACGCAGAAAGCGATGGTCACCATCACCAGTAGTCATCACGATAGTGGATAGTTACATCTCCGAGATATGATTCATCTTGCTCATAGTCACTTTCTAATATGCAAGAAACTAATGTAATCATTAATTATTTATACTGCCCATTTTATGATTTGAATCCTGCAACTGATGAAGTTTCTCTGAAATAAGTAGACAACGGCGTCCAACGCAAAAGGCGCAGTCTGAAAAACATACGGAAATACCTTTAATTTTATTATACAGGTCACCTACCTACGTGGTAAGTAACTAAGTTGGTATACCCAATAATGTTATAAAGAGAAGGTTGTAATAATGTTTTCATAATCTGTTTACCGTTAGACTGTCAGGAATCGTTGTCTCGTTCACGTCTGCGCTGCGACACGGACGCATAACCTTGGGCCCCCGTGCCATGCTCGGCCCGGCACTGCACCGCAGCGCGTGTGAAAATGTCACCGGAATATCAGCTGCTCCAATATTTCGCATATTATAGGTACCTACTCCGCATATTACGAACACCAGGGATTCACTGTTTGCGGTATATTAAAATTACGCAACTATTGCCAAATAAATAATTAAACTAGATAAAGTCTCTATTGAATTCTTTTATTGAAAAATCTAAATAAATTAAATTTATCTATAAGGCGTCTTGTAAGTTTGTATACGCATTATTTGTTTAAAATACACAATTTAATACACATTTTCGACAATACTTTTAAGCCTTGCCCTAGTTAAATTATAATACGATCTTAGTTAGAACATATTTTTAAACTGTCACACCACTAAAACGTCGTAATATCGGAATGTGTTGTTTATTACGACATACATAGCATTAGTTTCGAAATTAAAGTGGTTTGTTAAAGTCGCTGTCAGTGTGCATAAGGCATTGTTTATGTTTTTGAGTGAAACCTGATGAAACGTTTCAACGGTAATGGTCGGTTGATAGATACGGTAGAGATACCGTACCCATACCTACCCCCACTAGCATGACCGACGAAACACGATATAGCGTTTTATCGACACCCAACTGTCAAAATCCATTGTCTTTTGACAGTTAAACGTGATAAATCACTATGTCATATCGGGTTACGGTGGTCATGCTAGGGGGTAGTCCGTCAGAGATATTTGTGATCGTGAAACAGGCAAGACATACGATTTTGTAGACACGACCAATTTGAGTAGATAGATTGAATAAAAATCCATTAAGTACTTGAGGGAAACTACGAAGCTATTCTTTACTTTTCAGTGCCAAAGAAATATTGAAAAGTTTCTTCCACAGATATTTACACTTTCTTTACCATTCTTAGCACTATCGATGACGACGTTAAGAAAGCCAGTTGAAACGCGAGATTTATTACAAGAGAGTACAATTAAGATAAGTGCGCCTCTGCTCTACAAGGCAGCAGTGGCCACTCCTATTGGACCTTATATCGACTTTTATGTCACCTGTTGGTAGACGATAACATAACAGGCATTTAAAATGTACCTACTCAAGTAAGCATGAGAATGCTAGGACGTTTATTGAATATTATGGCTTTCCCTACTCTTTAAACGAGGTCTCATTTTAAAATCCTTGGTTATGATGATGACATAAAAATTCTAGTGCATAAACATATTTGTTGGTTTGTTAATTATTAGGTATCTCCCAATTTCCGAAATATTATGCTTTAAAAAGGAGTAGGTTTTTGATAACTGCCATAATAATTTAATAACGAAGTCTGCCATACAGATATGGATGGACTAATTAATAGATTTGTTCTTACATATCATATTATAATCTGAATCTGAAAAGACTATCAGGCAGGCAGGCATGATCTAAATGTGATGACTATTAGTTATTATGTGGTGAAGCGCAATAAATAAGCTATTGGTGGGTCTGTCGGTATCGGTAGTATAGTATTGTTGTTTCGTTCGATTGCCCATACGTAATGTTATTATCAAAAACATTGGCTATAGATCGGATGATTGTAGGCACGATTAACATAAATCCAAAGACGTGACTTTTAGACAAGGACGACAAGACATGCGTATAAAAGTTCGATGATCTCGCACGGTATATTTTTGTTCTATTTCTGAGAACTCCCTACCTTGATGCTGCAATCAACTTTTTCTCGCGGTTAATATGAATTAGGTATAATCTGCGCTCATAACACGTCCATTATAATGCAGTAAGCTAATAAAAATACTATATTCAGCATAGCTTGAGTAAATTAAACTCTCATGCATGGCGATTAACAAAGTTATGGCTGACGCAACGTGACGAAACACTTTTACTCAAATTACACAGCTACATAATAATATTTTCAAGAAACAAAAAAAATACCAAACGAATATTTGTTGTTCAACTATATAATCATTTAATAACAGTATTCATTATACGTCAGTTACATCAGTAATAATTATACAGTTTGATATTATATTGCGAAATGATATATGGACAGGAAATTTATAATCCGTGACTCTAGGCAATTGTTTATCAGTCTGTCACCACGCCTGCGCCTGCGCCGGGGCGCCGCCGGTTTGCCAAAAGACTGCCACCGGTTTGCAAATAGCTGTGGATCCCGCTACGTTATAAAACGTGATATTATTATGAGATGCATAATTTTAAAGTCAAACTCATTTTAAAGCTAACGTGAAAACACTGACGGCCTTACCACAAAAGATTTTAAAACACTGTTTAATAAAAACACTGTTTAAATGTGATGCCGTCTCTTTTAAACAATATTGTCAAAAAAGTGACAGCATCACATTTAAACAGTGTTTTAGTTAAACACGTGTTAAACAGTGTTTTGTGGTAAGGCCGTGAGTACCTATTTTTTAAACAACGAAGATTATTCTATTTATTGTTTTTAATTCAGTTCTTAAGAACACCGTACTGACTGACTGACACAACTTTTTTTTGCCTAGAGCGAGATGGGTTAAAATAAGGATATTAATGCTATATTTACCGAGTTTTGTAATGGCTTTGTACTGTATTTACTATTTACCCGTCAAAATACTAAATATTATTTTCTCCGCTACTTATTTATAATAAAGAAACGGTTCAATTCACAGACAGCACTTAGTCTTTGTTTGTTTATTATGTTGTTTGTACAAACACAGGCGTGTGGGTGGTCGGTCCGAGTGTAACAGGCGCCTGGCGCCGCCTGCTCGGCACTACCGCAACTGATAATAATAAAGTTTAATCCAAGTTGAAACATTAATAATAAATAAGTACATAATAATTTTATTTACAATGCGATTAATATGACAATAGATCCACTGCAAATTCACTCGAGAATGTATGGCAGAGAGAGAGGAGAGAATCGTTTTGTACCGCGAGCGGTCCGAAGTTGCCGCAGACCACTGTCAATAGCAGTCGCCGATATTGACATGAACTTCATGCGTAATTCGATTAATGTCTGGCCTTGTAGATTGAAGACTTGTATCGAAGCAAGAGGAGGACATTTTGAATAATTTTAATGAGGTTTAAATCTGTATTTTGTACACTTTCATTTGATATAAAAATGGTTGTAGTGCGTAACTCATTGTGTCATTTATTTAACTTTCCATATGTGACAAAACTTATGACCAGACCCATGTATATTAGTGTAAAACGTGACATTTACGAACTTTGAAAAATATTGTTGGTTATTTTAAAAAGTTAACAATTTCCGTTCTCGGAACTCGGGGATAGAATAGAGTGATATAATTTCGTTAAGAGTGTTGAGTAATCATTACCGAAAGAGTAAACTTTTACGTGTATGTCAGATCCATTTATTTTGTTTATTAATACTTGGTGGGCTGGCCTGTTATACGGGTTCTTACTTGGCTTTAGCAGTGACAGATAATGTCATAGAAATCATGCTCCACTTTTTAACTAAATTTTAGTACTACCGGTTCCGGTAGTAATGTAGTACTACCGGTTCCGGTAGTAATTGTAGTACTACCGGAACCGGTGAAATAGGTGTAAATAAACTACAAAATAGAGGACCAATGCATTATAGTAAGTGAGTACTACCATGCTTATACATTTTTTCATTAAAATGTGTAAGCCAGCAGATGTCGCAACGCAACGCCACTTCATGAACGGGTGCCGTCGGTACTTGCTCACTCTCAAATTAATTGGTGTCTGAGTGCGTGCCGTACGTAACAATAAGCCCTCTTGATACCTGAGGAGTACGTCGACTCCCTCAGAGTGGGAGAAACTTGAGCACGACATGATTAAAATTAATAACTATTATATTTACATGGGAATCAAAATTAGACAATAATTTTATCGGATTAGCCCTAAAAGAAGTGAGTAACTAATTAACAATCATACTTGCAATATTATCATAGACCTTAACAAGAATTCGAGCTGTTGCACTTTCAGAAGCCAATCAATGTTTCCATGTAAAATATTGAATTTTCTTTGAAACCCATAGCAATAAAAGTAATAGTTGGTTATGGGGTTGACACCTTAATCAAGTTTAGGCAGGACCAAGTAATTTTGGCATCTCATGATCAACGGTTCCATAATTATTGTGGTCGGCAACAATACATGCCTTCGCCACGAAATATGAGGGATATTAACCTCATTTTACTAATTTGACGTACATTACATACTGTATCACTGTTATTTTTATCATTCATGACTTCTTTGTCGATGTAAATTGCATCTTTTACTCTGTAAATCGAAAGACTACTCCATACAAATAAACGAAGAATAAGTTTATACTCTTAGAATAACTAAAAAGTTTGTTTAGAAGACGTTAAACGTAAGGAGTAATATTGCTAAGCAATATTTTTGGTTAAACTAGGTATAAAATTATTCTTCGTTTATTTGTTCGGCAGTTAGTCTAAATAATAATAATAAATACAGGATCGTTTTTATATTATGCAAAAGAAGCTTCGCAACTTTAGGCTAGACAAAGTCACAATTTTATAAAAATGATCACGAACTTCACGTTTGATTTAGTATTGACTTGACATTGTAAAAGTAAAGTTCAACGAAAAATTAGGTCATACATAACTGAACATCTTTCGATATGTCTGGTCTGTCTATCCTTACTTGTCCTATTTAGAACAGCAATTGACAGTTATCGTAACGTCTTTTAAAATTAAATCGTTACTTATATGTATAACTATAAATAAGTTTTCTTATTAACTAATAATAATTAGTAATTTATTTTGTAATCCATGCGTGGAAAACCGTTATTTATAATTGTTTTTTTTTTCAGTTAAGAGTTGGGTGAAGATTGTTTACCAAATAAAACAAAAAGGATAAGCAGACTATTCGCTGGGTAGGCTCTGTAATCTGTTTGAAAACGATATTTAATTTATTACTAGCGATACAGGAACAATTATATATGATTATTATCACTTAATAAAATTATTAAAGTAGCTTTATCCTCTTGTTTTACAAAATCTACAACTAAAAAAGAAGTAAACAAACCCTGATATAACCAAAATAAAACACTCTTTTTGAATAGATTTTACTTGCCATATTTAATTTAAATGATCAAAAATGATTTCACAACACTTTGTCCACCCAAATCACAGTAATTTTGAAATTTACATTAATAACACAATATGTATAGTTTTTTTTTACATTTTGTCACAATGCCGCCATTACATATCAAAACGTCAAAACGGTCAGGTCAGAGCCAACAAAGTTGCGAACGCTAGGTGGCGCTAAAAGCGTGCACGGAGCCAATAGCGAAGTACACCAAATCATGCGAATGTGACTGACTAGGCAAATTGCAAGTTTTATGTTTAGTAACACTCGGTATGAAACTAAAGCAAAAGTTTTTATTTTTGGTTGGATTGGGTAAAAACTATAAAGTATGCCCACGTTCACTCATGTGTACGTCTTGATAAATTATTGCTTTCTGAGCACTTTCTATTTTCCAGGAGGAGTCGGGAAGTTAATAACACTATCCATTTGCTCAAGTCTTCGCAGTAGGTTTATTAAATTTTAAGAAGCAGCTGGCAGACACCTTTTGTCCTCTGAACGCAGTCTTACTTTGCGGCAAGGCACTAATTGACTATTAGTTATTCTGTGGCAAGGCTCGCTCGATATAATATTGATAAAATTATGCTTCTCTATTTTCGTGAAATGAAGTTCGAGAACATTAAGTGAAGAAAAGGTAGAAGAAAGAATATACTTTTGCTGTTTAAGTTATAAAAATACTGTAGTACAAATAAGTAATAATATTCAAAGAGTTGTACAAAATTCAAAATATTCCTCTACAATTCAACCCAACTTGAAAATACACATGGAAGAATTTGTTCGAGAAGGCATTTGGCAACTAGCACGCAATCGTAAAACTACATTATTTACTCTATAAACATAGTGGGTTGAAGCATTTTGCACGCATACTGCCAGGTGTTTGTTTTGCACCCTCGCCCTCGCTCGTTCCAGCACGAATGTTGGTCTTGCAACTACCCCTTTTATGCCATATTATGTAAAATTATGCTATTTTGTAACATATTGTTGTTAATAATTGCTCTTTTTATATTTCGCATCATGTTTGTTTGGTTTAGTCATTTTCGAAAATCGCTTAGTAAATATTTGTCACTGAAACCCTCAAGGCACCAAATCAATTAGTTACCCCATAAAATTATCATTGTTATCAATTAATTTGAAATAGTCTTAACTTTTTCTATCATTAAAATAAGTTAGTTTATAGAGTGAACGAATTCAAGTTTAGTTTTGTAATTTGTTAAAGTTAAAGCTTTTATTTCAACAGGCAGCGGTCTAATACTACTGGACAACGGTTACATTAAATAAAACGTTTTATTTAAAAAAAAAATTAGTATCTATTCATTGTTGGCAAAGAACTGCTTATGAATTCAACTCGCATGATCTGATAGAAGCGATGCCGCTTTTCACGTGCTCCGAATCAATAGTGTTATTAATACCACGAAAAGGGAATTTAGTTGTTTGTTAAGACTTATTTTTGATAGGTCAACCTTCGTCTATTTCTATTAGACCTGTGTTGGTAAGATGTTTTCGAAAATAGTTCTTTTTTTAGCTCAATTTTTTATTCAATTTTATCTTGTTGGGTGTCTTGTTGTTAAGTTGGAAGTCGGTTACATTCACATTCGGCGCTTGGCTTCACCTGCTTCTTACACATAAATTAAGGTGCAACATAAACTAGTAACGACTGCCTATATTGGTGCATTGCAGTGCAGTCTAGTTAGTGGCTTTTCAATTTATTTAGTGAATTTGCTTACTTGATTTGATGTTCAATATAACATGCCATAGTTTTCGTTGCTTTTAAGGCAAGGTTTGATTGATGCATAGAAAAATTAAAGTAACTCGGGTAAACGGTGGGTCAGTTGGATACAGTGGGTCACGCAAACATTCACGAAATTAGTATAGGTAGCGCTGCCGCTTCCCCGCTCACAGACGCCACCCCGCAGGCAATCCCCCCTCGGCCAGTTCCCGCGCGGCCACGCTCGCCTGACAACTTGTAACGCTCGATTTTGTTGTGAGGCTGCTAAATAATTTTGAAATGTGAGTTAATATTTTGTTTATAATTTTTATCTTACAATAGATATCGATAAAATTGCATTTCCACACTTTGCCCTTGTTAGTAAACTGTAATGTATCACATAAACAATTGACTAGCTATTTATTCTTAACATGTTTATTCCTGTTTGTATTTAAAATCGACCTGTGGTCAACGGTTGGACTCACTGTGTACACAGTGAATCGCGATTCACTTAGCGCGTTAGATGCTATAACAGCTGGTAAAAGTACCTATAAGGCAGGTAGCAGCAGACAGCAACATTGCTTTTTCCACTCTGCAGAGATATAACGTTAAACCAAATCCTGACCGCCTGACACCTAACTATTCCGTCAGAAAAACGACAGTTTTAAATAAATATTTTTTGTGAGTGCTTACCCTTAACAAAAGGGATTAATTTGAAAGCTATTTGGTATGTTTTAGTTTTTCTTGTTAATTTTAACATAGGTACCTACTTACGACATAATGCTGATTTTATTTTTGATTCTTTAAATAAATGAATAAATAAATTCCATAGTTAATTGTCTTTAATTACCTACACTTACGTACAAAAGCCGCCTAGACCCATTGTTAACCAGGGGGTGATTCATTGTTCACCACCCGGTGTACACAGTGGGTCAATACTGCTCTTTTAAAAAAAACTTGTTTACTCTGCTCTCCATTAATGGAGGTCAATGATATAGTAATATTCTGAAAGCTAATAAAATGTACAATACTTCAAACCTAATTTTAAGCCAGGTTTACTGATAGGTTTTAAGATATGAACTATCAAAAAAAAGTGACCCACCCTTCACCCGGTGACCCTACATAAAATACCAACCTTTGTCATAAATGTCATAATTTTAAGACATGGAGCCCATAGCGCGTTAAATACTCTATTTCCATGTTTAGAAGTGAAGCCTTCCTATAACCACGGGCTCTAAAATGAATTGTTCGCGCTCCTGCCTAGCATTAGTAAATTTATATAAATGTAAAAAATAATTATAAGTAATGTTAGTAATATTGTATGTACAAAATAAACTACTTTTCATATAGGTATAAATCGATCAGCTGTTCGGAGTTTGGACATTTGTGTGGAAGGTCATTTTTTTTGTCCTATTTCGGAAAAGTAGTAGAACAAACGTTGTTGTTTATGATGTTAGTAATTCACTCTTGCGAGATTGTTGGAGTTTTACAAATAACCCTGTATAATCAAGAAACATACTTCTCACACTCGCATTCTAAATCTATAGGTTGTTATCGGAAGATGGAGGGGAACCGGATCTGTATCCTGTTGGCTTTACTTCCTCCACTTCCCGCGCGACAATTCGCTGAATAATTCAATAGAAGCTCTGCATGCCCCACGACAAATACCTACCTACTTCAAAACTGGGCACTTAACTCATTGTATAGCACGATGAATGATAGTGCGTATTTTATTTTTCAACTTATTTCTACACTATTATTCTATCATAATTATCATGATAACTTCTATAGCACTAATCTTTAGCACCAGTAAAAACTGTTCATCATACCAGCCAATTGCAGTCCACTCCACTGCAGCAAGTAGGCCTCACATGTAGGATAATTATTGCCAAAATCTTTACGGTCTAAAATCGAAGTGTTGGACCGTGTCGTCGGAAAAGCCCATTTGCTGGTCCAAATTTTAATGTACCACCTCTTAAGTAATTATTTCCCTTTTGCGACACCAAGTGTGAAGGGTTCCTTCCTACACTCTACCGGACGCCACACTGCTACACTGTTATTTAGATGCTTAAAAATTCTGTAGTAGAAATACTTCCCCTCAGAGTCCGACCCTCAAACATCAGTTGAACTTGAAACAATGCGGCCACGACGGCAAGATCAAGTCAGCTAGATGAAAAAGTACTTTATTATTTAAAATAAAATAAAGGTATACATTTTCATGACTTTCGAAATGTTTGAATCAAAGGTTCCCCATTAATTACATCGTTCGTATCGTATGTCAAATTGTCGAATGAATGGCGCGAACGTGTCCCTTTGTGATACAGTGAGTGATCGACGTATGAATCGCGGCCGCCGATGTGCGAGTGGAACGTGTCAATAGGACATCAGATGGTGTGTAAGCGCCTTATAGTATGCAAATCTTGGGGATAACACGATGCCAATATGTGGAATTTTGTGGGGTAAACCATCCAATTTCGTCATAAGGAAATAAATTCGCAGCAGTAATCTACCTTTAGTTATTTACCAAAAGGAGAAATATGAACATTCGATATGTAGCACACATAGCCAAGTAAATTTTCATCTCCAGCGAGACGGAGACCAACGGCACAATATCCTATTCATTTCAGTTTTTGACATGTCTCTAACATCAGATGTGTGTTTCACGAAAGCTTCACTGCACTGATGTTCCTTAGCGGAACCATCGATAAATCGTTTATAGCTCTGCGCCCCTATATGATGACACTAAACTGTCAAAATCCATTGTCTTTTGACAGATAAACGTGATAAATTGCTTGTTATATCATGTTTCGGTGGTCATGCTAGGGGCGCGCGCGCGTCACGTCACGCTATCCGTGAAAAATTGTATTGGGTAGGTATTATGCTCGTGTAAGTCGCAACTGCTTTCTTGAATGTATATTTTTAATTTCGATTTTTTGTTTCAAACTCAATAATCACACTGAACATCAGTGTAGAAATCTAGCACGTGTAGAAATCAAATTGGTTTATGTTATAATTTTTAATAATATTAAGATTAGATACTTTTAAATAAATATTCTGTTTATAAATTAAAGTCTTACTCCACTTATGCTTATGTAAACACAATAAATATAAATTAAAATTCAGTTTAGTCTGTGGTTAGAGACTCCTACAACACCCCCATATCTTTGTGTTGCATTGCGGGTCATGCAGTCTATCAATTTAAAAGTGACTCGACCCACACTTGAGTATTGCTATTATGCAAGTGCAATGCTTAACGTAACCTGTTACGACAACCAATCTATTGCTTCTAAGTTCTAACTTTGTCCCAAAAATATACCAAAGCTAAACTGTAGTTTTTCGGTTACGCTGTTGTTAAAAAATCTGTGATGGATAGAGCTTTGGTATTTATTAAAAACTTTGTGGACCTAGAGAATCAATTTCTTGTTGAAATACGATCGCGATCCATTTATTTAAAACTTTTCTCTCTTGTTTCAGTACTCCTCAGTGAAACAATATTACCGGACGACACTTTAGAAAACAAGACGCTGAAAATAACAGACTTTGGATTAGCGCGAGAAGTTTACAAAACCACGAGGATGTCGGCTGCTGGGACATACGCTTGGATGCCGCCAGAGGTAATAATTAAATCTGTTTGCCTATCTCGGAAAACCTTGTCCTAATCAAATCCAGATAATATTTCTCAAACATAAACATTAGACGATTTAAAAAATATTTTTATAAATATTTACTATAAATTTATTTTTATTGATAACCAGATGTTTAGCATTATTATAATAATTCACTTCAGACCGGATGTTGTTATTATCAGCAACTAAATCCGATTATATTTGATAAATCGCACGTTGGAATTTGTTGGAATATTCAAAGATAAAGTTCGATTTTTATCACTTTAAATTACAGCGTTATCAGGATGACGTGATTCATTTTATTATCAAATCTGAATGTCTAAAAATAAATTCGTTCTTAATCTTTGGAATGGCATGGCAGTCCAATGACTTTTACATTCCCAACCTAAAGAGGCGATGTGAATGTTTCAGAGAGTATAAGATAATCATCATAAACTTATTTCTAATACGATACTAATGAAGTATTACATTATAATGAACCCATTTCTTCTAATTCAGCCAAAGTGTACTAATTTCCAAGTTATCCTTAGTACATTCACGAAGAACTTACGGCGAAAATATTGCCAACTGAAAATTGCGTGTTATTTTTATTAAAAAAACAATACTTAATATTTTTTTCTGATGCAACTATTGCACCACAATCTACACATGTTATTTACAGTTATTTTTCTCGCATTAAATGACTTTCTTGTAATCAGTGCAAATATCGAGCACCTTCATAAATCCAATCCAAGCATGCTGTGAACTTATTTCTTTTGTATATCTTATGTTAAATTGTTTTGTAGTTCATGGTCGTCGCCAAGTGGGCTCAGATTTCGATCGATTCGGAAATGAGTCGCGATTAATATTCATTTGCCTTGTGCTGTCTTGGCTTGTGGGACGCAAGCAAGCAAAATGTCAATTTGAGATCGCAGACTCGATGCAATCGGTGCATATGCTTATGCATGCAGATTCATTTTTTTTTTAGTTTCGGTTACTTCTCAATACTCTGTCTGTATATTTTTTTAAATAATAGCCAGTTAGCCTTAATATCTGTAATGAATGTTGATTAGTTATACTAACTTTTGAATTACCATTTCTCTTGAACAGCTTTGAACAGTTTCTAATCGAAATAATAAGAGTAATTGATTGACTGACTGACATTCAAGAGTTTTTGGCGCCTAAGCTAATTTAAAATAATATATATAATAATTAGATTAAACCCTATTTTACAGGTTATAAAAAACTCAACGTTCTCCCATGCATCGGACGTGTGGTCTTACGGGGTGTTGCTGTGGGAACTGCTGACCGGCGAGACGCCGTACAAGGGCATCGATGCACTCGCCGTGGCGTACGGGGTGGCAGTCAACAAGCTGACGCTGCCCATCCCGAGCACCTGCCCGGAGCCCTGGACGGTCTTGATGGAAGGTGAGGGGTAGATGGCATGTTGCCGACCAGACTTAGTTGTTCCCGTCTTACCGTAGAAACTAAGAACGCTTCGGATGTTGCAGTACCTACTTATTGGTAATTATTATTGATTACTATAGCCGTTTCAGTTGAAACTTATTTAACTGTTTTCTGTATACTTGAAGATACTTCCTACTACCTATCAATGTCAAGTCTAGGTAATTTGGTTTATTGTAAACTACTATTGTGTTGTGTGCCAAATATATGAAGGATAGTACTGTCAATCAATTCGGTACTAAACCATTTCACAATGTGAACTTGTAAGCAATAACGGGTGTGGGCGACCAAGGTAAATATAATAGGTTCGATTATACCGCGGTAGGTGGCCACGTATTAGACAATTGCTTGAATTTCAAATCAGTTAATCAGTTTCAGGCACGATGAACAGATAACAAATTGGTTGGCACATGAGAAGGTTTTTTCTCGTTAAATATTAACCGTCTTGTTTATCAATACTTTGCCTGGATGTCCCCAAAATGGGGCAGAGCCTCCATCGCTGTCGATCTTTTGGCTTCCCGCTACTGCTCGATGCAGAGACGTTGGGCTGCTAGGTTTTGTCCCCCTCTTTTTATTAATTGCCTGGTTTATACGGGGTCAGTAACATGGCAGTACAGTAACCCAGTCCAACGCTGACTTGCTACTGGGCTTGTGTAGACACTAGTTTCAACCCAGTCCAGTGCTGACTTCTCGCTCGTACTTCTTCTCTTCTCTTCTTCTCGCTCGCTCGCTGGGTCCAGTCACTGACCCCGTATTTACCAGCCCTTAGAGTAAAAATTAAAAACATTATTTTATTACGATAGTAAATTATTTATGAATAGGTTTAGGTAATTGTTTTATTTTGACAGCATGCTGGCGGTCAAATCCTCGCGAACGGCCGCTGTTCCCCGAAATCTTGGAGCAGCTGGAGCGCATCAGACAGTCAGAATTCACGCGGGCGCCGCACGAGTCCTTCCACACTATGCAGGATGGCTGGAGGCTGGAGATCGAAGAGGTTCTTAGGGACCTCAGGCGGAAAGAGAAGGTATGATGAGGTTTATGGTATATTCTTATAATACAAACTTATATTTCAGGTTCCTAAATGAAACCAGGACGATGACAATTCCTTTAAAAGTAGTGTTTTTATAAAACTTCAAGTAGTTGCTAGTTTCACGGGCTCTGTTTAGCACTAGGTATCTTCTGGTTTAATCGGAATATGAAACTAATAATAGTAAGTTATCTGAGACTTAACCAGGGCCTGTGAAACAGACCCCTAAAACTATCAAATATCTCTAATATCTACTTTAACGCACAGACTTAGAACCTTTTCTTATTTGTCGGCGCAGCATCGGTACGACATCAACATGCTTGGTATACCGAAAGCTTACTGGACGTCTTAACTTTAAGAGGATTGTCAAGCAAACGGTTTCCATACAAACGGCGATAACGTTTCCCACCCTCTAAACCTTAACCTACAGCAATGAATTTTTGGTATGTTTTTGAAATGCCTAAAAAGTAGGGCTGTACCTACGTTTTGAGTTTGCTTGACAATCCTCTTAAGAGTCCCTGCAAACTGCAGGCTTTCTATCGGCCGATAGTTGGGTCGGACCGTTTTTAATATGAATAATCTGCCGATACCAAATGTGCGCACTTGCATACTTCTTCATACTGATTGAAGGCCCGACCAAACTATCGGCCGATACAAAATCGGTAGTTTGCGGGAGCTCTAATAGAGCGTTCCTGATTTGTGGGCGCAGCAGCAGCGCGACATCAGCACAGCGCGGTACCAATTCTGTACCAAATGCTGCGGCGACAAAATGAGAAAAGGGCCTTACCTTACCATTACAACTGAACTCGTTTTTTCATTAACAATTTTTAGAATTTTCTTTGTCTTTGTCTTGAATTGTCTTTTTCGATAGATATTTATTATATTATTTTAATTTTGTATTTATTGTTCTTTTACAACATTTTGTAGTAAAGGTTTCCTAGTAAAATTGCTTTGTTTATGTTACAGTACGGCCTTCATACATTAATTTCTGATAATTATAACTTGATGTTTCGTATATATAATACTGTGATGCAATTTCTCAAAGCTTGTGTCATATTCCATTGTACTAATGAGGAAATTTGTTTTCCATTATAATGCTTGCTAATAGGAATGCAAAACTATAGAAGAGGTTAGTGACTTTGATGTTGTTAGTTTTGTTTCCTTATTATTATGACTTCCT
Source organism: Agriphila straminella (assembly GCA_950108535.1). Lineage (NCBI taxonomy): Eukaryota > Metazoa > Arthropoda > Insecta > Lepidoptera > Crambidae > Agriphila > Agriphila straminella. Next base: position 7,580,954 of record OX467321.1, on the reverse strand, counting down.
AGAACTACTTTGGATACATTTGTTACTAAATATCGCGAACTGATTTGCATACTGTTTGTGTGAGAAAACAATACATCTTCATGTATTCAGTGTGTACCTGGTTTTCCCATATGCTCTTTCTAACTCTGTACGTCCTTGTAATGTAACCGATCTGGGGGTCATGTCTGCTAATGTTAACGGCAAAGTCGTGTTTCAATGGTGTTTGAATGATGGTAATGGTTCTTAAACCCAAAACCGAAACACATTCCGTGTTATTACAAAAGATTTTTAAACACTGTTTAACTAAACACATGTTTAAATATGATGCTGTCACTTTTTTGACAATATTGTTTGACAGAGACAGCATCACATTTAAACATGTGTTTAGTTAAACAGTGTTTAAAAATCTTTTGTAATAACCCGGTTAGTGTCTCGATTTTGGGTTTAAGAGCGTTTATGCGCTATACTAGCGCCGCCAATAGAAAAAAAATCATAGTGCTTAGCTTAAATAAAGACGAAATTGTGAATTGTGTTCTTCTAGTGTACTCCGTTTAAGATTTGTGATACTTTTTATCGCTTAACTATATTTTCTAGTCTGTCGTTTAGTTTAATGGAGCTATATTGCTAAAAGTGGCCACTTTTAGCAATAAACTAAACGACAGGTTATAAAATATTGTTTAAACGATAAAAAGTACAACAAAGCTTATTCGGAGTACACTAGAAGAACACAATTCACAATTTCGTCTTTATTTAAGCACTACGTTTTTTTTCCATTGGCGGCGCTAGTGTAATCACAGAATACATTAGTACAAGTACAGAAGCATCATTCCGCAACATCATTTAATTTAATAGCGACTCTTGCTACGACTCGATAAGGCGCAATTTAGATCGCACACCGCTACAGCGCCTACAGTTATATTCACCTAGAAGTTTTCTCTCTTTCTATCGCGTAGCTCTCATCTCTTCTGACGCCGTTAGGGTTGTCATCTTTTAAATAAACTGCGTAGCATTATCATAAAAGGAAAGCGATTTTACGTACTATGGTTAAAGAAAATCTTACAATAATATTCGAACATTACTATGATATTTAATTATCTAAGTAGGTACCTAGTACGTAAATATGGGAGACATAAAGATAACAAAAGTCAACTTTTGGTAGGTACCTATCCTAAAGTACAGACTACAGATACTTTAAAGGTTGTTTATCATTACTTGTCCTATTTAGTTATTTAGAAAACAGTTTTTGTTTGTTGTCATACAACACCTAGGTATTAAAATTTATGCTTTCTTACGAAATCAAATTATCATGATAATTAACTTTATTTCGTAAGTAGGTAAGTAATTATTATTTCAATAAATAGTTGGGTGAAGATTATTTACCAAATATTTAATACAAGTACCTACCTAAGAATAAACGGACTATAAGTATATAAACTAGGTACCTACCTACCTATAAGTAAAGTAGACAAGCGTTGTTCCTACCACTTTACTATATTATGAAAAAAATGGACGAGTAAGCGCGGGAAACGTGCGGTGGTCGCGCTCAGGCGGGCGCGCGGCCCTCTGCCAGTTGTATCGTGGACGATACGCACAGCGGTAGGTGCTTATCGCGCGACCTTGAGCGAACTGCAACTGACTGTTAGTTACTTAATATAATTGAAAAAATACTAGAGAAAATCGACTCACCCGTAGCAGCTCAGACGGGACTCGAACCCGCACCCTTAGGATTCCGGCCCAATGCATTGGGCCGGAATCCTAAGGGTGCGCGTCGATTTTTTCTAGTATTTTTTCAATTATATTAAGTAACTAACAGTCAGTTGCAAGAACGATCTTTAAAGTTAATGCGTCATTAAAGGTATCACCGTCCTTTACTTCTTTTGAAAGAAGAAAAAGATGGCGAACTGACTGTTAGTAACTAGAGTTGTAATTACCTCACTTTAGTGTTTCACCGTCTGTTCTGGGCCTTAGCGTCCGAATGATGTGAGCATTTAAACCTACCATAACACCTGATAGTTTGACAAAAATCAACCTTATCTCAAGTCATTAAGGTGCACTCCGATTGTACTCGGACAACAAATGAAAGTTAACCTTTTAGTCTTGAGATAAGGTAGATTTTTGTCAAAAGTTCAGGTATTTTGGTAGGTTTCAATACTCAGATAATTTAAAGCTGACGGTACACTTAAAATTTGAGCTTTTCCTGACTTACTATTTAAGACGTAAAATAAAGTTTACATTTTTTTTATCATTTAAAATGCCTCCCTTTATTTTTGTTCTACCGCCTGATAGGATTCATAATGCTCTGTAACTTGTTATAGCCAATAAAGAATTGAGTTCTATTCAAAGATTAAGTGATACTTATTTCAGTAGATAGGTATTAATTTAAGCTTTGATTGAACTACTGAAACCTTAATTTTTTTTCGATAGTTACTATAATACCATCCTATAGGTATTTATAAATATCGCGAACTGATTTGCATACTGTTTGTGTGAGAAAACAATACATCTTCATGTATTCAGTGTGTACCTGGTTTTCCCATATGCTCTTTCTAACTCTGTACGTCCTTGTAATGTAACCGATCTGGGGGTCATGTCTGCTAATGTTAACGGCAAAGTCGTGTTTCAATGGTGTTTGAATGATGGTAATGGTTCTTAAACCCAAAACCGAAACACATTCCGTGTTATTACAAAAGATTTTTAAACACTGTTTAACTAAACACATGTTTAAATATGATGCTGTCACTTTTTTGACAATATTGTTTGACAGAGACAGCATCACATTTAAACATGTGTTTAGTTAAACAGTGTTTAAAAATCTTTTGTAATAACCCGGTTAGTGTCTCGATTTTGGGTTTAAGAGCGTTTATGCGCTATACTAGCGCCGCCAATAGAAAAAAAATCATAGTGCTTAGCTTAAATAAAGACGAAATTGTGAATTGTGTTCTTCTAGTGTACTCCGTTTAAGATTTGTGATACTTTTTATCGCTTAACTATATTTTCTAGTCTGTCGTTTAGTTTAATGGAGCTATATTGCTAAAAGTGGCCACTTTTAGCAATAAACTAAACGACAGGTTATAAAATATTGTTTAAACGATAAAAAGTACAACAAAGCTTATTCGGAGTACACTAGAAGAACACAATTCACAATTTCGTCTTTATTTAAGCACTACGTTTTTTTTCCATTGGCGGCGCTAGTGTAATCACAGAATACATTAGTACAAGTACAGAAGCATCATTCCGCAACATCATTTAATTAAATAGCGACTCTTGCTACGACTCGATAAGGCGCAATTTAGATCGCACACCGCTACAGCGCCTACAGTTATATTCACCTAGAAGTTTTCTCTCTTTCTATCGCGTAGCTCTCATCTCTTCTGACGCCGTTAGGGTTGTCATCTTTTAAATAAACTGCGTAGCATTATCATAAAAGGAAAGCGATTTTACGTACTATGGTTAAAGAAAATCTTACAATAATATTCGAACATTACTATGATATTTAATTATCTAAGTAGGTACCTAGTACGTAAATATGGGAGACATAAAGATAACAAAAGTCAACTTTTGGTAGGTACCTATCCTAAAGTACAGACTACAGATACTTTAAAGGTTGTTTATCATTACTTGTCCTATTTAGTTATTTAGAAAACAGTTTTTGTTTGTTGTCATACAACACCTAGGTATTAAAATTTATGCTTTCTTACGAAATCAAATTATCATGATAATTAACTTTATTTCGTAAGTAGGTAAGTAATTATTATTTCAATAAATAGTTGGGTGAAGATTATTTACCAAATATTTAACACAAGTACCTACCTAAGAATAAACGGACTATAAGTATATAAACTAGGTACCTACCTACCTATAAGTAAAGTAGACAAGCGTTGTTCCTACCACTTTACTATATTATGAAAAAAATGGACGAGTAAGCGCGGGAAACGTGCGGTGGTCGCGCTCAGGCGGGCGCGCGGCCCTCTGCCAGTTGTATCGTGGACGATACGCACAGCGGTAGGTGCTTATCGCGCGACCTTGAGCGAGTGAAGGAGGCCTGGTGTAATCCAGTAATCCTCTTCAGAAACAAGAACTGTGTCAAAAAGCATTACCATTCATACACCATTGAAACACGATTTTGACGATAACATTAGCAGACTTGACCCCCTGAGCGTGTGTTTACATGTGGCATCAATGCAAATGACATGTAAATAATGCATAATTTGGAGTCCCAAATGATTACAACTCCTTTGATTTGGAAAAGAAATACCTATAGGATGGTATTATAGTAACTATCGAAAAAAAATTAAGGTTTCAGTAGTTCAATCAAAGCTTAAATTAATACCTATCTACTGAAATAAGTATCACTTAATCTTTGAATAGAACTCAATTCTTTATTGGCTATAACAAGTTACAGAGCATTATGAATCCTATCAGGCGGTAGAACAAAAATAAAGGGAGGCATTTTAAATGATAAAAAAAAATGTACACTTTATTTTACGTCTTAAATAGTAAGTCAGGAAAAGCTCAAATTTTAAGTGTACCGTCAGCTTTAAATTATCTGAGTATTGAAACCTACCAAAATACCTGAACTTTTGACAAAAATCTACCTTATCTCAAGACTAAAAGGTTAACTTTCATTTGTTGTCCGAGTACAATCGGAGTGCACCTTAATGACTTGAGATAAGGTTGATTTTTGTCAAACTATCAGGTGTTATGGTAGGTTTAAATGCTCACATCATTCGGACGCTAAGGCCCAGAACAGACGGTGAAACACTAAAGTGAGGTAATTACAACTCTAGTTACTAACAGTCAGTTCGCCATCTTTTTCTTCTTTCAAAAGAAGTAAAGGACGGTGATACCTTTAATGACGCATTAACTTTAAAGATCGTTCTTGCAACTGACTGTTAGTTACTTAATATAATTGAAAAAATACTAGAAAAAATCGACGCGCACCCTTAGGATTCCGGCCCAATGCATTGGGCCGGAATCCTAAGGGTGCGGGTTCGAGTCCCGTCTGAGCTGCTACGGGTGAGTCGATTTTCTCTAGAATTTTTTCAATTATATTAAGTAACTTAATATATATAAATAGCATTGTGAATGCTAAAATCTAAAATTTCAACTCTAGTTACGTTTGAGTTTATGCCATAGAATCCTTTTTGAAACCACACACGATGAAATGCGTTTTAAACAGGTTTCAAACTCGTTGCATCGTGTGTGGTTTCCTATAGGACCCTATGGCATAAACACAAATAAAACTAAAGTAACTAAAGTTAGTTTCGTCAATTTTGCGTTTCACCGTCTGTTTTGAGCCTAACTGTACGAGATAAAAATCAATACTGTATTCTGTTCTCTTTCTTATTTAGGTACAGTACTATATTTATTTCTCTTATAGGAGCTACGGTGTCGCGAGGAGGAGTTGACGAGAGCCCAACTCCAACAAAGGCTGATGGAACAGAACCTCGCGCAGAAGGAGCGAGAACTGGAGATGAGGGAAATAGACCTGGCGGCTAGGGAACTGCACATACTGATCTTCGCCAGCAACATGTCGCATAATCAACCGCCGCAGCCTAACAAAAGGAAAGGTATGGGTTGGTAACAATTTGCAAATATTTGTTTTCATATTTAAAAAAAAAAAACAATATAAAGCTCTACATACCGGACGGATGTTTCGCCATAATTATTGTTTTTTTTTTCAGAAACGTTGCATTTCCAATAATACTAATAATAGGTTTAAATCAAGCATCTTCGAAGTATTTGGAAAAGCTTTCTAAAGCCGAATATGGAGAGCATCAAACCGATCAACTTTTACTATGGGACTAATTCTCGTGAAAAAAAAATCGGCTAAACGTGAAAAAACAATTAATAACGTAAATATCAGTCATCGTATGAAACAGCTGATTTTTTTGTCGCGATTTCAGAGTTGGTCCCATAGTAAAAGTTGTTCAGTTTGATGGTCCATATTTACCATATTCAGCTTTATAAAGTCGGGTCTCCTGCGCTTAATTTTCTAACAAAACATGTTAGCAAAACATTATTATCAAAACATGTTAGTATAACCGCAAGTCCGCTGCGCCTAGGTTTTGTTTTGGTAACATGTATTGATAGAAAATTTTCGTCCAATCACGGCTTTGTCCGAACGCAGGCGAGGCGTCTGCGTCTAGTGAGCGCTACACAAAATGAGTTACTTCCCCTCCCCGCACGCAGGCGAAAGACAAAACTCATAGGCCACGCCCCTAACATGTTAGCAAAACATTGTTTTGATGTTTGAAAACACAAAAACACGGAGACGCGGCTTTAGGCTATTTCCAAACACCCTGTATATTACGTTACATTTTCAGGTAAATTTAGCAAAATGAAACTGGTGAAGAAGGACACGATATCGTCCCCACTCGATTTCCGGCACACGTTAACTGTGCGGCCTTCCGAGGACGAGTCGAGCGTGAAACAGTTAGTAGCCGTCGCCAAGGATACGCCGCCCGGGTCGCCCGCCATCATGAGGGCTATAGCTCGTGAGTACTCTTCACTGGTCGCACTGTAATGTAGCCGTCCGAGGACGAGGCGAGCGTGAAACAGTCGCCGTCGCCAAGGATACGCCGCCCGGGTCGCCCGCCATCATGAGGGCTATAGCTCGTGAGTACTCTTCACTGGTCGCACTGTAATGTAGCCGTCCGAGGACGAGGCGAGCGTGAAACAGTCGCCGTCGCCAAGGATACGCCGCCCGGGTCGCCCGCCATCATGAGGGCTATAGCTCGTGAGTACTCTTCACTGGTCGCACTGTAATGTAGCCGTCCGAGGGCGAGGCGAGCGTGAAACAGTCGCCGTCGCCAAGGATACGCCGCCCGGGTCGCCCGCCATCATGAGGGCTATAGCTCGGGAGTACTCTTCGCTGGTCGCACTGTAATGTAGCCGTCCGAGGGCGAGGCGAGCGTGAAACAGTCGCCGTCGCCAAGGATACGCCACCTGGGTCGCCAGCCATCGTGAGGGCTATAGCTCGTGAGTACTCGTCACTGGTCGCACTGTAATGTAGCCGTCCGAGGACGAGTCGAGCGTAAAACAGTTAGTCGCCGTCGCCAAGGATACGCCGCCCGGGTCGCCCGCCATCATGAGGGCTATAGCTCGTGAGTACTCTTCGCTGGTCGCACTGTAATGTAGCCGTCCGAGGACGAGTCGAGCGTAAAACAGTTAGTCGCCGTCGCCAAGGATACGCCGCCCGGGTCGCCCGCCATCATGAGGGCTATAGCTCGTGAGTACTCTTCACTGGTCGCACTGTAATGTAGCCGTCCGAGGACGAGGCGAGCGTGAAACAGTCGCCGTCGCCAAGGATACGCCGCCCGGGTCGCCCGCCATCATGAGGGCTATAGCTCGTGAGTACTCTTCACTGGTCGCACTGTAATGTAGCCGTCCGAGGGCGAGGCGAGCGTGAAACAGTCGCCGTCGCCAAGGATACGCCGCCCGGGTCGCCCGCCATCATGAGGGCTATAGCTCGGGAGTACTCTTCGCTGGTCGCACTGTAATGTAGCCGTCCGAGGGCGAGGCGAGCGTGAAACAGTCGCCGTCGCCAAGGATACGCCACCTGGGTCGCCAGCCATCGTGAGGGCTATAGCTCGTGAGTACTCGTCACTGGTCGCACTGTAATGTAGCCGTCCGAGGACGAGTCGAGCGTAAAACAGTTAGTCGCCGTCGCCAAGGATACGCCGCCCGGGTCGCCCGCCATCATGAGGGCTATAGCTCGTGAGTACTCTTCGCTGGTCGCACTGTAATGTAGCCGTCCGAGGACGAGTCGAGCGTAAAACAGTTAGTCGCCGTCGCCAAGGATACGCCGCCCGGGTCGCCCGCCATCATGAGGGCTATAGCTCGTGAGTACTCTTCACTGGTCGCACTGTAATGTAGCCGTCCGAGGACGAGTCGAGCGTAAAACAGTTAGTCGCCGTCGCCAAGGATACGCCGCCCGGGTCGCCCGCCATCATGAGGGCTATAGCTCGGGAGTACTCTTCGCTGGTCGCACTGTAATGTAGCCGTCCGAGGGCGAGGCGAGCGTGAAACAGTCGCCGTCGCCAAGGATACGCCACCTGGGTCGCCAGCCATCGTGAGGGCTATAGCTCGTGAGTACTCGTCACTGGTCGCACTGTAATGTAGCCGTCCGAGGACGAGTCGAGCGTAAAACAGTTAGTCGCCGTCGCCAAGGATACGCCGCCCGGGTCGCCCGCCATCATGAGGGCTATAGCTCGTGAGTACTCTTCGCTGGTCGCACTGTAATGTAGCCGTCCGAGGACGAGTCGAGCGTAAAACAGTTAGTCGCCGTCGCCAAGGATACGCCGCCCGGGTCGCCCGCCATCATGAGGGCTATAGCTCGTGAGTACTCTTCACTGGTCGCACTGTAATGTAGCCGTCCGAGGACGAGGCGAGCGTGAAACAGTCGCCGTCGCCAAGGATACGCCGCCCGGGTCGCCCGCCATCATGAGGGCTATAGCTCGTGAGTACTCTTCACTGGTCGCACTGTAATGTAGCCGTCCGAGGGCGAGGCGAGCGTGAAACAGTCGCCGTCGCCAAGGATACGCCGCCCGGGTCGCCCGCCATCATGAGGGCTATAGCTCGGGAGTACTCTTCGCTGGTCGCACTGTAATGTAGCCGTCCGAGGGCGAGGCGAGCGTGAAACAGTCGCCGTCGCCAAGGATACGCCACCTGGGTCGCCAGCCATCGTGAGGGCTATAGCTCGTGAGTACTCGTCACTGGTCGCACTGTAATGTAGCCGTCCGAGGACGAGTCGAGCGTAAAACAGTTAGTCGCCGTCGCCAAGGATACGCCGCCCGGGTCGCCCGCCATCATGAGGGCTATAGCTCGTGAGTACTCTTCGCTGGTCGCACTGTAATGTAGCCGTCCGAGGACGAGTCGAGCGTAAAACAGTTAGTCGCCGTCGCCAAGGATACGCCGCCCGGGTCGCCCGCCATCATGAGGGCTATAGCTCGTGAGTACTCTTCACTGGTCGCACTGTAATGTAGCCGTCCGAGGACGAGGCGAGCGTGAAACAGTCGCCGTCGCCAAGGATACGCCGCCCGGGTCGCCCGCCATCATGAGGGCTATAGCTCGTGAGTACTCTTCACTGGTCGCACTGTAATGTAGCCGTCCGAGGGCGAGGCGAGCGTGAAACAGTCGCCGTCGCCAAGGATACGCCGCCCGGGTCGCCCGCCATCATGAGGGCTATAGCTCGGGAGTACTCTTCGCTGGTCGCACTGTAATGTAGCCGTCCGAGGGCGAGGCGAGCGTGAAACAGTCGCCGTCGCCAAGGATACGCCACCTGGGTCGCCAGCCATCGTGAGGGCTATAGCTCGTGAGTACTCGTCACTGGTCGCACTGTAATGTAGCCGTCCGAGGACGAGTCGAGCGTAAAACAGTTAGTCGCCGTCGCCAAGGATACGCCGCCCGGGTCGCCCGCCATCATGAGGGCTATAGCTCGTGAGTACTCATCACTGGTCGCACTGTAATGTAGCCGTCCGAGGACGAGGCGAGCGTGAAACAGATGGTCTGTTTCTCCATCGACGAAGGTTAAAGGTCATGGCACACTATCTATACCGGCAATAGTCAAGTCAAGTTCATAATGTCAATAAGAAAAAGCCAACGGCCGGCGGCGGGCAGTCAGCGCGCTTACCGCTACCATACAACTCGACCCGCAGCCATTCGCTACAAACAAGCACACCGCGCGCTTACAGCATGCCGATCGCGTGCTAACTGCGCGCTGACTCCGAGTCGCCAGCGAAACAACATCGTAGGTATGCAAAATAGCTTGCACTTTGCGGCCGGCGCGCGGACTGCGAGCTTGCACCTCGCGGCCGGTGCGCGGACTGCGAGTTTGCACCTCGCGGCCGGTGCGCGGACTGCGAGCTTGCACCTCGCGGCCGGCGCGCGGACTGCGAGCTTGCACCTCGCGGCCGGCGCGCGGACTGCGAGCTTGCACCTCGCGGCCGGCGCGCGGACTGCGAGCTTGCACCTCGCGGCCGGCGCGCGGACTGCGAGCTTGCACCTCGCGGCCGGCGCGCGGACTGCGAGCTTGCACCTCGCGGCCGGCGCGCGGACTGCGAGCTTGCACCTCGCGGCCGGTGCGCGGACTGCGAGCTTGCACCTCGCGGACTGCGAGCTTGCACCTCGCGGACTGCGCGCTGGCGGCTAGTCTGGTCAACGAAAGATGAGATTGAAATGGCGGCGCCACTTTCCTTTTTAAATTAACGTTTTTATTTTATTAAAAAAACCTTAAAATAAGGCGCAAAATTAGTTCCATTTCCAACCGAGGAAAATTTGTTTCTCATCTTTCGTTGACCAAACTCTAGCCGTAGCCTAAATTCTAGGTCACGTCGTGCTGCAGCTGTGCAGTTGCGGTGCCGGTATAGTGTGCCATGACCTTAACGTGCCTTTCAAAGCACGGAGAAACTCGAGATAATATTTTTTTATCCCAGTCACCGTCGATCCCAGCTGTCGGTTACATCCACCAATTCGCATTGAGCCTGCGTGGTGGATTATTATGGCCCATCCTCCTTATCCAATCGTAAGGAAGGCATATTACAAGTTTTGCTTAGTTGGTGATAGATGGTGCTGTATTGAAATTGTCCAAGTTTTATTTACAGTACTTTACAATGTTGCAGTGCCAGCGGACGGAGTGAAAGGGAAAACGTGGGGTCCATCGTCGGTGCACCAGCGGTCGCGCGGGCACCTGCCCCTGCCGGCGCTGGCGCGCGCGCGCCACGCCCCGCGCTTCTCCTCCTCCGCGCCCGACCTGCCGCCCGCCTCGCGCCCCCCCGCAGGTAAACCCCCCGCGCCCGCCCCCCACACGCCCCACCGCCACCGCAAGTCCAAGTCCCAAGTCCGCCCCCCCTCCGACCTCGCGCGCAAACGCACCGGTAGCCACGACGACTTGTACGAGAACGCTGAGCCCCGCCGCAATCGCTTCCTCCTATGCCCCATGTTCACGTCTACGGCGGATATCCACCGATACGACACTGTTTTCGACGTCCCCCAAAGAAAGGACGTCAAAAAAACACTCCTCAAAAGCTTCCGCTCGAACAGCCTCACTGGTTTGCTCGCGGTCGCCGGCAACTTAAGCTCCGAGACCACGGAGCTTCTCCGCGACGACTAAGAGTCCCCGCAATCTAAAGTCGCATTACTAATTTCCCAGCAAAAATGTAAACAAAGAAACGTCACTGTCAAATTGACAAACTGACCCGGATAGTGACATTTTCACATATTAAAAACTTTTGGTCACTTTTATAACTTTGATAATAAATATAATGTCATCCAGGGTAATTTTAAAGTAGGATGGTAATTAGAAATTTTATCTTTATAACCTATCATAATTTTTGATGTTAAAAGTTCTTGAAACGAATTGATAAGAAAACTACTTGATTCAGAATATTTTATCTAATCTATTTTTATTAGGTTTGTGATGAAAAAACATGTAAGTGTGTTTATTTCTTGACTTAGCTATACTATTTCTTTTTGTGTTGTTATATTCTGGCAACACCTTTGTTTACATTTTTGCTGGAAAATTAGTACTGCGACTTTACAGACTTTCTATCGGCCGATAGTTGGGTTGGACCGTTTTTAATATAAACAATCGGCCGATACCAAATCGTTGTAATGTGCGCACTTCTTACATACTTCTACATACTGATTAAAAGCCCGACCAACTATCGGCCGATAGTTTGGTCTGTAGTCTGCGAGAGCTCTAAACGAACGCGATAAAAATACGAACCGAATCCCTAGTTCGATGAACTTCGATCGACAAACTATGTACAAAAGTGTTGCCATATTTTTGAATACATATCATTTTACTAACATTCCTCCTAAAATATATACACTTTTGTCTACCTTGTCACTTTACACTGAATAGTTTTCGAATGCAATTTTTTATCGTTATATTAATTAATGGTAGTTTCTACTTACTTAAAATTAAATTCAGACCCTTTATTCCCTGACTTCAAAGTACGACTCTCCCGGATAAGCATTTACTTAAGTAAGTTTTAAATACGTGAAGTTCCAAGGATTTCATAAATTAAGTTTAGCGTATAAGGAAATTTAAAACAAAATCATATAAAAAGACTTACTTTTAGATTTAGCTCTTAGAATTAGAGTAGTACCAGTGCCGTGATTCTTTGTTCCGCCGAAGTACGTACTGTTGTCACCAATATATGAAATAATGTATATCATTTATTTAAACATTTATGAACTTGTAATAGATATTTTTAAACTTTGTCGCATTTTCGCGCGCATAGCTCATTGTACAGATGTAAATTTTATAACGAGATGTTAACAGAAAACAAGTCGTAGGAATTGATCTAGCATAGCCAAAAAGTCCAATAACTCAGATTTGTTAAATGCAAAAATAGGGTACATTAAGAATATGGTGTTATAGGTATTATAACATCCAAACATATTTCTTTCTGACAGCCTTAAATCATTGTTTGTCTCAATAAATATTTATTAATTGACACTAGATAATTGTTTCGCGATACTTTAGTAAATTTAATAGTAATTAGGGAAAGACTTAATTATATATCGACTGAAAATATTAGGATCTTGCCAAATTGTATTTAAATTCACAAAAGGCAACATACAACTCGATTTGTAAAAAGAAACTGCTACAAAAAAATTATCAAGAAAAAGTAGAAAACGCAGTTGAAATTTTTACATTTCGATTTCTTTGTTGCTGGCGGACGGTTTTTTTAGTAAATTGTGTAGATAATTTATGAGAAAATTCAATAAAATGTAAATTTAATGTTAGAATCTTATTTCTTGCTGCTCTAAAGGAACCTCTCAGGATAATCTTCTGTATCCTTGTAAGTATAACTATTTTGTTTACAAGATAAACACGCTCTATGCTTGTCCATAGTGTCAATGAATGAAGCTAGATAATTCATAAATTTTACATGTAGCTGTTATGTTTCTTCGATTCACTTGAAAATCACAAATTCCAAACCTTCCGCACACTGCAATATATTTCTAAATTAAATGAGCGTGTTTGTTTATAAGTATCTGTGTCACAAAATTTTTGTCCTAATTTTGATATATTTCTCACGTATTACGTTACGACAGGCATAATGGGATCATTTTTTTAGTTAAATAGCCATGTAAACGATCAATCTTGTTTTTCATCACGCCGTCATTTCCATCAGACACTAGGGTGAGTTGCACCAAAACGCTGTCAAAGTTAAAGTTATCGTCAAATGACAATCCTACCTATTTGTCACGTCAAACTTGTCAAAGGACATAATGCTGGCTGGCAACCTCTTTTTTAGTTAACTTGTACTTGTTATTGTAAAAGTAAACGTGGTGCAACTGAGCCTTAGTTTGTTTGACAAACACTAAGGCCACCTACGCACCGATAGGTGCCTAGATCCTAGATATGTATCGAAGTAAAACGAATGTTCGCAACCGGCCAAACTGCGCGCTAGGCGCCTCGATACATGCAGGCGACTGCCTAGCATGTGTCGTAAGCGCGAGGCTTACAACTATCCTTACGCTCCTATCCTAGCGAACCACTTTCCAGTGCGTTCACCGTGTATCCTAGATGTATCTAGGCGCTATAGCCACCAGTCGGTGCGTAGGCGGCCTAAAACATGCCCGCAGACAAACAATTTGATCGTTTATTGAGCGCCTAAGACTAGTTTGTATCTTTTAGTTCATAACTATGGAATTGATTGTAAAAATGAATGTTAAGTTTTATGTGTGATACTCAAGATCATTGTGCGTTTGTTTAATGTAGTTGATTTGTAGAGTTTGTGACGTGTATTTTTTGCTGTAATTTTATTATATTTTGACACATTATTTTCTAATGTAAATTGTAAGCATTTGTTTGCTTTCAGCCAGATTTTTATTACCTTATTAAAAATAAGTGCTATGCATGCTTAGCAGTTCATAGTATATGCTATATACAATACGATGTAAGACATTATTATATATGTATTTGTTGTACTTACTTATTTGTTAGTTTGTATGATCTTTGCTTTGTTTTCACATCATTTGGCACGCTTTCAAATGTTTACAATGATGTTCTTTCTAATATCAAATGTGTATGTGGAAGTCTATGTGATATATGCGCTTACTGCAGTTCATTCTTGTCTTTTGAAAAATTAAGACTTGTGACGTAAGCCAAATTCCTCATCTTCTAAAGATACATGATAGAGATGACATATAATGCTGGATGAAGTACATTACAGTCACATAGGCTTCCAGAGCTAGACTGTAGTGAACTATTGTTATAATAGATGAAACCCGCTGTAACAATTGGCAAATGTTCCTGGTTAATGGTGGTGGATAGTATTAAAGACTACATTATGAGAGGCTCAGATGTCAATTTTTTTAATCTATAGAGCATTGACTAGCTCTGGTTTAAAATTGTAAAGAAAAACAACTATTAAAAAAGCTCTTTTGGTGATCTGGTTCTTTATAGTTATATACGTAGTTCTTTTTATATATCAAATAAACCTTTTCCATAAAATCGAAGCTGGTGTATTTTTTTAACATGGGTTTACTAATCAATAGTTACTAATATACCCTAAAATGCTAGGAAAAGTTACACAAAATAAACAATAACAAAACGAGCCAACAATGAACAGAATCTAAAGTTGGATACTAGACAATATGAAGGAGACGTGGTGACGGGTGAATTCTCGGAACAAATAAATACCGCTTTTGCTTCATCTCACTGCCACTGGCGACCTAATAGGGAAAGGAAAAAATCGGGACATAAAACAATAACAAAATTATATTAACAAAAAGGATAAACTAAAGTTATAAGTGCTGCCATCTCAAGTTACAATATGCACATGTAAGTATGTTAGATTGTTGATTTTATTATACACTTGAATTTGCTTACTCGTTTATGAATGAACTGTTTCGCATGTGTAGACTTTATGATTTATTTTTGCACTTTCATTGCATGTAAAAACACTACTAGAGGGATATTTTTATTTTATTTATCTAATTCTATGATATTCCTCTAATTCTGTTTTATTATACTCTGTTTTATGAACTATATCTATGGCATTGATCTTTGTGTTGTCATTATTCTTATAATATTTGAACAGTACATTTATTTATTTTACATTAATGTGATAAACATTTCATAATGCCTATTATGTACTAAGACTGAGATTTTGATGGTTTCATGTTAAACAAATTTGGTCCTACTAGGTTTTGGAATAAAGTGTTAATTCCATCAAAACTGCAGTCTTAGGTAATGTTCACCGCACGCTCACACTATCACACTAACGCGCCTATGTTTTCATTCACATAGGTTGTTTTCTTCCTTACACAGACTTCAGTCCGGAGGAATGGGGCCCTGAATACCCTTTGAGCACGTCTTCGAGACATACGATACCTATGCCGACTTTGTATAGTACTGAAGGTACGTTATATTCTTTTTCAATAATTTTAGGAAGGAATATTTCATTGGGTGCATTCTGTCAGACAAATCTCTGAGTCATCGATCGCCATAGAGTAAACCTTTAACCATGGAAAGTAATTTGTATAGAATGTTCAATATTTTACTTTCCGTGGTTAAAATGTACTCTATGGCGTTCGATGACTCAGAGATTTGTCTGGCAGAATGCACCCAATGTATAGTCACCAGAATGTTGAGTTATGCAAAACTGTCAAATTTCTCCAATTCAGTTCAAACCTTTAAGTGTTAGATGCTAAGTTCAAAATGGATTGAAGAAATTCGACATGTTACAACCACATCTTGGGTTATCTGTTGCTTATTTTAATAAAAAATGTCTTAAATTTTTAAATTTTATTTATTTAATTTTTATAAATTTAATAATTATAAATTATTTATATAAATTAATAAATTTAAATTACTACTTGTAGAAGCAGCCAACACCGCTTATCGATAGTCTTCAAAACTCATAATTTTAACTAAAATATTTCAAATTCTGTTTTAGTATTAGTATTAATGTTGCTAACACATACAATTTGATGTTCAGGTTACAAGTACAAGAAGCCAAGTATAATCGAGCTCGTACTATACAACATGGCGGCGCTGCTCGGGGGCGTGGCAGCCGGATATGACGTCAGAGTTTCTAATGTCACGCCGCTGCATCCAACGCTGCAACCTCATAGGTAAGCGCTAAGCAAAACTAGCATCCTTAAAGCAGTTATTGCACTATCCACCTTTTTGGAGCCTAAAGTTTTATGCACACCATCAGTCACGTCGCAGTCCCGTCAAGTCACAGAATACATAATAGTGGTCAAGTCACCGTCAACTTCGGGACGTGTGTGAACAGAACAGACAGACACAGCAAGGTTGCGTTCAGAACGTTAGAGCGCCGGTTGTTTGGTTGTTTTATAACTCGCTCTAAGGTTTGGAACGACCAAGAAATTTAAATGTCAATGTCAATACAAAGTCTTCGTTTTCCATTTGGATTACGAATAATTTAAGCTTTTCTTTATTCTAAATCAAATAAAATCCGTTTTTTGAGGATCTACCATGATTATTTTAAGAATTTGACTCAAAAACATCAAAATACAAAATAATGTCAATTGACATTGACATTTTTTCTATAGACAAACGTCAGAGCGTTTGTCTATATTGAGCAAGGGTCTGACATGCTTTGATAGAGCGAGATCGTCTTATTGAGATTCCTATAGGAGGAAATAGAGAAGAGTGTCATGTTTTCTCTCTATCACCGACCGGACTTTTTTTCATGGTTGGGTTATAGGCAGAGTTCAAGTAAGCAAAACAAACAAGTGGGGTTATTGTCAAGAGTGCCAAAGAAATTAAAGGTTTTGTGGATTACTACCTAATTGATACCCAAGATTTATTATAAATCGTATGTGTTGTGTTTGTGTCTAGAATACAAAATGGTGGGGTGTTCGATATTTGGCTGCAAAAGCAACAATCAAAGAAAATAAGCGGGTGTTACATTTCATGCGTAAGTACACTGTTTTCAATATTTTGATCACGTATTTCTTTCTCAAATCTCAAAGGAATCAAGTTTCTGAGCTAAATCATTAGTTATATCATGAAATACCTGATAAATAGGCAAAATCTAAAAATTATTTCTAAAAATAACCTCGTAAACATTTGACATGCAAACCGGTAAAATTGCGTACATCTACGTAATAGTAGAAGTCAGCTTAGCTTTGACGTCCACTAAAGTCAGTAGGTTTATAATTCGATTTCCGGATGCCTACTATATAGAAAATTTTCCCCAAAAATTACCCCATATTTCAGGGAAATTCTAGCGATTTCATTTTTCCAGATTTCCGACGGAAGATAAAACTCGTGAAAAATGGATAGAAGCAAATGGAAAAAAGAATTGGGTGCCACATACGAATTTGTTCAAAACATTTTGAAAAAAATTGTTTCCGAAAAACAGAAAAACTAACGTTAATAAAAAAAGTTCTGTATTCCAACGTTTAATAAAGACTTTACCTGTTTTAATTTAAAGTTTATCTTTTTATTCCATTAACCACACAATCTCAATATCAACTACCTGAGCGAACCCCAGCTAGTTTACTATATCTCTCTTTTTTTAGCAGGGCAGTTGTGTGTACTCCCGTCCCGACTGCAATGACGATTGTTATTTAACTTTAGTTCGATTTTAGCAGGGAAGACGTGTTTTTATTTTTCTTCATACCATTTATAATTATACTGAGTTTTTGCATGCTGGAAATGGCGAATTGTCTAAACATTTTATTAATATCTCTGCTGTACCACAATTACTGCGAATAAAGTTTATTTCCATTTCTATTCTATGTATACGTATGTTACCGTTAAAGTACGGAATCCGTTAATCTGCAGATTAACTGGTCGAGTCAGTTAAGAGGATTGTCAACCACGTGGTCTCCATACAAACGGCGATAACGTTTCCCACCCTCTAAACCTTAACCTACAGTAATTAATTTTTGGTATTTTTTTGAAATGCCTAAATACAAGGGCTGTACGTTTTGATTTTTTAAATATTTATAATAGATTTCGAAATATTTGCATTTTAGTGATTTCATACAAAACACAGAAGTGCCAATATTTTCAAATCTACAATGAATATTTTAAAAATCAAAACGTACAGCCCTAGTTTTTAGGCATTTCAAAAACATACCAAAAATTCATTGCTGTAGGTTAAGGTTTAGAGGGTGGGAAACGTTATCGCCGTTTGTATGGAGACCACGTGGTTGACAATCCTCTTAAAGCACAGAATACATAATAGTACCGAAATTTTTCTTAAAGTAGACGATTTCCGTGCTTTAACTAGTAATCTGCACATTAACGGATGCTACCCCGTTAAGGGTACTTTTTCTGATCATGGCAACCCCATATTTTGACGTCATAATATATCTATCCCTTACACCCGGTCGCTCGGTAGCGCATCTACCCCTTTTAATATACTATATCTATGATATTGAGCCATCCATTTTGATGGTTAAAAAGTTGCAACGCTCTGACGTTTGGAACGACACGGTTGTGTCAACCGAACGTCACGCTCAAATGTTTGGAACGCCGTTAGAGCGTTCGGTTGTGGTTAGGTTGCACTCGGAGTGTAGGTTTGGAACGCGCCTCAACGTCTCTGCATACAAATTTGACGTAGCAATAGATACCTGTCTTACAACTTTACGGGACTGATCGGCTGACATGACTGATGTGTGTGCATGAACCATTAATAATCTTATACGATTTTCCCTAATGTATAAATTGTATATGTAATAAGCTCTTATTATTGTAACTTTATTAAAATATGGTTTTTAGGTACGGTCAGCAACGAAAGTCACTTAGCACTTTAGAACTTTATCTCGGCAACTTTTTTAATAAATATTTCAAACTAAGATATCTATCAAATGCTATGACAAAGTACTAAACTTTAGTTGCTGTCTGTACAGCACAATATGTAAACATTTCATTCTAACATTTTGAAAGTAGCCGGATGTAGCGTAACGTTATTAAAAAAGTTAAACGATAAAAAAAATAAGTTCGTAAACAGAATCGATGATACAAACCTATATTCCAGGCCGGAGGTGGAGTCTGAGCCCCTCAGTTCCACGTTGTACGAAGGGTACGGCTTCGCGCACAACACCTACCACGGACCCACCAGGCATTTGCGCGCGCCACTCAACGCCATCACTGGATCACCCGTAAGTATCTGAAAAGCCTACATTACGAAACTAGTGGTTTGAAATTAGTTGCACTTTACGACACTAATTTCGTCTAATGTTGTACATAGTCTTGTTTTTAGTGTTGTGCCACTAGTTTCAAAATTACTAAGGCTTTACTCCAACCTGTTGGAATTTTCAAGTGACCATTGAAAAAAGTAATTAAGAAATAAAATTGAGCCTTTTCAATAAAATTAAAGCATTGAGCCGTTTTAATAAAACTAATAGATAAAAGTATTGCCTTTTGCTTCCATTATTTAAAGTAAATGCTTCGGATTTGATGAATAAATTAAGTCATTCATTACTCATCAAATCCGAAGCATTTACTTCAAATAATAGAAGCAAAAGGCAACGCTTTTGTTTTATTCAATTGAGCCTTTTTATTGTTTATTTTGTTTTAATTAAATAACATAAAGTATTCTTTGCAGGTGTACTAAGTCTACTACTTTTGTTTACAGATATCAAGTCTTCAAGCAGACGAGCAAAAGCCGATACGGTTCACAGATTCACCGACGCACTACGCACACCCCTCATCATCATCCGGCTACGGGCATTCAGCCCAACCTCTCTCCGGGACCTCCGGCCTAGGGACCAACTACACATCCACCCAACCACCCACCCCTTCACCCAGACGCACGTCTTCTTCTACCTCAGACCACCTAGCAGACTTATACTACAACTACAGGGAAAACTTCCAACCATCCCCGTCGCAAGAACGGGACTTCTACTACCGCGGGGAACCTTACACCTACGATAGAACTGCAGAATACGTAGTCAAGCATCCCTACTACGGATACGACGAATGCTCCTTCGAATACAGGGAACCGACACCCGACTACAGACCCCCCACCACCCAGTACCTCACTCACAGAAGAACCCCTTCCAACTCCTCGGCTTCCAACTCCCATCCCGAAGAGTTCTCCCCTTCGAGACAATTCAGACCGGAGAAGTATCCAAAAGAAAGGCGAGAAGATTTTCGCGCGGCGAAAGCGGAATACCCTAGGAAAACCAGCGACTACTCGCTCCCCAGAGATTTTTACCGTCAAGAATCTCAAGACAGGGCCGAAGTCGAGCGACCCGCTAACTTAAGCTTGGAGTTAGGACATTCGAAACTGAGATCTAGTTTGAAGAAATACAATAAGAAATCTAGTGCGTCCGGTGGGAGTTCTGGGGGAGGTACGCCTACAAATCCTACGCCACCGGACAGCTTGACCAGCGAGACGGACAGCTCGTACGTGTCGGCGAGGGACGGCTCGAGCGGCTCGCAATCCCGAGTCAGGTTCAGCCCGGAAACTATGGAAGGCGGAACCATAGGCGCAGCCATCCCAGACAGGCGGCCATCCAAACATTCGTAGCGAAGGCTAAAAAAGTTCGACGACTACCTTGTTTGATTCCAAAGCGATACTGTATAATATTACGCTTGCGGGTAGTACGTGGAACGCTAAAGCTTAAGCCTTATTTTATGAACATTATTATTCAAACCTGAGAGTGAGATTTCGGGCTTATAAACGAGTATTGAATAGATATTCGAATTGATAAATCATTAGATCGTTTCACGTAGGCAGTTCTAGCCATAAGAATAATAACCACTGATTTAATTATATCATCGATCGTAAGGATAGTTATAGCACTCGATATATGATCGCCAGTGTTCCTGCAAAGGCCATATCCCCGATAACCGGCGGAAGGACTGCAATAAGCTATGTATAATGCAATTATTGTGTTCATTATTTAAAGTAATTGTGTAGTCTCATTGTACATTATGTATATTATAGCGGCGTACTTACGGAAGATGATCGGAAGTTTATTATGCACTACGTGCTTGTCAATCGACAATACAGTGCCTGTATGTAAGTAAATCTTATAGATACTTCTATTTATTTCAACTGTATATTTCATAGAGTTCTCGATTATTTCCATCTTATGTATGAACACTTTAAACACCAGATAGGGCAGCAAAAATAAGCACCAAATGCTTAGTTCGTGTACAAAAATGTAAATATTGCAAACTAGATAAGTAGGCACTACAAAAGCTTATATTTTATATTATATCCAGCATTTATTTTTGTTACAGTAATTGAAATCAATATTTGTTTTTATTTTGTTGAATTATAAATAGTACAAAGGTAATTTTTAAGAATGTTTTAAGAACGCGTGACGTTCGGTATAAAATTTATTTTAAACATTGACGTAAATATATCGTGTATATTTAAACTAACAGTTGAATATATTATGTATATCAAGTGAATAATGTGTTGTATGCATTTTGTACAAGTAAAGATCAAATGTTAGATATTTTTTACTAAAATATCAGTAATTAATTATACTTAGATGTAGAAAGAGCAGCTTTTGTATCCCACAGTGAAATATTTAATTAGATGATGATACATCTAGTCGGAAATTAGCAAATGAAATCGCATAATAATTATCCAGCTCATGATATTAAATTCGATATGATATTATATTCGCTCTTATACTCAAAACACTGGATTAATTTTTACTCAACCACGTTTCATAGTTTATTTTATTTATAAAGACCTATTTAATAATGGGAAATATTAAAAAAAATCTCACATGTAGCGTACTTAATTATTAACGTAAGAACTATATCGGAATTTAATTATAATAAAATTAGCTTTGATATTATTAGCAGAAAACCAGTGCCTGACATTTGCTGGAGTGGTATTTGAGATTACGACATGGAAAAGCGGTTTTGAAAGATTTTAATATTCATTTTATTTTTTGTTTATGGCCAGTACCTATGTTTTAAATTGTTTTTTTTTTTTTCAAAATGTTACTTGAAGTGCAATAAGTGAAATTATTTGCGTCCATATTTTTATTTTTATGTGTATTAACGAGAACCGTCGTGAATTAACAGTATTTTTCTCAGTATTCGAGATTTACTAATGTTAACTCTTCAACGCCCGGAAAATGAGACACAATAGAAAATCTATTGTGTCTCGGTCGCCAGCGACCGCTCCGGCGTTAATGAATTAAAATTAAATCCTAATATGTACTCTAAATTAAAAAAAAACTGTATTATTGTATGTATGTGTAGTCTATAATTTATTAAGTTAGCTTGAGTCAGTGCCAATATCCAGTGTTTAAGCAATATTGACTTAACTTTCAACTTCGATTCCAAGCTTCTTGTTTTAGTACAAACCAAAACACAACCAAATTATTATAAGAATCTCTTAATAAGTTTCAGAACCTGAGTCACAAATCGTCTCTAGTTTCAATGATTGTAACAATTTTGTAAATAATTATGCTTTTGAGATTCACGGCGCGATTACTTAAAAAACTCTAGTCTTGAAATTTTTATTTAATTTTTAATAACTGGCTTGTATTCGAGTGGTTACGAACGAATGGCGAACGTACTTCGATTGTTCTTTTAAAATTGTGTAAACGATACTATTTGGGCATTCCATTTATTTTATGTCAACCTTACATTCCATATTGTTTTATGTACGAAGGATATGCTCATAGAAACGTTCATAAGTCGGATGTAAATGGTGGTTTTGTGTGCCAATAACACGAGGTGGGAGGATGCCTTACATCTGTATGTTAAATCGACAAATAAAAGTTAAATTAAGCTTTTTATTTTGTCTTATTATTTCAATACCAATAATGATTTTTAACTCTGTCTCAGTGGAAGGCTTTTTGGATTACCTAGTTAGATGTAGGTGGCGCTTTTCGGTGTCTTTGAGATGAACTGCAAAACGGGATCGACAATACTATCTTTGACATTGACAAAAAAAAGGCTTTCTTGAAAATGCAATAAGATAATACGCTTTCAGATTTATTTTTTGTATTCGTGATGATAACTAAAACGTAATAAATTATGTACTTATATCTGCTAATTAACACAAGATAGGTAGTTTTGGATCTGTAGGTATAGAAGAAAGAAAACGACGATTTCTATAAAATGAAAATTTTATTTTCAATACTGAAACAGTGCATTAAAAAACAATGTACTTAACTTTATATAATGTTGTGCTCTTAATCACTAATATTATTTACATAAATTATATTCTCCTGACCCCTCTATACCTACCTACCTATAACCAGGATGTGAAAATATATATATCTAAGTACTTTATTTAATATGTAATCGACAACGTTAAGTTGTTTATTTGTTTTATGTTCGATTTATACGAACTCACACGAAACCACTTCACAGAATGGGGGGGAGTAAAGTTGGCTCACGACACAATGAAGAGGAAATCTTTTTCTTCCATGCCTACAACTGCTACAACTAACATCGTCTAACAATGATAATTGGACGTAGTTACGCAAAAAGAGTCCAATCCAGATCGATACTAAGGTCAGTCTTAAATCTTAATTAATAAATAATTGTGTTTTTCACCTGGGATCTTTTTCGACATTAAAGATAACATCCCAAAGACCCCCTGGTATCGATGTGGATTGGATCCTTTTTGCGTAACTACGCCGAATTATATACGTGACTACGATTACAGTTGAGTTCAGTGATCAACGATCGTGATGCGTGTGGCACTGGAGTACGACCGGTGACCACCAGGGGAGGGAGACGTGCTCCGGTCAAGGGAGCACGTCTCCCTCCCCTTTTTCACACGTATTTGTTACTATATGGAAGCGAAGCGAAGTGCCACACAAGTCTGGCTGGCGTATATCCGATATCTGCCGTGATTTCGTCGTATCTATCCCTATGGGGATTTCGCGAAATTCTTGGTAT
Source organism: Agriphila straminella (assembly GCA_950108535.1). NCBI lineage: Eukaryota > Metazoa > Arthropoda > Insecta > Lepidoptera > Crambidae > Agriphila > Agriphila straminella. Next base: position 7,557,136 of record OX467321.1, on the reverse strand, counting down.
CCTCATACCTATCCCTGCGTTATGGTATGGGTCAGTAGATAATTTCAGTCTGTAGAATTACGACAGGTTCATAGCATATGAAGGGCACACGGGAAGAAGGGGCTCATCGACATTTTTAATCAATTCGAAGTTCAAACTAACAATAATTGCATTCGAAAGCATTTTTGACAGAGTCTTTCAAATGACATATTCAAAACAAACTAAAAGGGGCCCATTTCTCGTTAAATCGTCTTAGTAAAAATAAAGTATAAAATCTTTAATTAGCATTTTATTATATTTTGCTTGACATTTGTACTCAAAACAAACTGAGTCCATTACATATTCAAAACAAACTAAAAGGGGCCCATTTCTCGTTAAATCGCCATAGTAAAAATAATAAACCATTCAACTTTATTCAGCCATTTTCTCTAATTTTGATAATTGCCGATGAGCTCCTTCTCCCCGTGTGCCCTTCATATGTGACCTGATTTAGGTGGAGCTGGTGCTAGGTATTCAGTCAAAATAAAGTTGCTTGCAACATAAGCACTAACACACCTTCATCTTCTCACCTATGCCAGTACTAACGCGCGTGCTGTTTGCGTTTGTTTCGTATAAGGAGATTCACGAGTGCAGCCCTAATTACCTAATTTGAACGCGTCAGATTTTTACCCCAAAATTAATTTGTAAAAAAAGATCTCGTGCATGGAAGATATTTTTTAACAAAAATTTCAAAAACTGTATACAGTTAAATACTACCCTTATCCTTAGAACTATTATGTTCTTTCATTTCAATTGGTTTCTTTTAGCTTTACAACCCTGTTTTTTTCTAAAATTTCAAAACCAAATACCTCCTTATCTTAATCATATTACTTGGATCTCACCAAAGTTAATTATATCACATTATTTCAACATTACCTACTTATATTCCAGTATAGTTTACGCACTTTTTAACATCGAGCCATGCTCTTAAACAACAAAAAGTATGTAAGCTGTGCGAGCTTCACAGACGGAAAACTTTATGTACTTTTTTATGCACAACGGGATAGTGCTTGGCCTTCACCTCACGATAAAGACCGAAGAAGGAAACGCACCACACCCGGAAGCCGGAACCCTCAACCACTCCACCGGGGAAGGACCTTACCTCTAACCGGAACACATTATGTTAAATTGTTATGAAAAAAATTGTTTCATGTGATGTGACAGACGAAGATTTAAATCTTTGGTGTATGTTCCTGTAAAAACTTGGGGCAATCAACACACAGATGAACAGTTTTAACTTAAGTACCAGTCACTTTTTATTTACCACTACTTTTCGTCTATCTCGCTCCCACTAGTCCACATTTAACACACACAATAAGAAACCGTTCAGTTCAAAAGCAGGCCTTAAACAGGACTGCTTAAGGCCTGCTTTCATACTAACCGTTGAGGTCATAGTACGAAAAAGTAATGCAGTTCAATATAAGCCCTGCTATAAGAGTTCATAGTAAGGCCCCTGTTGCGAAGTTTGTTTCTTTTTCTTATGTAAATGTTAGCACAGAACAGTTCTCCATTTTAGCACTGGAATATATATATTTTTTACCCCGATTTTAGGCTCCGGCGCCGCGCCGGTCGGGTTTCGTCCGGTGCCATCTAATGGGCCCTCCACACCACATGCAGGCCCGACCCCAGGATCGTGGAGGCGCGGCCTTCCGGCCAGATCTCAGCGTGTGAGGGGGAGGCGCGGCCTCCTCAGACTGAAGAGGCCGCGCCTCCTCTCTGCGTGTAGAGGTCCCATAAGTATTTGCAGCCCTAGATTGCACAGATAAGTACACAAAGCATGAAATTCGAATGTAAGGATTAAAAAAATATAATTGAGGTAAAAGCTTTTTACACTATGATTTGAAAGGAAAATTATTACCAAAATAACGAGATCTAGTTAAAATAATTTCTATTTTTTTGCTCATTAAAAATACTTATTAGTATTTAGGTATTTTAGGTAGGTAGTAGGTACTTTACATATTTCCAGTTCATTAATTTTATAGGATTAGTTGGTACGTACGATAATTCGAATTACTTTTTTATTTAAATATTTTTGCTGATAACGTAAGTACATGGTACACAAAAGAGGTAAGGGGGGGATCTAATAGAAATGCTTGTAAAACATATAAGTACCTACCTACGTGCCGTTTTTTTGAGAAACAGAAATTCACGAATATAGGTAGGTACGGTACATGCATGGTGAGGACATCAGCATCATCCACCCCATCGATCGTACGCTAGAATAGAAGCGACCGAAGATTAAAAGTCAGAGGGTTAAGATAGCTGTCCTAAAAAATCTCCGGGTCTGCTCTTATTTGAAAGGTGGCAGCCCTAATTCTACACCGCAGTGTATTTTAGTACGGAACTCTCGTCGGTGCGCGAATCCGAGGCAGACTCGCGTTTTTTTTTTATTTACCTTGTTGGAGTTTTGAAAAGTGGGTAGGTACTTAACCCACAATAAATCCTAGTGATATAAAGTCTGTACCTGCTGTTATGTTAAGACTCCCACGCTCCACTCCGCCATTCTTACGTGAATGTGTTATTAAAACTTTTGGATTCAGCAAAGTGAAAAGTTTTTCCATTCTTTGGAAATTGATTGCATGACCATAATCAACTTACACTATCAAGAGAGGCTGTTTTTCAGAATCATATAATATCAAAGGCAGCAATATCCACTCAATGACATTTCGAGTAAAACTATAAAACATTTTTTTATTATTATTGATTGATTTGTATAGGACAATGCCGGGTTTGTTATGAACTCTATTTTTCAAACTGTATTTTGTAAAGGATTTGCCACATAATGTTTAATGTCGTGGTAATGTGTTTACCTATATCTAACTAGGTACCTACGTCCATAGATTAATAAAACGCCATTTTTAATTCATGTTTGACATTGAGTGAAAATTGCCGCCTTTGATATTATATGATTCATTAAGGATTCATTGAGTAACTTCAATTAATTAATATTAGTCTCATCTGGTGCAAATGGAACATGAACGACAAAAGCCAAACATTTTAAAAAGTCTTCCTAAAATACGAAACTCGTTTTAACCGTTTTTTACCACCAAAGAAAGGTCAAGAGTCACGGCTTTCAAACTGTTACCTACCAATCAAATTTTATACCTATAAAAATCAGTTAAAATCATAACATTCATTTGTTTAAAAGCGTAATTTTTTTTGGCGCGTCTTTAGTTGGCATCATGAATGTCGGAAGAAAATAACAAATTGGTCAAAATTGAACAATGCGCTGTGATTAAATTCCTCAGTCGAGAAGGAAAAACTCTTAAGCTGATTCGAGAGCGCATGTTAAAGGTGTTCGGTGATTCATGCCCTTCAGAATTCAATTCTCATTCACTTGCTTCTCACCCACAGCTTAGAAGACGATCCTCGTAGTGGACGGCCAATTTTGTAGTAAGTTTGCAGATAATGTCAAAAAAGTGAAGCAACTGAGCCTGGCTGATCGGCGAACCAAGCAGTGGCAGTTAGCTAGAGATGTTGGAGTTAAAAGGAACGAGTTCTCAAAATAACTCATGAATATTTGAGGGTGTCCAAGGTGAGTAGTAGGTGAGCGCGCGTTGGGTGCTTGGGTGCCTAGAATGTTGACGCCGTTTGATAAGAAAAGGCGTGTGGAATGTTGTCAAGCATTTTTTTGACTTAGTGAAGGACAAAGTAGAAGAAACTATTTTGCAAATAGACTAGTGACCTGTGTGTGATGTAACATGAATTCGCCAGTGGGACCCGAAAGTAAAGTCAATGCAATGGCTATTTCAAGGTGAAAAGCCACCAAAGAAGTTCAAGGTCCGGCCATCAGCAGGCAAACTAATGGCAACAATATTTTGGGATGTTGAAGTGATTTTAATGATAGATTATTTACCAAGAAAAACAACAATGAATGCTGAGTATTATGCAAGATTACTTGACCGGTTTCGTGAAGAAATAAAAGAAAAAAGAAGAGGCAAACTCCGTTAAGGCGTTCTGATTTTGCACGATAATGAGCCTGTACACACCGGCCTTTACGGCGCGGTCATCCCTGAAGAAAAATGGCTTTGCAGAGATCAACCACCCACCCTATGCCTATAGTCCAGAATTAGCCCCCTGTGATTACTTGCTATTTGGAAATTTAAAGAAAAAATTGAGAGGTCGCAGATTCTCTACCGACGAAGAAATGAAGGACGTTGTGATTGTGAACGACCATTTTGACGAGCAAAACAAATCATATTTTTTTTAATGGTAACTTATTGAGAAATGTCCCTTAATGTATTTCAGTTGAAGGGACTGAGTATATTGAAAAAAAAAACATTTTTTATGACTTTTCTTTCATGCTTAGGTAGATTACTTATCAGCCTCCCCTCTTAAGTACCAACACAAACACATTGGTGACGAATTTTTAATAAATCGCTTATAAAACCTCGTTGAAATACCGAGTTCATTTCTGCCCGGATGACCGCGTCGCGTCTGCCGGTCAGCAACGGCGATAAAAACTCAACCAGTTTGGTTGGATCCGTCGCTGCAAACAAGTTGCCTATTATCACACTACGCTACCGTGAAGAAACAAGACATAAAACTTGATGAATATCCTTTCCCAGCCGCACATACAATATTTTGTTTGTACAGAACAGTCAGATGTATCAAATTCGTCACGCTAGACAGAATCGTATTTTTTTGCCTTTGGTGTGTGTGTAGTGTAACCGTTGTACCTGCGATGTGGTTTTACCTGCTACTAACAGAGACATTCTTGTTACACGTGTGCTTTCTTATTATACACACACACCTGTCTCTACAACGGTGAATGACGTGTATACTTAGGACTGCCGAATTTAAGCAACAATTAAGTATCGAAGTAGCATTGAATGAAAAACTCTGAAATACTAGCTTTTCCCCCACGTGGACTACGCAGCACAAAACGTCTGAACACTGGTTGTTTATTAGCGACCATAATTTGTATACTCATAGATATTTTCTATACTTAAACGAAAAAATAAGATACGTTTTTTCTCCATATTTTTCTGCCTTCTTTGCGTCTTTTACACCATTTGACTATAAAGGACGTCATTTCTAAAAAGCTCTCTCTTTCTATCTTTTCTCTACAATACAAACTGCAATTTATTGAAAAGAACACTAACGTCAGTCACAGGGTGCGAGGCTGGCCCGACTAAAGCTGAGCGGGTTGTACTTTTTCGGCGCCGTGGTACCTTTTTTTAAGGAATATTTGTTTGCAATTACACTTCCATAGATTTTAGTTCGCTGGTGCAGGCGGAGACCCGTGCCCAGCAGTGGGATAAAAAGTAGCCTATGTCTTTCCCCAAGGTCCCATCTAAATCCATACCAAATTTCGTCAAAATCAGTCCCGCGGTCTAGGGGTTAAAAAGGTAACAGGCAGATTTACTTTCGTATTTATAATATTAGTATGGATTTAATAAATATGAGGAATTAAAACTTCTGCAAATCAGTTGAAGCTAACGACGAATGTGAGAAAGTAGGTAATACTACAGAATACATAATGGTAGTAACTACACTACAATACCCGAACCGAACTTTTTTTGAGTAGGTAGGTACCTAATCGTGAAAATTCACGGCGAGTCCTACCTACCTACCTATCTTTAATGGACATTACGTGTAGGTATTAGGTATGAAACAAGACACAATTAATTTTTAACGGGCGCGAGAGCTATTATGTTCCTATAAATAAAGACACCAAATGGCCCGACACCATTGTTTTGGATAGTGATCAAAATTTTTGGAACAAGTCAGATTTTTTAGGCTTTATTACTACTTTATTTACTATATCTACTATAATAACAATACATAATAGTAGGTAGAAGTCTATTAGACAACTTTTTAATTTAGATTACCTACTTATTTCTCGAGTAGTTATTATCGACTGGCCTGTGGTTTTACATCAGTGGTGGTGAATTTACAAAATACGTCCTCCCGATCACGGACAGAGCTTCATTGTTTTCACCCAAATTGGATAGCATCCAATTAAAGTCAAATAATCATTGGTCGCCATCGCTACAAAATACAAATGATAAGCCTTTCCTCGTATAAAAGTACCTATTTATTAGTACCTAAACACTTGATCTATCCCCTTAATCAAAGATAATTATACCCCTACACATACTGGGCTCGCTCGACTTGTCATCTTTTTACAAACTGTATTGAACTACTCTACCGTGACATTGGTTGACCCTGACGGTTCGTCTTTTTTATCAGTTAGGCCGGCCACACACAGACGGAATCCCGTTACGGAATTCCGAACGGAATTTCGATAATGTATGAAGATTCCGTACGGGAAAATCCCGTATGTGTGTGGTAGTCCACAGATTTGTATGGATTAGCTGCATTCGTAATCACGTATGTACGGAATTCCGAACGCAGCAATTGCATACAAAATCTATGGGCCTGCCACACACATGCGTTAACGTTCCGTACGTTATTTTATCCGTTACGGAATTCCACATGAGAGCCCGTGCATTCGGAATCCCGCACGGAAAAAAGCCATTCCGAACGCAAGACTACCATAGATTTTGTATGGGTCGCAACACACAACCATTTTTATTCCGTACGGTCTATGTGTAAGTGACGTATACAAACACCTACACCTTTTTTATTACAGCTCTGGATACCAGACTTTTGGCAAACCCTTTATTATTTTGCTTAGTTATTATGTAGTTCTAGTTTCCAAAATAGCAATAGAATTGACCTGTGCGTAATATAAATAATAAATAGTCTATAATTATGTAGTTTTTGTTTATTTTTAGAAAAATAATTCATCTTCGCTCAATGTTTCCTCATCAAAGTTTAGCGTCTGACTGAGCCGTGATTCCGAACGAAAAAAAAACGTCTGTGTGTGGTGGTACGTACGGAATCCCGTACGTACGGAATTCCGTCTGTATGTGGCCAGCCTAAGTACCTTGGTACCTTGTAGGTATCTCTCACATCAATAGGAAACGACAATCAAGGAATCCAATCCTCACTCTTGCAGATATCTTGTCATACAAGTGTTTTCTCAATAGTAGAAATACTAGATTACCTTAAATCATCTTAATTTTTAACTTAGTCTTTTCGAGACATACAGTTTGTTGACAAGTTATTTTTAAAGCTTACATAATATAGGTACCTACCTATTAACCAAACATTCGTCTCTAAATCGCCACGGTAAGGCAGAGGGTGGAAGCCCGACTTTTCACCCCCAGCTTATATTTCAAGCTCGCCCACGCATGATTTCCTTACAGTAGGTAGAAAAATATAAAAATTCAAGTAACTAGGTACCTACCTACCTACATCTTTGATGTGTTTTAGGCTGTAGTTTTATCAGATTTTTTTGAAATTCCATACAAATCTATACCTAATCATCTAGTAAAGGATCGTTTCATGTTGTTTTGTCTGCTTAGCCGTTTCTATCAGTAGGTAGGTACTTACCACGAATTACAGAAGGTTCCCAACTACGGAAAGGTGCCATGATTAGAGAGATAATTTCAATTAATTCGACTTCATAAGAACAGAAGTGAAATAGTGGCTTATTTGCGGCATTGATTCTTTATAGAAGACATTACTGCACAAAATTTTAGCAAACATTTTTAACTTTAGGTGTGGTGGCATTAAAAATTGTGGTGCCGCAGTGCGCGCTTGGACTAAGGCGGTCGAAAGGTCTTTGCAACTTCGGGCGTAGGTACCTACGAAAATATTTACAGACTGCGCCCTTCAGAAGGGCACTCTGACTGAGCGGATTGTCGGCTTGCAAGATGGCTCATCTCGCCAAATATTACCAACATACCTATCGATTTTAAGTAAATTTTCAAGAAATAGCATCGCTTTCCACAAAGCCTTATAATTTATCAGTGCAATAGACCGTGCTATCTTTGATTAAATGCTCATAGTTATGGATTGATTGGACAACGCGAATTTATACCTATTTCCTTTCATACAAATACTTTAGTAACCACATGTAGGTACGTTATCAGCAATATAAGAAATCGACTAGAAATTTAATGTACAAATTTGATTAGGTACCTACTATATAAGTACCCCCTAATCTAATTAATAAAAAATAATACATTACTTACCATCTACATGTCACGTCGTAACATATACTTACTTTCTACTTTCACTCCTAAAACTGTTGTTTGGTATTTAATTGTCCCAAGTAAGAGGCACTGAGGCATCGAATAAATACCTACTTACTTAATTATACGGAGGGCAGAGCACCTAGTGCTTCTTTTAATCTACTTTTGTGGCAGTCTAGTAAATCACTTGTATTTTAATTTAAAAATACTGTTGGCAGTTTGGACCATTACAGAAATTCCAACATTATCTTTGTTTCCCATGTCCTACGGACGCGCCAGAAGATATGCTATCTTTGTAAATTAATATTTTTTGCTTAGTTAAAAGCAGTTGGTACTTTTGTTATCGGTTATACTATACTACACTATACCCTAATGGACTGACTCCAAAGCCTTATATAAATAGAGATTAAAGCTATCTCAAACACGTCCATGACAGCGTCGAAATAAATATTAGATTTACGTTTTAAACATGAGATTTTTTTTATCTAGAAGGCCTGACTTGCGATGTGCCAAAAATAATATTGAATAAGAGCTAATGACGGAAAAAATAATAACGATAGCTATAAACACTGTAGTAACATAAACAAATAAAACTTATTTATGTTCTTTCACTACACAACATGCAATATTTAAGCGCTTTACACAGCTGACCTGCCGCTGACAGACAATACACACAATTATATATTATGTAAATGTTAACTACTGCCACAAATAATTATATTATGTATTATTATGATGTATAATTATGTAAGTAAATAAGGACACAACAGGGAGGGGAATAATAATATAGAAAAAAAATAGAGAAATATACAATAAATCTATTTAAACATGAAATTTATTAAAGATTAAAAACATACAATGCTTTGTTTTACACAAAATAAAATACCTGGAGGATTGTGATGGGAGCCCGGGCGCGCAACTAGCTGAGGCGGGGCGGCCCAAACCCCCACCCTGATCAGATATACATAGTGCGACAGGTCCATAAGTCCAATAATATAATACCATATCATACGATAAAAAGTGGGTACACATATATGATACTGTCAAGCCAACTAAACTCACAGATAGTCATGTCGCTCTCTCGCGAATATAAAACTATGTTAAATCTTACAAAAATACTTATGCGACTAATTTAAAATGCACATAGAGGATCTCGCTTCTCGACTACAAAAATATTTTGAGATTGGAATGAAATCTTTCTTTTAAGCTTTCGGCCTGGGAACAATCACAAATAAGACGGCGTTTTGAACGTCCGTACACGTCCTAAATATTAATTATTTCTTTTTTGAGTCTTAAAGCTAACCGATAGAACCTGTCCATTGAGCGTGTATCCGTTGAGCGCCTGAATGGCCATTGCAGCCTCATCATATTCCCTCATATTGACAAATGCAAAACCTTTGTTTTTCTTGGTTTCTGGATCTTTAATCACCTTAATGGAATCAATGGCACCATATGGACCGAAGAGTTGCCACAGTGCCAGTTCTTCGGTGTCTTCACCGATGTTGTATACATACACAGTGGTCTGGTGTGGTGCAGGAGGCGCGCCCAGGAGCGGCACGGGGCTCGCAGGCGCCCCTAGAAGAGGCAGTGGAGAATGGTTTGCTGCCGCCATGGGGTTGAACCGTTGCTGGCCCTTGTTGATGAATGGGAGGGCCTTACCGGGTGATGGGAGTAGTGGTGGTGGTGAAGCTTGAGGAAAACCAGGAGCGAACGCCGCGGGCCGCGCGCCGAAGGCTGCACTCAGATTCGTGCCATTAAATGCAGAAGGAGCCGTGCCGTTGAAGACTGCGGCAGCGCCGTTGTATGCCAGTGGAGTAGGGCCTACTACTCGCGGAGTAGGGCGAGGAGCATTCTTATTCGCGTTTGGTTTGTTGGCGAACTTCACAACTATCGGGCCCGCTGCCGGGATCGGAGTCTGTGCGTTCATATGTTTAATAGCTTCTTCAGCCTGCGGTCGAGTTTCAAAACACACAAAACCAATCCCTTGTGATACGCGGCTGTTGGTTATATTTCCAAATTGACTAAAAAGAGTATTGAGACGCTCTAACGTCATATCAGGAGGTAGATTGCTAATGTAGAGGTTCGATTCGGTGTCAGGCTTGTGACTGACTTTGTTTTCTGGATTCAACAAAGCGAATGATACTTTCAAAGTCTTTCCTTGCATCAGCAGGCCGTTGAAAGCAGCCCGCGCCTTCTCGGCATCCTCGTGTTTTTCGTATTCCACGAAGCCATAACCTCTGTTCGCTATCAATTTACAGCTCTCAATTTTGCCCATCGCAGAGAACAATGCGTACATCATGTCCCGCGTCATCAACTCGGGTATGTAATTGACCATGAGTTTGGTCGGTGACACATTGGAATTATTAGCGTCGCCGCCGCCATTCTCCATTTCGTTTTTTATCATTGTTCTTGTAACGTGAAACTACACTACAGAAAATAAAATACTAATGAAACTCACACTCTCCGACGGAGTTACTTCATTTGCGATATACTAACGAACAAAGAAATAACACAAAAAAGTCACACGAAAACGCCAACCAACGCCGGTTCACAAGTTCATCATCACACGACCGACAAGTTTGTTTTCAAAATGTTACCAGGATTTACACTTGAATTGAATTTTATTTGTCCATATAACGTCGGATATTTTGATTATTAAGAATATTCTTCGTTTCTTTCTATTTCCGAATATAAAAAATAACTCCACACGTGTGTGTTCGAATATAATTAACAGTTGTCAAAATTTTTAGTAATTTTCATTTTCATTTTGTTCGCGTGGCATTGTTATATGTTCATTCTGGCAGACTAATCGCTAAGTCATCAGTCACGTGACCGATTCATATTTTTGTGGTGTTTTTTTTAAGCCGGTGACGTATATGTATGTGGGTAACAAATGTGTCAAAGAGGTCCTTTTCAAAAACAAGCAGCAAGAACTAGAAAATGCGCCAAGGAGTCCCGTACACGATTCCGAAAACCATTTTACCAACTGACAGTTCCCATAAAAATATTACCCATTTATAATTCTCACCGAATGAACTACAGACCAATGAACGTTTGACCAACGCAACGTTTGTGTTTCCTGCAGTTCACCGAATGAATGTTAGCCCGTAGTACCATTGACATTACGTACAATTTCCTACTTCGCTTTTGACTGCAGAGATCATTATCCGATCATGGAAAGTAATAAAAAAGTTAAGTGAAAATGAAAATATTATCCCAGTTTTATAATTTTAGACCTAGAAATAACGATGATAGTCAATAGACATCACATACCAGATGGCGGAGACACCGTGAGTTTGGTAAGCCACTGGCAGTTCAGCGTGTATCGGTGGTCACCAACAGCAGCTGCTAGTGATGGTGGTGATGGTGGTGGTGGTGATGGTGGTGGTGGTGATGTTGGTGGTGGTAGTGGATCGTCCAAGCCCATCTGAAAAATTGTGAAAATAAATTATGGTATAGGGAATTGTGAAAATAATATATGGGGGTTCGAAGGATATTTATTATCCAAACTCCAATCATGGGTTTAAATTGTATTTTTTTTACCAAAATGGTACCTACTATCCGAAAGCTAATAGCCTAAGTTACTTAAGAAAATACCAAAATCACTATAGGTGTGCCGTAGGTGTTTTCAAATTGGTTCAGTCGTCTTCGAGTAATCAACTAACATTCATTAAAAAACAACATTCCGACGAATTAAGAACCTCCTCCTTTTTTTGAAGTCGGTTAAAAATAGGTAACAGATCCCCTTCCCCCGCGGACGTGATCGAGAGTGGACGTGTACACTAATTTGTGTTGCGGAATTAAATTAAATTTAAAATTAAATTCAAAATATTAAAGTCAGTTGTTGGTGCGGTTCGAACTCACGTCTCGCGCCGCTCCGTGGATACTTTTGCCTGAGGTGAGACGCGTTGAGCCATCGAAACAATACACGCAGCGACAAAACCAAGCATCATTTTGGTGGAGACTGGAGACACGCTACGGAAAACACAGTGCTACACGTCGCTACGAGCTACGCGCTCAGCTACGACATCAGCCGGTGACTACGGCGGACGGACGACTATTATAGTGTTAAGTGTACCCTGTTATTTTTTTCAACTGTGACTAAACGAAACCGAACTAACAATGCCATTGCCTGTGAGACGCACTCCCCCCCCCTCACCGAAAGCTAAAGGATCGCGTAATAAAAAGGTCCCCGGCTTGACCGCTTGCAGCGATACGGATAATAGTCAACAAATGCTACAACACTGCGACTCCGCACCGGACTTACACGCGTTAACAAAGGTAAATGAACGGAAAAAACGAAAATTAGATGATGAGAATACTAACTTAATGGCAATGATGAACGAAATGTTCTCCACATTTTCAAACAGGCTGGATAAAAAAATCACGGATTTGCATGATACAATTAAATCAATTCAACATCAAAATCTGGAACTTACCAAAAGCATTGAAGTCATGTCAAGCAATCACGATGCGTTATTATCCCGAATATCTCAACTTGAGACGGAAAAGAAGCAAGATAAAAAAGTAATTACACTGCTGGAGGATAAATTGGAATTTATGGAGAAAAAAATGCGTGCAACGGGATTGGAGATTCGAAATATACAAAAAATAACTGGCGAGTCAAAATCCGATTTGTGTGAGATAGCGAGAGGGCTTGGGAAGGTCCTAAATACTGAAATCAAACCTACTGAAATTAAGGACATATATAGAACCCCATCAAAAGATAACTCGTTCCCAATTATATTAGAACTTACCACAGTTTTACAAAAAGATAAAATTTTGGCTGAAGTTAAAAAATTCAACAAAAATAAGACAAAAGGCGACAAGTTAAATAGCAGTCATTTGCAGTTGAATCAACCTACCAAACCTATTTTTATATCGGAAACACTCACACATAAAACGCAAAGACTGTTTTACTTGGCCAGGACTTACCAAAAAAACTACAACTACACCTTTTGCTGGACATCACATGGGGTCGTCTATCTTCGTAAAAATGAAAACTCGCCACAAATCAAGATAATATCTGAAGATGACCTAGAAAACTTGAGGAAGAAGGAATGACTAGATAGTAATTTTCTTAAAATAATAATACTGCACGCTTACTTTTGTTTCTATAATTTAAAAATTACTTTCCTGTTATATACTGGTTATATAGCTATTTCAAAGATAAGTTTCTTGCATGATAATTTTAAGAACAGTTATTTGTTTAATATTTTTCAAAGAATTTGTTTATATTTATTCCTTTCTACTATAAATTTAACTCACACAAAAACTCAAAACAAAAACAATAATACACACGCTGCACACACAAAAACACAAAAACAACAATTTTTTATACACTTTAACATTAATACACAAAAACAAAATAATATCAATTACTATCATAAATTACTGCTATGCATACATATACAATGGTTTTACTGTCCACAATTGTTTATTACACAAAGAATCACTATCTGGTGGAATGTAACGGTTTTCTATCAAAATGTTGGATAACGATATATATAACGAGTTAGACTCGTCACTTACTTTTTCTTTTGAATGTGACACCGAAAAGGTACGCACCTACATTCAACCAGAGAAGTCGTCACTATCTGTTTTGACACAAAATATATGTAGTATAAATTCCAACATGCCTGGTTTTGAAGTTTTACTTGCTAACCTAAACGTAACCTGTGATGTTCTGGTACTCACCGAATGTTGGCTATCTTCTATACCGACCATTCCTGTACTCGAGAGTTACAACTCTCATCACACCAAAAATAATTTAAATCAAAACGATGGGGTTGTGATCTTCGTGAGAAACAATTTGACAGTAAACGTATATGAACCTAGTTTTCAGGAAGCTACCGGTCTCATAATGGAAATTGATCAGGATCATGCTATAATAGCCATTTATCGATCACCATCCTTTAAAAATACTGACAGATTTCTATCTAGTCTTGACGAAGTATTACAAAATTTGTCTCGGATCAAAAATATAACATTAGTCGGAGATATTAATATTGCTATAAATAAAGAAAAAAGGGATTTAAACGCTGATCGCTATCTTAATCTTGTTGCTTTTCACGGTCTCTTCCCGGGACACACTTTTGTTACTCGAGATGCCAGTGGGACATGTCTTGATCACATAATGATAAAAACACAATACGAAGCAGTAACTATCGTAGTCCAAACGACATTAACTGATCATAAAACTGTAATCCTAAATATAAACACAAAATTGAAACGTGATTTGAATAATACTATTACTAAAGTAAACTATACACAACTTGATATAGATATAGCTAATATCGACTTCAGCATAATTTATGACATAAAAGATCCAAACCAGGCGATGACATATCTAATTACCAAAATAGAAGATGCAATAAATAAAAATTCAAGGACAGTGACGATATCTCGTAGAAAAAGAATAATTAAACCATGGATTACGGTTGGTTTACTAAGATGTATTAAAAACAGAGATAGGTTACATAAAAAATCCAAATCTAATCCAAACAATGAAGTGCTAAAAATAACGTATGCCAGGTACAGAAATTTTTGTAATAAAACTTTAAAGAACGTGAAAAGAGCATATGAGAAGCAACTTATACTTGATGCAGGAAATGATACAAAAAAGGTTTTTAATGCTATAAAAGACATCACACACTCAAACAAAGAAAAAAGATTTCCTAAGGAACTATTAACTTTATCGGATTCCCCTCAAGAATCAGTAGAACTGATTAATAATCATTTTGTCAATGTGGGCCAGTCTTTGGCTAGTAAAATAAATAACAATAAATGTGGTTACAATCCAACAAATACACCAGCTAAGAGTGAATCATTTGTCTTACTAGACACTGACTGGGAGGAGCTTGAATTGCTTATATCTGGCCTTAAGAATGACTGCTCGGTAGGGATAGATAAAATATCAAATAAAATATTAAAAAACCATAAACAAACACTAATACCTCCGCTATTATATATATTTAATTTGTGTCTGCAAACTGGTACTTTTCCAGATATACTAAAGAGATCATTAGTCTCCCCAATATACAAGAGTGGAAACAGATACAGTGTGTCGAACTATAGGCCCATTTCAATACTACCTTCACTTTCAAAGATTTTGGAAAAAATTATAAATAATCAATTAATAAATTATATTGAAAAGTACAACCTCTTATCAGACAAACAATTTGGTTTTCGTCGAAATAAATCAACTAATGATGCTGTGCTAAGTCTCACTGATTTTATTGCTTCATCCCTTGACAAAGGTAAAAAGAGTATTGCAATATTTTTGGATCTAGCAAAAGCCTTCGACACTGTGTCTGTCCCACTCTTGTTGCGTAAGTTGGAAAGCATGGGTATACGTGGAAATCAATTAAAAATATTTGAAAATTATTTAAAGAACCGTTGCCAATGTGTAAAGGTAGGCACGTGTGTCAGCAGCAGTCTTCCGATTGAGTACGGCGTGCCTCAGGGAAGCATTTTGGGACCAACACTCTTCCTTATCTATATCAATGGACTAACTGATTTAAAAATGCCACAGGGTGAAATTATCTCATATGCAGACGACACCGCTCTTGTCTTCTCGGACGTATCATGGGAAAGGGTTTTTCACAATGCACAAATTGGCATCAATATTGTTAGAGAATGGCTTGCTGATAACAAATTAACACTAAACCTTAACAAAACAAAATATATTATATTCTCAATACGACCACTATCCTTAACTGAAGAGTATAAAATTGTTGCTCATGACTGCTCCCTATCGAACCCTGAATGTACTTGTATGATACTTGACAGAGTGGATAGTATAAAGTACCTTGGGGTCGTCATAGATGCTCATTTGGACTTTCGAGAACATATAGAATTAGTAAGCTCTAGAGTACGCAGATTAATATATATCTTTAAGTGTATAAGGTATATTTTGGAACCCTACCGCCTAAAACAAATTTATTATGCACTGTGTCAATCCTTACTTAACTATTGTATAATAAGTTGGGGCGGAGCTGCAAAAACAGTGCTAAAGCGATTAGAAATAGCGCAAAGGGCAATACTTAAAATTTGTACATTTAAACCTTTTCTTTTTCCAACAACTGCATTATACAACCTTTGTGACGTTCTCACAGTCCGTCAGCTTTATATTCTTAACCTTATGATTCGACAGCATACTCAAATTGAATTTGACCCTTTAATACTAAATACTCGTAGGGGATTCACATGTAAACTCGATGATTGGTTTTGTACTGCTTTTAGTCATAGGTTTTCAAAATTTCTCGGTCCAATAGTATACAATCAAGTTAATAAAGTTCTAAACATATATCCATTAACTATTCCTAAGCTTAAAATTATTACATCTAAATGGCTCAAAACCCTGACGTATGATGAAACCGAAAAACTGCTAGAGGTTAGTAAATAAATAAAGGCTAGCTAAATAAACTCATTCTGTAACTGAAATACATTAATAAGTTCATATTTTATTTAATATTATATTACGTGCACACACATACATACACACTCACACACACACACACATACACACACACACACACACACAAATACATGCTGGTAGAGAGAAAGGAACACAAGACTTTTTTATTAAACTCATTCTACTATATATGTTTCATTTAAAGTAGTTTCATAAAAAATGGACTTACATTGATCATGTCCAAGGGGTCTGGCGCTGTATGCCGTAATACAGGCTTACGCCTAGCTCGGCAGCAGATACTTATTTATGTTAACATTGTTAGTCCTAGCTTAATTAATTAAGTTAATAAACATGTAATTACTTATTTAATGAAATAAACTATTCTATTCTATTCTATTCTAGATAACACTTTATTACCTAAATATAATGAAGTGCATAAGAAATTATAAAAAAGCAAATACATACATCAACCTCAATCTGTACACTCTTTAAGCCGATGACATTTTGGACCCCCATGAGGCTGAGAATTCTTTCCTCTATGGGGGTCAAAACATCATCCCACGCTGGTCCACCACCTGTGCCACTGCCATGTGCCTTAATAGCCCCCCCCCTCTTCTTAACTTTGGACTTTTGGTCACTCCAGTACTATTATAAAGAGCAATACATAGGAAAATGTTAGTTAAGCTTTAAGCCTCACTATAGCACACACACATTCCATGCTTGGATCACATATGCCTAGTTTTATTGCACGAAAAAATAATAAATACAAATAACAACCGTGTACAGTGATTCCCGAACTAGACTAAGCCTGTATCTTGGTGAACCGAAAGCATTTAAAATATTCGTAATGATCCATGTTTAACCCTGTTTAATTTATTTATTTTATGGAAACATAATAAAAAGGACAGTGGTGTCGATTTGGTTGGTATAACTAAACTAAATTGACAGGACTAAACTTAATTTTAGCATCCTGTTCTTGTCTTTTCGTTACCAAAAGAGAAGGATGGTAAACTAAATTTAGTTTAATCCTGTCAATTTAGTTAAGTCGTTGCCAACCGACTCGACACCAGTGTGTAAAAATAGTAAAAAATACCTACAACAAATAAATGTAGTGGACAAATTAATTGTATCTTTGTATATTACCTAATCTAATGATTGAAGGTCACAACACAGCATATTGCTTTGCCTGAGGACAGAGCGCTGATATTCTATCAGAAACAAACACCAATGACAGTGATTTATGTAGGTATAAATACATATTACAGGTAGATTGTATATATGTGTTATAACAAGAAGAATAATAAAGTAAGAAAACATATTAGTATAAATAAATAAAGAGAGTGATACACGTTTCGCTGAGCCAGCAAGCAGCCATATGAATCATAGAGGGTTCTGACACATAAAAATAAAGATCACTTACTTGTCTCCACTCTTTAGCAGTCTTGGTGACGCCATCACCCACTGCATTTAAGTTTGACGCCAATGCCTCCCACAGGCTAAGCATTTTCTGCTTAGCCTGCGAGACACCCAATTGCGTCGCTCTGGCTTGCAGTGGGTGACCCTCCATCCACGTTACCAACATTTCAAGCTGCACCCCCGACACTTTTCGATTTGCCGGCATCTGAAATGCGTTAAAAAAACTGAAAACCTTACAAAGATAAGCAAAATGCAAGTGGTTGGCCATGGCAGAAAAGCTTCTTCCCTTTTGTTATAAAAGCACCATACACCAAGAAATTCACAGGATACCTACTCACGATTCACGATTAGTTTTAGCCAACTTTCAGTTTTTCTATTTATTTTACTGCTTGCCAATGCTTCATAAAAAAGTAAGAAAAAACTTACCTAAACGAAACAAGCACACAACACACTACCTACTGAAGAACTGTGTTATTAGTAAATTAATAGATATTAATTTATATTAACAAAAAAATATTATTTTATACTTTCACTGACTGAGCAAGAACACAGATAAATAAACTAGGTAAAAGCAAGAGCCAAGAATCACTAGTCACTAGTGTTGGTTATTATTTTTAATACTATTCAAATCACATGTTATGTTTACTTAATGCGTTTTATTATGCAATTAAAAACATTTTAATTTCTGTACCGATAAATTTACCTAACAGAGCTGAAAGAGAAATGATACAAATAATTAGGATTTTTCGTAAAATAGAGTAATTTAAAAACAAATCCGGCATTTTATTCAGTCAAAAACATAATTATGATTCTATTGATTCACTATGATTTTGCATCACAAATGAGCAAAAGAAACGCAAACTCTCGTCATTCAATAACGTTCATTCGCGATTGCTTTAGCAAATCAGGCAAAGCTTTAGCCAGACCCAGAGCACGGGAAAGTTAGGCGGTCGCTCAAAGCGATAGCTTTAGCCAGGGGCCCTACCGCCTAACTCAAAGCTTTAGCCAGAGCGATAGCTATGCTCTGTCCGTCCTTGTCATATCATAACACGATGACAAGGACGGACTGTGCACTGACGTCATAAACCAAAGCCAGAGTTAAAGCGATTGAGTTAGGCGGTACGGGTGCTGAGCATTGCTTTGGCTATGGCTCTGGCTAAAGCTATCGCTTTGAGATAGGCGGTCGGTCGGAAGGTGCTCTGCGGCTAAAAAACGTTCCACTTGAGATAGCAAGTACGAGGTCAGTTTGTCTCGCTCTATTAGGGTAACCAAACCTTAAGTTTGAAATCAAATAAACTTTTTCTTTTTTTTATGCAATTTGTTATTATTGGTTAACCTTTCAACGCCCGGAAAATGAGACACAATAGAAAATCTATTGTGTTTCGGTCGCCAGCGACCGCTCCGGCGTTAATGAATTAAACTAACTTATAAACGCGAAATAAATTTTTAAGACCCCTTTTTTAAATAAAAAAATATTTTTTATTTCTTTCTTATTTGAAAAATAGTTGGGCAAACGTCATCTTAAACTATTCCAATTTTTAAGTTGATACCATTAGTAGTTCTCGAGATATCCAGCTGTGACAGACAGACAGACAGCTAGACAGACAGACATACATACTGTGTCACACCATATGGGTGTTTGTGGTGATCGATGACTTAGCGACTGGTCTGCTGGAATACACCTAATGTAAACTGTGGTGATCGATGACTTAGCGATTGGCCACTTGAAATGCACCCAACGAGTTTCCAAACCAATAGGTGCATTCTGCCAGACACAAATCTTTGAGTCATCGATCGCCATAGAGTACATTTTAAGCCGGGTCCATAGCGCGTGTTTTGCTCTACACAATCAACACATTAAAAAAAAGTATGAAGATTTTGTTTCGCGAAACGATGTTTTGTTGATTGTGTAGGGCAAAACACGCGCTATGGACCAGCCCGTGGATTACGTAACTCTGTTGCTAACAACTCCATTGGAATCGATTAAAAGCGCAGTTACACAGGGGCTTTTCACTTAAGCTGCGTTCCCACCTGTGCGCGCTACCACGCACCGCAACGAACCGCACGAGGACGAGCACGGGCGCACAGGAACAAAACTACGACGCACCGCGGCGAACGCGTCGTTTCCCACGGTGTGTCGTCTTGTCTAGTGCGCTCTCGTGCGTCTCCAGACGCACCGGTGGGAACGCATATTAGTACTTGACTCACTACAAGGGAGCGCGGCCTAAGATTTTAGTTGCGGATTGATTTGATAGATGGCGCTCATTTTTCGTTTGTCAAACAGTCGAGAGATGTCGCTATCCCGTGCTGAATCGCGGTATCGTGTGTCTTTCACAGTTTTATATAGTCAAAGAAGGGGGCTTACCATCAGCAAATAAGAAACCGTTCAGTTCAAAAGCAGGCCTTAAACAGGATTGTTTAAGGCCAGCTTTCATACTAACCGTTGAGGTCATAGTACGAAAAAATAATGCAGTTCAATATAAGCCCTGCTATAAGAGCTCATAGTAAGGCCCCTGGGGCCTTACTATGAGCTCTTATAGCAGGACTTATATTGAACGGCCTTACTTTTTCGTACCATGATCTCAACGGTTAGTATGAAAGCAGGCCTTAAGCAGTCTTTTTTACGGCCTGCTTTTGAACTGAATGGTTTCTTATTTGCTGATGGTAAGCCCCCTGATTAGCTATAAAGTAAATTATTTTAAATTTATTTCATGACATAGCGGTTACCTCCCAAAAAAATTACAAGTCAAGATTTATAGAAACCTACTAGTACCTATATTATAATATCGTACACTTTTTGTCACATTTCGTTAGATGGCGTTGATCATTAGGTCTGACTGATAACTCTATCTCTAGTATAATAATGTACTCTATGATTTAGAGTATCGTATCGTAGTCTGTGATCGTATCTTATTATTTTTATTTGTTGTGCAAGTGCAAATTCTCAATTTTACTGATAATATTCAACTGGATATAATGTTTCTTACAAATGTATTATTGAAAAAAACGAAAAGCAAGTAAGTTTTTTTATAATATTATATTCTTCTGTTTGCCTGCTTGCTCGAAGCTAATTAATAACCTAAAAAAGATTATATTATTATATCCACAATAACGTCATATTATCTTTTCTACGTTTTCTAATACTTTGTAGAAGGTTATAAGGTTGAAGACGTAGTCCATTAACCGATAGTAGTTACCTTGGGCCGCCTACGCACCGACAGGTGCCTATAGTGCCTAGATAATAATATGTAACCAAGTAAAACTAACCTTTACGAATATTCACAACCGGCCGCACTGCGCACTAAGTGGCTCGATACATCCAGGCAACTACCTAGAATGTATCGTAGGTGCGAGGCTTACAAACAAAGAATACGAGACCAAGGCAACTATCGTAGATACTTACTTACCAGTGCAGTTACCAAGTAACCTGGATATATTATAGGCACCTGTCGGTGCATTTGCAGCCTTATGGTTCCCTTTATGAGAATGAATATTGGTCAGAGAGTCAACTAAACTAGAATGTACCTAATGTAACTGTGTTCTTTGCAGATTTGTTATGGTACTTATGGAGAGTGTTGTTAGTGGCCACAAGTTTAACGCAACTAGAGAGAGACTGGCAGATAAACTGGAATTATTAAGATTTGATCCATACAGTAAGTATCAAAACTTTAAGTACAATATGAGGCAAATATCTGGTCAGAGAGTCAAGTTCCGGTTGAAATCAGGTGGGGATTTCGCAGAACTCTTATTTTGGGTATGCGTTTAAGTGAGGTACGCGGGTGGCGGGAGAGGGGCGCGTCAAAAAGTGTCGAGATGTTTGCCTCGTACTATACCTACTTACTATTGATAGTGAGACTTGATTAATAAAAGCGTAGAGACTCTGGTAGCTGTAGAAAAAACACTGACAAATATTTTATCCAGGGTCCCATTAGCTTCAGGACATATGCATACCCACACTCCCACAGTTGGGTCAATGAAATGTGACCCTTTTTAACTTGGCAAAGATATTAAACATAGACCCATTTGTCCATGGCTTTGGCTGGCAGCACATATACTATATTTAATTATAGTTAATTACCCCATGCCATAAACTGATTAATTGGAACAACTTTGAAAGTGATCGATTAAGTTTAATTTCTGGGTTTCTTCTTATCTAACTAAGCCATTGATGAAACAAAATATTGCATATCTCCTATACTCCATGGATTTATGCCTGGTTTCTGAGGTACTTATCGGAGGAGTCCACATTATCTGGCTTAAAACTAGATACTGTGGACCCCTTCAATAAAGTACCTCAGAAACAGCTGCCTTTCTTATGAAGAGTGCAATAACTTGGTTTTGGCTACTTTCGAGCTAATCGCAATTAAATATTTAATTTTTGTTTTGTGTGTATCTTCGTAACTATTATATATATTAACTTGAAACTTTTAACATACGACAGATAAAATGATACAGAATTTTATGTAATACATTATATTTGTTTATATAGTTATATAGTCATTAAAAATACAATAATGTGTTTATCTTTAGGATTATTATTGTTTTATTGTATAAAGCGTGACTAATCATAACCGCAATAAGTAGATTACTTATTGCAGTTATCATTAGTTAACCGACAAATTGCTCTTTTGAGTTGCAAAAACTGTATGTTCTGTAGTTTTCTTCTAACCATAAGTGCAATAAATGTCTTAGTTATTGCAGTTTTCATTAGCAAAATAGTTTAATGAGACACAGTGGACCGGTGAGTTAGTTGCAAGAATATTATGTTTTAATGAAAATTGTCCCCTTTCAGCTTTGACGGCCATAATATTTTTTAAATAAACTCTGGGTTCTGTGTTTCTAATTTTGTGCTGAGATGATAGGTCTTGATAAAAGTAAAAATCAGAAACGGTCATCACTTTTACTGTGTTCTTTTTTGAATTGGACAATTTTACAGCATCCACAAAATCGTCAAAATCATAAACTTTTTGTTTCTTTTTTAAAGACATTTCAACTTGGTGGTGAAAATGATCAGCCGACATAAATGTGTGACCGGGTTCGAAATACTTTACTGTGATTGATTCAGCAGCAATAAGTTGACTATTCACTATGTTTACTAAGAAACACATGAACGCCCAATTTTTGTTTTGGGCCGCACAGTTATCGACCCATAACACGACGTGTTTCACGTCACGTTTGTGTACCAAAAATGACCGAAATGCAGATATGATGCCTTCTTGATTTCGTTCAGAGACAGTTTCGTTCCACAGTACAGCAAAAGGTACATTTGTTCCGCTACTACTTCCAACTGGGACAAAACTTTCGTTAAAGGCAATAATACGCGGGCAAAATATGGCAGATTTAAACTGGTCCATTCTTGGAAGCATTATCACTTTTAGTAAATCTACGGAAAAGTAAATACAATTTTCGTTAGTAGAAAATTCTTCCTTGTCGTTTTGGTATTCTTGTCTAGTTTGTGTGTAGCGCAACTTATGTTTTTCATATTGAATACACAGTTCACAACTTTCTTGAGAACATTCATTATGAGACTTATAAAGAACACACTGCTCGCACTCCTCATGGCCGAGATGAGCAAAGGAAATGTTCATTTCTTTTACAACCTTGCGATATGTCTCGAGAGATATCTGCATATTGGTATATTTATCTGTAAAATATTGGTGCATCATCGTCATATTTAAGTCACTGGGCAAATAAAACTTGTTGGGGGCATGTTCGCGACGATAATGTGATATTGTTGGATTGAAACTTTGAATATGTTCTTTAATTATGTCTAAAGTTGTCGTTGTTGCGCTGATGACTAGTAAATGTGCCCTGAATTGAATAAACGCGCTAATCATAAATACAATAACTAGACTTATTGCGGTTATCTTTAGTAATATCGAAAAATATTATAGCTAACCATGCCATAACTTATGTTATTTCGTTTATGATATGCAACTTACAAATAGTAATATTAGATATTGCATTTATGCTTAAAAAAAAGAACCGAATTTACTGACAATACAAAAAAAACATCTAAGGAGAAAATATAGAGCTCATTTTCCTGATGACGGATATTATGTACTTAAGTCAGTTAGCCTAAAAACCCGAGTTATTGCACTTATGGTAAGTACGGCACTGTCCTAGCAATTAGCTAAGTCGTTGCCAACCGATTCAACACCATGTCTAATTAATTGGTACTAGTTCAAACTTAATTGATTAGTTCAATTTCTGGGTTTTTTTAGCTCTGTTCTTTTATTTCGAACAGTCTCAAACAGTTGCGGCTGCCGGCGACTTTGTCTGCGTAGACAATTTCATTGCTATCCATCGGGAACTGTACGATTTTCTGGATGAAAGTTACCCTATGTCCTTCTCTGTACCCCTGACAAAGTGTATGCAAAATTTCATGATGATCGGTTGAGTAGTTAAGACGTGAAGGCATAACAAACAAACAAACGGACTTACGTATTTATAATATTAGTAAGGACTAGCGACCGCCCGGGACTTGGCCTGCGTGGACAGTTTTTTTGCTATCCCTCGGGAACTGTACGTTTTTTCTGTATGAAAGGTACCATATGCCCTCTGTACCCCGACAATGTGTATGCAAAACAAACACACTGACTTTACCCACTACTAGCGCCGCCAATACATTTATTTTAATTCTTTCTGTAAGTTTAAAAATCCATTCTAGCCAAAAGTGGCCACTTTGAGCTAAAATGGATTTCAAAACATACAGAAAGAATGAAAACTGTTGAAGAGTTATTCAAAAAATATTAGAGACAGTTTAGGAGAGCATGATCTTAGCGTTTTTTGAATAATTACTTGGTTTACGAGTAATTAAAATAAATGCATTGGCGGCGCTAGTAGTAGGTACTACGGCGGCTTAAGTAAGGATTTTTAATCGGCTCCTCACTGAATCATGCTTTTGTTACAGTTCAACACGAGAGTCTATACAAAGAGAGGAAGAAGATCAGGAGTATTAAATCCAGTTAGTCATTATTATATTACTTTAATAAAACCAAACTAGGTAGTAGTTTAGAAATAAAACGCATAGATGTATTTAAAATGTCATAATTTAATTATTGTACTTTAATCAATAAACAAATCTTTGGATACATGTTTTTCACTATGTTAGGTAACTAGCAAACCATGAAATTTGGTATTAAGTACTGTTTACTAAAATTTTACACCAAATTCCAATGACTTATTAGAGCAATGTGTCTATAATGTATGTCAATACAATGAGTTTAGAATATATGCTTTACTTCTTTCAATATTCTTATACTAAGCAAAATATCACTCTGTCCACAATTCTACATAGCAAATGCCCAAGTCTTATTAGGTAGGTATACTAAAAATATTAGCCTGCTATTAGGACAAATTGAAAAAAAACTTGAACTGATTTATTTAAAAAATAATATTCAAATAAACTTAGCATTGGACCGAAATTGTTGACAGAGTAATACCATGATTTACAGTCAATATCTGTACGCAATTAAAAATACATGAGGTGCATGTTACATTTTCTTTTAAAATGTGCCATATCGAGATAATGAGTGAAAAGTGCATATTAAATTAAAAACAACTTATTGCTCTAGTCCAACCAACAAAAATAAACAGGACCCAGTCCTTCATTTGTGTATTTAAATTTATTGAATCGTATTTTTTTATATGATAATTTCAAATAATTTGGTAGGTACTACTTAAATTCTGAAGGGTAGGCCAAATATTGATTTTCTTTATCACAATTCCAAAATCTAACTAAGTAACTTTAATACAATAATTATATGTAATTTCGTTATAATTTCAAAAACTTATTTTTTGGTTATACATCTAATATTATGTATGCAAAGTTAATAATGAATAAAAATTTATTATCCGAAGTCAATAAAGTGCATTACCAATATGAATGGTCAACATGAATGGTCATCATTTTATAAATTTAAAATATCCATTTAATCATACACATTTAAGAAACACTTACAATTATTCTCACTATCTTTTTTAAAGTCTAAGAATAATAATAATTTTGATAAATGATTAAATATAATTAATTATAAATTATAAAATAAATATGTATAATCCATTTTACATTAATTATAGTTTTATACATTACCTAAGAATATTATTTTATAATAAGTAGCTTATTATTTTTTTAATGTGAAAACTCACATTTTTTTTATAGTGTCAAACTGATAGTTGCTCTATAGTATAGTACATTATTATTATTTATTACAATACTGTAGGTAAGTAGTACAATATTCTTTTATTGCGTTAGTCAGAAATTAACTTTAGTGATGAAATTGACTAGAATTTTAGTTCAACTTTGTGGTAGGTACTTAAACACCTACTTTATATCAAATTTAAAAAAAGGAAACAAAAATATTTAACATTAAATTCTTAAAATCTAGGTAGGTACGATAAAAATATATAACTTATTGACTTCATGAAGAGTCTTGTATTTTAATTAATTGAAGTGAAATTACAAATATATTTTTTCGCTAAATGTTATACATTTCAGACAACAGGGTTTCTTTGGTAGGTATCTTATCTTACTCACACTTTATGTTTCCTTAAAAACTACCATAAAATACTTGAATTAAATGACACGTGAATTAATAAAGGCTTTTACTACATTAATACAAGACACAGTTAAGTTTCGATTGTTTTATTCGTCTTAAAGTTCAACAATCAACATATTAGCTAAAACTTAGTAATGATGATTTCCCCTAAACTCATATATTCCTACACTGAAAAATAAAAATGAATTTCAACTAAAGTACCGTATTTTATTTTAAGTATCAATTCCTGTGGTCCATTTTTATATAAGTAGGTAATTTCTTTAATAAAACGGTTTTGAATATTATTTATTTCTTAGCTAAGGTAACCTACTTAGTATAAAATTTTTAAACGCGCAAAAGTATATTTTTTGTAGAAAAAGCCCTTTAAAATAATATAAATAGATGGTATGACATCGATCGAAGTAGGTAGGAAATATTGGTAGTGGACCAACGACGAGATGAAAATTCAATAGTGTCAAATATAAATGGAATGATCTCTTACGCAGGTTGATAAGTAAAAAAAATATTATTATCTAAAAATACACATTCAGATAATCACATCATTGTCTTTGTCGTGTTATTTTAGATGTCGACACAAAATATTTTGTGGTGAAAGTTTTGTGAAACCTTTGTGAATAGTTCACCAGATTAAAAAGGAAAAAGATGAGGTATTTACTGTGAACTCAAAGATGGGTAGATAGGGTAAATTGTGTTCTATTCTATGATTCCTTCTTTATCTACTCAGTTATAATTCCTTACAGATACTGAAAAGAAACCCATAAAAGTTTCTAGAGATACATCCATACTCCTAAAGAATTACTTAGAATACCCGTAAGAAGAACATAATACATGTTACATCAAAAAAGAATTCATATTTAAAAAATGTGCCATTTATGTAAATGTTTTCCCATCGAGTGATAAAATAAATGAATGGATAAAATGAAACAAAACTGAGCTAATAATGAGCTTTCCCACTGTGTGGTAATGTTGGGACATCCCGTATGTTACATTTTTTAATAGTAATATTAAGTATCATACAATATACATCTAAGATACTTCTACTGTTAGTATCTTTTCCAAAGGCCGAAAAAATCACTTTTTACTAAATTGTCGTGTCGTTATAATTTTGTCGTTAAAATATTTCGATATAATATATCTAGGTGTATAATTTATATTATTTTAGAAGATACATTATCATCGAATAGAGATTTTTATAAATAACTTTTCTAAACAAAGCCCTAGGTATTTCTTGGGTAATTGGTTTTTTTACCTACGGCGACTTATGAGTAGGATAAGTAAGTAGCTGTTATGTTTAATTATAACAATATTCTCTGCTTTAAGCATTAAATAAATCTTTTTGCGGTAACTTTTCTATTTTTTCAGGAATCTTTATGTACGTTATTGACAATTATCAATGACAGTATATCTAGCTTTTTTCTTCAAATATTGATATTAGATTGTAGTTAGGTAACTTTAACTTAATATTTATTGTGATACCTATTTATAACAACTGTTGTATAGGTAGTTATTACACTAGGCATCTTAATTACAACAACAGTTCAAAGTTATAGTTTACAAACTAGTTTAGAATCATTTACAGCTATGAGATTCACTTTAAAAATAAATAATTTATTTTTAATTTGACTTAGTAATAAATCTTATTCATTTGAATAAGTATTAGCTTTCCCAGAAGTGTAAAGTGTGTGAGTTTTGTAGATAAAATATATCATCACTTAGGTACACTATTTAATGTGTATGTATACCTATTAACCTATAATTACTATACTCTTACTAAATCTTGAACAATCGTTTAAGGACTTAAAGAGGAAATCATTATAAATTAATGATCTGATGTAGATGTAGGTATCTATAATATTAACTACTTATACTTAAATAGGTAGTTATAGGTAGGAGGTATATAATATTAAGAGAGATCACTTGAAGCACTCACTTTTAAAGTCAATTCCTTCAGGAGCGGAACTAATTCGGGATACTTTCATGCAAAGAATTCGGTTTTAGCGGTCATGTCGAACTCTGTCTCTTCCATTTTGTACATTTCGATGAGCTGAAAAATAGGCAACTGTAAGTAAGATTTCCCTTGTTACCAAAGAAATGAGCATGATTTAATAATTTATTAACGATACATTATTTGACCGCCTCCCCCATAGTCGTATGACTACCAAAACGCGATATGATATAGGTAGCGATTTATCGTTTTTAACTGTCAAAAAACAATAGATTTTGACAGTTGAGTGTCGATAAAACGTGATTATCGACGATTATTATTACGATTTTATCACGTGATAATACCCTAACATTTAGGTAGTTTTGGCCCATGGGGGCATCATGATTAGTAGGTAGCGTTGCAGGGTAGATTTGACTCATTTACTCACATTATCAATATCCTTAGATAATTCTTCCATTTGCTTGCCATGCGTTACTTTTAACTTCTCTTTTTCCCTATTTTGCTTGATGGTTTGAGTCTGGAATGAAAAAAATGAGTCGCATCGCATCTATTATCATTTATAATGTTTATTATTAACTTATATAAATTCAGTTCCTGGAGTCTAATTGAATAAAGATTTATATCTTCAGCTTGTTTTGGACAAGTCAATTAATTTGCAATATTATTTTAAACGATTTGTAATATTCTGTAGGTTCCATTTTTACATTATGATCTTTATCAAGTAATGTTTTTTACCTTCCGTTCGTCCATGAATTTCTTAGTGTTGTTTTGCTTCTTCTCCCTCAGTCGGCGGTCTTTCTCCTGTTTGGTCTTTAGTGTCTTGTCATTGGCCACTTCCTTGCTAGTCTCCATGCTAATCTTGGCTTGACGAGCGTTCATCTCTTTTAATTCCCTATAAACAAGATTTGCGAAGAGTTAAAAATAAGAAATGTTAAACATGATGTTATGTTTGACGCAATATTACGCTGAGCTATGAAACTTAGTGTAAGATTTTTGAAATCCGTTTAGAAATTTATAATTTATAATGTTTATAATGTTTATTTATTGTTTTCTCCAACAATCTTAAGTGTTACATTTTTAATATTACATTTAAGATCTAATTAAGTGTAAAGATTGCGAGAGACTGGCACCCGAGCTAAGCCATAGGCCTGTGGTTCAGAGCACCAGTTCCCTCCCCTCTTGACGAAGCAATTGTGCAGTTAATAAACAAAAGTATAATAGAAACATAAACAATTGGAGAAGCATTTACGTTATACATAGTAACAGTGAAAGAAGTTAAATATTAAATATGAATACTATTAAGGATTACAGATTTTAAGAACCTATTTAAATCATACAAAGTGGGTGTAAGTTGTGAGTGTATAGTGTTGTGAGTGTGTGTGTGTGTGTGTGTGTGTGTGTGTTATTTAATTAACAAAAGTGACCCAGAAGATCTTCCGTTTCTTGATAATTTAAGTTTTCCAAATAGGATAAGATTTTTATTTTACAGTTAAATTTATGCAAAGGAGCTAGATCTAATATTTTGTGCAGTTTATTGTAAAGGAAGGGGCCAAGATAGTGATAGAACCGGTGGGAAAACGCAGTTCTAGTGCAAGGTAAAGTAGCTACAAGATGGTTGCGTCGTGATGCCAAGACGTTGACATCTATAACACCGTGTTGTTTGAGAACAGTGTGTAAAATGAAGAGCTGACGGACTGAGAGGACTTGGCAAAACTGATATAGGTCATAAGTAGGGTATAACATGGGCTTTTTTGTACAGACCTTCAGCACGGCTCGCTGAGCCCTTTCAAGTTTAATCGCGACTGTTTTGGAGGCACCTCCCCATGAGGTAATGCAGTACACCAGCACAGACTCACAGAGAGATTTATAGACAGTCTTTACGAGGTAAGGGTCAGCAACATGTCGAATGTTCCTAAATACGAACATTAATTTACGGAGCCTATTCGCAGTTTGTTCCACATGACGTTGGAAGGTAAGCCTGTTGTCAATAAAAATGCCCAAATACTTAACCGACTCAACTATCTTTAAAGGAGAACAGGTACAGGGATAATTTGGGTCGTTGGGATGGGAGTGAGCGATAAGTGTAAAATTATTAAGGATGTTAGGAGGGGTATTCCGAATAGATGAGGCAATAACGTGGGTCTTTTGAGTATTGAGGGATAGAAGATTCACACGAAGCCAGGAAGATACGATATCAAGGCCATGTTGTGCATGTGAAAAGGCTTCTTGCCAAGTTGCACCAGAGAATAGTAACGCAGTGTCATCGGCGTAAGCTATAATCTTACAGTGAGGAATTTTTAAAGAGGCTAGTCCATTTATAAAAACTAGAAAGAGGGAAGGCCCAAGAATACTTCCCTGAGGAACCCCATACTCAACAGGACGTTCACAACTCTTGGTGTTATTAACCATGACACGCTGTGTACGGTCTGAGAGGTAACTACGAAACAGAGCCAGTTGATTACCTCTGATTCCTAGTCCCTCAAGTTTGCTCAGCAGTATAGGGATTGACACGGTATCGAAGGCCTTGGCCAGGTCTAAATAGATGGATACACACTTTCGACCCCCATCCAAGTTCTTGACGATGTCACCAGTGAGCTCATGAACCGCGTCTGCCGTTGATTTCCCTGTTCTAAAACCGTATTGTCCAGGGGACAATGCATGTGAGTTTTCCAAGAAGCACATCAGCCGTTTATTTAAGATGCGTTCAATTACTTTAGACAGGGCCGAGAGAATAGAAATCGGACGGTAATTGTTGGGAAGGTTCTTATCTCCAGACTTGTGAATTGGGAGAATGATGGCTTTTTTAAAAGCAGACGGAAAGCAACCTGTTTCAAAAATGAGGTTGCAAATGTAAGCGATCACTGGAGCTAGGATTTTTTTATTCCGCTTAATAAATCCTGTAGAAATGTTGTCCCATCCCACTGCGCAGTCATCTCGGAGAGAGGTAATGGTTTTATCAACTTCGTCAATGGTAGTGTCAAAAAGAACAAAGGACTGTGGGGAAGATGGATTATCTTCCGAAAAGGAGGAGCTCTCATTAGGGTATGCGGGAATACTTTCCGCAAGGGACTTACCTACGTCAGAAAAAAAAGAGTTTACATAGTCCACAGACTCTTCTGGGGTACTCTTGCAACGAAGAAGATCTTGGGTAGCGCTATTTATTTTGTTTAATTTAGCAACTTCGCGTATTGCACTCCATATTTTTTATTGTTTTTACCAGCTTTCCCTATCAATTCTCTATCGTAATTCCTTTTGACTTTCTTTAACAAAGAGTTACAGAAATTACGGTACCTCAAGTAGGTAGTCTTTAAAATTTCATTGTCAGGTTTATTTTTCAAACGCTTGTGCATCCGGTCTCTGTTTCTGATGGATCTAAGAAGTCCGGGTGTAATCCAAGGCTTTATAATTTTGCGACGGGACGAGAGATTAACTTTAATTAAGGTCGTGTGAGAATCAATTAGAGTCTGAAATATTTCAATGAGTCGATTGGCGGCTAAATTTGGGTCAGAAGCATTAAAAATTGAGGAAAAATCAACTTTGGTTAGAGACTGGCTCAGTTCAATATGGTTCAGTTGCCTTACAAAACGGGAAGAAGAGCTGTTAGTCTTTTTGATATTAATAGAAATAAACACTGCTTCATGGTCTGTTACCGATGAGCAAATAACAATTGTTTGCGCCAAGGATTGCGACTTAAGGAAAGCATGATCAAGACAAGCCTGCTTTCGAGTGGGAAACGTGTGAGCCGGTAAAAGACCATGACATGCAAGAGAGTTGAGGTAGTCTTCGACATAAGCATCCAGTGGATCTGCGATAATATTAATGTTTATATCCCCAATTACCAAGATATTTTTAAAAGACTTCAGAGAATCCAAGGTGGATCTTAATGATTGAATGAAATTATGTGTGTTGCGAATGGCACAAGGCCGATATATAGCCAATATAGCAGTCTCGTTGCTAATTTTCACTAGCAGGCAACTAGCTTCTACTATATTAGTTTCCGTAACCGATACCCCCACGAGGGATGTGCTGCAATAAACAACTACCCCGTCGTTTTGATTCAGTGGATTGGTAGAATAGTGTGAGGAGTATCCGTTTAGGTTAGGAATTGGGGGGCTACAGAGCAGCCAACACTCAGTAAGGACAATAATATCGACGTCCGTGTTTAGCTGTCCCAACAGTACCTCAAAGCTGTCAATGTTAGCCGTTATGCTGCGGATATTTTGCGTAATTACTTTTATAGACTTGCAGTTATGCAGAAATGAACCGACCTGATGCGGATCGCAAACTACCGAGTTGCTAACAGAAACATTATCGAGATTATTAATTAAGTCATTGACAGCGGCGAATTTTGTAACTGATAAAACTTACAAGTACAAAGTGCTAGTGCAGGAATTAAAACATAAACTTTGCCGCTACCGTGTAGCATACATGGACCAGAATTATAATTGAAGTAGCATAAGAAAACCAGAATTAAAATTGCCACAACGAATACCAGTCAATCAAATAAATATTTATTTTTTAAACACAGTAATAATTAATGGTAAAATCGTAAATGATTATAAAGCGAAGTTGCCCGTAGTACCGCGGAGCAAAAGATGCATGTAAGTCAGATGAAATGATAGGTTTGGAGTTCGTGTAAGTTTGTGTGTAGGTAAGTGTTTGTTTGTTTGTAAGTGAGTTATGTTGAGAGTATATAAGTGTGATGGGTTGTGCAAAAAAATAGTTATGGTTATATTGATATTTGATTATAATCAAACCAAGATTAAGAGTAGAAATTGAATAATGAAGGTATTGTGTTGTTTTCATACTAATACTAAAAAATATTAAAAAATAACAACCAAGGATTAACAGCTTAATATTATGGGAATTACTTAGTTTTTTGACGAGAGTTCCGTGAGCTGAGACTCGGAAGTCAGAACAATTAGCTTTCCATTATCTTCTTTGCGGAGTAGGACTCTTCCGTTTGCTGTCCAGCAATGCTTGAAATTGTGTGTCTTAGCATATTCACGTGCTAAGAAAAATAGCCTTCGAGCTCGAGCTGTCAGGTTTTCAGCAATGTATATTAAATTGTTGAGTTATAAGGGTTTTAAAGAAAATGCCAAGCTTGAGCATTGATGCAAAATGTGCTTTATCACGTACGACATAAGGTTCGCGTACGTCTCGATGACGCCATAATGACCCCCCAAAATAACAGTGTTTTAGCTCGTATAGCTTCTCAGGTTTAAAAGATATCGTAAAAATTTCTACACAGTTAATCATGTGATGTGGTGGCATAAGCTTTCTGATAAGCCACTAAACCAAATCGTTACTGATCCTCATTGGACTGCTCGCGGGCCTCAGCACGTACTTAATTCTAATTAAATACTTTTGCGCATCTTTCGCTCGGCGTTCAAGATCCGTGCCGGGTAGATATATTACGTCTTTCGCTATCTCATGTTTCCCCTCGAGTTGTTTCATTCAAGCTGTGTTGCCCTTATAATCTTCTTCATTAGATCCCGTTGTTCCACTCCTTCATGCTACTATTATTGGGTTGGGTATTCTGTGCTGTATTAAAAGGTATACTTGTACGTACCTCTCATGTTTCCCCTCGAGTTGTTTCATCTGCGCGAGCTGCGTGGCCTCCATCATCTTCTTGAGCAAGTCCCGCTGCTCGTTGAGGCGGCTGCGCGCGGTGCTCCACTCCTCGACGCGGTGCTTGGCCACCAGCTCGCTCCACGCCGTCGACTGGTCGCTCACCAGCTTGCGGAAGGTGGCGTCGTTGCTCAGCTGGTCCTTGCTGCAATACCAAATAGATGTTGTAAATTCAGTAAAGTTTTTTTTAAAACGAAGAAATTAGATTTGTTTTCTTCATTCCTGATTAAAAGAGACGCATTACTTTTATTATGATGTATATGTAATATGTAGGTACTTAAGTTCTTAGTTATTATGAGATTTGATGACCGTTTGGTAATGGGCAATGTTTTGTGATAAAATAGGTAATCCTTGGAATGTCAGTAGGTATTACCTATTTTATTGAATTAATTATTGTAAACGTAATTTGAAACTCAAATAAAAGGATAAGTAATAAAACAGTGCAATTTCTTAAGTTTTTCCCGTGTCCCGCTTTTGACGAAAGAATCGCGATTTTTTTACTCATAAGATTTCAAAATCCCGCTTTTCCTGAAAAAAAAATCTGTCAACACTGGTAGGTACTCACTCCTTCCCCTTGATCATCTTCTCGATCGCAGCACATTGTTGTTTTTGCATCGTCATCTTCTCTTTGGCGTGGCGCTTCCTCATCGCATCCAATTCCTTCTGCTGTTTGCGGCCGGTCTTCACGAATCCCTTCTCCAGTCGCAGAGACTCCACTGTTATTGGTTCAAACACCAAAGGTGGCTCTAGAAAAAGAAATATTTTTTAAAGAACAATATTCACTGCCAAAGCTACTGCAGAAACTGAAAAAATTCTAAACATTTATTTCACTAATTTTCTCATATTTTGACGAGCAGCAAAAAAATCCATTCCGATGTAATTTATATATTGATATCGCACTGACTGATTAATTTCTTATTTTTACATGCGTCCTTATAATTTTCACTAGATTTAATAATGAACACTAAACACCTCCTCTTATAATTCTTTGTCTTCTGATCATATTTTTTTCAATTAAGTATTATTTCTTTCAGCGAACGCACGCGGCAGCTTTCGAGCAAAAGATAAAATACATTAATCCTACACAAGATTCAGGAAAGTTATTACCTACTAAAATATTCGACGAGGACGTTAAACAATCCATTCTTCACAGAATCTTCAGAACTTTCGTGTGTTGGTAATCAAAGTTTTATTAGGAGCAGTTTTTAATTTTCGTCGCTACGCATTTAAATAGAAACGCAGAGAGCAACCGTGGACAACCTACGTAAAATCTATGTCGCGAATGATTCTAAACTTGTCTTAATTTTGGAATCGGAATAAGTGTGAGACAGACAAATATACTACGCCTAGCTCTACGCATTCAGTGAGGCGTGTTTTCCGTCAGACCGACTAACTGGCAGTTATTTTTAAATTATTAGATGTTAATGAATGAATTGAGAGTGAGTATGAGGGTGTATTTATATCTTTGTTATGAATACAGCAGCTGTTGTTCGTGTCAAGACAAGATGCAGTATGCTGCAGTGTTTTGTCACGCGGACGTTGCGTATAAATAAATGAATTAAATCAGTCTTGTAGTTACCTACAAAGAGTTACACATCATGTTGAATATAATTCATTATATTGAAACAATGTTCTAATATGATTAAAATGTAAGGTGAGGAAAAAGCTACATGACAGAAGTACAGAAATGGGCTCCGAAATAATAAATCACTGGTAAACAAGATAGTTAGGTATAGATAGGTACGCGATTTTTAAAGAAAAGAAAAAGACAAGTAAAATATTATAATCCACATTAGATGCTGGGTGTGTGTAATAAGTTTGGCATAAACACGCGAATTACGATAGCTACAGCTATTTATGCGCAGCTATTTATGTGCAAGCGTAAACAACAACTTTAATAATATAAAATTTTCAACAGCAGAATTTGGGCGCACTGGCTGCTGTACACTTGTACTATTAGTTATTCTGTGGCTGTACATAGTGTACTATTATTTACTCTGTGATAGTAGATACAGCGCAGTCATGTGGAGATTGTGGAGAAACCACATGACTGCGTCCAATAATTTGCAGGTATTTTTTAAATTTTTTAAACATTGTGTTCCAGTAGTTGGAGGTAAGATAGCTAGTTCCTCAGTGCTGAGGATTCTGGGTGTAGGTAGTGCGAAACACTTTCGGCTTTATCGAACCTTAACATCAGGTGAGGTGAATGCCAAGCACTACTCCGTTGTGGATAAAACAAACTCAAGATAACGTTACGATACGTTTCTTTATTCATATATACGGCCTACACCTAGTTCTACTTATTATTTATTCTGTGGTGCGGCCTATAAGTATTTAATCATAATCGCACTCAACTGACCTTCCTTCTTCTCTTCGATGGTGACCTTCTTCTCGGGGCCGCTCTCCTCGATGCCCATCTGCTTCATGTTGTCCGTCCTCTCCTTCGCCGCCCCCATGAAGGCTCGAGGGTCCGACAGCGCGGCCATGAAATCTTTGGGACACAAATTATTCATATTAGCCATTTTAACATTTTTCTGCGCGAAGGTTTTACTCACAGTACCTATCCTAATTAAACCACTGTTTCTATGTTGTATTGTAATTCAATAAACAGTGGGTATTGAAGGTATTACAAGTAAAATAAATCTTAAGATTATTAATATAATGGAAAAATATTAGAAAAAATCGACTCACCCGTAGCAGCTCAATATTTTTCCATTATATTAATAATCTTAATATAAAAATAGCATTGTGAATGCATAAAAATTTAAGTTTAAAAATAAATCTTATTGTGTTATGAAAAATAAAATAATTGGATATTATTATTGGATATTAGTTGAAAAGAAATTGTTTTTTTTTTAAATTATGATGACCAAATGATGTGATGACACTTAACCATAGGTGATAGTGTTGCTTAAACCGAACAACTTTCTACAAGAAACATAAGTCGAAAACGATTTTTTTTCGCCTTTCCATACTAAGTCGGTCAGCTGACCAATACATTTTGTATGGGAGTATTTTTTTTTTCGTTTTACGACCTAAGTAGGTAATCCTCGTAGAAAGTTGTTCAGTTTAAGCAACACTAACCACCTGTTTAAGTATCATAACATCATTTGGTACCACCTTATATTTAAAGAGTTGTACCTTCAAAGCCGTCAGGCACGTAGATCTTAAGCTCGATATTACAGAACAGCATGGGCAGTGACATGGGGAAGTTGGCCTCAGTCCTCAGCGAGATGTGCCGGTAGCCAGCCTGCAGGCCGTCCAACGGTAGGATGCGCTGGCCGAGCAGTTTGCCGTTCTCGTCGTAGACACCGAACCTGAGTACGGCCAGATCCGGCAATACCACCTAGAAGGGAAAGTAAGTTCTTCAAGGATTCAAATTAGGCCAAAATGTTATTCTAGCCCTTCGGCCCCTACGTAACTAGTTCAGGCCAAAAAGATGTACCTAACAGAACAGTGCCGAAAGGTCCATCAAGCCAATTCCCACATCGGCTTACCTTTTAGGAATCCCACCCCTTCGATCTATCCACTATGCAGATCATAACATTTTTGTAGAACGGCTTAATTTCGTACTATTTTATATATTCTGCCTTCGCCATAATTTCACGCTTCACCACTGGTACATATGACAGAATGTCAGGTTATACAGTTAAACTGCGAAAACAGCTTTTATTACGTAGGGCATAAAGGTGGTCTCAAGGTCAACATGTATAGTCTGAGGTGCCGTCATGTGTACCTACATAAGTATTTAAAATGTTTTTGATTGGGATGTATGTGGGGTCCTTCAGGGATTCGTTTAAAGTGAAACTTAAATATCTGATGGAGTCATCAATGAAACGAAAGTCACCAATCAAAACAAGAATCAACGAGTACAGCCTATAGAGGTGCTAGTTGTTAGTACTACTAAAGAAAAGAAACCTAAACAAAAGAAGGCGACTAAAGACTGAGAGGTAGATGTTACCCACCTTACGGAACAGGAACGGCTCCTCGTTGTACACAGGATTGAGGCCGTTGGCGGGCACCATGCGCGTCCGGAACTCCTTCCTGATGGTGTCGGTAGGCAGCCCGTACATGTCCACCTCCACGTATGTGCCGACCTTCTTGTCCGAGAGGAACTGCCCGGCTATCACCTGGTGTCCAAATATTTGTATGTATAGTTGTATGTATTTGAATTTGCTCGCCCTTGCACGAACTAAACGTATGTTGTGACGGGCGCAGCGTAGGTAATGCTTAGGAGAGGTTAATCGACGCATGCTGTTGCTCATGGCATGGTACCGTATGAAAAGCTTGCTTATAAATTGTTTATACAAGGACCATGTGTCTGATATTTAAATGCTAGACAAATATTTGTGAATACGATAACGAATTTCACTTTCGAAATACAGGACGTAAGTACTTGTATGGATTCCACATTTTAAAAATAGATGGTTATCAAAAACTTAATCCCATACATACTTTCATTCAGGAAGTCCATTATCGCTTTTGCAAACGCGGCATTGGCTGGTATTGAAAATTCTCAAAGATTTTTAATAGTAACTACATTGAGATACGTCTCAATGCCATAATGATGCTATAACGTCAAATGGCGTCCCCCAGGGATGCGTTTTAAGTCCCATGCTTTATCATTATGGGTAAAAAAACTATTTCAAGAGTAACAGTTTACTATTTAAAAAAGTCTGGAACGAGTTCGAGACGATTCAAAAGCGTTTTTTTAATAAAGATATTTTGACGACTCGAAATGTCTGTGTAACATTGAGTAAGTTAACAAAAATAGCTGACCTGCACAGAACACTGAGCAGCAATGACGCCATCTACCGGGGCATCAGCAAACGGGTCGAAGCTCCTGTCCGCGCGCCGCATGAAGTCCGGCTTGAGCAGGTACCCGCAGTTGCCATTGTACTCGAACTTGCCTTGGTTCAGTTGCATTGGTAAATCGGACGTTTGGAAGTTTAGGGATACCATTTGGCAGCCGGCGTTCCAGAACACCTGTTAACGAAACACGAGTAGGTAATGAGGATCTTACTAGCACGACATATCTCAAGGTAATCAATACTTAAGGATCGTTTGTTTTTGTGACCTATATTTCTCTCTAAATATTCCTGCAGTGGTATTATAATCGTATTCTACATAAGTCTTAAGAATGTTCTTAATCCTGAGTTCAGACTCATAGTACCGCTTTTAAAAAGTCATTTACCAAAAGACAATAAGACATTAAACAAAACATTAAACGAATAAGCCAATAAAGTAGTCCTAATCAACTAGGTAGTGAAAATTATTTGATAAGCGTCTTTTTTAAATGCCTTTTTAATTTTCTCTAACTACTTAAACCCTTTAGCTTGTTTACGAAATTTCTTTATTTTGCTTCTAGAGATCGGAAGAAGTTAGGTAGCAACTAAGTAATGGGTAACCTGTGGCATGTAATTGGAAGAGTCGGCGCGTGTTCCCTTGGGGTATATTCTGGACATCTGCCGCTTGTTGTAGTTGACGAAGTCGATGGCCTGCTGCTTCAGGTAGTTCATGCCGGTTGTCTCCGCGAATGAGGACATGTTGTGGTAGATGTTGCGCTCTGGGAATCAAGTATATGAAATGAATTATGTCAAAATTCTGATGATAGTGCATAAAAGGGAAGGGAATAATATTGTTGTTGTCACACTATTTAGAAATAAATCAGAATACCATATTATATTTATCATATTTACAAATAATCTGGTTAAAACAACTGGGATTTTCTAGAGACAAAAATTTTGCTTGCTAGAGACAGTTATCGAAAGGGGTTGATTCAAACCCGTTGCCAGTAGGTACCTATACCAAAATATTTAAACCGTTTGAATGTTTGGGCATACCTACTGTCCGCCATTTTGTATTTTCTTCAAAATAGCAGCCACGCATGAACTATTTTGAACTAAGTATTTTTTTTGAGCTGTCAGAAAAATGGTCATTAGCGCGATTGGACCCCTGTAAGCAGTGAGTGGCACTTGTGTGTACGCCACCACCGGCTGGATGCTCATACAATGATCAAATAGAGCCCTGTAAGTATGGCACTCACTCTCCGCCTCCTCGAACCTC
Source organism: Agriphila straminella (assembly GCA_950108535.1). Classification (NCBI taxonomy): domain Eukaryota; kingdom Metazoa; phylum Arthropoda; class Insecta; order Lepidoptera; family Crambidae; genus Agriphila; species Agriphila straminella. Next base: position 7,517,035 of record OX467321.1, on the reverse strand, counting down.
TGGAACTTGATGGGCTGCGCGTAGTTGACCATGGAGGAGAGCCACGGGTGCACGTTGGTGGTGGAGGGAGCCCGTGTACGCCACCGGCTGGATGCTCATACAATGATCAAATAGAGCCTTGTAAGTGGCACTCACTCTCCGCCTCCTCGAAGCTCTGGAACTTGATGGGCTACGCGTAGTTGACCATGGAGGAGAGCCACGGGTGCACGTTGGTGGTGGAGCCCGTGTACGCCACCGGCTGGATGCTCATACAATGATCAAATAGAGCCCTGTAAGTATGGCACTCACTCTCCGCCTCCTCGAACCTCTGGAACTTGATGGGCTGCGCGTAGTTGACCATGGAGGAGAGCCACGGGTGCACGTTGGTGGTGGAGCCCGTGTACGCCACCGGCTGAATGCTCATACAATGATCAAATAGAGCCCTGTAAGTATGGCACTCACTCTCCGCCTCCTCGAACCTCTGGGACTTGATGGGCTGCGCGTAGTTGACCATGGAGGAGAGCCACGGGTGCACGTTGGTGGTGGAGCCCGTGTACGCCACCGGCTGGATGCTCATACAATGATCAAATAGAGCCCTGTAAGTGGCACTCACTCTCCGCCTCCTCGAAGCTCTAGAACTTGATGGGCTGCGCGTAGTTGACCATGGAGGAGAGCCACGGGTGCACGTTGGTGGTGGAGCACGTGTACGCCACCGGCTGGATGCTCATACAATGCTCAAATAGAACCCTGTAAGTGGCACTCACTCTCCGCCTCCTCGAAGCTCTGGAACTTGATGGGCTGCGCGTAGTTCACCATGGAGGAGAGCCACGGGTGCACGTTGGTGGTGGAGCCCATGTACGCCACCGGCTGGATGCTCATACAATACTCAAATAGAGCCCTGTAAGTGGCACTTACTCTCCGCCTCCTCGAAGCTCTGGAACTTGATGGGCTGCGCGTAGTTGACCATGGAGGAGAGCCACGGGTGCACGTTGGTGGTGGAGCCCGTGTACGCCACCGGCGGCGGCGCGTCGTCGCCCGCCACCGCCGCCTCCGCCACTATCTCCTCCGGCTGGGTAGGAGTAATCATTATCATTAGCCATATTAATAGAAAAAGAGACACGGCATACCTATTACACTACATGTCATTATTTTCAAAACAATAGACCTACTTGAACTTTACTCAATAATATAGGTACCCGCGACTTTGGAAATCCGGTCCAATGCCCATTCTTTCACTAGAATGTTAGTAAAATCGAAATTGCAACTTCACCATACGTGGGTGAGGCACTTTGTTTGTGCTTCATTTATACCTTTTTATCTGTAATGGCGACAGCAGACGCATCTTCCTTCTCCTCGTCCTCAATGACGAACTGTCCCTGCCTGAACAGCTCCAACTCCTGCCTCTCCACCTCGGGCTTCAGCCGTTTGTTCTTGATGAGGATCTTGCGCTTCAGAGCGCATGGTGGCGGTAGTGGCACCCCTGGTTCCAGCTGAACATCGAAACATGTTCTAAGTTACAATAAGATCATAGCATAGAGTCTGGTCAACGAAAGATGTGACTCGAAAAAAAAAACTAATTTTGCGCCTTATTTTTGTGGTCAGTTTCCAATGGGGTTGGTAAACTTTTCCAAAACTGTTGTGAATTATATATCTTCTGGTAGCTTTTGGCTTTGGAGTCAGGAATAACAAATTGCGGAATTTTTATAATGCTTATTTTTAATTTAAATAAAAACTTAAATTTTTAATTTACAGCATAGTACAATAAATCCACTATTACGGCTGTATGCTTAGGTTATGCCTTTGCTCCAAAGACTTTATATGGTGTTGCTCAAAACAAAAAAAACAAAGGTATGATTACTTTTTGTCACTTTCTGTCAAATCTGTCAATCAGTTATTTAAAACAGTAAATGCAAAGGAACTTCGTGTTCAGCCGTATGTTTGATATTTTATCGCGATAATAATATAAAAAAAAATATTTAGTTAACAGGGTAAAATAAAAAAAACATAATATTATTTTCTTTATTCTTCAAACTTGTGCTGTCAAAAAAAAATATAAAACAATTCTCTTTGAAAAAGTTTACCAACCCCATTACTTAACCTCTAAACGTTTATTTAACAAAGAAAGTGGCGCCTCCATTTCAGTCTCATCTTTCTTGACCAGACTAACATAAGTCTAATGATAGGTACAAACGTATTACCACCTTGGTTTTTATTTGTAACATAAGCATCCAAATCGAACCGTTTATGGCAAACGAGATAGGTACCTATGAGCAAATATATATTGTAATTTTAAGCATTTGCATTCTAAAAAAAGTCAATTGGGATAGTATCTCGACCAATTCTATCTATGAGTCTCTATGTATCATATTGTATTTAAAAAACAACTTACAGGATATTCAGGCAGTGGTTCCTTTAACAGCAGATCCCCAAGTATCTCATCGCAGTATTTAGCCAGCTTGTACTGCTGCGCCTTGCAGCAGTGGTTCTCAAAGGACAGGATCACAGGGTAGTCTGACGTCACAAACGCCGTGTCTCGAAGCGCGTAGATTACGTCCTTGAACAGGATGTCTGTGCACATCGCCATGCCGTGGGTGATTATAGGCTCTTCGTCTTCACCTTTGCCGTCCCAACAGTCAAGTTCTACGCACCTTTAAGTAAGAGATGGACTGTTCAAACCTTTTTGAAAATTACAATAAGAACTGCCTCTTATCATCAGTTTCGACTCCAAAAGATAACTACTCACAGATATTTCAAGAGGATTTGGTAATCATTTTGGATATTGAAAAAGGTCAGTGAAAAGTTAAAAAAGGCATCTAGTTATTACCACATAATGTTGTAATCAGCAGGTCGAAAAACCATAAAAATTTAGATATTGTAATAAGTAATATGTACTTATTAGAACTATATAAACGAATCATATAAGTATGTAGGTAGATAAAACAAATACCAATAACTAACCTACATCCCGCCAGCAAGACCTGTCTATACATTTCCACGGAGCTCTTCCCACCGAACTGCCTCCCGGAAAGGTAGGTGTTATGTGAGGAGTTGATGTAGTAGTGGGCCAGGGGCTGGTCCATCTCCATGTAGAAGTCCAGCCGGTCCAGAAACACGGGGGCGTTCTCGTCAGACATCAGGTAGCGGATCAGACCGTCTTTTGTTAGACATTCTGGAAGCAGATGAAGATTGTATTGAGAAATTCGTATAGGAACACCACGCGGTATTTAAATATGTGTCTAAGTCATAATAAGTGCATAATATCCTTCTAGGTCACGTTTACGTATGACTGACTATCTTTATTTTTCAACCAGAGTTTGATTTGATTTGACAGTTGAAGGTTGCATTGAGAAATTCGTATAGGACCACGCGGTATATGGAGTTGTTCATTTGTTGGCTTTTCATTAAATATGTGTCTAAGTCATAATAAGTGCATATCCTTCTAATCCACGTTTGCATATGACTGACTATCCTCATCTGCTTTAACTACTTTAGACATTAATTTTTCAACCAGAGTTTGATTCCCCTATTAGAAAACTGTGGTCAGGCAAGGCAATAAACTCGTTAGGTGATCAATTTGGTCATAAATCATAATGGCATGCATCACTATCACTACAAATGTTAAATGGGAAGATACTTGTGCCATTAATTTTATATTCGAAGCGACTAATCATTTAGTTCATACTGTGTGTTTAGGTAAAGCTTGATACCTACTTGATGAGGATTAGCAGCCTCTGTGGTCTAGTAGTTCGCTTACCCGTGTAAGACACAGGGGTCCTAGGTTCGATTCCCAGGGAGGGTACAATTTGTACTCAGTTTGGTTGGTGGTAGGGATATTTCAAGTCCGCCTGGCTAGCTTAGCTACCACCATCTTACCTAAGTCTGACGCCATAACAACAATTTAAAAAATGTTTGTGTTTCGGCAGTTAAGAACAGATAGCTAGTTCCTCAGTGGATGAGGATTCCAGGAGTAGAGCGCTTCTACTTTCGGCCTTATCGTCACTTATCTGACATCAGGTGAGATGAAGGCCAAGCACTATCCCGTTGTGCATAGAAAAGGATAAGGCATTTATCTATAATAAGCTACAGAAGACTTACTGTCACTCTTGGCTTCCTCATTCTGCTCATAGGTGGTGATTATCTCAACGGCTCTCTTCTCGTCATACAAAGGGTACAGAATCTCGTTGAGCCGAGGGTCGCGCTGCTTTTCATTCAAGAAGTTCACAAATTGCTCCAGGTTGATGCGGTCCGATTTGCCTTGGGTGCTGCCAATGTAAAAGAAAAGTGTCCTGTCAATGTCATATTATTTTTATGCACTTATATACGTTTATTTACTCATGTGCTCATATTGAGCCATTATTGAGCTGTGAGGGTTCGAATTTCAACTAAGTATTTTGTTGAGCTATTATCCGTTAATAGGTAGGTACTTGTTACTAGTTATGACTGTTATGAGTGTCACGATCACGAGTCATAACTTATGTATGATTTATGATTATGACTCAATGAAGCAAGTTACAATATACTGTAAGGTAAGGGTAATTCTATACAACCTGTTATGAATTTAAAAAAGTCGCTCACGTGAGTTTTTATATAGCAAGGTTTTGGGCTTTTGGCGCAAGATTATTCACAAGATTTCTCCATTTGCAATAGTGCCACTTTCCGCCTCGATAAGCTTTTGTAAAAAATACGTAGGGGTAACTACTATTAAAATTGTATATTATGCAAAACTAAATAGGTTGGAAGGTGGAAGGGTGTGTGTGGGGGATGGTCAGCCGGCGAGACTAAATTGTTAATTTGCGATTTGATAGATTTAACGAGCTTCAACGAGCTCCATATCTCGGCAGCTTCGTTGGATATGACACGGCCTTAGTTATTTACTTTTGAAAATGTTATGTCGCAGGGATTTACTTACCTACTTTGATATAAGTAAAGATTACTGTTTTATTCAAACGATATTAAAGTTCATTAAAGAAAATTACATACCATTTGTATCTTAATTACTAGGTACTTCTTTCATAAATATTCATATTGAAACAAGATAGATTTATGGCTAAAATATAAGAAAAACTACTAAAAGTTCGTGCAATGAGTTGCACATCATTAAACAAAAGTGAAAAATATCTCCTGCTAGTTCAAACAGCAACACTAGCGTCCCCATGGGAAAAAAATCATAGTACTTAAATAAAAACAAAATTCTGAATTATCTCTATGTAGTGCACTAGGACTTTTCGCAAAAAACTCCATTAAACTAAACGATAGGCTAGAAAAGTAATAAAAGTACCACAAAGCTTCTTCGGAGTGCACTACAAAGAGATAATTCACAATTTCGTCTTTATATAAGCACTAAACCTCTCTATTAAACTTACATCGATCTAAACAGTTCTTCAATGTCGTTCCTCGGGCAGATCTTATGGTACAATGCGTAGAACTTGTCGAACGTGAAGGCCTCCTTCTCCATTGCTTCGTTCTTTCCAGCCGGCAGGCCCAGCTCCGACAAGCATTGGTACACCATTTTCTCTGTCTTGCCTGACGCGAAGGTCCTGGCTACCACCTTCACTGGCACCTTGCCTCGAGGATCCGTGAGGAAACATAGCCGCATCCAACTGGAAAAGTGAGGTGATTAATGTTGAAGTCTAATAATAAGAATTAACAAGCTACCTATCTAATAGTGTAGAAACTTTTATTATATAACAGTTTATTTTCGTTTGAAAAATAAACTAGCGTACCTACCTAGTTAATACGTGTTTAATTTATTTTAAAACTTTGGAACTCTTATTCAAATAATAGTGGTCCCACCAATCCGCATTGGGCCCGCGTGGTGGGTTATGGCCCATCCTCCTTACCACCCATAAGGAAGGCCTGTGCTCCAGCAGCAAAAATTTAAACTGCAGATTTCGTCTGCAACTTGGTTCTGATGGACTACAACAATGCCTAAAGATTGCGAAGGATTAAGTAATTGAAAGTGTGTAAAATTATAATAGAGAATACATAATCTTAGTACTTAGTTTTAAATATTTTTCTAGGATTCTAGACAATGTCTTCGTAGCTCGTAGCTGCCGTAGCAATCTCGTAGCAAATGTAAGTACTTTGTGATACGAGATGTGGTTTATGTAAAGAAATACCTACTCAATCCTACTTACTCTAGCGGTCTATTTATTTTTATTCAATAATGATGTAAATCCCTTAAGTTCGTCGGTCGTTTAAAAGATTTGATATTCCAAGCCCAAATACTTTGCATGTTTGCGAAGCATCAAAGTAAATGCACGGAGGTTCAAATTTATAATATTTGCAAGCATCTTTTCAATAAAGAATTTCAAAGAGCACGTTTCTACGATGCTGCTGGAAGCTGTACATGTAAAATTCCGCTATGAGAAAAATACTTTAAAGTTATAAAAAAATATTATTGTCACGTTATTTTTTATGTTAATCAAAGTGTTTTCTTTCCGGTCAAAAATAAAACATTGCATATTTAGTCGCCTTTTAACTACATTATATTATACGATATTCTTTCACCAGTGGAGCGATATCCAATATAGTGCAATCCTGTCAAAGGATGGTTAGGTCATAGGTGTAGGTATATTTATACACTTTGTGGCCTGTTGGCTGGCAACGTTGCAGCAACATGAACCAACCAGCGTTAAATAACGGGGCTGTAAGAGGAATTCTAAGGCTTTAATTAACGTTGAGCTCTGAGGCTTAGTGCATTGACTGTGAATCATGTTTCTATAACAATGGGGTTGGTAAACTTTTCCAAAACTGTTGTGAATTATATATTTTCTGGTAGCTTTTGGCTTTGGAGTCAGAAATAACAAATTGCGGAATTTTAAAATGCTTCATTTTAATTTAAATAAAAATTTAAATTTTTAATTTACAGCATAGTACAATAAATCACTATTACGGCTGTATGCGTAGGTTATGCCTTTGCTCCGAAGACTTTCTATGTTATTGCTTAAAACAAAAAAAACAAAGGTATGATTACTCTTTGTCACTGTCTGTCAAATCTGTCAATCAGTTTTTTAAATTAGTAAATGCAAAGGAACTTCGTGTTCTGCCGTATGTTTGATATTTTATCGCGATAATAATATAAAAAAATATATTTAGTTCACAAGGTAAAATAAAAAAATCATAATATTATTTTCTTTATTGTTCAAACTTGTGCTATCAAAAAAAATATTAAAACAATTCTCTTCGAAAAAGTTTACCAACCCCATTGTCAGAATGAAATGAAATCGAAGTATTCTATTTTGAAAAGGAAGTTTTATTAAGTTTACTACGGAACCCTATACTGCGTGAGGCCCGACATGCATTTAATAGGCAGTTTTTTACATCTGCCTGCCTAGCATGACCGATTTATATCGCGTGATATAGCGTTTTATCATGTTTAACTGTCAAAAAGACAAAGGAATTTGACAGTTCAGTGTCGATAAAATGCTATATCACGCGATATAAATCGGTCATGCTAGGCAGGCTGTAACCGTGTTTTACACTTGTCACATTTTTAATTTTTCCGTATGTAATACATGTGCTAAAAATTATGTATTGGCATTTGAAAGTACTTAGTTTTGTTCAGAGTTACAAGCAAAATTGTATTGTTTCGTAACTTTGATCTTTAATCTCTAATACGAGACTTATATCAAAACAATTTTCCTTATAATTAAATAATTAGGTATAGATATATAGTTAATTTACTTTTACTGCCTAGCCGTCCCATTGATTCATTACCGAGTCCCCTGTGTGTGACCCCTGTGACCCATAAAGGTGGTGACTTATTTATGGCTGTTTCGCTGACTAGCAGTGGGTTATGGGGTCGGCGTAAACTGCACCGTTCATAGTACGGGCGTGGTGGTAAGTAATTGGCTTGCACCAGATCTTATCGGTTTAGGTGAAATAAATCAGTTACTTAACATTTACTGCTTTCTCTAGCATTAACTAAGTGAAGTTAAAGTTAATATAAACAAAATACGTTGATTACAAAAAAATCTATAGGTAGTCTTTAAATAATATTATGATGACTTCTATAGACTTTTGAAAAGTTTTAATAAAAAGCGCTTCTTCGTGGCATAATGAATTTGGCTCAATTTTAAGACAACATAACAAATCACCCCACTTGGTGAGATGCCGTGAGATTTGGCTCAACCCTCTCACCCCCCATAAATCTCACCTGAAATTTTTAAAAACGCGTATTTTTAGTGTAATTACGTTAATCTATGCTTGCTTGCTTTGCATTTATTTAAATAAACATTACTTTTTAGGATTTAGTCATATTTTGGTAAGAAAAATGATTATAACTTAATTTAACCCAGTTTTCTCGCGAAAATATTTCTGCAGAAAAAAAATTACGTGATTTTTGCCGAGACCCCCCTCTCCCCCACGTGAGATTGAGATTCCCCTAACTGCCTCACGTCATCGAGATAACCTCACGTAATTAAGGCTCCGTTACGCGAAATCATTTGTCTCTGTCTTTTTCTTTATGTGTAAAGAGTATATGGAAAATAACCTCACTTCTGCACTTTTTCGATGTTTTTCGTTGTTTTTTCATCATAATCTTTAGCACAATTATCTTTCTTAAAAAAAAGTTATTGGAGCAACTGCTCAGTACGTTAAAGTGTATTTTGATGTAGAATTCAATACGTTTCCGCTATTATTTACGCCAAAAATATGGCCCGCGACAAACGCTTTTGATGATATTCTGTTTTTTTTTTACACTCATCTGTGAGGTTTATACGCAATTTAATACTTGTAGGTACTAGATAATCTCTTTAGCTTGTCGTATGTTTTTTTTTGTGGCTACAACTTTACGTTTTCTATATAAATATATGGCCCGCGCAAACCATGTTTTCCTATTATGGCCCCTTAATGGACGCCCCCTAAAGATTACAGACCTACCGAGGTAATTTAGTTGAAATCTTATATAAATACAACTAGGTACCTACTTACTTATATTCGCGCTGATACTTCAATTTCAGTTGATAAAATGTAAAGCTGTCACAGCATAATGTCGTTGTTGTGATCTCAAACTAGGCTAGGCAGACTAGGCTTTTAAGCCGTTAACTTTGTATGAAACAAGTTCCCTTCATGAAGCTCAGTTGGGAGTTTGGAAGGCCATATGCGAAATTAATTTATAACTACTTCAGAAACTGGGTCAAAATTCAGGTTCACCTCTGTACGTATGACAAAACAAGCGTAAAATCTATATTTATGCTTTCAGTTAAAAATGCTTGATATTACGAAATAAAATGAAAGGAGTATCTTTTTACCTTAAAACAGCTATTTATTAATATTTTTTAATTATTAAACGATTAAATAACCTGTGTTGTTGCCTCGTAGACTTGGACGAATTGGTTAATTAGTCCAAGCTCGTAGACCATTAAAGCAATGAGCAAAAAGTTTGTAATTTAACTTACTACACACTCAAAGTCAGAAAAATCGCACCTCGAAAATTTCAAAATGTCATGGTTTCGTAACATCCGCCAGTGGGTTGAACAGTTGTTCAGACTCGCCATGGACAAAGCCAAATTCAAGGAGCTGACGGCCAACCTACAATAATGAAGCGGCAAAGAAAAAGAAGACTTTGTCCCAATATATTTATCACTCAATGACAAGCAAGACTATTTTTCCATTGATAGATATTTTTTTGTTATAATGAAAAATCTCTAGTGAAATAAAATAAGTACTAAAAGCATTTGAAGGCGACAAGGTGACCATTTTCTTGTTACTGCAAGTTAACGGCATGATTGTGTCGCCGTCGCCTGCCGGTGAGCATCACAGTGATTAGTCGCCTTACGACACGACACGATAGTGTGCCGACATAATTTGATTTTGTCACGAACCGGCATTCATCTCGTTTAGGTATATGTCACACTAACTTAACTACTTATACCTAATTTAGGTACCTACTTACATCAATCGTCTTGATTCAATACAAGGTGTTTATATATTATTATTTTAGACCAGGGGTCTCCAAACTACGGCCCGCGGTCGTACCAACATACTGTAATATGTACCTATACATTGTGTTGATACGTTGAGCTAGCTAGGTCCTGGCCCTTGGGACTTCGTGGAAGAGTTAGTCCGGCCGTAAGGCTAAAAAGTTTGGCGACCCATGTTTTAGACTAAAAGGTGACATAGAAATCATAACTCATTATACTTTAATTTGCCAACACCAGAGCGACCCGATCGGCCGAAAGGGGAAAATCTATTATGTCTCATTTTACGGGGCTTGAAGGATTAATTAACCAAACATCGAAAAATATATTCAAACTTATGCCACTGCCAAAATGGAAACTTATTTGTCGCTTTTCTATGTTTCTAACAGGAAAGGAATAAGGACACAGTCACTGTGTCACTAGTCGAAAAATATTGTATCATTCCGATTCAATCTTGTAATTTTTTTAATTCTTATTTTATTTCCACAAATATCTAGATTAAACCACCTTATCCATTGCCCATTCACAATACCTATCTCATATCGCACAAAGTAATCAAGTAATCGATCGAAAGTGTAATCAAAATAAAAGCCGTTTCGTTACATAAATGCGAGGCGTGTATTATAAATCTCTGCGATATACAATGGCACTTCCAGTATTGCAATATCTTAAGTCGGGATTAAGGTGTGGAACAATATTGCCTTTATTTATCATCTTTATAACCGAACGTCTCGGTCGGTTTTAACGGGTTGGGTATTAAAGAGGTTCTATAAATTGGCAGCACCTGCTTTCTGTAGTAACGTTACAATATGGACCTTTTATTACAGAATAAAATACAATAGTACCTACTTACCACGTTTATTCGAGTAGGTGTTTTGGGTGGGGCACAATTATATTTATGTGCAACACGAGGTAATAAACCAGTATTTTCTTCATACGAAAGATATTTTAATAGTTCCAATAAGTTGAATAAACCATTGTGGTAGTCCTTCAGAGACCAAGTTGCAGGAGATAAAATAAGTTCAACTAAAGTTGAGATTTGTGATGATAAAGAAGCAAGATTAGTACAAAATTAAACATGCGATGCAAACCTTCAACATTTAAAACATTGAAAAATGTTAAATGTATATCAATCATACCATGCAGACATTAAATTCAGAAAGAAAACAAAAGTTTATTGGCAATTTGTTAAATTATTACTAATGGACTGTTTGGAGTTATATTTAGCCAAAGAGTAGGTACCTCTATGCCCAAATATAACTATTCCTACGGGAAACCTTTCCAAATAAAAACGAGATATTGATATTTTTCTACGCAAAAGTTATTTTTGCAATAGTTTCCCTGTTTTGGTCAAGCGTAAGCGTGCAGTACGTACTGTTTCATAAGAGTAGTCCTTGGACAAATATTGCTGATTTTGTTGTTGTGTGTGATGACACGAAGGCTCTCCTTCCATTCCTTGGCAAAAAGCAAATGGACGAACGAATAAACATGCAGTAACATTAACTAAATAACTTGGGTACATTTTTTTTACAATTTAGAAAGTTTTTTTTATAAAGAAATACGTAAAGTGTACCCAAGTCACTAAAAGAAAGACATCAACGAAATCAAAACGTATAGAAAGCGAGACATCGTTAAACACCCATATGAAAACACCAAGAGAAATAAGTTGAAGCCGTGCTTGTTACGCCAACAGTGATGTCCACTTACTGCTTCTTCAGGCATGTCATTGGGCAGAAGTTGTTCGCTTTAACGTTGTGGGTTATCCTCCGCAGTCCTTCCAACCATACCTTGGGTACATCATCAAACATTTTATACTTTGGTAAGTTGGTTAATTATAAAAAAAAACTCGTAAGTAAGGAATGTTTTTCTTAATTAGAGTTTACAAAAAAGTTTAATGTAAATGTTAAAAACTCGGTCTAAAAATAAAATTTAATAATGAATTTTTCGTTAGGTGATATCATGTGATATCAAATTAAATTCAATTACAGTTACAGCTAATGTAACCTACCTAATTGAATTTAGTTTAAATATGTAACACCCGCATACGGAGGTAGGATTTTAGATATTGATTTTGCATCCCTTGTGGGTATCCAATGTATCGCTGTGTAACTGTATAACATGTCGCTGTATAACATTTGTATCGCTGTGTACTTAGCCTGAATTTCAGAATGGAATTTTTATTCCTAAAAGACTGTTACGCGATACAGTGTAAATCGCTTTTTTTGTTGCTCAGAAACACAGACCTTATGTCTGTGCTCAGAAACTTATGTAACAAACAATAAATAAAACTATAAAATTACATAAAAGTTGTAAACCAACATCACGATTGCTTCTGAACTTGTCCTAACTTTTCAACAGTTTTAGGTATTTATTCCGAAAAGTTGAACGATGTCTATTTGTTTATTAGCAAATCGAGACTGGTTGTAATAAAATTATCATGAATATGGACGAAATTCGCGTTTTATGAACTAAATATTAGCAGAGTAACTAACTCACACAATTTTCATTATTTGGTTAAAACTCTGTGGCGCCTTCCTCACCGGCTCGGTACGTTTTCGTTTAGGTATTTTTTTGTAAAAAAAACAATTAGATACTACGAGAAAATGAGCTGGTGGTGAGGAAAGTGCCTGTGTGGAGTTCAAAGTTTGACTCATTCAACATTGGATTGAGATCTAAAAACCCTTAGGTTTTATCTGTCTTTTTAATCCGCTGCTGTCATGACATGACAGACAGACATGTTACAGAAATCTTGCTTTATCAAAATTATGCAGACGCAAAAGAAATGATATTGTCTCATTCTGGTGCACTGACCTTAGCGGTAGCGGCATCTGGACACACGACATGTTGGTAATTGATGTTGATATAGTCGGTGCCGCTGCAGATGGTGAGGGACTTGTCCTCCAGGGTGTCTCCATGCTTGTTCACCAGGTTGGAGCTCAGCTTAGAGTCCTGCCGAGTGGCGAGGTGGGGAGGTTAATGGAAAGATAAACAATGCAATGGAACAGTAAACTATTTTTTGGTTTACTAAAAATTTGCAGTACGTCCAGCAGACGATCTGCTAATTTTAAAAAGAAACCAGACGAATTGTAGAATATAGACAAATTGCGAATCAGACAACCTGCGAAACACTCCTATAATTACTTGTTCTTTACTTACTAAAAAATGAAATAGTATTTGCATGAAATTATCGGTCAGGTACCATTTCACAGGTTCCAATTTTTTTTTAAATATTGGTCGTTTTAACGTCGGGAAAATAAAAAATCAAACCAAATACCAACTAAGTAATTACCAAAGTACTTTCAATAAAACCATGCTAGTATCCGTTAAAAAGTGTTTATTTCATAAAATATTGGTTTAAAAAGCAATAAATATTTAGCAGTTTAGTGCCTCTGTTTCACTATCTACGGTTAGAAACCAACCTTTTTATGGTTTGATTATGAACGAGATCTATTGCAGTCGGGTAAAAAAGTTGTTAAAAATACTTATTGCTTTAGCTGACAAAATAGGCTTGATTTATTTTGTAGTACACGTTTTTAAAATTTATTGGATGTTACTTATCAATTAGTAATTGATAAAATTTGAAGATGTCATCTTTCTATGTGCATTTTAATTTTTTCGTAATAAGTTGTACTATTTCCATTGTTCAAGGCTACTCGTTTAAGTTCCTATATACATAAGACGTTTACCAATTTATTTGTCAATAAATAATTTAATATTATGAAAATCTTACTTAATGTAAGGTACGGGGAAAATCCTCAAGTAGGTTTTTAGGAGGTGGAGGCACAATTAAGCACAAAGGATATTGTTTGAGAAATTGTGGGTCGTCTTTTGAGGAGTCGTTGTCGTCACTGGGTCCTGTCATTACACTAATAGCCCTATCTATTTTTGAAGTCCGAGTGACCCGTATACAGGAATGATGGGAGTAACCTATTTTAGGAAAATATTAGGAAGAATATTCGCTGTGCAAGGGTTTTTGAGAACGTATTTTTTCGTTGTCAGCAAATAGGGACGCCTACAAATCACTTGACAAAATATGATGAAATGCTATAAGCTTTTTAGATTTTTATGAAACGTTGGTCCTATATTATAAATAATGGTTCATCATATTCTTATTTTTTACCACTTAGTAACTAGCAAACAAGCACACAGCCCGTATGATGATATGGTAATGGTAACAAGTTCCTAACCACTATAAATGTAGTGCTTGCAATATCAGTCAGGGGCATCACATCATACCCGATGATAAAAATAACTATCTATTGCACAAATAATTGAAACTATGTTTTGTAAGAGTTACGTACCTAGCACTGCCCAATTTGCCCATATGCGAATTTGCCTTTATGAGAATTTGCCCATTTTATGCGAATTTGCCGTTTTGAGAAGTTACCTTTTAGCGAATAAGGGAAGTCGTGTACTTATTTAGGTGTAAGCCAGATGTTGACTTTTATTACAAAGTGCATAAAGCTAACGAACAATTAACAGTTTATGTTATTGTTATTAGACTGTAACTGTTAAAGCCAATTAAGTATTTTGTAAAAAGTTAAGCTTAATAAAAAAACAATATCACAAATTCATATTAGATAATAAAATAACAGAAACAAAAAACTTCGTTCCAACTTGCTGACTTGCTTTAAATTATAAATTATCACCTATTAATTCTTCAATGTTTAATGAGATATTAACAATACAAATGTCCTTTTTTATCGAATTCGCGTATTTTCATTAATACATTTAGTTCTAAACATCAGCATTTATTAAGCATTAACAATATTAATGCGTGGTTTTCATCCACATCATATCCATTAAAAGCCATCATTTCCCCGATAACACGATACTGACCGGCATTACAACGGTAAACATTCAAACACAATATTTGTAAACGTCCATGTAGCGTGTGACGTCATTTTGACGTATTTTGTTATCTACATACGATAACGACGTATAACTATGTAACTACATACAACCGCGCGCAAAACGCAACGAAAACATACGCGGGGTAATCAAGTTATTTTGGTACCACTATAATCCTATTGGTAGATGACTTAGCTTTTACATCGACAGCTTTTATTAGTAGCGTGGGTTTCAATGGGAATAGTTAAATAGAATTAGTTAATGAAATGAGTGATACTACTGCGGAAGATAATCAATATAATATTCTTATCAAGATAAAAGTACAAACTTTTGTTTAAGGCGCTTTCCTAACCGAAAGTGGCGCCGCGGTGAATTTAATATTGTGATTCTAATATACAATTCTTCTCACAAACACAACACACAAACCTTCGTGTAAGTTTTAGGGCCCATGCATACTCTTATATTTTTAGAAGGTATCATTACATTTCCTCGTAGTCACTGCTAGAAGTAGCAAAACTGCTAAAAGTGGCCGTTTTTGACAAATTTGCTGTCTACTTCTACGAATGACTGCGAGGGAATGTATTACTATGATACCTTCTAAAAATACTAGACTACGAGCCTTAAAAATTCCACGAAAAGTTTTATTAAAATCCTTTACTATTAACAACTTATTAAACAAAAACCTCTGAGGGCGCCACTTTCGGTCAGGGAATCGCCTTAACAGGATGGAAAAGCACGAAATTAAGTTATTTACTATCTTTGTCTGTTAAGGAACAAAGCAAAATAATTTGTTGAATATAAAAAACAACTACGTGACTTTTTTCAGAATGTTTCAGTATCAGGAAATATTTTAATGATATTATTTATTTAACCGTTTTCCCTAAAACAGGAAAAGTTTATTTAAAATTTTAGTACGTTTGTACCTTATCGCTCACTGTTTGATTTAATTAAACTACTATACTTACTTAGTTAGACCAAAAGTGTATCTTCTTTGACAGCGTTGTTTATATTTCTAGAATCTTTTTTATAGGTACCTAATCATATTTTTATGGAACGTACCTTAGGCACGCCACCGGATCTGACGTCACTCACTTGACACAACTCGATCACATCACCATCCTGAAACAAAATAATATAAGTTTAAAAAGGTGTAAGTAGACATTTATCATTGTGAAATCTTACTCCTACCTTATATTATACATAATATGAAAGTTTTTATACATATTAGGATGTTTGTTACCTATTCTCATGAGTAGAAAAGTGTAGGCATAGAGGAAGTAAAGTGTAGCCCTGATTTTTTTTAAGTCTATGATTATTTGCTCTGTGAGTCTATGGTGTAGCCGCATGCTGTTAGTGATTATTTCCTCTGTGGCTGTATCAATCAAGCGAAACCAAACAAAACACAATCGTTATTCTTAAAAACAAATTAATAATTACAATGAGGTTGCATATCACTCATGTGCAGGCCGCTTGGTTGTGATTTTGTGACTATTATAAAAAAAATACCGAATCAACTAGGTACCTATGCAATAAGAATAAAAAATAAATAAATAATAGAAAAACGTTTTTGCCAGGGCAGTAGTGTTTTTAATATTTTTTAATGGAAGTATTTATTGTTATTTCACACATTTTAGTGACTAAATAATATAGTTTTGGAATATGCTCATTCATCAAAGCCTATCATTAAATGCCCATATTTATTTGCCCACGTTTGGTGAAGTACAGTCGCCATATTGATTGAAAAAAAATATAGCCCACGGGCTATTCCGGAATTCCGGAGTGACACTTCACTCCGGAATTCCGGATGATGTAAGGATGCAAACATTGTAAACAGAAGGTAAGTATTCATTTAAAAAAAGGCAAAACAAATGCAAGCACATTGTGTTTCACATGTAATGGGCAAAAATTCGGTGGTAACATTTTAGACGCACGTCTAACAAAATACTTATTTGATTTAACCAGTACGTGTAAGTACCTATACCCACGTACAAAATGAAAATATTTTGTTTTTACAAACAAAATATTATAAGGTTATGTTACCCTTTACTACTTAAGAACAGCTTTACGGTCAATATGGTGCCTTTCTTTTTAGTTGCCAGTATGCTACAAAGCTAGGTACGAACAATTACTTATTACTTAGTGTAGTGTTTGTATCTATGGAATAGATACAATACTCCGTCTCACGCGCACAAGAGGGCAACACTCAGTATATATTTGTACCATGGCAACACTGAACTGTCATGTCAGTCTGGAGAGGATGGCGGGTTTATGGTTTGGAAGAA